>OX243923.1:11380833-12754166 GCA_945859725.1 Drepana falcataria | reverse complement strand
TTGACTCCCAAATTTCAAAATGGCTGGCTCCCTACAAACGAGTAGTATATATATCTTATACTAATATAACACTAGCTTCAAAGAGAAGGAAAACTATAGGGAACAAAACTGAATGTGAGAAAAAAATAACATGTTTGTCTTCACACACTGACACTGACAAATGTTGGTGACAGCTGTCATGTTGACAAATCATAAAGCAAAAAAAAACGACGCTTGTAAAGTGTCTATGGATCAAATGCCCTTGTCCTTCCTAGCTCGTGCACTAGACATTGATTACCCGTGATGCTCTGCCAAAGATCTATTTAAGACTTGTAATGTGTTTTAATTCTTATGATGCTAGGCTAAGCTATTTTAGTCGATACGATCTTCTATCGCGACGATAGATAACTTACATTTCCTCGCATCTTCAAATAAGCGCTTCCAAAAGCTTATTTATATACAAACATCAGGGCAGAGAGCAAAGAAATCGTTCGCATCAGATATTTTCCCATGTTTACATACACTGCATAACTACAGTTGTTGTCTGTTAAATTGTAAGTATGCGTTAGTTATCCAGCATTATTGAGACTGATTAGTCTCAATAATGTTGGATGGTTGTATATAAATGATAAGGTCTAATTAGTTCCAATTAAACCAAGGAGAGAAATTCTTATCCATTGACAGTGAACTGATAGAAACGGCTTACAAAACACAATATAAAAAAATCCGCCGTGTATATTATTGTAGATATTTTGGTACAGTATTCGTTTAGTATATATATATATTTCTTCTGTGCGTGTGTATGTCACTGAAATCCTCCTAAACGGCTGGACCGATTTTAATGAAATTTTATGTGTGTCTTCAGGTAGATTCGAGGTTCAGATTCACAATTGGACGCGATAGGTGGCGCAGCAGCACGAAATTTAATTTTTACACCCGAGCGAAGCTGGGCTGGACAACTAGTATGTATATATATATCCCGCGACCTATCTATAAGTTTTAAGTTCTATAGTATGTGTATGCTAACTGCTTTTGAGTGGTGGCCGTTCTTCATATACAGTACGACAGCATTTTTTTTTGTAGGTAAACATTTACACTTTCCTACAAGGGTCTCCGAAGGGGTAGGCTGAGGAGTACCACCGCCCTCCTTTCCCAATACTTGAATTTAGCATCATTTCATTTGTAACGTATGACAGTTTATTCTCGTTAAATTTCCTTTGCCGAATAAATATTATACTATTTCCGGGTAAATATGGGAGCACATCAAGATATTTCTGGCAAAAGCAACGCTAATTCACGTTGGAAAGGTTACATAACTTTAATATAAAAAATAGATGCTTTACTAAATGAAATGTTTGTTCAGAGAGTTAGCGCTAGTCTGCCTACTGTTGAAAAACAATTTACATAACAATATTTTTACTCTATAATTTAACGATCTTGGCAAAGTGCCAATTTATATTTCGACACAAATTCAACCAAATACTTTTCTTTTTACTATCTCCACAGTTCTCAAAGGCCTCCCTCAATTAAATGTCATGCCACCATGACGACACGCAATCCACTCCTGCGCTGGTCTCGTAAATACACTCCCACCGTAACGAATAGCGCATTTCTTTAAAATATACCACAAACCTGAAATATATATCCAATGGTTCGTATCTCCCTTAGCTCATAGCACAGAGCTATCACTATCACTAGAATGTACTGCAACTTACACTGAACACTATCGGATTTATTCAACCAGATTTTCATACTTTTCTGAAGACTTTCGACAGAACTGAAAGCTGCAGCCAATTTTGTGCCAACTGGCAACGTTTTACTGGCGGGAATAGCCAGCCATGGCCACGTGGTAACTGGATGATTTTGGAGAAATAGGTACTTGTGTGTATTTTTTTAACTTTATATTGCATGTGACGTCAGCGGTCGACGACTTCGGAAGGTCAGTCCGAGGATTGTTGCGGTTGTTTGTAGGTATTTGATAGCACTTGGTTTCGTGGGAAAATAAATTACCGTACATACATATCGATCATACATATCGTACATACACGCCGAGTCCCTAACGGGGTGTTAGGGCGTGATGATAGAGATAGGTAGAGTATAGAGCGCCAGTTCTCTCTAGACTTACATACCTCTTTCGCTTCGTTCACCAGTCTCTTCGTAGTCGTCATTATCTTAGTTTTTTATTTAGGTAGTTCAGCCACTGTAACTAAACTTGGTACAGTGGTTAATGAAACCGCGAGTTTTTTTTTATACTACAAGAGTGCCAATCAAGCATGCGGCCCACATGATGGGAAGGGTACCGTAACCTATTTACGCTAACGATATTGAAGAATTACTTGCGCGCTGCCACTCTATGTTCGGAGAGTTATACTGTGTTGACAGCATCATAGGACTAATCCCTCTGCTGCCAGCACAATATAACAATCCTCCCCCTCCCCAAAGAGCTCATTACTGGAAACCTTATTCACCGTGTAGGAACACAACACAATAAATTGTGTTATTTGGCTACGGACTTCTATAAGGTGGAGGTCCTGCCCCAGTCGGGTCTAAATTCGAACGGAAAACTCCGTTATGCTCTGCCTCTCTCAATTACCGTGAAAGAAAAGATCGAGAGGAACCTGCATACGTTTGAGAACAAAAAAACAATGGCGTATGTATAGTCGTGCTTGAGTAACGGCGATGGACTTGCTATCTGTCACGTTGGTACCTAAAATATATCTCTGGCGGAAAGTGGGTGTGTGGGTACTACCTATGCACCTCTGCCTACGCCTTCAGGGACCCTTGCGGGAGGGCGTGAGAATATTCTATGATTCACAGGTGCAGCAGGCACCTGCATACAGAATTACACCTGGAGTTATGCAGGTGTAATTCTGTGTTCGCATCCGCTTCGTTTTGTGTACAGGTGTATACAAGGTAACCTTTCAATCGGACAAGCCAATGATTTCATATCGATGAGATAACATTAATCACCGCAATTTCTTATCAGTGTTTTTTATTTACAAGAGAAATTGAGTTTCTCAAGAACTATCACTTGCGATGAGTGTTCGGTAAATAACACAGTTATGCCAATAATATATATCCTTACGCGTTCCCACAAGGGTCCCCGAAGGGTGTATAGGTAGTACCCACACACCCCCTTGCCGCGAGAGATATATTTTTATGTGCCAACGTGACAGATGGCGAGTCCATCGCCGTTACTCAAGCACGACTGTACATACGCCTTTGAATTGCAGGTTTCCTCTGTACGATGATTTCCTTCACCGTAAAGCTCGTGGAGTGACTAATCACTGTACCTTGTAAGCTTAGTTACAGTGGGTAATCTGACCTAAATAAAAAACTACGATAATTTATTTTCCCACAAAAACAAGTGCAATCAAATACCAACAAACAACCGCAACAATCCTCGGACTGACCTTCCGAAGTCAGAAAAAATATTGGTACAGTCGGGATTCGAACTTGCTTTGCTTCTCGCGTTTTAAGTTGAAACTCTAGGGCCGTGGGAGCCAGATGCTCTTCATTTTAAATAGGATGTTGCGAGGAAACTTTTTGTGGCCTCCCGTGACAAGAGGGCTGGCGAATATTTCGCTCAGCGAATCAACATTGCCATACAACGTGGCAATGCCGCTAGTCTTCTTGGCACCCTTCCGCGTGTCACAGATTTGGGACATTAATTATAACATTATAACACGGTGATAATAGTTTGTTTCTTAAATTTCTAGCACAATTCCGTATATCATAAGGCAAAGCTCTAGTCTTATTTCAAGTCTACAGTTACTGCTTACCTTCAGCCGGATGCCTGTTGCAATCTTAATAAAAAATCTTAAGTTAGATAGAGACAGAGATGACTCAAGAATTGTCTTATAATAAATGATAATACTATCATTATTAATGCCTTATCTAAGATAGAGTATTGTATGAAATTATGTAGATGAAGCTTTAGAGATTTGAATGTACTTTGTTAACACGATTCGCAAATCAACCGGCATGAACTAGGTTGTGTTTGTAAGTATTACAGAAAGATTAAGATAAAGCAAGGCATTTAAAATTACAGTCATACAATCCCGATGTATCTGGAATAAGGGATGACCATGTTCCATCTAACAACGTAGTTCAAATGGATGAAGTAAATAAGGATGAAACATGAGAAATTAATCCGAGCATGTATGAAGGGACTGACGAATGAAGATGAAACGATAAAGGTCTTTAAGTTTTAGCGTGTACTGGAGCTACCCTCTCTGTCTACTCTGTGAAGATATGTGCTTGGAGAAAAATAATGCAAATCAATTCAGAAATAAAAAGCATATCTACAGATAATATCAGAGTTAAAGTAATAAAAAAAGCGCTGCTTGATGTCGACCTGATTAAAATTTAATATTCCCAGCGTTCTCAGCCAGTCTTTAAATAAAATAAAGAGGAAGAGTAGCATAAAATAAGCATGAGTTGTAATACGGGAATACGTAATTTTCTTCAAAGTCTATTATTACCGTGATTGTGACGTAACTTAACTCCAACGAGTCTTAGAATTCATTCTCAGTCTGTTACACAATACTTGCAGCATATGTATCACACAAAACGCACCTGATTTTAAGAAAAAAATGTGCAATAATTCACTAAACTCACCATTTTAATTTTAATAAGGCGCGCGTTATCCGATCCGAATAGATATTTTCAAATTGGGAACGCGTCTCAACGCGGTGAATGATGCGGACCAACTGCGGTACTGCGAGCGAGCGCTCGGTCAAGGCCACTGAATGAAACTGTGCCAAACAGCCAATAATCGACCCCAGCTTGACAGCGCGGGAAACTTTACTAAGGCGGGAAATTGGAGCTACACAGAGCTATTCTTTTTTATGATTTCTATGATCAATGGCGCCAGATTTAAATAACCTACGAAAGTAGTGGAAACAATTCACGGGGGATTGGAATTTTATTGTTAAATAAAACCAAATTTACTGTAGTTTACTTTGACTTGAAGTTTTTTGTATAATATACTGCTTCATATCAAAAATATTAATTACTCACGTTTCTCCTACCGGTAAAAATAAAACTACCCAGATAAGAAAATGTGCTGATTTATTTTAAAATTTTAATCAATGCTACATGTGTTTCAATTATAAACAATTGTGTCTTAACATAATCAATATATTGTTTGTGATAATATAATAACATTGCACTATCGCATTCTTCAAACAAGAATGTGCCGCCTGGTAAACAGTGACAGTTGCCATTTAACGTCAGATACCTATACAGTGTCTCAGAAAATAGGACAGTTGCTGAAACAATGAAAGCTAATTTAAAAAAGTCGTATGATTTGATTTTTTTTTTATATAAAAATCTGCCTGACTAAATTTTATACATGTAGATTAAAAATATTTACTACAACTACAAGTCGGTTTTTTTTAAAGTTATTAATAGTATCTGAAAAACCCAAACCCAACTGAAAAATCCAAAACATGGGACCCATGTTTCGGAGTGAATGGGTAATATTGACCTCTAAAAATGTTGACATTTTGTCTTTGGAGCTACTTGTTTTATTTTATAGTCTTGAAGATATACTATTCTATTTTCTGAGACGCTTGTATATTGCTGTCAAGAGCTGTACTCAATAAATATCGAGCATACATACATAATATACAGCCAATCATGTAAGCTGTGTACATACGTATGTACTTACGTACGTGTCGTTAGTAGTTACATATATTGGGCTTGGCGACAAGCTTCGATTGAAAATAGTTATTTCATAATACATATACGGAACAAAAGACTAGTATCCATGTCATTAAAACATTTTATAAAAATTAGAATTAAACAGAATTTCGAATTGACATGTCCTGATGATTTAAAAATTTTGTCATATCAGTCATATGTCTATCTTGGACTTAATAAGAATGATTAAGGAAATAATTAGATAAGTAACTGAATACAAGTACGAATGCAATTATATAAATTTTAAGGTTATGTGAAAAAATTTGGTACAATATAAAATTTGTGCATCATTTCATATCTACATATCGAAGTGAAAATCTATATATATATATATCTAGGTATAAAGCTTTTATCTAAATCTAAGTTGGCCCCTGATTTGTGTTATAATCTATCTAGGTGTTGTACTATTACTTTCTAGAACTAATTTGTAATTTTACTTAATTATTTAGAATGTGACCCTTCTTGTTGACCCCTTTCTTATGCGCCAACGCCGCCATAGAGTATAGAGCTCCATGAAACTGGTCTATACATCACACCTCGCCTCATACTTTCGTCAATCCCTTATAACTTTTATTATAATATTCAAAGTAACGTCCATCAAGGACGCATTTTACTATAACGCGTATCTTTAACTAAGCCTTAATTAAATTATTCTAACAATATCTATTACTCTAAGGCACTAAAATCGTTATTCTGTGCGTTTTTATCTTATTATTAATATTAACTGATAATTAAATTATACAATTAAATAATACAACTAAAGTTAGCATATAGACGGGACTTAAGGCGATTTTACCTATAACTTCACATATATAAAGCCGTGGTGGCCGAGTGGTTCGAGCGAGTTGCCTGCGACGCAAAGGTCGCAAGTTCGAATCCCGACTGTACCAATGAGTTTTTCTGAACTTAAGTACAGTGATTAGTCACACCACGAGCTTTACGGTGAAGGAAAACATCGAGAGGAAACCTGCCTACGTCTGAGAAGAAATTCAAAAGGCATATGTAATAGTCGTGCTTGAGTAACGGCGATGGACTCGCCATCTGTCACGTTGGCACCTCTGGCGGAAAGTGGGTGTGTGGGTATTACCTATACACCTCTGCCTACCCCTTCGGGGACCCTTGTGGGAAGGCGTGAGGATTACTACTATTTATTCCCTAAATTTTCAAAAATTAACTCGTATTGTTGCGAAGCTATAAGTCACGTTTAGGCGTGACGATCGATTCGATTCAATTATATCGATATCGATTACGAAAATGGGGAAAAACATATCTAGTAGTAATGACGTAATTGAGTCAATATGTCGCTGATAATATGTTTGGTGAACTGTTTAGATGTTTTTAAGGTTACATCCTCGTGAAATTAGATTTTTATGACCTTTTTTCTGGATCAACAATTTATTCAGCTCATTATCTATCCCTTCGTTCAGCCCTTGTGGCGTGATAGACTCACAAACTCACATTTATAATATTAGTAAGAAGCGGTCAACGTCATTAGCTAAAGTGTGAATAGCTTTAGATATATGCTCACACCGGCTTTGTCAGAAAGAATATGATAGCTACTTTTAAGAGAGGTAGGGCATAACGGATATTCGTTCGAATTTGGAGCTGCCCGACTGGGGCAGGACCTCCACCTTATAGAAGTCCGTAGCCAAATAACACAATTTATTGTGTTGTGTTCCTACGCGGTGAATAAGGTTTCCAGTAATGAGCTCCTTGGGGAGGGGGGAGGATTGTTATATTGTGTTGGCAACCGAGGGATTAGACCTATTATGTTGCCAACACAGTATAACTCTCTGAACACAGAGTGGCAACGCGCAAGTGATACTTAGGTATCGTGAGCGTAAATAGGCTACGGTAACCGTTTGCCATCAGGTGGGCCGTATGCTTGTTTGCCACTCTTGTTGTATAAAAAAAAATATATATATTTGTACGCTAGAAACATAATATACATTTTTTGCATACATTATAATTTGCATAGACAAAGAATTTCGTACAAATTTGTAGCTGGCTATCTCTATTGTAATAACTACGTTTAACTCTACAACAAATTATTGACATCCAAAAGTTCCGTATTATAAAAAATGGTTCCCAGTTTTCTTTTGACATTATAACTTAGCTTACTTACTTATGTTAACTTATTCGGCACTTTTCTCTTTATCTCCTTCAGAACGTACTTTTCTTTGAGGATCATAACCAATGAACGCAAGTCATGAGGCAGGGTTCTCGCAAAACTAGTTGGCCTTAGGTATGTGAGCGGTGGGACGGAGGGGCGAAGGCGCTTGTGTCAATACTCTGTACGGACGCACACGGACTTCAATATTCAATAGCAAGTTGAGTCCGCCGATAAATGGAGTAGTTAAAAATGTTCAATGTGAATATTAACAAATAATAATAATAATATATCCTCACCGTTAATACACCTTTGTTAATATACCTTTCCGCCAGAGGTATATTAACAAAAAAAAGGGAAATGTCAATGTTGACTTTTTTGGAATGTAAAATTGACTCTAATTCCGAAAGTCCACAATAAAATGTGATTTAAAGTATTATATCAGAATAACTCCAAATACATAATTTGTTTAGTTTATTTAACATTACTACCTACATACATAATCACAATAAAAACGTGTAAAAGGTTTATGTTCTAAATGTGAATTGAATAATAAAAAAAATATTAATATCACTTCTAATATTCATAAGGCATTCTATTCTATTAAGTGAGATATCTCGAGATAAGCCGTGTATAATCACGTGTCCGTTGCGATCACTAGGCAACCCTCCGCCTAACCCCCGAACCTAAGGCGCGGCCAACTAGTTCCGCGCGGACTTGATAACATGTAATGTCTACCTACATATGCGAGTCCATGGTAATTTCTCCTGAGCTCAGCTCGTACATCCTTCTGACGTCATTGTGTGTCATCTCAGACACTGTGGGAATCTTGGACCCGTTGCCCATGGGCCTGATCTGGAATGATTATTTCAAGGTTGTACTATGAAGCTTGCCAGCATCGATACAATGGTGGTAAGCATGGTCGAGGATGACAAACGGTTACGACCTGATGGCAGGCGAGTACCTACATGTGGCGTTACCGCATAGTATGCATTACAAAATTGTTTATGAATTTAAAATTGTACACTAGTTTCAAATTGCGTGTGAGATGCGCATGAGTATGAAAGTCATGTATGAGTTTCGATATTGTGTATGCTAAATTGCATTATTCATAACATCAATGATTTGTAAGAGTCACCAAATCTTAGCTTCACGAGCTTTACGGTGAAGGAAAACATCGAGAGGAAACCTGCATACGTCTGAGAAGAAATTCAAAGGCGTATGTATAGTCGTGCTGGAGTAACGGCGATGGACTCGCCGTCTGTCACGTTGGCACCTAATATACCTCTGGCGGAAAGTGGGTGTGTGGGTATTATCTATACACCTCTGCCTACCCCTTCGGGGACCCTTGTGGATAGATGCCCTAGTGGCGTGAGGATATTTTTTTTTTTTATTACCAAATCTTAGAGCTTCTTTAAATCTGCATTAATCGTTCAAGTCCAAATTTTACCTTATTATTAGCAAGGCCGCCGATCCCGTTGGGCAGCGCGCCGTTATGCAGAGTTCCGTTGGGCATGGTTCCGTTGGGCAGGGTCCCGTTGGGCAGCGCTCCGTTCGCATGCCCGTTGGCCAGAGCCCCGCCCATACGGGACATGGCGTGTGCGAATTGTTGTACTGACGATATGTCTGTGCATCACAGGGGACATAAGTTAGGCACAATGGATATCTGTAACTGGCCTTAACTTAGGCAGAAGCTATTCTATAGGCTATATACATTTGTATACATACATACATATCATCACGCCGAGTTCATACATTTGTATAATCTGACAAATATAATTACAGTTAGACTTACAGCGAACTAATATGGCCTAAATGAAGTAGTCAGATACTTAAAGTTTAAGTACGTTTAACGTGAAATAAATCAATACTCAAAATCGGTCGTGACATCCATGAGCTTTAGATTTTTTTTTTATAATGGCTTTTATATAGCTATGGCTAAGTATATTTACAGAAAAATATTATATCTCACCAGTCCTGGGCGCGGGGGGGCGCGTGGTGTTCTCGTCGGGGCCGCTGGCTATCAGCTCGGCCTTCTCCATCTCCTCCAATAGAACCCTCGTGAACTCCGCCTGCACTTCGGCAGAGTCTGTGTCGCCGTCCACCTGGGACATCACGGCTTTAATGACCTACACGTTACGCACACGAAATACTCCCGAAAGGCTCTAGACCTTTATAATAATAATAATATCCTCACGCCTTCCCACAAGGGTCCCCGAAGGGGTAGGCAGAGGTGTATAGGTAATACCCACACACCCACTTTCCGCCAGAGGTATATTAGGTGCCAACGTGACAGATGGCGAGTCCATCGCCGTTACTCAAGCACGAATATACATACGCCTTTGAATTTCTTCTCAGACGTATGCAGGTTTCCTCTCGATGCTTTCCTTCACCGTAAAGCTCGTGGTGTGACTAATCACTGTACTGAACTTCAGAAACACTCATTGGTACAGTCGGGATTCGAACTTGCGACCTTTGCGTCGCAGGTAACTGCTCGAACCACTCGGCCACCACGGCTATTCGGGAGTTTTTTTTTATACTACAAGAGTGGCAAACAAGCATACGGCCCACCTGATGGGAAACGGCTACCGTAGCCTATTTACGTTAACGATACCGAAGTATCACTTGCGCGCTGCCACTCTATGTTCGGAACTGTGTTGGCAGAATAATAGGACTAATCCATCTGCTGCCAACACAAAATAACAATCGCCCCCCCCCACAAAGAGCTCATTACTGGAGACCTTATTCACCGCGTAGGAACACAACACAATAAATTATATTATTTGGCTACGGACGGGTCCTGCCCCAGCCGGGCAGCTCTAAATTTGAACGGAAAACAATTATGCCCTACCTCTCTTAACTTCTCTTCTTAAGTTCTGTTCTCGCTGAGGATGCACAGGTATCTGTGTGACGAGCACGAGTATCTGTACTTAGCGTTGAATGTCCATTGTGTTTACTTGTATTTAACTGTGCCTATAAGTCTGTATATCTTCGTGATATAGATCTGACTAGATCTTAACTTCTAACCTAAAAAGAATCTGAAATGTTTCGATCTGTGGTAACTCACAATGACTAGCCTATGATCTTGGTCCAAGGTCTTGAGCATCGGCAGGCTGAGTTCCCTGAACACCTCGAGCCTCCTCCGGAAGGCGGCCACCGAGTCGTCCCGGCGCCCGCGACCCAACTGCAGCTTGGAGCAGTCCAGCAACACCATACGAGGGGACACTTTGAACTGGAAACGGGAACACTAGCTTATACAATCATAATGATCTTATCTTACTATCTTATCTTACTAATATTATAAATGTGAAAGTTTGTGAGTTTGGATGTTTGCGGTTCTTTTACGGCCAAACGGCTGAACCGATTTGGCTGAAAGTTGAAATCGTGACGGCTTATACCTAGGAATAGGAAGGACATGGCTACTATATTTTATTTTTCTTTAGTCCGGAAAATTCAAAGTTCTAATATTGTAAAGTATGATGCTCTTTCACAGCGGCTAGCGGCTGAACCGATTCTAGCAGGAAAATACATAAGCTACTTTTTCGAACTCCACGCGGGAGAAGCCGCGGGCATAAGCTGTCACGCCGAATCCTTCATGGGAAATCAATCCTTGGGATATTTTAAAGCAAAGTTATTTTTCTTTGTCCACCCGCTTCAATGTGTCTCCTGTCAAGGGCAACCCCATTGGCAGGAAATTATTTAGTATTAAGTCCACCATTGTATTAATTCTGTATACCTAAACGTTTGAGTAATAAAATATAAAATGTACTTATTTTAGACGGACTCGTAGCAAGCAACCCATGTGTGCAAAGTCACACATTACGCGTATTTTATTATGTTTCCGGCTCAACTGAGAATCCTGTATTGCATTAGTGGTAAGCTGTGGTGGGTGACACCATCTCCTTATCATGCCGATTGGTTACATACCTTCAAGAAGGGCGTGAAAAGATTCGACAGAGTCGGCAGCGCGCGAGCGATACCCTTGGTGTTGCAAGCGTCCATAACCGGCGGACCGCAAAAACCTTCTCCCAATCGAATGTGGCCACAAGGACGTCAACTGACCTCTTCCTGGAAGGAGGTCATCTGGTCCAGGTCCCTGGGGTAGGAGTCGAGCAGCAGGCCGTGGCCGGCGCGTGAGGCCCGCTGCAGTGCGCGGCCGGCCAGCGCGGCGGCCAGGCCGGCCGGGGCCAGCTCGCCGGCGGCCAGCGCGGCGCGGCACTGCCCGCCCTCCGAGCCCGCGCCGCCTCCCGCCTCCGCCAGCGCGCGCACCTGCTGCCCCACGCTGCGGGCAACACCTCACTCGCTTACATGCACAGAGCAGTCGGGACCCCAAATACACAACACATGGAAGCAAAGCTTATGCTTTGCTTGCTACGATTTCTCACACTCTCCACACGTTCTACGTTCATACTAGCTGAAAGCCTAAAGCCCAACTTGGAGGCAAACGTGTGGTACAGCTTCTAACTCACTCTACGCCTATTCTAGCTGAAAGGTCATTAAAAAGGAACCCGATGACTGCCAGCAGGGAGGCACATGCTTGCTGCAGCTCCTCAGTCACTTAACGTTCATACTAACTCCATAGTACGTACAGCTCTCTTGTAGAGAAAGCAGCAGGCCCTAGGCGCAGAGACACGTTGCCCAACGGAATGGACAACCCTTCACCCACTACGTCGCTAAAAGTCGTCGTAAAGTCGCTGCCGTACGCTACATCTCCAACTCAACACTCACCTGAAGTGCATCCAACCCTGTCTCTGGCCCACCGCCTGCTGACAGAGCGCAGCCTTATTGCTGCCAGGGCCGCCCACCACCCACAGCAGCGGCGGCTTAGTCGTTGCACCACTAACTCTTATGATTTCCGTCTTTAAACAATACGTAATGTTATTTAATGATTTGATTTTGATGATGATTTTTTGTGTGTTTATTTCAACAATTTCCTGTTTGAAAACACAATTTGACCACGTAAGTGGCGTTGCTGTCGTATTACAGGGCCTTTTATTATTTCACCCAAGCGAAGCTGACACGGGACAAGTATATATCTATCCTAATAAGTATGTATATCGTTATATATAGTTCCAATAGTACAAGCTATCCTTAGTATAAAACTTTCAATGTACAAGGTGCGTTTTTTTATACGACTGGGGTGGCCAACAAGCACGTGGCCCGCCTGATGGTAAGCGGTTACCTCTGTCCATGGACGTTTGCAATATCAGGGTATGGCTCGCGCGCTGCCGAACCTGCTGGAATCTTTCACACCCTTCTTGAAGAACTCCATGCTGTACTCTCCAGGGAAAACCTCAATGGGGAGCTCATTCTACAGAATGAGCGATCGCGTAAAGATACTCCTTTAAAACCGCACAGTGCGAGACATCTGTGGTTCCGAAGTATGGGATGAATTCCTCGTCGATGGCGAGAGGTGCGGTTGTAGAAGGTTGAATAAGAACTGTATAAAAGAAATCTGGCATGGTTGCCGCCAAAGGTCCCGCCAAAGGTCGGCAAAGTGTTTATCTTAAGCTATGGTGATGGTTTACCATCAGATGAGCAGAACGCTTGTTCATCATTGTTGTTTCGAAGGTATCATATCAAAGCTAGAGTATTTAATGTGACGTGATATGTCGGCTTGTGGTTGCTATCAATCGTCCCACAAATATTTGAAGAGAAACAGAATGGTACCAGTATGTCAAGGCCCCGTGTCCTGGCGCGACCTTATCGGTCCCACTTTGGTACGCACATTGTACCATTGTACCTTCGAACTATTTCGCAGACGCTATTTTTGGTTGCCTAATAGAAAACAACTACTTCTTACTTTAAAGAGGGTGAAAGTACCTACATTCATATCATCATGGACTCATCGTGGACCAGGCAGAGAGAATAAAGCGCCAGTTCTCTCCAGACTTACATACCTCTTTCGCCTCGTCCACATTCATCAGTCTCTTCATACATGCTCGTCGGTTTCGAGTACTCTTAACGTTCCCGTCCTTGAGAGTCCGATCGATTTGATCCAGGTAGTTGGCACTTGGCCTCTGCCTCATCTTGCACACACTTCGCTTTGTATATCTGTTTCGTCAATCTTTCTTCACTCATCCTTTCTATATGGAAAAACTCATTCCGACTGTACGGATTCGACTTGCAATATTTTCTTTGGAGCCAACTTCTGGAATACTCGACTACCACAACCCTGCTGATATTTATCATGTATATTTATCAAAAGCTTGCGAATAACAAAAAAAAATAACAAACAAAGACGTGCTCTAAGACGAAACAAGAGTACTGCTCAATGCAGTCGAGAATAGAGAGGAAAGATGATACAGGACAGAGCGGAAGAGGAAGAACAACATTATTATACCTGAGTCAGATTAATGGAAAAGTGTCTCTCATGGCGTATTGGGAGGTCAAAGAGATTAGCAAATGGAAGAATTTGCATCAGAGACGGCGACAAAAGCCCAGCTCCTTAATTTATGATGAGTGGCTCGGGTGAAAAAATACGATGGTGGTGCAAAACTAAACCATTCTCTTTATCCACCTGAAGACACACAGAAAATTTCATTAAAATCGGTCCAGCTGTTTAGGAGGAGTTCAGTGACACACACTTACAGAAGAAATTGTATTACAGAAGATTTATAAATGAAGATAAATAAAAAAAAAATCTTAACATGCAACATACCTTAGGACTGTACACTTCTCTGCGGTCCTCATTAGACACAATTGGCGCAGGCAGCCCTGACACAACATGAGGTATAGTTTCCTCCCTCCTTTCTCGACCTTCTCTCCCTTCGTCCCTCAGATGTTCTTCAGGAGCAGGCTCTATCCCCAATATCTCGCCGGGTATGCCACCAGCTCCCACGCCTACTCCACTGACCCCGTTCATTGAGGACTGATCTCCAGTGGAGCCAAGGATTTGGAGCACTGCAGTGCGGAAGTCTTTGTATACCTCTTCAGGGTTGCGTTCGCCGTTTACCTGTAAATTTGTATCTTTATATGTATATTTCTTCTGTGGGCTGGACTGATTTCATGAAATTTGTATCTGTGTGTCTTCAAGTGGATTCGAGAATGGCTTAGATTTACAATTGCTTACATCATAATTAAACCCGATGGGTGGCGCTGCGACCGTGTTTCAGGAAATTATTTTTTTTCACCATAAAAGGCTTGGCGGGTCTGCTAGTATAATACAATATTATAAATACAAAAGATTGTGAGGATGTTTGTATCTCTTTCACGCAAAATCTACCAAACGGAATTCGATGATTTTTGGCATTGAGATATATATATATATATATATTACTAGCTGTCCCGCCCAGCTTCGCTCGGGTGAAAAAGTAAAACTTCCTGAAACACGATCGCAGCGCGATCGATTTAATTATGATGTAAGCTATCCTATCTCTTAAGTTGAATCAAACTGCACACCACGGACAAACAACGTGACACGTAATTTATATATATTAAGATTAGCTGGTTTAACACATAGGATATGTTGTCTAGAAAAAAAATATACGATCAATTAAATAAAATTGTACGCTGGTGAATCCGCGGGGCTCAGCTAGTATCTGAATATGCCGAGAAAAGTTATATCATAGCTATTCATTTGAATAATTACATCAACCCAACTTGGTTCTAAACTATGGTACTTAAAGACAAACTACAGGTTTTGGACAGAACAATTGTGTTCAATTGCCAGTCATTAAATGTTTATATCTTGTTAGTACGGTACGTCCTAGTTTTAATTTATTGCTGGCCGTTGTAATTTGATACGTAATAATTAATTTAGGACGCCATATTGGGTGTTTTAGAACTAGTTTCTTAGTAGAGTGTTTATCGATCTGCTGAAAGAGTATATATAAATATATATCATAGCCTACAAAGATGTTATAAATGGAAATATGGCACAGATTGATTTTTATTATCAGCTGGATTAACACGTAGAATATGTTTTATTCGACCAATGAAATGAATGAAGAGACTGATGAATGTGGACGAAGCGAAAGAGGTACGCAAGTCTAGAGAGAACTGGCGCTATACTCAATCTGCCTGGCCCGTATGCTCAAGCTGCCTGGCGGCGTGATGAAATGTATGTATGAAATAAAATCTTACAGACAGCTAGTATATAAAATGATGACATGTAATAAGAAGGGACAGGATGACTTTTTACATCCTGTAATATTGGTGTGTGACATACAGAAAGGATGAGTGAAGAATGTTTGACGAAACAGGTATACGATGCGAAAGTTTGTGAAGTGTAAGAACAAGTCGATCGATCACTCACGGATGGGAACGTCAATCTGAGAACTCGTAGTAGCTGAGTACTCTCTCTGCCTAGCCTGTTACATAACGTTTGTATTATCGCTAGTAAGTCAACACAATCCAGGTCTCCGATACGTTCACCCTGACTAAATATTCATAACGTTTCTTTGAAACATAGTCGTATCGACACACCCCCGTCATGCCGTTTATTATTGATGTAATTGATAGGTACGTATTCCGTATCAAACACGTATTTCAAACGTTATTAAGAGGTCTGTTTAATGTTCTTTTATATAACACAAGTTACAAAGAGGAACAAACATCCTCGATCCTCGAAATTTCGCATTTTTCTTTACCACATGGTACCCTGTGGGACTCAGCAACTTTAGGGAGGGAGAATAGGAATGGTATGACTCCACACAAATTGATCTAGTCCATAAATAGCAACGCCTGAATTATGGGAGTTTAGTTCCCACAATTCATATGTATGTTCACGCCTTTCTTACAAGGGTACGTGACAGATGGCGAGTCTATAGCTGTATTTCAAGCAAAATCCCTGGGACACATGGGACAAGGTAATGAACTTACCACATAAGTTGTTAACTGTGGATAGGGCTGCCAACTATGCCTTATTTATTATAACGTACCCCAAATTATATTGGTAAACACAGTTAATAATTATGCATCTAAATAAAGTTATGTGGAAATATTTTATATCAAATCTTTACTGTTATTAAACAATTATATACTTAATTACTGTACATCAGGAGGTCTGGCCTCTAGACTAGAAGGCAAACTCACAATACCTATATTCTTATTACTTGAATTTTCACCAACTCAAAAAAATATTTCTGAATTTAAGTACAGTAATTAGTTAGACCTGCCAATGTTTACCTCATACGTTTCAGAAGAAATTCAAAGGCGTATGTATAGTCGCGAATTGGCACCCTAAAATATCCTCCCGCGAAAAGCAGGGGTACTATACACATCCCTTCTTCCCTTCAGGGCTAATTGTGAGAAGAAAGATATAAATCGCCTCGATTATTTTTCTCAAAAAAAGTTGATAACCCTCACTGTGGCTGACAATATAATGTCGAATAGTCGAATGCAGGCCTTAAGCCACGCCTCGCTACCAAGGCCCGCCTAAGTCGGTGTTAAACATGTTTCCAGCTATGTAATCTTCTCGAGCTATAAAATTTTCATTCGACCATCGCGCGCACGTGTTATTTCACACGGCCACATGTACTTTGTCGATCCAAATATGAACTGTAATGATACCTTAATAGAATCAAGCGACCGGCTTTGCAAATGTTGAGCGTAACATCCGTACATGTTTTTTCCGTAGTAATATCCTCACACCTTCCCATAAGGGTCCACGAAGGGCTGGGGTACTGCCTACACCTCTCTGCCTACCTTTGGTGAACCTTGTGGAAAGGACGTGTGACGTCCCCGCAGTCCCTAGTAACATCACTTATTTAACTAATAACTGTCATTTGCCTTTGACAATTACCCGCTGCAGGCCATAGCTTTTTCGTTTCAATTATTCAACGTTTTTGGGGCATTATGTTCGGGAGGTACCAAGCTGATCGCATTCTATATAGGTAGCAAACAAAAACGACCTAAAAGTTTATTGTAACATGTAACATTTAAGTAATAACAAAACTTTATATAACAACGAGTCCTTTAGGCACAGAGAGAAAGGCTCCAGTTCTATCTAGAATTCTAGACTAACCCTTACGCTTTATCCACATACATCCTTAAATGTCTGAATGATTTGATCTAGGTGGTTGGATATCTTGGAGGATAAGTTATGTATGTGAGCAGTTTGTATAATACTAAACCCAAATTTTACACGTTTTAGGATAATTCAAGTCGATAAACGTATTAATTCTCCGGCCAAACTGGACTATACTTGACTTCTAAGTTCAATAAATTATATTTAGTGGAAGAAAAAAGGCGATGAGTGCAATTTTCAAACACGTGGTATCAAGCACCCCATAGTTCAAACTTAAGGTTTTCGCTGAAGAAGCACCAAGGAGTTCCAATTTCAAAAAGGGGCTGTGGTTATGCCAAGTAGTTATGGGTTTGACAGTAACCACGTGATATCAATCCCCACAGTTCAAGCTGATATGAGTTTTCGCTGACACAATAATGTAACTAGGTATTCATACTTGACCATTAAAATTATTTAAGGTAAAACAACCACAATTTGTACGAATCCAATGACGAATCATTTCATAAGCAATCAATATGAATCAATTGTAGGGTAGGACATACCTACAAATATCTAAGTACCTAAGTACTGTCCAAAGACGGCTTTGGCCACGTTCTATATATGATAAAATATGCAAGAGTTGCCTGTATGTAATTGGTGAAACTTACCTTTTCGGTACAAGCGATATTGAACCCTGTCAGTTTACTGTCATGAGCGGATATTGTGTGGTCGTTTTAAATTTATACCCTGGTCGTTTTACTTCGTATGTTCTTAATAGATTAAAGCCCATCTCGATACAGTACATTTGACTCCGCTAAAAACCATGTTAAGTCAAGAGCCGTGGTGGCCGAGTGGTTCGAGCAGTTGCCTGCGACGCAAAGGTCGCAAGTTCGAATCCCGACTGTACCAATGAGTGTCTTACTTATTTAGAGTGAACTTAAGTACAGTGATTAGTCACACCACGAGCTTTACGGCGAAGGAAAACATCGAGAGGAAACCTGCATACGTCTGAGAAGAAATTCAAAGGCGTATGTAGGTATAGTCGTGCTTGAGTAACGGCGATGGACTCGCCATCTGTCACGTTGGCACCTAATATACCTCTGGCGGAAAGTGGGTGTGTGGGTATTACCTATACACCTCTGCCTACCCCTTCGGGGACCCTTGTTTCATTCCAGTTCAGCAGGTCCAAACCTGTGACTACTTAACTTAACATATAGACCACTGTCGCCTCCGCCAAACGCCATGTGAAGGCGTAGGTTAATTCCAGCTCAGCAGGTTTAAACCTGCGACCTTTGTTTTCCAAGGGACTAAGTAATTAACTTGGCCACCACGGGATTTTTAGTTAGTAGATACCTCGTACAACTGATTTCATCGATTAGATTAATATGAATTATGTATTATTTAGGAAATTATTTGAAAATCATTCTGTTGGCCCAACCTCGCATGCGACGCGAGGTTTAATGGGGTGGAAAATGTGTTTCTACTGTAACGATAAAGTTTATAAATGTAGAAACTTACTGCTTTTCAATTATTTTTTATGTTATTCATTAGTTTCTGAAAAAATAACCCAGAAATTTCGATTTGCATATTAACCCCTTGAATAATGTCGTAATTTTGCGAGCTATTTGTTTTATTCCATCGACTTGAGGATATATACACAACACCCAACAGCTTCTAGAAGACAACTGTTTTGATTGTCTGAGACACCCAGCATATTACTTAGGCAGCCCATTACATCTCTTTTACCACTATTTGGCAACCACCATGCGGATCAAAGGTAAGCGGTTACCGCCTCTAGGACGTAAAACCAAGAGCTTTGCTCGTAACCTGATTGAAGGACCTGTGTCTGGGCAGTGACATTGTACGTTGACCATCACACAACGGATCGATAGCTTGTGTTTTATTGATGGCCAACGCGACGGTAATGTCTGATACGTCATAATTTAAACATCAATTTAGGTATATGTGATTTGGTGGATGTTTCAGTTCATGTAATGAATAGAATTTAGCATCCCCTAACTCTATTGGTACCTAAACTAATTTGCCAATTTATAGCCCGCAGTAAGCGCTTAGGGGGCCGGATATGTTTAAGGGGGGAGGGGGTCGAGTCAATATCTCATCTAATCTTACGTTGGAGAGGGGGGTCTCGGCAAATATCACGCAATTCTTTTCCTGATTAAACAAAAAAATAATATACTATTATGGTAATCTTATAATTAAACCCTCAGCAATATTGATTACTAGTCTTAACTAGTCGTAAATAAAAGCACGAAGCAATTTTTTTTCTTTTTACAATAAAAATCCAACGCGTTTACGTAAGAAACCCACATTTTGAAAAATCTCACGTGAGATTGGGGGATGGGGGAGGGGTTGAATAAAATCTCACGATATCTCACCAGGGGGGATGGAGGGGCAGAAAATTAAAAAATACACCTCACGTAATTTATGGGCGCCCCCTTACTGTTATGGGGTGTGCTCGTGATCGCTGTCATACATACCTAGATATGATCACGTGGATTACCTCACAGGGTAGGCAGAGAGAGCGCCAGTTCTCTAAACACTTCTTACGGTAAGAAATTATAAATACCTAGTGACCCGCCCCGCACGGGTGCAATGTGGATACATATATACCATTGCGGACTTTTTTATCAATCTTTTTAAGATATACAATTCCGTAGTACATTAGTTTGATCTATCTCGTAAGGTTTAGCCAGCGTTTGCGGTTTAAGCGCACATAAATAAGTTGGTTACGACATCACATTACAAATATTTGAATCGGCTTTTCTGTATTATGATATTATATTGTACCTGTGTACTGTACAAATAAACCTTCCTCTGGAATCACTCTATCTGTTGCTGAACACTGCATTAAAATCCATTGAATAGTTTAAAAGATCAAAACGATCAGACAGCAGAGGCGACTTAATTGAAAAAACTTTTTATCGATCTTTAAAACTCGTTAAAATTTTAAGTTTTCTATAAATTATTATAACCGAGGTACAAATTACAACATATCGGATAAGCGATTGTATTATCAAGAGAGATACCGATGCAGTACATTCCTGCAGTTCCGTTGCAGTTCCGTTGAGTTCTATTCAAATTTGAAAGTTAATTGAAAAACACATTTTAATGTATACCTGCATTAATTAATTAAATGACAAAAATATTTGATGAAAAAAAAGTTACGATTTCTGCATATAAAACAAAAAAACTACATGGCCCATGAGGGGATCGAACCCGCGACCTTCGCGTTATTAGCACGACGCTCTAACCAACTGAGCTAATGGGCCGGTTACACTCACTGCTGAAAATGTATATTACAAAAGACAATTAAAATTTATAGTAGAGATGTCCTCAATAATCACTTGAAGTAAATATTACACAACGTATATCTCAATCTATACTAATATTATAAAGAGGAAAGATTTGTATGTAAGTATGTTTGTAACGAATTGGCTCAAAAAGAACTGGACCGATTTTAAAAATCCTTTCACCATTTGAATGCTACATTATCAGTGATTAATATAGTCTATTTTAATTGCAAGAAAAAATAAAATATGCCAAAATGTTTTAAAAATAAATGTCCACCCGTGCGAAGCCGGGAAGGGCCGCTAGTTCTAAATGTAGAGTATGTGTGCTAAATGTCGATCACGTGAAACCGGCCTGCGAGTCTAGAGATGACGCTCAACTCGTCAGCTGTGATGCACGTAATCCATATTCATGTCACGCCTTCCAACTAGGGTCCCCGAAGGGGTAGGTCCGACACACTTTTCGCCGGAGATATATTTTTGTGCTAATGTGACAGATAAATAAATACCTTGGGACAATTTCCCACACAGATAAATTGACGCGATATATTGATGCGATATTGGTGCCTACTTTATTGTACGGCAGCGAATCCTTGGTATGTCAGAGGAAGTATGAAAATAGCTTGTATGCAGTTGAGATGCTTCGAAAAATGTGCGGAGTAACGATATTAGATCGAATCCGCAATGAAGAGATTCGCAAATCAATCAAAATGAAAATCAATCAAAATCTTTATTTCACATAGGCCCAGGTGGGCACTTATAAAACGTCGAAAAAGAATCACGGTTCGGGTTGGTCGCTTCCATGGAGAAGAACCGGCAAGAAACTCCATGGTTACTCTTTTCAAATCATTAGGCATATACAATAACAATATTTTTTCGTTACAGCAATAGTACCCAAGTATGGGGGAACATCGTAGGCCCGACAATAGGTCGTTGCTTACTATACAAAGCATACCTACATAAAACAAGATAATTATAACAATGTTAGCAAGGTGTCACAAACATTCGCATTTACAATAACATTAAGGAGAATACACACCGACCTTTAGAATATTATCGATAGTGCCATCCACGAAGCCGCACCCCACCAATTTCTGCAGGGTGGTCGCAGGATGCGGGGAATATGACCCGAGTCTATTAATTGTAGTGTCCGTGTGCACTCATAGGTAATCAGTGTGTACCGATAATACTCATACATTAGTGGAAGGTTGCACACTTACACTATTAACTATATGGAAGAATAGTGGGGCGCGTCCTCCTGGATGGCACTGATGTATTACACTAACCGCTATGAGCATGTTGGACTGGTCGAAGTAGTCGGCGACAGGCATCACGTGTTTGTAGAAGTTGTTCAGCTCCATGCGGGCCAGGCTGAGCACGACGTGGCCCAGCCTCGCGCCGTACTCGATCTGGCGCTCCAGCACTCGCTGCCTCCAACTCACCAGCACCACGCCGTTTATAGTTTGGATCTACGATAAAGTGGACCTCTTTAGCGGCCTACACGCTAAGGATCACACGCCCATTTTGTATATTGTAGGTGTCAACCTGACAGATGGCGAGTCCATCGCCGTTGCACGACCATAGACAATAGCTACATACGTCGTTGAATTTCCTGTCAAACGTATGCAGGTTTCCGCTTGATGAGTTCCTGCACCGTAAAGCTCGTGGTGTGACAATAACAACAATTAATTAATTGCTGTGATTATGTTAGGCACCTTAGTATTGTGTGTATGTGAGAAGTCTATGAGTTGCAAGCAAAAACAAGAATGCCTGTGTATTGTTTTTCCGCCGATGACATTTGTCTTTTCGCGCCTAAACCATTCTATGGTGCCAGTATCACTAGCTGTTATCCTCTATAGTACAATATAGAATAAATACTCCATACACTTCAGTATGGAAGCCCAGTGTACTCTGTGCTACCTATACACTGATCAGTTCAATATATTATGCATTTCAGTACATACAGAGCCGTGGTGGCCGAGTGGATCGAGCAGTTGCCTGCGACGCAAAGGTCGCAAGTTCGAATCCCGACTGTACCAATGAGTTTTTCTGAACTTAAGTACAGTGATTAGTCACACCACGAGCTTTACGGTGAAGGAAAACATCGAGAGGAAACCTGCATACGTCTGAGAAGAAATTCAAAGGCGTATGTATAGTCGTGCTTGAGTAACGGCGATGGACTCGCCATCTGTCACGTTGGCACCTAATATACCTCTGGCGGAAAGTGGGTGTATGTGTATTACCTATACACCTCTGCCTACCCCTTTGGGGACCCTTGTGGGACGGCGTGAGGATATATATATATATATACAGTACATACATATACCTATTAACATTTGTATGTGTAGGCACGCCTATCTGCTTCCCATAGTAAGGGTCCACGCTTAGTTTAATGTGAATGGGATTTAATAGAGTTGAAAGAATATAAGGGCTAATTGTGTAAATTTTCCGTGAAACCTAGCAATTCGTATGAAAACATTCAATAACACTACCCCCAATAAGTCAATAGCGGATACTAGAGCGGTCGTGGCGTGCAAATATGTGCAGTCATCGTGTCCGTGAGTCACGGCACGGCCAGGGACATTAACTTGTGAACGTGAGTATAATAATTATGGGGCTTGTTAAGCCGACTGCTCGCGGAAAATCAATTCAATACCCCTACCATGACATCGATAGTCGCTACGACGACGGTCCACCTAATCAGTGATATGAACTCTCGTTGAGGTTTTTCCTAGAGAGTACAGAATAACATTAATATATATCATCACGCCGAGTCCCTAACGGAGTAGGCAGAGAGTATAGAGCGCCAGTTCTCTCTAGACTTACATACCTCTTTCGCTTCGTCCACATTCATCAGTTTCTTCATACATGTTCGTCGGTTTCGAGTATTTTTGACGTACAGAATCAGATTATCTTATATAGCACTGAATAAATGCCACCAGGGTCGGTAACTCGCGAGCGATAATATACAGTCGAGCTGTTGAATGAACTCCTCGTTGAAGTTTTCCCTGGGGGGTTCTTCAAGATGGTTGTGAAAAAATTCTTGCAGAGTCGGCAGCGTTATGCTTGATGTTGGAAGCGTCTATAGGAGGCGATAGCCGCTTGCCATCAGGGTTTAAAAAAATAGCGATGTGGAATACATCTACGTGAATACTTAATGAGTATTTTTACGTGGTTTAGCATGGGTAAACGGAGCTTTTTAAAGATGTAACTTTTGCAACCAGAAGTTCGCTCGCGCGTCGACCCTAAAACGAACGGTTGGAGTGACATGGAAGCGATTAGGATCGCAGGTAGCTTATAACTTGAATGAACCCATCTCGGGCTATTTACCCTTCGACTGTAGTGTAGTTAAGTATAACTCCATTGAGTGTGAAAGCATTAAAACAACTAGAAAAGGTTACCAACGTAAGTAGCTTTTACAATTAGTTGGATTGTAATTCTCCTCAATAAACTCGTACGAACGAGTCATAAATCCAATTAGATCGGTGCTTTTTCTCTAGCCGCACACAACGACCGCACAACCTTCTTAGGGCAGTCACACACGACATGATAAATATATGCGACACATCGCAAGTTCGAATCCCGACTGTAACAGTGAGTTTTTTGAACTTAAGAATAGTCACCCCACGAGCTTTACGGCGAAGGAAAACGAATGCAGTATAAACGTAAACTTTTGTAATACACACATGCATTATAATTACGCTGAGTCCCTCGCGGGGTAGGCAGAAACAGTTGAGCGCTACCTAGACTTACAGACGTCAAATTTATAATATTCTTTTGATAACAAGTTCCAGTTACCTTGAGCAAATCGATGCGACACTCAAGGATGGAATCATCAAGAGTACTAAGTAAGAGCATGTACGAAGAGATTGATGAATATGGATGAAGCGAAAGGGGCTCTACTCTGTCTGCCTACCCCGTGAGGAACTCGGCCTACTTGGCTCGGATAATAAGCATGATCAACAATACGAGTGTTGATTAACCGCCGATCTATAAAAATGGTAACATCGCCCAATGCCCTTGACACGAATGTGAAGGGATTTTTGTCAGACTCAGTCATTCCGATCGATTGGCCGTTTAACTAGGCTTTTGGGCGGTATTGAAATCATAGCTAATAGATATTATAATCTACTAGCTATCCCACTCAGCTTCGCCCGGGTGAAAAACCACCACCTATCGGGTCCAATCGTGATGTAAGCTATCCTATCTTTTAAGTTGGAATAAACTGCACACGGTGTGCAAATTTGATTGTAATCGGTTAAGTAGTTTAGGAGGACAATCAACGTGACACGCAATTTATATATATTAAGATATGTAAATTTATCTGTCTGTCTATGAGTAAATAATTTAAACTGAACATTTAATAATGATAATGTACGCATAAAGAATATTATCAACTGTTAAATACATCTTCACGCCTTCCCACAAGGGGCCCCGAAGGCTGAGGTGTATACATAGGACCCATACACCCACCTTCCGCCAGAGATATATTAGAGGTGCCAACGTGACCGATGGCGAATCCATCGCTGTTACTCAAGCACGACTCTACATACGCCTTTGAATTTCTTCTCAGACGTATGCAGGTTTCCTCTCGATGTTTTCCTTCACCGTAAAGCTCGTGGTGTGACTAATCACTGTACTTAAGTTCAGAAAAAACTCATTGGGTACAGTCGGGATTCGAACTTGCGACCTTTGCGTCGCAGGCAACTGCTCGAACCACTCGGCCACCACGGCTGATGATGATGATGAAATAAATAAAAAAGAAAAGAAATAAATAAATCTCCTCACCTTATCAGAATACTCAGCCACGTCCCTCATCGACCTCGGGTACCCGGAGACGAGGTATGTCTTCGCCGTTGGCGCCATCTTCATTTCCAGCATGAGAACTTCTGTTACTGTCTTGCTGGACAGGGTGCCGAAGTCCTGCATGTCTGCGAGCAGAGACGTTATATTGAGGTGATGTTCATTTATTTATTGCACAAATTATGTTGCAAAGCCGTAGTGGCCAGAGAGTAGTTGCCTCGAGTTCGAATCCCGACTGTACCAATCAGTTTTTCAACACGAGCTTTAAGCAACGCGCAAGATACTTCGGTATTGTTAGCGTAAATAGGCTGTTTGTTTGCCAATCCTGTTGTATAAAAAAAAAAACATTGATTAAACCTACTGACAAGATAGAACTAAATACACGTATCAATTTAAAAAGTTTATTACAGATATAATTAAAAAAGTTTCTCAACTCCGTAAACGTTTCAAACACATACTGCTACATACTAATTTGTTAAATAAATTACAGTATAAATGTAACTACTTACCAACCCTTGGGAATGAACACGTGACATCGTCTCAAGGCTCCCATTGAACTACATACACACACACATACATACATACATACGATAAACAACTTAATTATGCGCCGCGGTGGCCAAGACAAGTGTTTCGAGTAGAGTTCGAATCCCGACTTAACCAATGATATTTCCGAACTTAAGCATACTGAGCATGTTTGCGGAGAGGTTTGATTGTCAGTACCTGAACCATTGTGCAATGGTGCATGTACTGACACAATCAAAGTCTAATATTTAAGATGTGTATGTAATTACTAACTCTAGGCTAAGTTCATATATGTAATCTACTAACCCATGGCCCCTGATGGTCGAAATAAAGAATTTATTATTATTATTATTAAGTACTGTGATAACAAACATCAAGAGCTTTACGGTGAAGGAAAACATCTAGAGAAAACCTGCATGCGTTTGAGGAGAAATTCAAAGGCGTAATAGTCGTGATTGAGTAACGGCAATGGATTTGCCATCTGTCAAGTTGACGTTTAAAGTACCTATAGATAGCGCCATCCACGAGGACACCACCATTCTTCCCTCAGTTTCCCCCCCTAATCTTCCTCTCCTTAACTTCTTCCTAACCTTCCACTAATGTTTGAGTATTATCGTTACACACTGATTACATATGAGTGCACACGCACACTACAATTAATAGTGTATACTGCATGCATATGGCACTATGTGTATACTTTGGGCCTTGTGGGAAGACGTGAGCGAAGTATAGATAGATAACCAAATTAAAAGCTGTTGAAACCGTGACCCACACCTAATTACAAGTGCCAATTTAAATACGCGAGAAAGCCAGTTAAATTACAACTTAAATAAAAATGGTTATCATGCTTATACAGCAAGCGCAGTGCTAAAGTATAAATAAGCATGCATTTACCCCTCTAATGCCAAGGTTGCTATTAGCTTACGCGATCTTGATAAGCATTACTGCTTGCCGCTAAAATAATTCCTGTATAATTCCTAATTCTGTATGGCAAAGCGTTGGACCTACCGTTAAAAATAGCATAAAGTCAGAAAAAGAATAGCGTAGAGTCGAAATTATACAAACTTTTTTTTTAATATTACAGGAGTGCCAAACATACGGCCCACCTGATGGGAAACGGTTACCGTAGCCTATTTACGTTAACGATACCGAAGTATCACTTGCGCGTTGCCACTCTGTGTGCAGAGAGTTATATTGTGTTGACAGCATCATAGGACTAATCCTAATTATGTATGATTCTCACAGAAATATGTGACAACTAAAATACAATATTTTTAAGTGTCATTTTGTGATTTGTTAGTAAACTAATTACAGTTTAATTAATGAAACGTCACGAACAAACAAAATCACAAGTGACAACTGTTTATAAAAAACAAAAATGCACCGTTCCGTATATATCTATAATATACCACCCACTTTTCGCCGAATATAATATTTTTGGTGCCAACGTGGCAGGTGGCGAGTCTATCGCCGTTACTCAACACTACTATACACTAGCCTTTGAATTGCTCTATAATTTACAATATTCAAAGATGTTTCTAATGCTCAAAAGCACACAAATTGGAACAGTTTCTAATTATTAAAAACAAAATTAAAACAGAATTATTGAATATTATAAAAGCGAACAGTTTGTTAGAACGCGCCTATCTCAGGAACTGACCAATTCTAGAATAATATTATTACATTAGATAGGCCGTTTATTGAGGAAGGTCTGATATCTTTGCGCGGCTGCAAAAGCGGATACACATACATGCAAAAATAGGCAAAGCTACACTAATAATAATCACACAAATGTGTGTGTGCAAACCGGATGTGAGAGTACCGTTGCCGATGGCATACTGTTGCAGAAGGTCCGTCATGTTGATGTGGACCAGCCCGCGCCGCTCCTGCATCAGGTTGTCACAGTGCGTCACCTTACCGCTGCCTGGACCACCTGGGGGGCATGCATTGCGAACATAGCCTTACCATCTTCTTAATATATATAAATTACGTGTCACGTTGTTTGTCCGCCATGGGCTCCTAAGCTACTAAACCGATTTCAATCAAATTTGCACACCGTGTGTAGTTTGATCCAACTTAAAAGATAGGATTTTTTCACCCGGGCGAAGCTGGGCGGGACAGCTAGTACCATACCATATATGCCATATACTTACTTTATATACTTTTAATACCATAACTAAGTTGACAAAGAACCACAGGACATCAAAATTGGGATGCTTACAATCAGAGAGCTCGCGTGTTGCTGACCCTGTATAAATCGTTCCACACCCTTCTTGAAGAACCCCATGCTGTACACTTTAGGGGAAACCTCAACGGGTTACCTTCTCGGGGAAATACCTTCGTGTTGCCAAGTGTCCTTAAGTGAAAGTTTACCATCAGGCTGTCGGCCTAGCTTACAGCCTTAATGGTATAAAAACTCTTGAGATTGTTGCAAACCACTATACATATATTTATTTATCTGTCCCACTGCTGGTCAAAGGCCTCCCCCCCTCTATATCCAACCCCTTCGATAAACGCTACTTCTTACAAATTTTGAGAACGTGACGCGCAGACGACGATGAACTGGATATGTTCTTGAGGAACATAGGATTGAACATAGACAGACACAATTGTCAATTTATTATCAGACTTACCCAAGACGAAAATAACGGGTACATTGGGTGGTTCAAACTTGACATGACTGGAGTTCTGCATGGGGAAGCCGCCGGCTGGCGGCGTGGCGCGGCCGGCCCACGCGCTCGCACTGCGACTCCTCTCGCCACCAGTCGTCTCCAACTCTTCATTGTTTTGCTCTGACCATACAAAGCTAACTTTATTGAGAGGTCGGTTAGCGCAATAATAATGACCGCGGTCTTCTGATGGTCGCAGGTTCGATTCCGCAAACATTAGTTTGTATTTGGAAGATGCTAAGGTTACAAATCCATCAGTAAGAGGCTGTAATTGATAGCCAAAACCATCGTAATATCGTATAAAAATAAAACATTAATTCTTTAATATGAGTCATAAGTATGTAATAATAATAATAGATAATGATGTATTATCAGTATATAATTATCTATTTGTCCATTTGTAACGGTATAATCAAGGGCGAATGTTGTTTGTATGTTGCGGCTTCCGTTGCTTCGTTGACAAGGTTATTTTTCGATCACTCAGTTTTATGTAAAGCGGTCGCCCAACATGGGACTTCTGCTACATAAAAATTATGTAAACGCCAATCAAATCAAATTCTCGAGTATCAGTCCTTTTTTGTTTTTCACGCCTTTCCTGATCATGGAACAAGGGTTCCTGAAGACGGAAGTAGAAGTTTAATATCGCCCACTTTCAAATTAGGGACCTAGAATATATCTTTGGCGAGTAATTATAGCTGTGTGGGTATTACCTATACACCTTTGCCTAAGCCTCCGGGGATCGTGTGAGATGGCGTAAAGATGTACTTTCAAACTTGACCCTGATGTATCTTTGACTTGATCTGTATACCATAAAACTAGTGCTGTGACAAATTACTGAAGGTACTTAAATAAAAAAATATCAACTTCACAAACCGGATTTCAACCTGCCTTCTTGACTTTGCAGACTATTTTAATCATATAGACTCTATGTCAAAATGTTTTCTTGTTTTGCGAGATTTAAATAGATGTTTGTGAATTCAAATTACACGAATAAATATATCTAACTATTAATATAAAGATGGGCTGTCAAACTTTTGGCGCCCACCGTGGTATGGTATTGCTGCTTTACATTATAATTCAAAATTTATGTTAAAAAGCTATTCTTATTCATATCAATGAAAAACTATTTAAAGTATTAAATAATTACGCTTTACCAATCACCCATAACAACTCACCAGTGTCTAAACAGATGCCCATATTCCATGAAGATGCAAATAAAAATTATAACTTTTCGAAAACAAATTATCGACACGAGGTCCACTATAGAAAAAAATATATTCCTATTTACTTTAATTGGCACTTATTGTTATAACACATCTAAAGCACGCGTTTAGTTCCGTTGTCTGTCGGCCACGGGCCATCACACGCCGCAATTAATAGTTTATCGATTGAAGGGCGCGACCTTCGTAGAGACCCAAAAAAAACCTAACATAAATATTTTCAAATTTAAATAAATTGTTCCATCATATACAAAAATTACATTACGATTTGTTTTTATTTATTCGAAAGTTGTGTCTGCGTGATAGCATTTCTGCGAGCGGTTTGAATCTCTTTAGCATCGCGGGCCAACCGCTCACTGTTAGGTGTCACGAGCGACTGAACACCGGCAGGGAAGTTAGCACCGACAACATTTCTCTATCGCACACCTCATTATAAGAACTCCACACGCCGGAAAGAGAAAGCAAACCGATTGAATAATTAACGCGTGGACCCTTTCAATGAAACTGAGTGGTTATCGTTCAAATTGCAAGGCGTGCAGGGCATGTGTTCCGAAGTTACGGTACGGTACGTACGGTGTACGAGTAAATATTCCAGCGATTAGGGTTATGATCATTTTTCAGCAAGACAGCCAAGGCGGTTATATATGCCGATGCGATAACGAGTGTGTACAATATAACATGGTAAATATCAACTTCCTCGGAATTTTCTTGTAAGGTGTAATTACATCATTAATTTTGTGCTTCATTGAAATGACTCATGGAGTCGATATGGAGAGTTCAAGATACTGTAACCGAAGCCTTACTGAGTATTTCGGTGTTCATAATGACTTGCGTTTACTAGAGTACATTTATAGTGACGCAGCGTCGAAAGTGGGTGTGTGGGCATTACCTATACACCTCTGCCAACCCTTTCGGGGACCCTTATGGGAAGGCGTGAGAATAAATAAAAAAGAGATATTTTTTTAGAATGGTTACAATTAACATTACAAAAGCAGTTCCTAAAATTTAAAAATTTGACAGGAAAGCCGTGGTGGCCGAGTGGTTCGAGCAGTTGCCTGCGACGCAAAGGTCGCAAGTTCGAATCCCGACTGTACCAATGAGTTTTTCTGAACTTAAGTACAGTGATTAGTCACACCACGAGCTGAACGGTGAAGGAAAACATCGAGAGGAAACCTGCATACGTCTGAGAAGAAATTCAAAGGCGTATGTATAGTCGTGCTTGAGTAACGGCGATGGACTCGCCATCTGTCACGTTGGCACCTAATATACCTCTGGCGGAAAGTGGGTGTGTGGATATTACCTATACACCTCTGCCTACCCCTTCGGGGACCCTTGTGGGAAGGCGTGAGGATATATTATTATGACAGGAAAGCTAGTAGCATTGCCACGTTGGATAGCAATGCTGATTCTCTGAGCAAGAGATGCTTCAGCCTGTTCACGAGCCGTGGATTAAACGACGCGAAACCACTTTAAAAAGATGTTTAACTTCTTCTTTTTATCTGGTAGCAAACGAGACCTAACTGTTAAAATAGACTTTGAGATAATAGCGTTAATGTTTGAAATGCTTCGTTGAAAATTTCAATAAACGTTGCTCGAAGGACCAAATTAAAAGTCAAGACATATAATAAACGTCATTTAATTACTTTGCACGATAAACTAGTGAGTGCAGAGATTCTGAACAATAAAGTTAAAAAAAAACACTATAGATTCTATAATTCCATCACAAGTTGTATCCTAAAAAATATTTGAAGTAATTGCAACTTTTTTTTTTTTTTTTTTTTTTTTTTTTATACCACTTGGGTGGCAAACAAGCATGCGGTCCGCCTGATGGTAAGCGGTTACCGCCGCCTATGGACGCTTGCAACACCAGGGGTATCACTCGCGCGTTGCCGACCCTGCAGGAATCTTTTCACACCCTTCTTGAAGAACTCCATGCTGTACTCTCCAGGGAAAACCTCAACGGGGAGCTCATTCCACAGCCTGAGCGTTCGCGGAAGAAAACTTCTTTGGAAGCGCACAGTGCGAGACCTTTGTGGTTCCAAGGTATGGGGATGAATTCCCCGTCGATGGCGAGAGGTGCGGTGGTAGAAGGTGGAAGTGGGCATCATATCGAACAATTCTGCAGAACACTCCCCGTTATACAAGCGGTAGAACACACACAGGGAGGCAAAGTCTCTCCTCAGACTTAGTGATTCCAAGCCGCTTGTGAGCATGGGATCGTCGACAATTCTAGCGGCGCGTTTCTGAACCGCGTCAAAAGGCCCAAGCTGGTATCCAGGGGCTCCAGCCCACAGGTGGCAGCAGTACTCCATATGTGGCCGAACTTGCGACTTATAAAGTTGCAGCCTTTGTTGCGGTGTGAAGTACTGCTTAGCTCTGTTGAGCACACCGAGCTTCCTCGACGCCAGCTTAGCCTTGTCCTCTAAGTGACCACGGAACTGAACGTCGCTAGAAATATCGACCCCAAGGATCCTAATGCGCTCCGAGATGTTCAGGGGAGTGTTCTGGAATTGTGGAGCCACAGCGAATGGAGTTTTTTTTGCGGTGAACGCGCAAACTTGTGTCTTAGTGGGGTTGAAGTGAACTAGGTTTAGTCGACCCGTCAATGACGTCAATACAATAGAGTTGAAATTACGTGAACACCGCAGTTAAGTACTATTAATTCACTAAAGAGTTCCATCAATTAACAAATATATACATACATGATTGTCTTTATACTTAAATATTAAATAAATTATACTAACTAGTTATTTCTACTAACTAATTAAAATATAATAATAATACTAATTAATTAAAATATCATTATTCATTAAAGATCCTTATGTATATAAGATAATAGAACAACAAGTTACTTAAGCAGAGACCGTAGTAATAGTTGAATATTATTGCCGTTTTAATGTGATCCATAAAGTGTTTTAATTAAGATATAATTTACATTCACTCTAACCGCATAAGATTTCCGCGGGCATGCACTACTGAGACCCTCACGGGGCAGGCAGACAGAGTAGAGCGCCAGTTCTCTCTACACTTACAGAATTTGCTTCATCCACATTCATCAGCCTCTTAATACATGCTCACATGTGTCGAGTAAACAATAAGTGTATAATAAAGTTTATATGTATAAGAAACTGCATTTCAATAATTTCATCGTTGTATGAAATATGTTAAATACGAACATACTACATACGAGCTAAGTGTATTGAGCTGTGATATTTTTTTACATGGAAAATACATTTTAAGTATCTGCCATAACTCATTCCCATAACTATACAAGTGTACAACTGTGTGAACAAGTGTGCAACTGTGTGTACAAGTGCACAACTGTGTGTACAAGTGCACGACTGTGTGTACAAGTGCACAACTGTGTGTACAAGTGCACAACTGTGTGTACAAGCTTACAACTGTGTGTTAAGATGTAAAACTGTGTGTACCAGGGTACAATAGTGTATACAGCGTACAACTATGTGTTAAAGTGTATAAATGTGTATACAATACCGTATACAGTACCATACACTTGATATAAACTTTATGACCGCGGTTTGGTTTTCTTCAACTACCTACACTTCTCAACAAATACCTGAATGCAGGATTTTTATAACCACCATTAATTATATACATATTAAAGATATATAATCACTATAATTACACTATTATCGTAAATGGAAGAACATTTTCTCACTTAAACATCTACTATTAACTAGCTATATATTTACAAGAAACTCAATAATTCTAATATAATAATCATGTATGCGAGTATATAATTTTTATAACGTGTGAATTATATAATATAATAGTATTTTATAACATTGCCTATTTAAATCTATGAAGATGGTTATTGAAGAGATTTATAAAACTGTATCAATTCCTATTGACGAGAAAAAAAAGTTAAATTATAAAAAAATATAGGTAACGATAATTCTATACACGACGTGTCAGAAAATATGACAGTTATATGTATCCTCATAACAAAAAGACATAATTATTGAAGAGAATAACATTCGCTCCGAAGCATGGTTTTAAGGATTTTTCAGCTGCCTAAACTATTAAGAAGATACAAAATAAAAACGTAGTTAGATTCTACGTGTATAAATTTATCGAATGACAATTTTTATTTGCTTACTTTAATAAAATTATGCTTTACCACATATTTGAAGGGGTAGGCAGAGGTGTGGAGTTACACATTTTTTTTCGCCGAAGATATATTTGATGTCTATGTAGACATCAGAATATTGTTAATAAATAATAGGGAGGAACGGAAATGAAAAGATGAAGAAAAGCATGTTACCTTTCTACAGTATACGGACGGGAGATGAATGATTGACAAACATACCGTGCGAATGTGCCTGGAAGAACTAGAGGAGACTGATCAGGTATCAAGAGACGTTAAGAGGAGTTGAAACGGGCGAGTGTGTATGATGAGATTAATGAATCTGTGTAAAGAGACTCATGTAGAGTCTAGTGTTAAAAACTACCCGTCTTTTGGTTTCATTTGAAAGGCAATTACAAGAAATAATGATTTTTTTTAAGCATGGTTAGCATACGTTAGTAGTTCATACGTAAATGTTGGTAATTCTTCCAAAACTATAAGATACCTACGATTGAGTAAACAATAGTATAAAGATTACAATATAATATCACTTAAAATGATAATAATATCATGATAATAAATAAAAATGCATTTCATTTTGAGTAAAATTAAGTACCTATGATTTCTTAAGTACAAATTCGATAAATAGATCCGATGTCTTTAAAACAAATACCAATAGCATTGGAATGATTAGTGAACTTTACTACTTACGAATTAAGGTCGTGATTCGTTTGTATCACTCACTTAGGCCTTATTTTCTCGTAGAAGAATATCTGCGCTACATTATTAACTTCTCTGACTAGTAATTTTCTTTTGACAAACTTGAAGTGTTCTAATGCGAACTCATAGAGTTCATTTTCCATTTTCCAGATGGTTGATTGTTGAATGGTCTCTATTGTCTTCTGATTAGGGTCTATTTTAGAACTGGTTTGTCTAAGATGTGATTTATTGCTATTCAGGTAGTATTCGGTAGCTCCTTTGAAGAAGCGGGGTAGTGTAGCCTCTAATATCGTTATAAAGTCGAGCATTTCCTCAGTAACCCCTACTACTAAGTACTGGTTTACTAAATTGTGTTTAGCTTGCTCCAACGCCCATTGACTGCCGGGTTTCCTGCAAAAATAAACCGTATTTTAAAGGAGATAAGGTATATTCATAAAAAAAATATCTCAATAAACATATAGTATTCATATTTTTTAAGTTAACTTCATCGTACCAGCACTCGGCGGCGTGTCCACAGAAGAATGGTACTTGGAGCCACATATTATTAGGGTCGCAATCCGGCTGGCTCTTCTCCACGCACTCGTCGAATGTCTGTTAAAAAAAAAGTATATTTAGACACTTTTGATAGTGGACGCCAAAAGTATATATGGTCAGTTTTGGTAGTAGGGTAGGCAGAGGTGTAGTAGGTGCTTATCGCATTCATAGTGTAACAAATCATTTGGAAAAACCGATTGAATTAACTTGGGGTACTTTGGCAAAAAACCGATTGAATTAACTTGGGGTACTTTGGCAAAAAACCGATTGAATTAACTTGGGGTTCTTTGGCATCTGAAATATATCTTTGGAAAAACCGATTGAATTAACTTGGGGTACTTTGGCATCTGAAATATATCTCTGCCGAAAACTTGGTGTGGGACACACCTCTGCCTACCCTGACCCTTGTGGGAAAGCGTGAAGATTTAGTACATAATGAAATCACCACTTTACCACTTGTGCAGCTGGTATAATATATTATACATATATTTTTTAAATTTATTTATTTATTATAAAATTACCACTTTATCTCCATGTTTCTTTCGCACCAGATGCGGCCTGTAATTGTCCCCGTGGCGCAGAAAGTAGTAGTATGAAACTAGCCTGTCCAGGGGTTTTCTTATTAAGTTAATAAATATTGGCTTGGATGTTGTGCCTAACCTGTAATAGAAACAAATGAATAATTATAGTTTGCAACGATTTGGTACACTTTTTCTGATTCTGTGGTAACAGTAATTTTAGAATCAATATGCAACCTTCAATCAGTGATTCCTGGGCCCATTGCAAAAGATAACAAAATATTTTTCTTAAGTTGTCTGAGGGATGCCATAGATTGCTTGTTTTACGAACATTTACATTGTATGAGTAAGTACTCAATAAAATCATTGTCTTTTCCTTTACTGTAAATCTTGTGTTGAGACAAAACACTGTAATGAAGTTCAGATAAACCTATTGGTACAGTTGGGATACAAGCTTGCAATCATTGCAGGCAATACCATCTGCCACCATGACTCTCATGATAAGTTGTTATTGAGTATATGCATTCCAAACAATAACTATAAATATACATAGACATACATTCATACATATCACGCCAAGTCCCTAACGTGGGTAGGCAGAGAGTATAGAGCACCAGTTCTACCTAGACTTACATACCTTTCGCTTCGTCCACATTCATCAGTCTCTTACACGCTCGTTGGTTTCATACTCTTAACGTTCCAGTCCTTGAGAGTCCGATCGATATATAGACTTACCTATCAAAATTTAAAAACGCCATATGTCCATGGTACAAAGCAGGCTTGACTTCGTGCCACTTGGTCACGTTCTGCGCAAACTTATATTGATTATCAAGAGACATGATATGTCGGTTCGCAGTAATATTGATATGTAGAACTTTAAAGTTGTTTCTCTTGCACAAGTCATACGCTACTCCTACAAAACTTGTCGAGCCCGTCTTTGGGACCCTGTTGTACACCACTATGAGGTCATCGTCACCTCTGTCCACTGCTTTTGCATTAAAGCGAAGTGGTTCTGGGCTGTGCGTTTGCACTAATCGGTATTCTGGAAGAGTTGTTTCAGAAATTTTGTAAAATTATTATTCCTATGGGAACTGTAATCTAAAGTAATAAAATATATCCTCACGCCTTCCCACAAGGGTCCCCGAAGGGGTAGGCAGAGGTGTATAGGTAATACCCACACACCCACTTTCCGCCAGAGGTATATTAGGTGCCAACGTGACAGATGGCGAGTCCATCGCCGTTACTCCAGCACGACTATACATACGCCTTTGAATTTCTTCTCAGATGTATGCAGGTTACCTCTCGATGTTTTCCTTCACCGTTAAGCTCGTGGTGTGACTAATCACTGTACTTAAGTTCAGAAAAACTCATTGGACAGTCGGGAACTTGCGACCTTTGCATCGCAGGCAACTGCTCGAACCACTCGGCCACCACGGCTTTATATTATATTATATTTTTTATTTATATATTTTTATTTTGTATGTACTCGATCAATTGATTCTTATGCGTAATATTATTGAGAATCCTACAAATATTTGTATGTATTGTGTAGTAAAAAGAAATAATTTTTCATGCTATTATCTAGATGTATATTTGCTGGATTTGATTGATTAGAGAAGGCTCTAATTTTACCTTTCAAGTCAATGTAAAATATATAAATTGCAGTTTTAAGAGCAATATTGCATTTAAGCACTCTCACTTTATAAAAAAAACCCTACTTGTTTCCATTTGGCATGGAATTAAAAAGTATATAAAACCATGCAATAAATATCTTGAAATGAAGTGCATACGTTGTTAATTCCACTTTCTAAGCACAGCTAGCGAATAAGTAAATATTAAGTTGTAACTTACCTAGTCTCCTATAATTATCCTCTAAGCGAGCGATTTCCGTTTGAAAATAGAATACAATAATAACAATAACACACAAATATGAGAAGAGGTATAGTTTATTAATGTTAAACATATCTGTAAGGTATGCGGTCCACTTTACGTTGAATTAAACATTGAACTGACATAATTAATGTGTGTTCATTCTAAATAAACATTCCTAAGTAATTGGGTCACGTATAAAAAATATTTGATCGAGACTCTCTACTAGTCTTTGCTGCCGAGTGCCACCGTACAATACAATGCACGCATAGCAATGCAAATTGCAATGCAACGCAAGCTACAAGCAAAGACTATTTCATTTACTTCAACTTCAAGCAATACACAACGAAAACACGACACGACACATCGTTTCCATTCTACTCCAACTCAGAAGCTGTATAATAACATAAATGGTTGGCTCTATCTCTTTCGGACGATGTTAATGTTCTTGAGTTTGAGCGAGAAAAGCAGTATCGAAGTCAGCATTTCTTTAAATATAGAGTAGAAATGAAATGGAATGCTACTGCCAGTTTGCTTGCCGGTTTCGATGCAAGATTTGATTTGACATTTGACTTTTGAGCAGGAGCTGGACAGTGGGTGATTTTATAGTATGTATTTCATATCTGTGGAGAATAGTTAGACACAATAAATATGAAATCGAACTCCAACTTTATTTAGCGAAGAAGCTTTTAATGAAGATGATATTTATAATGGTTGATTAAGTGTATGCTTACGTTTAATGACTACTAAACATCTACATACTTAAATTTTTTAATTTATTATTATATTTTTATTTAATTTATTATAAAATATAAAACAATTTAGACATAATTGCTATCTGCATATTATAGAGTAACTAATAATTGATAAATAATTAAATATATTATGTATTTAGTGGCCGAGTAGTTGCCTGCGACACAAAGATCGCAAGTTCAAATACCGACTGTGCCAATGAGTTTTTCTAAAGTTAAGTACAGTGAATAGTCACACCAGGAGCTTTACGGTGAAGGAAAACATCGAGAAGAAGCCTGCATACGATTGAGAAGAAATTCAAAGGCGTATGTATAGTCGTGCTTCATTCAATGGCACTCACTATCTGTGTCACAGTAGCCACAGCTAGTGGGGTAGGTAGTAGGTGCCCATGCACCAACATGTTAAGTAAAATAACAATACCTATGTAAAACAAGAATGTCAGGTACTCCTTTTTTATATAGGTATCTGTGGTATTTTATAACGATTATTTATATTTACTTTTATATTAATTGATTGTTATGCATCTAAGCTATTGAAGCTGAGTTTTAATATAGTAAATCATGCTTTCATTAAAAAAGTATTTATGAATATATTGTCTAGTGTTAGGAAACAATAATTTTACGGTTTGAATGTTAATCTACTCAATGTTGGTCTAAGCTATAGTTCCGGGCGGGCGTAAATAAAGAATGGAACATTTGTATTCAAAATAATCAATAAGGGACGGTACAATCGCGGCGCAGATAATTTAATTTGTGGATCGACCTCGAATAGATGTTTATCTACTAGTATCTACTTGTTGCATAAGCATGATTTTATAGCAATTGAAAGATAAATCATGGTGTTTTTCAGAAACGGCATATTTATAACGATTTCCCTTCTATTTATATATTTATATTCATTCGAAAATCTGGACCGAAATAGCTTGTAGCGATAAATAATAACAATACCTACCTTTGAGTAGCCAATTATACAAATGCATTCGAAATCTCGATATAAAATTACAGTACATACGACCTTATAATTAGTGAAACTAATCAGATAAAAACCTAGCTCGGAGGTAAGACTAGATTTTATAAGGTAAATACCCAAAGTTCACGTCGATTCTCTAATAATCGAGATAATTATGCCCCTTAATAAATGCTTCTCACCAACTCACCAGACGTCATTACTGTAAAAAAAAAAACTAAAAAAACACGCTTTTTACAGAAAACTAAACTAAAAAATAAAAAATAAATTTTGATAAATTTGAATTAATAATACTATATATAATAGCACCCCATGCTTTTTTTAAATTATTTATTAAGAATTTTTACACTATTATTAATTCAAATTTATTAAAATTTATTTTTAATTTTTTAGTTTAGTTTTCTGTAAAAGCGTGTTTTTTTAGTTTTTTTTAAACTATATTTATTATTAACTTTTTAGTTCGATATTTTTCAAAAGGGAGCCAGAGAAACGGCTACGAGAACCAAGAAAGGCCGCAGGCGCGCTAATTACCCACGGAGAGTTACATACTGACATACTGACATACAAGTGAAGCTAAAAAAAAGCGTGTATAAATAATAATATGTGACTACATATATATATAGATCTGTGGCAATATAGATAATTATTTACAAATTGTATTACAGTGTTGACATAAATGCTACTTATGATTTAATTTTGTTTTTGATGAACATTGTAATGACAGATTAATCTTTATATATATAATTCTTCTGTGAGTGTGTATGTCACTGAACTTCTCCCAAACGACTGGACCGATTTTGATGAAATTTTTTGTGTGTGCTCAAGGGGATCTGGGAATGGTTTAGATTCACAATTGGACCCGATAGGTGGCGCCACCATCGTATTTTTTCACCCGAGCGAAGCTGGGCGGGACAACTAGTTTCTTCTAATCTAGTTCTTCTAGTTAATCTAGGTCTTCTTATAATATAATTATTTTAATCCACATTGTAGAAAACAAATCGATTTAATATGTAAGTAAGTATTTAGTAATACATTGTAGTTATAACGTTATTAAAACAAAGCACTGAAATCAAGGTGAACACATCCTATGTTTTGAATTATTTTCAGTTACCAATAGCACGCGGGATCGCGCGGCTGGGTGTAGCGAAAAATAGCCCCAGATTCCCGCCATTGCGCCGGTCACTCGAATGTAGGCCAATAGACGCTCTATTTAGTTTGGATATTGCAATAAATAAACATGTAGGACAGTTTGTGCTGATAAAATTAGTTTCGTTAATTGTGTGAGATGTCAGGCTTTTGGTAATATTTGTTGTTATTTATTGTTATGTGTTCATTGTTTAACTTTGCGTCCAGACAAAATATGTTTGCTTATCATCAACAGGCAGTAGGCAGTAGGCAGTAGACAGGTACTTAAGTAGGCTAAAGCGCGTAATTTTACTTTGAAATTTAGTAAAATGTGTATTGGTTGCATTTTATAATAATTTATATCTACTTGTAGATATTTCTAGCTACCCAAATAGGAATCGAAATTTTTTTTAATTGCACGCAGATTTATTAAAGTAGCATCGTGGGGCCTGAAACAGTTACGAGATAGCCATGGCTCATCTTTAGAAAAGGGAATAATTTTAATAAAACAATAAATTCTTTGTTAGAATTGTCTTTCAGGATAAGTATCGAACACTATCTGCTCAGGCACAGAAGGTCTTACAGAACTTAGTGTCCACAAGACTACCAATCTTGCGCTCCAGATGATACAAACTTTTTTCAACCGACTTTATTTGCGCATTGTTGGTACGGAAAAGAAATAGAGCGGCTAAAGTACTTTAATTTTAATTATATTCAAATTTAGTTTTTTCAGCTTACATAAGTCCCTACCACCTAGATACTAAAAACTTATAGCCCCATCATTTGTTTCGCATCAACTTTTGATCTCATTTTTTGTTGCCAAATTTAATTATTATTTTAATTCATAATAAAATGTCAGCTTGAATTTTTTGAATAACTCAAATTTATTTTGAAATAGTTTTAAATATTTTGCAATGAACAATTTAATTTAACCAATTAACCAATAACCAACGCTCAGAGAATCAGCATTGCTATCCAGCGTGGCAATGCTGCTAGTCTTCTTGGCACGTTGCCTCGGGATACCGATTTGGGACAAATATTTTATCTGTAAGTAGTTAGTTTCAACTGTTCTTTGTAAATATTATTAATTGTTGTTATTGTAAATAAATTACCAATTAATTAATCAAATTGGCAAACACTTCGTGACCCGTAAAATATTTCTTGTATTGTAACCCGCGTTCTTATCTACATTTTTATAATACTTTTTTAATCCTTTTAATATTAATTGGATAAAGGTCTTTTGTTCTCGTCATTCACATAGGTAGAAGGTTGGTTAAGTAGCGAACGTTTTTAGAACTGAAATTACGAGAGGCAATACAAAGTTTTACTCATATAACTAAACCAGACATATTACAGGGTCGCGTTAATACGGGCTCCTGATAAGAGTAATACATTACAAAAATAGGACCCTTCAAATCAGCCGTAGGAAATTACAAATGAAGAGGGAATGTCTTAAAATAGTAACATGTGACATAGACATTTATACACGTCATCTTTTACATTAGGAAATTAGAGGATGCAATCCGAAGTAGCAGAACATACTTAATTAGCCTCTTCGTTAGACAAGAAATATGTATCAAATTTTCTCCTTTTTATCGTCAATATACCCTCACGCCTTCCCATAAAGGTCCCCGAACGGGTAAGCAGAGGTGTATAGGTAATACCCACACACCCACTTTCCGCCAGAGGTATATTAGGTGCCAACGTGACAGATGGCGAGTCCATCGCCGTTACTCAAGCACGACTATACAGACATATGCAGGTTTCGATGCTTCTCGATGTTTTCCTTCACCGAAGAGCTCGAGGTGTGGCTCACCGCTGTACATATAGTTCATAAAAACTCATTGATACAGTCGGGATTCGAACTTGCGATCTTTGTGTAGCAGGCAACTGCTCGAGCCACTCGGCCTCCACGGCTTTTTGTATTTGCATAATGTAATTATGATAAGATATGTCTATTACATTCACTGTAATAGCGCGTTTATGAACCGACAAACAAACCAATGAACCTGAGCTGGACCAATAAGATTTATGACTTACACTCTCACTATACCACTTCAAGAGCCGCATCGCAAATAAATATACAAACGTTCCAATGCCAGGAACAGACAATACATTACTAGTTATACCATATACATACTTCAGTGGGATTCAGTCGAACTTCTCACGTCTATGTAGATGCACGTCTATTTTTGATGTGGCACTTCGCGGTCTTACGGATAAAAAACTAAACGCGAACGTAAATTCTAGTTGTTGAGATGTAACAGAAAAAGTCGCTGTAATATCTTTTACTACAATAAAAAAATGACAGCCAAAAAAAACGGTTATTAATTTTTTAAAAATCATGGAGGTGGACCGTATTCTGTACATCTTCGGAAGTTTCACCAGGAAGAAACAGGACAAGCGCAAGTCTTTCGAGCAATCGTCTATTAGCGCCGGGAATAGTCCTTTGCGTGGTGCGAGAAGGCCCGTGAGCCAGAACTTGAATATAGCTCCGAGGACTTCGGCATACGGCAGTGGTAGAAAAAGTGTTCTAAAGGAATGGGAATGTGCTATTTGCAAGAAAGAGTTAGTGGAACCGAGGCTTTTGGCCTGTTTGCACAGCTTCTGTACTAGGTGCCTGCAGGGCCTTCATCACGAGGGGGAGACGGAGGCCTGGAACGAAGTTGAAGCGGGTAAGTTACTGGACCTTTTATTTTAACCTGGAAAGTAGTTTGTGCTTGAGTTACGGCGATGGACACTAAGACCGAAAGATATTTCTCTGCCGGAAAGTGGCTGTGTACTACCTGTACAACTCTGCCTACCCCTTCGGGGACCCTTGTGGGCGTGCGGATATATATTATTAAAGTAGTTTTCGCTTTAATTATCTTATAAAGTTTTCGGTTACAAATGTTTTGGGTTCCGAAACACATAATCAAGTTAATAAAAACTAATTAGGAAGTAAATAAATAAAAAAACTTTACTATTTTACATGATTCACTTTATTTAGATGAAGCGTAAATGTAAATACTACGCAGGAGCTGAGCAAATCGACTGCGATCTACTTAAGAGGTACTCCTCCAGTCGAGCTTAGGTCTGCATCGCAAGGATAGTAAAAAAAGCGATTTATTTACGACACCCATAGTCTGGCGCGGCTATTAATTCGTAATAGGGTTTTAATAGATCGCTACAATAGGTCTGGTGCATTGTAAGCACTTATTAAACGTTTAATGGCGTGCGGGAACTGCGTCGGTATGTTTGTTTTATAAGTACTTAATTTTATTGAGCTTGCATGAGTTTTATTGTTGCCCCCAATACCTGTTGTAACACTTCTGACTGAAGGTACCTCCATCATATCTGTTCGAGTCATTACCAGTGTTCTTATATTAGAGAATTTCTTGACAAACTGGACTTAAATACCCCACTAGCTTATGCCCGCGGCTTCGCCCGCGTGGGTATTACCTGTACACCTCTGCCTAGGCCTTCGGGGACTTGTGTAAGATGACATATGCTACTTAATAAAGTCAGGGTTTTTAAAGCTAACTCTTACTGTTTAAAAAACTTTTAACAAATGATTTATGATGAGAGCAATTAAGTAATACAACATTTTGAAAATAGTGCTTTTTTCATGAAAAGCTTTCAAGTGTACTTTGTGTGCAAATGTTAGATAACATACATTGTGATCTTAGGCTGAGGTAATTTACGATACGACGGGAACCATCCCGCCGTATCGTAAAGTAACGTAATTAACCTCAGCCTAATACACACTTGTGAAACCAAGTGCATCACTTGAAGCTTCCTGCCGAATTTGGCATTTGCAGGTGTCCCGAGTCTGACTTGTATATAAATAAATAAATACCTCGGGACAATTCCACACAAATTGACAGCAAATTAAGCAAATCTTGTGTTATGGTATCTAGACAACGATATATTTACTTATATAGATAGATAGATATATACGTAAATACATAAGACATCCAAGACTAAGGTACAAATACTCGTGGTCATCACACAAATATCTGCCCTCAGCGGGAATCGAACCCGCGACCTCAAGTTTTTCAGTCAGGAGCTCTAACCACAACCAGACGGCCGTCATATAATGTTCTGTGGGGTCCATTGTGTCATTTGTTTGGCCTACAACTCGTCTAACATGCGTCAGATATGATCAGCCCAATCCCATTTTATCTTTATATATATATAATTCTTCTGTGAGTGTGTATGTCACTGAACTCCTCCTAAACGGCTGGACCGATTTTGATGAATTTTTTTGTGTGTGTTCAAGGGGATCTGGGAATGGTTTAGATTCACAATCGGACCCGATAGGTGGCGCCACCATCTTTTTTTTTCCACCCGAGCGAAGCTGGGCGGGACAACTAGTATCTTTATATGTATAATTCTTCTGTGAGTGTGTATGTCACTGAACTCCTCCTAAACGGCTGGACCGATTTTGATGAATTTTTTTGTGTGTGTTCAAGGGGATCTGGGAATGGTTTAGATTCACAATCGGACCCGATAGGTGGCGCCACCATCTTTTTTTTTCCACCCGAGCGAAGCTGGGCGGGACAACTAGTATCTTTATATGTATAATTCTTCTGTGAGTGTGTATGTCACTGAACTCCTCCTAAACGGCTAGACCGATTTTAATGAAATTTTCTGTGTGTCTTCAGATGGATTTGAGAATGGTTTAGATTCACAATTGGACCCGATAGGTGGCGCTGTGATCGTGTTTTAGGGCATTTACTTTTTTCACCCAAGCGAAGCTGGGCGGGACCTTTAGTAATAATATATAATATTTTAAATTATATAAAAATGTGGGAAAGCTGGTACCTAATAACAGTTATTCTATAATAACTGCTATTAGGTAGGCAGTAGGCACGGCAATCACGCGGTCCCCGCTGAAGCCTTAGTAAACATATCAGTCCTTTCGACCTAGCATCAAACGTAACTGGATTAACGTAATGCTTAGGTCAAGGTTTTTGTCCACTGGCAGGAATTTTGTATTTTTATAACATGTAAAGTGCGGTTTCGGCCGCGGCCCGCGTGGCGCTTAACTTGCTTATAATATCACCATATTCTGGCAACTCAGGTTTCTGAATACAAACCCAATTGATTTTATAGTTCAGCAAGAAAAGAGACAAAAAATAATTATTGCTCCGCTTCCTTGTGCTTAGTTTATAATATCACCACATTCTGGCAACTCAGTTTTCTAAATACAAATCCAATAATTACCAGAAAACAGACAAAAAAGAATTAGTATTAATTTATCTTTTGACTCGGTCCCAAAAAGAAATATAAGAAAGGCAACGAAACAATGCATACAAACATTGAGAATAACTGATGCAAACTCAAACACCGGAAATCAGTAATGTGTCCCTAAATAGACCAGCCACCCTGCGCGCTATGAAGGTATGACGTGACGTGACGTGACACACAAACATAATTATAGACCCACTAACGCACACAATTGTCAGAAGGCACGCCTGTGAAATATATACCATCGTTTTTACAAGAGCCGTGGTGGTCGAGTGGTTCGCGCAGTTGCCTGCGACGCAAAGGTCGCAAGTTCGAATCCCGACTGTACCAATGAGTTTTTCTGAACTTAAGTACAGTGATAAGTCACACCACGAGCTTTACGGTGAAGGAAAACATCGTGAGGAGACCTGCATACGTCTGAGAAGAAATTCAAAGGCGTATGTATAGTCGTGCTTGAGTAACGGCGATGGACTCGCCATCTGTCACGTTGGCACCTAATATACCTCTGGCGGAAAGTGGGTGGGTATTACCCATACACCTCTGCATATCCCTTCGGGGACCCTTGTGAGAAGGCGTGAGGATGAGTTTTTTACATTACCTAGTTGTTTAAAGCATTTGAGTTTTAATTGTCTAGGGAGAACTGTGGCTCTCGCTGGCTACCCCGCGAGGAGTCGGCGTGTAGATATGTATTTAGACATGCAGAAGCTGTGCCATATGCCATTCGGCTAAGTTCGTCCGTGATAGGTGATAATAGTTCTATCCCGGTCGGGCTTGTTGCCTTTGGATGTGCCAAATGATGTGGCCTGTGTTTTTGGATTTATTTATGCCACTGGCCAGTCCACCGATGTGTTGTCTATGTCTTGCCGCCAAAGGATTTACAATAAATATTTAATAAATAAATGTATTAAGAAAAAATCCTTAAACCGAAACCAATATTTAACCTTGAAAGAATCCGAGAGCCCAGCCAGCTCATTCAAAGCCACTTGACAGATGCTCAAGCTTCAGACGGTTTGACTCATGATTCTCCATTGCGCTCGAGTGGCGGACTATCGGACGTAATCCAAATGCGTGCGCGCATGTGCCATTTTCAAGGAATCGGCACCGGTAATTTATAGCCATAACAATGAGAAATGAAACAGGCCCGGATAATTCATAATCTGGTTTGTTTACGCAATCAGAGGAACTGGTTTTATTAGCTTGGAACATTTTACAGGGAATTAAACATTGAAAATGTAAAAGTATATATACATATTTGTGTATCTGCTCGCCTTCTCACAATCCCAGAAGGAGTAGGCGGATGTGTAACACACCCTTCATTCTTGGGATGTATTTAAGTGCTAACGTAACAGCTGGTGAGGTCAAGACCGGGTCTCAACCCTCGACTAAAAATAAGTCTTACATGTTATATTCGATTTTCACAGTAAAACTCATAGTGTCTATCACTGTACTGTCATTGATAGCTGACATTCGAATTTGCAATCTGTTTTGCAGGCGAACGACGAATCACACGGCCACCATTGCTTTTTTTTTATTTGTATAAAATATTATCCGGTAAAACTTTGGCCACCGACGTCATAATCAAAGTATCAAGAAATTCAAACACGTATCGTGCTTAAGAAACTGCTATGGATGGAGTCGCCAGCTGTCACGTTGGCACCTAATATAGATCGCCGGCGAAAAGAAGGAACACACTTGTGTTACCACACACCTCTGCCTACCCCTTCAGGGACACCTTCCTACAAGCGTGTTCCTCACAGGGTATACAGCACCTCACAATCAATTATATTGATAGCAATTGCCTGACATGTTAAATTAATAACCAGGATTATCATATATTCATATACAGTCATGTACAGAGTACTGTAGCAAGATGATCGATGTTTTCTATCTGGCTTGACAAGCTACGTCACACGTGTACCTCTATAGATAGCGAAATGAATCACCACCCAAGGTCACAGCTATTTTGAGACTCAAACTCACTAATCTTCCGCCAAAATAATTTCGTTGCTAACAAGGTTGATGACTCAATATCAGTGACGGAAGCAAACATTTATGCTTTTTTCAATTGATTTCCTGATTGTAAGTTCTAGAACCATAAATATACCTCCGGCGGAAAGTGGGTGTGTGGGTATTACCCATACACCTCTGCCTACCCCTTCGGGGACCCTTGTGGGGAAGCGTGAGGATATATTATTATTATAGAACCATAAATTTGAAAGAGAAGTATCAAACTAGAGTAACGAATTAGAGTTATTGAATGTGTCTGAGACGCCGAAAAAATAACATATTACTTATCTTACAGTATATTTTTTGTGACAGTTAATATTTAATATTAAGTAGAACGTCTATATTAATACATATGTAGCTGTGACGTATTTTTCAGGTTCAATTCGAATAGACTCGGGTGAATCTGCGTCGGGCGGTGGTTCAGCTGGGTCGGGGTACGAGAGCGACCTCAGACGTTCAGGCTCTGAAGGCAGCTGGGAGCAGAAATCGCAGAAATATGGCATTTATACCAGAAAGGTGGGGTTTTACTGGCTCATCTGTGATCACCATAGCTTTTTCATTTACCTTCTATGTCCGTCGGTTTTGTCCGCGCTAAATTTGATTATCTATATCTACTTGGGTTATAAATACTCAAGTTGAATTCGTGGCTTATTAATTCCGTTCAGTCAGACGAATATTCATACCCACTTTCGCATTAGTAATATTAGTACTTAAAGCAAAAGTGTGTGCAAGAAGAGGCAGAGGAAGGCCACGTTCCAACTACCTGGATCAAATCGATCGGACTCTCAAGGACGGGAACGTTAAGAGTACTCGAAACCGACGAGCATGTACCTATGAAGAGACTGATGAATGTGGACGAAGCGAAAGAGGTATGTTAGTCTATAGAGAACAGGCGCTCTATACTCTCTGCCTACCCCGTTAGGGACTTGGCGTGATGATATGTATGTATGTATGTATGTAATATTAGTACTTAAAAAATTTACCATACTTTGTTCTTTCTCCGTCGGCTTCTCAAAGCTGAAAGCGTTACGTTTGCAGCAGGTTATCAATCCTAACTGTGCGGTACATGCTGGAAAGTAACAAAGCTGGATTCAAGTATTAGAAAAACTTCAAGATATTTTTTAAGTGATGTAATGTAATATAACTTACACACATAATGTCCCAAATACGCGTCACGCGGAAGGATACCGAAAAGGCTGTTGGCATCACTATATTGTATGGGGCATCACTATATTGTATGGGGCCTCACTATATTGTATGGCAATGGCTGATTCGTTGGGCGAATTCACTGTATTAGTATTCCCTCTCCAATCTTCCAGATATCAGGGAAAAGCGTGCAGTGCATATTATGCCCAACCTGTGGCTACGAAACCCCCCTTCCTCTGGGAGGCATATCAGCTCTGCCTCTCAACTACGTGCTGCTCAGGAAAATGATGGCTGCAGCCAAAGAATCGGATAGAGCGAGCGTGTTGTGTGACCTTTGCACCAGTGATAATAAGGTAATCCCCGTTGAGGTTTTCCCGGGAGAGTACAGTATGGGGTTCTTCAAGAAGGGTGTGAAAGGATTCCTGCAGGGTAGGCAGCCTGCGAGCAATACCCCTGGTGTTGCAAGCATCCATAGGCGGCGGTAAACGCTTACCATCAGGCGGACCACATGCTTGTTTGCCACCCGTGTGGAATAATAAAAAAAAACAACATTGTGTTTTAGCAACTGCTGTGAGTTTTAGATAACAAGCTGTGCCCTGAAAATATATTTTCAAATCGAATCAAAGCCTGATCATTTGTGGTTTGGCAGTTGCATCTCTCTCTGTGCCAAATTTAACCCAATTCCGTTAAGCCGTTTTGACGTCATTGCATTACAAACATCCTTTCATGTTAAGTTTCACTTTATAATATTAATTAATATAGTTCCATTTAAGCCACAATCAGCTCAAGTCCCTGACGATGTAGATGAGCTCGTTACCAGAGAAGTAATGAGCTAGATCCCTCTAGGCTTACATACCTCGTTCGCGTCCAAATTAATCAGTATCTCATACATGTTCGCTGGTTTCATGTACGTTTCATCTCATGCACGTTTCCCCTCGATTATTTCCTTCAACGTATATAGCTCGTTGTGTGGTTCATCGACAGAAAAAAACACTGGTTCTTACAGTCGAGATTCCAACTTGCAATATATCGGCCACGATGGTTTTCTTCAAAGCAAGGAAGTTAAGTTAAATTTTAATGTAGTAACACGCCATTTGACAATGCCATATGTAAGATTCAATCTAGTGTGACAAAGCTCTCGGTAATTTGTTGAAATCTGTCGCGTTTGAAAATGAATCGATTCGCTTCACTTGTCAAACACATGTGCTGCCTATGGTACCTATTAAAATGTATCTATTTTCGTTTAAATAGTTGCTTTATCTCGTTCCCTTCATGACGCAATAAGACTGTGATTGTATGTATTAATGATATGACCTCGGAAATAAGAATTTGTAAGCTGGCTTCGCGCTTGCCCATTCGGGATCCGGTCTAGCAGTAAGACTGGTAGGTCTGATTGAACTCCGAAGCGATTAATTAAATTGAATCGATGTTTGATGAAAATAAAATTGACAGGTGGCAAAAGTGACCTTGGCTCTGCTATGTAAACTAAACCAGACGTCATAATACCTCGGTTCCAGGCCGAGCGCCGCTGTAACCAATGCTTGGTAAGCGTGTGTACGTCGTGTGGCGAGGCCCACGGTCGGAAGAAGGCGACTGCGAGGCATTCCCTGCACCCTCTCTACCCTGGACCGGTCAAGTACTGCAGTCAGCACCAGCGCGCTGAGCTGACTGTGTACTGTGCTACATGCCAGCAGGTAAGCATAGATACATTATCCTCATGCCGTGGCCCTGACAGTAGTGGTAAGAAACTTTTCTTTATTACCTCTATCGCAGGCAATCAATCAGTAAGTAAGTATTTCGTCATATCGACACGTACCCGACAATCGTACCCGATTTAGATTATTTTAAAAACAAGCATGCGGTGCGTCGCTCGCTCCTTACGAGAATCTATGCTATACTCTTGTAGCTGCACTCTTATCGGCCATCACGCTTGACATAGAAACAAGAAGTTTCGCTCTGAGAAGAAAGGTTTGATAAGAGTGGCAGCATCAGCCAGCTCAGCACAGCGCACCACATCGCGGTGCGACACACGTCCGCACCGCTTCGTGTCGCCGGGCCAAAAGACGAGAGGGAACCGACAACTTTTTTTTTTTTTTTTGTATTGTCTCTCGTAGCGTGAGTTCCGGGAACTTTTGCTACTTAACCGGTCAATGGCGAGACCTAGGCCTCCAGCCAGGCACTTTATTTTTAAGCAACACAGCTAAGGGCACCCCCTGTGGGGTACGAACCTCGGCTTAGGGCGTTGCTGGATCGCGAGCAAGGGAGCTGGGCTGGACTGGTAATTTTATTTAAATATTATTTGGGGGCGGGATTTGCGCGTCTGGCTCGGCGTGGGCCGGCGTTTGCGGCGGAGGTCGGGGGGGAACATTACGGCATATTCGCGTCGAGCCTCGCCGGCGAGGACGGAACAGTGGTCGGTTGTGTGTAGTGTATGTATGTTTTTGTCGGGCGTCCTGGAGGACCGTTATGTCGTCATCCGGTTCGATGACGGCATGTCTTGAACGCCTTATTTTCGAGATAAGGGAAGGAGTGTATCGGGCGGCCGATACGACGAGGGGGTTGGGGTGATTTACAGCAGAATCGAAATGACGTTTGGACAGTTTTTTTAAAAACTGTTTTATAGTGGGGAATTTGAGGTCAACGTGGAGTTGACTATTACGCATGTACCACGGGGCACCTGTGGCTCTCCGGAGAAACCGACTTTGGAGCACTTGGGGAGCCGACAACGCGCAAGCGACGCTTCATATGCTCAGCGCATGCGCGTCACGAAGTCGCCGATTCGAGTCACCGCTCCGATTGGTTAATTACCGTTCGCTGTGATTTGTCAATGTCAAATCCGTATTTCGGAAGCTGCTAAGTGTAGGCACAAAATGTATATATATTTGGGAGTTTCTGAATAAAGATTATGCAGTTACCAGTCTACAAATACAAGTGTTTCTTCTCACGCCTCTCAAGTTTGGAACAACACTCTGCACACATACAGCAGCACATTGTCCCAACACTCTGTATAGAAATCTTCAATGGGTAGTTCATTCCACAGCCTGAGCGTTCGCGGAAGGAAACTCAAGTGAAACCGCACAGTACGAGACCTTTCGATTACAAGGGATGAATGCGCCGTCGGTAGCGAGACTAGAGTAAGGTAGCCGTGGGCATCATGCCGAATAACTAACGTGACAGATGGCGAGTCCTTGTACGTTTTATTCATATTTAGATATGAGTTTATTTTTTCCGGGATATGGCTAGGTTGGTGGCCTGTTGCAGAAGAATCATACGCCCTGCACTTGGTTCATAAGGTTCTAATTGATAAATTTATTTATGGCTTGGAAAGTGAACCGGTTTGAAAAGCTGAATGTTTCCCAGGTGGTTGATGAATCTGCCTCATACCTCTTGATTATAGGTAATCTGCCGCGACTGTTGCGTCATCTCCCACTCGGGGCACGCACTCGCCAACGCATCTCGCGCGGCGGCCGAGAGGGCGCGATTGCTGCGCGACGCGTGCGAGCGAGCCAAACATGTTCCTGAAAATGTCGAGAGGGCTGTACGCATACTGGACGAGCAGGCTTACGAAGACGATGTGAGTGATGCTCTTAACCGACTTCCAAAAAGGAGGAGGTCGTTAATTCTGCTGAGTATGTATTCCTTTGTGTCAATGATGTAAGTAGTAAGATGTGGGAAACACGAAGGTGTAGGAAAACATCGAGAATTCGCAAGTCTGAGAAGAAGTTCAAAGACGTATGTATAATCGGGTTTGAGTAATGATGATGATGAATGATGAAATGGATTCGTCGTCTGTCATGTTGACACTTGAATATAGCACCGGAGAGGAGAGGACGTTACAAATCTATGCCTTCCCTCCGGGCTTTGTAGCAAGCCATGAATTCTGTACTTAATTATTACGTACCATCTGTAACTTCGACATTTGAATTTATCCCCGGCTAAAGAGAGAGTTGCTTACCTTTGCCTTTATCAGGGTCCTTAGGCGTGAAGTTTTTAAGTATGTAGGTAGGTACCACGAGGCACCCGGACGCTTATTCGCAAATTGTCAACCCACCACTTCTATCGAGCATGAAACAGCTTGAAGAATCCAGAGACTCATTAATAACAGTAGTTACTAACACATGTCGATCTGAAACTTCTTTTAGGACAATACTTTTTAGTAACGTAGTTAGCGAACGTAGCCACCCTTTCATAAGGGCAAGTAGAAGTCGGTCCTCACACCAGGTCGTTGTCCAGAGCCAGGCCTCGCGCGTGGAGGCCGAGGTGGCGGCGTGGGCCTCGCAGTACCAGCGCGCCGTGGAGGCCCACGCGCGCGCGCTGGGGGCCGCCGCCGCGCGCGCCCGCGCCCAGGCCCGCCGCCGGGCGGAGGCCCGCCACCGCGACCTCGCCCTGAAGGCCCAACACTCCATAGAGGCTGTCAGGTTCGCTGAGGAGGTTTGTACTCTCGTAGCCTCCTAGCAGAGGAACCTTTCGTTGCGTAATTGTAGATTTGTTTGTCCACTGCTATTTATGTCATTACCATATGTAATAAAGGTGGATAAACTAAAAGACGTCTGTAAAGAACTGGCGTTCTACTCTGCCTGCTCCACGTGGGACTCGGCGGGATGTTAACACTTCACGCTTAGGCATTAGGTCTTCGCTATGCCCAGCAGTAGGTTGACAAGGGCTTATAATTCGATTGATTGATGTTATGAAAACTATGGGAATTAATGTATAATCATATGGCAGATACTATACAGAGGTATATGATGTCCCCTTCAATAGAATATGCCAAGCTCTTTCCTGTATATTCGAACCAGTTTTCATTCTTCTCATTGGGTCTGTATCTATGTTGCCAATCTTCTCGGTCAGCTGCTGTCATCAGCAAAGGAAGACGAGGTGCTCTCGTTGAGTGCGCCTGTGCTGCGGCGCCTGGAGCTGGTGACGGAGGTGGCGGAGGGCGGCCGGGCGGAGGCCGAGGCCTGCGCCCTGCGCTTCGCCCCGCTGGCCCCCGCGCCGCAAGACCCCACGCTGTTCGGACGACTGCTGACACGCACACCCGACCCTGAAACCTGCGTGCTTCACACCCAAGGTAAGCCAAAAGCATATTATAGATAGTGTCATCCGCGAAGACGCGCCCCACCAATTTGAAGTCGAGGCGGTCGCGGGATACGGGCAGCAAGACCCGACTCTATTAATTGTAGTGTGCGTGTGCACTCATAGGTAATCAGTGTGTACCGATAATACTCATACATTAGTGGAAGGTCACACATGTACACTATAAACTGTAGGGAATAATAGTGGGGCGCGTCCTCGTAGATGACACTATCTATACATTGGTATACAGGACCAAGCCTTCATGTTGATCGGTTAAGAAGGTAAGGCGTGAGACATTGTCATTCTTCAGAATGCAGTCAGAGCGCAGCCGCAATTAAAAAAACCATCAAATCACAAGTTCAATGGGTCTAACCTTTATTGATAAAATTTTACTACGGGTGTAGGGGGACGCGTGTATTTGTTCTGGCTGTTGGACGCGCGACGATGATACAATTCAGGGGATTTTGGGTACAGGGGAGGTCACGTGACACCACGTACCAGAGGGAGATAAAAGAGTGATGTATGCTCATTGTAATGAAGACTGACTTCCTATAGGTCTCCAAGATCTACGAGTAGACTGTCCTCATGAAGCGACCCTGGAGCTGCGCGACAGCAGTGGTCAGAGGATCTGGTGTGGGGGAGATCAGGTAAGGGAGGTCTTTTTAGGTTGGAAAATGGAGTGATACATACATACAGTGTATACCTATTATATGTACTTGTCTTCTCACCATATGTTGGTTATTTTAAATTTTAATAAATTGGTTCTTTACATTTTAAAGTTTTAGTTTTTCATTATTCATATTGTTGGCGTCATATTTTATTGTGGCACTCGTGTATTGAATAATAAAAAAATATTTCTAATACCACTCCGTTCCCTTGGGTAGCATGATGATGAGCCTTCCTCAATAAGCGTGATAGCAAATTTAAAAAAATATTTCTAATACCACTCCGTTCCCTTGGGTAGCATGATGATGAGCCTTCCTCAATAAGCGTGATAGCAAATTTAAAAAAATATTTCTAATACCACTCCGTTCCCTTGGGTAGCATGATGATGAGCCTTCCTCAATAAGCGTGATAGCAAATTTTAAAACATTTTTCAAATCGGATTAGCGCAGCTAAAACACTCAATAACCCAAAAGCGGGCAACACGCGCTACCTCTGTGGTAGCCGCTTACCATACCGGCTAATATGTTCACATGCTTTCAAACAGCGTAAATGAACATCATAAATACCATCATGCCTTACGTGGTACGAAGAGAGCGTCAGTTCTCTGCATCATTCATGTAGCAATCATTCAATGCATGTATGAAAATGTGTGTCCAGGTGTGTGGGTACTTCCGAAGACGCGACTCGAGCGCGCGGCCGCAGAGCGCGGTGGTGAGGGACCGCGTGGACGGCCTCCACAGCCTGGCCTTCACGGCCCCCGCGCCCGGGGCCTACCTGCTCGCCGTCACCATTAATAATAAACCCATCAAGGTAGAAAAGTTTTTCTAAATACCTACTGTTATACATGATAACTCAGAAAATAGCGAAGTGGTTTTCTAGAATCAAAAGGCGTGGTATAACATCACGCTTGCATTACCACCAATCGTAACGAGGAACGTTCTACCAACATGACGGCCGTCGGGTGTAGTGGTCAGAGCTCCCGACTGAGAAGTTAGAGGTCGCGGCTGCGATTCCGGCAGAGGGCAGATATTTGTGTGATGAACACGAGTATTCTATGCATCTACATATATATATCTATCTATATATGTAAACTAAGTATATACATCGTTGCCTAGTTACCATACTACAAGCTTTGCTTAATTTGGTGCCATGTCAATTTGTCTGGAATTGTATCGGCACCTGTCTTGTTGGCGAAAAAAAACTCTTATGCATTATCCAGGGTAGCCCCTTCCCGTGCGCGGCCAGAGTAGCCAAGAGCCACACGGGAACATTCCACTGCTGTTCATTCTGCTCCTCTGGCGGCAAGAGGGACGCCACGTGTGCCTGTGGCGCCACCATGCCCGGCGGATATAAAGGTAAGTGATCACGCCTATGTAGCAGTCAAACCGTCTTCTATAACATCAAGCTTTCCCACAAGGGTCCCCGGAGGGTAGAGGAGTGTAAGTTGTACACACACACCAACTTTCCGCCAGATGAATTTCAGGTGCCAACGTGATATGACGCGAGTACATCGCCGTTACTCAAGCACGACTATACATACCGTATGCAGGTTTTCTCTCGATATATGTGACTAATCACTGCGTTAAGTTGAGATAAACTCATTGGTACAGTCGGGATTCGAACAATATACCAAACAGTAGGGACCACCAATACGTAATGTTTGTATGTAAACCGGTGTACGTGAATGTTGTAAGGCTGCGGGCACGGGCACGCGGGCTGGCCGGGCGCGCGCCACTGGTCGTGCTGCGGCGCCGCCCACCGCCTGGGGCCGTGCACACAGCCGCCCGCCGCTGCCCCGGCGCCGAGCCTCTACCAGTTCTCCCTTTGAGTTATGACGTCATCACTCTAAGCCTTCACAGAAAGAGGAGGCAGATGTCCCAACACTCTTTTCAATGATACAATTAGATGCCAACTTGATACATGGCAAGTCCGACTCGTATCGTCCGACGTTTACAGCTTTTCTAACGATGTAATCTTCACCAGCTCGTGGTGAAAATTCTAGGCTTAAAAGTGAATTGCAAGCTGTTAAATTATTGTTGCTTAAATGAATTTATGTGAATGTTGAAACACGGAAGTTTAAAAATGCTGAAAATGTTGGTAGAGTAACGCTTTGACCGGGTATATTTAAGGTGAGTCAGTCGCCGTTTCTCCGGAATGTCTATGGATTTCTTCTCAAACATATACAGGTTTTCTGAAGGTTTTCCATTTCCGTAAAGCTCGTGGTGTGATAAAATACTGTACTTAAGAGTTTTGCAGGCGGCTTCTCAAAACACTCGAAGCTGAATTCTATAGCTACGAGTAAAATAGCTTATACTGATAACCAAATTACTGTATGTATTTAGTTTTTAAGAATATTTCAATTTAATCATGAGCCCGAGATCTTTCTACTACGGGTTGAAATATTTAATTCCTTTTATTATAGCCGTAATGGCCGACACATTAAGTATCAGTATGACAGATGGCGTGGCTGTCAACGAATTACATGAATTCACTAGATTTGTATTGTCAGACGTTATATAGTGATAAAATCATAATTTTAATATATACCTACAGTCGCAAGTCTCATATTTTACACACTATTGTTACGAGCTGGGGTTCGGGATAATTTAATGATAGCCGGCTGTTACACTTAAACGACACTTTATTCTCTAACACAGAATAATTCCGGAGACTTGTACAATAAATCCGTACACTATTCGCTACAATTCTATTCACTATAACACTGATCACTACAACACAGTACTAGTAAAACACAGTAAACCCTAGGTACTGAAACACTTCTACTCTGTGTACACTACAACACAGTAACAGTAGAACACAGTAAACACTAGACACTGATACACTTTACTAACACTGTAACACTCACTATAGTCACCGATAAAACACTTGTGATCACTCGCACTGAACTCAACTCACTAACTCTAACTCAGACTCACTAAACTGACTGACTCAACTGACTGACTAACTAAACTAACTAACTAACTCTGACTGACTTCTCACTGGACTAACTCTCTAAACTGACTACCTGTGCCCTTTTTTTTTTTTTTTTTTGTATTGTCTCTCGTAGCGTGAGTTCCGGGAACTTTTGCTACTTAACCGGTCAATGGCGAGACCTAGGCCTCCAGCCAGGTACTTAAGTATTAAGCAACACAGCTAAGGGCACCCCCTGTGGGGTTCGGACCTCGGCTTAGGGCGTTGCTGGTTCGCGAGCAAGGGAGCTGGGCTGGTCTGGTATTTTATTATTATTTAGTTATTTGGGGATGTGAATTTGCGCTACTGGCTCGGCTCGGGCCGGCACTTGCGAGAGTCTGGGGGGAACGTTACGGCTTATTCGCGTCGAGCCTCGCCGGCGAGGACGGAACAATGGTCGGTTTTGTGTAGTGTCGTTTGTGTGTCGTCGTCGGGCGTCCTGGAGGACCGTTATGTCGTCATCCGGTTCGATGACGGCATGTTTTGGGCGCCTTATCTTAGATATAAGGGCCGCCCGATACACACCCTGTGTATCGGGCGGCCGATACGACGAGAGGGTTGGGATGATTTTCAGCAGAATCGAAATGGCGTTTCGACAGTTTTTTCATAAACTGTTTGATCGTGGGGACTTTTAGGTCAACATGAAGTTGACTGTTTCTCATGTACCACGGGGCACCTGTGGCTCTCCGGAGGAACCGGCTTTGGAGCACTTGAAGGGGGTGGAGTACTGACTTTTTGGATTGTGCGAACACAACACACGCATAAGTCATGATCGGTCTGATGCACGTCAAGTAAATCCTCACCTTGGATTTCAATGAGAGTTTACTCTTCGAATTTAGCATACAATGGAGTCTACCGAGCGCGAAGGCGGCTCGCGCGCGTACCGTCTTTACGTGGTGACGGAAGGAAAGTTTACGATCGAGGGTCACTCCCAGGTATTTGGCCTTGTCTTCCCATGGAATGGGATTGCCGAAGAGAGTTATGGGGGCTGTCCGTAGGGCATGCTTGCCTTTCCAAAAGAGGACGGCTGCGCTTTTTGAGGGGTTCACTTCTATTCTCCATTTCCGGAACCACCGCCCTAGGGCGTTGGCCGCGGTCTGGAGGCAGCCGCGAATCGCCTCGGGGGATATACCTCTGCAGTATATGGCCGTGTCATCGGCGAATAGTACGCTTTTGACCTTTCTAAGGGTGGGGAAATCGCTCGTATACAGCGTGAATAGAAGAGGGGAGAGCACGGAGCCTTGCGGGACTCCTGCTCGTATGGGACGAGGGGAAGAGAGTGTGCCCTCCACTCTGTAGCGAAAGGAACGATTCGACAAAAAGTCCCGCACTATGCGTACGAGACGGTCCGGCACGCCCAACTGGTACAGCTTGTATATTAAGCCGTTGTGCCAGACCTTGTCGAATGCCTTTGCCACGTCGAAGAGGAGCATACCCGTGGGATATCCGCGTTGGAAGCCGCTACTGACGTCTTCCACTATACGGTGGACTTGTTGGACAGACAAAGCCAAACTGTTGATCTGGAATTACTTTTTCAGAGTCAGCAAAACTCTTTAATCTATTATAGACAAGTCTCTCGTATATTTTGCCGAGAACGATGAGGAGACTGATAGGGCGGTAACTGGAGGCTTCGGTCTTGGGTTTCCCCGGCTTAGGAATACCTATGACCGTCGCACTTTTCCAGGATTGGGGGAACAAGTTGTTGCTCAGTGCTGCATTGAAGATGGCAGCGAGCAAAACTATCAGATAGGGGGAGAAAAGTTTGATGACTCTATTAGGGATACCGTCGGGGCCAGGAGCTTTCCTCGGGTGGAGACCATCGATCGCCTTCCGGACTTCATCGACCGTGATTGGGGCTATGGGGTGATCCGGGTGTTCGGAGGGTGGATTGGACAGTTTGCTTTCGACCTCGGCGTCCACCTTCTCGAGGTGTCGCTGGTCTACCGGCAGGGAGCTGGGCGTACATTGAGCCTCGAGACTGTCGGCCAGGCACTCGGACTTCTCGTCGTCGTCAAAGGCGGGCCCTTGATTCGGACGAGTGAGAGGAGGCATGGGCGCGGTGAGGTCATATTTGAGTTTACGTTGGAGTTGCCAAAAGGCCATGTGACTTGGTTCAAGCTCCCCTAGGAACTTGTTCCAGCGAGCGTTACGCAGGTCCTTCATGCGGTATCTCAGCTTGCGCTGGAGTGACCACAGGAAGGTGCGATTCGCTACAGTCGGTTGAGCTCGATGGGCTCGGAGTGCGGCATTCTTTTCCGTCACCAGTTCACGCACGTCGTCTGGAAGTTTCCAGCGTTGATCTTCCGTCACCGGAACTTGTCGGGAGCAGGAGTCCACGACTGACTGTACGTGAGCTGTGAGGGAATCGATCGCCTTTTGAGTGTCGGCTGCCGACTCTATGTGGGGCGGGATACTATCTAAGTGAACAGATGAAGGGGACTTGAGGAGTTCCTCTAATGACTACCTGTGCCCATCGGGTACCGCCTTATATATGGCACCGGCACGATATACTAGATATCGGTGGAAGGCTCTAGACCGCCATTAAGATGTTCGTAGAATTGCTGTGTGAATGTATCCGCAGAACAATGGCCGGGCGACGAAAACAACTTGTTTACGTTCTTAATTGCCTTATTTTGTCTATATTTCCGGCTAAGTGTTGTTGTTTGGCATGGCTTTCACACGGCAAGACCTCTAGAACCTTCCGTCGTAACACTATATTAGGTATTAAAGTGAGCACGTGTTTGTGTGTTCGTTGTATTTATTTCCATTCTTCAACTTGTGTTAAAGATTTATTTCTAAGTTAATGTATACCTATCTATTACATATATGAAATTACAAATAAATTCATGAAAGAAACTATTAATAATGATCATTTATCCTGATTCCACTCCTCTAGACCTGAGGAGACACTTGGCTACCCTGTGTGTGCTCTACAGCTCATAAGCCTAACTGAATGTTCTGACGGCTATCCTCGACCACTTCACCTCTCGCCATCTACAAGGAATTCATCCCCATATCTTGGAACCATAGAGGTCTCACACTGCGCAGTTTTAAAGGTGCTTCCTTCTGCGGACGCTCGTGCCGTGGCATGAACTTGCCGTCAAAAGTACAGCATGGAGTTCCGAGACCCTGCCGTCCATCCGTCTTGAGGATGTGAAAAGATTCCTGCAGGGTCTCGGACGCGATTGGTATTGCCAACTTTGAGGCACCAACCTTGGTGCTGCAAGCGTCCATAGGCAGTAACCACCATCTAGCTCACCATCAAGACTGCATGCTTGTTTACCAACTTAGCGGCATTAAAAACATACATAGATTTATGGGAAAAATTAAATAACAGTTAAAATTATATATTTTATTCTGAAAATCGATAAACATGTTTTATCAACACCAAATCACACGATGACATCAATAAACTTTAAAAGGGACCTCTTGAATCAGCTACCAACATAATTTGATCGTGCAATCGAAATATAATAAATAAAAACATGCAATTAAAGTTGATTTTCAATACTAGTACTTGTTCCTAGTGTGATTGAGTAGAAATTTGCATTAACAAGGAAAATCTTAGGCGTGATTATAATGGTAAATTTATTTGGGCACTGCAACATATATTAAATATAGACATACTTGACAATATAAAAGAGCGCAATAATGGTTGGTCATATTATTTAATTGTGAATCATATGTATATATACCAAATCCATGAATTTTATACAAACAATAAACAGTACCTGAATGACTTTAAAATAAAATAAAAATTCAAACGCTACACCAATATCGCAATCAAAGCGATTAACTCCAACCTAAATTGTCTATTGATAAGTGGGTAGGTAATTTCTAAAACTTGTTCAATGAGTTATTAATTTGAAAATTATCACAGACAAATATCACACCTGTAAATAAATATCATTGTACATTTGTAGCTTACACCAAATCGGAGGGTCCCTTACAATACGCAGTATTTATAAAATAACTTAAATCATAACAAAATTATACTTATATGTAAGTGTAAAATATAATATATACATATGTATGTGTTTGTGTGCGCGTATATCAAATTTGCTACAAACATAAAGAAATTCTTTACTCATATACTATATCATTATGTCATGAGCATAATTAACAGGAACTGTAACGCGAGAAGAGGCAGAGGAGAGAGTTCCAACTACCTATATCAAATCTATCGAACACTCCAGAATGGGAGCGTCAAGAGTGCTCGAAACGGAAACATATACGAAGAGACTGATTAACGTGGATAGGGAAATATAACTATGTAAGCCTCAAACCGACGATCCAACCTCTGCCTATCCCGCGAGGGTATCGGCTTTATGATATGTAAGTATGTATTTTTATACGTCAAACTCTCCTCTCATGTTAAACGAATTCAATTATGGAAAACGCATAAAGTATGAGATACTAATATTTAATTCACAAATTGTTTGTGATATGACGTTAAAAATTTTTCGTGTCTGTATCACAAACTTGACAAATTAGTTTTCTTCATATACATAGGTGTAACGGACCCAATTTATTTATACTTTTAAAATATATAAATATATATATATATATTTATTTTAAGTATAAATAAATTGGGTAAATATATATAATATATATATATATATTTACGAAAGATTGACGAAACAGATATACAAAGCAAAAGTGTGTGCAAGAAGAGGCAGAGGAAGGCCACGTTTCAACTACCTGGATCAAATCGATCGGACTCTCAAGGACGGGAACGTTAAGAGTACTCGAAACCGACGAGCATGTATGAAGAGACTGATGAACGTGGACGAAGCGAAAGAGGTATGTAAGTCTAGAGAGAACTGGCGCTCTATACTCTCTGCCTACCCCGCTAGGGACTTGGCGTGATGATATGTATGTATGTATGTATGTATGTATATATATATATATATATATATCAGGCGGATAGATGGTGTTTTAATTCAAATTCATATTTAATTCACATTCTCCTTGTATACTATACAATCCATAGGGAAATAAAAAAAAATTAATACATAGTTATTAATTATAAGTTTTTAAAGTGTATTTTGTTATATTGTAAATTAGTTTTTTAATGTTATTATTATTATTATTATAATTTTCTTTTAACATCATATTGGTATACCTACTGTAAGGATGTTAAGGTGTGTGTAAATAAATAAACTATGTTGTACATAAAATATATAGAACCATCAATATTGATCAATTACACCCTCTGTTTACAAAGCTGGGGAGAACGTCAGTCGAGATAAACTGGCCGTCATTGTCACACACATAGGGTTGATAATCAAAGAACATACGAGAATTTGGCGTCGAAACGAGCTATTCTTATAAATGTGCTCACATAAGAATCTATTCGATAAATTGACGTTAGATAGAAAAGTAAAAAAAAGTATTTCTTTGTAGCGAATTACATCTCACGTAACCTATTTGTAGGAATATTATAAAAAAGTCGAATGATTTATATCAATCATTATCAATTCATCGAAGGACCAGTCTTTTGCTTATTGCTGTCTTTTTGGTCACAATTTCCACTTCAATGAACGAGCCGAGATTGAACCATACTTCATACGCATAAGGTACACTTTCAAATTATTTTTTTAACGTCAAGCTCGATTCCATAATGGCGTTTGGTTTCCCAGTTACTTATTGTTATCATATATTTTTTTAAATACAATTCATTGTAAATCAACACCAAAAATCATATTGCTGTAGTAACAAATTAATTCCGACTAAGAAAACAGAAAAATACATAAAAAAAATACAATACAATTGTTACTTTATAAATCCATGGATACAACAAAGTGTGCCACCTAGTGTAAACATTGAACAACCTTTTGCAGTAACCTGCTTAGACGGATAAAAAGAATAGCCAGCGTTAAGAGTTGCCTTGTCATTCAAAATTGTACCTTCTGTAGTGGAGTTAGAGTCCTAATGCCGGGACGGGTGTGTACGCAACAGGATTCGGTGCGCACGCTTGTCGTACGCTCATCTCCCATGCGTCGAGCAGTTGACCCACGGAACAGCTTTTTGGTAATCTGTCAAAGACAAAAGTAAACACTGTAGCATTGCACAAAATTAAATACTGTAACATTGCTTATGTGGAGTTTTTTTTCTACATATAGTCGCTTGCGACACCAAGGGTATGAAGCTCGCACGTTGTCGACTGAGTGCAAATAGATTAATTCGTAGTGTCGCGCTCGCTGCGGGCCCGATGTTAGTGTTACCTGGCACAGCGGGTCCAATGTTAGTGTTTCCTGGCGCAGCGGGCCCGATGTCAGAGTTAACTGGCGCAGCGAGCCCGATGTCAGTTACCTGGCACCGCGGGCCCGATGTTAGTGCTAACTGGCGCAGCGGGCCCAATGTTAGCGTTGCCTGGCGCAGCGGGCCCAATGTTTATGGTACCGTGCGCAGCAGGCCCGATGTTAGCGTTACCTGGCGCAGCGGGCCGGACCGGATGCTAGTGTTACCTGGCGCAGCGGGCGTCCATGGCGCGCTCGACGCGGGCCAGGAAGGAGTCGGGCGCGTGCCTCGCGGTGCGCAGGCGCAGGCGCGCGGGCGCGGCGGCGGGGTAGTCGCGCGGCACGGCCACGTGCACGGCGGGCACGCACGGCAGGCGCGCGTCGTCCAGCTGCGCCACCAGCGATATGTCCCCGCTCGTGTGTCCATGGCCCGGCAGCTGCATGCTCTCCAGCGACACCTGCCGACCCGACGCCCACGACACTTCCTTTCTGTTTCTTATCTCTCTATAAACTTGGGTTGCCTGGTAGAGATCGCTTTTGCGATAAGGCCGCCTATTGTGCCTACTACATGTATTTCTTTGTTTTTTGTCTTATCTATTTGTTTTGTAGATGTGTGTATTTGTACAATAAAGAATACATAATAATAATAATAAGCCTCGACCAACACCTCAAGAGGCTCTCGTTAGACGGTTGGATCAAGTGCCTGATGCAGAAAGCAGTATTGCTCGAAACGGCACGTATTGTGAGGAGATTTCTTTCTCTGGGACCCTAACCACCGGTACCTTGGACCCTGATCCCGATACCGATGGTCCCCTATATTTTATTTTTAAATGTTTATATATATATAATTATAATATAATTATAATAAAAATGTTATCTATAAGATGTACTTCAAATAAAGAATAATAATACTACCACGACTTCGCTTCTGACGTCACCACAAAAAGACGCCGCTGCACAGAGACGCCGACTTACCTTGAACCTGGAGTCGAGTCGTGCTATTTCCCCTTGAAGTACGTCCGGTATTTCCATGAGCGGCTCCTCCACTTTGGCTATCTTATGGGGTGGTGGTAGATTTCTGAAAGAAGCAACTTTAGCTTAGTACAGTTGACACGAGTAAAATTGACCTTATTTAACGTTATCAAAGATATAGCTCACCTGATCTCGGGTCCGTTCAGTGCGTCTAGGGTGGAGCCGAAGGTCCGTTTGAGCGTGTGGTTGGCCAGCGGGGACTGGAGGCAGTTGTTCACCACTTCCAACAGTGGGTTGAATATTTGTTCCTGAAAGAAACAATACACGTATATCCTATAATGGACCACTTAACGAAACCGTCATATGTTTCCGACCATGTGTTTCCCAAAGGGTAACAAACAACCAACTGTATACAACACACTGATGAATGTACTTGAGAGGTTGTAATCTTTAATTCAAATATTTCTATTATTTTCAAGTACAGTGATTAGTCACACCACGAGCTTTACGGTGAAGGAAAACATCGAGAGGAAACCTGCATACGTCTGGGAAGAAATTCAATGGCGTATGTATAGTCGTGCTAGAGTAACGGCGATGGACTCGCCATCTGTCACGTTGGCACCTAATATACCTCTGGCGGAAAGTGGGTGTGTGGGTATTACCTATACACCTCTGCCTACCCCATCAGGGCCTTTGTGGGAGAGCGTGACGATATATTATATACTAGTTGCCCGCCCAGCTTCGCTCGAGTAAAAAAAATACGATGGTCGGGCCACCTATCGGGTCCAGCCTTTTAGACGTACAGAAGAAAAAAAAAATACATATATAAAGATTCTTCAAAAGCCCTCGCGGGAAAGAATTTTGTATTTTTTTTCACATTATGCCGCTTTGACCCTAACCTTACCTTCCCAGCATTGGGTAGTCCCACCACGACGCCCTCACTGCGTTTGAAGTCCAGCTTCTCAAGTACCACCTCGCACTTGATGAGCGTTTCCAGCGGCATGCGCTTGTTAGGGTTGGACAGTATGTCGAGGAGGTTCTTCATCTTCGTTAGCTTCTCCACATCTAGAATACGGAGAAGTGTTAAATATATCAAAGATTTGGGATGAATAAATATTTTAACGATATCCGATCGAATTCGCAATGACGACATTCGCATAGTAACTGGCGTGATCTATTTATATAAAAATGAATGTTTGTCAGTGTGTACGTACTAAAAGCTGGACCGATTTAATGAAAGTTTCAGTGTATGTGTGTTATGGTTTAGGTTCACAATTACTAGAAAGTGAATTGAAATTTACTGGAAACAAAAAATCACTGTTCCACCTAATCACCGGAACGGCTAGACCGATTTTGAGGCAAGTAGTTACTGTTGGGGAGGGGGTCTAGTAAAACGTTACGCTGCGTTACAGGGGCGGGAGGGCATTACTTCTAAAAAAAAAAGGGAATTAAAACTCCCAAACTGGCAGCCCCTTCATTTACGTTACGGGGAATCACTCGATTGTATTAGTCTGGTCGTCATTTTTTGCATCAAAAATCTTAAAAAATTGCGCCACGAAATGCTTGAACGCTCCTTTATCATATATTATGCATAATCAAGATTAACGCCGAAATTGCCAGTAACAGTAATACTTACTCTCCCCTTCGCTGACCATCCTGTGCACCATCCTCCTCAGTGGTTCTATGTACTTGGACAGCTGCCGGACCTTCTCGCGGTAAGCCGCTTCTTCCCCGCCCGGGGAGGCTACCCCTCCACCCACTGGGGTGTTCAGGGATGACGATGGTGACGACACCATGCCCATGCCGACACTTCTGTTAAATATAAATGAAAAAAAGCAATATTAACTACAAAGAAAGTAACAAACAAAAAAGTTAAGTAACAAACCGCGACACAAAGGTCGCAAGTTCGAATCCCGACTGTACCAATGAGTTTTTCTGAACTTAAGTACAGTGATTAGTCACACCACATGCTTTACGGTAAAGGAAGACATCGAGAGGAAACCTGCATACGTCTGGAAAGTGGGTGTGCGTATACTACCTATAAACCTCTGCCTACCCCTTTGGGGACCCTTATGGGAAAGCGTGAGGATATATTTATTATTTATAAGAAAGTAACAGTAAGAAAGTGAAGTAAAACATTGAGAGGAAACGCCTGATAAGCAATTCAAAGGCGTATGTTGCACGTCTGAATTTTTTCTCATACATATGCAGGCTTCTTCTCGAAGTTTCCTTCACCGTTATGATGAACATTCAAATTAAGTTAGTACATAAACAAGTGTCCATAGATAATAAAATTCCTGCAGAAGATGAAGTAGACGAAAATTAAAAAAAATACATGCACCGCTTGTACTGTACCTCTGCTGTTGTTGGTGGTGGTGCATGTGGGAGGAAGACGACGGGCCGGAGGGAGAGGGCGAGCCCACGCCTGCGCACGCGGACAGGCCTCCCAGCGCGGGCATCGGGGACTGCATTGCGCCTCCCATTACACCACCTACCGACCATTCAGGTCAATCCCCAATACATGTTAAAGTTTGCGACGATGCAAACTACTGAATCGATTTTAATTAAAGCTTACAATAATATTAGAATCATATTTTATTAGAGAAAAAAATCTACAACTGCAATCATTTATTATGGGGGCGAAATTGTTGGGCGGAGCACTAGCTCCGCCCAACAATTTGTTGCTGGTATAATTGTATATACTAATATACAATTATACCAGCTAAAATAGCAAGTTGCTCCATCTGGAAACTTGGAAACTTCTTTCACTAATCATCATTCTAGTTCAGCTTAGTAGTCTAGTTTCCATAGTATACTTTGCGTGGTTTGGGACTAGGTCAATTTGTGACAAATTTACCCTTTTCTTAATTTAAAATAAAAAAGCGTTAGAACCTCACCCATTGAAACAGGACTGGGCCCACCCATGTTAGGCGAAGGGGCGGAGGGCGAGGGGCTTTGCCGCAAGAACTGGTTGGGGGGCGGCGCCCTGGTAGGGGGGTACCCTCCAGCCATCATGCCACCCACTACTTCCTGCTTGTTCTGCACACGCCCCTGCATGTGTAACATGTTAAGGCCCACCATCTGGTTGTTGCCCATGCCTCCTACTGGAAAAGAACAATAGAACTGACTATAAAAAGCTTGCCCCGGTAGCCACGTGGTTGGAGTAGTCACCTGCTATGCAAAGATTGCAGTTTGAACCCCAGATAAGCTTATTCTAAACTTATATACAGTGAATAATAACACTATGAGCCACATTGAAAGATATTCTAGTATAAATAAAAAGTTTAGTATGGTAAGGATGCATGCAACACAAAGGATATACTATACGGATACTGTTGCATTGCCGATCCTGTATAAATCGGTAATACTTCTCTTGAAGTACTCCATTCTGGACCCTAGAGAAATCCTCAGCAGGGATTAATTACACAGCCCGAACATCATTACAATAGCTAAAATCAACCCAAGATGTAGATTAAACAGATAACTTCATAACAGAAAACTATGGACTCACCCATCTGTGCTCCCATTTGTCCCTGCATAGAATTGGGTGCCATCTGGCCCATCCCAATCTGGTTCCCTTGCATCTGGCCCATATTATTGGCATTGTTCATAGGCACCTGCATGGAGTTCGACATGGACATGTTGGGCATCATTTGACCCTGCATGCTTGGCCCGGCCAGTTGGCTTTGCAGCTGACTGTTCATGGAGTTCCCCATATTCATCATGTTATTGCCCATTTGCTGGTTGGGTACCATCCCCATGGACCCACCGTGCTTATTCTGCATTTGCATATTCATTTGTGGCCTTTGATTAAGAGACTGAAGTAAATTTGTAGCTGGCTGGACCTGAGCACTCTGAGAAGCAATTTGTCCTTGGCCACCCATCTGACCCTGCATTCCCATAGAGTTTGGGCCCATAACCTGCTGTTGCATTTGTCCTTGTGGAACCATGTTCATCATTTGGTTCCTGGACCCCTGTGAGGCCAAGTTCTGGAGTGCATTAATGGGGTCTGGAGGTAGACCACTTTGGCTGTTGGGTCCTTGTTGGGGCAGACCCTGCTGGACCTGTACTTGGGGAGCTTGGCCCACTTGGTTTTGGTTGGGGCCCTGCATGTTGGGTGCTCCTTGGTGCTGCTTTGGCTGAGCTAAATATACAAGATTAATTATTTTGAGCAACTATACTTTGTTTTCTACATGATGCATATGATATGTATGTATGAGTATGAACATTAATTAACACATTGGTAGACAGTATTCCTTTACTTACCGGTTTAATGTTCTGAGTTACTACAGAATTCCATACATTGCTCATCCAATTTCATATGTTTATTTAACATCACAAAATTACATTTAACAGGTTAAAATTCAATATAGGTATGGTAAAACAACATTACGAATTAGAATGCCTTCTGGGGCATTCTGATCGCATTCAACTCAAAACTAGGACCTTGACAGGTTATACTGTCATGTTATTTACTCCGGAATCAATGTTGAGAGGTATCTGTTTGTCAATGTGTTAAGTACAGCACTTACACAACTCTCTGACATGCAGTATAAGCTTTGCCACCATGTTCATATATTCCTCTCGAGTCTTGGCCTTGTCGAAGACATGTTTCTCCATCTCACTGCTGTTTCGTGCCACCTGCACACCAGACCTCTGGATCACCTCTTCACTGGAATGAATTGTATATTTGCAACAAAATACATTTCAAAAGGGGGTGGACTGACTTTTTTTTATCTACATGCATACCCACAGATATCCCCGTAGGGGTAGGCAGAAGTGTAACAACACCTTTTTCAGTCCTAGTCAGAATGGTTAATAAATTATGTTGATAGAACAATGGTACATGTGATCATCAAAATTATTAGATTATAAATGGAAAACAGAATATATGGTATAAATTCATTTTAGCTTTGTTTCCAAGGTTAACTGAAGGAAAAACATGTTATGCTTTCATTACCTCAAAGTTGTAAATGTGAAAATGTAAATTATGTATTTTGTATTTTGATATTCGATGTGGGTGTGCACATTCATCAAAATATCTTAAATACGCTAATAACGCTCATGTTGACGGTCGCTATAAACTCAATTTATGTATTATTAAGGCGCCAAGACCACTGAAAGTAAGTAGAAACAACAATTACTCACATTTTTGATACTATGCTTTGCCGAAATGTTTGTGTCCTCCAATTGTCGTCAGAAGCCATCGTGTTGAATTGTTTCAAATTATCCATTGTAGTAAGACGAATTTATGCAATCGTTTGTTTATTTTATATGGAAAACTCCATTTACATACAAATGGGCGTCAAAAATTTACGAGCAAAGCAAGCAAACCAACCACAGCAAGCTTTGTTTCCGAATCTCGTGTGACAGACGACAGCTGACTGACACTGATTCTTGTCATTATGTCAATACAGTAAGTTGAATGATGTTGAAAATTAGGAACAATAGAATATTTGTAATACAAATACATAAAAACATACAGCTTAATTAGGTGAAATTATTTCCTTTACATGTAAAGAACACAACAAAGTGAAATTATCTGTATTTAATAAAGTACCTCTTTCTTATCTTAAAAAGTATTGTGTTGTTGTCAGTTGCGCTGCGAACGGCCACTACCTGTTTAGTGGTCCATATTTTTTTACGTTGTTACCTCAGAACAATCACTGGTTCAATAGCTAAAGTCTGGCCAACGAAAGCGTGACCTGGGATTTTTCTTAAAAGTTTTATATGGCAACATTATTAATCTGCCAAAGATACGTCAAACATATGTCAGTCAATGTCAGTGTTCTGCTACGATTTCATATTTGCGTTAAATTTATTGCTTTATCATGGGTAAAACATTAAAAAGTAACGTGAGGAAATTGCTAAATACGATGATTAGTAAGTTTAGACAAAAACAAGTGGAGCAAGAAGTTGTTTTCCAAGAAAAACAACAATGTTTACTTGCGATCTCGGATTTCTTAGGTTAGTACGACTTTGTAATCATGATACCTAATATTTGTATGATTACTCTATGCATTATTATATGTTTTGTATTTACAATATTATGTTACTAATTCTTGTTTATAGATAATCTTGGAGATATTCAAGGACTCGGCGACATTAAAAATACTGTAGAAACACTAAGAAATTTGGAGAAGAAATCTTTGATAGAAACTCAGACTAAGTTCCTAGAAGAAATATCTTCACTAACGGGTACGTGTTTGCATCAATTTGGAGTTATAATAATTTATTTACTTAGTTTCAGAAAGATGTAGGTATTCAAAGATAAAAATTATTTCATGTCTAATTTTATTATTAGTGATTGGGTAAAAAAAAGAGTTCATTGTGTTTTTCATATTGTCAAATTGTTGAGAACCTTCATATAAACCAATATTACCCTTTATTTTGCAGAAGTCGGTGTCACGACATTAAAAAAAATTAAGAAGGAAGGATCTGTGAATGAGGGCGTGTGGTCCACTCCAGGTAAAAAACGTCCTCGCAAAAGCTCGATTTCGGGTTTAGACAGTTTTGATGTGGATGCAATTAGAAATAAAATCAATGAATTTTATGTTGTGAGAAAGGAGGTTCCGACATTACGGACATTGTTAGAAGAATTACGTTCTAGCATTTGCTTTAATGGGTGCAGAGAAACTCTGCGTAAGATATTGATTGACAATGGATATGAGTTTAAGAAAAATAAAAATGAACGAACAGTTCTCATTGAACGTTTTGATATTGCTGCTTGGAGACATCGCTATCTACGTGAAATAACTATTAAACGAGCTCAAGGAAAACCAATAATATATCTCGACGAAACTTATGTACACAAAAATTATAAACCTAAAATGTCCTGGCAAGGTCCATCAACATGTGGTGCTCCGCAACCCAGCCCATTGGAACATATTTCTTCAGGAAAAAGATATATAATAGTTCATGCTGGTTCTGAGAAAGGGTTTGTACCCAATGCACTGTTAGTTTTCAGTACAAAATCAAGATTAGCAGACTATCATCATGATATGAATGCAGAAAACTTTAATAAATGGTTAGAAGAAAAATTGATACCAAATTTGAATGAACCCAGTGTTATTGTGATGGATAATGCCAGTTACCACACTGTACAACAAAATAAAATACCTACAACTCAAACAAGAAAAGCTGAAATACAAGAATGGCTTACATCCAATGGAGTAAACTACGAAGATTATCTAACGAAAGCCGAATTGTTATGCTTAGTAAACAGACATAAACCTGAACCCCTGTATGTAGCTGATGAACTTTTAAAACAATATGGCCATGAGGTACTAAGACTGCCACCTTACCATTGCGACCTCAACCCGATCGAACTGATATGGAGCACAGCTAAGCGTATGATTGCAAAAATAAATATCAATCTCCCTGCAAAAGAAACAGAATCTCTCATAAAAGCCTCTTTTGGCCGAATAACTGCAGAAGACTGGAAAAAAATGACAGACCATGTAATCAATGTGGAAAATAAATATAAACAAAGAGATCAAATAACAGAAGAAGTATTGGAACCATTTATTATAAGTGTAGGTGATGACGACTCCTCTGATACAGACGAGTCCTTAGAGGTTGAATTTTTGGACTCTGATTTTGAGTATGATGATTAGAGTCTGTCTGTCTGATAAAACTTCAAATAAAAGACAAAGAGATGTTTCATCGCTAGTAGCTATATGATGGTTTAATAAATAAATTTACATTTATATAATATTATTACTTGTTTTTTTTAATCTCACACATCCATGACAGTCTCCGACATCAAAAGGAGCTGCTCACCCACCGCATAAGTTCTGTACATTTAACATTTAAATAGATGGTGGAATCATTCGGTTTGAAAATAATTTATTAAAAAAAAATTGTCAAGTACCAAAACAGTTTTCTCCTACTATAGTTAGTAATACCATGTAAAGATTTTTTAAATTTGCCGCGATTTCTCAGGTCACGCTTTCAGTGGCCAGACTATAATCTATGGGTACCAATATTATCACATATACACAACTTTTTACAACATGTAAAAATTAAACCTAATATACCTCTGGCGGAAAGTGGGTGTGTGGGTTTTACCTATACACCTCTGCCTACCCCTTCGGGGACCCTTGTGGGAAGGCGTGAGGATATATATATAAAAATTAAAATTAAAGAATACTTATAAATTTATACACACATGCTGCTATGTATTTATTAATCTGTGAAGTCCAGACAAGACAAGTGGTATATACTGTACATTTTTGTTGATATTTGTCGATGAACTTGAACGGAATACCGGAGATCCGGAGAAACGTGCGCGATTATTAATGGCACCTGTTGTGTGAATTAAGAGAATTTATTTATCTCTCGTATATATAACAAACCAGACAGTGGATGTGATCATATCTATAGGAATTTTATCAACTTTGCTCGAGGTAGCACTTAAATGGCTACTATACTGCGAGTGAAGAGAAGGTTAGAGGACAATCCACAAGATGCGTTGGTACTGTTGTGCAAGAGAATAAAAACTGGTGAGGAGGAGATTTCACCCTCATTATTTGTGTTCAGAGGGACAGTAGACAACCAGGTAGGATATTTTACTTAAACATTTACCAGAAGATTAATGGTAGAAATACTGCGAAATACTCATTAGACGATCGGGTTAGAGTTAATATTTTTGAAATTTGAAGGAAACTACGCAAGTCAAGAAAATAGTTCCCAAAGATGCCATCAAGGAACACTCTTCTAGAAATGTCAATGATATTCTAGATAAGATAAGGAAAGAAAGGAAAGAAGTCTCTTCAGAGAGTCGGTATGAGGTGGTGAAATGCAGTAGAGGTATAAAGGATGATGATAATGAAGAGCCAGAAAGCTTCTTTGATTTGGTTGACTTACAAAAGGCTAATGATAAGGAAAGAGACCTAAAATATGCATTTGACTTGTATACTTCTGCCAGGCAAGATTTTGACATATCAATGTTGGATAACCTAGTATGGTATGTATTCTTTATTAAAATTTTGAAATTCCAACCTTGCTCTTCACATCTCTGATCTTGACTTTGGCATACTGTTCAAATAGGTCTAACCAATATAAGATTATTGCCCAAACCAGTAACATACCATTATGCTGCATGGACTACTTAATTTATTATTAGTATAGATATACATATATTGTATTGTATATCTATTTTTAACTGTAATAAAATATATTTCAGTATTGAAAACTATGAGTCTGATTTAATATTTGGGTCATACCGTGACAATGGCCAAGTGCTTTCTGATGATGATGAAGATGACGATGACTCAAATGATGAGAACAACTGGAGGAATGATTATCCTGACTCGGAGCCTAGTAGTATTGATGAAGAAGATATTGTTAGAGCTGTAGAGAAGTGTGACATTGGTAAGTTCACAAATCTACTTTTATGTAGGAGGAGGTAAAACAGGTTTGGCCTGAACTGGCCTACTCTGCCTATCCCATGGGCCATGGAGTATGTCCAGGGTAGTTGACATTATTATTAAAAACAGTGAAAATATAAGTAATATATTCCTAACAGAGTTTAAGCGTTCAACAACCAACTTTATAACAATCACATGAGACCTAACAAGGTGTACTTACCTACCCCTAGGATCATAAATTGTGAGAAAACCTGGAGGATACATATTTATGTACCTAAATGTTTTGATGCTGTGATAATCTTAGTGTTACATACTAGTTTTTGTAATTTAGTAACATTGGCTGGCTGAAATAATATAATTAAAAAAACATTATATGATATGGTAACTGCTTAAAGTGTGATGTTCTTCATGGACACACCTATAATAATAACTTATTTATACTACGTCACAGATGATGACTTATCCAGCGATTCAGGCGAAGACAAGATCTACGACGAGCCGTCAGACTTATTTAATGAAGATGTGAAGAGGTATGGAGAAGCTTATGCCAAGTATAAAGCCAGAGTAATCTCTGAAAACCCTGGAACGCACAGTGGTCTCATTCAGTGTGCAAGGATAAAGGACCTTGATGAAGAGTCCGTAGATGGGTATAAGGATGATAGTGATGACGGGTTCTACTACGGCAAGACTGATGAACAGTATTCAGAGAAGAGTGACTCTTCAGATGAGTACAGTCCGGATTAGGAGATTCCTTGCTTCTAAAGACATCAAATATGTTTATATCACACCCTCATGAAGAATGTAATATGAACGCAAATTCTTTACAACAACAATGTATATTTTATTATAACACCCCTTGGTGGTTTTCTTAATGGCTAGATGAGGTCAGCGTTTTTACCTCCATATAATTATATTTCATTGGTACTATATTCATACCCTATTGTTTTATTCCATCTAAAAAGCAATCTTTCTCTCTCTTCAATCTTCTAATACTTCATCCAATTCCGTATCTAATCCTTTATTCAATAGAGTTCTTTAAATATACATAAATATAAAAAAAAGCCGTGGTGTCCGAGTGGTTCGAGCAGTTGCCTGCGACACAAAGATCGCATCTTCGAATTCCGACTGTACCAATGAGTTTTTCTATACTTAAGTACAGTGATTAGTCACACCACGAGCTTTACGGTGAAGGAAAACAACGAAAGGAAACCTGCATATGTCAGAAGAAATTCAAAGGCGTATGTATAGTCGTCCTTGAGTAACGGCGATGGACTCGCCATCTGTCACGTCACATTGGCACCAAATATACCTCTGGCGGAATGTGGGTGTGTGGGTATTACCTATACACCTCTGCCTATCCCTTAGGGGACCCTTGTGGGAAGGCATGAGGATATATATATATATATAAATATTTTATAATTAAGATATTGTCAATGTTGACATTTAAATATATTTCCCGCGGAAATTAAGGTGTTACATTTCTATATTCGGGGACCCTGGTGAAGCGTGAAGGTATAAATGTATATTGCATATACTTTTAAAGGAAATGGGTAAATGAAAACGGCATTTTTAATATGTGATAAATAATTTATTGTCTTGTATTTTACAATATCATTGTTTGCCTACATCAGTTTAGCATTACGCGTATTATCACTTCAACATCTTATGGTATTACACTTTTTTCATTTAAAAAATTAAGACCATAACGCCATAGACAAGTAATTTTTTTCAATTGTTTTACAAATGATATTTTTTCATATTAACAAAGACCACACGGAAACTTTAAGAATCCTAACCACAATAATTTGATTGTTTTATTCGAGATTTTCAAATTAATTAAAAACTATTATCATTTTGAGAACACAAAAGTATGGCACGTAACATCAGATAACGGTTTGCGACACTGCATACAACTTTTACAAACAATAATGTCATGTTGATTTTACGTCTGTTTTGTACAGTCGTCGATGAAACGGATTGGAAGACCTTTGAAAAGTTTGCAGTCTATGGAGTATTATGAAATATTTAGTACAGATTTTAAAAACAAAACAACTGTCTAATCGAGGACTGAATATTTAGAAGAACATACGTTCGGCTTGGAAGATTAGTACAATATTTTCAGGATACCTCTTACCTTTTTATAATATTACAGCACTGAAATTCGAGACTCATTCCTTACATAAAGATAGACAAACACAAATGGATATACATTGACATATACATCTACGGAATAAGTCTTTTATTCACTTATCCTATATTTTAATCATAGTGAGATACCTATAAATGCAAATTACGATTACTCTAGCAATGCTTTGGCATATACAAAACATGGTACGTTTTTTCGCGTTTATTATATTTTTAATTCCGACTTAAGCTTTCATCTGTTCCCTCAAAAAACAATCAGGAGACCATAGACAATTTAAGGAGTGCTATTTAGTAATGCCATTCTACAGATATTTCATGCGAAGAAGTATTAAAGAAACGTGGTGGTGTTGTCTCAATTGAACATTGTCAAAAATATGTCATATTATGGCAACAATAAGGTACTCTTGTTTTTTAAGAAGTAAGTTTAGAAGGCTGTTTAATGGTCATAAATCAATAATTTCTCCAATGTCTTTACCAACAATGTTGACCTGAAATATACGAATATCTAGCATCCAAAGAGCTGTTAAACCATTAACGACTATTTTATGGTTTAGTCAAACCTTTCAATCCACTACAAAATCTATAATGGGAATTTGAATGTCGAAAGAAGCTTTAACTTTGATAGATTAGCTTTTTGAGGCTACAAATATGATGATAGATCAATGTTCTTTATACCAAGACATAACCTTAATGCATTTGACATTAGAGTGAGCTCTGTTAATCAGATTTATGAAATACAATATATCGCTTAATAATAATTAATATTAAACCAAATTAACAAAGAACTAAGAACAAATGGTAATAAAATTTAGTTACGCAGTAGTAATATCTTTACACATATTTACACGTTTTGGTAATTTTTCAACGTATACTAATACAAAGACGAAGGGGTTAACTTTAAAACTAGTAAAATTTACATAACAAGGTTACGATAACAAATAAAATTGTAGGCTTGTATTTGCACTAGCCAATATAAATTCACTTAATATTACATCCAATACCAATACAACTCTTGGCTTGATATGCATTACGAGTTACAAGTTTAAACATTATTTTTATTGCACATTTGAAATGTTAATCCGAATTGAGAGGATACATCTTACCGATCTACGTACAAGGGAAATGCCAAGCGTTAAGCATTTAGGAGCTCGCTAGCAATATTTTTGGAAAATCTAATGGTTTTAGGACAATAGCTTCATAGAACAGGAGTGTCGTTGACCCTGGGCGGCGCCGGCACGTTGTTGTTGGTAGCGGCATCTTGATTATTCGCGATGCAGTAGAACTGCTTGTGAGCTTTGTATGTGTTGACGTACTTGAAGGAAATGTCGCAGGATTTGCAGTAATTGGGTGTTTCCTCCGGCTCCGCGTCTGGCTCCTTTTTGATGTCGAGAGATTGCGTGGGTGATGTCTGCTCCTCTTCTGGCTCGTCGGTGGCGTGGACGAGCCGGGCGTGGCGCACCACGTTGCCTCTGTATGTGGAGGTGTAAGCGCAGCTGCCGCAGCGGTGCACGCGTTCGCCCGCCACCGCCGGGCTTGGAGACGTGGTCTCGCGGCTGTCCTCTTCCAGCACACACGCTATGTATGTCTCCTCCTGGAAACATAAGGAACTGGTCAGGATGTGAAGAATCGTTGGTCATTCTACTTCCGTTTTTGCATTAAGTAGTAAGTAAAAGTAGTGTTATTTGTTTTGCGTTATTAAACATGACATTTTCTTTACATTCTGTCGAAGGGAAATTAAAACGAATTCGCAATGTCTGTGTCTCGTCAATGAACTTTGAATCGTCAATGCTGGAGAGACGTCTCCAATTATCTGATAAGGTCATATCACCTATGATGGGATAGTAGGTATGTTATACTTTCTTTGGAAAACCTACACTTACTACACTACCTAACTTAGTAAGACGCTAACTAATCAAAGATCATTAAGATTATAGGTAATAACAATAGCTGCAGATTCATCCGCGTAAAAATATATACGGTCGAATTGAGAAACTCCTCCTTTTTTGAAGTCGGTTAAAATCGATTTCATTAGTTGTTAAAAAATAAAAAACTTAACCTTTGTGTTTTTAATCCAGCTTATAAAATATATCTGTGACTACTTTCATTCTATTCCGTTCAGTCGTTCTGGCGTGATTGAGTAACCAACATCCATACATACATACTCACAACTTTCTCATTATAATATTAGTAGGATGGTGATAACATTGTATAAAGCCAACTGTCACCTCACCTGCAAATCAGCGGGCTTCTTGTTGTTGAAGTGCATCCGTATGTGCGTGCGCATGCCCCGCAGCGTGTTGCCGCGGTACCGGCAGATGGTGCAGCGGAAGGCCTTCACGCCCGCGTGCGCCTCCATGTGGCGCTGCGCCGCCGCCGCCGTGGGGGACACCACCTCGCAGCAGGGACACTTCCAGCCGCCCTCCGAGCCCGGCGCGGGCCGCGGCGCCTCGGGCACACTGCGGGGGGACCGCGAGTCCCGCTTAGTGCAGTAGTACGACTGGTGCGTCGTCAGATTGTCCATCGAGCTGAAGTGGATCCCGCACGCCAGGCAGATCAGCTGACGATATTGCGGCGGCGGGCCCGGCTCCGGCGGCGCAGGGCTCGCCCGCTCCTCGCCTCCCCCCGCCGAGCAGTAATGCCTCTTATGGATGCGGTAGTTCTCGTACTTGCAGAATACTATATTGCATTCCTTACATTTGGACACTCCTTGTTTCACCAGCACTTGAGGTGAAGCCACGGTCACGGGCAGCTCCGACGCTAGGCGTAACGCTAAAGTTGGCGGTAAGATCGCAGGTAACGGGGCGAATTTCTCTTCGGGCGGTGAGGGCACGCTTGGTGGTTTTGGCGTTGGCCCTCTGGAGTTGCGTCGTCGGCGCTTAGGTGAAGTCTCTCCGCACGGAGACGACGAGCGCCGAGACGGCGTCGGCGACACCGGGGATCCCGGTAGCGACGGCGCACACACTATCTGCTCTGGGGTCGCCGATCGTATTCTATTCTCCTTTTCGTGATCGTCAATCGTTATGGACTCGGGTGACCGACGGACGCTCAAGTCGAGTGGTGTTGTCCCATCCCGCGCCGGCTCCCGCGGCCGATTGGCTGACTTCAAAACGTCTGCTTCTTTTGCTTCAGTGTTAATATTTGGCAACGCCCGACTCAAGGGCTGGAAGGTCCCATTCGGCAACAAAAAGCACGGGGTATCTGGATCAGGTAGAGTCGTCCCAGGCAGCGTGCTCGCGCTTCTCAGTAACGAGTAGGGCACGATTAGGATGGGGTTCGTGGGCAAAGCTAGCGCGTATTGGTTCTGCGCCGGCGGCGTGGCCCCCGGTGACGGAGGCGCCGACCCTGACGTCACTGACGCCCCTCTGACGGCAGTCAGAGCTTGCTTCACCACTTGTCGAGTGCTGCAGTAGTGTGTCTTATGCGCTCGGTAGGTTTTGATGGAACTGAAGCGTATATCACAATCGGCACAGTAACGGTCTTGCGGGACCGGTGGGCTCTCAGCAGCTTCCCCGTTAGACGCAGGCGTTGGGGCTGGAGTGCCACTACTCACTGGCGACGAAGAGTGCATCCTCATGTGTCTGTTCAGGCTGACCTTCTTATCAGCACTGTACGAGCAGTAGGTGCAGGCGTACTGTTTCCCTGGCGGGCGCGGCGTTTTGGCGTCGCTGCTCGAATCATCGGCGGCGCCATCTACGGGTGTGTCTGCTCCCTCCTTGGGCTTCCTGTTAGAGCAGTAATGTTCCTGATGCGCCTGGAGCGTGCTGAGGGAGGAGTATCGAATGCCGCAAGGCTGGCACATGTAGCCAGGGGGGGCAGCGGCGGGGAAGAGGCCCGGGAAGGCGGCGGTGAAGGCTAGGTAGTCTCGGGGGGTTGCGCCTGCGGGCGGCGGGGGCGGGGAGGGCGAAGGGGGTTCGCGCTTGAGTGGCGTAGCTTGCGGCGCGAGCGCAGGGTCAGTGGCCAGGCTGGTGTTGAGGCGCAGGCGCGGTGGCGACGCAGCGGGGGAGCCCCCGGACGCGGCGGGGGACGCGCCCCCGCTCGATGCGCGGTCGCCCCCGGAGCTCGGCGTGCGAGGTTCTCTTGGCATCGCCTCGCTCTCGTTTCCCCATTCCTCGTCCTCACCTGGAAAGGAAATGGTATATGTTATTGTAAGTCTGAATGGCAATGGCAATGGCAATGGAAAAGACAACAGGTTAGCTTCCCGTAAGAGAACTCGTATGATGCCATGAATATTACCTTTCTACATAACATATATTGTGTGTTCCATATCATTATTATAAGGTCGTTATTATAATGTCGCGAGGAAACTTTTTGAGGCCATACAACGTGGCAATGCCAGTCTTCTTGGCACCCTTCCGCGTGACACAGATGTGGGACACTTATGCTATGGTTGCGGGTCTATCTTTACGCAAAGAAAATATTTTCTGTATGATTTTTTCTGTTTTCTTTTGTGTAATTTGAAAGAAGTAGTAAAGTTGTAAGAATGTCATCGTTTTAATTACCTCTATATATTCTTTACCCCGCCTAAACGATTTTCGGAAACAATTGAACAATTCTAAATATTTATGTCTAAACCACCTGTAACCACTTTTATGGTATATTTTGTTCTAAAATCCAACATCCATGCTTTAATCCAGCTAATAAGCTATATCTGTACCATATTTCGTCCAATTGTCCAGCCGTTAAGGCGTAATTGAGGAAAAAACATACGCAAACAATTTCGCATTTATAATATAAGTCAGATATCATGGAATTCAAAATAAGAGCAGACAAATCGACGAGAGCTAAACAAAGCTAAATTTATTCCTCTCTTTAGTGACATGAAGAATGCAGCTAAGTGATGGACCAAAAAGAACAGCCTGTATCAGGAGCTATTAGTGTTTGTTAATAGCAGGGAGATGGCAAGTTGGCAGCGGTTTTCTCGCGATAGTCTTCACTCGTCACGTTTCACGGCATATCTGCCCGTGTCAGTCAGACGCAGCGGAGAGCTGAGTCGAGGCATACATTAGCGCTCCTAATTGAGACGTGCCCGCGCTATGTAAATGCGCCCTCGTGGGTGGGGCGGACAGTCCTCGCAAATGCACACTGGAAACTACTTCGATTTCGTTCCATATTATTTGTATACCTTCGTATCCTTGTGGAATCATCATCAAAAAGAAGAAACCTAAAATACATCTTCACTCATTCATTGCCATAACGGTCAGGGTTAGTTAGGCAGAAGAGGAGAAGTGTAACAACGGCCTTCACCAGCCAATAACCTTCTTTTCGCATGGGTTCGTCGGGGTTTGAACTTGCCTGGTGATTAATTTAATCCCTCAACCATCGAGGCTTTGAATTTAATATTAAGCATAACAAAAACCGCTATGTATCTACTTCCGAAGGTGGAAAATAAGTGTATCTATTCAGTCCTATACAGAGAGACTGGCAAGAAATGGGGCGTGCTATACCATACTGGCACATCCGGTATGGTAACACGCCATACCGGAAGTGCCGAGTACCTCCAAGATGACGTTCTATCCGGTGTAACAATACGTGTCCGTCACCGTCGCAAGCGCGCGACGCTTGCCAAATAGAACAAAACGTTAACGGGCCACGTTGTAATTGGATCTGATTTCCAGAAAACGTACGCTCACCTTCCTTTTGGAGCGAGACAACGATCTCTCTCGAGCGAGGAATTAACCTATCTTTCGCGCAACGATCTCGACTCAAAACGCCAATTAATGAGAGGCTCAACTTCATTCTACTGCCCCTGTGAAGATCATTATATGGGCACGACAGCGCGATGGACGCGACGATTGGAGCGCCCGCGCTCCGACCGCCATCTCTCGGTAACGAATACTACTCGGATCGGATTGCGTTTGGGTCACGCTATCCTAGTGTGCGCGTTCCGATTGGTCATTATGATTCGCCGGTGACGCGCGATTGGTCCGCTAATGCTGTCCTTATCTGCGAACTTAATGTTAGTCATACCAAACGCGAGCTTATCGCCGTTCGTTAGTCGCGCTTCTGTTTTTCGTTAAATAAGTTATAAGCTTGTGATTGTTTGGTTCAAATGTTGTATGTTTAATCAGATAGATGGCGTGCCTCGCTGTCGTTATGCAGCTGAGCGAAACTGAACGTCTATTCGTTAAATGATATCCATCTGCGCTTTTTGTCTTGATAAATGTAATGTCACTGCCGTACAAATGTATATTTAATAATATGTTGTTGAAAAGCGCCCGCATGCATTACACACGACTGCACTTAGGAAATATAATTTATATAGCCAGGTATGCTCCGTTGGACTGCAAAGGCTTCTTCACGAGACAAAGCATGTCACATTATGGAAAATGAACTTACTTGAAATTCCATTCGACCAAATACCTATTTGTTACCTAACTAGACCGACAACCGTCGAACACGTGCCTACATGTACAATAAAAAAACAATGCCGCCATCTTGCTTGACAGTTATCAGATGGAAGATCGGGCCCAATTAAAATAGTCGTGCATTGGTCGCGTCACAATCTGTGTGATATGCATCTGTGACACACCAATGAGCGATCACCTAAGTCTCGTTACCACTACTAGGAACGATTTTATCATTTATATCTCGATGGTATATTGGCGGCGTAAAATGCTGTAATTGGTCGTAATACACAAAATGTACAGGATTCTAAATTGGCAAATAGGCATACATTTTTTTAAATAGATTATTGAACTGCTATTTAAAAAGCTCAAGCAGGCTCTTTATATTCAATAAATATTGAAAATAGAGAAGATAATGATACCCATAGTAGTGGTTCAAATGTCAGTTGACAGATAAACCTTGAAATGTACAGATTCTACAGATAAATATGAGATAACACGGATTCAATGAATATTAAAATTGACCTTTTTGTAGCAACGTGTGGGCATAACACCAAGATCGATTTGAACGATAGGACCGATCAAAGAGATTAAACAGAAACGTGTAGTTATCATGGTTATACATTCATAAAAAAATATTTTCACCAACAAAACGTACAGATAAATGTGCAAATATATCTTTAGCTGTATCTGCTGTGCGGTAAAGTGACAACCATGATGAAAAAACCAAAAAAATATTTTACAACCAACTGAATCGTAACCTCACCCAATTTTTAAGCGTTTGTGTTATTCAAAAAGCTTTCCATATCGCGTCAATATTAATCGAAACACTAAAACATACTTTATCATAATATTGACAAAACTATCTGAGCTGTCGTCTTAACGTCTCTACGAATATCAAGGCGGCCATTAGCGCAGTGTTGCCAGTTGAAAAAAAAAACAAATGCTACCGAGAAAAAATATTACATACACGAACAAAGAGGTGAGTGACAAAGTCGAGAGATTATCAGAGATTCTCATCTTGATTTATATGTGTTTGTTATGTGTATGAGGTTCGTTCATCTATCATGCGTTATGGCGCTATCCGCGACAAATCATAGGTGTTTAATAGGGCCAGTCGGCGTAACGCTATTGTTTTGATGAGTTCTGTACTTGCGTTTGATATGTATCGCGTGTGGGATACGAAATTTGTTACACAAGAGCAGTTGATAACGTGGATTAAATAGGTATATTTTATAGCTTACTGAAAACTGAAATAAAATGCCGTGGTGGCCGCGTGGTTCGAGCCGACTGTACCAATGAGTTTTTCTGAACTTAAGTACAGTGATTAGTCACACCACGAGCTTTACAGTGAAGGAAAACATCGAGAGGAAACCAGCATACGTCTGAGCAATTCAAAGGCGTATGTATAGTCGTGCTTGAGTAACGGCGATGGACTCGCCATCTATCACTATGGCACCTAATATATCTCTGGCGGAAAGTGTGTGGGTATTGGGTATTACCTGTACACCTCTGCCTACCCCTTCCTTACCGACCCTTGGCGAAGGCGTGAGGAATAACATCCAATCGAAAAGAATCTGCACATTACACAATATACGTGATCAGGGAGATCAGAAGGCAGTGGTTTAAAAACAGCCACAGCATTAAAATGTGTTGCTTTTAACTTAAGCCGTGGTGGTCGAGTAGTTAGACTTGGCATGCAACGCAAGGATTGCATCCCGACTGCACCAATGAGTTTTCCTTAACTTAAGTACATCTCAAGCTTTACGTTGGTGTCGAGCTATACGTTTGAGAAGAACTTCAAAATAATGACTGGACACCTTAATATACGACAAACGAAAAGAGGGTGTGGTTACTTCTTTGCATCTTGCGGGGAGGCATACAGTTTTTTTTTTATTTACATTTTAAAAGCTTCAGTTATGATGGGATATATTATCTGTCTCAAACAATTGCCACACAATATGAAGCGAACATAAATACTACACTACTAAGTTATCAGTCGATCTTAGCCAAGTGTCCGCAGGATGAGCGTCGTGCGTCACGATCGGACGCGCATTTACATATCGCGGATTCGATTCCGCTATCGAGTTACGCCCAGTGTCGCTGCGAAATTATCAGGCTCCATTTTTAGACGTCATCGGTTTTTGTTCAAAGGACGCAAAGGAGGTATATTTATATCTTATGGCAAAAGCTTTTAAGTATCTGTAAATAATCTTCTATTTCGATAGTTAAAAACAAAGTTTAAAAAATCTGAACGCTAAACCGAGGTGTACAGCTAGTTTAAATTTTTATAATATAAAGTAAAAGTGACAGATATATTTTTAATCTGTATATTAGTCTTATATTCATCATCTATGTCATTTTAAAATTAAGGGTAAAGGTGGGCATACAGACTAAAATATTGTCACTTCGGATCTGTCATTCTGTCATTAAAGAAAAAAAAAATTGCTATTACTTTAAAACATTTCAGTTTTTTAGAGTGTACATTTCAAGACAGTGTAGAACTAGTTACTCTATGACAGTTAATAAAACATAGCTATTCATAAAACCTTACAATGTCTGTAGGATCATAAACAAAATCACGTAAGCAACAATTGCAATAAACATAGTGCCGTCCCGCTCTGTGCAACGGACAGCAAAAACGTTGGCTAGATAAACATTTCCTCGTACTGGCCATGTCCTGCCTCATGATGAATAAATCTTGATGTCTTCGCGGACGATAAGCGAAACAAACCGGCGCCATGTTGGATACCAAGCTGGCGTTATCTAGGTTAGGTTTTGACGAAGCTGCCAGCATTCAAAATATGTTCTGAGAAATAAATAAAAACGCAAACTAACTGTGTTTACACTGGTCTTAAAGCCTTTATAAAGCGAAGGAAGCAAATCAATGTTTGTTTGGTTGTGTAATTTCATTGAATAAATATACAGTTAAGTTAAGGCGATAGGCTTTCAATCTGTCACTTTAACACCTAAATGTTTCCGGCGAAAATGAGGTTGTCAGACCTGTGCCACTTGCTGTGTCTCTTGAGCACCCTTTTGAGAAGCTTAATCATAATAACTTTGATTAATATGGAGCGCATTACAACAATAATATTTTTAAACATTTATTTATTGAATAGTAAGCCGTGGTGGCCGAGTGGTTCGAGCAGCTGCCTGCGACGCAAAGGTCGCAAGTTCGAATCCCGACTGTACCAATGAGTTTTTCTGAACTTAAGTACAGTAATTAGTCACACCACGAGCTGAACGGTGAAGGAAAACATCGAGAGGAAACCTGCATACGTCTGAGAAACAATTTAAGGACGTATGTATAGTCGTGCTGTAGTAACGGCGATGGACTCGCCATCTGTCACGTTGGCACCTAATATACCTCTGGCGGAAAGTGGGTGTGTGGGTATTTCCTATACACCTCTGCCTACCCCTTCGGGGACCCTTGTGGGAAGGCGTGAGGATATATATATATATATTTATTGAATATATGTAGGATCTGAAAACACACACCAAATTAAAACCTGTTTAACAACTGTCATTAGCATGCGACGCGCCAACCTTAAATTCTGACATCTGTCATAGGCAAGCAACAAAAACTGATAGATGTTTACTGCATTACGCTGAACAATTCGAAACTAGTACTTAAGGAAACAAGCTTATGAATTGCATTTCCTCAAGAGTTTATTGTACAATTTAATTAACCTACTTTAGCCGACCTTAGTCTTGAAGCCAACCCTTTGGTTCACAAACGAGTGTGGTGTAATCGCTCGGCAAAATCTCAGCCTATATGAGTATGATTGATGTAGACCACAGTTTATATTCATGAGGTGTTTGAATGGACAAGGAGCTATAAAACTCTTACACTGTTTTTTGGATACGGTAATTTGAGTAATGTAAGAAAATATTAACTTCCGTTCCATAACCTCCGAATTATCGTTTAAAAATACAAATTGCAACAAAATACGTTTTTTCTTACTATAGAGGTTGCATACAAACATACGCTGCATCTATCTATAGAAGGTATCAATATATCACGTGTTTCAATGCGACCTTTTGTTAAGAGGAACAATTTTGCAAGTAATAGGTATAGGGGACGAGGCACAGCACATCCTCAAGAGACTTTCTACAATCTTTGTTCACTGCGCAGCTGTATCATTTAGCGACGATTAACTCTAGCCATTAGTTGAATAGTTTCTGAACGGAAGAATCAGTGGTATTGAGTCCTTTCAGACTTTGACATTTGCAGCTTCTGAAGGTGAAACCTACAGATGTAAGGGTCAAATGCGATAAATTGTGTAAAACACGCTTCTTGGCAAATGTTGTAAATAGGTTTTAAAACTCTGGTAAAAAATAATGTTGCATTATAATATAAGTTAATTGATTGTACAAAATGGAAGTACTTAGGAAGTCATGCCTCGTTTTAAATTACCAATTGCGTAGATACGGGGTTATATTTTGGATCTAAATAAAAGAATTATCCCGTTAAATGGTTTTTGCCGTAACCAACAAGTTTCCTACACAAAATATAATCACAAATTTTCTTATGCCTTCTCCAATCCCTTCCTACTCTATGTGCGGTCATTAATTTCCACAAGTGCGTATTCATATGTAATTAGAAAAACACTAGTAGGTATAAGCGATCAGCTAGAGATAAGCGTGTGAAGGAAATTAAACCGTTTTTCGTGTTTTGATAAACATTTGTTACCCCAAATACTTCTAGGTATATCTGAAATAATAAGTTTTATAAAAACCTGTACGACGACATAAGAAACTAATGGATATGGTAAAACTTGTAGTGGCGGACTTAGGTCCGATTTACGCAAGTAACCCAAGTAAAAAAGTAAGTAAGTAAATTTTAGGCTCCCTCTATGACTATACCGTCATAGAGGGAGCCTAAAATACTTCCTGTTCGATTTTTCCCAAGGAAACCTTGTAATAGTGGATTTGAATAATATTTTTTATTTTAGTTGCCTTTCTTCGTGCTAGTTCTGAGAACTTTTGCTACATAATTGAATAATCGCGAGACCGAAGGCCTAGAGGCGCTTCTTAGGTGAGCAAACACAGGGCACCTCTTGTGGGGTATGGATTTCAGCTTAGAGCGTTACTAGTTCACCAGCTTGGAAGCTAGACTGGACTGTGTTTAAAATATGGCGAGATTGACATGTATAATGCCATCTAGCGGAGAAACAAGGACTTAACTTGGCAAAAGGTATACCAAGCGAGAAATATCTTGAGGTTCTGAAATATAGATGCCTGCCTGAGGCAGTATATTCAGGTCGCGGCCATAGTATTTCTTGGAGTTGTATTTCTGGATGAGGATCTGGATATCATAACAGCTGGCGCAGAAGAGAAGAGGGTGCCCCAGGTGGAGTTAAGGAACTGATATGATGATGAAGATTCCCGACCCGGAGATTTACTATTCCGGCAGTAAGTAGACTTGTACGACCTTGACTACTATTCAACATGGATGCCTTATAAACTATGGACAAAGGCGGGAGTGAAATCTCTCATATTGCAGTGTCCATATTGCTACAATTCCGGCAATAAACAAAAGATATGAATATAATGAAATTTTACGTTTTAAAAAAGCTCTTTAAAGTTCTTTAAAGTTTAAAAGTTCTTTAAGTCTATGCCACTCTAAGAGCTTCTTCGCTTTACTGTCAGAATAGGTCAGATTATAACTGTGTTTATTGTAGACTAGCTGTCCCGCCCAGCTTTGCTCGGGTGAAAAAGTTAAATTGCCCGTAACACGATCGCAGCGCCACCTATCGGGTCCAATTGTAAATCTAAACCATTCTCGAATCCACCTTAAGACACACAGAAAGGGATAGCTTCGCACGGGTGAAAAAGTTAAAATTCCTAAAACTCGATCGCAGCGCCACCTATCGGGTCCAATTTAATATAGCCTATGTTACTCGGGGATAATGTAGCTTTCCAAAAATGAAAGAATTTTTGAAATCGGTCCAGTAGTTTCGGAGCCTATTCATTACAAACAAACAAACAAACAAACAAACAAACAAACAAATCTTTCCTCTTTATAATATTAGTATAGATTCAGGTGGTAGACTGTGGGTAAGGTAAGGTAGGATAAGGCTATCCGAGCCGAATTAAGCAGATAATTTAATCATGAAGGCAAATTATAACACATGTCATCTTTAACGGACCACGCTGTCACAAGTCCAAAGACAATCTGTGTAGCCATAAAAAAAATCATTACAGTCACTTACATAAATTGTTGCCAGGAATTAAAAAAGCCAGGTCACTCCACGCACGCACCACAAATACCGCGGTGGCATGATTTGTGCAGAGTAATTAGTAACTGGATATGCAAATATGGTCCACGCCTTGTTCAGTGACATTATAATTATCATATACCTATGGAAAGCTGCTTTTGGAAGCATACATTTTATTATTAATAATATGGCAATATAATTGAACATAAGTGAGCGAAAGAGGAACGTGACTGCTGTCTCAATTTTACAAAACAAAATAAAACGTATCTATACTAATTAATATAAATTCTATTAATAGAGACTACAATTTAATTATATAATAACTGCCTTTATGAGCAGAGGAAGGAACTAGTGTTGCCTTAATGTAAGAGGCGAGATCAATGACGTCACGATATTTTTTGTTTAGATTAAGAGTGAACTGTCACTTGGATGACACGTCATCCAGGTATGCGACATTCGTCTCCACTTAAAGTTGGTTAGGTTATCAAAATGCATATAAAATTGTATAATTGCTGCATTATAACCTGCCCACATTCGTGTCACGTCGTAATATTAGATCTGGGAACTCAAGACATGCGAACAACGATAGGGAAAACAGTTGAAAAACCATCGAATACTGTAAAAAGTCAGATTCTGATAGGCACGGGGGTCTATTACCGAGCTACGCCGTAACTCAGAAACAAGTAAACACGGCAACCGAGACATTTGCATAACTATCGACTTTTTAAATCTATGCAAAACGCGACGATACGTTGCAGGGCTCACGAGTCGACCCCCCGCTTCTGTAAAAACACATACGATTTCGTAATACACCCCCACACCTTAGCTTCAGTGTGTGATTAATAACACCGGATTACCGTCGCAATTTTGTAACATTATTTAATAATTAAATACGCTTTTATGTGTCTGCAATCCTGCAACGTTACTTTGGCCTAAGTATTTAAACATTACGCATATGTAAGATATATACTGACTACTTAAGTACAGTGATTAGTCACACCACGAGCTCTACGGTGAAGGAAAACATCGAGAGGAAACCTGCATACGTCTGAGAAGAAATTCAAAGGCGTATGTATAGTCGTGCTTGAGTAACGGCGATGGACTCGCCATCTGTCACGTTGGCACCAAATATACCTCTGGCGGAAAGTGGGTGTGGGTATTTATTACCTATACACCTCTGCCTACCCCTTCGGGGACCCTTGTGGGAAGGCGTGAGGATATATTTTTATTATTTATTCTTAATTTTTCTGTTTTTGTTTCATTTATAAATATAAATATAATTTGCTTAATTTTCTAATTTTTATTATTATTATGCCTCTGCGTATGCTATCGAGGACCCTCGTGGGAAGTCGTGAAGACATTTGAATATGGCGCGAATCGATATAGTGATATATATCGAGTTATAAATAAACAGCTTAAAGAGTTGCGTACACGCAGCGCTGGAGGCGTCAAAAGTAGGCGGTACTTATGATGAATAACGTGACGGAATCCAACGTCCAATCGGATCGATCTCGATTTTAATTATACGAATCGAGAACATCGACTCGGCTATAGATCGAATATTAATATGTCGATTGTGAGTGCATCAATACATTGATAGCAACACTGTTCGCTTTTGACATGGCCGCCGTTCGAAATTCGGAACGCGTAATTTGATTTGCGGAACCCGTGGCATTCCGCGAAACCGATGCCAGAGATAGCGGCCTTCCGCAGAAGATCGTAGATACCTTGTATTCAACTGAGAGAAATAAAACCGCAATTTATTACAAGAACTAGGAGAACCAATGCTTTAGTGGCATTCCAGTTTTATTTTTCAATGAAGTACCGAAATTTAAGAAGACCATAATTATCATTACGCGTTATTGGGTAAATGGAAAGACGTAGGGTTAATTAAATACTTAAGTACCTACAGTGATTAGTCACACCACGAGCTTTACGGTGAAGGATTACATCGAGAGGAAACCTGCATACGTCTGAGAAGCAATTCAGAGACGTATAGCTGTAGAACCGATATAGATCTGCCATTTATCGTCTATATATGTTGGAGAAGAAATTAAAATTAAAGTCGTGCTTGAGTAACTGCGTTGGACTCGCTATCTGTCACGTTGGTATCTGAAATATTTCTGGCTAAAAGTGGGTACTACTGGATGTGTGCGTACAACCTACACACTTTTGCCTACCCCTCCGGTGACCCTGTGAGAAGGCGTGAATATAGAAAAAAGTTTCAAGCTGTAACTAAATTATTGTTTATTGAAATTAAACCGATCGAATAAACTAACACAGTATTGTTATCAAACGGTCACGTCTCAAATGATCCATTTCCTTTTTGTATTACAGCACAATCTCGATGCGAGATAGCATCTCACCGAACGGAGCCAGCACGCCTACGACACGAAAATAATTAACTCGGTTCACCGTCAAACATCATGTTTAACATCGGCTACTCCCATACCAATTACTACCGACAATCGATCGACTCACAAAAACAGGCGCAACACTAGACCGGACTGGTTAAAAAAAAAACAGTCACCCGCGCCGGCATGTGAACGTGTTAACGAGCCTTTGATGGATCGAACTACAATTTAATACGATGTTCTTTTGCTATTACACATTTCATGAAGCACAAATAGTTTTTATTGAACTTTATTACTCGACACCCTTCATAACGTACGCGCTTGTTCGCGTCTACGACAATAACCAGATCTCCATGATAAGACACAAGAAATCAATTGAATTCATGAATAAATCGCATAAACTTGTCAGTCGCTGTTATCAATGCGACATAATATTTTTTACAGCGATTTTATAAATGCAATTGCAGGAACACTGAGCGTATAAAGGCGACGCGGAGGTATTTATATTTTTAATAAATTCGCATTTAACTGGCAATCGGTGTACGTTATCTCTGAAACTGCTTGCGTGGGCCCGCAGATGGGATCGGCGACCACTGGCACAATGTAAATTATATAATTAAAGATGCGATTGCAATCGCGTACTAACACGATGTTAATCGATTTTGGCATTTATCGACTTTACTGTCAAATGTCAGTAAAATAATGACAACATTAGTGATGTGCAAGTGCAGGGCGGATACAAATCGGAACATTGGGTAGTTAGTCACTTGAAAAAGAAAGCTTCGCGGTCGTTTCGATTGTGGCGGGCAGAGAGAGTTCGAGATTTGAAAATTAGCATTTTTGTCGAATAACTCTGCGGCGGTGTCTCGCTGAGCGCCCGATACCGACGAGCTGGCCGAACCTCAGATTTTTTGTACCGTTTTTAACAGGATTGGACTTTAAAATATTACTCTACTCTATTGTCGAAACTTAACCATTTATCGTAAAAACGCCATAAAGAATACAGACGTGAACAACGAAAATACACGCAGTGCTATTACGGAATTATATATGTATTGAGTATATTTTTTTTATAGTTTTATTTAGAAAAAAACCATCTTAAGTCTGACTAGTACTCTATATAGGTATCTATCATAGATAGTAGAGACCTTCCTATGCCTGTGATTTATAATATTGTTTTCAAATTGTGCTACCAACTCACAGTTTTAACCTTTAATTATCTGGGTACCTAGCCTGGCCTAGCCTATAAGTCAAGTAATTAATTAAACGCATACCAATCTGTGAGTTAAAACGATCACAAAATTGGGTTCTTCATCGCTAGTTGAAATCCATCATGAATTAACTAGCAAAGCATGAAAAGCGTTCGGTTCTAAAAATCGTTGACCCTTTATCTTTGGTGAAGCAGCGCTCATTGGGCGAGAGCCGAATTTATGTCGCCGAGTAATCCCGGCCCATTTGTATAGATAATTTTTATTATTGCCATCTCTTCGGAGCCGGTCGCCGACGATAACCACCGCACGAAAGAGTTCGTAATGACGATTTAAACAAGGAAGATGTATTCCTTTCGGCTTTCGATAAGTTTGAATTTGAATTTAGAAGGAATTCGTTAGAGGAATTTTTGTGAAGTTTTTAAACTTAAAGGAAGTTAGGGTTGCGTCATGAATTATCGTTTTTTGAGTATAAAATTTTAGACTTGATTTATTTATTGTTTGATATTCTTTGGTAATTATTCTTTTTACTATAATACCGATTAAATTATTCAGATGAAATTTAAATGGCGACAAAAATATAAAAAAAAGTAATTTTGTCATCACAACGTATTCCTCAGGGGGTGGGCAGAGATAGTAAAGCGCCAATTCTATCTAGACTTAAACAGATCTTTCACTCATCAACTCCATGTGCTCATGGGTGTAATTTCGAAGATGTATTTAAATCCAGCAATTACCTGTAAGCATACACTACTACTTCTACAAACACTAATAAAATACTGATATAACAGATCCCAAGTTCTAAAACAACATAGTATATCGTTACAATTTCCATAACCCTACAACAGACAACAACTATGCGTGTAAACTATTTTTAACATGGCCACACCGAGTTTATCAGCACCCGCTCTTATGCCCGCGTTATCTCGTGCAGTGCATTAGTCTTCGATAATACAACGATAAAAACAGATCGGGCGGCGCCACGCTCGATTCAGATTGTACTCACTCGATTTAAAAGAAAAAGAATCGATTTCTCCCCGATAAAGATGTTATGGCTCGCCCGTTCTCGTAGCTAAGTGACTTAATTGTGGATTCCAAACTTATGTACGTTTACGTATGCTCATAAATTTTGTCGTATTGTAAACGACGACTGAGTGTGTCCTACAAATTTGTACGCTTGGAATAAAATTATAGTACTTTGTCGAACATCAAGAGTTTTAGTTCAATATTCATTTTAACTTGGGCGATGACGATAAAACTATTTTAATACAAAATATGTCTTGGTGAAGGATACCAACAACTGTATAAGAATGTTAATATGTTTTCCTTATTGTATATGTACTTTTAGGTATGTTTAATCGTTTATAATTCTAAATAGTCGAGTTAACTAATACAACACTGTAATAATCGACTAACACCGGTGATGAAAGCTTAACAACACCATAATGGCGGTCTATTTTCCCGCCAATATTAACGGCCCTCACAGTGTCGTTTTTCGTCAACCTCAATTTAGTGAGTTTATTATTTATCGTGTTTTCCTCAAAACATCATTTACATTGCTTTCATAACGCCGACGCGTGTTGAAAGACTGAAAATTTTGTCTATTCGACGAAATAGTGCGATAACTGGTGTGCTAATGACGCCATCATGGTCGCCGTTTGATGGCAGCCATTTTGTATTTGTAACGTTTTGTTTGTAATCATGTGTTAGTTATATGAAAAGGTTTCGCAAGATATTTTATGGCGTATTTTATTTATTTAATGGCGTGAAAATATCCATTTAGTTTTTGCTGCCGCGGCAAAAGGTTTAATTAATATTCGGTGTATAATGTTTAAGATAAATACTATGCTATGAAATAGTAATTCATCTATATTGCAAATTGTATGTTTAATTAAAAAATATGTTTATAAATGTCTGAAGAGACTTATTGTTGCTTAGAAGTCGAATTTCCTCATATGATGTCAATCTCACAATATATTTTCTGCGTGCGTTCGCTTATAGTTGAATGCTCATATTTCATACCCCAATCTGCAATCTCCGTGTAAAAACCAACAGACATTTAAGCTGTAGAACGAAACTCTAGATTCAAATACTGGGATACTTCGATAACGTTTATGATTTACAAGACGGCAACATTAAAAAACAATGCTTATTCAACATTCAGAAAAAAATATAAATAACAATGTGATCGCACGGGTTGAGACCGAACGCCGAAAGCTGAATACAATCCCTTGCACAGTGGGCCGAAAGCGATCCAGATCTAGCTATCGGGATCTCAGTTTGTTCTCACATCATTACCCGCGCCGACGGCTACAAATTTACATCCTACACAATGGCTATCAACCATCGAGACATCATTAAGGTGATGCCGATAGCGCCAGTCGCCGTAATAAATAAATGACCTAAACTGCCGACAACCTTCAAACAAATGTAATCCTTAAAAACTGCGCGTAAAATCCGCTTTGCGAAGGACCGAGGTGGCGCTTACGCGGCGAGGCACGCTGTCGTGTGGTGTCAAAACGTCATATATGTTAGAATGTTGCGGGCGAATATGTACGCAAAAATGTAGTATGAGAGTTGATTTTAAATTGTGTTTTATCTATTACGGGGTCGCGGGGTCGGTTTAGGAAAGGATCAGTTTGAGCCGAGCCCGAGGCTATCGTGGCTCAAAGGAACTTATAATATGGGTGATTGCGGAAAAAATGGTAATATGGAATTTTATCTGCGGGGTTTGTTTAAACTACGACAGAATTGGTTGTTTTTGTACTGTCAGGGATTATCGAATAAGTGTTTTTCAAGATATCAAATCTTCTACTACGCTTAACTAACAAATGTCACGGCAATGATTAAATACAATTAATTTTGGAGGGACAACTTACTAATAACACTCACAAAGGTTGCGAGGATGTTCGTTTGTTCGCCTTTCATGCAAAGACTACTAAAGGATATCGGATAAAATATTGCGTAGAGATAGATTATAGCTAGAATAACACGTTGCATTACATTATGATACGATTAATTCCAGTAAAAAAAACTTCCTAATAAATTAAAATTTACGCGGGTAATAGATATTCCTCTATTCCTAGACGTTACAGTTTCCAAATTGTAACTACAATTAAATTTAAAACTAAATAACTATGAGCTTTGGTACAAATAAGGCACAATTACCCACGTACCGAACAAATTAGGGCTGGGCATATTAAAACTGTCACATACAAGAACAAACACTCAGGCACTCTGCATACAATGCCCGTTCGTTACTGCGCGATTGACGCGCGATCGACGCGCGGCGCTCGGCCGTTGACGCGCACGCATATCGCCGTATCGCTCGGTCTAATTTGCTTATTCCCCACCTGTAGCACTGTCAGTAGTGGTCAAACTATTTATGTTTCCGTCAGTGCAATAAAGTTCGACAAGCTTCTTTGTTGTACTGATTTCAGAACAGGATTCATTGCAATAGTTTTTTTGTTATGCCAAGTTATGAGGGATTTCGTTGAATTTTGTGGCTGCTTTCTATTTATTTAGGTTTTAACCATTGATTTAGGAAAATCCATCGTAATTTTGGTATTTTTAAGAATAAAAACTAACCTCATACTTGCTACCAAAATTTTACATCTTTATCTAATTGAACACTAAAAGCCGGAAAGTAAACATTTCTATATATTTTTTAAAAATAATTATGTTGCAATAATCGGGTCATTATCAGCAATCGGTCTCTAAATGGAACCTTACTGCATTATACGACAGCCAAATAACACAAAATAATGAAATAATCCAATTTACTCGACACCGAAACATATCCCAGTTTTATCCTCGCAAAAAAATCCCAGAGGTTGAAATATAGAAAATCTGCTCAAGTGATTTGTATCTTTTTTGTATGATAAGCACACACACATTCGGTAAACATTGTGAGTACTAATTAATAATTATTTTATAAACACATCTGATAAATCTTTTAGTGTTATGGTGTTTAATAACTTTAAATATTAGCCTTAGTTTTGACACCTAACCTCAAACGTCAAATCTGACAAGTCCGTATCGCAGCCATATTCAATGCATCTGCTAAAACAATATACACGATGACGAAAATCGTCCGCAAACAGGGAACAATCGACATACGAATGCAGAGATAACTTGAAACATGGCTACCGGGCAAAAATAGCGGAGATAACAACGATCGCATCTGTAAACAATGGCGGCGTATCCACGCTCTCATTAGCCAGCCTTGGAGATACGCGGGAAATTGTGCAATTGGCGCGTTTATCGCGCGAATCGATTCCGAGTGATTTGTAATCGAATCGCGCGGAGAATCTCTAGTTGGAGCGGGAAATGATCTAGACACATAGTTATAATTAATTGTGATATTTCAATGATAAATGGGCCCAAGTCGTGTAGCAAAGGGAGTAGTAGTATTTATTAGTTGAAATTTTTTGTTTAGAAATCGTATCGATTTGACATAACGTCTTATTTTATTGGTAGTGTACATAATATTAACTAGTTCTGTAATATTATAATATTCAGTTTACTATACTTACATTATAATGCGATTGGAGAATAATCTTGAGTTATTATAGTAAATTTTATATTGTAATGGTTCCTTCATTAAAGTTTTAAATGCAAACATGTAGAGAATTGATGAATATGGGTTTAATATATCGTTAAAATTAAATGCGGAATAAAAATTTCAATTTTTTTTCTTATCCAAAATTTGATTGCGGTAATTGGTAAAGTTTAGGTGTGTGTAAGTTAAGTTTAAGTGATTTTCAATAAATGTTTTTTTTTATTATTAAGAAAAATTAAATTACCATACTTATTATTAAACAAAAAAAGCGTGTAAAAAAAGTTTATATTTTGATTTGTATACTTGGGTACCATTTCAAACTTAGATAGACGAGCCCTTACAAACGAACCCACGTAGAGAAGTACAATGTCAAAGCTCACGCTAACAAATCGAATACAAAAGCTGCGTTCTTCCACAATAAATATCTTAGCGCGGCTTGTAAATCTGAACGGAGCCTGCGAACAGCGCGCCAATTTATTCTCACGTGGCAATCCATCTTTATTCTCTAAACGATAGGGTTTGAATTGCTGTAATTGAGTCGTAAAACACAATGGCGGCAATTAGGAGCGTTCATGTTTACGCTGAAAGAACATGGCGTTCGCAGCCTTATTTCACTAACAACGTTATACCTAATAGAGTGGACAAACTTAATAAATATATAATGTATTCAAATTCTAACAATTATTGAAATATTCAGATATGAACTAAGCGAAGGAAAGGTAGAACGAAAAACAAGCATTATGTCATGATTAAGTTTGTCTAGATAATAAATTGACATTACTCAAGAGTTTTAAGCTCTTGATATTAATGAAGAGCTTAAAACTCATTGCTATTTTTTTTTATATTTCTGACAACACTTATTACACATTCCTTTACATTAATCGCAAACTGGATTTTAGATCGATAGGAATGTAAAACAAATAACTCATTTATAATTAGGTGCGTATTCAAACAACGCAGGAACTAATCATCGTCACAAATTTGAATAATGCACCGTTATCGCTTCCATCTGTCTGGTACAACATCAGATATGCAAATCTCGCCCTTATTTCAATACAACAGTCTATAAGTACTTGCAATTTTGACAGATACAATCATTATGGTGTCCGGTGACCTGTCCGCGCTTTCGAATCGAAACGAAATTCGCGATTGCCGCGCGCGATACCGCACGCTTGACAATAACCGGACAGAAACCGATCTCGCGTACGATACTCGATGTGTGGTCACCCTTACTTTTAAGTCGATTATAGATTGTATTGTGTTATAAATCGATATTTTATTTCGGTTTGTCGCGTTCTTATTTTATATTTAAAAGTTGAATGGCGGCATAAGTGCGCTCTTGAAATAGACGGTGCGCATTCAAAATGCATTTTGTGGTCGTTAGGACTGTCCGGTTGTTTGTTGATGTCTGTGGGGCATTACCTTGTACGGAAAGCTATTGTGGGGCTCTGCACTTACCTGAAATAAAATATGTTTGAGTTAGTCAGATCGTTTACATACATACTATTTAAAATATCTTCTATAATACTATACAGAATTTTTGCCTAAAAGACGTTGAATAAAATATTTTGTTAATGATATAAGGGTTTTCTTAAGAGCCACAAGTGACCTCGTGACCTTTTGTAACTGACCTTTTGCGTCCACTTGTCCGTCCCTTACGGGTGCTTACCTATATGTAGTTATATTAGCTGTGTCCGCGAATTCAGGAGCGTAACATTAATTATTTTTATTGGTATGTATTTTATCTGTCTCTGTGGCAATCTTTGGTATCTGTGCTATTGCTTCAACATACATATAATAATAATAAGAAAATATTCAAACACAATACCACACGTTGAAAACGACTAAACTTATAAACATATATTTTACTATCTGTGGCCCTCGATTACTTCGGTTATATCTGTGATATATGTCCGGCGGAAAGTGGGTGTATGGGTACTACCTACAAATCTCTGTTGTTCGATGTTTTTATTTTAAAACTAAAAGTGTTACACTACTAAGTATATATACACCTACGCTTTCGAATTACGTGTCAAAAGTATACAGGTTTCTACGCGACGTGTTCCTTCATTGTAAAGCTAGCAGTGTGATTAATAACCGTTGTTAAGTTCAAAATCTTTCAGATTTTTTTTTCGTCTTTCGTTTTTTATTAGTTGTTACAGACCTTGCAATTACAAAATAATATTGTATTGTAAGTTTTCGAAAAGCATACATTAAAGCCATCACTCGTTGGTCCCCGAAGGATAGTGTAATGTGTATGTATGGTAATATTTGGTAGACACCGATGCTTATCATGCACGCACGGGCCTTTTTGTAAATAAACCCACATAGTTTTGTCAATATTGCCCCTTGCGGCGTAGGCGTTCGTGCTACACTGAATTATGGATTGATTGGGTTCTAGACGTGGCAGAGAAACTCACCCTCTAAGTATCCCTTCTAAGTCCAAAGGCGAATGTACTCTGCAAGGGGCTCTTCAATTAGGTTGTATTAGGAAGTTTTTCTTGGGAAATTTGGTCAGTGTACTTTTAAATTTAGAACGTGACGTTCAATAAGTGTTTCTTATGTAACGGTGTATAAATTATTTACAGTCTTATATTTGGTGTGAAAGATATTGCACAGTCGGCAAAGGGCGGTTGATACCCTACGACCGACGTCAACTCAAAAAATTTCTTCACGATGGTTCTATATCCAATTGAATTCTCACCCATTCATTATAGTTCATTGACTTCGCATATCATTACAATAATCTGGTCTCCAGACCCTCCATCTCTTGTGTCTTGAGCCCGTAACACAAGTTGCCATCAATACAAAAGTTCGCACTACATTTTCACGTACAAGCCGCTACGAGGCTATGTCGCTACGCATACTGCTACGGAGTGCTACGCCGTCGCGTGACACTGACAGTAACTTTATCTGAGTCGCCACGCACCCGTCACGCGGGCCTATGCGTGACGCGAATTGTGTCAACGCACCTTCGTTTTATCATGTGTTTTTGTTTTCATATGAATATTTTTTGAAATTCGAATGCATCACTCGACAATAACACCGCAGCTCCCCTACCATAGTTGTGTCGCGTTCGAAGTGAGTTCAAACTACGTGACTTTTCTTACTATTGGTTTTAAACTGTGGTGGCGTCTGTTTTCTTGTCTTAGTTTGGTAGCAAGATATCCGGATGCAGACGATGAGGCACAATTGTACACTCAGGTATTTAGAACGGTAGCTTTGTGAAGGTGTGGTGAAGGAAAACATCGAGAGGAAACCTGCATACGTCTGAGAAGAAATTCAAAGGCGTATGTATAGTCGTGCTTGAGTAACGGCGATGGACTCGCCATCTGTCACGTTAGCCTAACATACCTCTGGCGGAAAGTGGGTGTGCGGGTATTATCCATACACCTCTGCCTACCCCTTCGGGGACCCTTGTGGGAAGGCGTGAGGATATATTATATTATTTATACATTTTTGTGAGAACGCAGCGCTTTATTTACGAATATGTTTTAACTTTGAACTAATCATTTAATTTCGAATTAAAAGATAGAGCTAAAAACTCCTTATTTAATTAATTATTAATTGAAACCAAAAAGAGGTATATCAGTGTTAATGATAACATTGAATAAAAATTCCAATTAAATTTTTTTTCTCCCAAAGTTTTGGGAGGGCTCGAACATACCCGCGTGAATGGTGAGGTCATAATTTTCTTCGTTTAATCTTGCCATCGAAGTGGACCCAAAGTGCTAAGCTAAGCGTTCTATAACATATTTATAAATTCCTTATTATTCTGCTAAATGTATAAAGAGACTGATTGATGTGGATGAACTGAAGAAAGTTTTGTGAGAACTCGCGCTCTACTCTTTCTGCCTGTTACGTAAAGGACTCGGCGTGACAATATGTAGGTATTTATGAAAAACAAATTATATATATGCCTATGACAAAATAAGCAAGGCTGTCTATTTCATTAATTTAATCCACAGCTTTTAATCAGTTAACGTATGTAAATGTGGCATTATCAACGTAGATACCACTAGTGGGAGCGCCCGGCCCCGCCTGCAAATGGTCACGTGACTTACGCACGCTAATGAAAGCTGTCAAAATATACCCAATGGTTAAGATATTAATCGGTGTTGCGAGCGATAACAAGGAGCTTGGATTGTGTTGTCAATGTTTTTTTTTATTTTCGACTCTACTTCCTATTAATATTATACAAATGCACTTTAAAGTTGCTCAATATGTTTGTTAGAGATATATTTTTTGACGAAAAGTGGTTATTATTACGCCTTTGCCTACTTACTCAATCCGTGTGGAATATGTGCGTTTTTTTAAAAGAAACAGTTAAGTGATATCCCAATAATGCGAACTTAATGCTAATAATATATACTAACACGATTTGTTTAATTGTGTTTTATATTGGTTCACAATGTTTTATATATGTATTATAATATGAGCCGTGGTGGCCGAGTGGTTCGAGCAGTTGCCTGCGACGTAAAGGTCGCATGTTCGAATCCCGACTGTACCAATGAGTTTTTCTGAACTTAAGTACAGTGACTAGTCACACCACGAGCTGAACGGTGAAGGAAACCTGCATACGTCTGAGAAGAAATTCAAAGGCGTATGTATAGTCGTGCTGGAGTAACGGCGATGAACTCGCCATCTGTCACGTTGGCACCTAATATACCTCTGGCGGAAAGTGGGTGTGTGGGTATTACCTATACACCTATGCCTACCCTTTCGGGGACCCTTGTGGGAAGGCGTGAGGATATATTATTATAATTATTATAAATAAATACATAAATAACATTTATTAGGTGTATATTAATTTTTAATTCAGTTTCAGATACTATTCTTGTTTACAAATTATTCAATATTAAAATACAAAACGTTATACTCAACAGATATACAACAACAAATTACAAAAGTATCCGACTTAAAACCTTAGCACTTTGGAGTACGATTCAATTTCCAATCCCGTGGTGTTTCAATTCAACCAAAGGTGCAAGGGTGTTCCATACAAAATTCAGCCGAAGGACGTCGCCTGAGACAAAGCGACGTGGACGCTAGATTGGCATCTAGGCATTGTAGTGTCTAGCCTAGGTCTTAGCTCAAAGATTTTGTATTTCAATACACTAACAGTGTGGGAATTTGATGGCTTTCCAAAGGATCTGTACCCCTACGTCCTATGCAGATATCTACACTGATATTATAAAGGAGAAAGATTGTGTGAAGAAGCAAAGCATAAGTGTGTGCAAGAAGAGGCAGAGGAAGGCCACGTTCCAACTACCTGGATCAAATAGATCGGACGCTCAAGGACGGGAACGTTAAGAGTACTCGAAACCGACGAGCATGTATGAAGAGACTGATGAATGTGGACGAAGCGAAAGAGGTATGTAAGTCTAGAGAGAACTGGCGCTCTATACTCTCTGCCTACCCCGTTAGGGACTTGGCGTGATGATATGTATGTATTTATGTAAGATTGTGTCGCGGTAGCCAAGTAGTCGGTTGGAATTCAAAGATTGCAAGTTCGAATCCGACTGAACCATTTTTTTCCGAACTTATATACTGTTCCACAGCTTTTAATACAACATCAGATTATTTGAATGATAGCCATGCATGGAAATGAATAATTTACTTAGAATTTCTTCTCAAACGTATCACATTTTCCTTCACCGTAAAGCTCATGTTGCGATAAACTTCAGCACTTAAGCACAGTAAAACTCATTGGCCCAGATCGATGAGTTCGAACACTTCGAACCTGTTCTCATAAATTTGCATGATAACTTAAACTACTCAGCCACAAGTACCAACTGAATGCGCACGAAATTTGTAAATAAAACCCATTCACTTAAGCTAAAGATATGCAGCTTATCCACGGAGCTAAAAGCTGATATCTCAGCCATCTGGTATTCTCAGCGCGGTCTAACACGTGTTAGATAAGCTGAGCTTGCTCTCCAACAAACGAGATAAACAGATCGCTAGGTTGTGTAGCCGCGGAGATACAATGACTTTAACAACATGCCTATCCTGCTAAAATAATATTCCAAATGCGAAAGTGTGGGGTTCTTTGTCACCCAATTACGCCAGAAAGGTTGATTGGAATTGCATGCAATATCGAACAGACAGGTAATGGAATAACAAATGGGATATGTCTTACTCAATGGACGTCTGCCCTAGTGGTAAGAGCTCGTGACTGCGAATGTTGAGGTCGTGGATTCGATTCCCGCTAAGGGCAGAAATTTGTGTGATGAACACGAGTAACTGTACCTTAGTCTTGGATGTCCTAAGAATCCATGTATAAATGTCTTTAACTATGTAAGTAAATATAACATTGTCTAGTAACCATCACAAAGCTTTGTTTAATTTGTGAGGAATGGTCTAAAGGTATTTTTCCGGAATAATCTGCCAATAAATAAAAAAATTACGCGGCTGAAGCCGCGGGGCTCGCCTGTAAATCGAAAGTTTGGGTGTTTGTTAATCATTAGCATATTAAAGTGCCTGGCTGGAGGCCTAGGTCTCGCAATTGGCCGGTTAAGAAGCAATAGTTCCAGGAACGTAAGCTACGAGAGTAAATACCACAAAAAAAGGTTTGTTAATCATCATAATCAACCTACTTACATGACAAATAAAAAAAATATCAGATCAAATTTGGAAGCAAAAATTTTAAGTCCATGTAAAATATTGGGGTGGAAAACGAAAGTTAGTCGATGCACTCGGGCGGTGGGTGTCGGGGTGTGCAACTGGGTGCATAGGGGTGTCGATTCCAATCGGCTATTGGCCGATAGGGTAGATTTATGGCGCACTATCGGCGTTGTCTTAATTTACTGTGTGCTTGTACCGACTTTGTAATGCCGAGGTGCAGTTTTTGTGAGCTAAATGCGGCCGAGATAATGGCTTCGGAGGCTAAATTACTTGTGTAGCTCCAGCTTTTATATATGGCACTGGAACTTGCATCTACAACACTGATATTCATTATTAATAAAAAGTCGTGATGGCCAAGTGGTTCGAGTAGTAAGCCTGCTACTCAAAGTGCAAAAACGAATCCCGAACATACATACGCCTTTGAATTTCTTCTCAGACGTATGCAGGTTTCCTCTCGATGTTTTCCTTCACCGTAAAGCTCGTGGTGTGACTAATCACTGTACCTACGTTCAGAAAAATTCGTAGGTACAGTCGGGATTCGAACTTGCAAATTTTGAGTTACAGGCTATTCGAACCACGGCTATATAAGAACATAATAAATATGTATATGATAAGGTTATATTGAAATTGTATCCTTAGGTAGGGTTATAATAAATAAATCCAATAACTTTAAGTATCGCACATCCAAAGGCGCGGAATATGACAATGGAACAATTTTCCGCACCTCTATCTCCCTCTATCTGCGCGTGGGCACTATCGCACTCATCTCTTGGCGCGCCGCACGAGTCTAGCGTTGCTAGATTTAAAAAATATTATAGCGGAAGGTAAAAGTTGCGTCTTTGCATATACAACCGAAATAATCATATATGTGACATGTTGAAATACTAAATGGAAATATTACAACCGTATTTGCAAAGAAAAACAATATCATTATAAAAAGTACCCAATGAATATAATAAGAAGACTGTTGCATTTGGATAAAGCGAAGGAGTCCGTACTCAATGTAATATATGACTGGAATTATATCGAAACAGATGTAACAACACTAAGGGAAGCATCATACAATTTTGACACTTAGCTGTCACTCCACAGATGATTGAAACGTATTAACAGACATAACATTATGCCTAGTTCGTCATGGGGTATGTAGAGACAGTGCGCAGGAAAAAATCGATAGGAAACTTTGAGAAGAAATCCAAAGATGTATTTATAGTCGTGCTTGAGAATCGGCGATGGACTTGCCTCCTGTCACGTTGGCACTTAAAATCTCTGGCAGAAAGTGAGCGAGTGGGTACTACATAAAAATGTCTGCCTTCGTCTTTGGGGACCCTTGTAGGATAGCGTAAAGAATACTTAAAAAAAAACTCTACATCGTTTTGAATAGCATATCTTTAAATTATTATCTGACAGTTAAAGCAGTCCCTTCCCATTCTGCTTATAATATTTGCAGCTAGCAACCCTACGACCTCGGTGCGGTATCTTCGCGCCGTGTCCATGGTATCTGACGTCCGTGGGTGGGCGATCTATCTTAAATGCGCGGACAATGTGAATTTGACGGCAACGACGTGTTGATAGCAACTCGGTATGAGGTCCTGGTTGTTTGTTGATCTCGCTTTGGAGCTACCTCGCTTGTGATGGGGCTATTGCTACGGGTGTCTTGAATCAAAGACAAGGATTTTAATACATACCTATACAATGTAGGAATTTGGAAAATTGTTGGCATTATTATCCTAAGTAATAATAATAATAGTTTAAAAAACTAAAAAACACGCTTTACATAGGAAATCCAACTAAAAACTAGAAAATGGTTAAATTATTTGAGTTGTTATGATTTGTTTGACAGCGTAAATATGTCCAAATGTCAATACTGTCATAACTTGTAAAGCGGAGTGCGTTCAGAAACACTACGATGCTACTTTCGATTAAATATTAACACAGTTTTATTTTTAAATATTTTTTTTAGATCTCATCGGTAATTCTGATTATCCTAGTATGGATTGTCATCGGCCCTTGATAAGTATGGAAAATTTCGATTTAATCAGACGTTTTTATGGAGGTCAAATGTTCAAAGATTCCGTTACATACTAACATACTGACATACGTATGAAGCTAATAAAAGCCTGTTAAGCGTGTTAAAAAACTGCAGTTACAACGATAAAACGATAAAGAAATACAAATTTAATTAATAATAAACAAAACATTGATAGTTTCCGTTTTAAATAAACCATACAATCGGAGTAAAACTCAACGTATATAGGTTTCCTCTCGATATGTTTTAACGTAAAACTCGTGGTGAGATGTTCGTGGGGTTCGAACTTGCAATATTCGCTAGGTAGACTAGGTACTCGGCCACCACGGCTCTGAAAATTACAAGAAGAGGCAGTTCCACTGAAAATTGTATATCATAATCGGCTTCGGGCACTGACCCTATTTGAGGCCAAGTTCTGTTAATCGATCGAGTGCGAATTGATCTAAACCAGACGGCGGCATTCGGCGGACAGACGGGCAGATATCGTGGGATAATCGATCCACAGTCATCTCCTTATCACGGAGGTAAATATAAAACGAACGTGGTTTTATCAAGGTTTAGAACGCGCGTGGTTCCATTGTTGCCGACATAAGGTTACACTGACGTTGTGTTGTTAAAGCTCTTTTTGGTTCTGTAAAAAAAAATGTGCAAAAATCCGACGTCGATTATAGAACAAAATCAATTTTTATTAATATGATTAGTATTTTCAACTGAGGTACTTTAAAAACTTACACCGATACAAAAATATGCATGAAGAACGAAGTTTTCATATTCACAGATAGATGAAGTTCGAATCCCGACTGTACCAATGTGTTTTCTGAACACAAGTGCATATTAGTTATTAGTCACACCACGAGCTTTACGGTGAAGGAAAACATCGTGCGGAAACCTGCATACGTATGAAAAGACATTCAAAGGTGTACATCGTGTTAGAATAACTGCAATGGACTCGCTATCTGTCACGTTGACACCTAATATATCTCTTGCGGAAGGCGAGTGTACAAGATACTTCCGTATCCATGATGCGGTCATACAGCCATCGAATTGTCGTCCAATCCAATGGAAACAAACGCCGGACGTCGCTAACCAATCAAAGAAGTGCCTTTTCCCTAATATCTTTCATATCTCGTGGAGTAATTTATGACCTAACTACATTTATTGTTCTTATTTATGTGTATCTCCACAGGTTTATTGAGCAGATAAGCGTTTAAATGCTAATGGCACGCAAATGGATAAAGTAGGTATTGAAAGATTTTTTGTCCATTAAAGTGAGATCTGCAATATGATAGCGATTGTGTGAGCGGAGTTCGCACTCTAAGGAGGAAGTTATCTTATTGACGAAGGATCTCGAGATAGTCGGCCAGTTTTTATTCCTACCGTCACATTTAGGTAGGGTAGGCAGTGGGGTAAAAGCACCCATTTGACGCCAAGGATATGGTATATCGATGTAAAAGGTAAGGTGTAGCACCCTCTTTCCGCCAAAAGTATATTTAGGTGCCATCGTGACAGATGGCGAGTCCATCGCCGTTTCTCAAGCACTACTATACCTCATACATCATACATACATATTTCATACATCATTTTTAGTTTTTTCTGTAACAAATGCGAATATCTGTCGATGTTTACCTTCATTGTAAAACTCGTGTGATTAATCACTGTTCGCAAAATAAGGAAAGTGTATTGATACAATCGTCGTAGCGACTCAACCACAACGGTTTTTACTGGGTCATAAAAGTTTATACCAAAAGCCTATATATACAGTGGAAGAGCTTTTAAAGCCCAAATAAAATAAACTTGTAAATCCTTGATATTTGCACACAACTTGATGCGGCGGGTGTTTTGTGCAAAATAAACATACGCCAGCGTGCGCGGCGGCGATAACGCGCCCAGTGATGTATAGAGCGATAGCCGCCCTTCGGCCTCACCTGGGCGGAGTGGCTGCCTGGGCAGATTCACATGACGCTTTATATTCACTACGAGATTAATTTTAAACGAGCCTGTATTGGTTTCATAATTTTAATTCCACATCCTCACGCCTTCCCACAAGGGTCCCCGAAGGGGTAGGCAGAGGTATAAAGGTAATACCCACACACCCACTTTCCGCCAGAGGCATGTTAGGTGCCAACGTGACGGATGGCGAGTCCATCGCCGTTACTCAAGCACGACTATACATACGCCTTTGAATTTCTTCTCAGACGTATGCAGGTTTCCTCTAGATGTTTTCCTTCACCGTAATTTTAATTCAATAATCATTATGATGCTAGCTGAGTCCCAGTGTAGGCAGAGAGAGTAGATTGCTAGCAAATTCCCTCTAGACTTACATACATCGTTCTTCGTCCACAGTCATAAGCCAATTCATACATGCTCGCCGGTATAAATAATATAAATGCGCAAGTTTATGTTGATGTTTGTTACCCAATCACGCCAGGTTGAATGGAACTGGATGAAATTTAGCACAGAGATTATTTATTTATTTATTTATTAAAACTTCCTGCAAACATCATTGCAAAGGCGAACTTAATGCCGAAGACATTCTCTACCAGTTAACCTTTGGGTGGTGCAGAGATATTCATGGCAGGCTAAAAGATATTTACAATAGGGAAATATAAAATTCCTATATGTTTTATTTAATTTACATATATAAAATGCCATATATAACATACAATAATATCATACATCTAATATAATATATATAATAAATAGAATAAATCTACATACAAATATACATATATATATATATACAATTATATATATAAATAATTATACGTATTATATACTACACATAAATATTACTCTGTTTCTACTTGGCGGTAGTAGTATTGCTTCACTTTTGCTTTAAATGTATCCCTGCTATTGCACATCCTGATTCTCATCACATCCTCCGATTCACATCCTCCCGGAGGGAGTGCATTCCAAAGAAGAATAGATTGGACAGGGAAAGAAGAATGAACAAGGCTTGAAGTATGAGTAGGACAGAGAAGGAGACGATTGCGATCGTGCTTGAGTAACGGCGATGGACTCGCCACCTGTCACGTTGGCACCTAATATACCTCTGGCGGATAGTGGGTGTGTGGGTATTACCTATACACCTCTGCCTACCCCTTCTGGGACCCTTGTGGGAAGGCGTGAGGATATATTATATATTATTATATAATACATTAGATATATATTTCTGCAAAAAAGTCTTCCTATGAAATAAAATTATACGCGGAAGAATCCTCGGGGAACATAATAATATTGTTATTACATTCCGACTACCTAGGCCAAATCGATCGGACCCTCAAAGATGGGAGCTTCAAGTACTCGAAATCGGAGAGCATGCATGAAGAGAAGCGAACGAGGTCTTTAAGTCTAAAGAGAACTGGCACTCTAGCCTCTACCTACACCGTGAGGGAGTCGGCGTAAGGGCAAGTATGAACTTATCTCTCAAATCAAATCAAACTAGTTTATTCAACGTATGGGACAGGACACACTTATTTAACGTCACATACTAAATATGGCGCTCATTAGGGGAGGCCTATGTCCAGCTGTGGACTAGAGTGGGCTGATGATGATGATGACTAAATATAAAACTAGTAACCGCGGTTTCCAAGAAAACAAATCTATCAGGAGAAGAAAAGGCGAAAAAAACTCCTCGGTTTCCTTTTTTTAACATGAGCTCCCTTTTACGTAGGGGTAGACAAAAATATAACATATAAATTCTCTACAAGAGGAGCATTTCATTTAGAAGAAATTAATTGCCATGCATGGCCGTCATTAAATAATCTGATGTTGTATAGTAAGTGTTTTGGTCTCAGCGGGACTTATCAATATTCAAACATAAAAAAATATATTTAAATACACCTCTTCAAAAATAAATCAGCATCACAAGTTGCAATTTAAATCATACAAAGATCGGCTCGGCACGACTTTATCTTTGAAAGCACTCTCGGTTATCGGCGCGGGCGCAATCTCACATATTATGTACATGATACGTCGGCGAGGACGCTTTACACGATGACGTGACGAGTTCGACGGTGGCGAGAACAATCCGTCGGTTAGCTGGTAATAATAATAATAATACCTGGGACAATTCCACACAAATTGACCTAGTCCCAAATTAAGCAAAGCTTGTGTTATGGTAACTAGACAACGATATATTTACTTAGATAGATAGATATATACATAAATACGCAGGACATCCAAGACTAAGGTACAAATATTCGTGTTCATCACACAAATATCTGCCCTCAGCGAGACCAGACGGTAGTCAAAGCTGGTGGCTTTACATCTTTGGTCAACACTCCTGTTACGTATATTGATATTAAAACTAGAGATGTGAATGAAAGTGTTGGAAGGGACCTAGGCGGACGTTTCTAGACCAAATTAGGGACGTTTTGAATAACGGCCAGGTCAAGAGTAGGTACCCTAAACCGAAGAGCATGTATGAAGAGAATAATGAAAGTAGACGAAGCGAAAGAAGTATGTAAGGATCGTAGCAAGTGGAAAGAAGTGGTCTCTGCCTACCCCTACGGGAAAGACGCGTGAGTATATGTATGTATGTATACGGGTTTTGAAGGATAGGAACACTACACTTTACTAGACAGTGCCATATGGCGGCTATCCTCTCCAAGTACTGAGGTAGTACTTCGAGTCTCCTCTATGCCTAACTCAGTACAGTCAAACTCAGCTCCCTATGAAATATTGGAGCAAAGCCTTAAGCTGACCCAACCCCACAGCGAGTTATAGATAGTGTCATCCACGAAGTCCCACCCCACCAATTTCTAGTCGAAGGGCTCGCGGGGAGTATGATCCTTGTCTATTAATTGTAGAGTGCGTGTGTACTCATAGGTAATCAGTGTGTACCGATAATACTCAAACATTAGTGGAAGGCTACTCACTAGCACTATGAACTATGAGGAAGAATAGTGTAGGGTTCGGTTTTTGCGATATTTATGTGATAAACACGAGTATTTGCACCTTAGTCTTGGATGATCCTTGCTTTTATGTATATATCTTTCTCCACATATCAGTATGTATATCGTTGTCTTGTTTCCATAGTAAAAGCTTTGCTTAGTTTGTTAGGTTAATTTGAGTGGGATTGTCTCAATGCATTACTGTTATTATTTTTATCTGTGCCTTGTGTTTACACTCGCGTAAAATTTGTGGTTCTTTTTTTCCAGCCGTATCTTGTAGATATATAAACTTCCACAACAAATGGGCTATTTATTGCATAACCAATCAAATCGGATGAATAGTCCCTTCGCTTAACGCGATCAAACAAACAAACAATCCTTACAGCTTTGTAATATTAGTAAATAACTATAGATTTAATAGTAGCAACGGAACGACAACGACACGTGCACGAAACGGGGTGGCATCTTATCGCACGTACTTTCGCGGTACATTCAAACATTCGCGCAACGTTAGAGACGAACTAACATAACTGTTTAATTACATACACGTACATACAAGCGCATCTAAAGCGTATTAGATGCAATGTCGGAGTTGAGCGGGGCTTAGGGTAAAGGCGTGGAGCGGAATGTCTACTTAAGGCGTTGTTAAGTCGAGGTGACTAAGTGATGAAAAGGCATATGATTAATATACCAACAACAATTAAAACCTCGGAAAACAAATGTAACAATTTTATTTTAAAAAATTATACAAAAAATTATTTATAAGATCTAATCTCATATTATAGCTATCTATATTTGCTTCGTCCATTTAAACATGAATTATTTGCAGTAAGCTTCGTAAAAAAAGCGATGTATTTACGAATAATTGATATCTGTTACTAGCTTTGCCGCGCGGTTTTACGTGTGTAATGTTAACGCTAGATTTATCTTGGGATAGAACATATCCTCTGTATTAATCCAACTAATGATCTCTGTACCAAATTCCATTCAATGTCGTTCAGCCCTTGCTGTGGCCGAATGGTTCGAGTAGGTTTGAGTAGCCTGAAATACAAAGATTGCAAGTTTGAATCTTGAATGTACCAATTGATTATTCTGAACTTAAGTACAGTGATTTGTCACACCACAAGCTTTACGGTGAAGGAAAAAATCGAGATGAAACCTGCATACGCTTGAGAAGAAAGGCGTATGCTAGAGTAATGGGTACGGACTCGCCATCTGTCACGCTAGCTATACACCTGCGTACCCCTCGGGGACCCTTGTGGGAAGGTCATTGTTGGAGTGCTGGATTCCCAACGGATCCGGTCCTAATCAAAATTCTACTACACTCTTGCCAAGCGTATGTACTTGAGCATTACTAAACTGGTCACCTTTAAAAGTCTATGGTTTATACCACACACGCTTGGCAAGTTTTGTTAGTTCGTATTGGATCTTGCGAAGTTGCCTCTATCTGCGAACGTATCGTTGTCTTTGACTACTGTTGCAACTGTAATGGCCAACTATTGTGTTGTATACGAGGGCTTGTGTCTAGAATAGGCACACTCATATATTACCACTTATAGGTACAATATATATGTATATTAATATAGAGTAATAAAATAAAAGTGAGCCATGTTGGCCAAGTTTTTCGAGTAGTCGCGTGCTTCGCAAATTTGCTACTTCAAATGCCGACTGTACCAATCAGTATTTATGAATAAGCATCTGTTTTGCTACCTACTCTATCATCTCTCATACTTTCTAATATGTGCACACCAACGTAGCATTTCTTTCTACATCTTTATAATCACACTATTTTTCATGCCAGTTGATATACGAATCTCTTCATTGCAATATAAAAACGTCGCACATTTTCGAAGGAAACGCATCTCAATAGCAAATGAGAAATTCACAAATCCGTTATTTGACAAATTTTACTTCAATACACTGTAAGAGCTGTAAAACATTAGCATATTCCGCAGCTTGGTCTGAGAGAAATTTTAAAACATCTCGAGAGATGCGGCTATCGGTACTCGCTGGGAACTTTTACACTGCGCGAGATACGCCGACACTAAGTTTTGAGTTTAGTAGAGATTTGGGAGAATTGTAGGGAACTCAAAGTAAATAAACTGCGCTTATCTTGATTTATGGATTCTGCACTTAATGCAGTTGAGATAAAGGTACCAAATTGAATGTGTACACATTACCTGCTTAAGAGAGCTGGCGGGAGATTCACACCCAACATCAATATTACTAAGAAATAGTCGATAGATAGGCTTATTATACAAGCTGCTGCCGCGGTGTTACTCGGAGATTAACGACACAAACGATGAAAATTCCAAAGGAAAAAGGTCTTCTTTCCGGGATAAAAGGTAGCCGGGTTGTGCATTTTTTTACCATCTAATTAATTCTTAAGTAAAACTAAACTAATTCTTAAGGTGTATTTCCGACTGAATCTTGATGTGTCGTCGAAATGAGTCGAAAGTGACGTTCGATCCCGGATGGTGGAGAGAGGAATGAGGGTATTCGCCCAGCAGTGGGACATAGGGCTAATAATATTATATTCTATAATTAAGAGATTCGCAAATCAACTGGCGTGAATGAGGGCGTGATTGTAAAGATGAAGAAAGGCATGTTACGTTGGTTTGGACACATAGAAAGGATGAGTGAAGAAAGATTGACGAAACAGATATACAAAGCAAAAGTGTGTGCAAGAAGAGGCAGAGGAAGGCCACGTTCCAACTACCTGGATCAAATAGATCGGACTCTAAAGGACGGGAACGTTAAGAGTACTCGAAACCGACGAGCATGTATGAAGAGACTGATGAATGTGGACGAAGCGAAAGAGGTATGTAAGTCTAGAGAGAACTGGCGCTCTATACTCTCTGCCTACCCCGTTAGGGACTTGGCGTGATGATATGTATTCTATAATTAGCTAGCCGAGGTTGGATTTCAATGAAATTGAGTGTTTTCTTTAGTGGGTCCCCGTGCCACACGCAGGCGAAGCTGGGCGAAAGCACTAGTTAATCGTCATCATCATATCATCACGCCGAGTCCCTAACGGGGTAGGCAGAGACTATAGAGCGCGTTTACATTCATCAGTCTCTTCATACATGCTCGTCGGTTTCGAGTACTCTTGACGTTCTCGTCCTTGAGCGTCCGATTGATTTGATCCAGGTAGTTGGAACGTGGTGTTCCTCTGCCGAAGAGGCAGAGGAACACATATTTTTGCTTTGTATATCTATTTCGTCAATCTCTCTTCACTCATCCTTGCTATATGAATGAGGGCATTATTGTAAAGCACTAGTTACAATATAAAATGTTGCTTAGGGGATAGGTTAGTAGAGAGTATAGCAGAAAAGGTTTCTATGGTAGCCGGACAATTTCCACACGAATGTGGGGGAAGTCTGGGGCAAAGACGAGTATTTGAGAATCGCTCCAAGATACATTGCAGCTGTTTATTTAGATATCTTGTCGAGATACCGCATACAATGGGTGTGTTATTGTGATTGAATAGTGACTCATCGTTATGATTAAGCTCTGACTAATGTGTTGCCAGTTTTGCTGCTAATAATGTGATTAGATTCAGTAAATAGGTCGCTTGCATATCATTATCACAAATAGAATTATACCTATATATCGTATATCTTCACGCCTACAAGTTCCACCGTAGGGGTAGGCAGAGGTGTGTAGGTAGTACCTACACGATCACTTTCCGCAGGAGATATATTTAAGGTGCCAACGTGAAAGATGGCGAGTCCATCGCTGTTACTCAAGCACAACTATATATACGTCTTTGAATTTCTTCTTGATATTTCCCTTCATCGCAAAGCTCGTGGTGTAACTAATTAATTGCTGATTGATTGATTTTGATTTTGCTGTATTTGAGTTCAGAAAAACCCATTGATACAGTCCGGGTTCAAACTACTTTGTAACCTTTGTGATGTTCAACTACTCCAACCATTTGATTTTCAGAAGAAATTCAGATGTATAGATGATCCTGCTTGAGAAACGGCGATGGGCTCGTCATCTGTCACGTTGGCACCTAAAATATATCCCCGTGTGCGTTACACCTCTGCCTACCCCTTAGGGGACGCTTATGGGAAAGCGTGAACACAATATAATTATTTAAGTCAAAATACATACTTGACAGAACGTGTCATTGTTGCCCTCATTTTACGTACAGTGGATAAAAAGCGGACATATCTTCGGGATTATTTAAAGCGGATTATTTTTTATTTTTTAACGTAACCAAAACCAACCTTTATTGCCAACACAAAGGAAATATAACGTTTAAGATAATTACACATTTACACAGAAAAAATAACACATTAAAAGGTGTTATAACAATACTGTACATTGTTAAAATGTTGAAAATCCCGTGCATGCAGCGTTAACCCTGCTGATAACGATCTCTTAGTGAATAAATAAGTGCGGATGCGTTGGGCGGGCGGGACGGTAGCCGCAGGTGTTCTTCCGCCCGCCCTGGATCGCTGATAACGTCCGTTAAGAGCCGTTAACGGGCGTTAGCGGCCGTAACGGCGTCGTTAGAAGAGGCCACTTCCCCCGCCATTGTGATATGCTGTGGTAGGTATCGTAAATTTTGCCGATCGGAACTGGCTCTGTGATCTCGTGATCTGGACCATATTTAATGTAATAAGAGAATTTGCCTATATATACTCTATGTCTTACAAAATAGAACAGTGGTCTTCAAGAAATTATAGGGTGTTGTGTGTGAATATATAGCCTCATGATCATGCAATAAAACAAATATGTATAAAGATAACATAATTATAACATTACTAGCTGTGCCCGCGACTTCGTCGGCGTGGACGGCTTTTTTGTCTTTCGTAAAAATTTTGTAAATGTTTTTCAATAAAAAGTATCCTATGTTACTTCTAATACCTCCAAGAATATGTGTACAACGTTTTATGATGATCGGTTAAGTAGTTTTTACGTGAAAGCGTAACAAACAAACTTACGTTCACATTTATAATATTAGTAAGGATTAAAGGGAATAAATATTAACTGGCAAACTTAGTTGTTTGTGTTTTTTCTGAACCTATTTATAAAATAAAAAACTTAGATTCTCTACAAAAAATACATTATCATCACGCCGAGTCCCTAACAAGGTAGGCAGAGAGAGTAGAGCGCCAGTTCTCTCTAGACTTACATCGCTCTGTCCACATTCATCAGTCTCGTCATACGTATTGGCCGGTTTCGAGTACTCTTGCGTTCCCATTGAATGTCCGCTCGATTTGATCTAGGTAGATGGAACGTGGTTGTATATTTATTTATTCATTTATTTAATTATTTATTTACACACACATTAACATCCTTACAGTAGGTATACCAATATGATGTTAAAAGAAATTTATAATAATAATAACATTAATAAACTAATTTACAATATAACAAAATACACTTTAAGAACTTATATGTTATCAAATAATTTCTAAGAATGTTATATATAAACATACATAAGACCTCATGGTTACAGCAGATTCTTATGTGATTTTTTTTTTTACTTTTTATTGGCTCCTTATTGTGCCCTGTCATTTGAGCACCTGTAATTTATGCTCTGTATATACAGATACACATTGTATATACTTATACGAATAGCGATTCTCTTGTTTGATCTCCGGGATAGGAAAATTTCTGCAACCCGGGATTTGAACACGCTTCCACATCATTTCGACGCCCCAACCAACTGATCTATAGAGGTGGTCCAGCTTCATAAATCGAAAAACGTTAGCCAATTCATGTTCATACAAAATAAACAGAGACAACTTCGAAATAAAACTAAGTTAAGAATTAAGAAAAGTTAAGAAACAAAAGAAATTAAAAAAAAATAGTTATCATTGAAAATATCAATATCCAGTTTAAGGGCAACAAAAGCGTAAAGGACCCTTATCTGGCGCCATTAGGTGTACCTGCGATGTCATATTCAATTAGGGTTAGGGCGGGCGGCGCGATACCGCCACGGACACTGTTGGGCGGCAGATAGTTCTCTGTATCTGCTATTTTGCACTGTTTGATTTTCACATAATAATTTCAGAAATACATTTATGTATGAATAGTCGTGCTTGAGTAAATTTAATGATAATAATATATCCTCACGCCTTCCCACAAGGGAGGTAGGTAGGTAGTACCTACACACACACTATCCGCCAGAGATATATTTTAGGTGCCAACGTGACAGATGGCGAGTCCATCACCGTTACTTAAGCATGAATATACATACGCCTTTGAATTTCTTGTCAAACGTATGCAGGTTTCCACTCGATGTTTTCCTTCACCGTAAAGCGTGTGGTACAGTCGGAATTCGAACTTCCAATGTATGCGTTGCATGCAACAACTCGAACCCCTCGGTTACCACGGGTTGCTTGAAAAATGTTTAATTACAAATTGAGTCAACACAACATTCGCCATGCATAAGCATGACTAATATAAGCTCTTAGAAGCTTGCGATAAGTTGCATGTCACTTAAATGTAAAATGGCGAGAAATTTATACCGACGCGGCAGTGTTCAGTGGCAGATAGCACGCAGATATACAGGATGTATCAGAGCACATGCCGATGTACAGGCTGATTTAGAAAAAAGAACAGTTGTCTTCTTGAAGTTAAAGGGTGTTGTGACTAAATCCTCATGATAGTGAGATAAAACAAATAGCTCTAAAAGTAAGAAAATGACAACATTATTACAGGGATATAATCGTAATTTGAATCAATTGGGTTTTTCAATGAAACTACAAATCTACACATAAAAAGGAATTGGAGTGTCTGTTTGTAATATTAAAATAACCGCTTTTTACTCAATAAATATATATATATTTTTAATTTTGTTCTGTCCGTCTGTTTGATCCGGCTAATCTCTGAAGCCGCTGGACCTATTTCGACGGGACTTTCACTGGCAGATAGCTGATGTAAAAAAGAGATATTCTATCTAGAATTGTTTTTTTTTAAAGTACCTACACGAAATACATTTATCTCGAGTAATAATTCTTAAGTTATTAAACTTATTTTTGCCTTATAACCATGAGGTTATGGGTTATGAGCCTCAGGTTATGGCCAAGCGCACTTCCACTGATTAGATCACTAGATGATCCGGACACGTGTCGTGTAAACAGTGTATATTATATAAAATGGTGCTTAATAACGCGGTAGAATAACTTTTGGCTTACATAACGATGTATTGTTCCATCCCAGATCTGTGCAATACGAAAAACACTAATAATTCCGTGTTTTAGTTTGTTTGTCCAGCCCAGACGGTTTTAGGTGAAACGCGGATGTAAAGTTTATCTAGAAATGACGAGTATAACTGCTGATTGTAAAAAATATCAAGTTCACAAAAAGTGTAAAATATTAATAAATAAATAAATACCTTGGGACAATTCCACACAAATTACCCTTGTACCAAATTAAGCAAAGCTTGTGTTATGGTAACTAGACAACGATATATTTACTTATATACATAGATAAATACACAATATCAAATCGACGCCCACAGCAAACGCTTGTGCGATGATAAGAGGTTAGTTTGATTAGTCACACCACGAGATCTATGCAGGAGGAAAACATGGAGAGGAAACCTGTATACGTATGTATAGTCATGCTTGAGTTTCGGCGATGGATTCGCCATTTGTCACGTTGGCCCGGTTCACGCCTTCCACAAGGGCCCCGAAGGGGTAGGCAGAGGTGTGTAGGAAGTATTCATACACCCACTTTCCGGCGGAGATATATTAGGTGCCAGCGTGACACTAGCAGGACTATAGTCTTTGAATTTACTCTCAAACGTGCATACATCTTCTGAGAAGCAAGTACTGCCGCGGCTAGGACGTGAAATGTTAGGAATGAACCACTCAACCACCACGGGTCTTAGTTCGTACTTTAGTTACGAGCCTGGCCACTTCCAGCGTCTGTATATCCTTGGAGTACGTGCCGTATCTCGCGCTTCGCTCACGCGGTTCTAACGATTTATTTAGCAACCGTAACGGCGTTTGCACAGCCACGCCACACGTCATCGCGGTAGTTTGAAGTTTTTATCGCACGAGATAACGTGCCCTTGTGCGGATTCGCACATGATACCAAGGCTTTTGTCAAAAGAAAAAAAAACTCATTAGGTACCTATAAAAGTTGTACCTACAGTCCGTAACTGGTGTGCAAATGGAAAATTTTCAGTGCATATTTTTCAATGCTGCTTTTTTTCGAGAAGAATTATTTTCTCTGTTGACGTTCATTCTACCAATGCCCACAGCATAGTTATCTGAAGGTTGATGAAAGCTGAAGGTCACGTAATAGAGCATAAACAGGGCCAAAAAGTATAAAGAATATAAGTAAAAAAACTTTTTCAAAATAGGAACTTTAATAAAGTTCAAACAATTACGTTCAACTTCGAAAACTGATTCGCATGCGACGTAGTCACAATTCAATACATAATACATAAACACAAGTAAAAAAAATTAAAAAAGATTTTCAAATAAAGAACTTATCGTTCAAACTTAAAAACAATGCATTCAAATTTCGAACACTGTTTACATACGTCAATACAAATGAGTCATCCATAATTGTGCAGCTTCATCAATTAGACACATAGATAATAAATACAATTACAGCCCGTTAAATAATATAATAAGATATTGATGGTATCTCTTACGCATTCAAAGGCAACCATTGTGGGGGCGTCCTACCACCCTCTACTTGATAAAATAAATTCCATACACCCAAGCAATAAAGCACCGTATACACCAAAACTGTAAGTTGAAATTTCATTGCACGCAAAGCAGCTTATAATGCCTTTTAAAATTGACTGTTGAGCAAACTTCTGCGAAATAGCTGCAATTGAATTTGATTTTTATTATAACAGTGATTGGGTATATTTTTTATGAGATGTGAGTTCTATGGGAGAGATAACATTGTTTTGCAATTGAGATGTAAGCTGAGATGCAGCGGGCTTGCATTAGACATTTCACGACTAAAATTGATCGAAGATCGATTGCTCTAAGGAGAAAATTTGTTTTAAAATATTATACGTAATCAACGTTGTGGGTATTATGTTGTGTGCTGGTTAAAGAAATTCGAAACTTATATCAGCGTATTAGAGTTTATTTTTAATTGAAGTAGGTGTGATATTATTTAAATTTAAACTTTAATTCTGACGTACTTTAAGGTGAAGGGAAATAAGGTGAAGTCTAAGAAGTTGTTTATAATGTAACCCAAATACATCGACAAGTGGGTATTATTATGCCGTTGCCTACCATTCCAGGTAATGAAAAAAGTTAAAGCTACAAGTCTTAGACTTAAACTAAACTTTTCATCCAAATTTTTAGATACAATTATTCGTGTTATTTTTGTCATATAACCAACCCAAGCAGGAATCAAACCCGTGACCTTAAGTTCTTAGCCAGGATCTCTGACCACAAGACCAGATGACCACCGTTCATCACGTGTGTAAATTAAGTAGCTCATGAGACTGAAAACGTATTGCGGTATATTGTTAACGCGATACCGGCTGGGCGGGCGCGATAACGCCGCCCAACGCGAGACAGCAGTCTGGTAATGTGGAGCTACCCTTATCTCACGGGGTAGTGCGACTAAACTTTGATAATTAACCTTTGAAATCCAACCCCTGGTAGCTGTGCGGTTCGAGTAGTCGCAGATTGAAAGTTCGAATCCCGACTGTACTTGTCTGAAAACGATCTCACCACCGACCAAACTTACGTCCACTAATATTCAGGATGTTGCTTTACTCCAAAATATTTGTTGAACATTCAGTCAGTCATTCAGACATGTTAACATAAAGTCAGACATATACTTTATTTACAATAACACCAATTAACAATATTTATAAAGAACAGTTGAAACTATCTACTTACAGATAAAATATTTGTCCCAAATCGGTATCCCGAAGCAACGTGCCAAGAAGACTAGCAGCATTGCCACGCTGGATAGCAATGCTGATTCTCTGAGCGAGATATGTTCCAGCCCGCCTGTTACGAGAGGTCTCGACTAGACGGCGCGAGACCTCTTTAAAAAGATGGTGAGCCTCAGGCCTCTAAGGCCCCAGAGTTTCAACCGCAAATGCAGCAAATATGTAACCTGACCTGAGACAGGCATACTTGCGGCGCTTGAGGCACTCCTGCTGAGCAGCAGCGGTGCCGGGCGCCACCGATGTGTCAGACATTAATAAAAATGAAATAATAATCTCTTCTCCAGAGCAACACAATTTCAATTATTTCACCATACAACATAATTTGTTGAATATTATACTTATAAAGATATATAAATTTAGTTATAAATGTTTTTTTTAAAGTTTTCAAACTGAAAACGCTTTGCGGCGCATTGATAACACGATACCGGCTGGGCGGGCGCGATAACGTGTGCGTCTGGTGCACTGTCTTGCGGGCGGGCGGCGGCTATCGCTCCCGAACACCCGCCCTACGTATCTCTCGGGACAGGACGTACGTATTTTGATAACGTTGACGTCATACTGCTTTTAATGGAGTGAGAGCGATGTACCATTTTGATACCGTTTGTGCTTTTGAAGTATGTTTTGTTAATGTATTTAAATAAACTATATATTCCTCGTGTACGTAAAGGCATGTTACGTTGGTTTAGACACAGAAAGGATGAGTGAAGAAAGATTAACGAAACCGATATACAAAGCAAAAGTGTGTGCAAGAAGAGGCAGAGGAAGGCCACGCTCCAACTACCTGGATCAAATAGATCGGACTCGCAAGGACGGGAACGTCAAGAGTACCGAAACCGACGAACATGTATGAAGAGACTGATGAATGGGGACGAAGCGAAAGAGGTATGTAAGTCTAGTCGCACTCTATACTCTCTGCCTACCCCGTTAGGGACTCGACGTGATAATATGATGATGATGTGTAGTAGGGGCGAAGCTAGGCGCTCCTGGGATGTGCTAGGGCAAAGTGCAGGATGGCACTGGTGCATTCCTCAGGAGATCCCAGAGCCCCGAAATTCACAGAGAATGGCCACCGAGGGGGTTTTAGTGAGTAGAAATCTCACTATCTCAGTATCTCAGTTTATATTCCTCGTTATTAGGCATTTATATGCTTTAAAGGAGTTTATAGTTCTATTCATTAATATTTATGCGACAATTTTATAGAGGAGAGATTTGAATGGATAAATTTAAAAACTACGATAAAGATTCAAATGTGAAAACGATTTCGCTAAAACAATGTTTATTCTTGTAATTAGACGTTAATTAGTATATAGTAATACAAAACTATGGCTGTCCCTTTCTAACTGTTTCATCTGACGAACGTATTGACCACCCTCGTATCACGTCTAGGCAATTCACTGAGGTATATCTTCACGCTTTCCCATCTGGTCCCCGAAGAGATAGGCAGAGGTGCTTAGGTAGTACTCCCATACCCAACGTGACAGGCGGTGAGTACATCGCCGTTTCTCGAGCAAAAGTATAATGTATACTTGACTTGTATACTTGAAAAGATAAAGTATGTTTTTTGAATTGCTTCTCAGACATATGCAGGTTTCCTCTCGATGTTTTCTTTCACCGCAAAGCTCGTGGTGTGACTAACCAATATACTTAAGGTCAGAAAAAACTCATTTGGTACAGCCGTGAGACTCGTTGTTCTAGTGAGAATTCTAAATATCAAATTTCGTTTTGAAATAAATTCAACTCTTCAGAATCGAAGCGTATCAGTACAATACATTTTCAATTACTTGAACTCTCCGAAAGAACTGAGCCATAACAATAACGCATAACACGCCGTATCAATATCCTCTAAACGAGCAGTGTACTTTACGGCGTGTTCCGTTATCGTTATGGATCGGTGCAGCGCTGCAGCGGGCTGGGCGGCCGCCGTTATCGTTGGGCGGGCAGTGCTATCGGCGCGCGTGGCTGCCGATATCGCCCGCCCAGCGTTTTATAACCGCGCCGGCACGGTTCGGCACCCACATATTGTCTTTGTGTGTGCTATCTCAGCTCGGGGTTGTTTTGGCCGTTTTTGTTCCTAGATTGTTTTTTGTTTTGGTTTGAGCTTGCTTTTGTATCGTCACCGCAGGTTAATTTCTAGTTTCAATGCGACTGCGGTATGAATTGGGAATTGTTCATGAATACGTTTTGTTTCAATATAGTCACTTAAAGAGATCACTCTTGCAATCTACTTGGTGTATCTTCACGACTTCCCATAGGGGTCCCCGAAGAGGTAGGCTGAGGTGTGTGGGTTTGTGGTACCCTCTTTCAGTCGGAGATATATTTTAAGTGCCAACATGACAGATGGCGAGTCAATCGAGGTATATACATACGCCTTTTACATTGAGAAGAAATTCAAAGGCGTATGTATAGTCGTGCTTGATATTTTCCTTCACCGTCAAGCTCATGGTGTGATTAATCACTCGGGATTCGAACATGTTGCAGGCAATTACTCTAAGCACTCCGCCACCACGGCTCTGCTATGATCGGCCACTCAGCGCTATCCCATACGTATTATCTTTGAAATAACGTTTAGAACAAACAAACGAAACAAAGAGTTATTTTGAATATAGAAGCAATTTAAGTAGTTTATTTTTTTGTTGTTACCACATGATTAGACCTGGAATTGGTTGGTAGAAGACCATGTCAAAAGAATTCGAAACCATAGAGTTTGCTGACTCTGACTAATGTGGACGAAGAGATATCTCCAACTCTTAAGAGGACTGTCGCTTTATTCTTTCTAGCGACACAGTGAGGAACCAAACGGGTTATGTCTGAACGAGTATAATTATATATACCTGCCTACCCCATTTGGGACTGTGTGATGATATGTGTGTATATATGTGAACATATACACACATATCATCCTTTATAATATTAGAACTTAAAAAAATCGGGTTTAAAAAAAAAAGTAGGCTAGGTATAAGCCATCACGATTTCAACTTTCAGCCAAATCGGCTCAGCCGTTTGGCCGTGAAAGAACCGCAAACATCCAAACTTACAAACTTACACATTTATAATATTAGTAAGTTATACCTTTGTGAAAGTCTTGGAGAAATTCAGTTATCTCATAATGCGCTCGGCATTATTTACTCCCGCGGTTAATGGTACCTAGGAGCTTCAGCTCGAGTTTGGAATCGTGTTTTTTAAAGACACCTAAATATCTAATTTTCTATCTCCGTGCCTAATTTCACCCCATTCCGTATACTATAGTATAGATTTGAGTTGAACGCCCGCTCGGCTGTCTATAACGTTTGGAAGTACATAGAGTCACCCGTCAGGTTTATGGGGCTGGTGCACGGAGCAGTTCGGAAGTGGATATTAAATCGTTTTATTATGTTAGCAGTTTATTATATTGCAGTAAGGGCTTGGGGTGAGTGAAAAGCGCTGGCGATATTGACAAACAATTTCATAATTTTTATTAGCAATGACAGAGCTGTCATTCTTTCCGCTAGCGATTTAGATGACAACATGTCATGATCTCGGCGGCATATCAGTATTTTTTCAAGTCGTCATAGATTTCCTCACGATATTTTCCCTCTCGGTAAACTCATCGTGTTATACAAAGCACTGCATTAAATTATATATATTTTTACAACTGAATTGATTGCGATTTTTTTTTGCAAAGCATATATATTTAGGTATATAGTGTTTATTTATGAGTTTTTCTGAACTTAAGTACAGTGATTGGTCACACCACGAGCAGAACGGTGAAGGAAAACATCAAGAGGAAACCTGCATACGTCTGAGAAGAAATTCAAAGGCGTATGTATAGTCGTGCTCGAGTAACGGAGATGGACTCGCCATCTGTCACGTTGGCACCTAATATACCTCTGGCGGAAAGTGGGTGTGTGGGTATTACCTATACACCTCTGCCTACCCCTTCGGGGACCCTTGTGGGAAGGCGTGAGGATATATTATTATTATTATATTATTTATATATGTATAATGTTTTATAGTATACATGTGCCTTTTAAAAAGAGTTTTAAAAAGCAGTCGTTTATAACTCGCGCCGGTGGCCAGCTGGGGCGGGCGGCGTTATCACAGGCGTGCAGCCGCCCTATCTCTCGCTGCCTTGCCACGATAGTGGGACGTGAGTGTTGCTACACTTTTCACTTCTGTCACCTTTATTTTACTGAAGCTTGGATTTTGTATCGGACAATTGATACTGAAATACACCGCCACACATTGCATCACATGTTTAGGTCTCAAGCACTACAATATATACTTATATAGACTTGATGTTTATTTTGGAGGAAATTATATATGTATATATATCCTCACGCCTTCCCACAAGGGTCCCCGAAGGGGTAGGCAGAGGTGTATAGGTAATACCCACACACCCACTATCCGCCAGAGGTATATCAGGTGCCAACGTGACAGATGGCGAGTCCATCGCCGTTACTCAAGAACGATTATACATACGCCTTTTACTTAGGTCTCAAACAATAAAATATATGTATACACTTAAGTATATTTTGAAGGAATGATTTTTTATCGCCATAGATTTTTTTTTTAAGATACATACATATCATCAGGCCGAGTCCCTCACAGAGTAGGTAGAGAGAGCTAGTTTTCTCTAGACCTCTTTCTCATCTTTATTCATAAGTCTCTTCATTCATGCTCATTGGTTTGAGTACTCTTTATACTTGTTAACAGTTAACATTTTTTTTCTTTCCTTAGTATCACAATGAACTCTAGAAACGTTCAAACATTCGAGTGAACCACCCATTGAGGTTATCCTCGAGAGTACAGCATAGAATTCTTCAAGAAGAGTGAAAAGATTCCTGCAGGGTAGGCAGCGCGTGAGCAACGCTTGGCATTACAAGTGTTCAAAGGTGGCAGTTTTCCATCAGGTCTGTATGATTATTTGGCACGAATAGAAGGCGTGACTATACTTCTGCCTCCATACCTATAGTTCCTATATACCTTTATACCTTTGTGGTAAGAAAACAGTCTTGCAAACTCAACAAAATGTATGAAAGTTGGTACCAACTTTCCTTTTCCTCTCCTCCTTCTATCCTTTCTTAGTCTAAGTATAGAAAAATATTATCAGCGTTGTTATTTTATGTCAATAAATGTTTAAATATTTAATTAGTATTTCGTCACGTGGTGTATTAGCGACACATTAGCTTCACATAGCGAGCATTAGCGACAGCTACCGGATAGTAGGTGCAACGGGGCGCATCAACGCCTTTACGTCTCATTACCTTCGCTTCCTATCCCTAGATTAAGTTTGGTTACACCTCGCTATGATCCAAAACATTAGGATGACAGGATGACAGGCTATCACATACGAATTGAGCTTATTTAATAATATCTTAGTTGGAAAACAAAGGAACACCAACATTGACAGACTCATGACTAATGGAATTAGGTAGTTTAATATTGTTAGGTAGTTTAAGTTCGAATCCCGAGTGTACCATTGAGTTTTTCTAAACTTAAGTACAGTGATTAGTCATACCATGGGCCTTACGGCGAAGGAAAACATCGAGGTATACCTAACCTGCATATCTGAGAAGAAATTGCGATGTATTCCATCGCAGGTTTCAAAATCTAATGACTGTTTCTAAAATTGAATAAATTAAAAAGTTAGAGAGTTAAAGAATAGCCGTGGTGGCCGAGTGGTTCGAGCAGTTGCCTGCGACGCAAAGGTCGCAAGTTCGAATCGCGACTGTACCAATGAGTTTTTCTGAACTTAAGTACAGTGATTAGTCACACCACGAGCTGAACGGTGAAGGACAACATCGAGAGGAAACCTGCATACGTCTGAGAAGAAATTCAAAGGCGTATGTAGTATAGTCGTGCTTGAGTAACGGCGATGGACTCGCCATCTGTCACGTTGGCACCTAATATACCTCTGGCGGAAAGTGGGTGTGTGGGTATACAATTGTGGGAAGGCGTGAGGATATATTATATTATTTTTATTATTATAAAAAGTTATTGGATCAAAGGAAGGTGTCTGTCCTTTAGAGAGGTAGGTAATAGAGATGGCGCTGGACAGAGGGAAACGGTAAGAATTTCAGCAGAAGCCAACAGAACTTAATGCCATGATGATTATATAGCTATCCAGTTAGTACACACACACATTTTTTTTTTATACAACAAGAGTGGCAAACAAGCATACGGCCCATCTGATGGGAAACGGTTACCGCAACCTATTTACGCTCACGATACCGAAGTATCACTTGCGTGTTGCCACTTTGTGTTCGGAGAGTTATAGTGTGTTGGCAGCATAATGAGTTTAATCCCTCTGCTTCCAACACAATGTAAAAATCCTCACCCCTCCCCAAGGAGCTCATTACTGGAAACCTTATTCACCGCGTAGGAACACAACACAAAAAATTGTGTTATTTGGCTACGGACGTTATTTGACTGCTATAAGGTGGAGGTCCTGCCCCAGTCGGGCAGCTCCGAATTCGAATGGGAAACCCTTTATGCCCTACCTCTCTTAACTCATACATTGAGACCCCTTTAATAAATAGTCGTTTGTCCAGTATATAATATCAGGGCCGAATACTTTGTACTACTTGTCATAGTATCATGCAGTAATGAATGAACATTAAATAAAGCAACAAAAGCAAGGTTTCGTGTAGTCTATTTCGTGTGTACGCCCACGCCATTCGCGACACAATAAGTGACCACGTCGCCGAGGCGCGTCATTTCGCGAAATTCCACTAGGGTAAAAGCCGGATAGTTGCCCTACTTTTCATAAAAGCTGTATAATTCCAAAATATATATTTATTAAGAATAATTCGATGTTTATTTCAAAACATAGATCTTTAATCTTTCATAACAACCCATTTTTGTAAACATAATTCATATGCATTTCGAGTAAATCCTGTTTGATTTGACCTCTTAAAAAAGGGATAGTTGCCTACTATAGCGGATAGTAGCCTAATGCTAAAAATGCTTCGGGGGATACTTGCCTCATGTAAGGATAGACGCCTCTCTATATTTCTTTTAGATAAGTTTCAAGTAATTTTAAGTAATCAGCCTTTATTATTTACTGAGATCCTTTAATTATTAAGTACTAATCACAATATTAATTAACATTAGAAAACAGTGTTCTAACGTTTTACACTATAAAATTACTTCAAATTTTAAATTAGATTAGTTAATAGTAAATTTATCTTAAAGATAGAAAAATATGGCATCAACTGAAACTTTTTTATTCATATTTCCGATTTCTAAATTAGCGTTTTTCACTTTTAATATCTTTACAGTGTCTCTGGCCGATTTTTTGCCTTTTTTTCCTTTGATTGGTAGTCCTTAAGTGGCTTTTCCTCTAAGTTTTTCCAAATTTACAGCATTCTCTTCATCTTCAATGTCAGCACTATAAATTTGTATTCTTCTTTTTCTTGAAGCTCTTCCTTTGATAAGTTCAAAGAAATCTGTGTAATCAGATTCCGTTTCACTACTGGTAATATCAATATTCTTTTTGGTCTTTTGCTTTTTTCGAGGTTGCCCTCTTTTCTTCAAGATTATTTTGCTATCTACTGCTTTATAATTTTCTTCTTTCGTTATTTTGTTTGTTTTCTTTATTTTTTTTTCATTATTCTTCTTCTGGATAATTTGTTCGTTGGAGTTGAATATTTCTGCAGATTGTTTAGGCTTTTAGACATGTTTAGCTGTATTTTTGATATAGTTGTTGATTGATGTAGAAATTTAGATGGCGTTTCTTGTTGAAGATCTTGGTTCTGTAATTCATTTAAATATATCAACGATGACAAGGATACCATCATATATGATGGTTCAGAATATAATTTTATAAGTTTAAAAGAGCACCTGAAGAAAAAAAAATATTTTGTTCGTTAAAGAATGTATAGTTCCAGATAGTTGTCCCTAGGGCAACTATCCGCAGGAGTAAAAAGGGCAACTATCCTTTTTGATACGGATACTTGCCCTTCCTATTTACAAAATAAATAAAATCTATTTAACAATAAAACATAATAAACAGTGTAATTTAAACTCTAATGCATGTAAAGAAACAAAAAGTTGACTGAAATTCCAATTAATTACAAAAAAAATTAATAGAAATGACTTACCAATATAATTTTGACGCCTGTCAAAGTTACGCCGAGGAAGATTTTTGCTCACACAGACAAAACATGTGCGCTTACCTTAACGGTTTAGATGAAACTGAGGTCTGTAGGGGGGACACTTCCAATCATAATCAAACGCTAATGCCACCAACATATCTAACATGGTGTATTTAAAACTGAGGCATGTATCCCTCTGAGGCAACTATCCGGCTTTTACCCTATCTCGGAGCACATCGCCAGCCGGCCACCCCGTGTGCACCGGGCGTCTTCTATTGCCACACCGCACAGTAAAACTTAAAATACTCGTACATTCGACTTAAAATATCTACTTGGAAAACCTAGGCATACCAGGTTTTACATTTTTAAATTTATATATAAGACTAGCTGAGTGCGAGTTGTTGCTTGTAACACAAAGATTGTAAGCTAGAATCCCGACTGAACCAATGCGTTTATCTGAACTTAAGTCGAGTGATTAGTCACACCACGAGCTTTACGGTGTGAAAACATCGAGAGGAAACCTGCATACGTCTGAGAAGAAATTCAAAGGCGTATGTATACTCGTGCTTGGGTAACGGCGATGGACTCGCCATCTGTCACGTTGGCACTTAATATACCTCTGGCGGAAAGTGGGTGTGTGGGTATTACCTATACACCTCTGCCTACCCCTTCGGGGACCCTTGTGGGAAGGCGTGAGGATATATATATATATATATGTAAGACTAGCTGAGTGCGAGTTGTTGCTTGTAACACAAAGATTGTAAGCTTGAATCCCGACTGAACCAATGCGTTTTTCTGAACTTAAGTACAGTGATTAGTCACACCACGAGCTTTACAGTGTGAAAACATCGTTTTCCTTCATAAGTTTGGGAAGAATTTCGATGACTTCGTCGTCGAAGTCGTGCCTGAGTAACGGCGATGGACTCGCTATCTGTCACTACAGCACCTAAAATATGGGCATGTGGCTAAGTAAGTAAGTACTCCCTATACACCTTCTTCGGGGACCCTTGTAGGAAGACGTGAGGATATATCATCATAATTATTTGTAATAAAGTTGTCAACAAAGACATTACTAGTTCAGGTCAAATAACCTTAATATATCAAACATCTTTAGTGCCCCTGAAGATATTACGATACTTAATGTCATCTCAAGTAATTAAAAACCAGATAAATGCAAATTTTTACAAGATACAGGCATTTTTGTGATACGGCGATAGAATTCGCGGAATGCCGTTTCGATTCGAATTCGTTTATTGAATCACATTACATCAAAGCAAAGTAAATCGTTTGATTTTAATCTTTATTTACGCTCCTGTGTGACGAGCGGTCAGCTATTTCCAGTTATATTTAAGTTATTTTGAATCTTAAATCACTGTTGTAGCATAGGTACCACAATCAAATGTCGAATTTGTTTAAGGTCCCCAAGCAAAGTTCTTGGAAAGTGAGGTCTCAACTAGAAACATACCTATAAACTGAATAGATATCTCCCTCAAGCCGTCACAAAAGGATTAGGCAGAGATGTGATAGCAACCACATTGCAAGAGATATACCCAGATGTCATATCTCAAAACTTAAGTACGTTGGCACCTAATATACCTCTGGCGGAAAGTGGGTGTGTGGGTATTACCTATACACCTCTGCCTACCCCTTCGGGACCCTTGTGGGAAGGCGTGAGGATATATAAGTACAGCCAAGGGGAAGAATAGGTGTGTAAGTAGTACCCACACACACCCATTTTCCGCAGAGATATATTTTAGGTGCCAACGTGACAGCTAGCGAGTTTATCGCCGTAACTAACCCCTTTAATAATATTGTCCAGACGGCCGACAAATATAGATATTAAGAAAAAAAATTGTAAGCTTCAAGAGAGGTAGGGCATAACGGGTTTCCCGTTCGAATTCGGAGCTGCCCGACTGGGGCAGGACCTCCACCTTATAGAAGTCCGTAGCCAAATAACGCAATTTATTGTGTTGTGTTCCTACGCGGTGAATAAGGTTTCCAGTAATGAGCTCCTTGGGGAGGGGGAGGATTGTTACATTGTGTTGGAAGCAGAGGGATTAAACACATTATGCTGCCAACACACTACAACTCTCCGAACACAGAGTGGCAACACGCAAGTTATACTTCGGTATCGTGAGCGTAAATAGGCTACAGTAACCGTTTCCCATCAGGTGGGCCGTATGCTTGTTTGCCACTCTTGTTGTATAAAAAAAAAAAAAAAGCTTATTGTTTCTGCGTGGTATGCTAATTATAACCTCAGAGGTACAATATAACTACCTAGATGCAGTGTTCCACTATCTCCGCTAATAATGAGAGGAACGTTGCAAATGGCCGCTCGGTTCCAGTTTTTCCTCCATTTTATGAATATTTTTGTACATTTTAAAGAAATATTTCAAAGCTTTTCTGAAGCATAAAAAGCTTCTAGGTTAGAAAGGAAGTAAAAGAAATATATATGTTTATATCTTATCGTATTCCCACAACGGTGGCAGTGATGAATAGGTGGTACCAACACACCCACTTTCCGCCAGAGATATATTTTAGGTGCCAACGTGACAGCGAGTCCATCGCCGTCACTCAAGCACTCGACTATCCATACGCCATTGAATCGCTTCTCAGACGTATGCAGGTTTCCTCTCGATGTTTTCCTTCACCGTAAAGTTCGTGGTGTGACTTATTTCTGTACTTAAGTTCCGAAAAACTCATTCATACAGTCGGGATTCGAACCTGCGATCTTTGTGTCGCAGGCAACTACTCGAACCACTCAGCCACCACGGATCTAATCTCTCTATTTTTATCTTTTTTATATCTATATGTACCCGTGCGAAACCGGGGCGGATCGCTAGTGTAAAAGCATTTAGTCTCCATATAGATGAACATGAATGATTCATAGATTATTGTATGGTGCTAGTTTGCTTAGCACCATCATCACCATCATCCATCCATTACCATCATCAGGAGATACTGACAGAGAAATAGGATTGACAAATTCAGTATAAGTTATTTCGTATCATATTTCTTGAACACTGTCCTTATAAGGAATGCAGTGCACTGCTGCTTTGTAGGAATATATCATTAAATAAATAAAAAGAGTGATGTCTCAAAATGGCGACAACAAAACAGCTGCAACAGGTATAAACGCGTGTCGCGCGGTGATCGCGCGATATCCGCGACGGGCGATAGCGCGCGCGCATTCCTCGCCAGGGTGGCCACGTGTGCGCACTCAATATGCACAGCTTAGCTGTTATTTAATTTTACTAGTGTACTTAGGGTTGTCAGTTACTTTTATTTTTAATTTATTCTTTGTTAAAAATACTAGGGTAGCAATCAAACATGCGGTCCGCGGAACGCTTGCAACACTGGTATAGATCGCCGCATTGCCAGCTCTGCAGGAATCTTATCGTACCCTTCTTGAAGAACGCCATACTGTACTCTCTGAGGTTAAACGTCAAGAGAACTCAAATATGAAGAGACATGAATGTGGAAGACGCGAAAAGGTCTGTCGTCTGAGCGAACTAGCGCACTAGTCTGCCTACCCCGTCAGGAACTAAGTAGTTGGAACTTAGAAGAAGCCGTGGTGGCCGAGTGGTTCGAGCAGTTGCCTGCGACACAAAGATCGCAAAGTGTTTAGTCACACCACGAGCTTTACGGTGAAGGAAAACATCGAGAGGAAACCTACATACGTCTGAGAAGAAATTCAAAGGCGTATGTATAGTCGTGCTTGAGTAACGGCGATGGACTCGCCATCTTTAAGGATTAACTTAACTTAAACTAGACCATAGCTTTCACGTTGGCACCTAATATACCTCTGGCGGAAAGTGGGTGTGTGGGTGTTACCTACATACCTCTGCCTACCCCTTCGGGGACCCTTGTGGAAGCCGTGAGGATATATTATTTATATTATATTATATTTATCTGTCTACCCCAAGGGAAAGGTGAAATAACAAAAGATATATGGTATGTAATAATGTGACACGGCTTTAGAAAACCAGTCTCTTAAGACTGCGTAATAATGTTTGCAGCGACAAAAAATTTATTTTTATTTCTGACAGAAACCGATTATGAGATAATGACGTCCGAATATGGTGTGCACGTCGCAATATAAATTAATACAAACGATATTTTTATCACACTCGGCCGAAGTAAGAACTGTGGCCACCCTACTGAACAATGACGCGAACGCACGGCAATATTTTAGAATCGATGTTTTTATGAATCGATTATTTGTTCGGTGCGTTTCGGACATTCGCGAGTGAATCGATTCTTATCTCGATGTCACAACGCTTTGTTTCGACTCGGTCCCAACATCGGGCATGTTTCGTTTGAAATGTGTTTCTTGCTACAAACGAATTGATATAATCGGTTGCACATTTGCAAATTTATATTTGCTGCCAATTAGGTGGGAATTTATGCCTTGTGTTGTTAAGTATAAGGGCTAGGAATATGTTTTTAGGGTTGCGTGGTATCGGTGTCTTCACATGCGTGCCTTGTCGCTTAGTTTCAGGTGTGTTCCATGCCTAATATTTGATACTTTTTTGTCGGCGGTAACGTAGAGGAATTCGGTGTCGTCATTTTGAGGAGTTTAGGTCATTGAGCGAGCTTATTTCTTGCCTAACAGGAGGCGATGGTCGTGTGATAATTGACGGTTCGACCCGTTGACGGCAATGTCACTTTTTATTGTGTCAAATATTTGTGAATACGTCACCTACAAAGATGCTTGGACTCAGCCCAGGTTACTAGATTGTGAAGGCATTCTCGTTTATAATATTGCAACCACATAACCGAACTTTATTCGCAAAGAATCTTCGTAAGGAATGTGTTTCGAGCATTCGCAAAAGGATCCTAGAAGGGGTAGGCAGAGGAGGAATAAAATCAACATTTTTAGGCTACTGAAAGCAGCCCTCTTTGCTATACTTTGTTAATTATTGATTTGCTATTAACAGCTTCAATAATTAAAAATAAACACATAATTATCGTAACGCCGAGTCCCTCACGCGGTACCTAGTTAGATTAATGCACCAGTATCATAGCGCACACAAAAGTAAACATACATACATACATATCATCACGCCAAGTCCCTAACGGGGTAGGCAGAGAGTATAGAGCGCCAGTTCTCTCTAGACTTACATACCTCTTTCGCTTCGTCCACATTTATCAGTCTCTTCATACATGCTCGTCAGTTTCGAGTACTCTTAACGTTCCCGTCCTTGAGAGTCCGATCTATTTGATCCAGGTAGTTGGAACGTGGCCTTCCTCTGCCTCTTCTTGCACACACTTTTGCTTTGTATATCTGTTTCGTCAATCTTTCTTCACTCATCCTTTCTATGTGTCCAAACCAACGTAACATGCCTTTCTTCATCTTTACAATCACACCCTCATTCACGCCAGTTGATTTGCGAATCTCTTCATTGCGGATTCGATCTAATATCGTTACGCCGCACATTTTTCGAAGAGATCGCATCTCAACTGCATTCAAGCTATTTTCATACTTCCTCTGACATACCCAGGATTCGCTGCCATACAACAAGGTAGGTACCAATATCGCGTTGAGGACAGCAACTCGAGCATTCTTGCTCAGACTTTTACTGCCCATCAACGCTGACATGGCTCCATTCACCTTATTTCCGGCAGTTATAAAAGTAAACATATTATTTATTAAGCTATTGCATAGCTTCTATCGGGGGCCTTGAGCGTGGAGACCGAATCCAGAAATTCCTTAGGAAAATAACCTAACACATTCAAAATTTAAACACATTCGAATATAGAACAGTTCCAAATTCAAAATTGCCGGGAAATATGGAAACGATAGAACTTAAAAGGCATGCCTAGTACGTAAGCAGCTGTTTGTGAGAAAGTATATAGGTGTATTGCATAAGTTGATACAAAATGCTATGCAATAGCTTTACCGCGGCGGTCCCCGAGTGCCACACGTTTTTTTAAATAATAATAATAATATTGTAAATACCAAATAACTCGCACATGAACACAAAAACCAGAAACCGTGGGCGAAAGGAACGGTACGGAAGGATTCCGTCGACATATAAATAAAACCTTATCGCGCCATCTCAGATACGCGAGATAAAACCAATAGATTCTCTTTATTTATACGTAACTAGATAGTGAATATTGTACGGGACCATAAATAAAAATCAGAGACAGATGCTTATCGCGGAATACCGAAATTGGTTGCGCTGGATTTAGGCTTCCTCTGTAGATAGGCAGATAAGCAAATACGTAATTGTAACGTTTTGCGGGCCGTTTTCATGGATTAACTTAAACCCCTTCGGGGACCCTTGTGGGAAGGCGTGAGGATATATTTTTACATACATATCATCACGCCAAGTCCCTAGCGGGGTAGGCAGAGAGTATAGAGCGCCAGTTCTCTCTAGACTTACATACCTCTTTCGCTTCGTCCACATTCATCAGTCTCTTCATACATGCTCGTCGGTTTCGAGTACTCGAGATATATTATTATTTTAACTTAAACTAGACCATAGTGCATACATACATACATAAAAATAGTAGGCAGAAAGACTAGTGAGTTCTCACTAGCCTTTCATTTAGATTTGTATTTATTTCTCAAAAAAATATATTGTAAAAATAAGGCTTAAACTATTACAAGCGATGATTTTGTGGACTTACAGTCCAATGACTTTGGCGAACATTTTGTGGATATATCTTTTGCTTTATTTTGGATATGTTAAGTGAAAACCATACCTAAATCGGATAAGCCATTTCTAGTATTAGTGTGCACAAACGCACAGACAAACAGTAAAAAATTCTAACAATCATTGTTTTGGGTGTTATTTGCGTTGATAAAGGTCCCAATTATATTTTTTCTCATATATATTCCATGTGGATATATGGACTCGCCATCTGTCACGTTGGCACCTAATATACCTCTGGCGGAAAGTGGGTGTGTGGGTATTACCTATACACCTCTGCCTACCCCTTCGGGGACCCTTGTGGAAGGCGTGATGATATATTATTATTATTTATTATTATATTCCATGTACAGACAGCGCTCCGTAACATTCTTATTAAATGTATTGATGATGATTTCACACGATCGTTAGGAGAGGTGCGACTTTAAATAAACGAACATAATCTTAATATATTAATATAAAACTAAATTCTAAATTCAATATTTGGTATTTGGACGATGGGACCCTGGGCGGTGACGTGAATTCGGTACTGTCAGACCTCCAATTGATTATTTCCGAATTCAAGTCAATCGGACTTGAATTAAATTTTTCGAAGTGTGAACTTTTTATCTCCGATCTCACTTCGGAGATTGAACGTTCCACTATTTCAAAATTTAACTCCCTGGCTCCAAATATAAATATTTTAGACAAAAATTCACTTCGCCTTTTAGGATCTCCTATCTTCGACGAGGCATTCCCCTCATTTGCGGACGACCAAATTAAAAATTTCCAAAAATCATCAGACCACTTAGTCAAAATTAAGAGCCACATGGCTTATTTCATTATTAGGCACTGTCTATTTGTACCCAAATTTACCTACGTTTTACGTAGTAGCCATATGTGGAAAGACCGTAAAATTTTACACAGTTTAGATGACACAATTAGGTCTACCCTCTCATCAGTTTTAAATATATCTTTTGACGACCGCTCGTGGTCTCAGGCCTCCCTTCCTATTAGGTTCGGAGGTCTGGGAATACGCAAAATTTCCGATGTGGCTTTACCGGCTTTTCTGGCTTCAGTACATGGTGTGCATGACCTCATAGGAAATATTCTTATTACGTCACTTAGTGGCTGTGAGGTTTCGCACTTGGCTGAGGCCAGAGATGCCTGGATTATGGCATGCCCAAACACAGACGTTCCCCTTAGTCCGCACATACAAAAACAATGGGATGAGCCTATCAGTAGGTTGGCCTATAATGCACTTCTCGATAGTGCATTCAACTCTGCTGATAGAGCCCGTCTCCTGGCAATCGCTAGATGGGAGTCCGGACTCTGGCTTCATGCATTGCCCTCTTTTAATATCGGTACGCTGTTAGATGATGCAACCTTCAGATTGTGTGCGAGCCTACGTTTAGGCGCTAAATGTATTGTCCCACATCGGTGTCACTGCGGGGATATTGTCAATGACTCCGGACACCATGGTCTATCCTGCATCAGCAGTGCCGGCCGGATATCACGTCATTCCTCCATAAATGACTTGATACGCCGGGCTCTGGTCAGCGCCGGCGTGCCTGCTGTGCTGGAACCAGTCGGTCTCGCTCGCGGCGATGGCCGGAGGCCGGACGGTATGTCTCTGATGCCATGGAGGATGGGTCGGCCCTTAGTGTGGGACGCTACGTGTGTCGATACACTGGCTCCTTCCCATCTTCCTGACACATCGGTGGCGGCCGGCGCCGCTGCTGCTCAGCAGGAGTGCCTCAAGCGCCGCAAGTATGCCTGTCTCGGGTCAGGTTACATATTTGCTGCATTTGCGGTTGAAACTCTGGGGCCTTGGGGTCCTGAGGCTCACCATCTTTTTAAAGAGGTCTCGCGCCGTCTAGTCGAGGCCTCTCGTGACTGGCGGGCTGGAACATATCTCGCTCAGAGAATCAGCATTGCAATCAGCGTGGCAATGCTGCTAGTCTTCTTGGCACGTTGCCTCGGGATACCGATTTGGGACAAATATTTTATCTGTAAGTAGTTAGTTTCAACTGTTCTTTGTAAATATTATTAATTGTTGTCACATTATTATTTGATCTTAATATATATAAATTACGCGTCACGTTGTTTGTCCGCGATGGACTCCTAAACTACTTAACCGATTTCAATCAAATTTGCACACCGTGTGCAGTTTGATCCAACTTGAAAGACAGGGTAGCTTAGCAGAATTGGACCCGAAAGGTGGCGATCGTACTATATAGTAATTAACTTTTTCACCCAGGCGAAGCTGGGCGGGACAGCTAGTGTATTTATATATATTAACGTCATATAAACGTCAATCTTTCAACGGATCAATATCAATAACGTTTTTGATCATACGGCCTTTTAGCACATCTGTCTTCGAATCGAAAAGGGATATTAAGATCCGGGCGATATCTCGGCGCTTTCGGGCGGATATTGTGTTTGTCATCGATTGATCACCCGCTAGGATTGCTGGTCACCCCATGATGGTTGATCGACCATGTATATGTATACAGGATGTCGCCGGATGGGAAGTATAATAATTGGTTATTTTCTATATAGCTTATTCATAAGCATGTTTTAAGAGTCCTGGCCAAGTGGTTTGCGTAGTCGCCTACGAAATCGAGATTGCAAGTTCGAATCCTGGTATTATGTAGCTGTCAATGACAATGCACAGTGATTTATCATTTGACGCATGTGTTTGGCAATGCCATGTCCCAATTACCTTGATAATTTGCTATCTAACACTCATTAATGAGACCGTCAAGAGTACTTGAGCCCGGCGTACATGTATGAAGAGATGACCATGAGAACCATGGAGTTTCATGCCGGTTCTTCTCCATGGAAGCGACCAACCCGAACCGTGCTTCTTTTTAGACGTTTTATAAGTGCCCACCTGGGCCTATGTGAAATAAAAAGATTTTGATTTTGATTTAGATGCCAGAATATCTACGAGATTATGTGGATGAAGCAAAAGAGATTTGTAAGTCTCGACTTAAACCAAATCTCTCTAAAGAGCATTTTCACTCTACACTCGGCTTTCCTCCTGAGGGACTCGGCGAGATGATATGTGTGTTAAATACGAGTCAACTTCCCGATCAATGAATGGTTCGATTGGAATACAACCGAAAACTATATTTTATACTATATTTATTCTAACGCCCTTATACTGAGTGTGATATCTGTGATAGCAACATAAGGCATCTACTACCTACTAGCTAGCTACCAGTATACTATAAAGTCGTCATCGTAGGATGGCAGCACTATCCGAGAGCAGTGCCATTTAACTGCCGCACTAAATATATATGATAACGTCATAAGCATTAAGAATCCAAAAAAGCCAGTTCCACAATCACCGGTTAAGTTAAGTTTAACAACGAGGCGAAGATTAATGCCGTCCGATATATCATTCGCGACACGACGAGGTGCGCGAACTTTCAGCGATAAACTTTTAAAGACTCAACTTGGTGGAGCTATATCGCGCTGAAAAATTGTGTATCAAGGGTCGCCCGGCCCTGCGGCGATGCGATAAAGCGAAAAAATCGCGGCCAGCGTATTTGTTAGAGCGGGCTAGATATTTGTCACGGGAGGAACTTTAGTAATTGCTCTCTGGAAAGTTGATTGTTCGAGCCTCGGTTGTGCTATACAGTTATTATCTACATAAGCGGCGATAAAAGTAATTTGTGACTGTTGACTCGTGAAAAATATGCTTTATGCTTTATTTATGGTAATAAATGGCACTCGAGAGTGATGATTCCATTTTGGTTTCTGTAAAAGTTTTTAAGATTAAGTTGCTCGGGCTCTACTAAGTTTCCTTTTAATACAAGGGTGCGAAAGAGACGTAATTTCATCAACATCTGCGTTATATACACGCGTCCTTTTCACGTTGTTGATTTATGATGTTAATGTATGGTGTAATATTTTTTTTATATACCAAAAAAGTGGCAGACAAGCCTGCGGTCCATCTGATGGTAAGCGGTCGCCACCGCTTACAACACCGGGTACAGCTCGTGTGCTGCCGACCCTGCATCTCTTTATAGATTAAGTTTGAGGACATTTGAGGACATCTGAGGAAATTTGAGGACAGTGATACAAATTTATATATATATATATACATACATACATATCATCACGCCAAGTCCCTAACGGGGTAGGCAGAGAGTATAGAGCGCCAGTTCTCTCTAGACTTACATACCTCTTTCTCTTAGTCCACATTCATCAGTCTCTTCATACATGCTCGTCGGTTTCGAGTACTCTTAATGAATGTGGACTAAGAGAAAGAGGTATGTAAGTCTAGAGAGAACTGGCGCTCTATACTCTCTATCTGTATATATATATATATATATATATATATATATATATATATATATATATATATATATATATATATATATTATATATATATATATATATATATATACACAGTTATATAGTAAGCATTAACAAACGAATAAGTAATGAAAAAGAAAAATATAATTATATGGTTTTTTTTTATAAATTAATGTTACCCATATTTTACATATGACAATTTCTATTTTAATATTTGGTACGGGGACATGGTAATTTAGATCCGTATCGCAACACTTTATGATTAAAGCAAACAATTTCCAATGATATAAGAAACGAGTTTTTAGACGTATTAAAAACTCAATAAAGACAGAGTCTTAACCCCCGCTTATCGGTGTGAGCGTGTGTCTCGAAAGAGGGACTGTATTTAACTTTTTTGCGTACCTTTTTCACAGTTCCAAGTACTTTGGATAAATTGTCGAGCTATAAGTCACCGCAGTCTAACGAGGTTAATACATTAAACCGAGCTAAGCGCAGTTTATCTCGACTTGGTGGCTCCCGGCCTCGGGCGCTTCGGGTTTCGCTTGACGGCCTCTCATAATTGACTCATCTGGTTGGTGGTGGCAAAGACGTAAAAATATACGACACTGAATGACTTTGTAAACATGTTACATGTAAATACAATCATTGTACATCTCTATTTTCAAATACAAGCAAATTATTAAAAATAAAAACTATTTTTTTTAATAAAGAAGGTTCTATTGTATACAGAGAAAATAATTGTGTAGATAATGTACTACGTTTCTAGACCAAATTAGGGACGTCTTGAAAAAAGGCCAGGTCAAGAGTAGCCTAAACCGAAGAGCATGTACGAACAGAATAATGAAAGTGGACGAAGGGAAAGAAGTATGTAAGGATCGTAGCAGGTGGAAAGAAGTGGTCTCTGCCTACCCCTACGGGAAAGAGGCGTGATTATATGTATGTAGATAATGTACTAAAAGTAAAATAAAATACGTTGGTCCTACGTACCAGTCATCGCACCACGCGGACACATTCGATATCATTTCACTTAGCACTTTTAGGTACTGGCAATGGACGATAAAAAATCTTTAATACGTCAAATCATTTCACAACTTTATCACGAATCTCACGAACTAAAAGTAGACCTCGTTTCATACACGCCTAATCTGGGTCCACCCACATGTCGTCAAAGAAGAGTTAGATAAACGCCCCACTCGGCCGCGCTGGAGACAAATCTACACAATTACTTACTTGCTAATGACGCGCCGATACTGCGCGATGTCGCACGATTTATTGTCGGCCCATCGGTGGGCGGCTTTACATATATTTTCATATTTCAAATGGCTTGCGAAAGGATTTTGTCTCCGCCATTTTTTCTTGTAATTGGTAGAATTAAGTATAATTTTAATGGTATTTTGATCAGTCGATTTTTAAAGCTTTCACGAGGATAAGACGCTATAGGGAAACACTTTCCCGATAGGGTAAGTAACCTGGCCATTTTACTGTGTTATTGTCTCTTGAGATGTAAGGTAATTGCTTAACCCAGTCTTCTATTACGGCTCACATTTCTATATAAGGTATAGAATAGTATTTGTTTATCTAACGACATTTAGATTTATACAACAAACAAAGGTTTGATTTACTACAGTTTTATGATAAAGGAGGAAAAAGCAAGTTCTCTTGAATAAAGAAAGTGATATTTATTTAAATTTAATACATAATTAAACCATCATTGTAAATGGAGAGTGAGTTGGTTTGATTGTTATATACGTCTTTAAATTCAAGTTACATGCTCGAATGCAAAGTAACGGGAAAAGAGTAAAATAACATTACATACATAGATCCGAGTGGCCGTGTGGTTCGAGATCGAATACAAAGATTGCAATTTGGCCTCCCGACTACCAATGAGATTTCTGAACTTAAGTACAGTTATTCGTCACACCACGAGCTTTACGGTAAAGGAAAACATCGAGAGGAAACCTGCATACGTCTGAGAAGTTATACCTACACACCTCTACCTGTTTGGGGACCTTTGTGGGAAGTCGTGAAGAAGATATTATTTACATGACAAAATAATGTATACACACCTAGTTTCAATATTTGTAAGTACGATTATTGAACACTGTCCCGCCCAGCTTCGCTCGGGTGAAAAGGTTAAATTGCCCGTAACACGATCGCAGCGCCACCTATTGGGTCCAATTGTAAATCTAAACCATTTTCGAATCTAGCTTAAGACACACAGAAACACACAGAAAGCTTCGCCCGGGTAAAAAGGTAAAATTCTTGAAACTCGATCGCAGCGCCACCTATCGGGTCCAATTTAATATAGCCTATGTTACTCAGGGATAATGTAGCTTTCCAAAGGTGAAAGAATTTTCAAAATCGGTCCAGTAGTTTCGGAGCCTATTCATTACAAACAAACAAACAAACAAACAAATCTTTCCTCTTTATAATATTAGTATAGATTAAGTATCAATTTGTGCAGGCGAGTAACATCAATAATAGCTAAGCTGTATCTACAATACATTAAGAGTCACATTACAAAAACGAGCGTCAAATATATGACTTCCGTTCATACAACTTATTGGCATACGTACGCTAATGTGGCGATGAGTGTTGCCTACCTTACATTAACGATACTGGTGATATATGGCCCCTTGAGTACGGACTTACCTGAAAAAAAAAATAGAAATATATGTAAATTTTATTCATCACAGAGACTATAACAGAGTCGCAGAGTTGATTGGGCAGTCGCTTGCAACGCAGAGGCTGCAAGTTTGAATCCCAACTGGATCTTTTTGCTGATATTTTAGTGTTGTTTCACCTTTATCTTGACGGAAAATATCAATAGGAGCCATTTTAGAAGTCCTACAAAGCTTTCTTAAAGGGAAACCATTGTAAGAGTTCCTAATATACAAAGAGGCCGAATTATTTGAAACCTCATTAAAAATGTTTGTAGGGATGTTGTGTCATTTATCTATGTCTATTTCTATCTATTTATGTGGAATTGGATGAAATTCGCATAGATTATTAATTGCATTCAACACATGGGACGGGACCTCCACCTTATAGAAGTCCGTAGCCAAATAAAACAATTTGTGTGTTGTGTTCCTACGCGGTGAATAAGGTTTCCAGTAATGAGCTTCTTGAGGAAGGGGGAAGATTGTTATATTGTGTTGCTAGCGGAGGGATTAGTCCCATTAGGCTGCCAAGACAGTATAAATCTCCGAACACAGACAACGCGTAAGTGATATTACGGTATCTTGGCGTAAATAGGCTTCGGTAAGCGTCTTCCCATCAGGTGGGTTTTATGTTTGTTTGACACTCGAGGTGTAGAAAAAAAAATACGCGAATAAAACGCGGGCCACGTCTAGTTAGCCACATAAAAACTATACTTAAATATGTTATTTATTAATTAAGAGCTCTTGAACTAAACGGGAACTGGTGGAGGAGGGACGCGTGGCGATTGGCCTCTCGAAAGCCTATTGTCGTTAAAGTGCTTCCCGTCATCGAAATGGCTTCAAAAAGGCACACGTGTCATTAGATAAACTCCGCTATTAACCCGTATTTTGTTAATTAAAACAACAGACTACACAGGATAGGACACTTCCAGAATAGCTAGAATAACTTGGGACAATCCCACTCAAATTAACCTAGTCCCAAACTAAGCAAAGCTTGCATGTTCGAATTCCGACTGTACCAATCAGTTTTTTAACTAATAGTACAACTATGGAAACTAGACAACGATATATAGATATATTCATAATGCAGAATATTATTATTATAATACTAGCTGTGCCCGCGACTTCGTCCGCTTGGTATTAAATAAATAAAAAATTGTTCAGTTTCTAAGATAAAAGTAACCTAAGTTACTCCTTTTTATATCAGCTATCTGCCAGTGAAAGTCCCGTCAAAATCGGTCCAGCCATTTCAGAGATTAGCCGGAACAAACAAACAGACAGACAAAAAAAAATATTTTGGTGTATGTACCTTGTATACATCCACATGCATTTAGTAAAAAGCGGTTATTTCTATATTATAAACAGACACTCCAATTTTATTATATGTATATGTAAGATATAACACGCCCTTACGACATTTGGATAGCTACTGAAAAGATCTATTGGTTAGATCTACCTTACTGGATATTAATTCCAATTGAAAGCATTTTTATGAATCGTTCTACGTGATTACTTTAACCTTATCGGGTATTGCTACCCTAGAAAATCTTTAAAATTACTCTAAAAACAAATAACTCATAGATTTTATCGATTAGCAATAAATCGAGTTGAAGACGTTAATGACGTATAACGAGAGTAGATCGAAACGATTACAAGGGGAAGCATTTTCGAATTTCTTATTCGAATAATCGAATACGTATAAAATATTCGGGTGCGCTTGCTCGGCTGACGTATGACGGCCGTTAGAAAGGTCCGCGGACATTCTTAACGAATTTTATTCGATTATAGATGAATCAATAGATTGATATTAAAATAACTTATTGTTCTTTATTTGAAATACATCTCATATATTACATTTTTAAATATAAATATATATGTATATAAAAACATATTTAAAAATATAAAATATAGGGGCCCACCGGTATCGGGATCAGGGTCCAAGGTACCGGTGGTTAGGGGCCCAGAGAAAGAAATCTCCTCACAATACGTGCCGTTTCGAGCAATACTGCTTTCTGCATCAGGCACTTGATCCAACTGTCTAACGAGAGCCTCTTGAGGTGTTGGTCGAGGCTCTTTGCCATTAGGCCATTGGCCGTTATTATTAACTAACTTATTATTATTACGTGATAAATAATTGATTAATATGAATCTTTTGTAAAAGTTATGCAAGATTATTAAACATCATTTTGGGTTTATTAAGATCATAATTTATTATTTTCGTATTTCCTATAATATTATAAGTATAGATAATGTCTAGCTTATAATAGTATAATTCACTTGTAATAAAATCAATTGGCGTGAATGAGAGCGTGATTGTAAAGATGAAGAAAGGCATGTTACGTTGGTTTGGACACAGAGAAAGGACGAGTGAAGAAAGATTGACGAAACAGATATACAAAGCAAAAGTGTGTGCAAGAAGAGGCAGAGGAAGGCCACGTTCCAACTACCTGGATCAAATCGATCGGGCGCTCAAGGACGGGAACGTTAAGAGTACTCGAAACCGACGAGCATGTATGAAGAGACTGATGAATGTGGACGAAGCGAGAGGTATGTAAGTCTAGAGAGAACTGGCGCTCTATACTCTCTGCCTACCCCGCTAGGGACTTGGCGTGATGATATGTATGTATGTAACTTGTAATGTCTTACATTTTACATGTAGATATTTAAATAAAAAAAACCAGTAACGAAATAATGCAAGAGACATTATGAGTGTCAATTCCAAGTTACCTTATAACTTTCTGGTATAAACAGGCGTGACAAACGGACAGACATTTGGTAGGTACTTGGTAAACACAAAATTAATCTCAACTAGTTTAAGATAATATCTGCAATTTTAAAACTAAATAAATCAATCAACATATAACATAAAATAATTAAATGTTTTATTTTGGTTCGAACTTGCAACTATAATTGAGTAAGTGATTAATTCCATCACTCAGCTACCACGGCTTAGCCAAAACTAAGTAAAAGAAACCAGTAACCAAATACCCCAAATCAAACCACCTATCCAAATATGTTAAAGCACATGAAACGTCGGATCATGTATCGCGCCACCTCGTGTCACAAAGATTGTTATCCACTGAGAAGCGATCAAATAGCACGATAATTATAGTGCTACCAAGTTAAATATGCGCCGGCGCTGTGTAAATATACGTCGCTGACAAAGTAATATACATAGCTATAGATAGTCATCCACGAAGACGCGCCCCACCAGTTTATAGATGAGGGGGTCGCGGGATATGGATATTACCTATACACCTTTGCTTACCCCTTCGGGGACCCTAGTGAGAAGGCGTGAGGATATATTATTATGAGGGTCGCGGGACCCGCGGGGATAAACCGAGTCTATTAATTGTAGTGTGCGTGTGCACTCATATGTAATCAGTGTGTACCGATAATTCTCAAACATTAGTGGAAGGTTGCACACCTACACTATTAACTATGAGGAAGCATAGTGGGGCGCGTCTTCATGGATGGCACTACTTAGAAGACAGCGCCTATGGTACCACTTTAATCAGTGGGATTATACCAATGGTATTCAAAAGCTAATACGTTCGTGTAATGTATCCTTTATTAATTACTGGTCGTCCCACAGTGTAAATGTGTGATCCTAAACTGATTTTATGTTTCATTAATTTGGGTGGAGTCGCTTGATTAAGTTTATAGTTATTTGGACCACCAATAGATGACAACACTTTAAAATAGAAGTATATGTATCTTATAATATCTTCACGCCATCCCACAAGCGTCCCCACCACATTCGCCAGAGATATATTTTTAGGTGCCAACGGGACCATGGCGAGTCCATCGCCGTTACTCAAGCACGAATAGGCCTTTGAATTGCTTCTCAGACGTAGGTATGCAGGTTTCCTCTCGATGTTTTCCTTCATCGTAAAGCACGTGGTGTCATTAATCACTGTACTTAATAAGTTCGGAACAAAGCTCATTGGTAAATTCGGGATTTCAACTTACAATCTGCATACGTCTGAAAATTAATTAAAAGACGAGTGCATTATCGTGCTTGAGTATGAACTCGCCATCTGTCACGTTGGCACCTAAAACATATGTTTATAATCTAAAGCATTTTTAGGAAAGCGTGATTTGTTACATAAATGTGTAATATATATGTTTAAATGATAAAAAATACAATTTCAGGCGTAAATACACATGTCTAGATATTACACCATGACAAGTTCAAAACCTTATTATCACTGTCATAACGGCTGATAAGCTGATAAGGATAATTTGATTATTTTCATTACACCATATCGCTATGTAACAAGATGTAATGTTCAATTAATATCGATAATTATCTTATTTATATAAGATATCAATTTCATTATGAAAAAAAAGTTCGCTATCGCTACTGTACTGAATGAGTTTGTTTATCTTTCTTTTACCTTTGCCGATTATACCATAAATTGAATTGAATTGAAATAACCTGTTCCCCACACCACGAGTTTTACAGTGAAGGAAAACATCGAGAGGAAACCTGCATACGTCTGAGAAGCAATTCAAAGGCGTATATATAGTCGTGCTTGAGTAACGGCGATGGACTCGCCATCTGCCACGTTGGTACCTAAAATATATCTCTGGCGGAAAGTGGGTGTGTGGGTATTACCTATACACCTCTGCCTACCCCTTCGGGGACCCTTGTGGGAAGGCGTGAGGAGATTATTTTATTAGTAGTTTCTGACAAAAACCAATAAAGAGAAGAAATTCAAAGGCGTATGTATAACGCCTTTGAATTTCTTCTCAGACGTATGCATGTTTCCTCACGATGTTTTCTTTCACCGCATAGCTCGTGGTGTGACTAATCACTGTACTTAAGTTCAGACAAACTCATTGGTACAGTCGGGATTCGAACTTGCGATCTTTGTGTCGCAGGCAACTACTCGAACCACTCGGCCACCACGGCTTACTAATAACATGATAAATTAAAACTTAATTAGATTCTACATACATATCCCGCTGTCTCTCACGGGGTAGGCAGGTAGAGTAGAGCGCCAGTTGTCTGAAGACACACCTTTTTCACTACATCTACTTTCTACAGTCTCTTCATATTATTTACATGCTTCCAATATAAGCTTTGTAAATCGAAGCCAACGTATTAGAAAATTTCCAAGATTTCCAAAGAAAGACATCAACGCGTTTTCAATAATAATAATAATATATTCTCACGCTTTTTCACAAGGGTCCCCGAACGGGTAGGCAGAGGTGGTCGTACCTACACAACACGCCAACGTGACAGATGGCGATTCCATCGCTATTTCTTTTACACAATTATACAAATATCTTTTTATTTTTCTCAAACGTATACAGGTTTCCTCTCAATGTTTTCCTTCACCGTAAAGCCCGTGGTTTGCCTAATCTCTGTACTTAAGTACATCAAACTACAGTCGAACTTACAACATTTTTGTTGCAGGCAACTACATAAACCACTCTGCTACAATGACTTATCTTTTAAGTAACCAAAAAATGAAGTCCGAGATATTAAAAGTCAGTTAACACTTATCGCGATAAAACACCAATAACCAAACGTTTGCTAAGTAGTTATTGATTGAAAACAAAACGCAGCGTAACAGTCCCGATAAGGTGTGCGGGGGAAGGGGGCGGGGGGAGGGGAGCCGCGTTGATAAGAAAGAAATCAACCTTATCGCGTAAATACACCGAATCGGAAAATGCATCGTACGGGCGCCAACCATTGACCAAACAGTGGCACCAACGTTTGTGCAGAACGATTTCTATTGGCATTTGATTTTAGCTTGAAAGAAACAATGTATGGTAAATAATTGTATCCAAACATTGGCCAAACATGGCAAGATTGGTCGACTGATAACAGCCCGTACTCGAGTTATCAGTTGCTTCTGGCTATATTTACGATATGTATATGTACTCTTTGTACTTATTTATATATATATGTAGCTTGTACCATTGTATGAGTCCATAAGTAGTATTAGTAAAATTTAAATAAAAGAAAAGCCGTAGTGGCAGGGTGGTTCAAGGTCCCACAATGACGAGGCAGATGTAGTAGTACACACACACCCACTTTCCGCCAGAGATTTTTTTAGGTACCATCGTGACAGATGGCAATTCCATCACCGTTACTCAAGCACGACTATACATACGCCTTTGAATTTATTTTTAGACGTATGCAGGTTACCTCTCGATGTTTTCCTGCACCATAAACTCTTATAGTCTTTTCGCCAGAGATTTATTTCGGTGCCAACGTGATAGAGAGAAGTCTTTGAATTACTTTTCAACCGTATGCAAGGTTCCTTCACTTTAAAACCTATTATGTGAGGAACCACTGTACTTAAGTTCAGATATCAGAAAGGATCGCCTAGGTTGGAACCTGCAATTTCGACTTCGCAGGTGATTGTCAAAACCACTCGGCAACTAGGGCTCTAGTTAAAAAATAAATACATACATATCGTCACGCCGAGGGTTAGGCAGAGTAGTGTGAGAACACTCTGGACTTATAGACTTAAAACAAAACGTATCTAATTAATGTATGGAATTTTTGCATAAAATACGTTTAGTATTATTATTATTTATAAAACACAGTTCTTAATTTAATAATTTCTACTTATTGATAATAATTTTATTGCAATTTTAATAAACTGAATAAATTAAATGTAGAATAATTATTCAAAACACAGTTCCTTTATTAATAATTTTATTACAATAATAAATGATTTAAACTTACCAGATAAATTTAATTTAATGTATCATAACGGATTTTTTTTATTTTTAAAAACACAGTTCTTTATTTAAAAATCACTGCACTCTCCCGCGCAACAATCGACCGAGTGGTAGCGCTGTGCGATCAACCGAGACTATTATCGATAAAAAAACCCGATAGCATTTTGATCATGCGCGATTTTTACGACTCACATTATCGTCCGACACGGCGGATTACACACTACGATAACGATCAAAATATAACCGGTCACTATTCTATCTTTTATTTATTTTATGTATGTATTTATTTAATAATAAGGTTCACGATGCACATATTATTGCTACTCGAAAATTTCCATCACAGCTCTTTTATTTACAGCTAGTTTTATTAAATAGCTAGCTGACCCGCCCAGCTTTGCCCGGGTGAAATTTTATAAAATATATTTATCACGCCTTCCCACAAGGGTCGCCGAAGGGGTAGGCAGAGGTGTATAGGTACTACCCACACACCCACTATTCGCCAGAGATATATTTTAGGTGCCAACGTGACAAATGGCGAGTCCATCTCCGTTACTTAATCATAGCTATATAAACGCCTTTGAATTACTTCACAGACGTATGCAGGTTCCCTCTCGATGTTTTCCTTCACCATCAAGCTCGTGGTGTGACTAATCACTGTTCCTAAGTTCAGAAAAACTCATTGGTACAGTCGGGATTCCAACTTGTGTCGCTGGCAACCACTCGAACCACAAGGTCACACTTTTTGTGAAAAAGTTAGTAAGTATTTCCTGAAGCACGATCGCAGCGCCACCGGGGTATATCGTATATCATCCGACATACGATATACCATCGAGCCTAATTGTAAATCTAAACCATTCTCGAATCCCACCTGACATTTTACACTTGTCATAACTATTGACTGACTTCATTTTTTTTTATTTTACTTTTAGGACCACAAACAGTCTCGCATAAAAAAAAGGAAAACATAAATTTTAATAAGGTTAATACATAGACAAACAGTGTCCACTATTGACTATGACAAAATGTGACAAGTGACACATGTGATGCCTTGATTTCATGACTGACTGTACTAGTAAAATTATAAATACGATTTTTTTAAGAGGTTTGTTCCACATTCAAACAGAAACGGAATTGCATGAGTTTTTTTTTAATTTTTTTTTATATATCAAGAGTGGCAAACAAGCATACGGTCCACCTGATGGGAAACGGTTACCGTAGCCTATATACGCTCACGATACCGAAGTATCACTTGCACTTTGCCACTCTGTGTTCGGAGAGTTACACTGTGTTGGCAGCATACATTTACAGTTACATTTCCGATTAGTGTTGCATGTGTCCGTGATCTTGTTTTGTTGTTTTCTTTATGTCAATTACCCGGCACGTGATCCAAATGAGCAGATGAAAAGACTTAGAGCCTAAAGGAAATGAGGTTCAAAATTTGACTTCTTACTCGGATAGTACCACCCTACGAAAGATCCAGCGTAGTATTGATAGTTAGTTCTGCGGTGAGAATGGTACTCTATATGAAATTGCCGATGAATGCGTTTGTCTCTGGAACAACCACCAATAGTCTTAAAAAAACACCAGGTACCTAACGTCGTTCCAATTCCAAACACTGTATTCAAAATTCAAACGTTACAGATAAATAATGTTGCGTAACTCTTTAAATTACGAACGATAAGCAATACGGAGTGCTATAAAGATACAGATCCAACAATTTAAATACAGATACAGGAAAATAGGAGTGCATTATCGTACGCAAACTAGTACTTACCATATTGTTGAAACAAATTAGATTTTACCTAGTATTAATGTTTTACTAAAAGCGAGTTTCGATAAGCTACAACGCAAACAAATGACAATTTAATCGATAATTTAACGTTTTTATTCTAATTTACGAAGATATGCTATCTCTAATTTGAAGACAAAAGACTGATTACCATGACGTTCCAATGGTGTTCCAAATTCAATAAAAATATTTTTCGTAATCACGTTAATAAAAAAGAAACTGATATTCGGTTTTCAAAGTTCGAACACAAAATATTTGCACACCGTTCGACATCACCCCGATACAAGTTTAAAAAGTGACGTAAGAGCGGATCCCCAGTGCGGCGACCTTATCTTTTGGGGACAAAAGAATTTTTGACGATTGAACAAGCATAATGTGGCGCGGTCGGCGATCGCGATCGGCGCGGACAGGTGACACGTGACGATACACGAAAGGGTGACACTCACATATTTTGTAACTTACAATCTGGTATCTAACACAAAACTAGTGATTTATGTTCAGTAAATGTGTAAGTTGAAATATTGCTATCATTTTTATATTTGGGCAAACGTTTCATAGATTTCTCGGAACATTTTTTTAAATATCGTGCAGGTAAATAGCTCCTTACTTTTTTTATTCTTATTTTAAACTTGACTCAAACTAGTTATATCTAGATATATCCACAACGCGCACTTAAAAGTAGTATCCCCGCCAAGTTGCATTGAATAAGCGTTCCTATTTTAAACAGTCGATGGCGGAGTTCAAGTGGCGCGCTATCACACGTAGCAGTCGAAAACTTTTTCCGACTGCGTGTAGAATAGAGCTGCGGGAACGGCTTATACTGACGAGTGACGTACCTGGGCGAGGATATCTGCTGGCGTCTGATATGTCACTCATGCAAGTTTTCTTCCCATTTCCGCGAAAGCGCGCGGCAACTTTACAAAATGGAATTCTGCGAGAGATTTTTATGACATGAAGAAGCATATTGACGTCATTGATCTCAGACAGTGACATAGCCGAGACAGTGATATGCATACAAAGAAAAAAAATCTACTTACTTTTTTTATAATTAAATTTGATACTTATGTATGATATGATAATTAACTTCAAGCTGTTATTTCGAGTTGGATCGGGCATTTGGATTGGAAAAAGTATTTTTTTTCATATTGAGCTAATCCAAGTCGTTGACACTATAATCGGCAGGTAATGCGACTGAATATGCTATGCAATATAATATGCGATGCGACGATAATGGAGTAGTCCACTCGATGGGCTTTCATTTCCGCGCACACGTCGCTCGATAACAAAGAAGTACTGACATATTTAGAACAAGCCTGAAAATGAACAGCCACCGTACAGGACAGCCGTCAGCCTGGCACCGCGGGAAACCGACGAGAGATTTTAATTTTCGAATCCATGTCACGTGACGTTCATTTTGTTTCAAACGTCAACGAAAAGCTTTCTCGAACTTGGCGCATTTTTACAAATTGTCAAAGTTATGATTGACGTAAAGAGGTTTACCCGAGGATTTTGATATTTTTCGAAGGGATTCAGGATTGATTGAATTCAATTCCAAGTTGTGACACGACGCGAGCGATATTCAGTTCCTGTTACTTGACTTTTATTACTTTGTCACGCAGGCATATTATTATTATTCAAAAAAAACTTTTGGTCATAAATATTTCATAAAGTTTCTTGTGATATTCTCGCAGGAAAGTATTATAAAAAGATTTGAGTCACATCAATTTTAGTTGTCACCGATGAAGGGAAACCGGTTTTTTTCAGTTTTTTTCCATTCCAGAAGAAATTTGTAGTTGTCGTGCTTGAGACGGTGGTAGACTAGCCATCTGTCACGTTGGTACCTAAATATATCTCGGGCGAAAAGTGGGTATGATTAGACCTCTGTTTACCCCATTGGCGAGGCCTGTAGTCTACAACTTTCAGCTTACGGATAATCACAAGACCATTCTCAAATATATTGTAAAAGTAGCCAACGAATACAGCTAACATTTTTGTTGAAAAATCTTAAAATATGAATAGAATGTCTGCCGTATCGGCGCCGTCCACCGTCCGTCACTATCATGCTTCCACACGAGCGCCCCGATACACGACTCGATTAAAGTGGGAATATTTTAAGTCGCAACACTATTGCCAACTCTCTAAGGTGATATTTTGATGCTGGGGTTTTCATACTTTTTGTTTATCATACACACAGTAATTTGCAGAAGTCCATTGGTGAGCAAGCCCATTGGTACTTTTTGTAAGAGACTCGACATAAAGATTACTATATACAATAGAGTTACGTTCGGTTATTATTGACTTTTAATTATTAATTATTCAATATTTGTCGACTTATGCTTTACCAGAAAAAGGTAAAACGATAAAAGCAAACCATTGTGGATTCCATTAGGCAACACATAAAGTTGTACAGAGCATGATAGCGAACTAACAAAGCCGCCCCCAGACTCCGACCGTCGAAACATAGTCGCAATAATCCAATATGGCGGCGCCTGCAATTCGAGTACATACAGATGCAATTGTTACGCGCCGGTGCACCGCCGGGCGTCGTCTTCTGTTTTTACTCGATTGCTCGATTACTCGATTCTCGTTTTTCGTCGTGTCCACCGGCGATAGCGTTCGGCTACACTGAGACCTGTCATATCGACTTTTGTTTTGGACTGTACAAAAAAAAAAGATAAAAAAGTCTCTCCAGCAAATTGGGCGTCTCTGTTGTAAACAACAGAGGTGGAACGTAACGATAGCGAACAATAAATGTCCGATCCGTTTGTGTGCGAATTTGTTGATTGTTTCGACTTTCGACCCACCGGCCTCTTTTGGCGCGGTAGTTTTGGCGCGCTCCGAACTGTCAGATTGACATTTCTTTTTAATTGTGTATCGTGCCAGGTCGTTTGGGTTAGGTAGGTAGTGTGTTGCAGCCGCTATCAGAGAAGGCTGGGGGTAGCCCGGAGGGGGTTGGCGGAGGTCGATATGAATCACCGGGAGTAATGGCTGCAATATCACGTAGTGTACTTTGTCAACTAGCTGTAGCCTCACAGTGGCATAGATAAGACTGAGATAGCGGCCGTAGGAGATATTGTGCTAACTAATCAATACTCGTGCTGTTGCTAAATCTGGGCTAAGTTGCTCGGACTTCGGTCACTTAGAATGGCTTCCAAATGACATGAGCATGGGATCCCATGCTGGACCTTGGTGGACCACACGCTTGTATGGAATGCCACATGGACGGAATGAAAAGAAACTGCCCGCCGTCAGGTCACATCTTCCAGCAAAGTTTGAGGGTACGAGTCCCGTTGCTGGTGGACGCGTGTAATGATACCCGGGTATCGTAAGTAACTGTAAGCTGTGATAAGCGTTTACCAACCGGCTGGTTATCTTTTTTTATGATGATTACCATCTTGGTAATCAAAATAAATATGTGCCAGAATTTTTATTTTTATCTGAAATATTTGATTATTCATATAAGGCTATTTATTGCTCCACTTATTTGGGTACCTGCTTAGCGCAATCGATGGTATACCTATAGCAGTCCTCAATAAACAGACTATTTAAAGCAAAAATATTGTTCTCATCGGATTAGTATCCCCTACAATTCAATCCCGTTCAATCAAACAAGTTGACAACTATTTACAATATAAATGTAATTAGTAGTAAGCCTTTTCCATATTTTTTGATAAAACTTGGCTTGCTTGCTAGCTTGGCTCCAAACAGGGATTTTGACACAAAGTTAATATTGGACAAAAAATTAAGAAGGAAAAAGATTTGTTCCACTGAGGGCCGTATCAATGGCCCCTAAAGGGCGGCTGTGGCAGGGAAAGAGCAGCGATACGATCGGTCGAGAGCCGAGAGCCTTCGCAGCGTAACGCTGAGTGGGTGAGCGCGGCTAATCTGTCTTCGCGGCCCGATCGCGGCACTCGACTAGACTGTAAGGCGACAATTAGTTACGTGTGTGAATTTATTTATATTGTTTTTTATTATTTTAACTCCATTGCCCTGGTGGCTGATATATCCTTCAATGCAAAGATTGCAAGTTCGAATCCCGACTGTACCATTGATGACCACACAACGAGCTTTACGGTGAAGGAACATATCGAGAGGAATTATGCATGCGTTTGACTAATCACTGTTTCTTATGCTCAGAAAAACTGAGTGTTAAAATTCTTGCAAGCTTTGTATTACCGGCAATTGCTCCAACCACTCGGAAACCACGGCTATAAATATATATATATATATATATATATATATATATATATAGAGCACAATAAAAATATAGCTACATAAATGTACTTGCTATTGCAGTACATATACCAAAATGGGAACGATACAGAGAAGATTAGCATGGCCCCTGCGCAAGGATGACCAGACATCACACATTTTTAACGAGTTTTGTTCAACCAAATCTAAACCTCTTTTAGCCGCATGCAATACAAGTATTTTTTTAATATAATTTAAGCGATTTATGATATCTTGATACCTGGTTGTAATAATGTCAATAATAGTTACATAAATTAAATACACAGTTAAATCAATTTAAATATTTGAGTGCACGTGCTAACTCGCGTTCCATTGAAGCAATATTATCTCGATTAGATCCTTGCGCGGTAAGTTGGCGCAAGAGATCCGCGGATAACGCAAATGCTAGGGTATTCTCACGAATTGCAATTTGGCATTCTGGTTGCAATAATGTTAATAATAATTTTATCGATAGATTAATATCTTTGAAACCTAGATCTAGTCGATTAAACACTCAAGGACGTGACGTAACGTTCCCAGTTAAGAGTACTCGATACCGGCGAGCATGTATGTAGGTAGACACTGATAAATGTTAGTGAAGCGAAACGCTGTTTGTCTGGAGTGAACTTGAGTATACACACTCTTGTCTATTCTATCCTGAACTTGGCATGATCTATGTATCTTTGAAACTATAATTATTGAACGCTTTTTAGTGCATTAATCACGAAAGGTACTTGAAGAAAATAAAAAAATTGGCCATTTCTTTTTCGGTAGTCGGTTATAAGAATGACTTATAGCAAAGCGGAAGCGGATGACTAATCTACCATCAGACCGCGCCAAGGTGCTCGAGTAAAAGCCTCTGCTTGCCAACCATTATCTAGGAGTACCCTCAAGTGGGTTTCGACGGTTCAATCCGTTCTGAGCATATAATTTCAGAAAAGTATTAATTAGAATATTATTTCCATTGCTTAGATTAATTAGGTTAGGTTTGTGAGTTCGTTAAATTGTTTGAAACGGATAAACTCAAAAGTTACCAAACGATTTTATTTTTCACGTAAAAGCTACATTATATAATATACATTAGACATTATTCGAAAAGCTACAATATTCAGGAACATTCAGGATCACATTTACATATTTTTTATATCAATTAACATATCTATAGTGCGACAAACAGGCTCTTTTTATACAAATAAGGTCCAGACCAAGTATAAAAATATACAAGAACACAGCTCGCCTGATGGTAAACGGTTACTCCAACCTTACAACACCAGTGGTAACACTCGCGTGTCGATTGCTGTGGACGTTGCGAGTCGTTTCGTACTTCACATAGAACCTTAGATTTATGAAGCAGTCTCTTATATTTTCCGTCTTCAACTGCAAATTTAAAATTCAGTACTTACCTGAAACAAAAAAACAAAAGACAAATAAAAAAAAAGAAAAAAAAAAATAAAATAAAAAAAAAAAACTTCGATTTCGGCTTGCGTCTATACTCCATACGAGCGCTATAAGTACGTAGTCTAATATGTCAAAAAACAAGGTGAGGTTAGGTTAAACAACGCGCGAATGTGGTGGTAACCGCTTGCCATCAGGCGGACCGAGGTGAAACCTGTATACGTTTGTGAACTAATAGAAAAATGTAAATGTATGTACAATGCTTAAAATGGCACCGAAATATATTTCAGGCGAAACGGTATAATGCTACACTTCTACCCACAGCATTATCCATAGTGAGTTTGTACACTTTTTTTAATATTGAATTGTTATTGCAAATTAATTTGGCTTAATGCAACAACATTGTAAAAAGAAAATACTAAATATGAAATTGGAGAAACCGACAAGAAATACCGATAGATTAAGTCAATACAAAACTTATGACAACAAGTGCAATGAATCAAAAACAAAACAATATGATTATCCTACGAACAGCTACTAGTGTTATTGCGTGGTACAATTATACAGGACACAGCGGATTGGAAGTTCTGTTAATTTACATTGATGAACAGTCATTATCAAAAAAATTTTTACTTTTTAAAATTATTATAAAAAATAAAATATTTACTTTTAAATAATGTATAAATAATATATAATAAATAATAATATAAAAAGGCCGTGGTGGCCGAGTGGTTCGAGCGGTTGCCTGCGACGCAAAGGTCGCAAGTTCGAATCCCGACTGTACCAGTGAGTTTTTCTGAACTTAAGTACAGTGATTAGTCACACCACGAGCTTTACGGTGGAGGAAAACATCGAGAGGTAACCTGCATACGTCTGAGAAGAAATTCAAAAAGGCGTATGTAATAGTCGTGCTTGAGTAACGGCGATGGACGCCATCTGTCACGTTGGCACCTAATATACCTCTGGCGGAAAGTGGGTGTGTGGGTATTACCTATATAAGGGACAATGGAAAAAAAATTTAATGTCCTATTTTAACACATGATATTGCTTGGTACTGTTTTTGACAAAGATACTTAAGAACATACATTACATAAAGAACTTAGATACTTATGATGGTGGGTCTCCAAAATTTATATATATATATATATATATATATATTTCTTCTGTGCGTGTGTATGTCACTGAACTCCTAAGGGGCTGGACCGATTTTAATAAAATTTTCTATGTGTCTTAAGGTGGATTCGAGAATGGTTTACATTCATCCGTCAATTCAATTGGACCCGATAGGTGACGCTGCGATCGTGTTTGAGGAAATTTTACTATTTCACCCGGGCGGAGCTGGGAGGGACTACTAGTTCATATTATAATTTCTTGTCAGTTTTGCTTTCAAGCCGTAATTACTCGTCTGATCTTCATGAAATGTTACATACACATTTTTTGGGATTCAGAAAAGAATCCCGAATAGAGTAAAGCCTGCATTTTATGAAGACGTGTTAAAGAACTGTCTTCGATATATATGGGTACTACCTACACACCACTGCCTACCCCCTCGGAGGCATAAGCGGTAAGGCGTGAAGATATGCTTAGATAATTATTTTACTTTTCTAGACTTGAGAACTTGGTAAAAATTTTTTGACATTGCAATCCTGATGTACACTCGTATTAAAAATAACTCTTCACTAAAACCCCAAAATAAAACAAAAAAAAACTAGTAAATAAAATTAGTCGCGGTAAAAAACTAGTATACCTCTAATATACCTCTGGCGGAAAGTGGGTGTGTGGGTATTACCTATACACCTCTGCCTACCCCTTCGAGGACCCTTGTGGGTAGGCGTGAGGACATATATAAAAAAAACTTGTAAATAAAATATGATGTCACAATAACGCTACCGCTTGTGCCTTAGACCGCCCCCGGAGTTCGACAAGAGGCAAGCTCAGGAAATGAAGCCGCTGGGACTCGATAAATCCTACTTCATACAGACAAAGAACTTGCCGTTTCTTGTGCCTTTATTAACTTGGGCGTGACTAATTGCATCATAGTAACAGATGGTTTTCTTAGAAGATATTTATTTATACGTTAAGAGTACTCGAAACCGACAAGCGTGTATGAAGAGACTGATGAATGTGGACGAAGCGAAAGAGGTATGTAAGTCTAGAGAGAACTGGCGCTCTATACTCTCTGCCTACTCCGCTAGGGACTTGGCGTGATGATATGTATGTGTGTATGTATATTTATTTATTTACCATCATTTAATAATAATTCAATTAAAGACTACTTTGAATTGAAAATTATAGGTTGCATTAACATATTTAGTCGTCGAAGCTTTCGTGTTAGGAAGATACCTGTGGTAGAAGAACCCTGAACCAAAATTGCTATAATAATAATCATAAAAGAGAAAAGTAATAATATAATATTAATATTTATTTGGCAAAAAACATGACAGGAACAAAGTGCAAACGAACGATGATACATATATATATATATATATATATAAGGCAATGCTGCTAGTCTTCTTGGCACGTTGCCTCGGGATACCGATGTGGCACAAATATTTTTTCTGTAAGTAGTTACTTTCAACTGTTCTTTGTAAATATTGTTAATTGTTGTTAATGTTAATATTTTTTTTATTAATTACAAGTGTCTCTTTGTCCTATAAAAAAACTATATTTTAAACTGTACTTTAATTTTATTTAATATGGATAATGTATGTCCACATTTCTCTCCTGGATCCAAGGGAGAAACAGACAAAGCAAAATTGATTTAAACATTCGAATTAAATCCAAGCCCATCTCATTACTCCAGGAGTGAGATCATAATTTGAAAGTGAGTCAAGCGTGCAATCTCAATGTGCTTATTGTATATTGTTCTGATTTGTTGTGTTGCTCAAGTTTGTCTATGGCACTGACTTCAGCCTTTGGCTTCATTTGTCAGGATAAAAGTTTTTATACCTCTACGTCTCTGTTCGCCATCAAATAATTATGCGCGGGTCCAGCCGCTGGTTACATCACTTCGCGAGACCTCGAAAAAAAATCCTTCTAGTAAAAAACGCACCATAAATACTTTTTTTAAGATATGATTTCATCATGTCTTAGAAAATCATGGCTACTAGTCTTTTAGTCGAATACATTTTAAAATTGTTAAATAATTATATGTGAGTAACTGTACGCAAAGTAACATATTACAATAAATTTCCGAAAATAACTACTAGTCACTGCTAATAAAAAATATATAATTATTTCAATGTCCGTATAAGTCGGCCAATTAAATTTATTTGAAAACGACACCAAAATTTCACAAAAAAGACCACAGACTACAAGAATTCGTTAAAACAAACCGCCCGCTTGATACCAGATAAAAAACACAAGAAAAACGAATACAATGCTGCCAACTAAACAAAACCATAGAGAACCACTGGTAGTAATAAATCAACTGAAAACTTTACATTCAAATAACTAAACCGCTCCGTGGAAGAACTACCCCTATTTTATATTCAGAAACAATCGTTTAACGTAAACACAGTTTAAAAGCCCGGTTAAAGCTATTCCCATCTCTCGCAGGAAATTAGCAACACTTCCCGCGGATTATTGCAAAATAAGATATTGTTTACTCAATCTATTCGTTCATTCGTTCACTTCATTCGTTTGAATGATGCTCCTTTGTTTCGGAATTTGAATATGGATTATTCGAAGCGAAAACTTTGTGAGCAATTCGATAGTTCTGTTAAGGGTTGATTATACAATGTATTAAAAGTAAAGTCATAAATTATAGAACAAGGTTATATAGGCATTTGGGTTTATTTTATTGTATTGCATCTAGTGTCAAATTTCAGTATCAAATATCCATCTATCCAAACTGTAGATATAAATATGTATATCTTTACGCCTTCCCACAAGTGCAGGCAGAGGTGTGTAGGTACCCACACATCTACATTCCACCAGAGATGTATTTTGGTGCCAACGTGACAGCTGGCGAGTCCATCGCCGTTACTCAAGCTCAACTATGCGAACGTCTTTGAATTCGTACAGGTTTGCTCGCGATGTTAGTCTTTGTTTAGCGACATTAGTACTGTAGTCAACTCGCCAATATTTAGGTGTGCGAGGGAAAGTGTGTGCAAGAAGAGCAGAGGAAGACCACGTTCCAACCACCTGGATCAAATCGATCGGACGCTCAAGGACGGGAACGTCAAGAGTACTCGAAACCGACGAGCATGTTTGAAGAGACTGATGAATGTGGGCGAAGCGAAATAGGTATGTAAGTCTAGAGAGAACTGGCGCTCTATACTATCTGCCTACCCCGTTAGGGACTCGGCGTGATGATATGTATATATGTAGGTACATAACTAAATAGAAGTGTTCTCTATAAAACTCCAATTCAACTTATCAATACCTAAATAGGTAATCGTAAGCCGACAAATTACCGGTTTTAATTAGATACGGTGAAATAGAACACATATACGGTAAATGATGAAACTTGACTTTCAAACTTACACGTACCTACTTTCATATCCACTTTCCGGTCAATTTGAGAGTAACAAGGCGACCCCAAGGTGTAATAGCACCGACGTTTCGTGAGAAATACTTAGGTGCCAACGAAGACACGCCATCAGACCAGTGCCCAAAACAAAGACTCTTACTGTCCACGCTAACGCTATCGAAAATATGGCAATGACATGACTATTTCCTCAACTAATCTCATTGCCATATAATGCGTAGCGTAAGCTTGAGCTGAAAGGTATTTTGTCTCGATCCAGCACCGCTCCAAGACGAGCTCCCAATCCCATAGGGGCTCTGTGCATGCTATCTCCTTGTCGGCTAAAATATTAATCGGTGACAACGTGACAGATGGCGAGCCGATTGCCTTCTCTAAATCGTTATGCATACGTCTGGAAATTTCCTCTCAAACATATCCAGATTTTCGCTCGATGTTTTCCTTCACCGTAAAGCTCGTGGTGTTGGTGGTGGTGGTGGAAGGGGTAGGCAGAGGTGTATAGGTAATACCCACACACCCACTTTCCGCCAGAGGTGCCAACGTGACAGATGGCGAGTCCATCGCCGTTACTCAAGCACGACTATTACATACGCCTTTTGAATTTCTTCTCAGACGTATGCAGGTTTCCTCTCGATGTTTTCCTTCACCGTAAAGCTCGTGGTGTGACTAATCACTGTAGTTAACACACTTAAGTACACTTAAGTTCAGAAAAATTCATTGGTACAGTCGGGATTCGAACTTGCGACCTTTGCGTCGCAGGCAACTGCTCGAACCACTCGGCCTCCACGGCTTATATAAACATATATTTAAATATAAGAACAGATTTGAATCAACTATATCGACAGCGAATGTAAAATGTTAGACGTGCCCGCAATGTGATGGACGGAATAGGAAATTGCTAGGGCGGGCGGTGACACTGGCGCCGTAATGAAAATATACATAAAGTTGTCAATAAATATACAAACATGTTAGTTGTATACTTTGTGGCCAAATATATTGTATATAGATACTGTTGTATGTGGATGAGGCGACTAAGGTCTGAGTCTAGAGAGAACTGGCACTCGACTCTCCCCCTGCTCCGTGGGGAACTCGGCTTCGTTATTAATCCATTAACATTACATAGATATCATCGCGCCGAGTCCCTCACGGGGTAGGTAGAGAGAATAGAGCGCCAATTCTCTCTAAATTTGCATACCTCTTTCGCTTCGTCCACATTCATCAGTCTCTTCAAACACGCTCTTCTGTTTCGAGTACTCTTGACGTCCCGTCTTTTAGCGTCCGTTCCATTAGATCTACATTTACAAGAACGGGTGGAGACAATTCTGATGATAAGTGATTATTTTGATTCGTCTCATCTGAATATAACTGAAGAAATATTAAAATATAGAAATTATCAACCTAAAACAACCATAACTACATTCATGATGACTTGACTTTGGCGGTACGAAGATCGCCGGGTCAGTGAATATGTATTAAAAACAAGGTTAAATGTTTTATATTTATTTTAAAGCCTCTTTGCTAACCTGGTAGGACAAAAAAAAACCGTTATTGGCCGAGTGGTTCGAGTAGTTGCCTGCAATGGTTGCAAGTTCGAATCCCGACCTTACCGATGAGTTTTTCTGAACTTAAGTACAGCAATTAATCACATCACGAGCGTTACGGTGAAGGAAAACATCGAGACGAAACCTGCATAGGCATAAGAAAAAAACATAGACGTATGAGTACCTATGTATAGTCGTGCTTGAGTAACGGCGATTCACTCGCCATCTGTCACGTTGGCACCTAAAATATATCTCTGGCGGAAAGTGTGTGTGGGTACAACCTTAACACCTACCTCTTCGGGGAACCGTTATAGGACGGCGCGAATATAATTATTTTATATTAATATATGAGGTTTCAGTAAATTCACAGTCAGTTACAGGGAGTACATCCGAAGTGTAACAGCCTGTAGATACGCATATCGTATAAGTAGTACGTGAGTTAAGCCGTCGAGGGGATAGGTCAGATATTTCAATTCTCCGTCGGATATTGGCGCGCCCGTGACGGCGCATACATCTCAGATGGGCTCCTTGCTGGCCGCACCCTTATCGCAATATTAGATCTCGTGTGTGCACTGTGAGTTATTTGGGTCCGTTTTACGAACGGATGTTATGGCATGCAAAAATCGGGATGATAGTGATGGATCCTGATTATTTTTTGCCCGACACCTTAAAAAGAAGCGGACACGTTGTTTTTTTTCTCGCTACAATGTTGGCATGCAATCTCCGCTTAGAGGTAAGTGGTAACCGGATTACTGGCGACAGAAATATCAAACACCTAAAGCATCCTAAGGATTTTTCTCGATTGTAGATTAGTTCTGTTATTATTTCCAAATGCCTTCTCGAAGCGATACTTAATAGGAACTACTGTATTGTTTACTTACTATGTTATTTGAATATCAAAACTACCCACCTTTCGTTCTTCGAACCTTAATATTTGTGCTAGTTATAAGTAAACCTGTATTTCTCAATTTAAGTGAATTGTACTCTTTTGAGAAATAAATGTCTTAAACCATATCTAAATATTTCGCTGGCCAAAATAGGGTGTGGTTACACTTCCATTTTGCGAAGGCAGAATATCATATTAAAGCTGTTATTGCGATGACACTAAAACTTAAAATTGCAATGCGAGCGAATGGCGCCATTTCATTTGGATTGATCAATCAAACCGCAATTGCTTTTGCTTTAATATTCCCGAGGAAAGGCAAATACCGACTACATCAGAGCACGACATCGACGTCTGTACCACGTCTAGTCGCCTATATCTGCGCGCACGCAGGCTGCTTTCACGCCGAGCCATTTTAAAAACCAAACATCCTATATTCAACACACTATCATTCAAAATTGAACCCTACAGAAATTCAATTAAGGTCCGTATTGGCTTGTCTATAACTTTCGTTGACTTATAGGGAATGTAAACTTAAAGGTAGGTAGCAAATTTCAATGTGATATCATAGCTTGCATTTATGCGACCATAAGAAGACAAATTTCAACTCTTTATACTTAGTAGTAAGGTTGAAATTTCATTGGTAGGGGCTCATGGATACGATGTCTGGGCATCGAAGGGGTCTGCATTGCAAAAGGCAGTGCACACGTGTATGGACTGACCAATTCGAGCGATCGATCGAAGATCGCTAACGGAACCAGATGTGTGTGAGTTGATTTTTGCACCGAGGCGTGAGTCATGCATAACTGCAACAGGCAGGACTCTATGACTAAGTTCTCTTCAGTCCTTAGGACAGGTAGGCCTTATAGTAAGCCGTCACCGCCATCCACACATATCTACACTATAATAATAATATAATATATCCTCACGCCTTCCCACAAGGGTCCCCGAAGGGGTAGGCAGAGGTGTATAGGTAATACCCACATTTTAGGAGCAAACGTGACAGATGTCTAGTCTACACTCACGTGTAGCTAGTAATTCAAATATTATTTGTAAATACATTTATATATAGGTGAATAACAGGATATTTAATGACCTCAAGTCTATCACGCAGGAAAGTGAAACGTATTAACCAAATGTTATTTGAAACAAGTGCTCGCGCGTTATCAGCCGTTATCGTTGGCATTCATTAGTTTTAAAGCAACAAACGTGAAATTCGAGTCGATGGACGCTAAACATTACATTACATGTTCTAGGTACTCTAAAGGCCGTTCGAAGTCGCCCCACCCTATGGAGCTGTAAGGCTTAGCCTGGATAGTATAAGTTCCACACCCACTTTCCGCTAGAGATATATTTTAGGTGCCAACGTGACAGATGGCGAGTGCGTCGCCGTTACTCAAGTACGACTATACATACGCCTTTGAATTATTCTCAGACGTATGCAGGTTTGCTCTCGATGTTTTCTTTCAAAGTAAAGCTCGTGGTGTGACTAATCACTGTACTTAAGTTCATAAGAAGTCATTGGTACATTGGGGATTCCAACTTGCAATATTTGTGTTGCAGTGTACTCGAATACTCGGGAAATCTGTTCATTGTCAATATTTTTTCAATTTTTTTTTGTTTGTCAAAAAGCAAGAGACTGCCTACTGCCTACAGAAAAACTCACAAACTGTACGTGTTAATAATATTAGTACGCATTATATTTACCGTTCAATGAGTAATACATTTCCGTCGTCTCTACTCTAGTTATTTATCATAAGCTGGAAACAACTCTAAATGCAATAACTCAAAACGGAAAGGTTTACAATGGTGCTTCGGAGCAAGGAAGGAATAATTTTAATTGGCACACAATAAAATATGTTAGTGTTGTCCGTCGTGCTATCGATTACACGCAGAGAGGCGCGGAGCGATGCTAGTGATGGGCGCGAGTCGATAAAGCTTTCATTAACACCTGCAGTGTTTGCAGTGTTTTAACGGTATTAGTAAAAAACGTTGGATTTTTTTATTTTATTCTGTTACGGGCATCTCGCCTATATTATTAATGCTCTTGTCACGAAGGGTCGTGATTTGATCAAAATAATCCAATAAATTCAAAGTACTAAGATTAAATCGATCGGACACTCGAGGACGGGAACGTCAAGAGTACTAGAAACCGGTGAGACTGATGAATGTGGACGAAGCGTCTAGAGAGAACTGGACTATCTCGACTCTCGTTAGGGACTTAAAATACTTTTCTTAAGCAATAAAATCTCTAATAGAAAAAAACCTATAGAAATAATTTACAGTGGAAAAAAAATATATAACGATATTATAATAATACTGGACAAGATGCAATAATTGTATACCGTTTAAAAAGCCACCGTGTTGCGTGGCGTTGGCGTGCCTACCCTCGTGGCGATTGCTACGCGATTGTCCTCTCTCGTGACATTATAATTGTGGCGGGATGTATGCCAGCCTCCTTAATTTATACCTAATGGCAAGATAATCACATTCTTTAGCCAACGCCTCATTTGCATTTTATGCATTCATCGCACACTTATTCACACTCGCATGCGTTTAAGGTTTTTTATTGATTACAGAGTAAATTAATGGTTAATGGTTATTAAAGGTAATTTAATATTTATAAAATCGAACGGACACTTAGAAAGGGAGCGTCAGGAGTACTCGAAACCGGCGAGCATGTATGATGAGATTGATTAATGTGGACGAAGCGAAAGAGGTGTGCAAGAGAGGTAGGGCATAACGGATTTTCCGTTCGAATTTGGAGCTGCCCGACTGGGGCAGGACCTCCACCTTATAGAAGTCCGTAGCCAAATAACACAATAACAAATAACAAATAACACAAATAAATAGGCTACGGTAACCGTTTCCCATCAGGTGGGCCGTATGCTTGTTTGCCACTCTTGTCGTATAAAAAAAGAAAAAAAAAAGTTTAGAGAGAACTGGTGCTATATTCTCTCTGCCTACACCGTTAAGGACTTGGCATGATGATATGTATGTATGTATAATATTTTTCTACGTAAGGGAACTAATGTTTGAAAAGTAGCACTGGGAGTTAGAATCGCCTTTTCTTCTCCTGACAGGTTATTTTTATTAGAAACGGTGGTGTCTGTAGTCTATACTAATATTATAAAGAGGAAAGATTTGTTTGTTTGTAATGAATAGGCTCCGAAACTACTGGACCGATTTCAAAAATTCTTTCACCTTTGGAAAGCTACATTATCCCCGAGTAACATAGGCTATATTAAATTGGACCCGATAGGTGGCGCTGCGATCGAGTTTTTAGGAATTTTAACTTTTTCACCCGTGCGAAGCTATCCCTTTCTGTGTGTCTTAAGGTGGATTCGAGAATAGTTTAGATTTACAATTGGACCCGATAGGTGGCGCTGCGATCGTGTTACGGGCAATTTAACTTTTTCACCCGAGCAAAGCTGGGCGGGACAGCTAGTTTTATATATATATTATATGACGTTCAATAAGTATTCCTTTTGTTTGGTAAAAAAGATTTTTAATTTGATTTTGAACCTAGTGCTTTATAAAAACATCAATATTATAAATGCGAAGGTTTGTGAGCCAATCACGCCGGAACGACTGAACGGAATTGGATGGAATTTGGCACAGAGATAGATTATAAGCTGGATTAACACATAAAATATGTTTTATTCTAGAAAAATATATATTAAATAAACAGCTAGAAATGGTGGATGTGCAACACACAGTAAAAACGTGAAAGGGCCGGGTTTATAGATGTCATATATCTCTTGAATAAAGATACCAACATCAAGGCAGGGTAGGCTCCAGTAATGATACTGCCCTTAACTCGCGTTAGCCGATACCCGATAGATCGTTCGCTAGCAGTTTATATTTCACTCGGCGCGTGAGCGTTGCGCTTGCGCATCCTGCTTTAATTGGCGAACCGTGTCGAGGAGAAATTGTTTCACTATTGTTTGAGTTACAGTGTAAGGATTTTCCTTAGTGCTTGATATACTCACTCACTATATCTACTATAAATCTATAAAATTAAAATAAATGTTTGTATGTTTGTGTCCTTTGCATTTCAAAACTATTAATCTGGTTGTGATGAAACTTTTCTAGGGATACTCGCGACGGTTCCTGGCCTTTTTTTCTTAAGCAAGTTTATTTTTGATGTTTTGCTTTCACCGTCAAGCTCGTGGTGGGATTAATCACTGGACATAAATTAATATATATGTTAATATATTGTTTCAGTCGGGATTGAAGCTTGTAATCTATGCATTGCAGGCGACTAGTTGCACCACTCGGCCACTATGGTATTATGTGGTATGGTGACCTTTATTCATTTGTTATCTCTTCTCTTCAAGTGTGGCATGATCAAGGGTGATATTCGCACCGGAAGGAAGAAGCTCACATGGCTTCCGATAGACATAAACACATGAGATATTGGATTAGGAGTTCAACTATGAATACATTATTTCAGTTTTATGATAGATAATTATTTTATTGATTAACTTCACAAAATAAAATAAAAATACCAAGTTTATTTACCCCTACGGTAATAATATTGAAAAATTTACGTCAATCGTATCTCGTATTCAATTTAAGAACGTAAATTATTTTGAAAAACAAAAACCAGAAAACGTTCAAGTCAAAAGTGTCCTAATTTCATTTTCCGTTTCCGTAAATTAAAATAACAGGCTTTAGGCTATACGTAAGCAGTTAACCTATTTAACTCTATAATGTGGTCATGCCTCATATCCATCGATACGGCCCCAGTGGGGCTGACAAGCCCACCGGTGCCTATCTAGGCTCGCGTGCCCAATAAATCGTCTGCGACGCGCGTACAAATTGGCAAGTCGATTCTATCGTCGCGCTTGTTAACGCCCCGCGCAGATCTGTGCGATTTTATAGTCGCAACGACGTGTCGTGTGGATACACCCACGTTACGGTGAAATTAATATGTCCGAGCCAAGCCATTGTTTGGTTTGACTTGGTCTGTGGGCAGCTCGGTAAGTTCATGTTTAATTGGATGGGGCGATTAATTCTGCTAATATTATAATATACATATATATATATAGTATTTTTCAAGAAATGTTTATATAGAGAAAGTTATTACCTGGATTACCTCGTGTTTCTTTAATTCCAGAAATAGCTGACAAAGCTGATCTCCACTCAATAAACCAGTATTCCCTAGCAATTTCAAGACGTAAGTATGACAGGCTGCATGGCCACATGACATTAGCACCTAAATACTTTTACATCTTCATACTTTCCTGTACCTAAGTGCTAAGCAGTGTGTACTAATACCCTATATTCGAGTATATGTTCGTCGAAAACACGTGCTCAAATACGACTAGCTTTTGCCCACCGCTTCACCCGCGTGGAGTTCGAAAAAGTAGCTTATGTATTTTTCGGGATTAAAATGAAGCCTATGTTCTGATACTAGGTAACGTTCAGCCAACTCGGTACAGCCATTTTGCCATGAAAGAGCAGCAAGCATCCAAACATCTAAACTTACAAACTTTCGCCTTTATAATATTAGTAAGAAGAGAGAGAGAGAGAGAGAGAGAGAGAGAGATTAGAGCGGGTCTAAGCTGAGGGATTGAAAATAGACTGTCAATTAAATCACGTTTAATGGAGAAACGATTAGCTCTATGCTGTGAGAGTTAGACACTTGTACACTTAATCAGATTTGTCAGCATAGTGGGCGGATAGATAGCCGAGGTCATCGGCTTCGAATCCACACCAATAATATATCATGTCGAAAAATGTATGTGTTTGTTTCGTCATTGTCGTAATAACCGGTTCACATACGTACATAGATACATATGAGTTATACAGGATCAGAAATTATTGTGAACTTTTCGCCTTCACTAAGTATAAGTACACTTCATTTTGTAATTAATTTTAAGATTTATATATAACTTTTAATGTATGTCATATTGTAATCAAAAAATGGATCATGTTATCTGATAAATAAATAAATAAATAATTATAATAAGTATATCTGTAATGGATCTTTTTAACCACCTTCCAAAACTGAGGAAGTTATTAGATATAGCAAACAAAAGCATTTGGAGGCACAACGCTTGTCGAAGTGACCTATGTCTGTAAGAAAGTACAGCCACGGTAGGCAGAGAGCGCTGTGCCTGGCCCGTGAAGGACTTAGCGGTGATATGTATGTATGTTATTAATAAGAGTACTCGAAACCGACGAGCATGTATGAAGAGACTGATGAATGTGGCCGAAGCGAAAGAGGTACGTAAGTCTAGAGAGAACGGGCGCTCTATACCCTCTGCCTACCCTGTTAGGGACTCGGCGTGATATGATGATGTTATTAATAACACTTTTAAGACCAATATATATCCTCACGCCTTCCCACAAGGGTCCCCGAAGGGGTAGGCAGAGGTGTATAGGTAATAAATACCCACACACCCACTTTCCGCCAGAGGTATATTTGGTGCCAACGTGACAGATGGCGAGTCCATCGCCGTTACTCAAGCACGACTATACATACGCCTTTGAATTTCTTCTCAAACGTATGCAGGTTTCCTCTCGATGTTTTCCTTCACCGTAAAGCCAGTGGTGTGACTAATCACTGTACTTTAGTTCAGAAAAACTCATTGGTACAGTCGGGATTCGAACTTGCGATCTTTGTGTCGCAGGCAACTGCTCGAACCACTCGGCCACCACGGCTTTTTGCCAATCTAAGAAGGATAGAATCGATCAATGTAAACACGTAAAAATTCAAAGGTATACTTTACAGTGGTAAAGTATATCTTAACTTTAAACATTATTTCAATCTTGATCTTCAAAGCCCATTCGTCTCGAAGTAAAAACACACACGAGTACCAAATGCTGTTGGTAAAAACGACCCCCATTAAAGTAGATAATAATAATTCAGCTAGGAAGTGCGATAAAAGACCGGCGAGCGAATCGCGCTTCCGTGAACGATGCGATAGCGATACGTAAATGTATGCGCCGTCCTTACACTGAAATGAGTTGGCGTTATTGTTTGGAGAGAGCTATTGGCTACATTAGGCTCCCACCCGCCTTAGAGAAGTATGACGTTACGGGATCTACACGCAACCTTAAAATTATTTTTAACATCCCTGACGGGGATAGAGATTATTTTCATAAATATGAAATAAAATTTTCCTGCTAGAATCGGTTCAGCCATGCCGTGAAAGAGCATCATACATTATAATATAAGAAGGACTAAAAAAAGTTGAGTTGGGATTCGAACTTACGATCTTTGTGTCGCACTCGAACCACTCGGCCACCACGTCTATTGTAACATTAAACAAAGAGTAATATGTTTTCTTCTGCGCAGAGTAACAGTTTGTATGAACTAGTATAGGGGTGGTCCATACTATCGCTTAATCGCAAGCGATAACGCCCCCATGTGGAACTGTGCTTAGATAAAAATAAACAATTATATGTATGTAGGTTAGCTGAAATTATCAGTCGTTAACAGTGGAGCCGACACTCAATGTTAAAAAGTAATTAAAATACGATAGCGTACAGGGAAAGTCGATTGGCAAGCAGTAATTGGAACTGCGAATTTGTCGTTCATTCTACTTACACAATGATTACGTGTCTCTTATCATTTAGGGTACGTTCTTAATTTTTACGGGTTTAGAAAATTAGAACTCAGCGCCATCTATCGATTCGAACTGTTAACTTCAAGCCATCCAGAAACACATTCAAATACGGTTGATTTGACTTACATTTTACCGTTCGGCAAACATATCCTGTATGCATTTAGGTACCTACCTACGTGCCTACGGAGAAATATATTGCAAAAATAACACCCACTTTAAAGGTTTTCAACAGTGTAGCGAACTTGGCACATTGATAAGTTTATACAAATTGATAACAAACACTAAGACAGTACAAATAGTAAAGTAAATGTCAGCCGTGGTGGCCGAGTGGTTCGAGCGGTCGCCTGCAACGCAATTATTGCAAGCTCCAACCCCGACTGTACCGATGAGTTCTTCCGAACTTAAGTAGAGTGATTATTTACATCTGCATACTTTGAGAAGAATTTCAAAGACGTTTGCATAGTTGTTTACTGTGAGTAAGCGCGTTGGACTCACCATCTGTCACCTTGGCAACTTAAAAATATATTTCGGGTGAAAAGTGCATTTATACCTACACACCTCTGCCTTACCAACCCTGCAGGGAAGGCGTGAAAATATTTGTTACAAAATATGTAATTGTAATTATATTTGAATACACTATGGCAATCTAAGAAGCTGTTTAACCGCCATAGCTTGAGCTCCAGAACAAAGTCCCTTACATTCTTCGTCGGTAAAGCTATTATAAAAAGTCATTAAAAGTAGATTGTTGGTGGCGATTAGATACAAAAAGCCTAAAGATACGGGCGTGGTATCGCCGCGTACGATCTACGTATCGCCACGATCGCCCGCGTTTGGACGATAACAGGCCCCTCACTACACCCCAGCTTTTGAACGAACGTAGAGGGTCTGAATACACTGCGGTGGGCTACACGGTATAGACTCTTACATTCCCAAATAGTCTCTGTTTTAACAGCTTTAATCACAAAGCCGTGGTGGCTTAGTAGTTACAGTAGTCAACTGCAATGCAAAAAGCGGTTCGAACCCCTACTGTAACGAGTTTATCTGAACTAAAGTACAGTGAAATGTTGTGAAACCTATGTATGAGTCATTCAAAGATAATATAGTCGTGCTTGAGAAACGGTGGTGGACTCACCATCTGTCATGTTGGCAACTTAATATACGCGTATTTAGGCGAAAATTGTGTTTGCTACCTCTGCCTACTCCTTTGGGAATCATTGTGGGAAGGCGTGAACAGGGTGTCACAGAAAATAGAACAGTTATCTTCTAGAGCTTCTCGGGTATTTAATATATCCTCAAGACGATGAAATAAAGCAAATATCTTTAAAAATAACAATATTGACAACATTAGTAAAGATGCTAATAATATTCACAACGAAACTGGTTTTAAGAGTTATGTTCCAGAAACTATTATAGAATAAAAATAAATGTAATTAGATTCTACAAATACAAATATAACATTGTAACAGCTGACTTTTATGCGAAAATAAGGTTAAACAAAATTGTCAACCCAAAATGTATTTTTTTTATTGTGCCTTGTCAAGTAATTGACCAACTGTACTATTTTCTCAGACAGCCTGCATAATATATTCCTAGACTGTGTCCTTACGCCGAGTGGCATTCGCAATAGTGTTACGTTCTATGGCCACGTTATAGAGATGCGGCGCGTCTGTTATCAGTAGCCGTGATAAGGATAAATAAATGGGAGGAGGCGCGAGGGTGAGAGGGAACCGGGGACGTGAGGCAGGTAAGGACGTCCAAGGCTTGACAGACTTGATATGTTTACCAACGAATATGGTTGGCTTTGTACGGTTCCAAGTGTGAGGAATTGGACTACTTAATATAAGAATTCTTCGGAGTGCTTCGGACTATAACTGCCATTTTATCCAGACTCTTCACAGTTATACATCTAAACAGACATTACAATTAGGTGGAGCAAGAACGCATTGTCCGCGCAAGATTTTTATTTTGCTCTCAGGGTAGGGCAGAGAGAGTCCGTCAGCTCTGTCTAGTCTTACAGACTTATTTCGCTTCATCCACATTCAACAATCACATAATAATTAGTGCCACATTGATACCACTGTCTGACATGAAATTTTCTTAGACTTCAATTCAATCTTATGAAACAATTTATGGACAGTACATTTAGCGAAATTCGTTCTATAGTTTATGCTACGAATAAAAAAATGGGGAAGTTAGCTATATAGAATATGTTTGACATAAACAAAAGAAACACGGGTGACACCAATGGGGCATAACTAGTACTCTATAAGGGAAGTTATAGATTGAAAAACGTTGTGAGATTCCTAACCTTTCTTTCTGCGGTATTCGGGTAAAAACAGATTTTAATTCGTTTGGTGTATTTTCTTTATCAAACCTTAATGGCTATATAAGATAAGACATGGAGATTCACAATATCCCCTTGAAATGTAAATTAAATTAAAAGCACACGTTGACAACACAAGGCGTCGAACCCGCGACCTTTCGCCGGCCACGCCCCGTGCAGAATCAATTAGGCTGCGCGTGAGTCGCCCTGCCCACCGAGTCAAGTGACCCGGTATTGATGGGGTACATACCGATGAGATAGGTGAGAGATTTTGGAGAGATTCTTCAACGGACAAATAATAATTCTAATATAATTCTATATCTATATACATATATAAAAAATATGTTTGTCTGTATGTAAATACCTTTATAGAATAGTAAACGGCTGGACCGATTTTAATTAAATCTTCTATGTGTTCAGGTGGATTCGAGAATGTTTTGTAGTTTTTAATGCTGCTTTATTTCAAATGTTTAAACAAAATAATTAGTTTATATTTTCTTATTTTTTACAATGTTTTTATATTTTTATTTTTATATAGCCAAACTTCCTGTTGCGACTGTAGATCAATGCATGCTGTGGTCTCCTGTAATTGAATGGACACGCTTGTCCCATATTGTAATGATTAAGTTTGTGTACTTTTCGTGTAACCTTTGTTGGAGATCCACAAATAAATAAATTAATTAATTTAAGAAAAAAAATTCACAATTGGACCCGGTAGGTGGCGCTACGGTCGTATTTTAGATCATTTTATTTTTCACCTAAGCAAAGCTGGGCTGTTTATGCGTTTTTTTATTCAATCACGCCTTCGCTGAACGAAATTAAATGAAATTTGGCTTAATTTTATACCTTATAATATAATTAAAATAAAATATAATTTTTATTTAAGAGCCGTGGTGGCCGAGTGGTTCGAGCAGTTGCCTGCGACGCAAAGGTCGCAAATTCGAATCCCGACTGTACCAATGAGTTTTTCTGAACTTAAGTACAGTGATTAGTCACACCACGAGCTGAACGGTGAAGGAAAACATCGAGAGGAAACCTGCATACGTCTGAGAAGAAATTCAAAGGCGTATGTATAGTCGTGCTGGAGTAACGGCGATGGACTCGCCATCTGTCACGTTGGCACCTAATATACCTCTGGCGGAAAGTGGGTGTATGGGTATTACCTATACACCTCTGCCTACCCCTTCGGGGACCCTTGTGGGAAGGCGTGAGGATATAATAATAATAATAATATAATTTTTATACCAGAAAAAAACTACCAATATAATTAAATATTAGACGGGTAAAACCGCGGATCACGGCTAGTATTATATATGTAAAAGTTTGTGAGTATGTTTGTTACTCAATCACGTCAGAGCGGCTAAACGGAAAGGGATGAAGTTTGGCACAGGGATAGATTTATATCCTACTATCATTATAAATGCGGTTGTTTGTTTGTGTCTCTTTCACGCAAAAACTACTGTATGGAATTGTATGAAACTTGCACAGAGATTACTTGGATGAATACATAAGATATGTTCCAGAAAAAAAATCCCGTATGCCTCCGCCTTCGTGGCATAGCTCGTCATAAACGTAGACTTGACTACGACAGTATAAAAACCATGTAATGTAACTTACCCCGCCATCCCGATCGATATTGGTACAAAAACTCCGAGATCGCTAGATAGCGGGCACCAGCGATCAGAGCTGATGATAACGGGTTCGATTCCCGGCCGGCTGATGTGTTCTTTAGATAATTTTGTATTTTGGGAAAATCGTCCGAGTATTAGGCAATAGTTTTATACGAAAGTCGCATTCATAAGTATATTCATGAGGGTTATACCAATTGTACTGTGAGAACAATAAAATGGCTCCATTTTTGGTTGGTTTTAGTCGATACGGCGGGATAAAATGACTATGGTATGAGGTATTTATTACCTCTCTATGAGTAATACGAGAAGTCAGTTAAGATTTTAACCTTAATCCATTTGAGAGGTGTGATGATGATGTTAAATGTATGTACCAGAGCGAAGCCGGTGCGGGTCGCTAATCTATCTTTATAAATAACTAGCTGTCCCGCCCAGCTTCGCTCGGGTGAAAAAGTTAAATTGCCCGTAACACGATCGCAGCGCCACCTATTGGGTCCAATTGTAAATCTAAACCATTCTCGAATCTAGCTTAAGACACGCAGAAACACACAGAAAGCTTCGCCCGGGTAAAAAGGTAAAATTGAAACTCGATCGCAGCGCCACCTATCGGGTCCAATTTAATATAGCCTATGTTACTCGGGGATAATGTAGCTTTCCAAAGGTGAAAGAATTTTTGAAATCGGTCCAGTAGTTTCGGAGCCTATTCATTACAAACAAACAAACAAACAAACAAACAAATCTTTCCTCTTTATAATATTAGTATAGAAAATGAATACCTAAATGTGGCTAAGCGCAAAACTCGAAAACGGCTGATACGATTTGGATGATTTATTGTGTATTGTGTTTGATGAAGTCTGAGAAAGGTTCTTATGGAGAGAAAAAACGTAAAAATTATGAGGAAATAAGTAAATACATACATTTTCTCGACTTAGCTAGTTGACAATATACCTACAATATAAGTTTGATACATGTGCTGCCATCTGTTGTCAAACAGGGTTTGAATTTCGACAGCGCCATTTAAATTGAACCAATATGGCGCCAGTTTGCATGTTATCTCACTCGCATAGGGTTGAAATTTGCTTTAATCGGCCACTGCACGAGTTCTAGTTATGTGACGCGCATTACTACGAGAATCACATTTGAGTATAGGTTACCAATACTTACTTAAGTAATAAGTAACCCCATTAACCATAGATAATTAAGATTTATAGTCAAATTTATAGACGTATTTCCCATTGGGACTAATCAAACGATAACCGTAATGCATAGATCGAAACTAACGTTACAGATAAAAACCGTATAAAACATGTATTTCGCTAATTAAATGCCAAGTTGGCCAACGTTCCTTATCAATACCAGAATTGTTATCTCAGAGGAAACATAACACACTTCCAGTTGATACGCTGATAATATTTTAAATATACTACAAACTCTTAATCATGCAAGAGTTAAAAATTAAACTAATATGAAGTGTGAAACAATTACTTTCGGATGCTGATGTAAATTTTACAAATATACAAGTAGCCTGAGGAAATGACAGTTTCCGAAAAGATATACACGAGGATATTTTCACAGCACCTACAAGGTCTAGAAGAAAACTGAAGATAATATACACATTTATACATACATATCACCACGCCGAGTCCCTATGGGGGTAGACATAGGGTGGAGCGCCAGTTCTCTCTAGACTTGCATACCTCTTTCGTTTCGTCCACATTCATTAGTCTCTTCATACATGCTCGCCGGTTTCGAGTACTCTATAAATATATTTGACTGTTATTTCAGTGAAAATTTTATGCCAGTACTTTATCCGAATTCGTTTCAGTCATGTTAGGTTGGAAGTCTAACAATCATATAAATATAAGAAACAACTATATAAAAATAACTTTTAACCGCAAATTTTCAGTTGTAGATGCACTATTAATTAAACATAATTATAATTAAATATGACTTAAAAATATTCAGTTAAAACATACTTTTCACCGAGCTGGTCAAACAACAGTACCTACTTGACTGATGACACAAAAGTGAAATCGGCTTGATCGGTGCCAACTTATTCGGAACGCAAAGTGTTCGTCAAACTACGAGTTTTCACAGACGAGACCTCATCGCATTAAAACCAGCAAATGTCAGTAAAGATATTATTGTGAAGTCGCATTTGAAACATGGCGATAGACTTTTCATCTGTCATGTTGTCAGCTGTACATGTCATCGGCAACAGCGTGTTCACACATGACATGAAAAGAATTAAATGTACACACAAGCTGTTTCAGTTGTGTAAAATTTGATGTTATTTGGTAGATGTTTCTGGATTAAAACATAGATAAATTTTGAGTTAATCCAGATAATTAATTCCAGTCAGTCGTTTAAGAATGATTGACTAACAAACATTTGCATTTATAATACTCCTCACCATCACGAGGTAGGTAACGAATGGAGATATAACTCTATCCTACTCACATATGAAAAGTAAAGTTTCCCCATATGCTTACAATCACAGGCATCAGACACATCGCCTGGGACACATTTAGATGCAACGTAATCATAACAACAAACGAAGTCCCCCAGAGACACACGCACACACAATTGATAATGAACGTGAAATCTCTACAGAGATAACGTTTTTTCTCCCCTCTGTTATCAGGAGATCTGAGTCGGTCTACTGCTCACTCACACACGCGTCCGCTTGAAATGTTTTAGAACAAAGGACTTTGAGACGTGTGAATTAATAGGTTAGTATGGAAAATAAAATATTCTTAATTTGAAATAATATTAATTAGGCTTATATTTTACATTCAAATGGGAGTGCACTTTTTTTTAATTTGTTACTTGCCAGTATATGTCAATGTAGATTGTGTAATAGCTGTGTCGCTATTACATACTACTAAGGGCAAAAAGCATGCGATGCGCCTGATGGTAAGCGGATACCACCGCCTATTGACTCATGCGATACTTGAGCTATGTGTGACTAGTGCTATGACGAATAGCGACTGCCTTCAAACTTACTCAAAGTGATAGCAATAATGATAGCAATGATCTAAATACCTACAACAGAGCCAATTACCCTCAGCTGCATAGAGTATGTATGGCAATACATGATACTATATCTATAACATATATATGGCATGACAGACACACTCAAAACAAAATAATCAGTGAGGGAAATCCACTGTACGTAGTGGATTTCCCTCACTGTCCCATCAGCATAGAAATTAGTGTCGCAGTCCACATAACTCACAAGAAGTCCTAAAAATTAGTCTAGAATAAATTGTTAGTAGTATTTTTAGATGAAGCCGCAAAAAAACATTTAACCACACTTAAACACACCACTGAATAAACTATAAAAGTACAAAGAATACTGACATCTCATATTACATCTCCGAACCCGACACGACACGCGAAGCTGACGTTTCAATGACAGTGACAGCAGCTGTCAAAATATCAACACACCACACACGCGCGCCATTTTAAATGGAATCCATTTTGACATTGCTCGTCTCAAAGTAACTCCGTTATCAGAAATCTATACTGTAATTAGAGATTTGTATCGCATGCGACGTTAAGAATCACTATTTTGTGTATGAATGGAGGTTTTTGTTTACGACTGTGCTCTGGGCATGAGTCGTGTTGTTATTAACACGGAAGGTAATGAGGTAGGCTTGGACTAGGGTGATATTGGGATGTTTAATTAACGATTTCCGAAAATTTTTAAATGTTTTTATTATCTTAAGCCATGGTCGCCGAGTGGTTTGAGTAGCTCTCTGCGACACAGATCGCAAGTTCTAATTCCAACAGTACCAATGAGTTTTTCCGAACTTAATTACAGTGAGTTAATCACACCACGAGCTTTAGGGTGAAGAAAACATCGAGAAAACGTGCATACGTCAGAAAAGCAATGCAAAGGCGTAAGTTATTCTTGAGTAACGGCGATGGACTCGCCATCTTTCACGTCGGCACCTAAAATATGTCTCTGGCGGAAAGTGGAGGTAAATTTGGAAAATGCAATGGTGCTGACCACCAGATTGCACACCTGCAATGAAATTTTGCAGGTGATAACACGACAAGTTGTAAAGTGGAGTAAACCTTTTTATTAATGCCCTCTTTATTGGATAGCGCATAGCCAAAATAATAGATGCTAACATTACAGCTGGCGAGTCCATCGCCATTACTCAAGCACGCCTATATATGCGTCTTTGGATTACTTCTCAAACGTATGCATCGATATTTTCCTACAGGGAAATCACTGTGTTTAGTCACTCAAATCGTCTGTCAAATTACTTCTCAAACGTCTGTCAAATTACTTCTCAAATGTCAAATTACTTCTCAAATGTCAAATTACTTCTCAAACGTATGCATCGATAATTTCCTACAGGGAAATCTCTGTATTTAGTAGCAACACCAAGTTTGTATACCAACCAACACACATTTATTACCTCGCAATACGGCTCTTTAGGAATATATTTCAATATGTAGTTATTTATTGTTTTCCCTTATAAGCTCCACCACGCCACCACAGAGAATATATGACCCATAGTAGTAGACTTAATGTCGACTTAATATCATGAACATTAAGTCTTTTCATATTATTAGTATTCAGTAGTGTTCATGGTAACCTATATTTGTTTCTTAATTTAAGTTTTACGCTTGCAAAATGTAATAGTGTTGTGTTATTGCATGAAAACGTCGGTAAACCTAGATAAATAAATTGTATAGTTTAAAACCATCGGTCGCAGAAACTACGAAGTAGCGATAACACAAAGTAGCGAACTAATGTAAGATACAAAGAAATGTAACCAAAGATAGGCACATATAACCATATGAGAAGCTTATCGCCGGTTTATGTAGTGTCGTACAATGATACAATATCTCGATTGCTATAAAAATCAAGTATTTACATTGGTAGCACTGAAGCGGCTATCAGAACAGCAACTTGATAAAAATTACATGCAATCATTACAATCGTAACGACATGTTAAAGCTGATTTGGAGAGCCCGATTCGATTTCCACTTGATATTAAACGCTTTATAATTATTATGTAGTATTAAAATCCCAATATTAAATGCAACCAGTGAACAAATTAAAGTGGATTATTTAAATCCTCTCAATATACTGAGAGGATTTGGGCTCTAAATGATATCAAATCAACAATATTTTATTCAACGTAAGGGACACAGGCAACACTTATTGTTCTACTATCAGCTACCTCTGTGTATATATTCGACAGAGTTAAGTAAACGAATATTAGACAATACTATCACAATTCCATTGCTTTTAGAACGCAAAGGTCATCAGTTATCGGGACTAATTAAAAACTAAACTCACCAAGCAAAATGGTATCAAATAGACATGTAAACAAGACTTACACATTGTTTTGGCGACGGCCGCGCCACCTGGCGGGAGGGCACTGCAAGCTAACTCCAGCTGTTTCAGGTATTTCAACCAAAATAACATCACAGAATCCATAACACTGGTTGCACTTAAGTTTTACAAGTATGGATGATATAAAATGTGTAGGAACGTTGGTCTGTCGTCATACTTTAGCCGAGTAAAGTGAGTGACTGGCTTCGGGCAGCCGGGCGCCCCTCGGGCACACAGCCGCGCGCCGCCGACACACACCGACACACACCGACACGGCCGATCTCTTATCACTCGGCTTAACTAGCAATGGCCCCAGATGGTATCGGCATCGCGCTCGCGGTAACGTTGCATTGAAAGATAACGTCGTAGATCCTATCGCTGTTTGAATAAACTTGTATAAAATGTGAAATAAAAAGCTGCAGGCCCCATAAAGGTGGTATCTGCGTGATTCGCCCGATAGCGAACTAGCTTGGCTCATGTTTTCCAGATGAAAATGGGCAGCATTGGACACGCGGAGGAATGCGCGGGGACAGCTTGCACTCGTGACATACATATTCGTAGGTCGGATGTTAAAACTATTATTTTCGATATTAACGACCAAGTTTAAGTGGTCAAGGGGTTCGAATCGTCTGTTACGCAAAAATACAATTTTCCGAACTTAAGTAGGTGAAGGAAAACGTCAAAATGAAGCCTGCATAAGTTTGATTAGTAATTTTGAGGCGTAGGTATGTATAGTCGTGCTAAAGAAACAGCGACGGACTCGCCGAATATCAAATCAATATGAACGAAACGAGGTTGTTGTAACACATCTGCATACCCCTTTGAGGACTTTTGGAAAGCGTAAAGATATATAAAACGATACAGAGTTGCATTAAGAAGGTTCGTACTTACATGAGGAAGAACGTAACGTTTGGAAGTTTGAATGCTTTTGGTTGCTTACCTTTTATTTACCTTACCTTAATTTTACTTACCTGAAAGAAACATTGGAATTATTGATACAATTCTGATCAACTCGATCAAGTTTGCCAAAAGCTTCGCAGAGCCTGTTTCTTGTACGCTATGGTGGCAAATAAGCATGCTGTCCACACAGCCATGAGCTCCCGTTACCAACCATGTGATACGTACACACAGAAATAAAGTACAAATAGAAATAAAGAAAATCCTTCTTCTTACTAATATTATAAACGGGAAAGTTTGTAAGCTTGGATGTTTGAATGTTTGCTGCTCATTCGCGGTAAAATGGCTGAACCGATTAGGCTGAAAATTGAAATGCTGATAGCTTCTACCTAGGATTAGGACATAGCGGGCTATTCCAGACTTACAGGCCTTCATACATGCTCTGCGGTTTCGAGTACATTTGATGTGCCCGTTGAGTGTTCGATCGTACTGATATTTTCGTATAGTATATCTGTTTCGTAATCTTTACAAGCACACCCTTATTGACGCCAGTTACTTTGCGAATCTATTCATAGCACACGCGAAATAATGTCGTTACGATGCAAATTTATATATGCACTAGCGGTCCGTCCCGGCTTCGCACGGATGGATTTTTTTTTAAAAGAAGGTATAGCCTATGTCACTCAAGGTGAATGTAGTTTTCCAATGGTGAAATAATTTTTCAAATCGGTCCAGTACTTTTTGAGCCAATGCGTTACAAACAGACTAAGGGCTCCCACACATAAACACGATACGACGTCGCGTCGTTTCACGATACGACATCGTGACGTTAGAAACTCAAAGACGTTTTGTGTTTTGTGTTTCAACACAGAATTTTGAATAACAACTGCGCAGGATTGCATCATGAGTTTCTAACGTCACGATGTCGTATCGTGAAACGACGCCGCATCGTTGTTCGACGCGACGTCGTATCGTGTTTATGTGTGGGAGCCCTTAACATACAAATCTTTCCAATTTTTAATATTATAGTATATATATGCGTCTATAATTTCAACAATTGCTGTGTATATGACGCAGTTAATAATATACAAAGTTTTTGGTTTCGATCGTATCATAGTTGCCAAGGTGATCATTTACCTGATACTAGACGACTACCGAGCCAGAAGGCTGTTGGATTGTCATCCGATTATAAGCCTTAACTCCATATAGCTTAGGGTTAGGATTCCGTAAAGACTATCAAGCAGGTGGTAGAGTACTCCGTACGAGCCTTGTAAGATGAATCAGATTATGTATCGTTCGGATCGCATATGCAACGCTCATTTACATAAAAAACTATTATTTTTTCTACCGTATTTTTATCTATCATCGCTAGAGGTCTGTTTTCAGCAAAGACAATTTTGATGTTTTTCATTTTACTCAAACAAATTGGTCATGGTCACATGGCTTTCTCGCATATCTTCAAAGATATTATATCTTCCCGCTTTTCACAAGGGTCCCAGAAGGGGTGGGGGGATGTATGTTGGTACCCACACACCCACTTTCCGGCATTAAATATTTTAGCTACCAACGTGACACATGGCGAGTCCATCGCCGTTACTCAAGCACGACTATACATACGTTTTTTGAATCTCTTCCCAAACGTATTCAGGTTTCCTCACGATGTTTTCCTTCACCGTGAAACCGTGAAGCTCGTGATTAATCACTGTACTTAAGTTATATTCTTTTTCGTTACTTATTAAAGCTCTGTATCCCCGGCTAGCAGCAAGACGATATAATAGCATATTCCCTCAATAAAAAGGCTATATATTTGACGACCGCCTGGTTAAGTGGTCCGGAGTCTCTGACTGCGAAGCTTGTGGCGGGCTCGATTTCGCTACAGGCAGGTATTTGTGTGATTAAAATGAGTATGTACTAGTTTCTTATTGTTAAATGTAAATGACTAAGATTTATTAATGATATATGAAATACAAAGTAATTATAAATATAAACTAACTACAAATAGAATAAGTGACCCAAATCTGTGTCACGCGGAAGGGTGCCAAGAAGACTAGCGGCATTGCCACGTTGTATGGCAATGCTGATTCGCTGAGCGAAATATTCGCCAGTCTTCCTACATGACTTTTATGACAAAGTACAATTAACTAGAAATCAGGAGATGAAATGGCGTAACAAGCTGCCCTAATTTTTGAAGTTGTTCACAAATCGACGAAAGGTTATCGACACGAGGGTTAAAACATTTAATTATACCCACATAGGCATCACTGGGGTGAAACGAGTGAGTTACAGTGTCAATTGGAGTCCATTAGCTACCAAAAGTGGACTGGAACCTCCCACCGTCTGGGGCAACGTTAAGAAAGCCGACCTGCAGCTGATACGCATGGCGCCACGCTCAGATAAAACTATATAAATCAACCCGCGATATGGATGCGATAAAACATAGATCAATATATACATAATATATATACAGGTTGTATCAATACAACTCTTGTCTTCTCGAAGTTTTAGGGTGTTTTGAATATATCCTCAAGATGAAATAAAACAAATAGCACCATAGAAACATGGTTTTATGAGTTATTGCAGTAACTAATTTTAAATAAAAAAAAGCGAACGTAAAAAAAGGTAAAAAATTTACAAAATAGAAATTGCTTAGAATGAAATACACTTAAAATGCCTTATATTTGAGCATCATGCTGTATATATTATATTATAATAATCAGTTCGCTTCCTTAGTCCCTAATGGAATCCTAATGTGACAAAAGATATTTTGTTTTAAGTCCACTGGAATGTTAGGATCACTGTTTTGTTAATTTCTTTTCAATTGTACGAGATTTATATTTTATTTATCGCTCGGTAGAAGTTTTCGTGTCTGAACGATACTATTATAGCGATTGTTTTTGTGGGCGACAGGACTAATTTTGATATGAGCATTTTTATTACACTTCAAAGGTGATAAATGTGGGGTGAGGTCAGATCTAAGCAACACCTAAGGTAATACAAGGAGGCTGCCGACCCTGCAGAGATTCCACTACTAGACCTTTCTGGACGACCGTCTGGTCTAGTGGCTAGAGCTCCTGACTGCGACACTTGAGGTTGCGGGTTCGAATCCCGCTGAGGGCAGATATTTGTGTGATGAACACGAGTATTTGTACCTTAGTCTTGGATGTCCTCTGTATTTATGTATTTATCTATCTAGATAAGGAAATATATCGTTGTCTAGTGCAGGACCTCCACCTTACCGAAGTCCGTAGCCAAATAACACAATTTTTTGTGTTGTGTTCCTACGCGGTGAATAAGGTTTCCAGTAATGAGCTCCTTGGGGAGGGGGGAGGATTGTTACATTGTGTTGGAAGCAGAGGGATTAAATCCATTATACTGCCAACACACTATAACTCTCCGAACACAGAGTGGCAACGCGCAAGTGATACTTTAGTATTGTGAGCGTAAATAGGCTACGGTAACCCATCAGGTGGGCCGTATGCTTGTTTGCCACTCTTGTATAAAAAAAAAAAACCCCTCTCTGACCCCCCATAGGTACTGACCCGTTGGGGGGGCTTTGGCTTTGGGAGGTACAGTTACCGTAAGATGACATAACATGCATGGATTAAATATAAAAAAAAGGCTTATTGGCCGAGTGGTTCGAGTGGCCTGCGACACAATGATTGCAAGTTCGAGTCCCGACTGTACCAATGAGTTTTTCTGAACTTAAGTACACTGATCAGTCACACCAAGAGCTTTACGGTGAAGGAAAGCATCGAGAGGAAACCTTGTGCAGGTTTAAGAACAAATTCAAAGACGTATGTGCTAGAGTAACGGCGATGGACTCACCATCTGTCACGTTGGCACCTAAAATATATCTCCGGCGAAAAGTAGGTGTGTTGGTATAAACCTATACACCTACGCCTACCTTACCCTTTTGGAGAGGTGTGAAGACATTATAAATACCTAAGTGCTATTATAGTGAGAGTAACATGTTGCGAACGGCCCGTGGTCCATCATAACTGTTCGAGACGGGCCATAGTGTATTGTGAAGCTAATTGGATAGAGATGGTTATCACTCCCGCCGATAAAATGGAATAGATAACATTCTGTAGTGACTTATTAAGGTCGTTCCCAGAATAATATTAGATGGCGCGATATGAGGCTCGTGTGTGGACAGTTGGCAAAAAAAATATGTCTTTTACGTTAATACTACAACAATAAAGCAATATTCTATTCCTTTTGTATTCTATATTAATCCTGTCCGACAGTTTCTACTGTCTATGGAAAATATCATTGTAGCTATCTGTCAGTGAGAGTTCTGTCAAAATCGGTCGTTTCGGAGATTGGCCGGATCATAAACACTTTGGTTTTGAGGTTTTGATACCAGTATCTTATACTCTTTCATTTCAGCGCTTTGGAAAATAATAATAATATACACTTCTCATCAGAAAAATCTAAACATAATACTTACAAAACATAAACTTGCAAGGTGTTTCGATTTTTCTGATGAGAAGCGTATATACTAACTGGGTGTCTTAAAAAAATAGGACAGCTGAAAAAATAAAACTTGTATAAAATACAATCCAAGTTGTTAATTTTTGTTTAATCTGCTGTAACTATAAAGTTACACGTAGAATCTAACTACGTTTTTTTAATGTTATTAATAGTTTCTGAAAAAAAGCTTGTTTCGGAATAAACCTCCACTGGTTTAGGCAGAGACAGTAGATCGCTCATTCTCTATGACTAACCCTTTCGCTTCGTCCATATTCATCAGTCTCTAGTGTGTATTGCTTATTAAATAGTTTCGTTATTTATTTAATGATAAGTCAATAGATACAGTTGATGTTGTATTACTCAGTAAACTGAGGAAATTTTAAATTCGCGTTTTGCGTCGAAAACTCACGCTGCCGACGGTCCAGCCCTATCAGTGATCTGAACAACGGATCGCGTTGTGTAGTTTTTGCGAAATTGGCGGGCGCTGATCGCGTTTTATTCACTCCCGTTGATTCCCTGTAACGCTGCAATCTGCAAATGTAACCCGTCTATGCCTTTTTTGAAAAACTTGTCAGAAATAAAAAAAACCGCGGTGCCCGAGTGGTTCGAGCAATTGCTTGCAACACAAGGGTTGCAATTTGGAATCCCGACCCAATCAGTTTTTCAAAACTTAAGTACAGTTATTAGTCATAATATACTGTTATGGAAGACATCGAAAGGAAACCTGCATACATTTGAAAATAAAATTCAAAGACGTAGTCGTGCTCTAGTAACGGCGGTGGACTCTCCATCTGTCACGTTGGCACCTTAATATATCTGTGGAGGAAAGAAGGTGTGTGGATACTACCTCTGCCTACCCGTTCGGGGTTGGCATGAATATATCTTAAATGGACATCAGCCAAAATGTACCTACGATGCCTCGTTTATTGATATATATATTTTTAAATTTAATTTTAAAGTAAGATATGATTTGCAAAATCTATTAAAGCAGCTCAATAATTAGTTGCGTGCTTTTATATTATTAATATGGAGTCGTGAAGGCATACGCGCAAGATAGGCATCTTTTATAGCAAAAAGGTGCATAAACATTATTAGAAAATCATGATCTCGGATATGAGATAGTTATATATGTATATGTAATGACGGCCGTCTGGTCTAGTGGTTAGAGCTCCTGACTGCGAAGCATTAGATCGCGAGTTCCATTCGACTATTTGTATATAAATGTAGATATATAATAAGCCGTGGTGGCCGAGTGGTTCGAGCAGTTGCCTGCGACGCAAAGGTCGCAAGTTCGAATCCCGACTGTACCAATGAGTTTTTCTGAACTTAAGTACAGTGATTAGTCACACCACGAGCTGAACGGTGAAGGAAAACATCGAGAGGAAACCTGCATACGTCTGAGAAGAAATTCAAAGGCGTATGTATAGTCGTGCTTGAGTAACGGCGATGGACTCGCCATCTGTCACGTTGGTACCTAATATACCTCTGGCGGAAAGTGGGTGTGTGGGTATTACCTATACACCTCTGCCTACCCCTTCGGGGACCCTTGTGGGAAGGCGTGAGGATATATTATATTATATTATATATAAGTATATATATCGTTGCCTAGGTACCATAGTACAAACTTTGCTTAATTTGGGGCTATGTCAAGTTGTGGCATTGTCCCAAGGTATTTGCTTATTATAATTACTCACTACCTAGTTACCTACCTTATTTTTTGGAATTTAGTGCGCGGTAAAACATCTCTATCTGTAACTAGTAAGTTATACGACTATCTTTTGTAAATATAGTTAATTGTTGTTATAATGTAAATAAACACTTCTCTCTCTATCTCTCTCTATCTTTATCTGTTCCAAATGTCATCCATTTCCATTGAGTAGTTTTTGCGTGAAAGAGGAACAGACATTCGCATTATAATTGTTGGATCGTAGGATAAATCACTGTTGAGGGGAATCTTGTCGTGATAATCAGCAACATTGCTGAAAATCCAGGCCGTAAAAGTAGGAGATGGCAAATATTAAGTAAAACTAATGGTGAATCGCGTTGAGCGTATCGCGAGTGAATCATTAAGCCACGATAGAGGGCGGAGGTGATGGCGCGCACGCTGCGCCCAGGCTGGTGCGGCGCCACTTGGGGCGGGCGGCAAACACACGCATACAATTTTATCTTAACGTTATATTTTGACCTTCTACACGTACCAGATGGAAGAATGGTTCGCCTCAATCTAACTGTGATGAAAGGAGAAAGATGATAGGCCACCTTATTCGACATGTCAGCATCTTTAAGAATATATTGCTGAAATTATTGACGTATTTGTCTGCTCTTTGGGTGAATTCACTAATATAGCTTTATATGTTCCCTAGTATATTGTGTCATAAAAATATATGTGCTTCTCTATTGTATTGGTCTTGTACTGTGAAAATAGATGTCAGTTTTGATGTTAAATATAGAAATAAATTCATTAATAAATTTGAGAGACAAGAGAGGAAAACCAAAATTGGCATAAATACACCATATAAAAGGCAAACTGTCTCCCATGACGTAGGAGGTCAAAGAGATTGCGCTGGACAGAAGTAAATAGAAGAAATTGCCGACTAGCTCAGCTCTTAACTTTATGGTGATCTACCTGTAGCGCTCACAGTCGCACCACACCTCGCATACACTCGATTACACCCTTTGTTCGATCCTCGGAGCATAAGAAAAATGACCAAACACTATCTCCCAGCGATACTATTACTTAAACAAGATGCCTCTCTCCTGATACCGAGGGGAGCTGGTGGTAAGGAGTTCGCACTATGGATACTGCACTATCTCCGTGTGTTTTAAGATATTTTATTCGTATAAATACTACACTTATACTATGGATAAACTCCAAACCTTTAATACCGATAAAAAATCGACTATGTAAAAACGCCGTGGTGGCCGAGTGGTTAGAGTAGTTGCCTGCGACACAAAGATCGCAAGTTCGAATCCCGACTGTACCAGTTTTTCTGAACATAAGTACAGTGATTAGTCACACCACGAGCTTTACGGTGCAGGAAAACATCGAGAGGAAACTTGCATACGTCTGAGAAGCAATTCAAAGGCGTATGTATAGTCGTGCTCGAATAAAGACGATGGACTCGCCATCTGTTACGTTGGCGCCTAAAATATATCTCTGGTGGAAAGTGGGTGTATGGGTATTACCTATACACCTCTGCCTAGCCCTTCCCCTTTGTGGGATGGCGTGAGGATATATATATATATACTTAAATAATAATATATATAACTTAAAATAGTGTTAATTGCTGCTCGAAATAAGCAACCGCCAGAAAACAATACTGAGACATCTCGTTGGGTGGGCTGAGTATCCATTTGTCACATAGTCGCTACCACGATACGCCCTTTTGTTGGTCGATAGCCATCACATGCAGTGCTGGTTTGAAGCTGTTTTATACATTGGTTACGAGTGAGATCATGTTACCTCCCTTTGTGATACGATTCTCCTGGACACATGATTTCAATCTTCTTGTTTAGAAGGGATTAAGTTCGTGCTTTCGTTTTGAAATATTTTCTTATTCTGTAGTCACATTCTGTAGGCACATGTCGATGGCTCCATTTTGCCGCGTGGAATTTAACTTAAAAGTTATTTTTCCGTCTCTAAAATAAAAGTAGTCTATGTTACTTCTAATTACATCAGCTATCTGCCAGATAAAGTTCCGTCAAAATATACTATTAACAATTTTGGTATTAAAATACCTACTGAAAACTGATTATAAATTTGAATGAAACTATAAAATTATGGATGTTCTTATTTAGATAATAATTTTAATATTTCCAACCACATAGATCAAACCGAACGTATACTAATCTATCTATTTACACCGTAAAGGAATTTGCGTGATGATAATATGTCGTATACATGTGTCTAATTTACAAGCGGAGCATGGAGTGTATTACAAAACATGGGCTTAAAACCATGTCTTTCACATCACTACCATTCATAAATGTAACAAAATAATGGTGACAATCGACCACCTGATTTTATGGCGATACCGCATTCCGCTTACTGTTTCAAATGGTGAACAATGAGCTATTTGTTACGACAAATACACCCATGGACCACACAAAAAAGCCTTCAAAACCGCTAACATAACACCTATCCCGCATCCATTACCTGGTAATAACGTCGTATTCAGATAATCCCAGAACGAAACCGTCAATGTACCACCGATAATATTTCCAGTCGTTGTGAGTGATGTTATTGGTAGCTGCGCCCGCGCCGGTAGTCACAACATGCTTTTTCTTTTCCTTTTTTGTCTCTGTCGTACACATTGGTTTTTAAATTGTAAAACAGGCTAAGACTGTGTTGTATACATTTTTATGTCGATCGATAATATTGTTCTTTGGGATTTTATAAGATCCGAATCGGGATTCTGTTTCAACTGTCAGGTTATTAAAGTAGGTGTCTGCTGTCATGGAATGGACAGTTAAATACACTTCTTCTTTGTTTTGGTATCATACACTGTTCGTGATTTTAGGTATGGATGAAATATTTATTTATTTATTTTTTTATTTATTTATTTATTTACACACACCTTAACATCCTTACAGTAGGTATACCAATATGATGTTAAAAGAAAATTATAATAATAATAATAACAACATTAATAAACTAATTTACAATATAACAAACAATTATCTAAAACATCTGATTAGCACGCACAGTCATACACTAGTTGGGGTTTTCCCTGGGGTGTCTCCAGGGTGTCGCATGCAGATCCACTTAAATAAAGGTTTTTAATTTTACGTCACACATACATAGCTGTCAAGAGTGGCTCAAGGGCTATGCAGATAGTAGAATGCCAGATCTCCCTAGACTTACAGACCTCTTTCGCTTCATGTAAATTAATCCCTTCATACATGCACGCCGGCTTTGAGTACTGTAATCTGATATTATCCAAATGTGTTTGCTCTGAATCACTAGAGTGATGCAGAGCTCTAAGGAATAAATTACAATATTCATTTGGTGAATTTGGTGAAGCCTTATTACTTGGAATCAGAAACACGACGGCCTGATAGCCGAGTGGACAGTATTTTTCAGTCTACTTCATCTTAGTTCAGTCTACTATCCAAGAATATTTTCTACTTACCACAAGTAGAAAATATTCTTGGATATATATCATTGTCTAATGGCCACCGTACATCGCTTATTGGGACAAGGTTAGTCAATCAGACTTCTGAACCAAACATTAAAATATCCAAGACTAATCGCCATAGTTTTCATGCACATTATAAGCTTAATCTAGTATCTTTGAAGCGATCAACTTTAACGACCGCTCGCTATCGGATAACGCTTTCAAGATTACTTTGGAAGTCCATGTTGGATAATGAAACTACCATAATTACTGAAAAATAAGCTCTAGACTCTTGTTACTATTGATCGTCCGATGTTAATGCTTGCTGATAGTTCGAGGCCACATGCTATGACGTAAGCTGGTCATCATCATCATCACGCCGAGACCTCATCAAGGTAAGCAGTGAGAATAAAGTACCAGTTCTCTATAGAGCTACATATCTCTTTCGCTTCGTCCACATTCAACACTTCATACATGATCAACAGTTTCTAGTTACCTTGATGTTCCTTGAGTGTCCGATCGAATTGAATTAGGTAGTTGAAACTTGGTCTTCTTCTGCCTCTTCTTGCACCTACTTTCATATAGTATACCTGTTTCGTCAAGCTTTAATCTTAACATGCCTTTCTTCATCAATCACACCTTTGTTTACAGTTGTTTTGCGAATCTCGTTTGTAATCCTAGATAGAACTGGCTCTACTATCTCTGCCTACCCCGTTAGGGACTCAATGTGATGATGATATTGCTTATATTATATTATATATATATTATATTATATTGCTTCGCTGTAAACAGTGAAGGAAGACATCAAGGGGAAACTTGAATTTGAAAAGCAATAAAAGAGTCCTGATGCTCATTTCAAACTTGTTTACGCTAAGACCAGGTAAAGCATTTGTATATAACCTTCTTTGAATATTCAAGTTACAGTATAATCTCTAAGAAGTAAAAGGTTTCAACTGATTATAAAAAGCTAAAACCGCGCCTACGACCCGATGGTTTCCGAATCCAACCGAACGTGTACGAAGCTTAAAACTATTGGCGCCAATACAATCAGCTGTTATCGCTGAGATTATACCCAGCTGAATAATGGGCGATTTTAATTCACTTCTTATCTGATCCCACCACACCTTGAGTCTGTGTCGTGAGTGTTTCCGAATGATGTTGGTATATAAACAATTTCACGACGGGTAATTTATAAGAAGGTTATCAATTAAAATTTGACGACTGTTCTAGTGGTGAGAGCTCTTACTGCGACGGCTGAGAGATTCGATCCCTGGTGAGGGCGGAGGCTTTTGTGATAAACGCAAGTATTGCGTCATTTATCGTGAACAATATATTTAGTGATAAGCAGTAAATCATTGCAATGTATATATTATAAATAGAGCCGTGGTGGCTGAGTGGTTCGAGTATGCGCCTGCAATGCAAAGACTGCAAGTTGGAATCCTGGCTGTACCAAGCTATGTACAGTCATTAATCACACCCCGAGCTCTTCGATGAAGAGAATTATGCTTTCAAATTATTGAGAAACGATAGGCTCGCCATCTGTCACGTTGGCACTTAAATACATCTCCAGCGAAAAGAGGGTGTTGGTATACCTCTGCTAGCCCCTTCGGGAGACTCTTGTGGCGAGGCGTGACGATATATCAAAAGGAATAAGTATGGATTTACTTCATGACACTCCATGGCAAAATTACAGCTCAGCGAAGCCAACTTTTGTGCAACGAATTTATGCAAAACAGTACGTTTTCGTCGAGAATTTTTTTGGCACAAGTAAATGACTACTCCCATACGTTAGCCAACGTTTTGGCAGCGGTCCCATTCGATACAGTTGATATTGAACCTTAAAACCATACTTTATAACGCAGCGATTATCATAAACGTCTGCGCAATCGCGGACTGAAATTTAAACCCACACAAAAAAATCGCTGGAAAATAGCCACGTACAAGCTTTGAGTGCGTATAGGTAGTGCGTAAGTTAAAAATACGAGTGTTCGAATTTTAATTTAATTATTTCCATGTTTCAGCGTTACAGAAATGGTCTTAATTTCCTAATACTTTATTTTAAAAAGTATAAAACAACCCAAACCCATTGTGGCCCATGTGAACTCGTTCAACGAGCACCAAAATTAATCCACCTTTGATGCGACCGCATTGTGTCCGCAGCGCTCGTATTATAGGCGCCAACTTAAGTCGATTGGTAACGAAAACTGAATTTCTTATGAAATCTTTATACATCTATATAAAATTATATCTTCGTCCTGTTTAAAGTACACTGAAAATGCACCACGAGTTTTGCGATGAAAAAGCAGGTTTAAGAAGAAAAAATATAAATACATATGTATGATCTTGGAAAGAGAAAGAAGCGATGGACATGCCATCCATCGTTGGCACCTTAATATATTTCGGCGAAGCGCGTGTTTACTGTTGTTAAGTCCCCACAAGGGTCGCGGAAGGGGTTTGCCGTGTCTACCGCTTCTGAGACCCAGAGAGAGCGGAAAGACACAGTGTTTAGTAGTTTAAGTAGTCTGTAAAACGGCGTGTCTTATTCTGTATACAAAAAAAACGTTCCCACTGATGGGAACGTCAAGAGTAATCGAAACCAGCGAGCATGTATGAATATTAATGAATGTGGACGAAGCGAAAGAGGTCTGTTAGTACTCTCCCTCTGCCTACGGCCTGATGATATTTAAGTAAAGAAATATATATTTAGATTTATTTTTTATTCGACCAAGACTACCAAAAGTTCTTCAGTGCTACCACAAAAATGAATGTTTTAATAGAAATAGAAAAGCCGTGGTGGCCGAGTGGTTCGAGCAGTTGCCTGCGACGCAAAGGTCGCAAGTTCGAATCCCGACTGTACCAATGAGTTTTTCTGAACTTAAGTACAGTGATTAGTCACACCACGAGCTCTACGGTGAAGGAAAACATCGAGAGGAAACCTGCATACGTCTGAGAAGAAATTCTAAGGCGTATGTATAGTCGTGCTTGAGTAACGGCGATGGACTCGCCATCTGTCACGTTGGCACCTAATTAATATACCTCTGGCGGAAAGTGGGTGTATGGGTATTACCTATACACCTCTGCCTACCCCTTCGGGGACCCTTGTGGGAAGGCGTGAGGATATTATTTATAATAGAAATAATGTAATTTTTCACGGTAATTTTTTTTTTCTCTTCATGGTTTTTGGAGAATGCTTTCCAAATAATGGTGTATGGTACAAGTGCTAAGTATGCGCAGAGTGGTAGACAAATACAGTATATTGCGTTATATATTTTTAATTAACATTGATAAAGCTAAAAACGTCTATATATATATAAATATCCCAAATCGGTGACACGCAGAAGGGTGACAAGAAGGCGTGGCCACGTTGTATGGCAATACTGATTCGCTGAGCGAAATATTTACCAGCCCGCTTAAAAGTAAATAGATAAGATATTTAAATATTAAAACATAAATTAAGCACAGCAAGGAGAGAAACATTTTATAGTGGTAATAAAAAATCGCTTCAACGTATCATTCGTACAGACGACTTTTTTTCCTGGTATGGCAAATACATGCACTATAGAAACACTCGATCGGCCAGTTGCATTACTGTATTAACATTTTTATGGGCCATATATTAGTTTAAACGCTGCAGTGAACAATTGATGGGGGGTACCATTGCTATTAAATGTGTCTTACTGCGGTAGTGCAAGTCCAATTGGGATTAGGCCATTTTGTAAATGTGGATAACTTGGTCCAACTTAAGTCTGGGCCTTGAACGGTTTTGAATCGATTTTATTGCTGTTGTCGACACTTTTTACGAATTTATTTTGGAACATTTGTACTATAAATGCGAATGTGTCTGTCGCAACCTAGCCGCTGTTTTTTTTTAAATAAATTATCATATGTCTAACTACGCGACAACTCGAATGGTCTAACTGCAATCATGTTTCAGGAAATTATTTTTTTTCACCCATGCGAAGCTGAGCGGGACAACTAGTATATTTAATATAATTAAGTGCTGTGCAGTTCATATATTCGACCTATTGGAAATATTTATTATTCGTGTTTTTATAATATGCGTACGAATAAAATTTAAATTTAGAAATAAGTGGCGCTCTACACTCTTTGCCTACCCTGTTTCGAATACTCTTGACTCTCCCATCCTTGCTTGCTCGATTAGATAATGATAGTTGAAACGTGGTCTTCCTATATATATATATTAACTTCCCTAATTTGCATTTTCGATAAACATGATTAACTCAATATTTTAACGCGATACGAAAACTCCAAGCACGAGTGTGTCAAGGAAAAGCACGAGGTAATATCGTCACACCAATAAATAGGTAAGTGTGTACACACGGGCGGGTGTTACGACGAGACTCGCGTGCTCGCCTATCAAAGTTTTTGTGCAACAATGAATGGTTGTTTTACGTCTAATCATTGCTGCTACAGTAGTGAATTCAACGTAAAAAGTAGCACAAAGTATGACCATCGTTAGTTTGTCTTGTTTTTGGACGTTATATAAGTGAACTTTAGTGTTAATAATAAGTGTGAGTGAAATATTATCTAACCAAGAAAAATCGATAAATATTTAATATTAATATTAATCGATTTATTAAAAATCTATTAATATTACTGTAATAATCGAAAGTAAGAAAATAATAAAAATCGTTCTTATGTGACGTATTACTACATAAATTTCTCTCATAAGTATTTTATTAAGACTGAGTGATGACAAGTTATCTCAGAACGCTGGCCGAACTAATCCGTGTGTCACCAACACCACAAACTTTATAAAACAATGGCGGAGGCACACGATAAGCTCTGCTTATAAATAAATTGGTCTACGATAACTCTAATTAGCGCGCTCGATGTAATCGCCTCCCGTATCTCACGCCAGACGCAATCCACAGGAAGCAAGGGCGATAATGGTGTGGCAAATAATTGATTTCTGTTAAACAAAGCTTGCTGAACTTAGATAACGTGTGTCACTGTTGCGCTGTTTGTCTATCGGTACATATATAAGCATAATATCCTTAGAATAAGTAGTCTTAGAGACGCAAAGCTACTTATGTTTTATAACTTACTATAATATTATAAATGTGAAAGTTTGTAAGTTTGGATGTTTGCGGTTCTTTCACGGCCAAACGGCTGAACCGATTTGGCTGAAAGTTGAAATGGTGATAGCTTATACCTAGGAATAGAACATAGGCTACTTTTTTATATTATCCTGATAAATTCGAAGTTCTTATATTATAATGTATGTTGCTCTTTCACGGCATAGCGGCTGAACCGATCCTAGCAGGAAAATTTCCAAAGCTACTATTTCGAACTCGACGCGGGCGAAGCCGTGGGCATAAGCTAGTAGTTTTATAAATGCGAAAGCTTGCAAGGATGTTTGTTTCTCAGTCACACCAGAACGGCTGAACGGAATTGGATAAAATCTAGCAAAGAAACGGATTATTAGCTGGATTGGATGAACAAACACAAGTTTTTTAGAGAAAATAATCACCGAATCAAATGGAATTTAACGCGGGGAAAACCACGGGGCACACCATCTCTCATCATCGTCTTTATATATATATATATATTTTTCTGTACGTGTGTTTGTCGCTAAACTCCTCCTAAGCGGCGGGACCGATTTTAATGAAATGTTCTGTGTGTCTTCAGGTGGATTCGAGAATGGTTTAGATCCACAATTGGACCCGTGTCTCAGGAGCTTTATTTTTTTCACACGAGCGAAGCTGGGCGGGACAACTAGTATACGTACAAAATTCTTCTTTACGCGTATATGTATGTCACCGCAATGGACCGATTTAATTTTTTTAAGGGTATTTTCACTGTATAATTTAAATTAAACGGACTAAATCTAAACGAAACAGAATTTAATACAAACAGACAAGGTAGATGGCGCCGCAATCGCGATTCATATTTTGATTGGACATACTTATAAGAGCCTGCTATAAAAAGCACATTGCGGCCAAACTTATGAAAACCTTCTATCTGCCTTGGGGCTTAAAAACTACCTTCAAGAAAACGTCCGCACTTCAATAACATTTGAAGACAAAACATGAGATATGGCGAAGCTTTCAAAAGCTGCATAAAAGATAAAAAGTATTTATAGCGAACCATCGGAGACGGGCCGATATGGTGGCGATATGGTGGCGATAAAAAGTCGATACTGCAGATACTGTTTTATAGCCGGCACGGACGGACAAACATACAGATAGTGTCGCGAAGGTCGAATAACAAATGGATGAGTCATAATGGTCGTGGGTGTTTTGATGCTCTTGAAATCCCTCACTTTTCATTATAAATATACTAGCTTATGCCCGCGGCTTCGCCCGCGTGGAGTTAGAAAAAGTAATTTTGGAAATTTTCCTGCTAGAATCGGTTCACCCGCTATGCCGTGAAAGAGCATACATTATAATATAAGAACTTTGAATTTTTCAGGACAAAAAAAAAGTAGTCTATGTCCTATTCCTAGGTATAAGCTATCACCATTTTGACTTTCAGCCAAATCGGTTCAGCCGTTTTGCCGTGAGAGAACCGCAAACATCCAAACTTACAAACTTTCACATTTATAATATTAGTAAAGTGGTAGGCAGAGAAGTGTGGGTAGTACCCACACACCTACTCTCCGCCAGAAATATATTTCAGGTGTTAGTGTGACAGACGGCGAAACCATCGCCGTTATTCAAGCACGACTATACATACGCCATTGAATTTCTTCTCAGACGTATGCAGGTTTCATCTCGATATTTTCTTCAGCATAAAGCTCTTGATGTGTCAAATCACTGTATTTAGTTCAGAAAAACTCATTGGTATGGTCGGGATTCGAACTTGCAATCTTTGTGTCGCAGGTAACTATTCGAACCACCTGGCCACCACGGCTTAAAATAAAAGTAAATGATACAATATATTGGTACGGAAGAGTCCTCGAAACCGGCGAGCATGTATGAAGAGACTATTGAATGTGCATGCAGTGGGATCTGTATATCTAGAGAGAACTGACACTACCCTTTCTCAACCCCGTCATGGACTCGCCGTGACATTTACCTATATGTAAAATAAGTACCTGGTACGACTACACAATTATAAATTGTTTCCATCAACAAATATCCGGCGGGAATCGAACACGTAACCTTTCGCTTCGTAATCAAGAACTGACCACATCAGACGATAAATAAATTAATTAAATGTATTTTCACGACCTAAGTACTTATATACAAAGCAAAAGGGTGTGCAAGACGTGGCAGAAGACCACGTTCCAACCACCTGGATCAAATCAATCGGACGCTCAAGGACGGGAATATCAAGAGTACTCGAAACCGACGAGCATGTATGAAGAGACTGATGAATGTGGACGAAGCGAAAGAGGTATGTAAGTCTGGGGAGAGCTGGCGCTCTATACTCTCTGCCTACCCCGTTAGGGACTTGGCGTGATGATATGTATGTATGTATGTAAAATTAGTACCTGGTGACGACCACACAAATAGAAAATTGTGTCCATCAACAAATATACGGCCTCGGCGGGAATCAACACGTAACCTTTCGCTTCGTAATCAAGAACTGACCACGAAATCAGACGATAAATATATATAATATATAATATATCCTCACGCCTTCCCACAAGGGTCCCCGAAGGGGTAGGCAGAGGTGTATAGGTAATACCCACACACCCACTTTCCGCCAGAGGTATATTAGGTGCCAACGTGACAGATGGCGAGTCCATCGCCGTTACTCAAGCACGACTATACATACGCCTTTAAATTTCTTCTCAGACGTATGCAGGTTTCCTCTCGATGTTTTCCTTCACCGTAAAGCTCGTGGTGTGACTAATCACGATAAATAAATTAATTAAATGTATTTTCACGACCTAAGTACTTAAACTTAAGTTGTATATAAAGTCATGCTCGATAGACAGCGGCACACTCTGCATCTGTATCGTACTATCAAGTCAGCCCTTGTCAACCTTCGGCTGCACAGGACATCCTAACACGTCAGTTTTTCCGGTTCGGTGTCAATGTATGTAAAATAGAATGTTGTAACACCTAGTGAACTGAGATTTAGTTGAACTGCGAGAAAACATAATTAAGAAAGAGATCCCAAGAAAGCAATGCAATAATTGTTGTTAAGTATGTGTCCTATTGGCTATCATAAAAGCCGTAAGGCTGTGTAAGACTCGAGAAGAGCTTTTACCCTCTTCGTTGCTCGGTCTCACAAAAGCACACACAGTAATGCGCAAGAGACACCCCTAGTGTTGCAACTACCGGCTATGATGATAAGCAATTAAGCAAATATTTTAAGTGAAAGAAAAACTCTAACCTAATAATATAACAAACAGAACCGCCCTTGAAACGGATAAGAATCTCGTTCAGAATTTATATACGGGGCGCGATAACGTTGGGCGGGCGGAGTGATAAGCCGCCCGCGGGCTGCGATAACGCCGCCCGCCCTACAGATGCTATCTGTGATTAAATAGCTCGCCTTATCAGCGCCGGCCCGAGAGGATCTTGGGCGGTGAAGAGTATTGAGAGATTAGAGGGTGCATTTTTTTACTGTAGATACATAATTAGTCAAGCATTGCCTTGAATTAAGCTTCATTTGATCCAAAAGTGAAGAAGAATCTACACAAAGCGAAGGTTTAACTATCCTGTTCCAAACAATTACTTCCTATAAGTGTCCCCGAAAGGGTAAGCAAAAGCAAAAAGTGGTAGTGTAGGTTCTACACTACCACTTTTTGCTGGAGATATATTTCAGGTGCCAGCGTCACAGATTTACTATGCGTTACTATGCATACGTCTTTGAATTCCTTCTTAAAAATATGTAGGTTTCTTGTCGATGGTTTTCTTCGCTGTAAATCTTATTATGACAATAGCTAATAAGTATTACAAAAACAAGTAAAATATGAATGTGTATCCTCTAAGTTGTCCTAATCTGCGACAAAATATGAATACGCAGCGTTGTCGGTACGAATTCGTCAAATAGATGAGATAAGGCGGACGTGAACTTTTGCTGTGTTTGTGCCGCACACCCCCCGCCCCACCCCACCCCACCCTTGCCACCCCTCGGCACGCGTGTGTGAGTTATAAGTTACTTAAGTTTAGAATGTGCCATGAGTGTGCTATATTTGAAGGAAATGAAAGGGTTAAGCGGCTTTAAGTGCTCAAGGAGTTTGGATTATATTTGATAAGTTTTGACAAGATGTCACACTATCCATCTATGCTCTATGCCTTGCAACCTTGATTTAAATTCACCACTTATATGCATAGATATATTAAAATGTAGAAACATACATATCATCACACCGTGCCCCTAACGGGGTAGGCAGAGAGACTAGAGCGCCAGTTCTCTCTAGATTTACAGACCTCTTTCGGTTCGACCACATTCATGTGGTCCATCGCCTTTGAATTGCTTCTCAGACGTATTCAGGTTTCCTGTCGATGTTTTCCTTCACGATAAAACTCTCGGTGTAATCACTATACTTAAATTGAGAAAAACTCATTGGTACAGTCAGGATTCGAACTTGCAATATTTGTGTTGCTGGCAACTACCCGATCCTTTCGGCCACCGCGGCTATAGCATGTACAATAATAATAATAATCACAAAATCTAAGGTAACTTACAGCGAAGTCAGCGAGTTGCGAAATGTACTACTTACCTGCAAGGAAAAAATAATTAAATAACATTATTATATCATTGCGATCATTTGAGGGGTCGTGACCTGCAATTGACCTGACATTGTGGTGTAAAGCATGAGCGGAGGCACACAGCGACTGTTCATAATATTGCTAGTGCAAAGAAAATTGTGTTCAGTTGTGTCTAATGTTACGAAAACTGGCATCTTTCATCACCGCAGTGCGACATAAGTTGGCATTTAATTGTCTTCAAATATATATATTGTTACATGATGGCCGAGTGGTTCGAGTAGCCGGCTTTACTGATGAGTTTTTCTGAACTTAATTACAGTGAATAATCATTCACAACACTAGCTTTTTAGTTTGAGAAAAATCCAAAGGCGTATGTATAGTGATGCTTGAGTAACGGCGATGGACTCGCCATGTGCCACGTAAGCACCTCCGGCGGAAAGTGTGCGCGTGGGTACACACCTCTAGCTACCCATTCAGGGACCCTTGACGGAAGAGGTGTTATTGTTTACTGTATTATTTCTAGCTCATACATCATTTCTGAGCCAAATGAAATCCAATTTCGTTCAAACGTTCTCACAAACTTTCGCATTTCAAATTTATTAGGATGACTGGTAAAGTCGCTAGTTTCTCGCATCTCGCACCGCGGCGGCTAACATTAGCGTATTAACTGAGGTATTGCCCAGTTTATGTGTATGTTTTGTATGAAAAAATCTGCAGCCTTATGCAAAGTGGACGTTATCGTGGATCTAGATTCTGGGCACGCGTCCTGGCATGTGGTCAAGGGAATTCGTGCAAGCCAAGTACCTAGTGCAAGGAAAAAAATATCGCTTAAAAACTACCATGATTGTTTCAAGCTGAGTAATTGACAACACATAATAGGTAACTCAGCATTACTCGCTATCCGTTTTAAGCGTCCTGTCTGAAAAGTCTGTCACGTTTTCATAGTCTACTGGTCATGGTTATAAAAATTTGTAACGGCGTGCCGGGGAAACCAGTCAAAACAGGAAGAGATTAAATGAAATGAATTATACATACTAAACAGTTAACAAATGGCAGGAGTGAGAGAAGAGTGACTGAGACTAGGTAGCGCACTGTAACACTGACAAGTGATTAGTACCCGAATAGTCCGCAGTGGAAGCAGAATCAATAGAATCGAGTGACCAATAATGATACGAGATCGTATTTCGATAGTAGGCGAGAGGTCATGTTCACGGGAGACTCTCAATCAAGTGATGCAGCGCCTGTACATCTGTCACGTTGCACCTAAATTATATCTGTCTGAAAGTGGGTGTGTAGGTACTGCCTAGTGAATGCTACCTATACAGCTTCGGGGACCCTTGTGGTGTGATATATTTATATTTATACTGTGCTGTCCCGCCCAGCTTCGCTTGGGTAAAAAAAACCCCGAAGCACGATCGCAGCGCTACCTATTGCGAATCTTAACCATTCTCGACTGCACTTCAACGCATACAAAAATCGTAAAAATCGGTAGGCCTTTTAGGAGATTTCACTGACGAACACAGGCATACATATAAAGATCAATATTTAGTATATATATTGTATATTAAGACAAAAAATATCCTTATAATGATATTGCAATAAACCGGGCACAAACAATGATGTATTATGTAACAAATCGAAAAGCGAATATTTCAAAGTATCAACAATAACACGGGTTTGTGTAAATTTTCACGAGTGTTAAGGTCGGATATCGCATGAACTCACATGAAAATATTGAATCTGCAAGAATGAGATAACGCCCTGTGGGGACGACCTCCCAAGGCGGATGCTGCGCTGTCTTTGTATATGCTATTATTATTTTAAAGTTTTCCTTTTTTTTATGTTCTGTATACTTAGGTATTAAGTTCTAAGCGTAGGTTAATTTATGTCTTAATTTTAAACGATTCTCATCGACCGTATTAAGAGTAACAACGCGAAAGTTTTTAAAGATATTTATTCCTCTGTCACGCAAAAACTACTAAACATAATTCGATAATCAACACATAAATCAATGTTTTAATTATCTTTATTACAGTAAAGAATAAAAACAAATCAACCAATGCTATTTAATTCATAGACATTAATTCATTAAGTCTCTAACGGGGTAGGCAAAGAGAGTAGAGCGCTAGTTCTCTCTAGACACCTACCTCTTACGCTTCGACTTTACACGAATACTGATTTCCTCTCAATCGTGAAGCGTGATTAATCACTGTACAGAACCTCATTGTACGGCCGGGATTCAACCTTGCATTCTTGCAGGCGGCAGTTAGAATCACCCGGCCAACGAGACTCTTCAATATAAAAAATCAATTATTGATTCTTTTTCATACTTACAATATGGAAATAAAAACGCTTGATTTAGAAATTAATACTAATTAGTTTGGTCAAGAAAATCATTAACGTGATACCTCCGATGAACCTGCTTTACCGGAAATGAAATCTATAGACTTCATTCAAACTACTTCGCCACCCCAACTCCATACAGAATCCACATAAGTTAACGCGTCCGATAACAACGGCTGGCAGCCCTGGATCGCGATAATAAAATTATTATTATTCCTACTATCAGGGTTGCCACCCGTGATGCTATCGCGCTATCTCGCCGCGCCAAGCTTCACCCCCTTCGCTAGGGTTGAGGGTGTGTCGATAAAGCTATCGATATTGTGGTTGTGATTGGTTGGCTATACGAACTCTATATTCCTATGATATGATAAACCATATACTTGTTTATATTTACCAGGTCATTTATTTACTAAAGCGATAACTTTATTTTAGATACAAGATATTTGACGGTATCGAATCCTTGATGTGTCAAAGGAAGGATGAAAATACCATTAATGCAGTTGAAATGCATTCTATTCGAAATATGTTCGGCGTTACGATGAAATCGAATCCGCTTTGAAGAGATTCCTAAAGACCACATACGAGTCGTCCAAATACGACAATATAAAAAACAAAGAAGGTAAATATAAATCTGATACTCTATCGTAAATTACACAAAATTAAATTTAAAGCCGTGGTGGCCGAGTTACTCGAGCAGTTGCCTGCGACGCAAAGGTCGCAAAGTTCGAATCCCGACTATTCCAATGAGTTTTTCTGAACTTAAGTACAGTGATTAGTCACACCACGAGCTGAACGGTGTAGGAAAACATCGAGAGGAAACCTGCATACGTCTGAGAAGAAATTCAAAGGCGTATGTATGTGCTTGAGTAACGGCGATGGACTCGCCATCCGTCACGTTGGCACCTAATATATCTCTGGTGGAAAGTGGGTGTGTGGGTATTACCTACCTATACACCTCTGCCTACCCCTTCGGGGACCCTTGTGGGAAGGCGTGAGGATATATATAAAATATTTCGTAATTTTCAATAAAATCTGTACCTAAATGCGTTTTTAGTCACCTTAAAATTATTTATATTAATTATTAAGTATATTCTCACTATAAGATGTACTTATTATAAACTGGCTGATAATCACTTATTGTCACTGGAAATATATGTGGACAACAATGTGATAGATGGAAAATATGTCACCATATCCTTTGGCTTCAAATATGTACATATATGTATTCTTCTATGACGTATGCAGGTTGCCTTACAATATTTATCGTCATATCTAACGACCAACAGGACACAAAAACATGTCCTCGATACCATCGAGCAAGTATGAAAAGCCGATAAGTAGGAACTATCGCGCGTATATGAAGACTCTGATGAATGCAGATGAAGCGAACGCCTAGGTCTCACTAAATCTGGAGGGAAAGCCAATTCTATTCTTTCTAGCCACTCGACGCGATTATATAAATGTGTACAAATAACCCATAAGTATATATTTAAAAATAAAATTTCAAATGATCGACATCGATACTTTCCCATCACTAAGGGTGTAACCTGACTTATTCCGGATAAGAATAAATACAGTGGCTCTCACTCGGAATGTGCTAATACATCCTTATCGGTCGCGACGCCATCCACTCACACAGGCACAGCCACGTACATTTGAATACTTGAACACAATCTTATAGTCCTTAGGGAAGCGATTTTTTTACTTAATTTACAATTGTACACTTACTTTTTCAATTCAAATGAGTATTTTATGTCACAATCGCAGATGCAAAACAAATATTTATAATAATAATAATATATATAGTAATAATAATAATATCCTCACGCCTTCCCACAAGGGTCCCCGAAAGGGTAGGCAGAGGTGTATAGGTAATACCCACACACCCACTTTCCGCCAGAGGTATGTTAGGTGCCAACGTGACAGATGGCGAGTCCATCGCCGTTACTCAAGCACGACTATACATACGCCTTTGAATTTCTTCTCAGACGTATGCAGGTTTCCTCTCGATCGTGAAGCGTGATTAATCACTGTACAGAACCTCATTGTACGGCCGGGATTCAACCTTGCATTCTTGCAGGCGGCAGTTAGAATCACCCGGCCAACGAGACTCTTCAATATAAAAAATCAATTATTGATTCTTTTTCATACTTACAATATGGAAATAAAAAAAAATATGGAAATAGAAAGCCGTGGTGGCCGAGTGGTTCGAGCAGTTGCCTGCGACACAAAGATCGCAAGTTCGAATCCCGACTGTACCAATGAGTTTTTCTGAACTTAAGTACAGTGATTAGTCACACCACGAGCTTTACGGTGAAGGAAAACATCGAGAGGAAACCTGCATACGTTTGAGAAGAAATTCAAAGTATGTATAGTCGTGCTTGAGTAACGGCGATGGACTCGCCATCTGTCACGTTGGCACCAAATATACCTCTGGCGGAAAGTGGGTGTGTGTGTATTTATTACCTATACACCTCTGCCTACCCCTTCGGGGACCCTTGTGGGAAGGCGTGAGGATATATTATATTATTATATACTTCGCCACCCCAACTCCATACAGAATCCACATAAGTTAACGCGTCCGATAACAACGGCTGGCAGCCCTGGATCGCGATAATAAAATTATTATTATTCCTACTACAGGTTTCCTCTCGATGTTTTCCTTCACCGTAAAACTCGTGGTACTTAAGTTCAGAAAAACTCATTGGTACAGTCGGGATTCGAACTTGCGATCTTTGCGTCGCAGGCAACTGCTGGCCGAGTGGTCGAGCAGTTATACAAATATTTGAGTAGTGTATATATGTCATATACATATACCACACGACGAACAACCGTCCCAAAAGAGTTTTTTTTCTGAACTTAAGTACAGAAAAACACCGCGAACGAGACCGCATACGTTTAAGAAGAGATTCACAAGACGTATATATAGTATACTCGTGCTTGAGATAAGGCGACGGTCTCGCCATCTGTCACCTATATATACACACATACATGCCGAGTAGTGCGCCATTTCTCTCTAGACTTACATACGTCTTTCGCTTCGTCCACATTCATCAGTCTCTTCATACATGCTCCCCGGTTTCGAGTACTCTTGACATTCCCACCTTGCCCACAACGATAAATTGCAATTGCGGTATTTGATAAATCGCTCGACCAACAAGTGTTCGAATTTGTTGTATCAGAAATCTAACACATAGCGATAGCCACACGAAATAATGTCGTTTGCAAGTTATTCTATTTTAGGTACTGAAATTTTAAACTTACGGTCGTAAGCTTTGTGGCTCAGAAATGTAGGTTAACTACCCAGGCCGCCTGTGTTGGATTTGAAATAAAAATTGCTGTTTTTTTTTCTTTCAAATATATACATACATACATATCATCACGCCGAGTCCCTAGCGGGGTATGCAGGGAGTATAGAGCGACAGTTCTCTCTAGACTTACCTGTCTACCTCTATACCTCTTTCGCTTCGTCCACATTCATCAGTCTCTTCATACATGCTCGTCGGTTTCGAGTACTCTTACGTTCCCGTCCTTGAGCGTCCGATCGATCGAGGTAGTTGTCTATTTACGATTAGTAATATATATTTTAACAAATATAAACCAATATATATACGAACAAATGAATGTCCTTGGAGGTGTGAAAAGATGCCTGCAGGGTCCGTAACTTGACCTGGTAACCTTGGAAATTATACCTCGTGAGGCGGTTAAAAAAGTATGTAGAGCCAAGGTTGCTGAATTCGTGCTGCAGGTTCGAACCAAGACTATACCAGTAACTTTCAAGCTGTACTCAAGTACCGCGTAATAAATCACAATCCGTACTTTACTATTAGGAAGCATATTAAAGAAGTCTGAAAAGTAATTAATAATAAGTGGGTGTTATTATACCTCTGCCCACCTGTTGGAGAGATGATCAATTATACAACCTATTTGTTACCAATTAAGCTCGAGTAAACCTTAATGTGGTAAGTACAATATTTCCAAAACGCCATCTCCTTGACACGGGTGCGGCGTGACATGGGTGTTTGTATGTAGGCGCACAATATTTTTACTGACTGTGAAATTAATTAAAAAGATATTATCACCAAGGCATCATAACGACGAAGGAGGGGCTAATACTTGCGGTTTACGTGGAGTGAGTTAAACGAATATTTACAAGCCACATCCATAGGTAGACGGCCGTCTGGTCTAGTGGTTAGAGCTTGAGATCGCGGGATCGAATCCCGCTGAAGGCAGATATTTGTGTGATGAACACGAGTATTTGTAACTTAGTTTTGGATGTCGTATGTATTTATCTATTTATATAAGTAAATATATCGTTGTCTAGTTACCATAGCACAAGCTATGCTTAAATTGGGACTATGCCAATTTGTGTGAAATTGCGTGACAGATGGCGGTGGACTCGCCATCTGTCACGTTGGCGCCTAAAATATAGTTCTGGCGGAAAGTAGGCGTGTATTTACTACCTACACACCTCTGCCTACCCCTTCAGGGACCTTTATGGGACAGCGTGAAGATATATTAAGACGTATAATTTTATATAAGGAACACACTTGCAACTCAATTGTGATTAGCTCAGGAAATCAGTAAAAACAGAAAAAAGCCTTAAAGAATACAAAATCCAAGCGTCTACATGCTCAAAAGCCTTTAATTACGAAAGGAGTTGGTAATTCACTGAATTACAGGGTAATTCCCGACAGAGGGCGCCTCAGAGATATACTGAACAATATCCGGTGAGCAACAGGCTATATATCCCCGTTCAGTTGAAATACACCGTCAGGTAATGACAATAAGGTGTATTTTATACTATTTTGCAAAATACAGGCTTCATCGCTGTACTGCAATTGATTTTAAACCATATACTAGGGGTGATAAAGATTAACTTAGATTAGAAGCGCGACGTAGAACTATCCAACAATTTGTGGATAAATATCTATTCGTTTATTTGTGTATTGCTCTTGTTTCAGGGATACATAATAAGATAAATAAATAAATATCAGATATGATAAGAATTGTAAGGAAGACATTAATAAAAAAGAGCCCTAATGGCCGAGCGATTCGAATAGGAAGGTTGGTGGGGGTTGAGGTTCTCCCTAGAGAGTACAGCATGGAGTTCCTCCGAGCGATACCTCTGATCTCCATCTTCTTACCATCGTTGGGGGGCCGAAAGCTTGTTTGCCACCTAATTGCGTAGAAAAAACGCACAGATAGCAAGTTAGAATCCCCGACCCCGACCCTTTTGGAAATCTCGTTCTCTCGTGAGCGGAATTCAAACATGCAACCTTTGAGTTGCAGGCGATTACTTGAACCACTCGGTCACTACGTATTCATTTAAATTAATTCACCACGCTATTAAATTAATATCCTCTTTACTACCAACTAACTTTGCCCCACAACTTCAAGGTAATACCCACACACCCACTTTCCGCCAGAGGTATATTAGGTGCCAACGTGACAGATAGCGAGTCCATCGCCGTTACTCGAGCACGACTATACATACGCCTTTGAATTTCTTCTCAGACGTATGCAGGTTTCCTCTCGAGGTTTTCCTTCGCCGTAAAGCTCGTGGTGTGACTAATCACTGTACTTAAGTTCAGAAAAACTCATTGGTAACATTTCACAACATTTCGCCTTAATATTATTAGTAGACAACGACGACTTTATAAGAAAAATAGTACTGAAAATACATTACGAACAAATAAAGTTGATATTTAATCGTCATACACACACGGGCGTAGAGTAATGAAATAAACAGCCATATAACGTATCACTTCACTTTTAACCCTTATCTACACTGTGCAGCTTCCCTGCCCCCCCCCCAACCCCTCCCCCGCCCAAGGGGGTTGATTGTTACAACGCGATAACAAGATATGTATGGAATTTTATGTCTGCGATGTTATTGTATATATTTCGTTATTGTTTCTCTTATAACTTGCGATTCTACGTGGACTCAAAACTCAGACTGCATGTGTGTGAAGAAAATTATGAATTTGGATGAACCGAAAGAGGACGTCTAGAGAGGACTGGTGCCTTACTCTCTCTGCCTTGATAATGAATCATGATACGTTTGTATCTATGCAAAAGAAAGAACTCAGTTTATTATATAAAAATAAAAAAATCTTTTTCTAAATAATAATAATATTTAATATATCCTCACGCATTCCTACAAGGGTCCCCGAAGGGGTAGGCAGAGGTGTGTCGATAGTACCCAATCACCAACTTTCCACCGGAAATATATTGTAAGTGCCAACGAGACAGATGGCGAGTCCACCGCTGTTATTAAAACATGAACACATACGTCTTTGAATTTTTTTCTCAAAGATATGCAGGCTTTCTCTTGATGTTTTCCTTCACCGTAAAGCTCGTGGTGTGACTATGCAAATAAACAGTCGGGATTTGAATTTGCAATCTACGTGCGGCAGGCAACTACACGAACCAATCGCCCACCACGGCTCTAAAATAACTGTGCTAATTAACACGGTTCGTATACTCGCGATTTAAACGGGATTTTAATGCCTTTTAGTACGTTTTATTCCACTAAAGGTGAAAATTATTGGCTTGTATGTTCGTGAAATGATTCACAGTGCTAGAGATTGAATAAAACATAATTTGCTTCAGACAGCTTTGATGCTACATATCACCCCGATACACGAACATCGCATAGCCCTTAAAGGTATTATAATAAGGCTTATTTTGGCTCTATATTTGTGTAGCGTATCTTGTCACGCTCAATTGAACATCAGGTTTAATATCCCATCTGAGCTTTCAGGGTTTAAACATAATGTGCAATTGTACATAAGAAAAAATCTACCTATAAAAAAATCTAAGCACACAAAATGTACATGGACTTTAAGCTTGACGGAGCTTTAAGTATAGAAATATATTAGGATGAATTCTCATGTCTTCCCAAAAGGGTTCTCCGAGAACATCGACATTTACCTGAAATATAATAGGTACCAACGCAACAACTTTGAACGCACGCGACTTTGAATTCCTTCTTAAACATTTGAAACATTTATGGAGGCAAAAACATATTAACATATACATATCATCACGCTTTGCCCCTTATAGGGTAGGCAGGTATAGTAAAGCGCCAGTTCTCACTTCACAGATGTGTGTGAATGAAGACGCCTACATTCTCATACATGCTCGCCGATTTCTTAACGTTTCATATTATATTAGGCGCGTACCTGCAAAAATCTTTTAATAATTAGAATAGTCGACTGACGGGTAGTTAATGTTGTAATGTAATGTAAAGTTAAAATTAAAAACGGGTGTGTGTGTATGTAGTATGTTTGTAGGTGTGCTTGTGTGGGTGATGAATCTCTACCCCAAATGTCTTCTCAAGTAGGTCATTGACTCTGATTTCAAGTGCCATTTTCTTACATCACAATCTCGCCAATTTCATAGGCTTCCGAATCATAAACCACATTGTGCGTCTACAAAGCCCAGCGGAGCGGATTTAAAAACACACCTATTTAGAGGTGGGCGATACCGCTGGCTCCGCTATCGGTACACGCAATTGCCCGGAGATGAGCTAACGAGCTACATCACTAATACGTCGCCTTTTGTTACCTGCAGATCTTTTCAAGTAACATTACTTGATATCTCAACAATTTTACTTAGTGCCAATCTGAGCGAAGCTTGTACAATCACGTTATACATTTATATTAATAATAATGTCCAAAATTCATCTTCATGACATATCGTACCATCCCTCGAGGCTCCTCGAAGGGGTGGGCAGTGGTGTGTAGATTAGATACCAACGTGTTACAATCACACATGTACCAATGAGTATTTTAATGTACATAAGTACAATGAATACTGACACCTTTGCGCTGAGGGTAGCATCAAGAGGAACGAGCGTTTGGAATTAAATTCAAGGGCGATGGATAAGGAAGGAGTCATCGAAGAGCCTTATTATAGCTATATACATACATATATCTATATATATATATATATATATATATAAATATAACATATCATCACGCCGAGTCCCTAACGGGGTAGGCAGAGAGTATAGAGCGCCAGTTCTCTCTCAATTTACAAACCTCTTTCGCTTCTCTTCATACATGATCGTCGGTTTCGAGTACTCTTGACGTTCCCGTCCTTGAGAGTCCGATCGATTTGATCCAGGTAGTTGGAGCGTGGCCTTCCTCTGCCTCTTCTTGCACGAGAAAGTGTCTGTTTGTTAATCTGTATCGTCACTCTTTCTTCACTCATCCTTCCTATTTGTCCTATATATATTTGTATAATATATTCATTATATATATGTGTAGTTGTAAATACCGATGCATACATACATATGATCACGCCGAGTCACCACAGAGATAGGTGAACGCCAGTTCTGTCTAGAATTACACACCTAATCTAGGATCTAGACGTACAGACCAACAGATATATATATATATATATATATATCCTCACGCCATCCCACAAGGGTCCCCGAAGGGGTAGGCAGAGGTGTATAGGTAATACCCACACACCAACAGATGCATAGAACAAAAATACCATTTTAGTAGCCAATTACCCAAAACACGAGAAACCGATCGATCGTGGATCTTCGTATCGCGATCCCAGTCCGGACTGAAGGGTGCGATAACGTCCGCACATGATCAATCTGTGGGCCCTTCTCACATACAATCTCGGATAAAGTATTTATGCCCACCTGGTTTGGCGTGGGGGACGGGACGGACTTGGGATTGGAAATATACATACATATAATCACGCCTCTTTCCCGTAGGGGTAGACAGAGACAACTTCTTTCCACTTGCTACGATCCTTATATACTTGTTCGCTTCCTCCACTTTCATTATGCACTTCATACATGCTCTTCGGTCTAGGGTGCTTTTGACCTGGCCTTTTTTCAAGACGTCCCTGGTTTGGTCTCGAAACTATCCGCCTAGGTCCACCCCTTCCAATACTTTTATTCACACTCGCCCTATACACTTTTTTCGTCAATCGTTCTTCATTCATTCTCTCGACGTGGCCAAAAATTGAGAATATTGGAACTTGAAATATTTGGATACAACCTCACGCCTCACCAAGATCGCCAGATGGTTAGGCAGAGGCGTATTGGTAGTACCCATACAGATACTTTCCGCCAGAGATATATTTTAGGTGCCAACGTGACAGATAGCGAGTCCATCGCCGTTACTCAAGAACGATTATACAAACGCCTCGAATTTATTTTCAAAAGTATGCAGGTTCCTCCTCGATGTTTTCCTTTACCGTAAAGCTTGTGGTGTTGCTATTCACTGTACTTAAGTTCAGAAAAACTCATTTGTACAGGCGGGATTCCGAACTTGCAATCTTCTTATAGCAGGCAACTACTCGAACCACTCAGCTACCACGGTTCTTAATGCGGTCTATCCTCTCCCAGCATACCATGAAAAACCCGGCGTGATATATCTGTGTAAAGATTTTAAATTTAATTTTCGTTATAATTTCAATTGTAGATCGCAATCACATGTTAAAACCAAATGCGTCCCCTGCTATAACTAAACGATCGTCATCTCGAAGGTTCTCACCTCGGCGGGAAAAAGGATAAATAATTTAGGATGATCCGCCGCCCGCGATATCGGATCGCAGAACAAAGGCGCGGGGCGCTATCGCAGCTCGCAGCCGCCCTCCGTACTCCCGCCCGCCCTGGCGTGTGTGGCTACGTTGCTACAGGCGACACGACGCGCGAGGTGTGAAATGATTGAGTACATTGCAGAGCAGCGTGTCTTCATTACACGCTTTTGATTATGTAGCTCTTACTCTTAATGTTTCTGTTAGCCTAGTACATCCCAGTGCGTGGCCAAGGCCTCCCCTCATGATTATCTGGTATATTCTCCCTACTATTATTCTTCCTTGTAGTTTATAGTGTAAGTGTCCAATTTTATAGTGTAACCTTCCACTAATGTTTGAGTATTATCGTTACACACTCTCCGCATCCTGCGACCCTCGACTAGAAATTGGTTGGGCGCATCTTCGTGGATGACACTATCTATATGTCTGTCCAACTCTCCGCTGGAGATATATTTTAGGTGCCAACGTGACAGACGACGAAACGCCGCATATTAATATGACTTTATGTATTATATACTAGTTATATAATACATAAAGTATTACTTGCATCAATACATAAAGTATTATCAATGCAGTAATAGAATCGCCGTTAGTAAGAAAAAAAATATTTTCCCGATTTTTCTCACATATATGAAGTTCAATCCAAAATCAATGGAAATGCGCCACCAGACCGGAGGCGAGCCAAATGGGAACCAAATGAATCTCTTATGAAAATGTGATACAATGTATGGCTGATAGATGCGGGATAAGGGTGATGGAGCGAACTACCCCGTGGCGAATAGGCACTGAGGATGGCGTGGGGATTAAAATAACATTAATTATACATTGGGATCGCTTTTAAATCTACATACTTATGTTGAATGTGATGAGACCATTTTGCGTGTTACATATATAATATTTTTGTGTCACAAGATGTCGCTGTACGTCAGATTAAAACTCGCTATAGAGATCCTCTATGTACATTATATACATATATATTAGGTATTACGCATACACCTCTGCCTACCCCTTCGGGGACGTGTGACGGCGTGAGGATACGAGTTCTCCCTAGCTCTCTAGTTCTCTCTTGTCTTCTTGCTGTCTACTCTCTTTACACATATTATATCGTCGTGATTACAAATATAAATTACTCACAATTAATTAATTAAACGATATATATCTATCGGCATAGATAGAAGGATACGAAAAACGGTGATGGACTCGCCATCTGTCACGTTGGCACCTCAATTTCAATATATCTATGGCGGAGAGATGTGTACTACGATACACCTCTGCCTACCCCTTTAGGGAACCTTTGTGTCATGTTTTATATATATCGTAATGATTTCATGTTAATACCCATGTATACGTACATATCATCACGCTGACTCCTTCACTGGGTAGGCAGAGAGAGTAGAGCGCCAGTTCTCTATAGACTAACATACGTCTTTCGCTTACTCCACATACATCGCCGATTTATAATAAGAATTATTGTAAAGAGTTTGTTTTATTTTCCAGTAAAAAATATTACTTGACTACTTCAACTCACTACAAATCACTCAGCAATTACGGATTTAAACGAACTAAAAATATCCAATTGTAAAGATGAAGAAAAGCATGTTACGTTGGTTTGGACACATATAAAGGATGAGTGAAGAAAGATTGACGAAACAGATATACAAAGCAAAAGTGTGTGCAAGAAGAGGCAGAGGAAGGCCACGTTCCAACTACCTGGATCAAATAGATCGGACTCTCAAGGACGGGAACGTTAAGAGTACTCGAAACCGACGAGCATGTACCTATGAAGAGACTGATGAATGTGGACGAAGCGAAAGAGGTATGTAAGTCTAGAGAGAACTGGCGCTCTATACTCTCTGCCTACCCCGTTAGGGACTTGGCGTGATGATATGTATGTATGTAAAATATCCAAACCTCAACCTTACACCATACACCACAAGTTTCCAAACAAAACTTAAAACTAAGCTTATCTATTACCAGACAATTACCCTGATCGGAGATCTCTGATAAAGTGCCTACGCTACCCTGCTCCCCTCCCCCGCTCGGCGGCCAGGGGCGCCCGGGTGGGGTTGTTATCAGCGTTCTCGCACCATTACCCTGGCGATACAGTCGCCACTTCGTGTGGAGTGCGCAAGTTTTGATCTAATTGATAAATACAGGTGTAGGTGAGTACTTTAGTGGGCCGGTGTACCGCGAATGCCTAATCGTGCATACAAGTTAGCTTAAAAGGGATGATAGGTTTTGAAAAACTTGATGTTACGTATAGTGTACATATCAATACAATTCATAATAAATATTATATCTGTTGTTGTTATTGTTTGTTGTTGTTGGATTGTTACATTGTGTTGGAAGCAGAGGGATTAAACCCATTATGCTGCCAACACACTATAGCTCTCCGAACACAGAGTGGCAACGCGCAAGTGATACTTCGGTATCTTGAGCGTAAATAGGCTACGGTAACCGTTTCCCATCAGGTGGGCCGTATGCTTGTTTGCCACTCTTGTAGTATACAAAAAAATAAAAAAATAAAAAACTTGATGTTACGTATAGTACACATATCAATAAAATTTATAATAAATATTATATCCTCACGCCTTCCCACAAGGGTCCCCGAAGGGGTAGGCAGAGGTGTATACTGTATAGGTAATATCACCCCACTTTCCGCCAGTCATCTAAACGCAGTCCACCAACACCTTGAGACGGCGCAGCCGACTCTGCTATTTCTGACGGAGACGCAGATATCGTGCCCTGATGATACATCATACCTGAACTACCCCGGGTACAAGATGGAACACAATTTTGTGCGCCGCGCCGGTGTATGTATATACTTCCGGGAGGATATTTGCTGTCGACGTCTCCACGGCCTTGAAGACAGAGACCTGTCAATTTTGTGGGTGCGCGTAGACTATGGTGGCAACACCCGAATCTACGCGTGCCTTTACAGGTCCCATAGCGGTGACACAGACACAGTTCGCCTATTTGAGCACCTGCAATCGACAACGGACAAAGTACTTGAGCAGTACCCCTCCACGGAGTTGGTGGTTTTAGGAGATTTTAACGCTCACCATGTTGAGTGGCTTGGCTCTCGGTCCACTGACTGCGCGGGGAGGGCTGCTTACGAGCTTGCCCTGGCTTATGGCTTCTCTCAGCTGGTAGACGAACCAACCAGAATACCTGGTATCGAGGGCCATACAAGCTCTTTACTGGACCTTCTGCTGACCACGCGACCGGACAGCTATTCCATCTCGGTGGGTGCGCTGCTTGGCACATCCGACCACTGTCTGGTCCGGACGCAAGTGCCGTGCGCAAAGGCCGAAGTGCCCCGACCCCCGGGGCGGCGGCGCATGTGGCACTACAAGGCAGCAGACTGGGATGGATTGCGTGAGTTTTACGCATCGTACCCGTGGAGGCAGATCTGCTTTGCATCAGAAGATCCAGACCCCTGTGCAGCAGCCGTCGTTGAGACGATACTGGCGGGAATGGAATGCTACATTCCAAACTCGCTAGTAGCTACAGGGGTAAAGAAACAGCCGTGGTTTAATAAGCCCTGCAAGGAAGCTAAATTATCCAAGCAAGCCTTGTATGAGGCGTGGACCACGGCTCGATCCAATCTGGACCCCAACATATCTGATGCAAAGCGGAAACTTAATGCTGCCTCGAGGCACTGTAAGCGAGCGATTGCCAGGGCGAAATTCGATTTCATCGGCAGAATTGGTAAGAGACTCGCTAGCTACCCTTCTGGCAGCCGTGCTTTTTTGTCCCTTGCCAAGGCTGCTGAGGGAAACTTTTGCCAGTCGTCCCTGCCACCACTCCGTAAGCCGGATGGTAACTTGGCCCACAGTGCCAAAGAGAAAGCGGATCTATTGCGCTCTCTCTTTGCCTCGAACTCGACTATGGATGACGGAGGCGCCACACCGCCAACCATTCTGCGGTGTGAGAACTCTATGCCGGAGATAAGCATAACCCAACGGGAGGTCCGGCGGGAGATGCTGTCTCTGGATGTCCATAAATCGAGCGGGCCAGACGGTATTCCGGCAGTGGTGCTTAAGCAGTGTGCTCCTGAACTGTGTCCTGTTTTGACGCGCCTATTCGCGCTTTCCTACTCCACCCAAAAAGTCCCAACTTCGTGGCACCGCCCACGTGCACCCAGTGCCCAAAAAGGGTGATAGATCGGACCCATCGAATTACAGGCCGATCGCCATCACCTCCCTCCTCTCCAAAATTATGGAGCGAGTGATTAACACGCAACTCCTGCGATATCTAGAGGGTCACGGTTTGTTGAGTGACCAACAGTATGGCTTCCGCCACAGTCGCTCAACGGGTGACCTTCTAGTATATCTCACGCACCGTTGGTCACTCGCCATTGAGAGTCAAGGTGAGGCATTAGCTGTTAGCTTGGATGTGGCGAAAGCGTTCGATCGGGTCTGGCATCGCGGTCTTCTATCGAAGCTTCCATCCTACGGACTGCCAGAGGGATTATGCAAATGGGTCGCCAGCTTTCTGTCCAGCAGACGCATAAGAGCCGTCGTTGACGGTAGCTGCTCCGAAAGCATGGACATTAATGCTGGCGTCCCGCAAGGCTCTGTGTTGTCCCCGACTCTGTTTCTTCTGCATATTAATGACATGCTTTCTATTGAAGGCATTCATTGTTATGCGGACGACAGCACTGGGGACACTTACTACACGGGCCGTGCTAATCTCCCTCGTTCCACTGTGGAGGTAAGTCGCGAACGACTTGTGTCTGAAATCGAGAGTACACTTCGCAGTGTCTCCGATTGGGGTCGACTAAACCTAGTCCACTTCAACCCCACTAAGTACAAGTATGCGCGTTCACCGCTAAAAAAACTCCATTTGCTGTGGCTCCACAATTCCAGAACACTCCCCTGAACATCTCGGAAAGCATTAGGATCCTTGGGGTCGATATTTCTAGCGACGTTCAGTTCCATGGTCATTTAGAGGACAAGGCTAAGCTGGCGTCGAGGAAGCTCGGTGTGCTCAACAGAGCTAAGCAGTACTTCACACCGCAACAAAGGCTGCAACTTTATAAGTCGCAAGTTCGGCCACATATGGAGTACTGCTGCCACCTGTGGGCTGGAGCCCCTGGATATCAGCTTGGGCCTTTTGACGCGGTTCAGAAACGCGCCGCTAGAATAGTCGATGGTCCCATGCTCACAGGCGGCTTGGAATCACTAAGTTTGAGGAGAGACTTTGCCTCCCTGTGTGTGTTCTACCGCATGTATAATGGGGAGTGTTCTGCAGAATTGTTCGACATGATGCCCACTTCCACCTTCTACCACCGCACCTCTCGCCATCGACGGGGAATTCATCCCCATACCTTGGAACCACAAAGGTCTCGCACTGCGCGGTTCCAAAGGAGTTTCCTTCCGCGAACGCTCAGGCTGTGGAATGAGCTCCTCGTTGAGGTTTTCCCTGGAGAGTACAGCATGGAGTTCTTCAAGAAGGGTGTGAAAAGATTCCTGCAGGGTCGGCAACGCGCGAGTGATACCCCTGGTGTTGCAAGCGTCCATAGGCGGCGGTAACCGCTTACCATCAGGCGGACCGCATGCTTGTTTGCCAACCAAGTGGTATAAAAAAAAAAAAAAAAAAGATATATTTTATTTTATGTGCCATTTTTTTCCTATTTAATATCATCATCATCATCATCATATCATCACGCCGATTCCCTAACGGGGTAGGCATAAAAAATATTGATTTGACTATCTGTCCGTATGCTAGTTCCATCTGATTTTCGTAACGGCTGGACCAATTTCGAAGGGATTTTCATTGATAGGTAGCTAGTCTTATAAGGAATAACTACTTAGATATGTTTGATTTTCACATACTTATAAGGGTACTTTAAGTCAGCTAGATAAACCTCTGAAAGTCTATACTGACATCAAAATCTTTTTATTTCACATAGGCCCAGGTGGGCACTTATAAAACGTCGAAAAAGAAGCACGGTTCGGGTTGGTCGCTTCCATGGAGAAGAACCGGCAAGAAACTCCATGGTTACTCTTTTCAAATCATTAGGCATATACAATATTTTTTTCGTTACAGCAATAGAAGAAGGAAAGACGGATCAACGCCCTCTATTATCCCCTACATTAACGTAATACTTAGCAAAACCGTTCAAGTGACCAAGCAATCAGTCAACACCAGCATTCAATACAACTGTTACATAGTATGTTAATGTGTTGTAAGTCTGTGTCCTGGCGATACGGCACGGACGGAACCGACAACGCATTATAAGAAGTAATTTGAGACATACTCGTTGATATAAGTTACCGAACTAATGGCTACACGTGTATCGAAGTTTCGTGGTGGTCGGGTGGTTTAAGTACTAGGGGTCTGCAACGCGCGAGGCTTAACCCTGGTGTTACAATCGTCTATGAGGTAACCGCTTACCATCACGCGGACCGAATGCTTGTTTGCCAATTTTTTTTTCTTTTGACAATTCCACACAGATTGACCTAGTCCCATATTAAGCGAAGACTGTGTTATGGTAACTAGACAACGATATATGTACTTAAATAGATAGATATATACTTAAATACATAGGACATCCAAGACTAAGATACAAATTTTCGTGTTCATCACACAGATATCTGCCCTCAGCGGGATTCGAGCCCGCGACCTCAAGTTTCGTAGTCAGGAGCTCTAACCACTAGACCAGACGGTCGTCATATTAATAAAATGAAAGATGCTTTTCTTCATCTTTACAATTACAGACTCCTTCACGACGCTTGCTTCGCACATCTTAAATACACTCTAGATAATCTAAATATTAGCAATACTTCGAGATATCTTGGTGGAAACATGTATTTGATGCAAGAAGGCATGTTAAGTATTATGTTCTACAGCCATTTTACGGTTTTTAGATTTTATGCAAAGACTATGAGCGGTCGCAGATAGGACATTTCTCTCTTACTTAATGGAAAGAGGTACTTATATATTTATTAATCCGAATGGCGATTGCTTATGACTGTACCGAGTATTCATACTCATTTTGTTCTTGCAAATTGCTATATCTTCATTTAAGAGGCAGAAACTGCATTCAACAACTTAACATTTATTTTGTTTATTTATTCACAATCGTATTAAGATTATTACAAGTAATGCAATGTTAAATGATAAATAGAGCCATGTCTTTTGAGTTTCTAAACGTATTTAGGTTTCCTCTCGATGTTTTCCTTCACCGTAAAGCTGTTATTAATCAATAGAGTACTTTCGTTCAGAAAAAACTCATTGATTATCGACCTCTAAGTTTTACTTTTTGATTCACTCATTGCTTTCACTAAAATATATAGTCCACCTACAATGTCCAGACTGACCAGTCTACACCGTAACTCATCTATTTAAAAGAAGGAATAAATTCTTATCTATCTTGCTGGATCAGCTAATGCAAAATACGTTATCGACATTAATGTCGATTCAGAGATGTATAAATACGATGACGATAAATTCTGAGATATAGTGTTGCGATAAATATCGATACTTTGTTGTAGCTTTTATTTTATGGCTTTTGATAATAGTTTAATAAATCATTTGGCTTTGAAAAATACTAACCATTCTTCGATACTGTTTGATGTTTGACGGTCTTCTGGTCTAGCGGTCAGAGCACCTGACTGCGAAACTTGGAGTCGCGGTTTCGATTCCCGGTGAGGACAGATCTTGAAAATTCTATATGTATATATCTATCTATATAAGTATGTATATTCTTGTCTAGTTTCCATAGTACAAGCTTTGCTTAGATATGGAATTTTCCAAAGGCTATTATTATTAATACTGTGTTGTATCTCTTTCCAACCTCCTTATTTAAACCAACATTCTCAAAAATTTTTTTTCAGAAAATATCTCGCTTGCAGATCATCCAAGTTGGAGCCCACAATCTGGAATTTATACGCCTCGAAGTACCTTTTGTTAATATTAGCCGGTTTGCATAACTACAGGATGATGGTTGAATGTTCAAGCATACATAAGTACTTATTATGGACCCAATCGGCCGCCCGCCCGCCCAACAATGGCGCCTTCGACACCTCCGCCCTTATATTTATTGCAAATTATGAGCCTTATCCGATCATCGCCACCGGCCGATAATAGACTCACTGCCACCGATAGCTATGTATGGATACGCCTGGACACGTCTGGACGTTGCAATCGACATGTCCATATTAAAGCATATGTTAACAAGCGGTTCTTGAGTAACGCCAATATATTTCCGACGAGAAGTGGTAGTGTGTCCGCTTCCTCCTACCCCTTCAGGGACCCTGATGCCAACGTGATAGATATCTAGAATCCATACCTTTGAATCTCTTCACAAATGTATGCGCGTTTCCTTTCAAAGTTTTTCTTAAAAGCAGCTGGTGGTTTCATTTTGAAAAAACAACACATTGGCGTAGTCGTGTTCGAACTTGTATGCTAAGGATAGGCACCCCTTAACTACAACTACTATACCATATTTAAAAAAACAATTAATTAATTACAAGTCATAAGTCACACCACGAGTTTAACGGTGAAGGAAAACATCAAGAGGAAACCTGCATACTTTTTAGAAGCAATTCAAACGCGTATATATAGTCGTGCTTGAGTAACGGCGACGGACTTGCCATCTGTCACGTTGGCACCTAATATACCTCTGGCGGAAAGTGGGTGTGTGGGTACTACCTATACACCTCTGCCTATCCTTTCGGGGACCCTTGTGGGAAGGCGTGAGGATATATTATATTAGTAGGTATCTATACGTTTTTTTAATAAACCTGCTAGCCACTCGGCCACCGCGGCTCAGTAGCCGCTTGGGTAACGTTAATTAGTTGTATATTAGGTATTAATGTCATAGATAGCATGTTTATCTATCTTTCTGTAACTTCGAGATAAGAACTAAAAGTAACTTCTAATCTCAATTATATCCGGCCAATGACTTCACCGTTTTTTTTTATTCCAATCATATTCTGGTTTAAATGGTAATATTATGCGCGACACAAATAGTTTTTGATTTAGTCAAATAATATTTATACGCAACACGGATAAATTGCGAATCGAACCAAGCAATATAAATCCATTAGGCGAATGATAACATCTCTAAAAACCAATCTCTTGATAGATAACAATTTGCATAGATTATGTTACAGCAATTGATTGCTCTTTTTCGATAGATTCTGCATTTTTTTAGTTTTAACCATTCTTTTTAATAATGCTTAGAGGTACTAAGTGTTAGCTAATGCTCTATCTTTGTGCCAAATTTCATCCGATCCCGTTCATTAGTTATTGCATGAAGGACTAACAAACATCCTCGCAAACTTTAGCATTAGTACATTGTAAGGATGGCAAAACAAGTCACGGGATAGGCAGAGTATAGCGCCAGTTCTCTCTAGACTAACAGAATAACTTTAACAATAACATAATAATAATTTTAATAAAAATAACTCTACAATAGCAATATCCACGATAACCTTTCGTGCACCTTACAGCAACTGTCAGAGGCGCAGTTCATAGCACAATTTATAGGGATTCCATTAAGAGATGATCCAAGTAAGCTAAGGTTAGTTATCATCTATATATTCATCACATGATCTTCCAAATATCTATATATCCATTGCTAATCGAAAGAGTAATCTTACAATATGCATGAATAAATAACTAATGAAATGGACCCTTCCTAGCTCAAGAATAACTTAAGGAATTAAATTTAATTTTCGCGAAATATGCATGTGTGAACATATTATGCTGTACAAGAAAATTAAATTTCCACGTCGTTTTAAAATTACCTACTTGTGCTGTGTATAAAGAGACTGATGAATTTAAACCAAGTTATTATAATTGAAAAATTACTTTGCTAAATTGACCTAGTTCCAAAAAAATATGTATATATATATATATATGTAAGAAATCTCAGGTCTGGTTTTAATACTCGTGTTTATCAAACAAATACCCGTCCGGGAACCGAATACGTGACATCGAGGTTCGCAGCGAGTACCTCTGACCACTAGGCCTAAGGTCGTAAACTGAACTTATCTGTAAGGTATCTTCGCAGTATCTTTGGGTTGGCAGCATTAAATCATGTAAATAAGAAAGCAAAGTGTCTTTTTTACGAAAATTAAGAATGAATATGAAATTTGGCATAGTTGAAGTTCATAGTTAGAAGGCTAATATTTCTTTAATAATAATTTCTTACTATAAAAAATATATCTATACATATAATAAATGTAACGGATCAAAGAAAGACACAACTACAACAACCCAATCTAGAAATGAATGTCAAAAATACTTTTGTTTATGGTTGAAGTCTGTGGTTTAACTGATAAACTGATGTGACTAAGTATTACTGAATATCAAAAATAAACATAATTATGATATACATATCTAATCTCATTTTTAATTTAACGTTTAAATTTAACTACATTATTGTCGAATTTGGGGCGATTAGTGATATTAATGTTTAATGTGCTGGCAACTTATTTGATGTAATTGGCATTTCCTATAAGCTATAAAACGTAACATTGCTTTTATTGAACGAAGTAAAATATTACTAATTAACGTGTTTATGTAATAATTTGCAATAACGTTAGTTTCGGTACTTAGTCAAAGATTTGAAATCGAGATAGCGTGATTCAATACATGGAATTTCTTCTGAGGTCATCGCAGTACGAGTTTATATTTTTTAAATTACTTTCATATATTTTATTCGCATAATATGTATCAAGCCTTGCCTTGTATAGTAGCCAGAGAAAGATCGTCAGATCTCTTTTGAGCTACAGTCTCTTTCACGATATCCACATACATAAATTGTAATTTTGAGCATTAATTATACTCTGATTGTCCACTGAGCCGTGGTGGCCGGGTGGTCATCGACTTGAGATATTTCTGAATTACAGTGTACGTTGCTTAAAATCACACCACGACCTTCACGGTGAAAGAAAACCGCACGTTTGAGAATACATTTTTATTTGAAGACATGAAGAATTTACAGTATCGATTAGTTATGAAAGAAAAAAAATAACATTTCTGTAACTATCCATTTGACATATCTTTTTGACACTAGAAAATGATCTTAGCCTACCAGGGCGAGACTGTCATGGAGCCGGCTGCATTGAGGTCCAACCACTTTGATAAGATTAACCACCGCAATGGCACGTAACAAACACATCTTCGACATGCATGTAAGATTCCAACATCATTGACGGATTTCATGGATTTAATATGAAAGAAGCAGTTTATCTGATACAAACTGCAGTGAAGTCACCTCACTATATCTGGCTAATTAGTCGTTTATTTACAAATAAGTAGTGAAGTGATAGCAACTTTCTCCTTATCGACCAATAACAACTTTATCGAGGACAATGCACTATCGGCGGTAACTTGTATCGGAGACTGCATTCCTTGCAGGGCTGTGCCGTGTTGGAATTTTACTCCATCAATCGTTAGAATTACATCCACTGTGGTTTGAATAGCCAACGGCAGGTTGCAACCCTGATGGTCCATGCCTTGTCATAAGCGGATTCTATGTAATTAGTGATAATTATAATTCTAAAGTAAACTTATTGTAGTTAACTGTGTAACAACGATTTCAAATTTGATATCCGTAGAATTCAAATGCGATCCACTCTCTCTGTAGACATTCGTAAATGCCTATGCAATTAACCAAATATATATTAAAATACTAACACGCATTCGACACCAGTTTAAAGTAAGATTGTAACACATAAAACCGCCTATATGTATATAATCACGCCAAGACCCTGACGAGGTAGGCAGAGAGAGTAGAGTGCCGATTCTCCCTAGACTAAAATACCTCTTTCGTTTCATTCACATTCACCAGTATCTTCATACATACTTCATACGGTTTCGAGCACTCTTGACGTTTTCATCCTTGAAATTTCCTTGATCCTTGACAGATGGCGAGTCCATCACCGTTACTAAAGCACGACTACGTATGTCATTGAATTTCTTCTCAGACATATGCAGGTTTTCCCTCCCCGTAAAGCTCGTGGTGTGACTAATCATTGTCCTTAACTTAAAAAAAAACATTGGTAAAAAGTAAAAAAAAAAATTGGTACAGTCGGGATTCCAACTTACAATTTTTGTGTTGCAGGCAACTACTCGAACTTCCCGGCTAACACTGCTATAAACGCCTTTCTTTATCTTTGAAGTAAATGGATAGGTTATTAGCAGGGTAGAGGCAACCCTGCGTATCGAGCGAAAGTGCACGTCGCGATATCGTACAATGTGACACGAGATAGCGTTACGTGATCGCGCAGTTATCGCCGCGACACCCTGCGACCAGCCGACTTCTTGTTTTGTTGCGAGTGCATAGCGACACTTGCTTCATGTATTTCGTTATTTTCTATTCTAAGTCCATATTCAAAGTGGAAATATTCGCTACGTTTTGGCACCTATACTAATATTATAAATACACTAGTGGTCCCGCCCAGCTTCGCTCGGGTGGAAAAAAGAAGATGGTGGCGCCACCTATCGGGTCCAATTGTGAATTTAAACCATTCCCAGATCCCCTTGAACACACACAACAAATTTCATCAAAATCGGTCCAGTCGTTTGAGAGGAGTTCAGTGACATACACACTCACAGAAGAATTATATATACATATACATATATATATCATCACGCCAAGTCCCTAACGGGGTAGGCAGAGAGTATAGAGCGCCAGTTCTCTCTAGACTTATATATAAAAAGATATTATGTAAGTCTAGAGACAACTGGCGCTCTATACTCTCAGCATACCCCGTTAGGGACTCGGCGTGATGATATGTATATATTGACGACCGTCTGGTCTAGTGGTTAGAGCTCCTGACTGCGAAACTTGAGGTCGCGGGCTCGAATCCCGCTGAGGGCAGATATTTGTGTGATGAACACGAATATTTGTACCTTAGTCTTGGATATCCTATGTATTTAAGTATATATCTATCTATATAAGTAAATTTATCGGTGTCTAGTTACCATAACACAAGCTTTGCTTAATTTGAGACTAGGTCAATTTGTGTGGAATTGTCCCAGGTATTTATTTATTTATTTATTATCAAATATGCAATATTATAAAGAGGATTTTTTTTATGTAAGTATGTTTGTAACGAATTGGATCAAAAGTACTGGACCGATTGGAAAGATCTATGACCATTAAAAAGCTACATTCACCCTGAGTAACATAGGCTATATTTTCTTTATAAAAGAAATATGTCCATCCATGCGAAGCCGGGACTGACCGCTAGTCTTGTATATAGATAATCAGTAATAACAGTTTAAAAGTAGACGCATAATTTTTTTTAAGACTTTTTTTAAAACCACTGAGCGGTGGTATGTACAAATTGTACAGGTTAAGGTAATCGCCTTCCTTCTAACGGGATGTGTGCTAAAAACTTTTCAATAGACAGATTTGTAAGTTGCATTTGTTTGTGTAATTTGAACTCCTGAACTGCTGATTGCGAAGCTTGAGGTCACGGGTTCGATGCCCGCGGTAGATATTTGTGTGATTAATACCAGTATCTGGTACCTTAGTCTTTTATCTCGTAAAGGGGAAGCAGACAGAATAGAGCGCCAGTTCTCTCTTGAGTTTTATACCGCTTTCGCTTCGTCCACATTCATCAGTCTCTTCATACATGCTCGTGGGTTTCGAGTACTCTTGACGTGCCCTTGAGTGGCACCTAAATATAGCTTTAACAAAAAGAGAGTCCAGGTGTAATTTCACCTGGACTCTTGTGAGAAGTTGCAATCATAATAGGAAGCAAAAGCCTTTGAAGGTTTAAATTCGGAAATCAAATTGAAGTTTGTGCTTAAAATTTTCCTACAAATCCTTGTTAATTGCCCTTGAAGCTTAGTTAACTTAACTTAAGACTCTCTTTTTGTTAAAGCTATATTTAGGTCGCAAGCAAAGATATAAACAATACAAGCCGTGGAAACTCCAGTCGACACACACGTGGCCCCATAGTCAATGTAGATAGGCAATAGAGTATTTTCCATAGACCTTTTAAGCCTTTCATTGAATAAAAATACTGCGCAGGAGCAAAAAATAAAAATAGTATTTTATTCAACGCTGAATCATATAGGGAACACTTATTGAACTACATATATTAAATACTAGTTGGATTTGTCGGTTTCACTGGTGACAATTTGATGGACAGCCTCCTTAGGTAGTAGAATGATAATCTTTCACAACTTCCTATAAGGGTCCCCGAAGGGGTACCCACACACCCACTGCCCGCCAAGATATATTTTATTAATTGAATTAGAGCTTTAAATTCTTCAAAAGGTGTAGAATTTTAAGCTGTCGTTAGAAGTAAATTAATTCAAAAAGCTTATTATACAACATCAGATTTTGAATGATGGCCATGCATGGCAATGAATTGCTCCTCTTGTACAGTTTATGTTTAAGTTTAATCTTTTCTACTCCTACGTAAAAGGGAACAAATGTTAAAAAAAGAAAATCGGGGAGTTTGTTTCGCCGTTTCTTCTCCTGGCAGGTATTTTTTTCTTGGAAACGGTGGTAACTTTAGTTTACATTAAGTATGTGACGTTCAATAAGTTTCCCGTACGTTGAATAAAATATTTTGATTTTGATTTTGAGCCAACGTGACAGATGGCGAGTCCATCGACGATACTCAAGCCTCACGTCTTTGAATTTCTACTTCAGGAACGTATTCAGGTTTCCTTGATGTTTTCCTTCACTGTAAAGCTCGTGTGTCTAATCAGAAAAACTCATTGGTACAGTCAGGCTCCGAACTTGAAATCTTTGTGATCACTTAAAGCTTATCATTCATGAACTCTATAGTGTAATAACCTTTTCCTAATCTATAGTCTTTCTTTAAAACTGTCTATCACTTGAATTCTAAACTTGGGGCTATTTCTGAACATTTAAATCCTTAACGCTGAAAAAATTACATAATTTTTATGTGTAATATTGGCATTGTATTACACCCAGTGCCGTTTAATATTAAGTACATAATTTAACTCCAAGTGGTATCTAAGGCCATCAACACACGTGCGACGCGAGTAATTTCCTCAGTAGCACGCGCTCGGACGCACTTCAGATGAATGATGCACAATGACATTTGGGTTTTGTTGCGTCTTTCACGTCGTACTTTTAGCGCAACAAAGTGGTTTTGATACTCTATAACGGTCATAATAGAAATGGTTTTCATATACAGGCTGAATCCCAGACTCAGAATCCCAGAATTAAAGATCCTTTGACGAAGCCTGTGGTCAATTAATTGTTTAGATGGAAGGAGTAGGCAGAGGTGTCTAGGTAGTACCCACACTTTCCGCCAGAGATATATTTTAGGTACCAACATGACTGACGGCGGGTCCATCACCGTTTGAATTTCTTCTCAAACATATGCAGATCCCCTCGGTTATTTTTCTTCACCGTAAAACTACTGACTGTCCATAAGTTCAGAAAAACTCATTGGTACAAACGCGAATTGAACTTGCAACCTGTGTGTTGCAGGCAACTACTTGAATGACTCAGCCACCAAGGATTAATCAGTAGATATTAGATTCACATTATTTGACTAAATACATTTTTGGCATTAAAGAAACGACTGTCTAAGGTCGTCAACGACCGTCTTTTTCAATACAGTATTTTATTGTGTATTTAAATATGGAATTTCTTCAAAAAAAACAAATTAATATTGTTTCGTATAGGCTGAAAACAAAAACCGAACTTAATTTAAATTATCAACGAACGCATAGAATTTAAAAAAGCAACATTGACTTCCTTAAAGTTGCTCACACAAGTACAATGAAGCACATAAGCGATAGCCCACTTGTACTGTTTAGTCGAGCTTACCCATTGTGGCTCAGTCTGCCCAGCATAATGCAGCTCATTGTCTCAGATTAAAAGTTTTCTCAATGACTGTACTTCTCTCGGTAACAATATTTTTCCATATATGTGTGTATTGAAAGAGGTGCGGAAAAGTGATTTGCCGTAACTGGCAACGCATATTTCTAAATTGCAATGTTGACTTTGCAATTGACTTATGACGTTATTGGCCACCCCGTCCTTATAATAATAATTGTTCTCCTTTTTTCTATTTCTTCTCTCTCTTCACTTGAGTTTCCTTGTAAAAATCACTTTTGTATGAGATATTATTTGATTTGTAGATGTGTGTGTGTAAAATAAATAATATATTATTAATATTATATTTAGTATTCTAACTATTATAAAGTGTATTCATAGGTACCGTAACTGAACTTAAATATGTTTCATGTCAAAGCAATCCAGTTCTTATTATTAAATACATACTGTTCATTCTTGATCACCAATGAAGCAACTATACGGTGTTAACTTACCTGCAACAGAAAAAATCTATTAGATATTCAATCGCTAAGAAAAAAGCGAAAGTTTGACGAAAGGTGATAGATTCATATCACCTGTATTAAACGCAAAGGATCATCAATTAATCTTTACGCGGGTGGAACCGTGGAGAACTACTGGTATTTGTATATTTTGTAAACAGTTTTCATACAACATAATAATTATTAGCTTCGCTCAGCGTAAATTATTCAGCTTCCGACAATTACACGACGTAATTAACGAAAAAAATCTATTTATAATTGCGAGCTCCCTTAATCCCCGGCCTGATGTAGCATTAAGAAAAAGTGGAAACATTAAGCTATGATATACGTGAGGCATTTAGCCTTTTTCCAATTAACTTAATTATATTTTTTTACCTTTGAGTTTTGTCGCCGAATGTACCACATTTTTTTTCTTTTTCATACTTAATGTATCTTACCAGAGTTTTATGAATTAGGAACTTTTTTAAATCTATTTCTTATTCATTGATGAAAGCTTGTTTTAAAAAAATTATATTCTTTCGCTATAGTTCTTGCGAAAAATATAGTTCCTTTATACATACAGCTAGCTAGCTAGCGCATAATTTTATTTACTACTTTACTTATCTTCTTATACATACCTAAATACCTGGGACAATTCCACACAAATTGACCTAGTCCCAAATTAAGCAAAGCTTGTGTTATGGTAACTAGACAACGATATATTTACTTATATAGATAGATATATACATGAATACATAGGACATCCAAGACTAAGGCACAAATACCTGCCCTCAGCGGGATTCGAACCCGCGACCTCAAGTTTCGCAGTCAGGAGCTCTAACCACTAGACCAGACGGTCGTCAAATACATATTTAATACTTTATCACCATCGACCACCACATCACGTTACTCCGCTCTTTCAAGGACAGTGTTTATTTTTAATATTCTCATATAACCTTCAAGCTTTGTACTATATGGGATTTAAAACTAAACCGTCTTTAATCTCGATTCTAAAATCCTATCGAGTCATTTTGGGATGATCATGAAAACTGCTTAAAATTCCCGCCGTTGTTTCCCGCGCGATTTGTAAACATGGCGGGACTTCCGGCGAGGCCGCGGCGGAAATTCGACCTCCATCTTGTGCGCCGGCTTCGAGGGGCGAGACAACAAAATGGTGATGTTGTATTTTTGATCCATTGCTTAATGTGTCATGTATCTTGGAGGGGTTGGGTGCCATTTATTATCAACACTTTTACACTAATACATTTTGTACTGCCAAGCAGTAAAAAAATGTGTTTTATATGATAATAGGATAAATAATGGTAATCAAATCAAATCAAATCAAATATATTTATTGCATGTAAAAATAACCTAAAACACAGACATCATTTATATCACAATATACTATGCTAAAGGATAAAATTACACCCTGTTTGAGGGCTCAGCAATGTGATGGCGGCTACATGACATGGTGCATGAAAAGCATTTACTTATAAACTACATAGTTTGAATTTTACTTTTTTTAGAACCAACTGAATACTCAATTTACGGTGAAGAAGGATGTCTAGATCCATTTAGGAAAACAGAATGTTTAAAATTCAAAACCGCGTTGTTGGTTGTGTCTGAGAGAGCACGGCAATATATTTCTGGTGAAAATAAAGTGTTCAAACGAAGTGTTCGATCACCTTATGCGGCAAAGCCTGCAAATTATATTAACAATAATATTCACTAACACTGATGAATGTGAATGAAGCGAAAGAGAACTGTAAGTTCAGGAAGAACTGGCGCTGTACTTACTCTTTGTGCGTACCCTGCGAGGAACTCGGCGTGATTATAAGTAATGAAATTTTATAAATATTACCTAAGACACGAAACCGACGAGCATGTATGACGAGACTGATGAATGTGGACGAAGCGAAAGAGGTATGTAAGTCTAGAGAGAACTCTATAGGTACTCTCTGCCTACCCACTGAGCGATTTAGCGTATGTCTTGCCTAGGATTCGATATACACGCCAAAAGGTAGGCTAAAACCAATGTACGAACAGAGCTTCAGTAATTGTCCTTTGTCATTACCATAGACATACCTAGGTTATGGCTGTGATATATATAAGTAGACATCAATTTATTCCAAAGACAAGGCAATATTTCAAAGTAATCGTTCCTACCCTAATTGGAAACGTCCTCAACTGATCGGAGGAGTGTTCATCAAAACATCAATCCACATTAACCGACTGTGAAAAATGAAACATTATGTGTAAATCCGTAATTTATATGCGATGCCGCGGGCCGCCAACGACGGCGGCGTCGAACACTTTCAGGGCTACCCCCTAGTAGAAACAAGGCTCCATTCGTAATGGAACGAAACTCCGAAATAACCGTATGGCATTCTATTTTATCTCTAAACAGGTTTTTAATAATAATATATCCTCACGCCTTCCCACAAGGGTCCCCGAAGGGGTAGGCAGAGGTGTATAGGTAATACCTACACACCCACTTTCCGACAGAGGTATATTAGGTGCCAACGTGACAGATGGCGAGTCCATCGCCGTTACTCAAGCACGCCTATACATACGCCTTTGAATACGCCTTCTCAGACGTATGCAGGTTTCCTCTCGATGTTTTCCTTCACCGTAAAGCTCGTGGTGTGACTAATCACTGTACTTAAGTTCAGAAAAACTCATTGGTACAGTCGGGATTCGAACTTGCGACCTTTGCGTGGCAGGCAACTGATCGAACCACTCGGCCACCACGGCTTTTAATAAATTTAAAATAGGTTTTTAATAAATTTAAAAATTAATTTAAAATGTTTTCAAAACTAACATTTAAAATGTTTTCAAAACTAACATTTACAATGTTTTCAAAACTAACATTTAAAATGTTTTCAAAACTAACATTCAAAATGTTTTCAAAACTAACATTTAAAATGTTTTCAAAACTAACATTTAAAATGTTTTCAAAACTAACATTTAAAATGTTTTCAAAACTAACATTTAAAATGTTGGCTTTTATTTACGAATTAAACTTTCAGGGTAATGAAAGCATCACCGAAAAATCTTGCATAAAGATATTTTAAATATTCAAAGGTTAAAATTGCGTTTTATAAAATGAAAATACCTTTAAGAATTTTTGCGAAGGAACTGAAATTTCAATAAAAAAAGAGCATGTGGCAACCCTACGCGTCTCGCCCAATTTATTTCTTAATATCGCCTCAGCGGGGCCGTGGCGCTAATTTGTTTGCGCAACAAATCGAAACCACCCATTGATGAAGGGAACACGGATTAAAAAGGGGCTGCGATGGGCCTTTATTGAAAATACGACGATAAACGAGCAAGTGTTTTTGTAAGATTTTGAAAATAAAAATGAGAAATTTTACAACTTTGGGCCGTGGGGGCATGCGTTGACCTGCGAATTCAATATTTTCTAATGGAAACGTACATACGTTTAAGAAGAAATTCAAGACACATGAATTATGCTTGAGTTAAGTTATTATGCTTGGGCTCGATTCCCATTGATGGTAGATAGGTATGTGCGATGAACATGATCCTTTGTTTTGGATGTCCTAAGAATGTATGTATATATCTATCTATATACGTTCGTATATCGTTTCCTAGTTCGCATAGTACATGTTTTGCTTAATTCCCATGTAACTATGCCAAGGTATTTAGTAATTTTATTTGGTGGTAGCAAGTACTTACATTTCGTTTCGAAAAAAAATATGAAGAAGTAGAAAAAAAGAGAGCGCTCTATACTCTCTGCCTACCCCGTTAGGGACTCGGCGTGATGATAATGTAAGAAAAAAAAACAATTTTTTTCAGGAACCACAAATACAAATTCAAATCTAAACCGAACTCAAAAGAAAACAACAAATCATGACGTTTAACAAAATGTCAAAATCACAAAGAAACCCTTATTAGAATGTTAAGAGTTTCCCCACTACAACCGATGGATGGCGCTGTATGCCTTGACAGGCAAACCGGCAGGACCAGTCCGCAAGCATGGCGCGAAGGTGTGGTCGCCCCGCCTCCGAGCACTAGTCTGACGAGCTTACCTGAGGTATCTACAAATACGTATTACTTGTATAAAGACTTCGGTGCAGAGCTGTGGCTTATGATCGCACTTGTGACACTTTACTGACAGATCTGCAAAAAAGTATTCTGGAAACGGAGTGTTAATTTCTTGATGATCAGTCTTTGTGAAAAGTATGTGGAACCTGCATGTAGTACTTACCTAGTCTAATACCATTCTTAACATCACGCCGAGTCCGCTATGGGGTAGGCTGAGAGGGAAGAGCGCCAGTTGTCTCTGGACTTTCATACCTACTCCTTTCGCTTCATCCTCATTCCTTCAGTCTTAGTTAGTTAGTCTGAGTTAGTTTTAACAAACAAAGCATGCCCATCATAATAACATAATAATAAATATATTATCCTCACGCCTTTGCACAAGGGTCTCTGAAGGAGTAGGCAGAGTTGTATAGGTAGTACCTACACACCCATTTTCCGCCAGATATATAGTTTAGGTGTCAACGTGGGCAGAGTTAGATGTGTAGACGTTAGATGACGAGTCCATCGCCGTTACTCAAGCACGACTATACATATGTCTTTGAATTTCTTCTCAGACGTATGCAGGTTTCCTCTCGATGTTTTCCTTCACCGTTCAGCTCGTGGTGTGACTAATCACTGTACTTAAGTTCAGAAAAACTCATTGGTACAGTCGGGATTCGAACTTTGGTAACTACGCGATCTTTGTGTCGCAGGCAACTACTCGAACCACTCGACCACCACGGCTTGGCATGACCATCATAACCTTCTGAATGAGCAAAGAAGCGAGACTCGTGAACATTTTCAAATTTAATTACATCCACAATTTTGCGTGCCTTAAATCCGCTTTATCGGGCGATCAGGAAAGTTGCTAAATCAACTAAAACCGCTAAAAAGTCCAAGATGGGAGATAATGTTCCTAAAATCGAACCCCAATATGCGCAGGCGCACGCCCCGGCGATTAATTAGCCCCATCGGATCGCGGGCACTGTTCATGTGATCTAGACACGCAATGTTTACTTGAAACTGGACAAAAAGAGATAAAACTTTTGAGTATTTCTTCTCTTGTGGTTATAGATCGACAATCATTAAAAGGCATCGATTATTCCCAGAGGGACTACGAAGGGGTAGGCGAAGATGTAACACATCGTCTTTTCATTAGAGATATATTTAGGTGCCAACGTGATGGACGGACGTCCACCGCCTTTCTCAACCTCGTATAGCTTTGAATTTCTTTTTCACGAATTGTCACGTTGGCACCTAATATACCTCTGGCGGAAAGTGGGTGTGTGGGTATTACCTATACACCTCTGCCTACCCCTTCGGGGACCCTTGTGGGAAGGCGTGAAGATATATTATAGTATGGAAGTGTCCTCTCTAATGGTTGTAGTGCTTACTAATTCATAACAACTTTTTTTTTGGAGTTTATTGGAGTTTACTCCTTAAGAATCGATTTTCATATATAAGGCGCCCGGTATGAGAAAAATATGAGAGGTAAAATCTACTGATGAATGATCTCGTTACGTTTTTGGTGCGCATGCACCTATGGTGCGCAACTTTCTAATTTGGTTGTGACCAACCGCGCTCAGTACGCCGCCGCCGCTTGTCTGTGACAGTTGTACAATCCGCTTTCAATAAGTTTGAAAAACAAGTGCAGATATGCCGTATTGCTCCATTCTTGAGTGCAGGAATGCTAGCCGGACAAAAATCTAGCTAATAGTGGCATTTCCTATCATCGGGAAGTGTTATTTAATTAAATTTTATTTTATTACGTTAATTTTGTTTATGTCCAAATTTTTTTTAATTGTACAATACAAAAATCAATCTTATGTAAGGGCAATAAGATCGAATTTTATCTGTAATAATAGTTAAAGAACTTTCTAGAAAATTGCATCAGTTTCGCGCTACTCAACCAGTGCGAGGGTGTAGTCAATTAAGTATCGATATCGATAATCCGATTTTTACGATAGTTTTACTACTTATTTATCAACATTCCTAATGAAATATTTGTGCACATCTGAAATTGACTATTGTGAAAAGTTTAATGTAAAATATTTCGCCGATTAGTTATAATAAATGTATATAAAATGAATTAATATATATTTATATATGTATATTATTTTCATTAATTTGTTAATTTACCCTTTCATATGGTATTAATCTTATTTTCAGTTGGATAAACTCTTTTTGCGTATGTTTAGACAATCGTTCTTAAGGAGTAAACTCCAGTCGTGCGTCGGAGCTGACACACACAATTTTTATTTGTAATTTTCAGGAGAAGAAATTCAATGACGTTTGTATAGTCGTGCTCGAGTTACCATCTGTCTGGCACTGTAAAAATATATCTGTAGCGAAATGGGTGTGTGGCTACTGCCTACACACCTCTGCCTACCCCTTCGGCACCTTCCTACCCTTATGGGAAGGCGGATACTAGAACACAGATATACATTTCTAGATGTGATTCTAGCCCCTACTGGATACCCGTGTCACTTTGCATGTATGTCAGATATATTATTTTTATTCCCGGATAAATTAATTGTTTGAACCAACGACCGTATTGTGTGAATATTAGCAGCGGTTTTCCTTTCGAATATAAATGATGATAAATAATGATTCACAATAAACATGCACAGTTCAACCGTGAGATAAGTGCAGGAAAACTAAACCTTGTCACAGCTAATAGTAGAACACAGTACTTCTACAGAAGATTAACATATATTTATGTATATGTCATATCTTTAGGCCTTCCCACAAAGGTTTTCGGAGGGGTAGGCATAGTGTGATGGTAATACTCACACACCCACACGCCGGAGATATATTTAGGTGCCAACGTAACAGATGGCGGCTCCATGGTCTTTGTTCAAGTACGGACTACACATATGTACGCCTTTGAACTTCTCCTCAATCGTATGCAGGTTTCCTCCCGATGTTTTCCTTCACCGTAAAGCTGTGTGATTAAAGTAATGTTTATGTATGAGCTAATATTATAAATGCGAAAGTTTGTGATGCTACTTGCTCCTAATTCGGAACGGCTGAACGTTATTGGATGAAAATCCACAGAGACAGATCATTGGCGGATCCCAAATGAAATAAAATTTTACGTGGACAAAAACCGTGGGGCACCTTTAGTGTACTTTATTACAAAAGTACTTAGTTGTCTCATTCTCGATGCGTTTATTAAGTACTGTGTACACTGAGGTACTGCTTGTGTTTGTGTACTGTGCCTTCGTTGCGTCTATTTAAAGGAATTTCGTCGGAAAATCGTTAACAGAAATACATAGTGATAAAGTTAATTAAATTAAATTAAAATTCATTTATTTCGACCAACAAGGATCATGGGTTAGTAAACTATTATCATTATGACTTAAAATATTAATGTTAGTAGCAAAACAGAGACATGGACACATACCGACACATAAAAACATGAAATTATTTAGTGATTTTCAGCATGTGAATCATTGAGCAAGGGTTCACATACTGAAGATCAAACCTACTCGCCAGCAAGCTCAGGATGGTGTTGGCGCTGGCCCGCCACCTGCGCGTCAGGGATGTGCAACGCCTGCGCATGGTCGTGTAGAAGCAGGACACGCGCGCATCTGCGAACATCCCCGACGCGCTACAGCAGCGGGGCAGCCCCACCAGCGCCCTGAATGCGTTGTTGTACTGCACGCGGAGGGCACTGTACTGTTTTTGAGTGTAATCAACCCACAGGCTGCTCGTGTAAAAAGATGAACAATAAGCCCTAAATAATGTAACTTTAACTTCCAAAGAGCAACGAGCAAACCTGCGTGCTATCATATTCGCTCTAATAGACAGCGCCCTGCGTTCCCTTTCTTTATCCATATTATCTTTCAAAGCAACTTGCTTTAGCGGTATATCATTAATGCGTTTATAAATGTACGTTGTGTAATATTTTCCTCGTTTATAAGTAGGTTCTCGTATATGAATGGTGATGGTTCGTGGAACTGTTCAATTCCCCTTTAGATATGTCTTCCCTTTAACTACATATGTCCCAGTTTATGACAGGACCAGCAACGGTATTGACGTCGTTTCAGAAGTTTACGTCCTTTGGTATTATATTTACGTCCCTTTTCACCCCCTAAGGGTTGAATTTCGGAAGTAAACTATGTCTATCAATTAATTTCGCAACGTACTAAACATCGAAAAAAACTCATGCGCACAGTTGAGTATCAAACTTGCAACTGCAATATTTGCGTTGCTGGTAACTAACTGCACAAACTACTCAACCATCTCGGTCCTAAGAAGATTTCAACGGGAAGAATAAATATTCAAACTCGAAAATAAAAAGTAATTTTCCGCGAGTCTAGAGTAGGTACGTCGCTCGCCCCGTCAAGGCCCCACGTCACGTCAACACGACTAAAATAAAAAGAACATTGTTCTCACCGAATCATTGCTGATGTATCTTACTCGTTATTTAGTTAGCAGATCACCCCATTGTTACTTTAGAGAAACCTCGAAAAAAACCTGGGCGGGGCTCGTATCGCCTTTCGCATCGCGCCCGATGTAACTTGCTACGATCTCGATACATGCCTTCCAACACGACCTACACGCTCAAACAAAACTATACCCTACACCTTTAATATAAGATTCTCTATACATCACACAACTTCCCGGAGCTTATTAAAGAAAATTAAATTTACAGCGCGCGAAATCGAAATCCGCGAAAGGAGACGAGTTGCATCACCTCTCGCTATGCTATTATGGCCCTTATTATTTAAGTATAGTTCACTGCAGTTTTCTAGACTCGAACTGTAAGCTGCAAAGGTGCAAATTGCCCTGTCCAGTTTGAAATGGTTAAGACGTTATGCGTTTACAGTTGTATGTTTATATAGCGAAGGATATTTATATATATATATGGATTTTAGATAAGAAGCGAACGTATTTTCGTTTTATTACCGAATTACCGATGACGAGATTGCAGGCCGACGGTCGATTGTGTGGTTCGTATCAGAATATATGCCAGACAATAATTGTCTTGTTACATATTTTGTGCACGGATCATCTGCGGCCAGCTGATGGAGTGCGGTCACCTATTTTGTATACAAACTTTTCACGTGAAACCACAAAGAAATCTGTTTTGTTTTTCTTGGCTTAGCTGTGGAGAGGATAGTAACTTTGCGTAGTATTTTTTGATTTATTTTAGATGTGTGTGTGTGTTTATAGGGGATGCCTACGTCATAGTAGCTTTATGCATGCAAAGTCTCAGCCCGAGCGGTTTAAAATTGACAAAGTTTCATACAAATTTCATCCCCTAGTTTATCCCCTTGGGGGTAGGATTAATCAAAATCCTTTCTTAGCGGATGCCTACGTCATAACATCTACCTGCATGCCAAATTTCAGCCCGATCCGTCCAGTGGTTTGGGCTGTGCGTTGATAGATCACTATGTCAGTCAGTCAGTCAGTCAGTCACCTTTGAGTTATGTAGATATAGATTGAAATAATTTACCCAATATGAACTTGTGCATGTCAGTGGTTCATTATTATTATTATTATATCTTCATGTCTTCCACAATAGGTAGAGGGTTTGTAGCAGCACTGAATTCGAAGTGAATTTTGGAAGCCGAAATTCTTATTATTTCATCAAAATCATACTGTTTATGTAAATTGGTTAAGGTTGATTACAAATAAAGGTTAGCGTTTAAATTTAAAAAAAAAATTAATGGAGAAAGTGTTATTTCTTCCAATCAACACTAAAATCAATCATTTAATTTCGTTGGGTTATATCTGCCAACCCCGTTAGGAACTCGGCATGATGATATGTATCATGAAATCGTTATCTTTAGAAACGATGCGTTATATGTGATAGTTTATTTTACCGTTGCAGCCTGTAAGAATTAAATTTACATAGGTACATACCCTTTCCCTAGCGGGATAGGCAGAGAGGGTCAAGCGATATTATAAAAATGCCGGGATATTTTAAACAAACATTGAAATTGAGTTGCCCGTTTATTTCCTACTTAAAACCAATACTCTATTCTTAAGCCGGCACCAAGGCAGTCAACTCCCAGATGGAAATAAAAGCAAGAATTAATTACACCGCGTTGAATGTATCGCGGATCGACACGACCCCAGTAAATCATTGGCAGTGTTAACAAGCAATCACATAATTCAGTGCACGAGAAATACTCACTTCATATTTGCTTTGAGCTGTGAAAATGGTTGAGTTTTACTTTGTATAAACAGACTATTAGATTGGACTATTTGATACAAATGGAAAATACTTGTTGCATTTCACTGATACATCTTCAATGTACATAAATATCGTCCTCACGCCTTCCCACCTATGTCCCCGAAGGGGTAGGCAGAGGTGTATAGGTAGTACCAACCACCCACTTTCCGAGAGATATATTTTATGTGCCAACGAGACAGATGGCGAGTCATCGCCGTTCGTCCTTTCGTTCCGAAACTATTTATCAGCTATTGATGTAGTGTATTCTTAAACGTATGCAGGTTTCCTACATTTCCTATATATTTACATTTATTTATATATCTAAGAAAACATCGAGAGGAAACCTGCATACGTCTCAAAAGCAATTCAAAGGCGTATGTATAGTCGTGCTTGAGTAACGGCGATGGACTCGCCATCTGTCACGTTAGCACCTAAAATATATATCTGGCGGATATCGTTGACCCTTCCCACAGGGTCACCGAAGGGGTAGGCAGTAGTAGGTAGTACCCACACAGTCACTTTTCGCCAGAGATATATTTTAGATGCCAACATAACAGATGGGGAGTCCAGCGCCGTTACTAAAGCACTATTATACATACGTCTTTGAGTTTCTTATCCAACGTATGCAGCTCTCTTCTCGATGTTTTCCTTCACCCTAAAGCTCGTGGTGTGAGTATCGCTGTACTTAAGTTATGAAAAATTCATTGGTACAGTCGGGATTCTGCACTTGCAATATTTCAACTAATAATAATAGTTTTTATTATTGTTATTACTTCTAGCAGTAAGAAGAAACTACTTACTAACAAAAGACAAGCGGGACATTATTTAAATAAAACATATCTCTATCAACAATTCCATCGCGCGGCTGTTTAATGGCGTGATTTTTATCTCTAAAAATGTCACACCATGACAGGTTACTGTTATTATGACGTACAGACATACACACATAGCTTTGCGAGTGACCAAGCCAATAACCGGCCTTATGATCTTGGCATTAAGAGCTAATCACGAGAAATCGTGGCAATCTAACTCTGTGCAGTTGTAAAGCTTTAGTTTGACATCCGGCGCAGGCGCAACCGTAACGTCGATTATTCGATAATTTTCGGAGATTATCATCGGTTTTTTGACAACACTATGTTTTGAAATAGGTTGTGTGCCATTAGAAATATAATTACGATGGAGCTTCAGATAATGTGTAAATAATAATGTGAATTATGATGACTACCTAGCTCTGTGTAATTGTGTATATACGGATATATACGGGTGGGAAAATCAAGACTGTTCCAAGCATGCATGAAGAAACTGATGAATGTGAACGAAGCAAAAGAGGTCTGTAAGTATAGATAAAACTGAAGCTCTACTCTCTATGCCTCCCGTTAGTGTATTGCCTCACTCTCCCACAAAGTTTCCCAAAGACTAACGCCACTCTCTAATTTCCAGATAGGTATACTGAGGTGCAGATAGAGAGTCCGTCGCCGTGTGTCAAGCGACGGATTTACATACGTCTTCGAAACGCATGCAGATTTTCTCAGGATATTTCAGGTTTGATAACAGATCGGTACAGAGCGCCCAAATTTCAACCCATTTCATTTTTTTCGAAGGATACGCATCTCAACTGCATTAATGTTACTTTTCACGCTTTTTTGACATTTCTCAGGATTCGAACATATGGAAAACTCTGAAATCGGTATCGGGTGACCGGTAAAACAAAGCGTATCGGTCCTGTTTCTGATCCGAAGCGATATAATCTGAACAAAACGAGTGACCAACGAGGAACAATAGTGCGTAGGCGCAGATTAACTATCTGGGCTGAGACCATACTTGAATATGTCAATGTTGATCGGAATTACTAGTTGTTTTAAAACTATTAAGTAGGCTCATGTACCTATTACGTTTTCGTCTGACGACAACAACAAGGCGAACACATTTTTTAAAAATAAAACACACATCGATGGGAAATTCATGATCTTGGAACCAAAATTCTGCATGTTTGACGGCCGTCTGGTCCGATGGTTAGAGCTCCTGACTGCAAAACTTGAGGTCGCGGGTCCGATTCCCGCTCAGGACAGATATTTTTGTGATGAACACGAGTATTTGTACCTTAGTCTTGGGTGTACTATGCATCTATCTATATAAGTAAATCGTTGTCTAGTTACCATAACACAAGCTTTGCTTAATTTGTGGCATTTATGACAATTTGTGTGAAATTGTTCCAAGTAATTTATTATTATTTAAAAGGCGTACTGGGTGGTTTCAAAGATGAATGAACTCCTCGTTGAGGTTTTCCCTGGAGAGCGTAGCAATTGGTCAAGAATGATGTGTAAAGTTTTCTGCAGAGTCGGCAGCGCACAAGCGCAGGTAGATCGCATGTTTGTTCGCCACTTTACTTGGTCACACTTTAAAAAAACCAAACCGATGCTTATCCACAATCGGTAGCCTGATCATCAACAAGAAATAATAATAATAAACACCAGCATTACACAACACGGCTATAATTAAACTAAACACTATGTGTGTATCTTATCTATGATCAGGCCATTAGCGGACCACTAAAAAATAAACAGAGCTACAATGGCGCTGGCCAGTTACCATTTCTGGCCGAGAGAGGGCGCTGTTGGCTATGTAACAATAGTTTCTTAAGGCAGTTAGTGTTAATGCCGATTTAATTATAAAGAAGAACCTGGTTAATGTGGATGAAGGGAAAGGGAAATTGTTACTCCGTTTTCTCTGATTCCCTTAAATTCGAAACTTTCACATCCAAACTCGTCTTATTTAAACTTTTAACAGAAATATATCTATAAATACTAATAAACCTCATCCTCCTCTCATAACATTTCAAAATAGTTCAAACTAAGTTCGAATTTCGAACAGGCAAGTATAGACCATAGACTAAACACCGCGGGGGGATCGAATGAAACAATCGAGACTCGAGTGAGAGAAAATAAACGGCATTATCGATTCACGAGAATCGAAAGGCTGTTAACAATTGACGCGCTTATACTTTATGCATGTTGGAGATGAAATGGATCGTGGGGCCGGAGGTCGAGCAGAGGTGCGCGTGCCAATGTGTATCTTAAATCTATTGGTGTAGTAGTTCATTTTGATTGAAGCGGATGAAAAGACTGTAGAACCGCAGTTGGCACAGGCATTGTACTGTAATATTTTAAAATTATGTGAAAATATACACAAGCATTGTTCTATTTTAAAATTAACATTCTTATGCGAACTGTGCGTCTTGACATAATATAATAATAATATATCCTCACGCCTTCCCACAAGGGTCCCCGAAAGGGTAGGCAGAGGTGTATAGGTAATACCCACACACCCACTTTCCGCCAGAGGTATATTAGGTGCCAACGTGACAGATGGCGAGTCCATCGCCGTTACTCAAGCACGACTATGCATACGCCGTTGAATTTCTTCTCAGACGTATGCAGGTTTCCTCTCGATGTTTTCCTTCACCGTTAAGCTCGTGGTGTGACTAATCATCTTGAGTGCGTCTTGACAATTATTTTAATAAAAAAATAAACACATGCCATGGTTGCCGAGTCGCCTGCAACACAAAGATTACAAGTTCTAATCCCGATTGTACCAATGAGTTTTCCTCACCTTAAGTACAGTGTTTAGTCACCACGAGCTTTACGGTACAGGAAAACATCGAAAGGAATCCTGCATACGTTTGGGAAGAAATTCAAAGGCGTCGTGCTTGAGTAACGGCGACGGTCTCGCTAACTGACACGTTAGCACCTAAAATATATCTCTGTCGGAAAGTAGGTGTGCGGTAACTACCTTACTCAAAAACTACTGCTCGATTTCAATTTAAACTTAATTTAATGAAATCGTGCGCGTATGTGAATGAAACCTTGAAGTAAAAGATTAATACAATCGGTAAAGCTCTTTTAAAGGATTGATAATGGAAGAGGATATTTTAATTACTATCTACAAATGATATAAAAACAACCGCTGGTGAAACCGCGAGGCATGCGTAAGCGGGTAGGGTAGTGATTACATATTAACAAACGAACATTCAGTGCCTGCGACGCAAAGGTCGCAAGTGCGAATCCCGACTGTACCAATGAGTTTTTCTGAACTTAAGTACAGTGATTAGTCACACCACTAGCTGAACGGTAAAGGAAAACATCGAGAGGAAACATGCATACATCTGAGAAGAAATTCAAAGGCGTATGTATAGTCAGTCGTGCTGGAGTAACGGCGATGGACTCGCCATTTGTCACGTTGGCACCTAATATACCTTTGGCGGAAAGTGGGTATGTGTGGGGGTATTACCTATACACCTCTGCCTACCCCTTCGGGGACCCTTGTGGGAAGGCGTGAGGACATTCAGTTTATTTAAAGAGCATATATTGTATGGCACAGTAACAAAGCCAACCAGAGCGATATCACATCTGACGCAAGGCAAGACCACCTGCGCAGGCGCAGTTCTCAGAACCGTGAAGACATACGAACGGACGTATAGTTGAATCACACGTGGTCACTCGTATCGAGTTACCGATGTGAGAATTGTGTGAGAGACATCTTGAGAAGTATTCTTATCTTACTACTAGTGACTAATGGGTGTGTGGGTATTACCTATACACCTCTGCCTACCCCTTTGGGGACCCTTGTGGAAGGCGTGAGGATATATTATTATTATTATACTAGTGACCCTGGCTTCGCAAATGCGAAAGCTTGCTGGGATGTTTCTTCATTCATTAATTATGTGGGGTAATTGTGGCGACTTTTCTACTCCATCTCTCCCCTTAGTGGAGTGTCGTGAGATCTTCTCGACCCCCTCATCCCGCAAAAAAAAGCAATTAGCTTTTACTTTTGCCATATTTGAATAAAGAAAAATTTTACAAAATTTTTGCCGTTTTCTTGTAATTCTACAATATTTCTTGGAAAGGGGATATATTTCTAGGGGGGGAAAGGAATAAATCCTGATATTTACCAAGATCACCTCCCGGTGACCTTGGTAAATATCTTGGAAAATGGGGGACCATTCCCCAAGTGAGATTGAGGAAGGTTCGGCTTGACCCCCGAACTACCCAAGCCCTTATTAAAACCTTAACAAACAAAACGCAAGGACCTTCCTCATAAATCACTCTATCTATGTGTGAAAACCGAATGAAATTTTGTTTCGTAGTTTTTCATTTATCGCACGACGATTTTATTGACTCTTATTACACTTAGCGATTGAAGACAGTGTGTGCAAGAAGACGCACAGGAAGACCACGTTCCAACTTTCTAGATCAAAGCAATCGGATGCTAAAAGACGGGAGCGTCAAGAGTACTCGAAACCGACGGGCATGTATGACATGAAGCGAAAGAAGTCTGTAAGTCTAGAGTAAACTGATGGTCTAGTCTCTCTGCCTACCCGTTAAGGGATCAGTGTGGTGATCATTATTATTATTCATCTATGTATAGGTAAGCCTAAAAATCCCACAATCAAATTGTTCGAAAATACCAAATCTATCTAAATTAATTTACCTCTTCGAATCGAATTACTTTAACAATTTCCATTGTTCTCCGCGGCACGTCGATCCGAGAGATAACACTACAAAAACAAATAGCACTAATTACGTTATAAGTAAAGTTAACAATCGCACCATCTCTATCTGACCGGATAAATTGCTCGGACATCAGTCAGGCGTCGGACAGACAAATTGGGCGAATTATTTTTTCGATTACAGAGCCATTGTTTAATCACGGTCGGTTAATAGGGGAAGCGATAACATCAGAAAGTTCACTTGCCAGGCGTGACTCCATTGTTGCTTGCGGTACGACAACAATTTACATTATTGTCTTACACATCTAAGAAAGAACATAGCAGACAATGATGAACTAACCTCACAGAAATACATTACGTTTAGAAAAAAAATACATCTTCACACCGGACGAGGGTGTACCAACACCCTCCGTTCGCCGTATTTAGGTGTAAACGTGACAGATGGTGAGCCAATCTTTCAAATATCTCGTTTATTTGTATCGAATTATTTGTAAATGTAACTTTTTGTCTATTTGCCTACGTTTTGAAGAGCTGAACTAATTTTCATACATTTTGGTAGCAAGCAATGAAGTGTGTTTGAGACACAATGCGTTAGAGAGACGATTTCGGAACAAAATATAAACATTGATTTTAATTTAAATAGGTAGTTATCCTTAACAATACAAGTACCATCCTACGCCATAGAGTTTAAATAACGTTTGACAAACAATGGACACGCGCAATATTGCCGTCATCCACTTGTAACAGGGAATTTTACGGGAATTTATGACCGTTAAACAGGAACTTTGAATTTCAAATTGTTTTCCCTACTCTTTAGAAAATAATCTTTTATGTAGAAAAAGAAAGGATTGTGTAAAGTACAAGTGGACATTTGTTACTTATACATTAACATTTTACATTTAATAATTATTGGAACTCTGAAGACATAGCAAAAGGTGTGTGTATCAATACCCTCGAGGTAAAATGAAGTTGATGTTTGATGTTTGATGGCCCTCTCTCAAGCACGACTAGACATATTTGAATTTCTTTTCAAATGCAGGATTTATCCTTATCTTTGAGCAGTGAGACTTATCGGTACATACTGCGTCCGTACTTGCAGTAATAGTACACTTTCGAAACCTCAGAACGATTTTAAAATTATAAATTTAGGGGTACTGAATTATCTGATATACTGAAGCGATCGACTTAAGTCTTACAGATTATAAAATTACATTTCGTAGATACAAACATCCGTGAGAAGAGCAATACTGGCTGATAACAAACTAGATAATCTGTAGAAAAAAAAACAAATACCATTTGAATAACTAGAATTCTAAGAATATGTCATAAGCTGATAAACAAAGATCATTTTGAAGCGCAGATTCATGACTCGTATCTTATCTGAGCAAGCAATGAGTCCATTAAGAGTCTATCTATCGTTATCAGTAGCTTATCTTACAGATGGGAGCACTTCGGACAAATCGCCCGAGCATTTAGTACACACTCAATGACGTAAACAACAAATTTGTATTTAATTATTTAATTGATCTCCGATAGTTATGTGGAAAATACCGTGAAAAACATTAATTTAATGGTTAGCTTCTTAATATGACGTAACGATAACAGATGGATTCCACAATGAAGAGATACGCAAAGCAACTGGCGTTATTGTAAAGATGAAGAAGGGCATGTTGCGTTGGTTTGAACTTATAGCAAGGTTGAGTGAAGAAAGATTGAAACACATACAAGGAAGAAGTGGTTTCAACTAGGTAGATGGTTCAAATCGATTGGACACTCAAGGATGGGGTTTAAAAAGAAACATCGTTATTTTAAAGATACTTTGAAAATAGAACCGTAATTCAAAAACATTTGAAACATTTTCAGAACCAGCCTGGTTCTTAACCCAAAACGATGTGCATACACCAAAATAGTTATTAGATTAGATCATCAGAAAAAATACTACACAGACATAAGTTGAGAACATACCTGTGGTGTGCTGTGGTTTACAATGGCGGCTCGACATTACACATTACAACTGGTGCGAACGAACATTTCGAAGGAGTAGAAGGATCGAGGATATCTTTTACACTGTTTATGCATTTATCACAGCACTCAATGCCATCCTGGACTCAAGTGTAAATCCTGAATGTGATGTGCTGGCAGGTGAATGGAAGGTGATTTTGAATGAGTGTCTGGCATACGCAGAAAGAAGGCCATCTTCTTCTCGGTAATACATTTATATTAACCTTATTTATTATTACTCATATGTATTTTTATAATAAATAATATATATAATATATCCTCACGCCTTCCCACAAGGGTCCCCGAAGGGGTAGGCAGAGGTGTATAGGTAATACCCACACACCCACTTTCCGCCAGAGGTATATTAGGTGCCAACGTGACAGATGGTGAGTCAATCGCCGCTACTCAAGCACGACTATACATACGCCTTTGAATTTCTTCTCAGACGTATGCAGGTTTCCTCTCGATGTTTTCCTTCACCGTAAAGCTCGTGGTGTGACTGATCACTGTACTTAAGTTCAGAAAAACTCATTGGTGTAGTCGGGATTCGAACTATATGTATTTTTTTTAACTTATACCTCCACATTAGCGTAAATGACCACGTTGTCGTGCAAATTGTAAATTAATAAATAAATAAATGATCGATATCTCAAGTTTGAGGTTTTAAGTGGTTTATTTATGGTGAAATACAATTGTGTTTTTACACAGTACATGAAGACACAGTAAAGTTTTCAAATATTCGCCAGTTCGACACCTGCAGTTGTACAGATAAAAGCATTTAATTTGTATTTCAACACACATATACATGTACCTTTCACGCGTGCTCTATCGCGTAGCCGTGATGGTCTTGCACCGCCTGCTATCAGTAAAAATGTATTAGTAATCACCACTGCCGGTATCCGGGTACAAATTAAATGGTACTTTAAGATTTTTTGACCTCCAGTGTGTTGAGAGAGAATAGAAGTATATATGATAACGCAACACGAAATTGAATCAAGATTAATTCCCAAATTAGTTTTACACGCAAGTCTCCGGTGCGGTGGCTCAACAGGTGACTTGGATTTGCCAATATATCTTTATATATATAATTCTTCTGTGAGTGTGTATGTCACTGAACTCCTCCTAAACGGCTGGACCGATTTTAATGAAATTTTTTGTTGTCGATGTTTTCCTTCATTGTCAAGCTGGTCATACATGGTGAATATCTTAAGTATATAATATATATGAACTATATATATATATATATATAATTCTTCTGTGAGTGTGTATGTCACTTCCTCCTAAACGGCTGGACCGATTTTAATGAAATTTTCTGTGTGTGTTCAAGGGGATCTGGGAATGGTTTAGATTCACAATTGGACCCGATAGATGGCGCCACTGGGTCCGTGGCTTTAATTTTTTCTCCCAAGCGAAGCTGGGCGGGACAACTAGTATATATATATACTAGTTGTCCCGCCCAGCTTCGCTCGGGTGGAAAAAAAAAGATGGTGGCGCCACCTATCGGGTCCAATTGTGAATCTAAACTATTCCCAGATCCCCTTGAACAAACACAGAAAATTTAATTAAAATCGGTCCAGCCGTTTAGGAGGAAGTGACATACACACTCACAGAAGAATTATATATATATATATATAGTTCATATATATTATATACTTAAGATATTCACCATGTATGACCAGCTTGACAATGAAGGAAAACATCGAGAGGAAACCTATGGGTGGGAAGAAATTCAGAGACTTATGAGCAGTCGTGCTTGAGGAACAGCAACAGACTCGTCATCTGTCACTCGGCACCGAAATAGCTCTCGCGAAATGAGCGTACTATTACGCTTCTGCCTAACTATAAACTCGGAAGCTCCTGGAAATACTCCTTCGCAGATAAATAAGTGTTTAACAACCTTGAGCCAAGAGTTTTGAAGACTCGCCAGATGTCATATTGACATATATGTGGGTGTTTCTACACCATTGCCTACAATCCGAATAGAGAGAGGCTATTTCTTACTTTTTCTTACATAGCTTCTGAGGATTTTATACAATCAGCCTTTTTTTTTTTTTTTTGTATTGTCTCTCGTAGCGTGAGTTCCGGGAACTTTTGCTACTTAACCGGGCAATAAGGAAATTTATCTAAATAGTAAAAAGCTATAAATGCTAAGGGATATAATGGCGTAAGATATCACATATGCTGGCGTATTAACTCCTAATGTAATTGCATAGAGCCCATAATCAAATGAAAACAGGTTTCAGAGTGAATATGAACCTTTTAATAATGTTGTAATTTAATTTTTGTACCTACTTTTTATTACATCGTCATGAGGATATTTTCACAACACCCTACAGCATGTGTATATTATATGAACATATATAATATGTATATATGTGTATATATATACATATATATATACACTGGTGAATGTGGACGAAGCGAAAGAGGTATGCAAGTCTAGACAGAACTCTTTATTCTCTCTGCCTATCTCGTTAGGGACTCGGCGTGATGTATGTATGTTTTTTTGTATCGTCTCTCGTAGCGTGAGTTCCGGGATCTTATATATATAAAAATGTTATGTTGGTTTGTGTACGCTTCAAAAACTCAAAAAGTTCTGCACCGATTGAGCTGAAATTTTAGCATGATATATAATCCGCATCAAGAATTGTTTTTATCTATTTTTTGCATCAGTCAGGGTACAGCTAGTATATATATATATTTTTTTTTTCTTTTTTTTATACCACTTGGGTGGCGAACAAGCATGCGGTCCGCCTGATGGTAAGCGGTTACCGCCGCCTATGGACGCTTGCAACACCAGGGGTAACACTCGCGCGTTGCCGACCCTGCAGGAATCTTTTCACACCCTTCTTGAAGAACTCCATGCTGTACTCTCCGGGGAAAACCTCAACGGGGTATATATATATATATATTGTATATATGATGTATTTATATATATATATATATATATATATATATATATATAAATAAAATATCCTCACGCCTTCCCACAAGGGTCCCCGAAGGGGTAGGCAGAGGTGTATGGGTAATACCCACACACCCACTTTCCGCCAGAGGTATATTAGGTGCCAACGTGACAGATGGCGAGTCCATCGCCGTTACTCAAGCACGACTATACATACTCTCGTTCTTCTCAGACGTATGCAGGTTTCCTCACGATGTTTTCCTTCACCGTAAAGCTCGTGGTGTGACTAATCACTGTACTTAAGTTCAGAAAAACTCATTGGTACAGTCGGGATTCGAACTTGCGACCTTTGCGTCGCAGGCAACTGCTCGAACCACTCGGCCACCACGGCTTTTTTTTTATTTTATTTATATATATATATATATCATTTTGCCTCAGTAGCACACGTTATATAACGACGTGACACGTGTAATTAAGTATCTAGATGATATTCGACGGTGTACCTAAATACTTTTAGATTATCTTTAAAGTTTATCGCGGTTCATACGTTATCTGTCTGCCAAAAGGCACAGAACATTATCTATGCCAACTTGTTTCTTTGTAATGTTCAACGGGGAATGGTAGAATTTATTGTATTACGCGCCACGCGACTTCGTCCGCGTGGAATGTAACAAAAAATGTCATTATTCAGTTTCTAAAATCTTAAGTCCTTATTACATCAGCTATCTGGCAGTGAAAGTCAAAATCAGTCCAGCCGTTTCAGAGATTAGCCGGAATAAAGAGACAGACAGACGGACAGATTTAAATTAAAAACAAAATTATTTGTCATATAAGGTACAACCAAATATGTATGTATATTTAGTCAAATCCGGTTATTTTAATATTAGATACAAACATACACTCCAATTTTCTTTACTTGTATAGATAATTAATATTGCATTTTTAGTACATTTTATATATACATGATTATTGTATAACTAGCTATGCCCGCGACTTCGTCCGCGCGGAAAAGTGATATTAAGCAGCATCAATTTTTTTCTAAATAAAGGGTAATTTTTTTACAAACTTAGAATGTAATATTAATTTATATGTATAATAATACAAAAAATAAGTTTCAAGCTTCTAGCTTCAAAAATGACGTAACTTTCATACAAACTTTCATCCCCTATTGCAACCCCTTACAACCCTTATTCGCATTAAAAAGTAGCCTAGGTCCTTCCTCAAGCTCTAGGCTATCTCTGTATCATTTACATCGGTTCAGTAGTTTAGGCGTGAAAAGGTAACAGACAGACAGAGTTACTTTCGCATTTATAATATAAAGTAGGGTGTATTACCATCAAGGGGTACACAGAGAGAGTCAAGAGCCAGTTATTGTTAGACTTACCTTTTTCACATCATCCAAACTCGTCAATCTCATCATACGGTGTTATTTCGATTAAAATTTTCTACATCGACGTTTTCTAGCAGCTTTTCAAAAATTAAGTAAAGAGCTCTTGAATTCTTGAGCTTTAAGGTGAATGAAAACATCGTGGGGAAAATTCAGTCAATCAGACGCATGCTAAGTGCCTCGAGCGAGAAGTGTGTGTTATTATATATCTCTGTCTATTCACTATTCTCCACAATTCTTTGTGTGATAAAATGAATGAATTCCTAGCTATTATTTGTTTTTATTTTGGAAGCATACATTACAAATATAAATAAATAAATAAATATCCTCACGCCTTCCCACAAGGGTCCAATATTACATTACAAATAAATTGCACAAATATATATTGTACTTTTAGACAACATGAGAAGTATTCACGCATTTTCTGATGCCCTTACTACAAATCACTTAGAATAAAAATATAATTTTTGGTTTTCTTTTTTATCTGGCGGAAAGTGTGCTGTATGGGTATTACCTATACACCAACCTGCCTACCCCTTCGGGGTACCCTTGTGGGAAGGTGTGGGGATATAATTAATAAAGTTAAAAAAGCTTAAAAACCCTACCTGCTTAATCTTGATGAAGACATTATTGTTATGAGTTAACAAGGCAAGTACCCACATAACATACTTATAAAAAAACCGTTATAATTTATTGAAAGCGGCATCGTAAAAGGCTATTTCTAACGTAGGTAGATACATTCGATTACAATATTCGTTCTAATTTCAAAACTATATCATAAATAGAACACACGAAATCGGCGACCATTGACATAGCAGATGTTATGCTATCGCCGCCGATACAATGACGGATGCTGCGCGATACGCCGTGGCGATAACGCGATATATCCCTCATTATTTTATATTTTTTAATTTCGTCGCTAGCTGATAATTGAGCGAGATAGATAGATACACATCTGCGAGAACGAGAGAGAGGGAAACAGCGTGATGGCCGCATGTTGTGCTATCATACACACGATTATCAAGTATGTAGGAAAGTAGTTAATGAGTTATTGTGACCTTTTAGTGTTACTTAGAATAAAATTATTTGCGTTAGGGATTCGGCATGATGATATGTATGTATGTATGTATGTATGCTTTCAAGAGCCGTGGTGACATCAAGATTGCAAGTTCGAATCCCGGCTGTACCAAGTGTTTTTGTTGCACCACAAGCTTTACGGTGAAGGAAAACATCGTGAGGAATCCTGTATAAGTTGAGTAACGGCGATGGACTTAAAATATATCTATGGCGGAGGTTTGGACATGTATAAAGGATGAGTGTGACAAACTAAAGTTTCCACCGTTTCCAAAGAGAAACCTGCCAGGAGAAAGGAGCAAGAAACGGCGAGACAAACTCCCCGGTTTCTTAAACATTTCCCTTTTAAGGAGTAGAAAAAGATGACACTTACATATAAACTCTGTAGGTATAAGAGGAGCAATTAATCGCATATTAAAAACAAGTGTAAGCTGTACAAGCAATTAAAGTAAAACCTAACACCAATGCTTTTAGAGATAATCGGATAGATTCGTGCTCTCTCCAACGGTATCGAGTGATCAGCATCAGATTTCATTTCTCGTGCCTTATCTCACGTCTTCACGGTGGGATGCATTCGTATCGGGGTTCCCACGTGTCTTCTCAACATATGCAGGTTTCCTCTCGATGTTTTCCTTCACCGTAAAGCTCGTGGACTAACCAAAGTTCAGAAAAGCTCATTGGTACAGTCGGAATCCGAACTTACAAGTACACGGTTCATCACGCCTTCCCGCAAAAGAATATTTTGATATTTTATAGCGATAACTTTTAAAAATTGTATACTTGGTGTAATTTTGCGTTCGTTCTTTTCTTTATTGTATTTAACAATTTCTGATTTGATCTTTATATTATATTTTTATTTATATTTATTTTATTATTTTTGATTTTATGTTGAAATAACATTTAGAAAAAATTTGCGTGATCTTCCAAACAATAGGTAAACAAATATATTTTAGTTGATAGTTACTAACCAAAGATACTAAAGTAATAAAACTCCTGTCTGTCCCAACTCATTGTTCCGCGGGAGGGTGCCAAGAAGGCTGGAACGCTATAAATAGAATAATATTTTTATCTAGCATAAAGCGAGGAGCTTTATGGTCTCTCCTTTAACTCTCTTAATCTTTGTGATCACTCCTTTCTCTCTCTCTTTTCCTTGCGATTCTCATGAATCCTACCATTCAGTAGTAAAGTATATATTACATTTATTATTTATGTCAGATTCATCAAGGGCTCTCTAAAATTACAGACCTCTCCATCCACAGTGCCAGTCTGTTTTGTCATGCTTCCCGGTTTCAAATACTCTTTACGTTGTTAAATAGCTAGTTGACAGCCGTCTAGTCTAGTGGTTAGGACTCCTGACTGCGAAACTTGCGGTCGCGTGTTCGATTCCTGCTGAGGCCAGATATTTGTGTGATGAACACGAGTATTTGTGCCATAGTCTTGGATGGCCTAGGCATTTACTTAAATTTATAAATTATATATCTATATAGTTGAGGTTTTCCCTGGAGAGTACAGCATGGAGTTCTTCAAGAAGGGTGTGAAAAGTTTCCTGCAGGGTCGGCAACGCGCGAGTGATACCCCTGGTGTTGCAAGCGTATAGGCGGCGGTAACCACCTACCATCAGGCGGACCGCAAGCTTGTTTGCCACCCAAGTGGTATAAAAAAAAATATATAAGTAAATTTATCGTTGTCTAGTTACCATAGTATAAGCTTTGCTTAATTTGGGGCTATGTCAATTTGTGTGGACTACTTGCAAGGTAATTTGTGTGAAATCATCCCAAGGTATTATTCATTAGGTATTATATACCAATAGCTATACTTACAAACAAAATATACTACGAACTATATAATGCGATAACAAAATATACTACGAACTATATAATGCGATAACAAAATATACTACGAACTATATAATGCGATAACAAAATATACTACGAACTATATAATGCGATAACAAAATATACTACGAACTATATAATGCGATAACAAAATATACTACGAACTATATAATGCGATAACAAAATCAACATACACATGTTAATGTATATATTTACGATTTGTGTCTGTGTATCGCGACAGTGATAGCGATGTGATAACGTTATCGCGGCTAGATCGCACGCTACCGATGTAAAGATAAACATTTACATTATTCCAAACGATAAAATTGTAATTTACAATCGATTTTCACATTTCGATTGCACGTTTTTCCGTTTTCTAAGAATATCGACAGGTTCCGATGGTGTTTTGATATATATATACTAGTTGTCCCGCCCAGCTTCACTCGGGTGAAAAGGTAAAATTCGCTGAAACACGATCGCACACACACAAAAATTTTCATCAAAATCGGTCCAGTCGTTTGAGAGAAGTTCAGTGACATACACACTCACAGAAGAATTATATATATAAAGATATGTATGTACGCATCATATCTAGTCATATTTCGTTTAAAACTTAAGCCACGTTGGGGAAGTGGTCCGTAGTTGCGTGCGCAAAAATTGCAATTTCTAATCTCGATCTTGCCTTAATAATAATTCATTCGAAAAGTGAACAGTGGTTCCTTACCTGTACTTAATTCATTCTTGACTTTATATCTTAACCTTATAATATTATGGATATATATTATATTCTTGTAAATTCAATTAGTTAAATCCAAAATTAGTTAAATATAACTTTTTGTGAAAGCTTGTTATTGGACCTTATTTTTCTATACTAATATTATAAAGAGGAAAGATTTGTTTGTTTGTTTGTTTGTTTGTTTGTAATGAATAGGCTCCGAAACTACTGGACCGATTTCAAAAATTCTTTCACCTTTGGAAAGCTACATTATCCCCGAGTAACATAGGCTATATTAAATTGGACCCGATAGGTGGCGCTGCGATCGAGTTTCAAGAATATTACCTTTTTACCCGGGCGAAGCTTTCTGTGTGTTTCTGTGTGTCTTAAGCTAGATTCGAGAATGGTTTAGATTTACAAATGGACCCAATAGGTGGCGCTGCGATCGTGTTACGGGCAATTTAACTTTTTCACCCGAGCGAAGCTGGGCGGGACAGCTAGTTATTTATAAGCCTATTCGCTGAATCCCTAAGGGCATGGAGATTAGAGCGTGTCTCTGAACATGGTCGCCGGTTTCGAGTACTCTTGCCGTTCCTATCCTTGAGAGTTCCAAAGATTCGATCTAGGTAGTTAGAACGTGGTCCTCCTCTGCCTTTTATGTGTATAAATGTATTGTTGTAGTTGGTGAGACAGTCGCCGTTACTCAAGCACGACTATACTAACAGGATTCCTCTCGATGTTTTCCTTCACAGTAAAGCTCGTGGTGTCACTTTTGACTGTACATAAGTTCAGAACTCATTGGTACAGTCGGGATTCGAACTTACAATCCTTGTGTTGCAGGCAACTACTTGAACCACTTGGCCACGCCGGCTTTTGAATATTATCTAGTTTAACATGTAGGTTTTTTTTTATTGTAGTTAAGAAAACAATTAATTCAAATTTTACGCGGGTTGCTAATAGCAGTAAATGAAATTAAACACACATCCAATTGAAATGATTTAGACGTCATCAACGTATAATGAAGTGATCACCAATTAAATCATGTGTTCCCTTCATGGCTCAGATGGGCAGATAGTGTGGATTTATTGTGTCGTGTCTTGATAAACAGCGAGATGATATCGGTATGTGGAGATTTATGCGATCCTCCGCCGATGTGAGATGAACACGCGACCTTTGCACATGTTCTGCTCCCAATGTGACGGAGAACAAGTACGATAAACTAAAAAATATACATACGGTCGAATTGAGAAACCCCTTTTTTTAAAGTCAGTTAAAAAAAAGCCGTGGTGGCCGAGTGGTTCGAGCAGTTGCCTGCGACGCAAAGGTCGCAAGTTCGAATCCCGACTGTACCAATGAGTTTTTCTGAACTTAAGTACAGTGATTAGTCACACCACGAGCTTAACGGTGAAGGAAAACATCGAGAGGAAACCTGCATACGTCTGAGAAGCAATTCAAAGGCGTATGTATAGTCGTGCTGGAGTAACGGCGATGGACTCGCCATCTGTCACGTTGGCACCTAATATACCTCTGGCGGAAAGTGGGTGTGTGGGTATTACCTATACACCTCTGCCTACCCCTTCGGGGACCCTTGTGGGGAGGCGTGAGGATATTATTATTATTATTACATATAGAATAAACTTCCACAGAAATTGACATAGTCCCACATTTAAGCATAGCTTGTGTTATCGTAACTAGACAGCGATATATTTACTTATATAGATAGATATATAGGACATCCGAGACTAAGGTACAAAAACGTATACATTACACATATCTGCCCTCAGCGGGAATCGATCCCGCGACCTCAAGAATCACAGTCAGGAGCTCCAATCACTACACCAACCAAGAGACGCCAACGCAAAAACAGAACTTTAGTGACAGTTACAGTAACTAGGCAACCCATCCAGTCTCATAGAAGCATCTCTATGACTAGCGAATCGCTCGCTACCGATGCATACACTACAATATAACCCTAATTTACACTCTGGTCCGATGTTTAAAGATTATATCGCAGGATAGCTGTGGAATTTCTAAGGCGAGTCGTGAAGGTAAAAATTATAAATCTCTCTTTAAGATAAACATCGTTATCGATGTATTATATCTTGAAATCATCGATCAAGCAGCTTATCGATAAGTCGCAGCTCTAACGATTACCTGGCTCGATAAAGATCAAATTACACGCCTGATAAGTGTTTTGCCCAAGGTACACGGGGCTGAGCACCCAGAAGCTATTGTTATGAGGTTTTTTACATTTATTAACTAATATATAATAATATAATACCGTCCTCACGCCTTCCCATAAGGTCCACGAAGGGGTAGGCAGGGGTGCGCCAGATGAGATGCCAGAGATATATTTTAGGTGGCGGCGATCAGATGGCAAGTCCATCGCCGTTACTCAAGCACGATTATACATACGCCTTTGAATTTCTTCTCAGACATATGCAGGTTTCCGCCCGATTTTCTTTCCACTTAAAGCTTGTGGTGTGACTAATCACTGTACTTAAGTTCAGAAAAACCTTATTGGTACAGTCGGGATTCGAACTTGCAATCTTTGAATTGAAAACAACTACTGGCCATCACGGCTCTTCGGAAGAAGATTTAAAATCGAACATATCTCTCTAAGAAGAGAGATAATGATCGGTTAGACTTAGATTTGAATTCTCGATGAGAAGATATGTGGCGTATCATTGGCATGTCCTTAGACACGAACAGTACTATCTTCTCCAGGGCATCATGATGGTTTGGTAGAAGGAAGAAGTAGTGGCTCCTTAATATTAGAGAAGGCATCAACCTAAGGCTGTGTGTAAGCTTACAAACATTTAAGAATTGAAGGCAAATACTCAAAATACTGGGCCTCTAAGATTCCTATTCGCCTTCCAACAAGGAAACTCAGAACGTCAAAGGAATAGGCAGGGTTGTATCATAAGACATACTCATTTTTATAGCAGACATATTGAGATGCGAACGTGGCAGTTGGCGTGGCCATAGTTCTTTCTCAAGCACGACATATGAAAGAAAAGTATTTTTTAAACTTGTCCTGCTAATCCTTTCCCGATTAAATAGATAAAGTTTATCTATTAAAGCCTAAATACCACTATCAGAAGTGTGTATGCCCGGTAGCAGAAACTCGCACTTGAATGGTTATCAACTGATATCAATAGATGTATATCGTTATCGCTGCCTGGCGATTTTAATCCAAAACGATAGAGGAGTCTACGCAATTGCCTAAATTCATAATCTTGATAGCATGTTTTATTTCATTAGATACAGGTATCAATGTATGCAACTTTAACAAGGTTTTACAATAATATAGTGTGTGGAGGAAGATTGGAGAGGACACGTTCCAACTACCTATTCATTCATTATATCAAATGGAATTAAATTCTAAGTATAATCAAACATGAAGCCGTGGTGGCCGAGTGGTTCGAGCAGTTGCCTGCGACGCAAAGGTCGCAAGTTCGAATCCCGACTGTACCAATGAGTTTTTTCTGAACTTAAGTACAGTGATTAGTCACACTACGAGCTTTACGGTGAAGGAAAACATCGAGAGGAAACCTGCATACGTCTGAGAAGAAATTCAAAGGCGTATGTATAGTCGTGCTCGAGTCACTGCGATGGAATCGCCATCTGTCACGTTGGCACCTAATATACCTGTGGCGGAAAGTGGGTGTGTGGGTATTACCTATACACCTCTGCCTACCCCTTCGGGGACCCTTGTGGGAAGGCGTGAGGATATATTACTATATTATTATTATCAAACATAGTTATTATCTTCCAAAGTGCCGTCGTGGCCGAGTGGTTTTAGTGCTCGCTTGCAACTTCGAATCTTGACAGTACCAATGAGTTTTTCTGAACTTGTGATTAATCACACCACGAGCTTTAGAGTGAAGGAAAGCATCGAGAGGAAACCTGTGTACGTTTGAAAAGAAATTCAAAGGCATACAGTCGTGCTTGAGTAACGGTGGTGGACTCGCCATCTGTCACGTTGGCACTTAAGTATATATCTCTGGTGGAAATTGGTGCGTGGGTATAATACCTGCCCACCTCTTCGAGGAAATTTCCCACCCCTTGAGGGAAGTCGTGAGGATAAAAAAGAAACATATTTTGGCATATTTCTATTGTTCTATTTCTATGTGTTCCATTATTAATGTAATCAACTGTATTAACAGCTTTCACCATAACATAAAAACATCAAATAGAAATAAATAATCTCTTCAAATCACTATTATTAACAGCTGCACCAATGTGTGTTTGTTATCCAAGTTGGTTTAAATATCTATCAGATAACATCTCGGATTGGTTACCTTACAAATAGACGGACGTACAAGCATTTTTTTATTACATACCGAGCGCCCATAACGAGCAGTTAGAACAAATTGTCTATCGTTTGTAGTGGTATTACTTGAACTTAATTGAAAATCTAATTTATTATTTGACAAAGGGAGCCGCTTGACCAATCGTTTACCTAGGTTGAATTATTGTGTACTTAATACTAAAGTTATATAACATCCTTAGGTTTATCGTGTAAATGATATTATGCCATATGTCAAAGTGACAGTTGCTAATTAAGCCGCATACGGATTTACAGGCTTACTCACAAAACAACGGATTTTTCAAGAAGAAATCTGAAAGTTCTCTAAACAAATCTCTTAATAAGGTTTGATAGATGACTCTTAATATTATTACCATACAAAAAACACAAGTTATTGTTTTTTCTAACGCCAGATTTCGGTAGGCCTATAAAGCACTGGCGATCGACTCTCCCTGCCTACCCCGCGGAGAATGTGGTGATATGTATGTATGTAGTCGTAATTACTAGCCGCCATATGTAGGGATTAAATGATTATTTATTTTAAGCCATGGTGGCCGAGTGTTTCGAGTAGTTGCCTGCGACACAAAGATCGCAAGTTCGAATCCCTACTGTACCTATAAAATGTTCTAATCTTAAGCGATTAGTCAAACCACGAGCTTTAAGGTGAAAGAAAACGTCGAGAGGAAACCTGCATACGTCTGAGAAGCAATTCAAAGGCGTATTTATAATCGTGCTTGAGTAACGGCGACAGACTCGCCATCTGTCACGTTGGCACCTAAAATATATCTCTGGCGTGTGTGAGTACCACCTATACACCTCGGATATATTATTATAGGAAAGCCTATAACTTCTAGAAGCCAACTGTTACATTTTCTTAGGCAGCTTTTGAATGTATAAAGTTATATCAAAAATGTTACTCGTATAATGCTCGAAAAAATATGACGTTATCACCGCGTCCATTTTCCCGGTAAATCCCGTTAGGTAACATAACTGCCCTTATAATTATTTCATTATCCTGTTTGCCCCAGATGTACGTACTGATTAGTTGTTACTCATGAATGCGAATATATAATAATAGCCTATGTACATATTAAAATACATACTTATACATAAAGCTACAGGGAAATCAATATAAAGGGGGCTTATCAGTTGAATTCAGAACCATATTATATACTAGCTCACCATCCCAGCTTCGCTTGGGTTGAAAAATATTATAATAATATATCCTCACGCCTTCCCATAAGGGTCCCCGAAGGGGTAGGCAGAGGTGTATAGGTAATACCCACACACCCACTTTCCGCCAGAGGTATATTAGGTGCCAACGTGACAGATGGCGAGTCCATCGCTGTTATTCAAACACAACTATACATACGCCTTTGAATTGCTTGTTCCTTCACCGAAAAGCTCGTGGTGTGACTAATCACTGTACTTTCCTTGCATATGCTGTGAGGGTCGGCGTATTGATAGGTATGTATGTGAAATTTAAAGAATAATTAAATCAGACCTAAATGTACTTCATATTTGAAACCAAAGTCACGAAGTTCAATTGTAACACTTTAAGATGAACCCTTCACTAGTGCATCCCACGCCCTAAGTCAAAATGCGACACGCGTGGGAACTGAGGGTCAGCGCGAGGGTTGCCACCCCATTGACAATATGCTCGCTGTGTCTTCACAAGGGATGTTTGTGGACTACAGAGGTGCAAGATTTTATGCTCGCTGTGTGGTTTTTGGATATAGTTATAAAAGATAAAATTTGAACTTGTTAAATTAGTAGAAGACCTTTCAAGTACCTCTGCCTACCCCTTCGGGGACCCTTGTGGAAAGGCGTGAGGATATCAATACCTTTCAAGTAATTGTACAAACAATAAAATGTTATCCTCTTTAATTATGTATTTAATTATTTAACATTTATTATTATTATTATTGCTTATACCACTAACGACGTAGGTAAGCGGTTACCGCACCTAATGGACGCTTGCAACACCAGAGTTATCACCCGCGTGCTGCCAACTGCAAGAATCTTTACACACCCATCTTGAAGAACGCAATGCTGTATTCACTAGGGAAAATCTCGACGGGGAGATTTGCTATTGCAAGATCATTCAAAGGTGGTAAATGGTACGTAAAAGGGAACAAATGTTAAAGAAGAAAACCGGGGAGTTTGTTTCGCCGTTTCTTCTCCTGGCAGGTTTATTTTCTCGGCCACGGTGGTAACTTTAGTTTATACTAGCTGTCCCGCCCAGCTTCGCTCGGGTGAAAAAGTTAAATTGCCCGTAACACGATCGCAGCGCCACCTATTGGGTCCAATTGTAAATCTAAACCATTCTCGAATCTAGCTTAAGACACACAGAAACACACAGAAAGCTTCGCCCGGGTAAAAAGGTAAAATTCTTGAAACTCGATCGCAGCGCCACCTATCGGGTCCAATTTAATATAGCCTTTGTTACTCGGGGATAATGTAGCTTTCCAAAGGTGAAAGAATTTTTGAAATCGGTCCAGTAGTTTCGGAGCCTATTCATTACAAACAAACAAACAAACAAACAAACAAACAAACAAACAAATCTTTCCTCTTTATAATATTAGTATAGATTAAGTATGTGGTGTTCTAAGTGTTCCCTGTGTCCCTTACGTTGAATAAAATATTTTGATTCTGATTATTTGGTAAGCGGAAAACGTAGCTGGTAACAACTAACTAATAAAGTTAAGTTAGTGTAAGTTTAAGACGAGTAAATTTCCATCCTTTATCGCAGCAGCGAATTACTAAAGAACGTTAATTGCCCTTTCCCCGGTTTATCAACATGCGATTGTAAAAGAAAGTTTATGTAAACATAATGCTGATACATACCTATACTATGTTGAACAATATTATAACATACCTGTAGTGACCGAGCGGTTCAATCCAAGGACGTGAGCGTCAAGAGTACTCGAAACCGACGGGCATGAATGTGGACGAAGCGAAAGAGGTATCCGAACCACTCGGACATACATACATATCATCACGCCGAGTCCCTAACGGGGTGGGCAAAGAGTTTAGAGCGCCAGTTCTCTCTAGACTTAGATACCTCTTTCGCTTCGTCCACATGCATCAGTCTCTTCATACATGCCCGTCGGTTTCGAGTACTCCAAACATAAATGTATAATATTCATCGTAGTATAGGATCATCGTAGTATACTAATAGGAATCCCTTTGGCAGATAATGTATTTGAATGCCAATAACCGGTGGCAAATTTCTTCAAAGCCAAGTAACAAATGCAACTTGCTGATAAACAAAAGATAAGCTATCAATATATTTCAGATGCATCCACTGATAAGAAATTGTAAGTAAACATTGCACACAGGTGCATAGGCTACCTAAGCCATTTTATAATGTCTCAAATAGAACAGTTTCTAAAAGTTGTAGGGTGTTGTGAATATATCCTCATGACGATGCAATAGAAGAAATAGCTCCAAGATACTAGAACTATATTACTAAAGGGCTAATTATATTCATCCCGACACATTGTTTTACGAAACTAGAAACAAAAATAAAAACTATATTGTTACAACAGATTTTTATGCAAAAATAAGGTAAACACGTTTCATGTTAGTACATATAACATAGTTATATGCTTAGATATATATATATATATAGTCTTTTTAATGTGGTGTTTAACCACCAAGGTGGACAAGCGTGCGGTCCGCCTGGTAGTAAGCGGTAAAAAACTGCAATATTAGTAGGAGTAAAAGAAGTTTGAACAACACATTACCATGCGAAGAATTTACAAATTAACTAATGAAGTTAAGTTACAGACAAAACACAAATGTAATAATTAGGTGTTAGATAGTAGGCGTCCCTATAGTAGGTGCCCCTACAAGTTCGTAGCTACTGCAAGGGTACCCTTCCTAGGAAGCAGGTAAAGACAAAACCACCTCGGTTGAATGACACTATTTGACGTCAGAACTTTGGATTGCGTACATTGCAATAGCTGTGTTGTTTCCTTAAGGATGTTCAAGTTGTTGATATTATATTGTATTTGTAATGGAATTCACTAATTGCTAATAAGATTCCTACTGGGACAAATGCAATTGTTATATACTTCTAGAGCTTTAACATTTTCCTACATATATGTATACAATATATACATATATATATATATATATATATATATATATATACACACATATTTTTATTTTTTATTATTGTATTTATTATATGGATAACTGTCACTCAATCACGCCAAAACAGCTGGATAAAATAAATAAATAAAAACCTTAAGATAATACCACACAAATTTAAATAGTCGCAAATTAAGCAAACGACAACGATATATAAAAAACGTTTATAGATAGATATATATATACATAAATACATAGGACATCCAAGGTTAAAGTACAAATACTCGAGTTAATCTCACCAATATCTGCCCTCAGCGGGATACGAGCCCGCATCCTCAAGTTTAGCAGTCCGGAGCTAACCACTAGATCAGACGGTCGTCTCGTACGTTATGATAATAATTGTATAGATTGTAATGGCTATGAAGTAGGTACTAGGACACAAAAGTTTGCCAATTCTGAACGTACAAAATTTCATATAATAAATAAATAGATAAAAGATGTTACCTGGCAGAAACTGCGGCGCAAAGCTAGTCTTCAATGAGGACAGACAGCTGTATGAAAGTGATACATCTTAAATGAATCACCGATTTACTCATAATTCGTGAGCCGTCCATCTGAGTACCTCAAGGTACTCAGATGGACGGCTCAAACAGAAACAGGAAAAATAAGTGCCAATTGGATCAAAACTATTCTGCGAATTGAATATAGATCACTGGATTGGGTGTAGTATACATTTAAAAGCTATGTCTCTTAGGTCCTTGGATGTGAAAGCAGAGAGTAGAACTACATTTTTCAAAAAAGTAGCGTATGTTTCTGTCGGGATTAAAATAAAGCCTATGTCTAATCCTATTCAGCCTATGATAGATAGCCATCTAATCCTAGATATAGCCAGCACCATTTCAATTTTCAGTCGAATCGGTGCAGCCGTTTTGCCGTGAAAGAGTAATAAACATCCAAACATCCAAAGTTACAAACTTTCGCCTTTATAATATAAATAAGATTTATAAGTGCCAACAGTTCACAGTTGGCGAGTCCATCGCCGCAACTCAACCACAACTATACATATTTCATTGGATTTCTTCTCAAACGTACTTAAATGCAGGTCTCCATCTGTTCACCGTAAAGCTTGTGTGACTAAGCACTGTACTTATGTACAAACAACTCATTGGGAGTACGTATGTACATGTACAGACTTGCTCGAAAAGTACTACAGACTCGACTCGCAATCTGCCAAATTGGAACCTAAATATATATTTATTTGATCGATCGGAGGGGGGGGGAGGGGGGATCAAGGAGGGGAACGTCAAGAAACGTCACTCGAAACAGACGAGCATGCATGAAGAGACTGATGAATGTGGACGAAGCGAAAGAGGTATGTAAGTCTAGAGAGAACTGGCGCTCTATACTCTCTGCCTACCCCGTTAGGGACTTGGCGTGATGATATGTATGTATGTATACTTCTCATCAGAAAACACGAAACACCTTGTAAGTTCATGTTTTCTAAGGATTATCAAGAGAATTATATATTTAGGAATATATGACAAATTTCGTTTAATAGTGAATATTTACATTCACTGTTAAACGGTTAAAGGTGTTTCGATTTTTCTGATGAGAAGTGTTTATTTGAAAAGAGGGTGTTAGCACCTTTGCCTTCTTAAAGGAGCTCTGTAAGACGTACTTATATCCTCGGTATTACAAATCCACTGAGAACCATACACCATAGACATCACCGAGAACAATATACAAGGAAGTGAATTTTGTTGCTTATCGCCCAACACATCCACAGACTTCACAATAGTGGCTATTTGCTTACAAACAAGTTACAATACAAGTTATATTTAAGTATATTTAAGTTATTAGTTGACACACAATAACCCTTTGAAGTCGCCGCTTGGTATAATTCTCATCATGGCTGCCAACCGCGCAGCGCGACAGGCATTTTTCTGCAATGTTTTATGTTTGCGCATTTGTATGGGTACTTAGTAGGATTGAATGGGGCTTTTTGGTTTGGATGAGTTAGTAATGACGGTAAGTTAAATTACATTACGATAAAAGCAATTCGAAGATTTACAGTCGTACTTGAGAAAGAGACGGACTCGCCATATGTCACATTGTCTGCTTAATATATATTCGCCGAAAGGAGGGCTTCGTCATCTACGGGGATCATTATGTAGGAGGGGAGGGGAGGTGTTGTAATTGTAAGGTGGAGCTGAAACAAGGTGAACCTCTTTATATTGATTTGGTGGCCTTTCCACAAGGGTCCCCAAGGGAGAGGTGTACCCTGCAAGAATCTTTTCACACCCTTCTTGAAGAACTCCATACTGTACTCTCCAGAGAAAACCTCAACGGGGAACCGCGCAGTGCGAGACCTATGTGGTTCCACGGTATGGGAACATTAAATTCCATTTAGCCAACTCCAGGCAAAGTCGGCACCGTGTTACCAACATTCACATAAGCAATGTCATCAGCTAAAACGTATCTCCTAAGAGCTGGTATTAAAGAGCATTACATCAGATCGTGTTATCATGAAGCATGGCATTACATTCAAGTGGCGGGCCACTCCACTCTATCGGCGCATTGAACAGAAACTATAACACGACCAATTACATCGCTGTCTTTTGTTCTAGTTTGGTTTGAACACATAGTACAAGTAGCGTAATTTAATAACTCCTGCTTTAAGATAAGAGACGTGGTTACAGCAGTCGTCTGCAACAAAGATTCCAAGAAGCAAGTTCGAATCGCGACTGTGCCAATGCGTTTCTCTGAACTTAAGTACAGTGATATAAATGGGTGCTAGAGTGACAGATGTCGCAGAATTGTCGTAGAGTTTTCTTGTCAAACTTAGGCAGGTCAGGTTACCTGACGATGTTTTCATTCAACATTGAAGCACTTGAAGCTGGCTGTGTGTGATTAACCGTACTTTACTTTTGACTCTTGAATACTCTTGATCGGTACAGTCAGTATTCAAACTTGTAACCTTAACGATGATACTACACGAAACTGCATAATTCAGGGTTGATGAAGATCCAGAACTAGTAACGCTATTACTACTAACGCACAGCGTAGAGCACATTCCTATATCGCGATTCACAAACAACTGGCGACATCTTGTGACGACAAAAAAAATATATACCATATATGAACATGCATCTTGTCCCATATTATGATGATGAGACTCTGATCTAGGCTCAAGGTCACACGTAATGAACTCTTGAACATTTTAATATCGTTAAAAGCATTGTGAAAAACGCCTCCGTTAGACAAGCAAGGAGAATATATCTCTAGATAATTAAAGACTGTCTTTTGATTCTTCTAATGATAAGCTGTTACTTAAGCTCATAATATATAGTACATAGCTCTAGCGTAGTATAAGTCTAGTACTCATAGGGAACTCGAAACCAGCGAGCATGTATGACGAGACTGAGGAACCTGGACGAAGCGAAGCAGGTATGAAAGTCTGGAGATACCTGGCGCTCTACTCTCGGTGCGTACCCCGAAAGGGACTCGGCTTGATAGTACTGCCGTCACTATTTAAGAATTTTGGGTCGGGAAAAAACCGAGCGATACTCCTATCCCAATCCCGAACCGCACTATTGTTTGCCTAGAGTCCAGACTAGACTCTTTACATGTGAGAATCAACTAAAAAAAAATCTTGAATTATAATTGTAATCCAACATGCGCAAGGGCCAGGCATTGTTCTTCCTTCTATCAGCCATCCCTTGTGGCTCTCAATTTCTACGCAAGAACAGCAGTAAAATACCCAGCTGTGCCATTTTAAATAAATAATAAAAAACGTTTATTCAAGCACAGAATGCACACGCCGGAAATAACAAAATTGCTTATTGACTAATTAGGATATACTTACAGCTAAACAGTAAACAGTAACAAAGCAAAAGTGAAGAGTAAAATTGTGAAATAAGAATGTAATAAAAACATTGCCAGGGGTTCTCAAATTAGGCTAGGCCTGTCTCTTGAGAAACCAGTTTATTTTATGTTTGAGTTAAAAGTTCACTATTAAGTGAATCTGTGTGGTAAATTTTGTTGTGCGGTGTGCTTAGAAAAGAAATCGTAATGCATTTCTGCGTAAAGGTAAGGCGTATGTATGTATATAGGTAAAAATATAGATATCGCTTACCATCAGGCGGACCGCATGCTTGTTTGCCAACCTAGTCGTATAAAAAAAAATTGACTGCGATGTTCTGAGGGGTACAGCCCCCTGTCATGATAACGCGTGGAAGATAATGTAAAAGCAGCAATGATGAAAAACAATGATCAAATGTTGACTCGTACCTCGTGATAACGGGTCATAACGTGATACCGTATCATTAACCCTACTCGATAACGTGTACATTTCACTGGTTAACTATCTAGTTTCGAGTTACATCACTATGCCTTACCTTTGTTATGAATTAGTGGACTGAAGAGCAATGAACAGTGTTTGGACAACACTATAAGACCCGTTTACAATTTGAAAGTTACCGTAAAACAATTATCCAATTATAAAAGTTAAAAAAAGGAAAAATTATTTGACAATTACATAACTGACTGACATAATTAAAATAATATCCGTCCTTCCAGTTTTAAAATTAAGTACAAAAAAAAGGAAGATCAATGTGTCATTTCCGAAAAAAATAATTCGTTCCAGTTTTAAAATCAAAAAAAGGTAAATAAATAAATTATAGAACATGCTAAATGTTTGATGAACGTAAGGGATGAACGGTATAGCAGGAAAATATAGGGCAGAGTTGACTCTGCTGTGCTAGCACGTATTAAAATAAAATATTGTGGCATCACGGGACGCCTGACAGATGTGAAACATCGCAATTATATTGTACAAGCAATAAGCACACAGGAACAGATTACGACAGGAAGTTAATATGACTTAATGTAAAAATAAAATATAACGATATTTCTCCAGAACATGATAACAGTTTATTAAATAATTTACTTTCATAACATTCAAAAAATTCAATTCAATTAGTTTAATGACTGATTAAAATAATTGAGTTGGTTAGAATAGCTTCGGTAGTACATAGTTATATTCATATAGCTATTGGTGGCGTGGCGACGCGTCGCCATGTCATGCGTCGCCACGCCACCAATCGGTTTTACGTGCGGCTATAGATTTATTTTGATAATTTTAACTTAATCTAAATGTTTATTTGATTTGGAATTTTTGATGTATGGATTTTGGTATCTGAAATAAATGAATTATTATTATTATTATAGATGTTTCACATCAATAGAGCGATCAATCAATCTAAAAATAGCAGGTGTATATCAGTAGTCATAACCGGATATTATTGTGTACCAAGATTTTACGTATTTAGTGAAATGCTACTCTACGATGTCCGCTGAAATTCAAGGGCGGTAACACGAAATATATATTAATTATCTCATGCAAGATAACAAGAAAAAGGTAGGTTGACCAAAAGACCGTTAGCCAAGTACATGAAATAAAATCTCCCCACTGAAAGTTAATTTAAAATACTCAAACTCGAGATCTCAAGCAGTCGTATTTGGATTTGAAGACAGTCCGCTATCTGCCCCCCAGAGATAACTAAACAATCGGGGAATACATTAAAACCTGATAACGGTTTAACGAACTCACCCGCACTTTGATTCGATGAGAGCAAACAAAAAATATGACTTGATATATACAAGCACTGGCTGTCCAGACATACATTGTTTAAAGTTCCAAATTCAAATTTGAATGTCCAGTGTTCCTATTTTGTCCCTCTCCATACCTCGTTAGAGACAGATACAAAATATCGCTGCAGCTATTATCTAGTGATGCGCTTACACACAAATAGAAATTAATTTTATTTTTTAAAGATATACTAACCTTACTAATAATAACCTTATTTTCGTATCGTATTTATTATCGTTGAATGTTGTTACGTTCATTCCGAAGCATTCCTAGTTGACAATTAGTTACTACGTCTTAATTTTTTTTATCTTTCTAATGGCTTCAGAGAAAATCCACTAAAACCATGTTTCGGAGTGAGAATTAACTTCCTTTTAAAATGTTGTCATTTTGTTATTTGTTTTATTTTACAATACCCAACTTTTAGAAGGCAACTGTTCTATTTATCTCTATATATATATACATAGATATATCTATACTTACTATAATAATATTATAAAGAGGAAAGATTTGTTTGTTTGTTTGTTTGTTTGTTTGTAATGAATAGGCTCCGAAACTACTGGACCGATTTCAAAAATTCTTTCACCTTTGGAAAGCTACATTATCCCCGAGTAACATAGGCTATATTAAATTGGACCCGATAGGTGGCGCTGCGATCGAGTTTCAAGAATTTTACCTTTTTACCCGGGCGAAGCTTTCTGTGTGTTTCTGTGTGTCTTAAGCTAGATTCGAGAATGGTTTAGATTTACAATTGGACCCAATAGGTGGCGCTGCGATCGTGTTACGGGCAATTTAACTTTTTCAGGGTATATTGTCAGTTTTATAAAAATTGTAAGCTGTTGCAAAATATTAAATAAATTGTAGAAATAATAGTTTATAGTACATATGGGAGATCTCACGTTTTTGTTTTTATATTGTCTTTAATATGTTAATTTGAGTAATGCATATTAGGTATCGATATTTAATCCTATAGTATAGATCAAATAAATATTAATTAACTATGTATGGAAAAGAGTGCTGACAGTCAGCCATTAATTTTGACGTATAGATTATGATAGTTTTCTATAAATTTTTACAACTTATTTTTATTTATTTATTTTTTATTTTATTTCAATCCTTTATTGTACACACACATCTACAAAAACAAATAGGATGACAAAAAAAAACAACTTATTATTTTTATTTTCACTAACTGTATATTATTTAATGGTTGATACAAAATCTTGCCCTATTACAATCTCTTACATACATACATATCATCACGCCGAGTCCCCAACGGGGTAGGCAGAGAAAATAAGAGCACCAATTACTTCACACAAAGTTATCCGAAGAGATCAGAAAAGAAGAGAAGAGAGCAGTCAGTTGAAAACAAGTCTTCAAATATATTAATCTTATTGCCAGTTTAACAGAAGGTGAGATCCATCATACAAACACGCCGAGGCGTAGGCAGAGAGAGTACAATATCATTTCTCTCTAGACTCACAGACTCCTCCGCTTCATCCACATCTAACTTCTTCAAACTTGCTTTCTCTATGCATACATTTGCATAAGTCCATTAATTTCTTCTCTAAAGCCTAATTGATGCTAATTGCTGCAATTGATTTCGGAAAATCCCGGTATCACCCCTGTTTTGAACGCAGTACCTAAGTATCAAAAGATTTGACAGTGCTGTACTCCTAAGCTCAGGGGTCCCTTAGACCATTACCAGTAAACCTTGCCTTATGATATTATGTTTATTTTTACGCCTCCGACAAGGGTCCCCAAAAGGTAGACAAGTGTGCAGGTAGTACCCATGCACCAATTTCCGCCGGAGATGTATTTCAGGTGCCAACGTGACAGATGGTGAGTCCATCGCCGTTACTCAAGCACGACTATACATACGCCTTTGAATTGCTTCTCAGACGTATGCAAGTTTCCTCTCAATGTTTTCCATCACGGTAAAGCTCGTGGTGTGACTAATCACTGTCCTTAAGTTCAGAAAAACTCATTGGCACAGTCGGTATTCGAACTTGAGTTCTAATATAACTTATACTGTGCTTTAATAACTCAAAGCATTTCTTAACAATATTTTTAATCATCATTCAAGCAGTGTTAAATTACATAAACTTAATGTCACAACATTACGTGTTGCAGGCTAAGTAGGCACTTATATTACTCATAATTAATAGATAGTAGTATCCATTTATATATAAAACGATTGCAAACACAATACAATAATACAAAGCATAAAACACAATATATAAATAATAATTATTGTAAACCACGCTTTAGGTACAACTAAGCAACCAAGATAAAGTTATCATAAGTTTTGTGAAACAATTTAGATTACTTACGTATTATTATGAAAAGTTAACTTGTTGCGTGTCACAAGTGACTAATTGAGCAATAGTTTTAGTCGAGTTAGTTAATTTTAAGTATCGAAAACAAGTGCACATCTGCACACACACATACGATAACAGGAATCAGCCTTCGGACTTACGTTTCAAAGGCTTGGGGTTGCTCTGCTTCCTTCGCGACATTTCCTAGCACGAGGTGCTGTCATCACCCAACATGTCACACACAAAACACAGAATTAGGAACACGATACAGAAACTATAGCACGTGGCGTGTCACTGCGACGTGTTACCCGCTCGGCGGTTAACGCGCGACTGGCGTTTGACGTGAAGGCGTATACTTTCCCTCTGTTGCCAATTGTCTGCCGAGGGCTGGCTTTGACTCCGCCTCTTTCGTCCTCCCCGCTCGTAGTCCGTAGCGCCGTAGCGCCGCAGATGTTGTCGTAACTCCTGCTTCTTGGCCCTTCCAAGGGTCGTAGGGGGTGAAAAGAGAAACCTATTAATGAAGAAAAAGAAAACAGCAATAAATAGATTATTAAAACCTCTGACCACATCAGAGGAAACTTAAGTAAAAAAATCAAATCAAGGTAAAAGGTTCGTATGGGTAGACGATAGACTGGGTTGTAATGTCTTTGAGATCTGTATTGCAAATTCGCCAAAAAACGCCATACAACATGTGTTATGAGTTTATTGATTCAAAAACGATTACCTCCTTAATAAATAAGAAAACAGTTATGTTCTACATGTAGGCTGTATCATTAGAGCAGATGTTCATGCTAAAAATAAGTTAAAAACAACATAGTTTTGTATTTCATGTTTAGTTTTTATTCGATTCCCGCTGAAGGCAGATATTTCTGTGATGAACATGAGTATCTGTACCTTAGTCTTGGATGTCCTATGTATTTACGTATCTATCTATATAAGTAAATACATCGTTACCCAGTTATCATACCACAAGCTTTGCTAAATTCGGGGCTATGTCAACTTGTGAGGAATTGTCCCAAGGTATTTATTTCACCGAGTAATAAGTATTTCCTCTTTATAATATGAGTGTAAACAACCATTAGAAAGCTATTGGCCTTCGTTCCCGGCACTGCTGAAAACTTTTTCCTTCTCGGAAGAGCAACATAAATAAATAAATAAATATGACCGGATACCTGTTAATTACTCTTTTAAGTACTTGCTTGCTTATGGTTCTCAAATTGCGTTAGCGCAGCCAGTAAAATACCTCAGCGAGTGTTGGTAAATCGCTTTAAGACGTTGATTCTTTATTTAGCCCGCGACTTCGTCCGCGTGGAATTTAAGAAAAAAAATTGTTCAGTTTCCCGAATAAAAGTATGTAGTCTAAGTTACTCCTTTTTAGCTATCTGCCAGTGAAAGTCCCGTCAAAATCGGTCCAGCCGTTTTAGAGATTAGCAGGAACAAACAGACAGGCAGACAGACGGACAAAATTTGTAAAAAAATATATTTTGGTATAAGTAATTATGTACCGTGTATACACCCATGCAGTTAGTAAAAAGCGGTTATTTTAATATTACAAACAGACACTCCAATTTATTTGTACGTATATATATAGATAACAACAATTATTTGTATTTACAAAGGACAGTTGAATAACTAACTACTTACCTACTTACCTATATTTGACCCGTAGGAAGAAAATAAATCTCCCTAAATATAATAAATTGTAATAATACCTAGGCAGATGCCTGCACATTGTAGATATTCTAACTTATCTTAATGTTCTATGCTCCTTTATTAGAGAAGTTAGATCTCATGAGTGAGTGAGTGGAGAAAGATTGACAAAACGGATATACGATGCGAAAGTGTGTGCAAGAACGAACAGAGCTGGACGAACTGCGATTTGACACTAGAGGATGGGAACGTCAAGAGTACTCAAAACCGGCGAGCATGGCTAAATAATAATAACTAGCGGCCCGCCTGGCTTTGACATACCCTATATTAATCAGTGATAATGTAGCATTTAAATGGTGAAAGAATTTTTTAAATCAGACCAGTACTTTTTGAGCCAATTCCTTACAAACATACTTACATACAAACCTTACCTCTGTATAATATTAGTTTAGATAAATATATACCAAGTCTAGAGATAACTGGCGCTCTACTCTCTCTGCCTACCTGGGAAGGGACTCGGCGTGATGATATATTTATATATCTACGAGTCTAGTACTCTCTTGGTACTCCACTCCAGTACTAGTCACTCCTTATAACGTGAGCTATGTGACAGTGTCCCGTCAAAATCGGGTCTGCCATTTCGGAGGTAAGCCGGAACAACAGAAAGATAATTTCATATTTTATAAAATGTGCGGAGTAGCGATCTAAGATCGAATCCGTAGTTAAGAGATTTGCAAAACAACTGGCGTGAATAAGGGCGTGATTGTAAAGATGAAGAAAGGCATATGTTAGGTTACGTTGGTTTGGACATACAGAAAGGATGAGAGAAGAAAGCTTGACGAAACATGTATCTGTTTCGTCAATCAAAGCAAAGCGAAAGTGTGTGCAAGAAGAGGAAGAGGAAGACCACATTCCAACGACCTAAATGGAATCTATATGACGCTCAAGGACGGGAATGTCAAGAGTACTCGAAACCGAAGAGCATGTATGAAGAGAATCGGCACCGCGCGAGCGATACCCCTGGTGTTGCAAGCGTCCATAGGCGGCGGAAACAGCTTACCATCAGGCGGACCGCGTGCTTGTTTGTCATCTTTGTTCAAAAAGTAGACATGGACTTAGCTTGAAACATGTGTACGAACTCGCTATCTGTCACGTTGAAACATAAAGCGAAGGTGCTGTTACATCTCTGCCTACCCGTTTGGGGAACAATGTCAGAAGGTGTTAAGATATAAATAAGGTATCCGAGTGGTTCGAGTAGCCAGCAACACAATTGCCAGTTCAAGTACCAATGAGTTTTTCTGAACTTAAGTACAGAGGTTAGACACACCACGAGCTTTGCGGTGAAGGAAAACATCGAGAGGAAACCATCATACCTCTGAGAAGCAATTCAAAGGCGTATGTATAGTCGTGCTTGAGTGACGGCGATGGACTCGCCATCTGTCACGTTGGCCCTTAAAGATATATCACTAGCGGGAAGTGGGTGTGTGGGTAGGTACCACCTGTACACCTCGGCGTACCCCTTCGGGGACCCTGGTGGGAACTCACTCCATTGTGCTCTCTGACATCGTCCAGCCAATGGCGTGCGATACATCGCTAGTTTAATTCTTAATCACCAAACATACGTTAATTGTGATGCAATTCGCAAAAAAAAAAATTATACATACATACATACATACATATCATCACGCCAAGTCCCCAGCGGGGTAGGCAGAGAGTATAGAGCGCCAGTTCTCTCTAGACTTACATACTTCTTTCGCTTCGTCCACATTCATTAGTCTCTTCATACATGCTCGTCGGTTTCGAGTACTCTTAACGTTCCCGTCCTTGAGACTCCGATCTATTTGATCTAGGTAGTTGGAGCGTGGCCTTCCTCTGCCTCTTCTTGCACACACTTATGCTTTGTATATCTGTTTCGTCAATCTTTCTTCACTCATCCTTTCTATGTGTCCAAACCAACGTAACATGCCTTTCTTCATCTTTACAATCACACCCTCATTCACGCCAGTAAAAAAATTATGATACATCGAATCCCTCTCGGGGCAGGCAGGGAGTGAAGAGCGCCTGTTTTTTTGTTTATTTTTGTAGTACTTGTTATTTGAATTACAAACCGTGATGGGAATATCGACAGTAGCCCACTCGAAACCGGCGAGCATGTACATAATGATATTTATTTATTGCTATTCCACTTATATCTATGTACTAGCTGTCACGCCCAGCTTCGCCCGGATGAAAAAGTAAAATTTCCTGAAACTCGATCGCAGCGCCACCTATCGGGTCTATTTGTGATGTAAGCTACCCTATCTTTTAAGTTGGATCAAACTGCACACGGTGTGCAAATTTTATTGAAATCGGTTAAGTTGTTTATGAGCCCATCGAGGACTTAACATACTTGCCATAAAAAAGGTTATAGTAATCTTAAAAGATAGACACATACTGTCGCCGACTTTTTTTTAGAACTTTTAAAGAGGAACAATTTCCTCATACATGATATTTGGGTAACTTAAACCATTTACGCAGCGCACGCAACGAAAGCTCTCAACAAGGAATAGTTTTTCCCGTTCTTGCAACATTTTTCATTTATGCTTCGCTCCTATTAGTTGTAGCGTGATGTTATATAACCTAAAGCCTTCCTCGAGAAATGGACTATCCAACACAAAAATAATTTTTCAATTCCAACCAGTAGTTCCTGAGATTAGCGCGTTCAAACAAACAAACAAAGTATCAACATTTAGATTAAATAAATTTAAGTAATGCATGGATAAAATGTAATATGATATTTGAATACAAACATAAGAAACTATTTATATTGTACAGGATATGAGAAGACTGATAAGAGAGGCTTAAAACAGATAAAAAACCATAAAAATCTTGCATGGTAAAGCAGCATATAATAATCTGACAGAAAGTGCGGACAGACTTTTACATCGGAGAACGAAGGAAATATGGACTCTACATGTAAGTGGTGCCATCTGTCGTATAACTGACGAACTAATTCGAACTGACGAAATTGTTGACACAGAATTACATTTATAAAAAGAGAACGTACCCTTACATGTGCTACAAATCGGAATGTTAAAGTTTGTATGTTACGATAGATAGCGCTAGCGTCGCATAGCGAAGAAATTCCTTAACTAATAAATACTTTTGGAATGTTGAACTTTTCCTTATGTAATGTTTGTATATAGGTACAATAAGTGATTTTATTTCAGTCAAAAACGCCCTGTATTTGTTAGTAGATATTAGTTACAGATAAGCTTTAAGACTATTAAGTATTTGTAGCTACGTTATTACAGTGCAGCATTTTTGTCTTTCAGTTGAAACTCCTGATGGTAAGCGGTTACTGCCTCCAATGGACGCTTATTTATGTAATATTTTTGCTCTTCAGAACAATGCTGTGGCCACGGAGCGAGATGCGCATCTGTTGCATCTGCGTTGCCCACATCTGCAACCACTACGCAACATTTCGGGTACTCTTCTAGGAGTTGGATGATCTGGATGAAGTAGTTAGACATCCAGGTAGCCTTGTCCTCCCTACCTATATTGCCGTGTTGTGTAGGGACTTTGCAGAAATTTTAGGACTAAACCAAGCAATGTATGTGCAACGCTTGCAACCTCAAGGGTATCGCTCGCGTATTGCCAAACCACCCAAATGTACTTACACAATAATCTAGGTCTTGACTACTGGTTACAGCTCCTGGCTGCGAAACTTGAAGTTGCGGGTGCGATTCCCGCTGAGGGTAAACATTTGAGGGTAGGTTTTTAATTATTATTATTATATACATATACATAAAATCACGCCGAGTCCCTAACGGGGTAGGCAGAGAGTATAGAGCGCCAGTTCTCTCTAGACTTACATACCACTTTCGCTTCGTCCACAATCATCAGTCTTCATACAATCGACGGTTTCGAGTACTCCGGTTCGGTTTCGAGCGTCCGATCGATTTGATCTAGGTAGTTGGGACGTGGTCTTTCTCTGCCCTTCTTGCTCACACTTTCGCTTTGTATATCTGTTATTATTATTAAATAGCATAAATTGGAACCTGTTGCATTATATCAAGTGTCATTAAGAATACAGCTAGCATATATAGCTAGACGAGTGTACACAAATAGCTAGTACATTGCATCTATGCATAAATGCATGTGTTGGATATTCTGATTACCCAGCCAGCCTTGTATGTCGGACGGATCTACAATCATCGCTCTGGAATTTCCGTCATTCATGTACCTACCGAGATATCCTGCAACTTTGTTTTATTAATATACTCTCGAAAGATATACCGGAATATATATGGCGGAAAGTGGGTGTGTGGGTATTACCTATACACCTCTGCCTACCCCTTCGGGGACCCTTGTGGGAAGGCGTGAGGATATTATTATCATTATTATTCTTTATTTGAAATAAATCTCATATATTACATTTTTAATTATTATTATTATTATTATAAGATATACCGCATCCAATTTAGTTTCGTTCATTAATTATGACTCCTTAATTCCAACAAGATTGGATACATATCATCACGTCGAGTCCCAACGGGGTAGGCAGAGAGAGTAGAGCACTGGTTCTCTATAGACATACAGACCCCTTTCAACGTCATCATCAGTCTGTTCATACATGGTCGCCGGTTTCGAGTACTCTTGCCGTTCCCACACTTGAGTGTCCGATAGATTTGATCTAGATAGTTATGTTAAAATATATTTAACAGAAAAATATTTTTTTTACAAAGGAAAACTGATTGAAAGTTGAAACGATAGAGCCAAAATCTGTATACATCGTCACGCCTTCCAACAAAGGTCTCTGTGATTCTGAAGTATCCCTGATAAAATTTCGCTGAAGAAATATTAATTTCATATAACTTTTTTTTTATACAACAAGAGTGGCAAACAGGCATACGGCCCACCTGATAGAAAACGGTTACCGCAACCTATTTACGCTTACAATACCAAAGTATCACTTGCGCGTTGCCACTCTGTCTTCGGAAGTTATACTGTGTTCGCAGCATAATGGGAGTTCCCTCTGCTGCCAACACAATATAACAATCCTCCCACCTCCCCAAGGAGCTCATTACTGGAAACCTTATTCACCACATAGGAACACAACACAAATAATTGTGTTATTTGGCTACGGACTTCTGTAAGGTGGAGGTCCTGCCCCAGTCGGGCAGCTCTAAATTCGAACGGAAAACCCCGTTATGGCCTACCTCTCTTATTCGAAAGCCGTAATTATTAAATTTCGGGTGCAGTAATTTTTTAAGAGTTTCTTTTGTAAAAAGGTACCCGAAGGGGTAGGCAGAAGTGTAACGATACCCTATTTTCGCCATATTTAAGTGCAAATGTGCCAGATGAGTCCGAAGCCATTTTCTAAGCTAATCATATGTCTCTAAATTTCCTCGCGGTTTCGCGTACAGGTTTCATCTCGATGTCTTCCTTCACCATTAAACACTTTCTAGCACTAGCTGAAGTTATGATAATAGATATTTTTTCGGAAGTAAAACCTACCCAATGTGTTAATCCTGCGAATTATCTATCTCTGTGCCAAGTTTCATCCAATTCCTTTCAGCCGTTTTGGCACGATCGAGTAACAGAGAGCCTCATAAACTAGCATATTTATAAAATCACTAGCTGTGCCCGCGACTTCGTCCGCGCGGAAAAGTGAAATTAAGCAGCATTTTTTTTTCTACATAAAGTGTACTTTTTTTACAAACTTAGAATGTAATATTAATTTACATGTATAATACATACATACATACATACATATCATCACGCCAAGTCCCTAACGGGGTAGGCAGAGAGTATAGAGCGCCAGTTCTCTCTAGACTTACATACGTCTTTCGCTTCGTCCACATTCATCAGTCTCTTCATACATGCTCGTCGGTTTCGAGTACTCTTAACGTTCCCGTCCTTGAGACTCCGATCGATTTGATCCAGGTAGTTGGAACGTGGCCTTCCTCTGCCTCTTCTTGCACACACTTTTGCTTTGTATATCTGTTTCGTCAATCTTTCTTCACTCATCCTTTCTATGTGTCCAAACCAATACATGTATAATAATACTAAAAAATTAGTTTCAAGCTTCTAGCTTCAAAAATGACGTAACTTCTATACAAACTTTCACCCCCTATTGCAACCCCTTACAACCCTTATTCGTATTAAGTATGTAGCCTATGTCCTTCCTCAAGCTCTAGGCTATCTCTGAACCAAATTTCATTTAAATCGGTTCAGTAGTTTAGGCGTGAAAAGGTAACAGACAGACAGAGTTACTTTCGCATTTATAATATTAGTAGGGATTATATAAAGATTTAATTTCCTTCTATTGATTAATACTTAATAGTGTCTGAACCACATAGTGGTTAATTACACATTAATAGTAGAAGGTATTGTTGGTCATGTAAAGACTAGACTAGACTAATTAGAATATAATAACTTATTAGTAATTAAATTATATTTTTTTTTTAGTAGTAAGTAGTTACTGGTACATATGTATATATGTAGATAAGTTTTCAGTTTAAGACTTTTATTATTGTCAAGACTAGCGCCATCTACCGACACTTTCACTACGTAATCTTACAACATCTTAAGACAAATTAAGAGAGGTAGGGCATAACGGGTTTCCCGTTCGAATTTGGAGCTGCCCGACTGGGGCAGGACCTCCACCTTATAGAAGTCCGTAGCCAAATAACACAATTTATTGTGTTGTGTTCCTACGCGGTGAATAAGGTTTCCAGTAATGAGCTCCTTGGGGAGGGGGGAGGATTGTTATATTCTGTTGGCAGCAGAGGGATTAGTCCCATTGTGCGGCCAACACAGTATAACTCTCCGAACACAGAGTGGCAACGCGCAAGTGATACTTCGGTATTGCAAGCGTAAATAGGCTGCGGTAACCGTTTTCCATCAGGTGGGCCCGTATGCTTGTTTGCCACACTAGTTGTATAAAAAAAAAACCAGACAAAGGCGTAAAATCGCGCCATTTGTTTGTTGTATGTAATTTGACGCGTCGCGATCATGCCGGGAAACATCTGTCATGATGGGCGGCCGATTGTGACTAATTGTGTTATCACAACACGGCGTCAGCGCTAGTAGTGTTTCCCCAAACACGTACGGTGATAGTGTAGTGTGATAGTGTGCGTTAGAGTGTGGTACAAATGAGAGGTACGAGCGATTTTATATATATATAGGTACAAGTGCTAGGTACATGTTTTAATTTCGCGTAGGTGGCGGATCTGCCGAATGGTATTCGTCTCGAGAGCCTTATTTCTGCTATTGACCATCGTAAATGTATTCTGTTTTTATATTATCAGCCTTATACTACATTTTTACTACTACGACTATATCTTCGACATCGTGACAATGTTTCAACTTCTCTAAATATTAATGGTACATGCCTGAGCAACTTATGTTATTATTAAATGGCGACTACACGCCTCCTCCGTTGTGGCCCAGGCGATAGCTGAAAATCAGTGTTTTGCTATTGCAGCAATGTCACACACTGAGCTATGGCCCTTTGCCAACTGCTGCAACGCACACATACTGTAGAGCATTACTAACATAGTTTTAAGCCGATCATAACCCTTAGTTTTAATGTAGTTTAGTGCTTGTTTTGTTTTCTTTTTTTACACGCTTTTTATTAGCTTCACCTGTATGTTTGTATGTTTGTATCCGACTTCTTTGGGCGCGATTTTGACCCACTTTAAACGGCCAGATTTCGTTCAAACTTTGTAGGTTTATCGAGGACCGATGACAATACACTAATTTGATAAAATTATTCCATTTTTATAAACTAAACTAAAAAGTAGAAAATAAATAATAGTTAAAAAAAACTAAAAAACACGCTTTTTATAGAAAACCGAACTAAAAAATAGAAAAAAAATTAAAAATAATATAAATTAATAATAGTGTGAATAAAAAAATATTGTTTTATTTAAAAAAAAGCGTGGGGTGCTTTTTAAGATATTATCGAAATGATAACCACTTTACTCATATCTGTCAATAAAATATTGATAACTATTGACACCATGCGACACAAAGATCGCAAGTTCGAATCCCGACTGTACCAATGAGTTTTTCTGAATTTAAGTACAGTGATGAGTCACACTACGAGCTTTACAGTGAAGGAAAACATTGAGAGGAAACCTGCATACGTCTGAGAAGAAATTCAAAGGTTTATGTATAGCCGTGCTTGAGTAACGGCGATGGACTCGCCATCTGTCACGTTGGTATTTAATATACCTCTGGCGGAAAGTGAGTGTGTGGGTATTACCTATACACCTCTGCCTACCCCTTCGGGGACCCTTGTGGGAAGGCGTGAGGATATATTTTTATTATTATATAATAAATATTTAAACCCGCTCCCGCTTGTGACTAAGACCACGTCTGCACGCGATCACTCTCAGACCGCGTGCTTCACTGTAGACGCAAACACGTCCACTACAATTCACACACCGAATTCACGTATGTATGTTGTTGTGGCACCTACAAGGTTACGAAATACACACACATACGAACAAAAATCACCGTTGCATTTACTGTAACTGTGATTTTATTGTAGGTACATAATTATTTTATTCATAAAGTAAATATTTAATATTATTATTATCATTTAAGATAAAATCATAAATCATAACAAACTCAAAAATAAAAAAGTATAAAATGTCTTCAGTCGGCTTCAAATTTAGAGAAAGGATTTGTTTTCCGACGTTTCCGCTATCCGTTGTACTCACAACATTAATTTTATCAGCTTAACATCTTTTTATACGACTAATAATAACTAGTTAGGTTAATGTCATTCTCTCCTTCACCCCCCTATTTATAATGTTTACCTCTATTGCCCACTTCTTTTCCTATGGACGCTGCATTATCTGCAGACCTAAACCTAAAAATAAACTGATCTTGTTTGTCCTGCTGTTTTTAAATTCAGAATTGCTTCTGACCCTGTCAAACGCTCTCGAAAAGATGAAAACAAGGCTATGATCGCAAGACCTTCAGCCACATTAGGCTGTATCTAGGCATTTTTTAGTTACCTTATTAAATCCGGAAGATATCCGTATAAATGAAATACATTGTTTTTTTTTATTCATGTAGTATTTTTGGATCGAAGGTAGTTTCGTGCAGCCGGTGCTAAAGGTGGCGGAATTTTTTTATTACTCTAAGTAATAACATTGAAATGGTAAAATAAAGGTGGAAATCCACGTGATATTTATTTGAAACAATTCATTTATGTAATTTTGGTAACACAGGGAACCTTGTCACGGTGGAGTATTATTATTATTTTTTTACTAGAAATCGAAATCTATATATATAATTACATACTGCCTACATACATATCTGATATTTTATAATACTAGCTGTCCCGCCCAGCTTCGCCCGGGTGAAAAAGTTAAAACTTCCTAAACACGATCGCAGCGCCACCTATCGGGTCTAATTGTAAGCTATCCTATCTTTTAAGTTGGATCAAACTGCACACGGTGTGCAAATTTGATTAAAATCTGTTACGTTGCTTAGGAGTCCATCGCGGACACACAACGTAACACGTAATTTATATATATTAAGATAGACTATTATACATAATCCAATTTGCATTGCTTATTCCTCTTTGTGGCTCATACAAACCTCTCTGCTAGTGCTAGATGACCGCCCGCAAACTGCAAGGGAGGCGCGTTGTGGCGCATCTGTAAATCTTGGAAATTGGAAAGTCGCGTTGTATAGTAATGGGGGTCATCGACCGGCAACTGTCAAAATAGTAAAGCTAGTTGCAGACGAGGTGTCATTGATTGAGCGGGCGCGTAGTGTAGTGGTGTGGTGCAAGCGAGTGGTGACCTTGCCGCGGCGAGGGGCGCGGGCAGGCGACGTCATGCGGGGGCGCGCCGGTGACGTCACGGCGACCTCGCCCGCCGTCACTCCGTGTGCACGTGAACAGCACGCGCGGGCACGCGGCCGGTGCGTGATCACTGCGCGGTGATTGGCCCGCGCAGCCGAGCCGCCCGCTCCCATTGGCCACTTGCCCCGCGCACCCCGCGGGCTCGCATGCTTCGTGCCGCGACCGCTCGCGAAGCGGTTTATTCGTCTGCCGCTCGCTAAGTGAACTACACGGCTCCAAGGAGCTCGAGCGCAAGGCGACAACACAAGTTTTGTGAATTAAAAAAGAAAGTTTTAATTTATTGAATGTTACTGATCTAACCAGAATGTCCACTTTACTTGAAGTTTGCGGTCCCCTCTCACCGCCGTCAACGCCACCGTTGATGGAAAACAAAGTGAGTGTTCCCTAATAGAAATATATAAAAAATAATATATAGATATTTGTACATAAATATTGCGAAAAATAATGTGCCATTTGTGCAATCGAAAGTATGGGTGGCAAGAGTGAGCGCTCCGCAGCGCGCGATCACGCAGCGGGCGCGTGCGGGCCGCCGGGCGAGCCCGACCGTTCACTAACGTTTGTTTGTCTTTGTCTCACAGATCGAGCTGCCCCTGAAGAAAGCTGCGTCGAAGCGCGGCCGAGAGTCCCCCGTGCCGGGGCTGGTGACCCCCCAGCCGTCAGACTCCGAGGGCGAAGAGGAGGTGGGCAAGCGCGCCCGGTGCGAGCTGGCGCGCCTGCTGCTGACGACGCCGCCGCCGGAGCCGCGCCCCTCCGTCATAATGCGCGCGCACAAGGACGGCACCTGCAGCCCCGAGCCGCTGCCGCCGCCGCCCATGAACATGCTCAAGACCCTCAAGTTCAAAATGAACCGCGGCCATAGCTACTCCCAAGCTAGATACATCGCCAGTCAGGCGCAGAGTCCGCCGTCAGAAGAGCCAGTGATGACACCGTCTAAGCTAGAAGAGGCTCGCGTACCATCACCCCACGCTGAATGCCAGCCGAGGCGCCAGTCGCGCGACGAGCAGCGCGTGCCGTCCCCGGCGGCCACCCCCGGCTGGGTGCCGCTGGCCCCGCGGCCGGCGCCCGCGGTCATCGTGCCCAGCGCGCTGCTGCCCACCACGGCGCTGTGGCTGGTGGCGCCCGCCCCCGCCGCCAGGAGACGCCTCTACGAGTGCTCGTACCCAGGCTGCGGGAAAAACTATTTCAAATCCTCCCACCTGAAAGCTCACGCACGAACGCACACGGGGGAGCGGCCGTTCAGGTGCCTGTGGCCCGGATGCGAGCGGAGGTTCTCGCGGTCCGACGAGCTGTCCAGACACAAGCGCACGCATACGGGGGAAAAGAAATTCGAGTGTCGTGTGTGCAACCGGCGGTTCATGAGGTCGGACCACCTGGCCAAGCATGTGAAGAGGCACGCCAAGGAGCGGGCCCCGGCGCCCGTGCTGCGCCTGCTGCCGTCGCCGCCCCTCGCGCCCATGCCAGTGCCGCCCATGCACTGACCCCGTCGACTGTGATCCAGATCTCATGATCGTTACCTAGTTATATGCACTCATGTACTCATCACTAAGACTGTCTTATCTAACTATTCGTGTAGTTATAGTTCGTAAGGAAAGGATATTATACTTATATGTTATTGCGTGGCTGATCGTTAAGCTTCCATGAGAATTAAAATGATGATTTCTACAATTTCCTTGTTTCCTTCACTTCTATACACAACACTTGAGATAATACCATTCGAAACACTTCATCACAAACACTGTTTTGGTCACTATTTGCTCTTGAAAGCGTACTGGTAGAGTTCTAAGCTTGAGGCGATCACAAAGTCCTCTTGACGAAGGCACCAGGCCCCCGGCGCGGCGAGCCGAGCGACTGCCGGGCCGCGCCTCTGCCCCGGTCGCGGCACTCAAAGCTGATAACACACGCTACGGCGGCTGCTAACGGCGCTTATCTCGGCACGATATCGCCAAAATTCACATTATAAACTTGATTAATACAAACTTCCTAACACAAGAATTAAAAAAAATTGCTAATGAATTTTATGAACCAAAGTCTAAATTTGTTATCATTTTCACGAACTAACATTTGTGAGAAAAATTTAAGCATCCTAGAAACTTATCGGAAAGCATGACCAATAAATTTTACACGAAAACAAATGGGTTCTTAAAGAATTATTACTAGAAACTTCAGGAGATAACTTAAACTTAATTAGCTCCGGTTAGTAATTAACAAATCTGTTAAATTACAATACTTATATTGCATCATTATTTGTTTATACGTACAAACAGGTTGTTACCATACCGACACCTCAAAATTGATTAAGCTGTTAAAATAATGAGAATAAGTTGTCTTCTTGAAGGAACAGTTGTTTTTTTACTCTAATACTAGACCATGCAGGTTTGTCTACCGATTGATTGAGTGGTGGTCTAATCCCGGGCGTACGTCACCGGCGTTAAGCCAAAAGTTGCGGCTATCGCATCAGCTGGGTAGCACGCAGTGACGTCGCACGCGGACCGCACGCCGCAGGCACGACCACGGCTCGTGGGGCGGCGATAACAGCCGCTTCTTGCAATACAAATTGACGTAATTCCTTGAAATACCAAATTGTAGTGCCAAAATATTCGGGATATTTTGGAAGACGTCACCGCATTACATGTCCTTTAAAAATCGGATGTTTAAATTAATCGATGTGTTTTCGCACAAACTTTGGATGGACGTGGGTTTCATTCAATACAGTTACTTCATACCTTCACGCCTTCTCACGAGGGGTAAGCAGAGGTGTCACATCTTTAGGCCGAAGATTTAGGTGCCAACGTGACAGAAGGCGTGTCTGTTACCTTTTATCAATCAAGACTAAACACTCTCAGAATACGTGCCGTATCGAGGAGAACAGCCTTCTACATCAGCCCCTTAATACTTTTTTTTGTACTAATCTTACTAGATTTTGTCGGTAACAAGCCCTTTAATATATCCATAATACGGACGTAAGTCGGTCGTATAAAAATATAGCTCCCGAATTAGCGCAATAAGTCTACGCTGTTAGGCATAGACTATGGACTTAACTCGCGCGCCAAAAAAAAGAGTTCTACGTTTAGTTTTATTTTTGTAATAATATAATAATAAATATAGCCTCACGCCTTCCCACAAGGGTCCCCGAAGGGGTAGGCAGAGGTGTTTAGGTAACACCCACACACCCACTTTCCGCCAGAGGTATATTAGGTGCCAACGTGACAGATGGCGAGTCCATCGCCGTTACTCAAGCACGACTATACATACATACGCCTTTGAATTTCTTCTCAGACGTATGCAGGTTTCCTCTCGATGTTTTCCTTCACCGTAAAGCTCGTGGTGTGACTAATCACTGTACTTAAGTTCAGAAAAACTCATTGGTACAGTCGGGATTCGAACTTGCGACCTTTGCGTCGCAGGCAACTGCTCGAACCACTCGGCCAACACGGCTCTTTTTTTTTATTGAATATATCTCACACTAGCGACCCGCCCCGGCTTGCACGGGCAATAGAGCATAATACTGCTTGTCCGACAATATATTTTTGGCGTAGGGTCGCATGAAAGCTTGAAGTCCGAAAAGTAATTTTTGAATGTATCAGCGCGAACCGGCCGCCCGTCGGAAGGCCCCGTTGTTTTACAATATAAAAAAAATTGTGGCGTCACGGGACGCCTGACAGATGTGAAACATCGCAATTATATTGTACAAGCAATAAGCATACAGGAACAGATTACGACAGGAAGTTAATATGACTTAATGTAAAAATAAAATATAACGATATTTCTCCAGAACATGATAACAGTTTATTAAATAATTTCATAACATACAAAAAATTATTTCAAATTGTGACAACTCAATTAGTTTAATGACTGATTAATATAATTGAGTTGGTTAGAATAGCTTCGGTAGTACATAGTTATATTCATATAGCGTGGCGACGCGTCGCCATGGCATGCGTCGCCACGCCACCAATCGGTTTTACGTGCGGCTATAGATCCTCACGCTTTCACTAGGGTCCCATGTTTAGGCAGAGGTGTATAGAGAGGGTAAATTTATTGAATATTAGTGCAGTGGTAGTGGAATTCTATAGGAGTGATGACGCTTTGGGGGTATATTTATATCAATCATCATCATCATCATCATCATCATCATCATCATATAATCACGCCGAGTCCCTAACGGGGACTATATCAATCAGAAATCAAAATTTGAAGCCTTTAACTAAACTTACGGCACGTCACAAACAAAATATGAACATAGAATTATAGCAACCACCAAAAGTATTTCAGGAGAAAAAGCTTATTTTATATATATCTCTTCTGTACGTGCGTTTGTCACTGAACTCCTCCTAAGTGGCTGGACCGATTTTATGTGTGTCTTCAGGCGGATTGGTTTAGATTCACAATTGGACCCGATAGATTCTTACACCCAACCAAAGCTGGGCAGTCAGCTAGTATATACATATATGTATATATATATATATATATATATATATATATATATATATATATATTTAGACTTTTTTAAATTTTACTTTATTTAGGAACACAAACAGTCTCACATAAAAAAAAGAAAAACATCAATTAAAAATAAAGTTAATACATAGACAAACAGTGTCCACCAGATAACATAATTCCTGTGGAGCATGTGGTCGAAATATCGAAATATATATATATATATATATATATATATATAAAGATTTAGGTATGTTTGTAAGCATGTTGCATGCACCTTTGTTTTGATGCGAGTCCACAGTCCACGGACGGTATATGAGGGAGATCTATTTATAATCCCTAATCCAGTGGATAAATTGGTCGTGTGGCCACATCGCGAGCAAAGTTCACTTGGGTGTGTCTGCTTTCATACATATTTAATCTTGTTTTGAATGTCCGCCAACCCTGTGGGGTTTTATTCAATTAAAGCTGACATTTAAAAACGACGAAAATACTAAATACAGCTTTTTACTTCTTTTTCCTTTTTTTCGATAATCTTAATATATATAAATCTCGTGTCACAATGTTTGTCCTCAATGGACTCCTAAACTACTTAACCGATTCCAATGAAATTTGCACACCGTGTGCAGTTTCATCCAACTTAAAAGATAGGATAGCTTACATCACAATTGGACCCGATGGGTGGCGCTGCGATCATGTTTCAGGAAATTTTACTTTTTCACCCGGGCGAAGCTGGGCGGGGCAGCTAGTATATATATATATTTTGAGAATATAAATGCAGATTATAGTATATCATTTGTATTTTGACAAATTATTGAAAAAAACATGATATTGGCACACATATCATCACGCCTAACTCCACGGGGTAGAGAGCGCCAGCGCCAGTTCTCTCTACACTTACAGACCTTGGCAGAAGTTAGCTGTCATTGCCATGCTCTGATGATGAGGGGAAGTGTGTATTTGAGAGGTCATATCAAACCCTAGATTTTCACGCAAACATATACGAGATATAGACAGTGCCATCTACGAAGACAAGCCCCACAATTCTTTGCTTTAGTTTACAGTGTAAGTGTGCAACCTACCACTATTGCTTGAGTATTATCGGTACACACTGATTACCTATGAGTGCACACTACAATCAATAGATTCGGCTCATCATCACAGCATCACGCGACCCCCTCGACAAAAAATTGGTCTGGCACGTCTTCGTGGATGACACTATCTGTAACCTGATTTCATTCGCATGAATGGCACAAAAGTAGGAAATATATTGAGCGTACCAAATTCAACCCATGAACTTTGAACCTACATACATGCTCAATGAAATATCCAGGCCAGTAGGATTGTGAAACTAGACAATGAAGGGCTTCTGACACCCACACAACGCCCGTGACGTCGGCTTTGCTGCCACGCCCACACAGCGTGGGCGAACCTTACATTGAGGACAAGGATTCCTGTATATTAACCCATTTTATTGTCATCCTTATTTGTAATATATCGCCGAGAATAGTCGTGGTAGCCCAGCGGTGCGAGTAGTAGATAGCAAGTCCCGATCGTACCAATAAGTTTTTCTGAAATTAGTACAGTAATTAGTCACACCACGAGCTTTACGGTGAAGGAAAACATCGAGAGGAAACCTGCATACGTTTGAGAAGCAATTCAAAGGCGTGTGCATAGTCATGCTTGAGTAACGGCGACGGACTCGCCATCTGTCACGTTAGCACCTAAAATATATCTCTGGCGGTAAGTGGGTGTGTGGGTACTACCTATACACCTCTGCCTACCCCTTCGGGAACCCTTATGGGAAGGCGTGAGGATATATATTATTAAAAGTACAGTGATTAGTCGCACCACGATAATGTCAGCTTTACGGTGAAGGAAAACGTTGACAGGAAACCTGCATACGTGATCTTCCTGAGGGTGAAAATATATATATATGTACATAAAGTAAATAAGAAATAAAACCCCAGTCACCAAACGAGACCATTAAATGCTTAGAATAAACGTAGCTACACAGCCGAGACTGAAACTTAAAAATGGCCTCGCCATTTAAACAATTAACGTTATGTTTTGCACATTGTGGCAACACAGCGGGCGGCAGGATGCGATAAATTACGCACCACGCGTGCAAACAGAACTGGAACAAAGCAACCATATGCACCATACATTGTTTGTAGGTACGTAGATACAACAATAATTGAACTCCCCGTTGAGGATTTCACCAGAGCATACAGAATAGAGTACTTCAAGATTGTGAAAAGATTCCTGCAGGGTCGGCAACGCGCGATACCCCTGGTGTTACAAGCGTCCATAGGCGACGGTAACCACTTACCATCAGGCGTACCTCGTGCTTGTTTGCCACCATACATATTACGCAACCATCATGTATATATGTCTGACTGCATAACATTCCTTTCTTCATCCTCAAACATCCCCTTTAAAAATTATATGTAGGTCTTTGCCTACCCCATTGAGGACACGTGTGGGACACATATTGTACTATAAATGCAAATACATACAATTCTAGGCTCCGAATATGATTTTGTCCTATTCGGTGCCGAGAACCTTGGTCCGTGGGGTCCTAGTGCTATAAGGCTATTTAAAGAAACAGCAAAAAGGTTGGTCGACATCACAGGAGACCGAAGAGCTGGCAGCTACCTCGGACAAAGAATTAGCCTAGCTATTCAAAGGGGGAACGCTGCCAGTATCTTCGGAACCCTGCCTAAAGGGACGCCTTTTAGCAATATTTTTTGGTTATTATATACATATATATATATATATATATATATATTTTATATGCTCACGCCTTCCCACAAGGTTCCCCGAGGGGGTAGGCAGAGGTGTGTAGGTTAAGCCAACGTGACAGATGGCGAGTCCATTGCCGTTACTCAAGCACGACTATTCACAGGCCTTTGAATTTCGACACAAACGCATGTTTCCTCATAATGTTTTACATCATCGTGGTGCGACAAATCACTGTAGGTACTTAAGTTCAGAAAAATAAGTACTTTGGTACAGACGGGATTCGGAATTACAATCTTTGTGTTACAGACAACTATTCCAGCCACTCGACAACAACGGCTTTTTTATTCATTAATATTATTAATATTTAAATATATAATGAGCCGTAGTGGCCGAGTGGTTCAAGCAGTTGCCTGCGTCGCAAAGGTCGCAAGTTCGGATCCCGAGTGTACCAATGAGTTTTTCTGAACTTAAGTACAGTGATTAGCCACACCACGAGCTTTACGGTGAAGGAAAACATCGAGAGGAAACCTGCATACGTCTGAGAAGAAATTCAAAGGCGTATGTATAGTCGTGCTGGAGTAACGGCGATGGACTCGCCATCTGTCACGTTGGCACCTAATATACCTCTGGCGGAAAGTGGGTGTGTGGGTATTACCTATACACCTCTGCCTACCCCTTCGGGGACCCTTGTGGGAAGGCGTGAGGATATATTTATATAAAATAATATTTAGTTAGCGCTTTATAATATAAATGTAGGTATAAGTTGGTCACGTGTTAGACAACGCATTTATAATAAAACAGTGAAATTAAATATACTGCCCGCGGCTCAATGACCCCACAATAAATTAAAAAAAATATTTACATATTAGGCGACGCGATTTCAAAGCAACGACCATTTATTTAAACTGCGTTAATAGTATTTCACACAAGCCTTAGTTAAGGAACGGATATTCTTGTAGGGTTCGATACCCTTGGTACTTCCAGATTGCCACCGCGACGCCGACTTACAAAGTCGGCGTCGCGGTGGCAACTGCTGAGTACCAGGCGGACAGGACGCGTATATGCCACCTACGAGAGGAATATAAATTAATATCCTCACGCCTTTCCACTAGGGTTCCCGAAGGGATAGCAGAGGTGTATATGTAATACCCATACACCCACTTTCCGCCAGAGATATATATAAGGTGTCCTATTGGATGGATGGCGATGGACTCGCCATCTGTCACGCTGGCACCTAAAATATATCAATGGCGAAGAGTTTGTATGCTTGCTACCCACCTGTAGCCCTACGGGGGGATATAAATTCAGATTTTCTTATTTGTTTAGTGTGAGTTCCGGTCTTAGTTCTTGCCTAGGAGAATCAAACCAATGGAATCACGTCATAAACTCAACTCACGAGCTGTAAATCACTCGCCCATCGAATGGTAGTCATTAAGCATCGCATATTATCTTCGTTGTCCATTCGAGGTGAGTCACACCGCAAAAGTGGGCGTAAACGTACTAAACACTAGTTAGTTGGTGAGGACATCGAAACACATAGATATCATCACGCCGAGTCTCTAACGGAGTAGGCAGAGAGTATAGAGCGCCAGGTCTCACTAGACTTACATACCTCTTTCGCTTCGTGCACATTCATCAGTCTCTTCATACATGCTCGTCGGTTTCGAGTTATACGCAATCATTTTGTTACAAACTATCGGGGTTAGTAAGTAAAAATCTTATGTAACACGCCCCCCCAATAGGGTGGTTGGGTCACTAATGAAGACCTCACCATCGAAGAAAAATGGTTTATTGCCACCAATAAGGTCGGAAATTCCTTTCAAAACAACAAAATTTCCTCATAGCGGCTCTAAAAGAGCTGAAATATGTGAGGCTGATAATGATACATTGAAAGGTATGCAAAAGCATTCTCAAAAAAGTTCAAATCGTTGTCTTTGAATATGCTGCATTGAAATTGGACATTACACAATAGATTGCCAACCACGAAGTATATTCTAATGAAGGAAGCCAGTTCGACTTGCTACTGTAGACTCAGAGTTGACCTGCATAGAGCTCAAGACGAGATAAAACATCAGAAACATAGACCGACAAACTTTCATGATTACAAGCAGACATAAAGCGAACAGGGAAAACGTCTCAACGAACCAGCAAAACTGCAGTAGAAACTGCCTACGTGTTAGCTTCTGGCACGGATCTCCTTAGCATTTTAATTGCGTAGCCGCTGCGCGCGCGCAGGTCGGTGGGCGTGCTCGCCACGCGGCCGGTGCGTGCCGCGCGTGTGATCGTGACGTCAGCGCCACGCCACACCTGCACAACATTGACATACTAACGCGCGAATTGAACTGAACTACTGTTTCGAGAGATGCAAGATGATAGTCTTAGTCAGAGACCTAGAATTCGGAACGTTCTAAAGATAGTGCTCCTAGATAAAAGTTGGTTCATGCAGCTAGTATGGTGATATACACGCTGAGTTAGGAGATTAAGCCATAAACAATATAAATATATCTATCTATCTATCTTTCAAGTGTTTTAGTTTTAAGTTGTGATGCGATCTCTTCGAAAAATGTGCATGGAGTAACGATCTTAGATCCGCAATGAAGAGATTCGCAAATCAACTAGCGTGAATGAGGGCGTGATTGTAAAGAAGAAGAAAGGCATGTTACGCTGGTTTGGACACATAGAAAGGCTGAGAGAATAAAGATTGAGGAAACAGATATACAAAGCAAAAGTGTGTGCAAGAAGAGGCAGAGGAACGAATTCAAATTGGATTAGAAATTCCTGAGAAAAGCGCGTTCGAACAAACACACAATCAATACCTGCCTCTTTATATAGAAATATAGAGTGTAGATTTACAAGGCATGGTGAATAAACTGCTACCCATTTAAGTTAAACTTCGCAATGCATAGTTCAAAGAATTAAATATTCACCACGATGTCATAAATTTAATTATCTGTCCGACACGCGACTATAAACATCCATTCAGTTTCAAATCACTAAATAGCCAACTACCATTGCCTAGTTATCAATACAATACCTACTCTAAATTCAAAAGCAAAAGTGTGTGCAAGAAGAAGCCGATGAAGGCCACGTTCCAACTACCTGGATCAAATCGATCGGACGCTCAAGGACGGGAACGTTAAGAGTACTCGAAACCGACGAGCATGTATGAAGAGACTGATGAATGTGGACGAAGAAAAGTCTAGAGAGAACTGGCGCTCCATACTCTCTGCCTACCCCGTTAGGGACTTGGCGTGATGATATGTATGTATGTATGTATAAATTCAAATATTAAAAACCCATATTTGAACAAACATCACTGGTCTTTGTTCACTGTTAATACCTTCCATATAACACCAGAAAAACCGCGGTGGCTCGAGTTACGTGAAACACAAAGACTGTAAGTTCGAATCACGACTGTACCAATGAGTTTTTCTGAACTTAAGTACGTAAAGTGATTAGTCACACCACGAGCTTTACGGCGAAGGAAAATATCGAGATTAAACCTGCTTACGTTTGTGAAGAAATTCAAAGGAAATTCGTGATGAGATATAGTGAAGTATATACATCTATATTATTTTCACTAGAATTAACAATATTTGCAAAGAACAGTTGAACTAACTACTTACAGATAAAATATTTGTCCCAAATCGGGATCCCGAGGCAACGTGCCAAGAAGACTAGCAGCATTGCCACGCTGGATAACAATGCTGATTCTCTGAGCGAGATATGTTCCTACGTGATACATGATATAAAGATACACTTTTGTGTGTGCCGCTTATGATCTTGCGCATCTATAATTACGACAGAACTTTATAACATTACACTCGCCCGTTGGCATGTAAATCTTGCGAAACGAAGTGATGCAGTTCGATCAGACCGTACAGACAGATCACCGGCTATAGTTACGTTACTAAACTTTTCCTTTTTATACTACAAGAGTGGCAAACAAGCATACGGCCCACCCGATGGAAAACGGTTACCGCAGCCTATTTACGCTTACAATACCGAAGTATCACTTGCGCGTTGCCACTCTGTTTTCGGAGAGTTATAATATAATGTGACTAATCCCTCTGCTGCCAACACAATGTAACAATGCTCGCCCCTCCCCAAGGAGCTCATTACTGGAGACCTCATTCATCGCGTAAGAACACAACACAAAAATTTTGTTATTTGGCTACGGATTTCTATAAGGTGGAGGTCCTGCCCCAGTCGGGCAGCTACAAATTCGAACGGGAAACCCTTTATGCCCTACCTCTCTTATTGCATGAAGTTCGACCGACAACTTCACACTTATTATACAAGCGAAAACATTTGAAAAGTACTCATACTTTTCAAATGAGTAGTGCTTACCTAACGAAGGACAAATGCATATTGTCCATTGTTAAGTCCGTTGTAATATATTACCATTATAACGTCGATTCTAAAATACTCATCGTAATGACTAATTGTGCGCTGCGTATGTATAAGTATATTGCAAAAGAGGTGTGTAAGCTTAGAGACAACTGGCGCTCTACTCTCTCCGGCTACCCTTCGAGTTACTCGGCATAATGATATGATAATCAGTACATATAATAAAACCGATTCTTAAGGAGTAAACTCAAAAAATGTAACGGATCACTGTCTGTACATGGGAGATATATACAGGAAAAACTATTATTGAGACCTTTATCAACGCAAATAGCACCCAAAACAATGATTGTTAGAATTTTTTGTCTGTTTATCTGTTTGTCTATGCGAATCTCAGAAACGGCTTATCCGATTTAGACATGGTTTTCACGAATATGTTGTGGTAAGCTAACATAAAATTCAAAATTAACAAAAATATATATCCAAAAAATGCTGCCCAAGTCACTATTACACGCGGACGACGTCGCGGGCTCAGCAGTAGTACCTAAATAGTTTCCTGACACTCGTAGCTGATAGTATAATGGATTAACTAGAACTAGACATCATTAACTGTCGTTTATTTAGTGGCAGTTTATAATAATAATATTAAATGTGATTTGATGAATGAATAAATAATTGCCATTAGTAATTATTCAAAGAGGTCACAGTCAAAGGTCGTCTCGGGTTGCTCCTGTAAAGTTCAAATTTACTAGTATTTGGATGTGACACATTCCTCGGGATATCCGCTTTCGAGTGATTCATTCCTTTGTCTATGTTCATGTGAATCACATAAAGCATTGCATAAGATAGCAAGCATTTATCAAGAGTGTTGCGTCATCTGGGGGTATGTTTATCAGCTTTCAGTGTGCCCGCGCGATCCGCACTGGACACGGATAGCTAAGCACGCCCGCTTTTATAGCCTCGGTCCGCGGCGATATTACTTCGTATTTACATTTTCCGCCGATAAACTAATTAGCTTCTACATACGTGAATGGCACATAGAATTTCAAATTTGGAATTGGAAAAAAAACATTCGAAACTCACTGTGACGTCACTCGTGTTTGCACCAAACTGAGGTACACAATGTTCTCAAACATTGCAATTACGCAAAGAGAACGGAAAACTACAACTTTGCATTGCTTAATACTACTGTTGGTTCCTTATGACCCTGCAATAGGGTTGAATGTTGTTTGCTATGCGCCCGTTGTTTTGACGGAGGCCGATGACGCGTGGTGACGTCACGAGCACGCCGTGAGAGCGTGATCGTCGCGTGCGCATGACGCGCCCACCGGCTGCGACAACGCCAACGGTCCCCTATAGCAACAGCTCGTGCAAAAACTTACTATTTTGCAACGTATCGCGTGCAAATAAGGTCGTGATTACTTAATCGTATTCAGAGGCACATACAACTGTTTTTAGTTTTTAGTACGCGGTCCGCCTGATGGTAAACGGTTACCTCCGACAGATGGCGAGTCCATCGCTGTTATGCAAACGAGCCTATAATATGAATTTCCTGTCAAATTTATGCAGGTTTCTTCTCAATGTTTTCCTTAGCCGTAAAGCTCGAGGTGTGGCTAATCACTGTACTCAAAATAAGAAAAACTATTTGGCATAGTCAGGTTTGGAACTTGCAATCTTTATGCTGTAAGCAACTACTCGAACCACTCGGCCACCACGGCCCTTTAAACCCACGGTGTTCGCTATAATATGCCTAAATCTGCAAAGTGCTCATTTCTTACCAACAGGAAAATCGCGTATAAGTATTAAGATACAGACAATTTAATTTACCTCAATATTCAATGGTGATGCAGTCTCAGCCCCGAATACTTGGAATAGCTCATTAAACACACGGAAAACATATTAATTAAACCGTCTGATCCAGTTGCAGAGGTCCTGACTTCGGAGCTTGAGATCGCGGGTTCGATTCCTGCTGAGGACGGATATTTGTGTGATGAATACGAGTAGTCGTACCCTAGTCTTGAATTTTCTATGTATTTACGTATGTATATTCAATATACAAGTATATATATATATATATCGTTGTCTAGCTACCATAGTAAAAGATTTGTTTAAAATTGGGACTATGATTGATAGGGTTCTTAATGTCAAATCGATATCGTATCGAACGAAATTCAAAATTCGCGTACATTCTTGATGCAAGATATTAAATAGTGTGTTAATTTTCCTACCATGAGTAAGGCTAGGTACCGTATTGGTAGCGGTATACTCATGTATCAAATTAACAAACAATGGGCCATGGACAATGATAACCATAAAGTAATGATTAATATAATTAATTACTGAATTACAGTGACAATAACCATGAACTTTGTGTATAATTAATAGCTTTAGTTTTTTTTGCGACGAAACTTATTTAGAAATATGTTTTTGTTCATAATAATTACAAAGAAAAATATTGTAAAAAAATTTTTTTTTCACACGTATTTTCATTGCTGGGCAATTTGCTTTAACAATGTTGAATGGTAATGTGTTAAGAGTGTTGAAGTAACACCAAAACAATTGACTGACTCACCTTTCATTGGAATTCTTTGTCTAGAAATCGCTTTATAGCTACGCAATACAACATTTAAATTAAGTACCTTACCTCAATTTAAATGTATGCGACGTTATTGCTCAATAATAATAAATTTGCCCTACGCTAAACGATTTATTTTATAAGAAAGCAAATAAAAAAAACAGCCTGAGTAGAAACCAACCTAAGCTTCCTTTTAATTTTAGCATTATAATAGAAAAATATATGAACGCGCAAATTTCACTGTAAACCTCGGTCAAGTATTTCAAATTTGGAACGCATGATGCGTCGAGCAGAAGCACATCATCGGGGCGTGGTTCTCGCTAACCAGCATTCGCTTGAACTCTTTAACGAAGTGTATCTCTCAACCATTACTGTTGACTGCAAGCTAACAAAGTCATGCAAGGGGGTCAAAGATTATTGGTCGTATATTTGAGCGTGGTACGTTCTATTTTTAAACCGGAGTTGCGAGGCCGCCACGCGTGCTCCGCGTGGCATTGTTTTGCTCAGATAAACCGGCCATGTTGAATTACAATGCCCACATATTTACGTCGTGTACATTTTATTGTTTTCTGCTATTATCAGTCGCTGTCACTATGTGTATAATATAAAGTGGCTTTCCGTTTTATCATTACAGTTGTAAAATGGCTAAAAGTAGGCACTGATACGCTCGTTAATTAAAGTAACAGAATGATAAAGTCGAATGTTATTGTCATTAACTCGATCGCTTGATTCCCAAGGGGTCGTGAGAGCGTGGATGTCATATCTCATTAAAAACGATCACCTACCTAAGTAGATACTTACTAATATGTTAATTCATTACATTTAAATCTTTTAAATCTGATGAGAAATCATTTGGTTTAAATATTATTTACTCTTTCACTCGTATGGAATTGAATGAATTAATGGAATTAAATTAATGAAAAATTTTGAGCTTCGCCAATCGGAAGTTACGTAAAATATACAAAATGAAGAATCTCTGTGGAGTAGTGTGTGGTCGGTGACGGTCCGCCACCGACTGAGTGCGTGAGAACTCCTCAGCCCACACATTAGGTACTCAGCTGATAACGGCGCCCAACAAATAAAGACCTTTCGAGATATACACACTGCCCGAAGCATCACGCTACGGCCGCATTTTCGTACACTCCTAGAGGTCTAGGTAGACAAGTTTGTAGATATTAGATTATTCGCTTACGCAAATGCCTCCTGTTACAGTAAGATTGTCAAGTGTCAATATAGATAACGCGTCTGCGCCTGCGCCGGGTCATGGCAGTATTTGTATTTCGTTTTGTAAATACCTAATGTTAATATGTTGAGAATGTTGTGATCTTTTTTTAAGTATATCGGATATTTTTTTTAATTTGAAAATATTTGCACGTATAACAATATAATAATAATAATATATCTTCACACCTATTCACAACGGTCTCCGAAGGCGTAGGCAGGGGTGTGTAAATAGTAGCCCATTTCCGCCAGAGATATATTTCATGTGACAGATGGAGAGTCTTCTTCTCAAATTTATTAAGGTCTCCTCTCGTTATTTTCCTTCACCGTAAAGAACGTTGTGACTAATCACTCTTAAGTTCGGAAAAATTCATTGATACAGTTCCAATTCGAACTTACGCTACTAAGGCAATCGTTGTATTGCAGGCAAATCGGCATTATAAATAAGAATGCTATAAGAATATTATAGATACTTCGTATATATTTATTAGAAATTTTTTTATTAGCGTTTGTCATCTGCGAGATAGTTTTACGAAATTTTCATAGAGAATTTTATCGTATTTTCCAAAGCTAAAAAGGTTACTTACTTATTTAATTCTGCCGTCTTAAATGCCGAATAACTTGCGACCTGTGCCTTACGATTATTTTTCTAATGTAAATGTAAATGTCTAATTGTCTAATGTAATTGGTCATTATTTAAATGACCCATTACATGGGCCAACTCAATAGTTATCATTCGCATGTTAGTGTGTCGTTGTTATTGCGTGATAAGTTTGTTTACTTTTTGTTATTTAAATTAAAAATTATTAAGTGACTTGTATCGCAGAAAAGGTGGGATGATGATATAAGGGAAGTGGCAGGAGTGATGTGGAACAGAGTGGCCGAAGAAAGTCCAGAATGGAAAAGGTTGGAGGAGGCCTTTGCCAATTGGCAAAGAGGTCTTAAAAAATTACCATACTGCTTAATATTTAAATTTATAATTGTAATTAGGTTAAGTTGTTCTGAATATAGGCTATTATTATTATTATTGTTAAGTGTCTTATTCATACGAAAAGTAAACTCTAAATTATAAAGTATCAACCAACGGCAAAGGCGGCTAAAAGTGCCAGCGGCCATGGCTAAAGGTCACTTTAGCCATGGTCTCTTGGGCACACAACAATTAAAAGGCCTTCAGAATTGGAGGCCCTCTCATAGCCGGTTTCTCGTACGCATTTTTATCCATCAAATTACGTGACAGATTGTTAATCTCTGAATAGACAATGCCATGCAAGCGGATACGTCATTTCAGTGCGCCCATTAGCGCATTAGAGAAAAACTCATTGGTACAGTCGGGATTCGAATTTGCGATCTCTGTGTCGCAGGCAACTACTCGAACCACTCGGCCACCACGGATTTTTTTTTAAATAACACGGCCAAAATTTCACTTACATAATGATTATATTAGTATATCCAAATGATTACCTAAATCCTTTTCAAATTAAATTATGATCATTTGCGTCGTACCATTCGTTATAGGTAGGTACTAGCTGTGCCCCGCACTTGCACTGCGTTAATGATCTATCTCTGTACCAAATTTCATCCAATGCCGTTTACCCGCTCTGGCGTGATTGAGTAACGAAAATTTTTACAAACTATCGCATTTGTAATTTTATAATATGAGAATTATTCAATGAAACATATTTATAAAATACTCGAATACGATCCAAAATTTCGCCAGATTTTCCAACGGCCCATTAGCTCAGTTGGTTAGAGCGTCGTGCTAATAACGCGAAGGTCGCGGGTTCGATCCCCTCATGGGCCATCACTAATAAGCTTCTTTTGTAACTTTTCAAAACCAACATAATATATTTCACTAAAAGAAGCATAAAATTATATATTTTTAAATAAAATTACGAATTACTTTTATTTTTGACAGCTGACAATCACCATTCGCCATTATTTGGTGAAGATCGAAACTCGTGTGAGTAAGTGATGATTCCTGGAGGTACTCATCAAGTCTTAAGCTTCCTTTTTCTTATTAAAAAATTATGGGAGGAAGAAAATGGTCATGGAGAAGTTTATAGAGGAGGAATTGCACATAATCTGCTTTGTATTCAATATTGTTTGAATCTTTATCAAAACACCTTTCCAGAAACCATTTCCTAGTAAGTAGCCAGGATTAAGTTAGGCCCTGCCACACATGTCTGCCACGAAGTTCGAAACTAAACATTACTGTACTTAAGTAAAGACAACACTTCCTATTAGGTGACTTCTTAATCCACTCGGCCACCACGGCTTTGTTTTAAATCCAGCAGCACTAACAACTGACTGACGGGACTGATTAAACTAGATACACAAAGACAAGTGACGAAAGCTTAAAAACTAAATTTTATTAAAGTGTCTAATTTACATATGAAGCATAATTCAACTGTCAAAAGTATGAAAAAACATACATGCCTTCAAAGAAAAAATTACAAATATATTCCAAATTTTGAAAACATTATTTTTTTATTTCTTCATGCTGATTTTGAATTTGGAATGTTCAAAAAGCTTTCGAGTATGTAGGTATAAAGTGGTAATAAAATTGTGCGCAAGCGATCCGGTTCGAAGCGATTTGTTATCTGCGGTCGCGACCCAGCCCCACGCCTCTATCGATACACTGCCGTGGGTGTACTTACACATTAGTGCAAGATAACAACTTATAACGCGATGGGTTACCGCTTACCTTTGTTACCCAGCCACTTAGGTATACTTTTACCATAGATGTATGTACCAACAATACGATACGTGTGTAGAGGAGTCGCAATGGAAAACCACGTTCCAACTATCTAGATCAAATCGATCAGACACTCAAGGATGGGACGTTCAAGAGTACTTGAAACCGCGCCGTTGAACACGGCTGAATGTGGGTGAAAAAGTCGAGCTGTAAGTCTGAACGGAGTAAGATGAAGTTCGGCATAGTGACAGATTATTACATACATACATAACATCACGCCGAGTCCCTAACGGGGTAGGCAGAGAGTATAGAGCGCCAGTTCTCTCTAGACTTACATACCTCTTTCGCTTCGTTCACATTCATCAGTCTCTTCATACATGCTCGTCGGTTTGGAGTACTCTTGTACTTTTGACGTTCCCGTCCTTGAGTGTTAGATTATTAGCTGGATATATACACATAGGATATGTTTTATTCCAAAAAATACGCTGTTTTTTTCTTATTTTTCTTATAAATATCAAGGGTTTTTTACACGTTTATGGAATACGTTACGAAAAGAACAGTGCATTCGCGAAGTGTGTTACACATAAGTTTCTGAGTCAAATTTTCCTAGCGTGAACCTTGAAACGTATATAATGCGAGATACCTTTAGAAGCAGGCCGTAGGGCGTGGCCATAAGTACGTACCTAGATGTCAAGATAACAATCAGTGTTTGCAGGACGGATGTTAACTATTGAAATTCACATAGGTACATAAAGCTAACGAATTGGGTATAATATAATATAATGACAGGCCGTGATAAGCCGACGTGTACAGTCAAAATCAATGTTATCGCAAATTGTTATTAATTTAATCAATAAACGCACGTCATAGGAATTGTATATCCGTGTCGATAATCCATAATAAGCAAGTCGTGGCTGTGTAGTCGCCTGCAACATTTGCAAGTTCGAATCCCGACTTTAGTAATGAGTTTTTAACAGTGATTAGTCTCGAGATTTACGGTGAAGCTAAACATCGAGAAGAAACCATAAGTGGTGTGTATACCATAACATACCTCCTAGGGAGATGGGCGCAAACAACTGTCACACAGTTTTGTACTATTGCAGTTGTTTACGAACACAACAAATTGTACCTTTTTATTATGTTAATTTATTTACAATAACAACAATTAACAATATTTACAAAGAACAGTTGAAACTAACTACTTACAGATAAAATATTTGTCCCAAATCGGTATCCCGAGGCAACGTGCCAAGAAGACTAGCAGCATTGCCACGCTGGATAGCAATGCTGATTCTCTGAGCGAGATATGTTCCAGCCCGCCTGTCACGAGAGGCCTCGACTAGACGGCGCGAGACCTCTTTAAAAAGATGGTGAGCCTCAGGACCCCAAGGCCCCAGAGTTTCAACCGCAAATGCAGCAAATATGTAACCTGACCCGAGACAGGCATACTTGCGGCGCTTGAGGCACTCCTGCTGAGCAGCAGCGGCGCCGGCCGCCACCGATGTGTCAGGAAGACGGGAAGGAGCCAGTGTATCGACACACGTAGCGTCCCACACTAAGGGCCGACCCATCCTCCATGGCATCAGAGACATACCGTCCGGCCTCCGGCCATCGCCGCGAGCGAGACCGACTGGTTCCAGCACAGCAGGCACGCCGGCGCTGACCAGAGCCCGGCGTATCAAGTCATTTATGGAGGAATGACGTGATATCCGGCCGGCACTGCTGATGCAGGATAGACCATGGTGTCCGGAGTCATTGACAATATCCCCGCAGTGACACCGATGTGGGACAATACATTTAGCGCCTAAACGTAGGCTCGCACACAATCTGAAGGTTGCATCATCTAACAGCGTACCGATATTAAAAGAGGGCAATGCATGAAGCCAGAGTCCGGACTCCCATCTAGCGATTGCCAGGAGACGGGCTCTATCAGCAGAGTTGAATGCACTATCGAGAAGTGCATTATAGGCCAACCTACTGATAGGCTCATCCCATTGTTTTTGTATGTGCGGACTAAGGGGAACGTCTGTGTTTGGGCATGCCATAATCCAGGCATCTCTGGCCTCAGCCAAGTGCGAAACCTCACAGCCACTAAGTGACGTAATAAGAATATTTCCTATGAGGTCATGCACACCATGTACTGAAGCCAGAAAAGCCGGTAAAGCCACATCGGAAATTTTGCGTATTCCCAGACCTCCGAACCTAATAGGAAGGGAGGCCTGAGACCACGAGCGGTCGTCAAAAGATATATTTAAAACTGATGAGAGGGTAGACCTAATTGTGTCATCTAAACTGTGTAAAATTTTACGGTCTTTCCACATATGGCTACTACGTAAAACGTAGGTAAATTTGGGTACAAATAGACAGTGCCTAATAATGAAATAAGCCATGTGGCTCTTAATTTTGACTAAGTGGTCTGATGATTTTTGGAAATTTTTAATTTGTTCGTCCGCAAATGAGGGGAAAGCCTCGTCGAAGATAGGAGATCCTAAAAGGCGAAGTGAATTTTTGTCTAAAATATTTATATTTGGAGCCCGGGAGTTAAATTTTGAAATAGTGGAACGTTCAATCTCCGAAGTGAGATCGGAGATAAAAAGTTCGCACTTCGAAAAATTTAATTCAAGTCCGATTGACTTGAATTCGGAAATAATCAATTGGAGGTCTGACAGTACCGAATTCACGTCACCGCCCAGGGTCCCATCGTCCAAATACCAAATATTGAATTTAGAATTTAGTTTTGAAATTATAGGGTGTATCGCAAGGCTAAATATGGCCGGCCCAAGAGGGTCACCCTGCTGACAACCTACAGATGAGTTAATGAGATTGTCCTGATACATCAATTTAGTCGGAGAGCTGTAGCATTGCCACATAAAATTAAAAGCCGAAGGGATTTTTTGTTTCACCTGCGTCAACAAGGTACCCCTATCTACACTGTTGAAAGCGTTTTTAACATCCACCTTCAACACTACCTCAGCTCCTCGGTTATACAGAAGAGTTCTAAGAGAGTGAACAGCAGCCTCGCAACCACCCTTCGAACCAAAACCTAACTGCTTAGGCCGGAAATAGGTGGTCAGATCAAGAACCGCAGACTTGCAGCATAATTTAGCTGCGAGTCTGCGATACGTCGTACCGACGGCAATTGGTCTAATACCACCATCCTTCTTAGCCAAAGCACACAGGTTGGCTCCATACAGCACATCAAGGACGTCCCCGGGGACCTTACCTGACAACATTAAGTTGATCAGGTCTGTCAAGGCCTTCAACAGTGCCTCGGAGGACTCGCCTGGTGTTCCAACAAGCAAGTCCTTTAGGTGTTGTGGCGACAGACCATCTAAACCACCGGCCGAGCCACTGCGGAAGGACAAAACAGCGTCAAGAACGTCTCCAGATGATACTTGGAGTGAAACGTCGGATGGTTGGGGCGAGTCAGGGAGGTTGGAGGTGAAAGCTGGCAGCGGGTGCTTACTGCGCAACGCATCCAACGTGTCCGCATCATTTGCAGCTAGCGTATCGTTGGAAAAAAGAAGGCGAGCTGCACCCTTTACATCGCCATCACTTAATTTAGACTCTACATGTCGATACTTATTGTCACTCTCTCTTGACAGCTATTACGATTAGTCGTCAATGTTACTTAATATGAAAACGCTAAAAATATTAAAAGTAAAAAAATTACTACTCAGCCAGTCGGTCCATCAAATGCAGTGGTGCTATAAATACAGCCACGGGAGCGTAAAAATAAATCAAGTAAACAATTATTATGTTAAATAAATTATTTAATTCTCTTCTTATTTAATTATTTAAGTCTCTTTGTACATGCTCGTCGGCTTGGAGTACTCTTGACGTGCCTAACATTCCGTGTTCTATCGATTTGATCTAGGTAGTTGAAACGTCTACTCCTGTCCCTGTCTTTTTCCAATCACTGGGTCACTTTTACTAAGGGGCAGAACGCAAGCCCAAGCCTCAAACGTGACACCTATAATATATGCTTCGAGCCAAATAATTAATAATTATCTATGTTAACAACGCCATTCCAAATATTTCGTTTGTAGTATCTGTACGTAAACATAGGACGTAAATGACTTATGACTCTTGCTTTAACCCAAAAACGTTATTAAATATCAATATGTAAGAAACTTAATTTTGAAATACTATTTTTTAAGAATGGTCTATATTTAAAAAGAAAAGTAAAATATCTATGTTTTCTTCTTCCTTCACCGTGAAGCTCAGGTTAGGACTACTCACTGGACGATCAGCCATGTATGTCGACCTTTTCAAGTCATTAATATGTGAGGGATTTTAAAATGTCAGTAATATGTAGGTATATATAACTACCATTCGCACAAAGGTCACCGAAGGGTAGGGTAAAAACACCCTCTTTTCGCCGGCGATATATAATTTAGGTGTTTAATATTTCTCTCGGTGTTTTCCTTCACCGTACATCTTGAGTTGTGATTAATGATTGTAAGTTACTTCAACTGATTACCTTGTTTATTTATATAAACAAGAAATATATCTATTATCGGTGATTTCTATCTATTATGGCACCATTATGGCTGAGCCGTGGTGGCCGAGTGGTTCGAGCAGTTGCCTGCGACGCAAAGGTCGCAAGTTCGAATCCCGACTGCACCAATGAGTTTTTCTGAACTTAAGTACAGTGATTAGTCACACCACGAGCTTTACGGTGAAGGAAAACATCGAGAGGAAACCTGCATACGTCTGAGAAGAAATTCAAAGGCGTATGTATAGTCGTGCTTGAGTAACGGCGATGGACTCGCCATCTGTCACGTTGGCACCTAATATATCTCTGGCGGAAAGTGGGTGTGTGGTTATTACCTATACACCTCTGCCTACCCCTTCGGGGACCCTTGTGGGAAGGCGTGAGGATATATTATTATGGCTTAGTGGTTTGATTTGTCGTTGCACGGCAAATATTTACTAGTAACGTCAAAGAAAAGGCGTCTGTCTTGGCGTATAGGGACGGCAAAGAGATTAAATGAAAGCTGTATCATAGACGTCGTGAAAAGCATGATGATTGTAGAACTCTCTTCACTTTACCTAATTGCTTGACAGCTATTACGATTAGTCGTCAATGTTACTTAATATGAAAACGCTAAAAATATTAAAAGTAAAAAAATTACTACTCAGCCAGTCGGTCCATCAAATGCAGTGGTGCTATAAATACAGCCACGGGAGCGTAAAAATAAATCAAGTAAACAATGAAATTAGGCTAAAGAGGTCGAACCGATGGAAATATACGGGGACAATAGCCTTCGACCCCGACTATAACTCACTTCCATGCCGGGCTAATTCACTGATCCGAGGGCGACAACTCACTGATAGGTATTTAACATCATGGAGAGATACACACACATATACACATTCTGTAAAATCCTACAAATAATATTAGAAATGCGAAAGTTTGTAAGTATGTACATATGATGTGTGAAGATGTTTCTTATTCCGTCACGCTAGAACGGCTGACCGGAATTGAATTAAATTTGACACAGAGATAGATAATTGCCTGGATTAACACATAATATATATATATATATATATATTTATTTCCGAAAATAAACCAAGATGAAATTATACTAATGAAATCGTTTGTTTTTGAGAAGAAATTCAAAGGCTTAGTCATACTTATGTACAATCGGGCTAGGGAATCTTGCTATCTGTCATATTAGGACCTAAAATATTTCTCCGGCAAAAAGGGGTTGTTTGGGCACACACCTTTCTCCTTCGGAGAACCTTATGACTACGCATGAAGAAAAAAGAGTAAGCAGACATTTTCAAGCCAAAATTGACGTAGCCGCCTGGCCGAGCGTTATCAGTGCAATACATAAAGCCCTCGACCATAGACCAAAGGGTCTATATATAGGCCAAGGTCACTGTTAAATGACCTTTATTTTTCTGGCTTGTTTTGTTTATTATATTTTAAGCGTTAAAAGAAATCCTAATTTATTTAGGCAGCAGAAAGTTCTTAATTTTTTAATTATTCAAGAAGAGTGTAGCTTTTGAACGATAAAGAACATGGATTCTGCCTCCTCTTCGAGACACTTGACACTCGAGGGTGTGAAAAGATTCCTGCAGGATCGGCAGCGCGCGAGTGATACCCCTGGTGTTGCAAGCGTCCATAGGCGGACCGCATGCTTGTTTGCCACCCAAGTGGTAATAATAATATATATCCTCACGCCTTCCCACAAGGGTCCCCGAAGGGGTAGGCAGAGGTGTATAGGTAATACCCACACACCCACTTTCCGCCAGAGGTATATTAGGTGCCAACGTGACAGATGGCGAGTCCATCGCCGTTACTCAAGCACAACTATACATACGCCTTTGAATTTCTTCTCAGACGTATGCAGGTTTCCTCTCGATACCCAATATATATATTTTTTATACCCAAGTGGTATAAAAAAAGAAAAAGAAAAAAAACACTTTGCATTGACACACGTTCACGAATACTTTGCGAATCACTTCGCTACGTAAACCTTCTCATTCTTTAATTCACAGTTCACACATTGCATTTATACTTTTTTCATACATTTATTGTCATGTACAATTTGAATGATCATCAATGTCAAGTGATGACATCTAAATCATGGGAGAGATAATCAGTGTCGGGTTTACCAGCAGGCTGAGTAGGTTGGAGCCTAGGGCGGCAGATTTTTGGGGCGGCAATATATTTTTTGCTACTTCATAGGAATTAAAAAGATATTTGCATGGCGGTTTTCTGATGTTTTACAGTTAGAAGTCTACAACAAATTTTGCCAATGACTTTTCCCTCTCACTTGTCATTGGGTGTAGCAAACTACCATATTCTAGAGTAAAGCAGCTAGTTCCGCCCCCTCGGCCTCTGCGCCCTCAGCCCACACTTTGTATTAGTGAAAAGTTAGTTTGTAAAAATAATCTAGGACATGAAAATTGTAGAGGCAAGGTCGGCAAAACTTTACAGCGTATACCTTGAAAATTTTTAAACCCTGTTAATAATGTAATGAGAATCAGTGTTAAGAATTCTACAAGATACCGGCAAGAATTCCGCAGTTAATTAGGTCCTGAGTGCTTTTCCCGTTCCGAAACCAATACAAAGACCGTCCAAATTACTTTTAAGCAGGCCAATACAACAATGACCATCCATCAAGTTTATCAATTGTAACAAAATAGCAATATCCACGCGGGAAACGCGTGTACGAACTCAATTTATGTAAGATAGCAACACATTTTTATCTGACATATTAAATAGTACAAGTGCATTGTTTGCGTGCTTATGTAACTGCCTATCTAACGTATACGCTGGGATATATATTTTTTTTATACAACAAGAGTGGCAAACAAGTATACGGGCCCACCTGATGGAAAACGGTTACCGCAGCCTATTTACGCTTGCAATACCGAAGTATCACTTCGCTGGTTGCTACTCTGTGTTGGCAGCATAATGGGACTAATCCTCTGCTGCCAACACAATATAACAATCCTCCCCCCTCCCCAATGAGCTCATTACTGGAAACCTTATTCACCACGTAGGAACACACAACAATAAATTGTGTTATTTGGCTACGGACTTCTATAAGGTCCTGGAGGATGTCCTGCCCCAGTCGGGCAGCTCCAAATTCGAACTGGAAACCCGTTATGCCCTACCTCTTTTAAAATATGTATTTAGTTGCCAACGTGACAGATGACTAGTGCATCACTTTTTCTCAAGCACTACTATGAGGTGCATACGTTGAATTCCTGCTTAAGCGTATGCAAGTTTCATCTCGATGTTTTCTTCTATGTAGAGCTCGTGGTGTTAAATCACAGTAAGTACTTAAAGTTTAAACTCATTAGTTCACCCACACATACACACTCCATGTCCATATACGCTATGGTATTCTGTACCTGGCTGCAGTTACGACTATGATACTGCAGGAAAGTTTACGCGTGATCTTTGGCAATAATCGAATTGAACGGAGTTAAAATCGTCGCCAGTTTGCCAATTCTAGTTAGATCGGGGAACCGTTTCAGAATTGCCAAACTGGGGTAATCCTCCCACTCGTAACACTATACGTAAGATCGCAACCAAACCACACTGCTACTAGACGAAGTTGTGAACTCCTCAAAGAACTGGAGGAATGCTTTACACGATTAGCTCATTTTTCAATTAGTTCGAAATTTAAAAATAAACTTATTTCACTAAAATTCTCTGAACAATATTTGCTCTTTATTTCAGTACTTTGCACTTCAAATTGCCAAAACATTACCTGGAGTGTATATGCCGCCCGTGCATTACTATCAGGATACACATACGCGCTTGACCAAGAATTGCTAACTGTAAAGCTCATTCAGCGAGCACGTCATATCTGTCGGCCTAGGCAGAGAGTATAGAGCGCCAGTTCTCTCTAGACTTACACACCTCTTTCGCTTCGTTCACATTCATCAGTCTCTTCATACATGCTCGTCGGTTTCGAGTACTCTTGACGTTCCCGTTCTTGAGCGTCCGTTCGTTGATCTAGGTAGTTGGAACGTGGTCTTCCTGTGCCTCTTCTTGCACACACTTTCGCCTTGTACATCTGTTTCGTCAATCCTTCTTCACTTATCCTTTCTATATGTCCACACCAACGTAACACGCCTTTCTTCATATTTACATGTTATAGATAGTGCCATCCACGAAGACGTGCCCCACCAAATAGTCGAGGGTAGTCGCGGGATGCGGGGAATATGACCCGAGTCTTAGTTGTAGTGTGCGTGTGTATTGCATTCATAGGTAATCAGTGTGTACTGATAATACTCACTTTAGTGGAAGGTTACACACTTAACACTATAAGCTATATGGAATAATAGTGGGGCGCGTCTTCGTGGATGGCACTATCTATACGAATATTCTACCTTATTATTACTTATCGATCACACGGTTATATCTGCGATAACAACCGACTATAACCCGTTTACATTTTGGAAACATTGTTCGGCTATCAACATCAATAGCATTGTATAAATGTTATGCTATTGTTATCAAATAATCAGCATTCCACGCCTTATCACGTGACGCAGTGACGAATCACGGAACCATGGCGTGATGGAAAACTATCGTGTTGTATCCATTGAAGAACTTGAGCTAAGGTGAGATTGTGTTATCGCAGCTCGTGTAGCTATGAATAATATGCTTGTTATTTTGGACTCTAATGCCTTCGCGTAGTTTTAACAAACAATAGCCTAAAGATTCAGGGTCTAAATTACTTCCAAATGTGAGAAACACTCGGAGTAATACCTCATATTAATTAATAATACCTCATATTAATCAATATTAAACGACATTTGACGTATATAAGCCGTGGTGGCCGAGTGGTTCGAGCAGTTGCCTGCGACACAAGATCGCAAGTTCGAATCCCGACTGTACCAATGAGTTTTTCTAAACTTAAGTGCAGTAATAAATACAGTGATAGTGATAACGAGCTTTACGGTGAAGGAAAACATCGAGAGGAAACCTGCATACGTTTGAGAAGTAACTCAAAAGGCGTATGTATAGTCGTGCTTGAGTAACGGCGAAGGAGGCCATCTGTCACGTTGGCACCTGAAATATATCTCTGGTGGAAAGTGGGTGTGTGGGTATTACCTACACACCTCTGCCTACCCTTTCGGGGACCCTTGTGGGAAGGCGTGAGGATATATTCCTAAATGTACTCATTCTTCTGATAATCCCTACAAAACATAAACTTGCAAGGTGTTTCGATTTTTCTGATGAGAAGTTTAATATATGATCTGTAGTCCAGAGAGAACTGGCGCACTACTCTCTCTGCCTATCCTCTGAGGCATTCGACTCGGTGATATGTGTGATTATTGAATTTTACATGAAGGAAACTATGACTTTTCCAAAGCAAGGTCTTCCTTTTTGAACCTGAATGTCGAACATAGCTGTGCTGGTAGAAGCTTAGATAGCAGCTGGTAGATAACGATGTGACCGAAACCGTCTTCTTGTCGCAGATCTGATGTCTCCCGTCACCGTCAGGTAAGCTGATCGTGTGATCACTGTACGTAAGTTCAGGAAAAAGTCATTGCTATAGCCGCGGTTAAAACATGCACTACTAACGTGTACTATTCTTACACTTATTAAAGTTTTTAAGCTTATCTTCATTACAGGATACTTGAAGCCTTATGCAATGGTATACAGTACTCCAATATAGTTCAAGCTAGACTCTAACGTGGGCTAAACTCTTGGGATTTATCAATAGCACCGTTTGTATAATTTTGATAATTGGAATTACTGGATGTCATGAATATCTTGCGGAAATTTCCAAACGCGACTGGAAATTTCCTAATATTTGTTGGTCACTATACAAACTGGTTACCAGTGTTTGGATAACAATTTATTTAGCATTATTGAATATCGTGAGAATCTAACTAAGTACCTTTCAAACACATATATTATACTGCCAGCGGGTACCTTAACAGCATATTTCTTATGCTATCATGCCAGACCGGCTGAATGGAGTTGGATGAAAACTGACTTCTTTGAGAGAGAGAGATTATTCGCTTCTGTGTTAAATAGAATATCTTCTTTAAATATAAAAATTAATGTCTGTATGTCCTTTATTTCTATAAAGGACATACAAAACGGCTGGACCGATTTTAATGAAATTTTCTGTTTGTTCAGGTGGCTTCGAGAATGGTTTAGATTCACAATTGGTCCCGATAGGTGGCGCCACTGGGTCCGTGGCTTTTATTTTTGTACCCAAGCGAAGCTGGGCTGGACAACTAGTGTTTTATGAAAAAAATACTTACCAAACAAATCAGATTTACGCTGGTAATACATGCAAAAGAGATCTGTAAGTCTATAGATAACTGGCACTCACTCTGTATGCTCGGTGTAAAGATATGTATGTATATGTATACACAGCTTTTTTTATATACCACATGGGTAGCAAACAAGCATGCGGTCCGCCTGATGGTAAGCGGTTACCGCTGCCTATGGACGCCTGCAACACCAGTGGTATCACTGGCGCGTTGCCGACTCTGCAGGAATCATTTCACACCCTTCTTGAAGAACTCCATGCTGTACTCTCCAGGGAAAACCAAAGACAAGAAGTGTAGTACATAGAAATTAAAATTATCCGTTGAAATGCCAACCATTGAACCATTGAAATTCCTCTATCAATCCCTCTTTCTCCTTCGTATCACAATTTAACTTATTCCTCGAACTACCACACACCCACTTCAACTCCATGATCAGAATTACCAAGTCACTTTTATTTGAGTGCCTAAGGTGATAAGTATTAAAGCCTTTGGCCTTAAGCGCCTTTCTGCTGCCTACGTGATAGATTTACCGTCCGCACTCAATATCTGACTAACCTATGTGGCATTATATTCTACGGCGCACGCGGCTCGAGGTGTAAAGGTAAGGAAAATCCAAACATTTCACTACTTTTTAAATAATCTTTCCCAGCGTCATCGCCTGCTTCATGAACATATGTCATCAATGACGTCATAAAGAAAAAAATACGCATTATAAAAATCACACACTTATAACGTAGCCACATTTTATAATTTGCATAAATAATTAAATACTGATGACATAGGATCCTATTATTGAATTCTTAACGAAGATACTAATTTTTATGACGGTCTCATCATCGGTCGTGAAATGCTAATAAGCAAAAACAATCTGAGGTGCTTTCACATCTATACAAATAATAAAATTGGAGTGTCTGTTTGTAGTATTAAAATAAACACACAGCAAATTTACCGCAATATATATTTTTTTAAATTATTGTCTCTCTGTCGTCTGTTTGTTCAGGCTAATCTCTGAAACGGCTGAACCGATTATGACAGGACTCTCACTAGCAGATAGTTGATGTAAAAAGGAGTAGTAACTTTTATTTTAGAAACTAAAAAAAAGGAGTTACTGCATCTACTCTTATTTTAGAAACTAAACTATTAGTTTTTTGTTAAATAGGTAGCTTATAATAATAATATGGTTTAGGCTTCAGCCGCATCGTAAGCTAAGTAAATAAACAAATGAATACGTTTGTCAAGAATATAAGTAGGTATCTTATCCTCAACGTGACGTGACGCAACGCGGGGCGCGTCGACAATGACGCCGCGCGACGCGTTTGACTCGCACGTCGTCATCCGATGACTGTATTGACGAAAGTTCACTATTTATAAGCATGTATTATTAGTCACTCGGCGACATATGTTATTGGCGAGTTTCAAATAGTCATTTCTAATTAAAAACACACCAAAAAAATTTAAAACTATTTTAGTTTTTACGATTTCACGTAAGTGCGAATTGCGCGTTCGTTGACAGTGGTTTTTTTTCTAATACATACCTATGTAATGATATCTAACTGTTTTGTTAAGCTATGAGGAATATGGAAAATGTATTCTACATATAAAGTGTTTCATGCCAAGTATTTTAAATATTTAGCTCACGCTTTCCCACAAGGGTCTCCGAAGGGGTAGGCAGAGGTAGTACTCACACTTTCCGCCAGAGATATATTTTAGATGCAAACGCGACAGATGGCGAGTCTATCGCCGTTACACAAGCACGACTATACCTTTTTCCTCCTCAGTTAGGTAGGTTCCTTCTTAGGTTTCCTCACAATGTTTTCCTTCGCCGTAAAGCTTGTGATGTGACTGTACTTACGTACTCAGAAAAACTCGAAATTCAAGCTTGCAATATTTACGTAGCAGGTCACTACTTCATCACTCTTGTCAACAACGAGCTTTAAAGTAGAACATTAAACGAAAGCTCCTGGCGAGACAAATCAATGTAAGTATTAAAAAAACATGCAATTTGTACCAAAACATAAAGGTCGAGAAACCTTGAAACAGAGTCTGTAGAGCCATAACATGGCGCAACCTTGCCGAAGCCGGGCTGCGCACACTGCAGTGTCAAGTGCAGGGTGGGAGCGAGCGATCGATGCAGCAAGTTCAAGGGGCCACCCCGTGACGTCAGCGCCATTCATGGGCTAGCTCAATAGCCCCCGCCCCGGGCAGGGTGCGAGTTCGGGGAATAAGCGGGAATAGTGAATAAGGTTCTTTGCAAAACTATCCTTAGTAATATTATAAATGTGAATGTAAGTTTGTTTGTTACCCTTTCACGTAAAAACTGCTTAACCGATCATCATTAAATTTTGTTCACATATTCTTGGAGGTATAAGACGTAACATAGGATACTTTTTATTATAAAAAAATTTTTTACAAAAAATAAAAAGCCGTCTACGCCTTGAAAGGGTAGGCAGAGGTATTATAGATAGTACCCACACACCCACTTTCCACCAGAGATATATTTTAGGTGCTAACGTGACAGGTGGCGAGTCTATCGCCGTTACTCAGTGACCAATCACTGAGTAAAGTTCGTAAATCTCATTGGTACAGTTAGGATTCGAGCTTGCAATCTTTTATTCACAGGCAACTGCTCGTACCATACGGCCACCACGGCTTTATAATATAGTAATTTCAAATATTAAATATTTTGTCTGTATGTTTAGAGTTCTGTGAGAAGGCTATATGAATATTTAGTCTGTAAAGTTATTGTATAAAAACAATAAACGCTTTTAACTTGCACCTCGTTCCATACACATTTAAGTGTATTGAAGGAGAACTGTGGATCAAGAGGGGGTTTAAATAACACTCCACTATGATTAACAGTGATGAAAAATGAGTAGATTAAAATACTGCTGATAAAGCGAAAGAGGTATGTAAGTATATAGAGAACTGGCGCTCTACTCTCTCTGCCAAGCCCGTGAGACCCTCCGCGTGGAGATAATCGTAGCTGTAATAAAAAATCTAGTGATATTCCAATATCGCACACTGGAAGAGATATCCAGCACAAGGCACAGATTACAGATTATTTAATTATTGTTATATAATATCATCACGCATTCAAACAAAGTCTTCCCACGAAGAGATCCTTACACCCACTTTCCGAACAGATGGCGAGTCCATCGCCGTTACTCAAACACAAATAGGTATATATACGTCTTTAAATTGCTTTTGGTTTCCTCTCAATATTTTCCTATTATTATCATTAAGATGCTTGCCAAAGTATGCTATAGAGATTGTTTAGGTTCTAACTGGTGTTAGCTACTTTGCTGCGTAGAAATTATTGGCCCTCCATAAAAAGTTTCACCTCAGATTTTAACCCTTTTGAATTTATAATTTCGTAGCATAAAGTAGGTTATTTTCCTTTTAAAATTCTCTTCTCTTTCTCTGCAAATTTCTACATAAATTCACCAAAATTTTCTGAACGATTTAGTCGTGATGAGGTAATATAATATAAAGATAAGCCGATTGGTACACTGTCACATTTATAACATTCAGATTGGGATTAAGATTACGTTTTATTTTCTCATATTTTTTCACATACTAAATTTTAGATGAGTCTGGAAACTAGCTGACTATCATGAAACTATTTTTATGATCGATTTTGACAGTTATACCCTTGAAGAGAAGATTACTTTTTGATCGACGCGCGGGTATTTGGCACACGCCTTCCAATTTCCCTCGTGAATTCGAATTGTATCACGCTAGATTACACTTGCTCGTAGAAAAAAATATAAAAGCCCTTGCAAAGATTATACGAGAATCAAGATTATCGATAATGCTGATTGATTTCCGAAGACACATATTACCACTGCGAATCCCACACTATGGAATGGCATTAAGGGTGTCGTAGAGAGCAAGCTTAACATCAATGTTTAAAATTGTTTAAAAATGGATTTGAAATGCTGAGTAGCATACTTGGGTCTACAAATCGATGAGGTTTTGTAAATTGACCATTTAACCTTAGGAATAGAGGAAAGCGATAATTACGTTCGTACGTACGACACGTATCCAAAATTTGGTACAGCTTAAATTTGCCACACCACAAACTCCAGGCAAATATTTTTACGAGAGCAAATACATAGCCGAGTCGCTCATGGGAGTAGATGGCCAGTTCTATACACAAAGCTATTTCGCTTCAATGCAAAATACGACCACTATTGGAACAGCTCTTGCCGCTACTTACAATTTTTTCTCACATTAACATGTGTTGTTTAAGAGTAGACAACCAGTGCGCAAATTGGCTCTACTGAAATTTTGCAGATTTCACCCACCCCACAGTCCGCATCCACACCCTGGAGCGCGTGGGCGGCTGACGTCATTGCCCCCACTCCGTTCAACTTGACATTCGCAAGGCTGTATCGATTCGGGCTCGTGCCCGTTTCTGTTTACATCTCTATGACGTCTTGTGAATGAATGAAACTCTATTTAAGAATAGCCTTGTAATTGTGAATTAAAAGAGACTTAATTCGTGGTCTGTTTACTGAAGGGATTATTTTTGATTTGGTTCTCTTGCGCGTTGCCTTTGATTATAAAGAGGGGTGTCTTGAGTATAAGTGGTATGGGACAATAGAGACGTAATGTCAAGTTAACCTTTTTATCGTAGAATGTATTCCCTGTTCATGTTGTCTCTAGAGCATCAGTGAACAGTTCTTCAAGAAGTTTGTGAGCAGATGTAAGTCCGGCAACGTTCGAGCGATACCCGTGGCATTGCAAGCGTGGGGCGGTATTCGGACCGCATGCCTTTTGCCATGCCATTTTACTGGTAAAAAAACAGAGATACTCTAGAGTATCACCATACCACTTACACTCAAGATACCCCTCTTCATATCTGTTAAAATCCTATAACACCTTAAAATATCAATTGCGGATACGTCATGGATAAAAAAGACACAGCGGATCTCCTCTTTAGGATTCGAGTTTTCCGACCTTCACCGTTCAAATTATCGCGGCTAAGCAACACATCCGGGATATTGTTAAAGTGTCAGTGTCAGCATTTCACCAGAAATGGTCGCTGACAGTTAATTCCTTAAGTAGCTTTTTTTTTTTATACAACAAGAGTGGCAAACAACCATACGGCCCACCTGATGGGAAACGGTTACCGTAGCCTATTTACGCTCACGATACCGAAGTATCACTTGCGCGTTGCCACTCTGTGTTCGGAGAGTTACAGTGTGTTGGCAGCATAATGGGTTTGATCCCTCTGCTTCCAACACAATGTAACAGTCCTCCCCCTCCCCAAGGAGCTCATTACTGGAAACCTTATTCACCGCGTAGGAACACAACACAAAAAATTGTGTTATTTGGCTACGGACTTCTATAAGGTGGAGGTCCTGCCCCAGTCGGGCAGCTCCAAATTCGAACGGGAAACCCGTTATGCCCTACCTCTCTTTATAGAGGGGTAGCTTCTCTCTATATCTATATACTTCTATTATAAACGCGAAGGTTTTTTAGATTTTATGTTCTAATTTCACGCAAACGGAGCGGAATTGGATTTAATTTGGCACCGAGACATTATTTAACTTTATTAACATATTACTAAGAAAAGCATGTTACGTTGGTTTGGACACATAGAAAGGATGAGTGAAGAAAGATTGACTAAACAGATATTCAAAGCAAAAGTGTGTGCAAGAAGAGGCAGAGGAAGGCCACGTTCCAACTACCTGGATCAAATAGATCGGACTCTCAAGGACGGGAACGTTAAGAGTACTCGAAACCGACGAGCATGTATGAAGAGACTGATGAATGTGGACGAAGCGAAAGAGGTATGTAAGTCTAGAGAGAACTAAGACGAACTAAGAAGTTAGGGACCTGGCGTGATGATACGTTTGTATCTATGTATGTATGTAACATATTACTACATAAAACTACTATTGAAATCAAATTGTCCGTGGGCGAAACTGCGAGACACATATAGTATAAACACTCAAGTTATAGCTGGGTATTTCGTTTGTATAAAAAAAACATTAGCTTATACAATCTGTTTTTTTTTTTATACAACAGGAGTGGCATACAAGCAAACATACACATAATTGCTCTTTATTTAAGTGTGCGAGATAAAATCTATTTCGCTATAATTCCAACAAGTGCCTTTGATCTGGAAAAGAATGGCACAAGTGGGAACGAGATGGACGAGGACATCTCCCTCTAACACACAGTCTTAGTTCCATGGTATAGAAGGGAGACCTTAGGTGATAAGAATCCGAATCAACCACCAGTTACTTTTAACGAAGCTGGGGGACAGATTCCACGAGATATCACGTCACGTTTTAACTGTAAAGGAAAACACCGGGAGGAAACCTGCTTCCTATAACCCCAAACGGCGACGGACTCGCCACCTAGGTAGGATAATGCGCATATATAAATATAATGGCCTAAAGCCTACCTAAAGCAAAAGATCGAACACTCAAACATAGGGATAAAGTACTCGAACGTATTATGTGTGTGGGTACTACCTTTCCACCTCCACGTACCTCTTCGGGGATCCTTGTGGGAAGGCGTGAGGATATATAAATATCGTTTTATGACTAGGTATCTAAAGAAATGAAGTACTTTTCCGTCGCCGTCGTTTTATTAAAAGCTAGCTACCATCGTATGACCTCTAACGTAACCCTAAACCCCAGTAGCGACCTTCCTCTACGAACCCGTGACGTCATCTCGTGACCTTTCCCCATTGTTACACGACGGATTTTAAAAGGCTTTAAAACAAAGCAATACGTTGATTATACTGCTGGGTTAAAAATGCAGGGATTTAATTTTATTATGTAATAAAATGTGCCTCATGAGTGCTTTGTAAATCCGGTTAGTAGTCTCCGTGCGAAAGTCAAATCGGATCACGGGTTGAATTCCTGCTCCGAACTATATGTAAGCACAGTCATATCCTACACTCGGATCATCGAAGATCCCTTAACAAGGTAGCCAGGCTTTAACAGCAAAAGTAAATTTAAAATTCCAGTCCTTCCGTATATATCTAATAATCATTGATTGTATACAAACTCAAAACATTCCATGAACGACATAGCTGCACTCAAATGTGTAATTGTTATTTATAGGCAGAACACAGTTCTGGCCTTGCCTCGAAAAGGGAAAAAAAATCGGCGGCATCGCCCATCATAAACCAGCGAAATTAAACTCTACTGCAAACAATATAGAATTGATATTAGGACTTATAAAACTGAGCCCACAGTCAAGAGCTGAAAATATTTTTGTCCTTTTGTCACTGTGAGCTGGGAAATTTAAACAATCGAAGCAAAAATACACATGGAATTACTTGTCCTAGTCATCGAAAGCGCAAAAAAAAACCTATTGGTTAGCATACAAACTATTGACCGCGAAAGTTTTATTGGTTCATCGCATCTGGTTTTAATCCACGTTGGAATTCCAAGAGGGTTCTAGATAATTATTTATTTATTTATTAATGTTACACAAGCAGATTGAGATCAGTATGAAATTACATACAATTAGAAGATACACTAAAGGAACTTTAAGGACAAGATATAAAAAAAATTGAAATAGAAGAGGACTAGAATTATATCAAGTTTTTTTTTTTTTTTTATACAACAAGAGTGGCAAACAAGCACACGGCCCATCAGATGGGAAACGGTTACCGCAGCCTATTTACGCTCACGATACCGAAGTATCACTTGCGTGTTGCCACTCTGCGTTCGGAGTTATAGTGTGTTGGCAGCATAATGGGTTTAATCCCTCTGTTTCCAACACAATGTAACAATCCTCCCCCCTCCCCAAGGAGCTCATTACTGGAAACCTTATTCACCGCGTAGGAACACAACACAAAACATTGTGTTATTTGGCTACGGAATTCTATAAGGTGGAGGTCCTGCCCCAGTCGGGCAGCTCCGAATTCGAACGGGAAACCCGTTATGCTCTACCTCTCATTAACTTGTTATCAATTATATTAAAAGCCGTGGTGGTCGAGTGGTTCGAGTAGTTGCCTGCGAGACACAAAGATCGCTAGTTCGAATCCCGACTGTACCAATTAGTTTTTCTCAACTTAAGTATAGTGATTAGTCACACCACGAGCTTTACGGTGAAGGAAAACATCGAAAGGAAACCTGCATACGTCTGAGAAGAAATTCAAAGGCGTGATACGATGATGGCAACGTGATAGATGGCGTCGGATATATCTCAGGCGGAAAGTGAGTGTGTGGGTATTACCAATACACCTCTGTCTACCTCTTCGGGGACTCTTATGGAAAGGCGTGAGGATATATATATTGATTATAACAATCTGTTCTTCAAAATGCTCATAATATCTTACTGGCTAAGGTGACATAGCTTTCACTCTAAGCGAAATATTATTGCCTACAAATGTTCACTTCTCAGATGAGATCCACCTACAGATTCACGAAAGTCAGTAGATTTTTGTGCAACGCACCACAATAACCGAAATACATATGTAATAATAATGTAACCAATATTGAGGAAAGCATGTCACATTATGGCAAGTCGCCAGCTGAACCGGTTAGCACCGGCGATTTATACAAAGCTGCCGGGCGCCAAGTTCCTTAACCTTGCTTCTCTATGTCATCGGAACAAAGGAAGCACCCTATCATTTGTTTTCATTAAGCTAATATACATACATACTTAGCTTTAGCTTCGCATACATTCATCATACATGCTCGCCGGTTCCAACAACTCTATCTTGGTTAAGATTTGATCTGGGTAGAAACGTGGTCTGCGTCTGCCTCTTCTTGCACACACTTTCGCTTTGTATATCTATCTCGTCAATATTTCTTCACTCGTCCTTTCTATATGTCCAGAGCCTTTCTTCGTCTTTACAACCGCACTCTCGTTCACGCCAAACTCAATGAAACCATTTTGTATTTATAATTATCTTCGTTGATGATATCACACGACAAAGCATGGCCTTTACCACGCCTTTTTAACAATAAAACATTTCCATGAATACCCGCTTAATTGTTGACATAGCAAGCCTTAAAAAAAGAGGCGTGGTGAGCTGGCCTTTTACCAGTCAAACAAGGTCAATTACAGGGTCAAACCCCAGTTGCCTGTCCTAAGGAGTTTCTCTGAACTTAAGTACGGTGATTTATAGGGCTTTGCGGTCGAAGAACATATCATGACGAAATCTGCAAGGTTTTAGTAGACATTCGAAGACGTATGAGAAGTCACGCCCGAGGGATGGCGGCTGATTTGACATCTGTCACGTTGACACTTGAAATATCACTCCAGCGAATAGCGTTAACACACCTCTGTTCTGAGACTCATAGACCCCTGAATGTGAAAAAGCGTGATCATAGCAGTAGCAAAAACAGTGCCTGAAATGTTTTCCTGGGTCATACGATCACCCAACTTGTCGTTGACCTCAGATAAACAGTAGAGTAAGAATAATATGTAATAGCCAGTGGCGTAGCTAGGTAACAAAAGGCCCTGGGGCAAAAAAATTACTAGGGCCTCAACTAAACTATTTAAAATCAATTGTTCCGTATTCGTCATTTTTCGAATTCTACGTAGGTACTGCAGATTTGTCGTAAGCCAGATTCGTCCGAGGGCCCTCCGAGCTTAGGGGGCCCATTTACTGCCCTGTCTAATCTTCCGGTAGCTAGGTACGTTACTGATAATACCTATAAAAAAATTCTTATGCACCGCTACGTGACTCTAGCAAATCCTCAAATTTAAAATGTTTTGACTTCCAGAGAATAACGTATATGTACTATTTGTAGGTAGATATAGCAACAAACTAGGCGTATGTACATAAGTGCCGCTTTAGACTGCCTAGATACAAACCTATATTTGATTCGTGTATGGCATATTAGGTTGGTAGCTGCCAACTCATACATACATACATATACATATCATCACGCCGAATCCCTAACGGGGTAGGCAGAGAGTATAGAGCGCCAGTTCTCTCTAGACTTACATACCTCTTTCGCTTCGTCCACATTCATCAGTCTCTTCATACATGCTCGTCGGTTTCGAGTACTCTGCTGCCAACTCAAGTGGCTAAATTGAGTTTAATCTGCTTTAAAGGAGTGCTAGATATGCAAATCAAATGAGCGACGTATTGAAAAAACGCGGTTTGAAGCCTCATTTGTAAGAGCAAGACTTAACACACGACGTCGCATCGCGGCCGGTGTCGGTAATTAAGTATTCATTCTTGCCAATTTTTTTATCAATAATCAATAAGTAAATAAATAAGTGTCCCAAGGTATTTATTTATATTCCACTTAAATGTACCTAGTCCCAAACTATGCGAGGCTGGTACTATGGGAATTTATCAACGATATGATTGTTACTTCACTCTATCCTTGACGTGATTGCTTCTCGCCAAAGCTCTGCTCTCCTTCACCAAATTAAGAAATCACCACCTTACTAAATATTAATAATTATGGCCTCTCGCCTTCCCGAAGAGGTAGACAGAGGTGTATAGGTATTACCCATACACCCACTTTTCGCCAGAAATATATCTAATATTGTTAATTATTTAATACTGAGTAATAAATTTGAGCCGTGGTGGTCGAGTGGTTCGAGCAGTTGCCTGCGACGCAAAGGTCGCAAGTTCGAATCTCGACTGTACCAATGAGTTTTTCTGAACTTAAGTACAGTGATTAGTCACACCACGAGCTTTACGGTGAAGGAAAACATCGAGAGGAAACCTGCATACGTCTGAGAAGAAATTCAAAGGCGTAGATATAGTCGTGCTTGAGTAACGGCGATGGACTCGCCATCTGTCACGGTGGCACCTAATATACCTCTGGCGGAAAGTGGGTGTGTGGGGTATTACCTATACACCTCTGCCTACCCCTTCGGGGACCCTTGTGGGAAGGCGTGAGGATATATTATTATAATTATTATTTATTATTAAATTTATCTGTATTGTATTGAATATATGTTTTTTCAATGTACGACTTAAATTTAAATAACTCCAGCAAAATAATCAGAAAGTATCCTAAAGTTTTAAAAACCAAATGCATACAAACCAACCAAAGAGAGGTTTTTTAAAGATCACCAATAATGTAATATATTAAAACGAAAGAGGCATGTAAAGTCTAGAGAAAACTGGCGCTCAATTATCTCTGCTTACCCCGCTAGAGACTCGGTGTGATGACATGTATGCATGTATGAACAATATTGTTGTATGTAATCAATGCTAAGTACATGCTATATCTGTTAAACGCAATCATTAATACTCAATATCGTTAAGTTTGTGCAGGTAAACCGCAGTGTCACGTTTTCCCTGTCACAGGCAGACTGTCTGTCTCGTGGACGTCACGTGCCTGCTGACGTCATTGGTGTACTTCTAGACGATTCTATAAATATTCGTCTAGAAATGCTAGTTTCATATTGTTTAGATCAATAAATACTTTTACAGTTACAATAGAACACTTTTTTTTTATACAAGAGTAAACAAGCATACAGCCTGATGGGAAACGGTTACGCAGCCTACTTACGCTCACGATGCCGAAGTGTCACTTGCACGTTGCTACTCTGTGTTCGGAGAGTTGTGTGTTGGCAGCATAATGGGTTTAATCCCTCTGCTTTCAACACAATGTAACAATCCTCCCCCTCCCCAAGGAACACAACACAAAAAATTGTGTTATTTGGCTACGGACTTCAATAAGGTGGAGGTCCTGTCCCAGTTTGTGCCTCCAAATTCGAACAGGTAACCCGTTATGCCCTACCTCTCTTACCTTTCACTACCTATGCAAAGTCTGCCAATAATTCAATGTTGAGACTGATTGCAAGGCCTTTTGCCTCACCCCAACGCGCAACGCCCAGTTTTCCATTCATAAACTGTTCCACACATTAGCCATAATTTTAATATTCCATTCCAATGTAAATAGCTTTTGCACTCGCCGGGGATCAGCGCCGAATGTATCGTTGTCCCTTGAAGTATGTATATTAAAGTCCCTTATGTATATTAAAACTCACAAAATTACATGATGAATATGTACATAACGCAAGCTTAAATAAGCCCTTAAGCCAACCATTTATTCATTACTCTATGATGTATGTATCTATTATGTAACTCAACCGCATACAACTACCAATAATAACATCATATGAATTTAAAAATATAAAACGATATTCCCCATAAAAATAAAAACTCAGGAGGTTTTTTTTGTGTAAAGCAAAATGTATTCTATTGCGTGAAATATCAAATAAACGTTGCGTTATAAGCTTGTAGCGCCATCTTCTGATAGTCCTACGAACTGCTTCCGTATTTGATTTGAGTTATAAACAGAATAAGACGAAATTTACGTAGAAGTCTTTATAAATCGTGCTTGTATAAAACTAGATCAAAACAAAACGCTCTAGTAAAAATGCTGCTAAGAATTATAATAACTTAAACTGTCGTTATTAATTTCATTCAAATTGAAGTATGCATATGATTTTCGGGTTAAAAAGTTTTATTTAAAGTTACCCTAACTAATACAATATTCAATACCGTTTTTTATCCTGATTCTAAACAAAAGAAATCACATTATTTCGTCATTACGTTCGACCGGCCCATTAGCTCAGTTGGTTAGAGCGTCGTGCTAATAACGCGAAGGTCGCGGGTTCGATCCCCTCATGGGCCATTGTTGTCTTTTTATTGTTTTAGAATCTCTTTATTTTTTTGTCACCAATTATATTATGTAATATATGTATATGTTTTCTAAAAATTTTACTCGTTACATAGCGTATTATATGTTTTCAAGGCAAATTTTACCGTAAACGTCTGCCATCAGTAATAGAACACATTTATAAGCTATTATTTGAGCTGATGAGTTAATAAATTAATTTTTATATTTTGATAAAGTTCTTATTTGATTTCAAAATCTTTTGTTATTACTTTGTAATGTTAACTTCCGCTTCGAACGAATATAATCTGGTTTTCGAAAGTAATTTATTTAAATGTATAATTAATCACTATTGTATCGAACCAGTTGAAACCGGATAGGAAACAGTGACTCATAAAAGTATTACATCCTTCGACCAAAATATTTGCGCATGCAATCAGCTTACGATAAATCAATCTACATATCATGATCCTGAACCGGTTATGACCGGTTATAATGGCCGCGATTCGCGGGGTTTGCGTGGCCTTTTAGGCACTAGATGCGAATTATATTAATTAATTATGTAAAGCATATTCACTATGCGACTCACTGGCATCACATCTATATCTTACAAAACGTTAAGCGTGCGATTTTACTTCCAGTCCGTCTAATGGGTTTGTATTGTACTGTACCTACTTGTAGTGTACTGTATTTGGTGATTTTTTTATGTCCTAAGTCCAATGCTAACGTGGACCACGAAATATTTATAATATTTTATTTAGCCGTTGATAATTTTATTTTATTACATTTATATAAAACTAGCTGTCCCGCCCAGCTTCGCTCGGGTGAAAAAGTTAAATTGCCCGTAACACGATCGCAGCGCCACCTATTGGGTCCAATTGTAAATCTAAACCATTCTCGAATCTAGCTTAAGACACACAGAAAGCTTCGCCCGGGTAAAAAGGTAAAATTCTTGAAACTCGATCGCAGCGCCACCTATCGGGTCCAATTTAATATAGCCTATGTTACTCGGGGATAATGTAGCTTTCCAAAGGTGAAAGAATTTTTGAAATCGGTCCAGTAGTTTCGAAGCCTATTCATTACAAACAAACAAACAAACAAACAAACAAATCTTTCCTCTTTATAATATTAGTATAGAGTACCTGGATGACCGAGCTCAGCTCGGTAAATATAATAGGTATAAAATATTATTGCGTACGAATTACATACTTATGAAATATATCTTATCTTACCAACATACCTAATAATTAAAAAATATGAACTTGTTGTTTAAATAAAAAATCACGAGTTTAATATTTTATTGAAATAGGCAGGTACTTACTTTTTACAGTTGTGGTTTGGTTCACTTATGTATCATGGTATACTTCACTTAACATGTAGTGTTTATTTCATGTCAATCGGTTAAGAAATGAAAAAGATGCCAATTTAAAGAATCATCACATATAATAAAAGTGTAACGGATCGCTGTCTGTACATGGAAGATGTATGAGAAAATCAACGCACGTTGTGCCATACGCCACAAATCTTGTAGACGTCGCTTCCGTTGTTCGTAATGTTCAGTAGCTATACGTTGTGCTGCTCGCTGCCGCAAATCTTGTAGACGTCGTTCCCGTTGTTCGTAATGTTCAGTAGCTATACGTTGTGCTGCTCGCTGCCGCAAATCTTGTAGACGTCGTTCCCGTTGTTCGTAATGTTCAGTAGCTATACGTTGTGCTGCTCGCTGCCGCAAATCTTGTAAACATCGCTCCCGTTGTTCGTCATTTTCAGTAGCTACACGTTGTGCTGCACGCTGCCGTAAATCTTACAAACGACGCTCTCGTTGTCCGTTATTTTCAGTACCTACACGTTATGCTGCTCGCTGCCGGAAATCTTGTAGACATCGCTCCCGTTGTTCGTAATATTCAGTAGCTACACGTAGTGCTGCTCGCTCCCGCAAATCTTGTAGACGTCGTTCCCGTTGTTCGTTATGTTCAGTAGCTATACGTTGTGCTGCTCGCTGCCGCAAATCTTGTAGACGTCGTTCCCGTTGTTCGTTATGTTCAGTAGCTATACGTTGTGCTGCTCGCTGCCGCAAATCTTGTAGACGTCGTTCCCGTTGTTCGTTATGTTCAGTAGCTATACGTTGTGCTGCTCGCTGCCGCAAATCTTGTAGACGTCGTTCCCGTTGTTCGTTATGTTCAGTAGCTATACGTTGTGCTGCTCGCTGCCGCAAATCTTGTAGACGTCGTTCCCGTTGTTCGTAATGTTCAGTAGCTATACGTTGTGCTGCTCGCTGCCGCAAATCTTGTAAACATCGCTCCCGTTGTTCGTCATTTTCAGTAGCTACACGTTGTGCTGCACGCTGCCGTAAATCTTACAAACGACGCTCTCGTTGTCCGTTATTTTCAGTACCTACACGTTATGCTGCTCGCTGCCGGAAATCTTGTAGACATCGCTCCCGTTGTTCGTAATATTCAGTAGCTACACGTAGTGCTGCTCGCTCCCGCAAATCTTGTAGAAGTCGTTCCTGTTGTTCGTAATATTAGGTAGCTACACGTTGTGCTGCTCGCTGCCGCAAATCTTGTAGACGTTGTTCCCGTTGTTCGTTATGTTCAGTAGCTATACGTTGTGCTGCTCGCTGCCGCAAATCTTGTAGACGTCGTTCCCGTTGTTCGTAATGTTCAGTAGCTATACGTTGTGCTGCTCGCTGCCGCAAATCTTGTAAACATCGCTCCCGTTGTTCGTCATTTTCAGTAGCTACACGTTGTGCTGCACGCTGCCGTAAATCTTACAAACGACGCTCTCGTTGTCCGTTATTTTCAGTACCTACACGTTATGCTGCTCGCTGCCGGAAATCTTGTAGACATCGCTCCCGTTGTTCGTAATATTCAGTAGCTACACGTAGTGCTGCTCGCTCCCGCAAATCTTGTAGAAGTCGTTCCTGTTGTTCGTAATATTAGGTAGCTACACGTTGTGCTGCTCGCTGCCGCAAATCTTGTAGACGTTGTTCCCGTTGTTCGTTATGTTCAGTAGCTATACGTTGTGCTGCTCGCTGCCGCAAATCTTGTAGACGTCGTTCCCGTTGTTCGTAATGTTCAGTAGCTATACGTTGTGCTGCTCGCTGCCGCAAATCTTGTAAACATCGCTCCCGTTGTTCGTCATTTTCAGTAGCTACACGTTGTGCTGCACGCTGCCGTAAATCTTACAAACGACGCTCTCGTTGTCCGTTATTTTCAGTACCTACACGTTATGCTGCTCGCTGCCGGAAATCTTGTAGACATCGCTCCCGTTGTTCGTAATATTCAGTAGCTACACGTAGTGCTGCTCGCTCCCGCAAATCTTGTAGAAGTCGTTCCTGTTGTTCGTAATATTAGGTAGCTACACGTTGTGCTGCTCGCTGCCGCAAATCTTGTAGACGTCGTTCCTGTTGTTCGTTATGTTCAGTAGCTATACGTTGTGCTGCTCGCTGCTGCAAATCTTGTAGACATCGCTCCCGTTGTTCGTAATACTCAGTAGCTATACGTTGTGCTGCTCGCTGCCGCAAATCTTGTAGACGTCGTTCCCGTTATTCGTAATGTTCAGTAGCTATACGTTGTGCTGCACGCTGCCGGAAATCTTACAGGCGTCGCTCTCGTTGTTCGTTATTTTCAGTAGCTACACGTTGTGCTGCTCGCTGCCGCAAATCTTGTAGACGTCGTTCCTGTTGTTCGTTATGTTCAGTAGCTATACGTTGTGCTGCTCGCTGCTGCAAATCTTGTAGACATCGCTCCCGTTGTTCGTAATACTCAGTAGCTATACGTTGTGCTGCTCGCTGCCGCAAATCTTGTAGACGTCGTTCCCGTTATTCGTAATGTTCAGTAGCTATACGTTGTGCTGCACGCTGCCCGAAATCTTACAGACGTCGCTCTCGTTGTTCGTTATTTTCAGTAGCTACACGTTGTGCTGCTCGCTGCTGCAAATCTTGTAGACGTCGTTCCCGTTATTCGTAATGTTCAGTAGCTATACGTTGTGCTGCACGCTGCCGGAAATCTTACAGGCGTCGCTCTCGTTGTTCGTTATTTTCAGTAGCTACACGTTGTGCTGCTCGCTGCCGCAAATCTTGTAGACGTCGTTCCTGTTGTTCGTTATGTTCAGTAGCTATACGTTGTGCTGCTCGCTGCTGCAAATCTTGTAGACATCGCTCCCGTTGTTCGTAATACTCAGTAGCTATACGTTGTGCTGCTCGCTGCCGCAAATCTTGTAGACGTCGTTCCCGTTATTCGTAATGTTCAGTAGCTATACGTTGTGCTGCTTGCTGCCGCAAATCTAACAGACGTCGCTCTCGTTGCCGTTATTTTCAGTAGCTACACGTTATGCTGCTCGCTGCCGCAAATCTTGTAGACGTCGTTCCCGTTGTTCGTAATGTTCAGTAGCTATACGTTGTGCTGCTCGCTGCCGCAAATCTTGTAGACGTCGTTCCTGTTGTTCGTAATATTCAATAGCTACACGTAGTGCTGCTCGCTGCCGCAAATCTTGTAGACGTCGTTCCTGTTGTTCGTAATGTTCAGTAGCTGTAAGTTGGGCTGACCGCTGCCGCAAATCTAGTAGATGTCGTTCCCGTTGTTCGTAATGTTCAGTAGCTATACGTTGTGCTGCTTGCTGCCGCAAATCTAACAGACGTCGCTCTCGTTGCCGTTATTTTCAGTAGCTACACGTTATGCTGCTCGCTGCCGCAAATCTTGTAGACGTCGTTCCCGTTGTTCGTAATGTTCAGTAGCTATACGTTGTGCTGCTCGCTGCCGCAAATCTTGTAGACGTCGTTCCTGTTGTTCGTAATATTCAATAGCTACACGTAGTGCTGCTCGCTGCCGCAAATCTTGTAGACGTCGTTCCTGTTGTTCGTAATGTTCAGTAGCTGTAAGTTGGGCTGACCGCTGCCGCAAATCTAGTAGACGTCGTTCCCGTTTTTCGTAATGTTCAGTAGCTATACGTTGTGCTGCTTGCTGCCGCAAATCTTACAGACGTCGCTCTCGTTGCCGTTATTTTCAGTAGCTACACGTTGTGCTGCTCGCTGCCGCAAATCTTGTAGACGTCATTCCCGTTGTTCGTAATGTTCAGTAGCTATACGTTGTGCTGCTCGCTGCCGCAAATCTTGTAGACGTCGTTCCTGTTGTTCGTAATGTTCAGTAGCTATAAGTTGGGCTGCTCGCTGCCGCAAATCTTGTAGACGTCGTTCCTGTTTTTCGTAATGTTCAGTAGCTATACGTTGTGCTGCTCGCTGCCGCAAATCTTGTAGACGTCATTCCCGTTGTTCGTAATGTTCAGTAGCTATACGTTGTGCTGCTCGCTGCCGCAAATCTTGTAGACGTCGTTCCTGTTGTTCGTAATGTTCAGTAGCTATAAGTTGGGCTGCTCGCTGCCGCAAATCTTGTAGACGTCGTTCCTGTTTTTCGTAATGTTCAGTAGCTATACGTTGTGCTGCTTGCTGCCGCAAATCTAGTAGATGTCATTCCCGTTGTTCGTAATGTTCAGTAGCTATACGTTGTGCTGCTCGCTGCCGCAAATCTTGTAGACGTCGTTCCTGTTGTTCGTAATGTTCAGTAGCTATAAGTTGGGCTGCTCGCTGCCGCAAATCTTGTAGACGTCGTTCCTGTTTTTCGTAATGTTCAGTAGCTATACGTTGTGCTGCTTGCTGCCGCAAATCTTACAGACGTCGCTCTCGTTGCCGTTATTTTCAGTAGCTACATGCTGTGCTGCTCGCTGCCGCAAATCTTGTAGACGTCGTTCCCGTTGTTCGCTATGTTCAGTAGCTATACGTTGTGCTGCTCGCTGCTGCAAATCTAGTAGATGTCATTCCCGTTGTTCGTAATGTTCAGCGGCCACAAAGAAGCCCTCGTGAAACATCTAAATCATAAGACCTTTCTGTTCGTATAATGTTAGTCAAGTTTTGCAAGACTTTAGCACTACGTGTGGGACGAGGGGAAAGCTGATTATTTTCATGGTTTTGTTGGAATGAGTCTTGCTTGTCGATCACTATTTTCTTGAAGGTGTTCTTGAGATGCGTCGCGGCTGCGTGGATTTAGATTGTGTATAAGCGATTTTTTTTCTTCTTCTTTTAGGCATTTTGTCATGTAAGTAAATAATTGATTTTATATATAATACGTCTACGATAACGTCAAACCAAAAACTCATTGGCTTAAAGTTTGTTGCTTAGCAACGCTTTATTGTTGCTGTATCGGTAAAGCAGTGGCGAAATTCATATTCCAATGAAATTGTAGGAGATTTTCATTGCCTAAAAACACACATAACACGACTTTTTTTAAAAATGAAACCTAGCTAAATCGATTTATCGCCCCCGAAATCCCCCCACTACCAAATTTCATGAAAATCGTTGGAGCCGTTTCCGAGATTCAGATTATATATATACAAGAATTGCTCGTTTAAAGGTATAGGGATATATCTTCACGCCTTCCTACAAGCAGGCCCGCCGCTAGCTGTTTCGTCGCCCGCGTGCAATACCGATTATGCCGCCCTACGCTTACTTACTCTTGAGTTTTGTCAAAAAAAGGATAATCAATGTTTTCTCATTATGGTGGGGAAAAAACAACGACCAAGATAAAACATTTATTTTAAGTAACATATGTATTTTTATAAATTTTATCTTGCATGGCTCTTGCATTCTGATCGTCAGGATCAGAATGCAAGAGCGATCCGAAAGGTTTCTCTGGGAAACCCAAGGTGGATTTAGACCAGGAAAAGGATGTATGGATCAAACCTTCTCGCTTCGCGGAATCGCGGAAAGGTTTTTGGATGTTAACCAGAAAGTTTTCTGCGCTTTCGTCGACTTAGAGAAGGCTGGGAAGGCTTTTTAAAAAAAACTAATTAATTAAAAATCAAAATTATATTTGAAATAGAAAAGTATAAAAATATTATTTATTTATGTCCTTTGGCAGCCGACGCGTAAGAGAGGTGGAACGAGACTGATCTGAGCATTAGAACTAAACTGAGACACTAACATAGAACTGCTGATGCAGCAGCATCAGCTAGCACTTAGCTTTACATGTATAGGGTATAACAGCCCCCCGAAGTGAACTAAACTTTGGGGTTGATATTTCAAAGTTTATGTAAAAAGATTAAAATACTAGATTATTTCGCGAAGACGGGGAAGTCGTATAGCGTCATCTTTTTCATTCATGTTTTCATTACGCGTATTTGGTTGGATGAAATATGTCTGTAGGCTGCCGCCAGATTTACAATGGTAAATTAATTTTATAAAGGATACAATACTTAGGGCTAATACAAGAAATATCATAATAAACATTAAGACAGAGTAATGTGGTTGATATTTAACAAAGTGTGGTTCAGCAGTAGTAATTTCATCGACATTATCTAGTAGTGATTGGAATATAATATTATTTATTCTTAAGCTATCTAGGTCTGCTGATTTTAGCGGGGTTAATGTTTTGTTAAATATAATCTTATTTATTTTATCAAGTGGGCAACAAGAATCGTTAATAAGGTTAAAATCTGTATTTAATATAGAAAGGTTGATGCTAGCTGCATTATATTTTGATATTAATTTTGTACTTTTACAATATGCTGTGCAGCGAGGTGTCAAGGTTAATATACCTGTTCCTGATATTCGGAAATCATGAGAGTTTGAGTTTTCACAATCTATACTTAATTTAGTTATTTCAGACTGAACAAAAATCCATTTATTGTTTGACAAACTTTTCCAAATATCAATGTTGCCATAAATCACTTTCGTATCACATGTTCTTGGTAATGTGTCTACAACACGTGTCAACAATTCACTTTCGCAACTAGGATTTAAAGTAGTAGAGAATACATCGGTAATTTCACAGATAAAGTTTTGGTTGTACAAAATATCACACTTTTCTAAACTATATAAATTACAATAATGAGTTTTGTCTTTGGTCACGGCTGTATATACACTGCTAGGGATTACAGTGATATATGTATTTGATTTGTTATAATAGGGCATAGGCAACGGTAAGTTATGGTACAGGGTATATTCCATAGGTATAACCAAGGGTATTTGCAATACAAATACAATTTTCCTGTCATAATAATAACATAATACTTTAGATATAGTTAAAATAATATTCATATAATCTAACTCTAGACTTAAAGGTAATTGGATACCGTTAGGCAGGTGTGCGTGGCTATCAGAGAGTTCTCGGTATAGTTGCATAGATGTTATGACTGACGGGTGTACAATGTTCTTACTGCTCAACACGATTGCATTGGTTATATCATTCAATTGGAATGATAAAGTTAATAGGGCTGTCTCTAAACTAGTTATTAATGAATTAAACTTTGATCTTAATAAAAGTTCATTCGAGAAAATAGTTAAATTCTTAAAGTTTTTAGAGAGCTCTTCGATAGCATGGTTTAAACTAACTTCGTTATTTTTTATTTGATGTAGTGTTTGATTATATGCATTTAAAGTAGATCTTGTCAAAAGAACATTTTGTTTTAATAACGATGCCAGTTTTTTATCAGTTTCATATAAATGATCCAAGGCATTATTGTATTTTAAAGCATCATCGTCGTTCAACGTGCCGAAAATCTGTTTCAAAATAGTACCTCCGACTCCAATCCAGGCTCGCTTATTTCTATTGGGTATTAAATGAGATATTGATTCGTATTCCCTTTTTACATCTTGGTATCTTACAGTAAGCGGTTCTAATATGTTGTGACATTCTATGTCATCTATAATACTTGATTGCTTACATAAGTATCTTGTTGTACTTAAGGTTGAATTTATATTTATAATATGTGGGTTTATGTGAGTAATGTCCAAAGGGATTATAACGCTAAGATAACTACTTTTAATTTTTACTTTACCTACGTAATCGAAGTACAACCCTGAACTTGAAGTTATAGGCTTGATATAATCGGAAGATGCTTCGACAGCGATACTGGAATATTAATAAGTATGTGTTAATAGTATTATCGTATAATTAATACAAGGGTTCAGTATATTATATACATATTACTTATGTAACAATATGTTATATATAATAATAGATACTTTAACATAGTAGATAACTAAAATACCGGTCTTATATAATTTTAAGTACTTAAATAACTTGTTAATATATATAGGATATATATCTAGTTCATTATCATTATTAAATGAACTAGACTATTCGAATTTTATGAATTAGTATCAAGGACACCTAACTTAGTCTCATCGTAATGATGTTTAACATATCGCCTATTGATTAATAAAGAGAGAGTGTTATTACCGTGGATTTTGACCACTTTATATGGTCCTTTCCATAATGGAGATAATGCTTTCCCGAGACGAAGGTGATTCTTTAAATAAACGTAATCACCAACTTTATATGATTTTGGTCGAGTATGGGTGTCGTAACGTGTCTTAGAATTTTCTTTAGAATTCAAGATGTTCTGGACGGCTCTCTCTCTCGAGTGCCTCATCCTATGCTGTAGCATCCTTACGTATTCAGGGTAAGTGCTGTCAGGGGTGGAGTCGAATACGGAATCAGGTATAAATGGTTTATGACCGAAGAGGAGCTCATAGGGAGTGAAATTGGTTGTACAGTGTGTGTTAGTATTGTATGTTAACATAGCAGTGTACACGTATCTTGGCCAATTGTCTTGGTTAGAATCGACAAAGGATTTAAGATACTCCTTGAGTGTCGAATGACTTCGCTCTAAGGCACCTTGTGTTTGAGGATGGTAAGGTGTACACCACAATTGTTTTATTTTGAGGAAAGTGCAAGTTTTTCTAAAAAGGTCGGCTGTAAAATTTGTCCCTTGGTCGGTTAATATGGTTTTCGGGATTCCGAATAGGGAAATGAAGTGAACAAGGCAGTCAGTAGTTTCTTCAGAAGAAACACTGCGCATTGGATAGGCGACCGAATATTTTGTAAGGTCATCCTGTATGGTAAGAATGTACTTTATCTTTGCGGTACCAGATTCAGGCAGGGGACCTACGACATCAAGGGCTACGCGTTGAAAGGGGCTGGTAGAAGTGGTAGTAATTTGCATTGGCGCCCGATTCGTTTTCCTCAGTGCCTTGTTTTCCTGGCAAGATGAACATTTCTTCACATAAGACTCTATATCTGAGCGCATGCCTTTCCAATAATATCTTTCTTTAATTCTTTTCAGCATTCTAACGGTCCCGAGGTGACCTGCGATTGGTATGTCATGATTTTCTCGTAAAATCTTCTTTATTTCAGTAGGAGTGGGAAATATAATGTTGTTATGGTATATGTGTACTGTTATATTGGTATTGTGAAAAAGGTAAGTAAGAATATTGTAGATTTTTATAAATGAGTGTTTTTCAAAGGGGCTTTTGAAATCAGAAATAGCTATTTCATTTATATTGCTTAAAAGTGTAAATTCGTTCCTTATTAATTTTAGAACGTTGTATATTTCTTTGTATGAGGATTCGTCAAAATGATGGACTTTAGTATACAAAAGGTAGTATTCTTTATTATTTATATCGAGTTTTGTAAATGAATATAATTCTCTTTCACTATTGATAATATCTTCAGGGTTTTCTACGCTACTAAGGATTTCTTGTATATAGGGGTTAGATTCGTCGAGGTCTAAAGAAGTGGGAATTAAGATGACTTTGCAAGATGTTTTAGTTAAGTTTTCGTTATGTTCTTCAAGGTTCGTATTGAAGTTTTTATTTGTCGTAGCCATTTGTTTCAGGAAATTAGAATAATCGTCGGAATTCCAGGCTATGTCGGAAAGGGGATCTATCGTTTCAGGATTCGGAGAAGAGGTTTCAGCGTTAGTCAGAGGATTTTGAAGATTTTCTTGTAATTCAGCGTTAGGACTCAGCGAATTTTGTATTGTTTCAGGAATAGGAATGGTAGGATTTGGATTCAGCGGGTTTTCTATTGTTTCAGGAGTCGGAGATATTGGATTTGGTATGTTTGAATGTTCTGCGGGATTGGAAGGACTTGGGAAAAGGTTCGGCGGAGTTGGAAGAGATGGTAAATTTGATGGACTAAGGTTCCAGTTAAGATTGTCATCGAATGGACCTAAGTCAATGGTATCGAAATCGTCGTTAGAGGTAGAAGGTTCTTTGCTTATAATTGGGTTTACTGGGAACCTAGAGAGTGCGTCAGCAGCGGCATTTAATTTACCCTTTCGGTAAAGGATTTCGTATTCGTATTCTTCTAATTTTAACCGCCACCTTTGCATTTTACTGCTCGGGTCTTTATGATTAAACAACCACTTAAGCGGTCGGTGGTCAGTTATGATTTGAAATTTCCGGCCGTAAAGATATGGACGGAAGGTTTTGCAACCAAATATTATGGCTAAAAGTTCCTTTTCCGTGGTGCTGTAATTACACTCGCTTTTGTTTAAAGTACGAGAAGCAAAGGCAATTGGTCTGTCTTTAACTTCAGGGTTCGATACAGAGCACTCAACAACAGTTTCTGTCCTAGGAGGTATGATGTAAGTTGGTTCACTGAAATGCAATTTAATTTTCAGTTTTCCTAAACGCAAGGTATCATCGGCGTAGTCGATGGAGCATCCGAACTCTTTAAGAAGATCGTTGCCTATTATACCATCATATGGTAAATCGATTTTATTTACGACATGGAATTTATGTAAAATAGACCCGCGTGCCTGATCAGAGAGTGTAAGTTTTAATTTAAAATGTCCAGATGTTTTTGTGGTTTCTTGGACAGGATCTATTCCTTTCAATATAATCTTCTCTTTTATCAGAGTGGGGTTTTTGTGAATGCATGATTGCTTGATAAGACTTACTGATGAGCCAGAATCTACTAACATTGATAATGGAATTTCAGATACTGATGATAAAACCAGGACATGCGGAAGTAGTAATTTTGAAGGGTCACTGGATATTTCATAGACTTCAATGATGGATTCGGAGTTACTATTATTGGTTTTAAAATCAAGATCAGTGGACGTAGAATTTGATACAGTGGGACAAATATCATGCTCAGTGGTTACTTCGGCTGCAAAGGATTTGGTGTTGAGAACAGTAGGTTTAGTATTGGAGTTAGTGGGTTTGGCAATAGATACAGTGGATTTGGTACTGGATACAGTGGATTTAGTATTGGAATCAGTGGATTTAGCATTGGATACAGTGGATTTGGTACTGGATACAGTGGATTTAGTATTGGAATCAGTGGATTTAGCATTGGATACAGTGGATTTAGCATTGGATACAGTGGATTTAGCAATGGATACAGTGGATTTAGCAATGGATAAAGTGCCGCTTTGTAATGATTGACATCTCGCACGACACCCAGACGAGATGTTAATTAGTTTTTTTGTATATCATCTACTTCATCACGGGAATCATCACCTTCATTTGGATCAGGACCATCATCCGTATAATGGACCCTTTGGAATTGTTTGGGTTTGAAATTGAAAGTAGATGGTTGGTTTGAGTCAACATATCGTGAATTTCTGTTATTATATTCTCTTTTCCTACAGTTTTCTATTGTGTGACCGGGAAATTTGCAATAACGACAAATAACAGGATTTTGGAGATTATTGTTATTGTTAAAACGTGCAGGGCGAAATGAACGCGCACCATCTTTAAAATACTCAGCCTTATTTGAAGAGTTTTGAGGGCGATTTACTGAATGGTTACATACTTGTGATGGAGACGCCCTTTTAAAGGTGCCAAATAAAATTTTCTCCTCTGCTGTAGCAAAGTTAATAGCAGAGTTGAGATTGTCGGGATCACGACATCTGACTATAGTAGCGAGCTTGGGGTTCAACCCAGTAATAAAGGTATGCAGTGCTAAATCTTCCATTGCCGCGACGCGGCCAGCCAGTTCCATTTTACGTTTAGTTGGAATTGATATATTTATTTCAGTTAAAAGTTTAGACAGGCAAGTTTCAACCTTTAATGAAAACTGACTGACTGTTTCGTCGGGTCCCTGTTTACAGTCTTGCAAATCAGAAAGCAAGTGTGTGTAGTGTTTACGCTCCCCAAATTGAGTCTTTAAAAATTCTTCTAACTGGGGCCAATCGTCAAATTCTTTTATTGCACACGCGGCTTGAGCTCTGCCTTCTAATTTACTGACTATGAGTTTGAAGAGTACATCTTTTTGTGACGTACTAGCTAAGTTCATTGCATTCTTACAATTAGTTAAAAATGGGTTCAGTAGTTCACGACTTCCGTCGTATTTGTGAATAAATTGGATTAGAATGTTTAAATCTAATGTAGTCACACTTGTGACCTCTTCCTTGGTTTTCGACATTATTCAAAATTAAGAAATGTTACTGTAAAACAAATTATTTAAAATAAAATTAACACTGATCCCTAATAAAATTGTGACCAAAGACTCACAGTACGGAGAATACGTAGGCGATTGCGATAAGCTGCATTCCGACACAGTGGACACGGTGTTATGACACGGTGTTATGACACAGCGGACTCGGTGCGACGACACGTAGACACGGTGATGATGACACAAGGTAGCCTTGACCTCGCGTAACCGAAAAGTGGATGGACGGTTGATCAATAATTCTTGACGTTACAGGACTCCTTGGTTTGGGTCAGCGACTTGGCGAGTTTTCTCCAAGTAAAGTTTTCAGGTAAGTAACTTTATTGTAATTTCGTAGTTTAATTTATACACTTTTATTTTCAGGAACACAGGGACAACACAGAGAAAGGACTTCAAGAACTTATTGGTAATTTCTTCTCAAGTTCAATAGTAACACTTTCTTGATTTTATTGTAAAGATAATTCTTATTGTTTAATTTTTTCAGGGTTCAATGATACAGCTCTACGCTGCTCACTTTTATATTATTTTTTGAACACTAAACTGTTTTAGATCACTGAGTTTTGAAGCGTGTAGTTTTTCATACTCGGAAACGGTTTAGCAGGATGTAGTAGGATATAGTAGACACAGAGTTTTCACGAATTTTCACACTTCACTATTCGCGAACTTGAAATACTTCGGAAACGTACCGGGGATTTACTTTTTAAAAATCCCTTAAGCTGCCACCAATGTTATAATGAGCCTCGCGATTAGCTTTTTAAAAAAAACTAATTAATTAAAAATCAAAATTATATTTGAAATAGAAAAGTATAAAAATATTATTTATTTATGTCCTTTGGCAGCCGACGCGTAAGAGAGGTGGAACGAGACTGATCTGAGCATTAGAACTAAACTGAGACACTAACATAGAACTGCTGATGCAGCAGCATCAGCTAGCACTTAGCTTTACATGTATAGGGTATAACAGAACGTTGATAGAGTCGCACGAAAGGAACTCTGGGACGCGTTGCCTGGATATGGAGTGAGCAGTTCCCTACTACTTTCACTGCCGTGAAATCACTCTATAGTGATAGCAAGGCATGCGTTGGGGTTAACGGTGAGATGTCATCCTGGTTTGATGTGAAGACGGGGGGTCAAACGATGGTATATCATGTTTGCCTGCCTGATCATTATAAATCTAGATAACTTTCTGAAATCCTTTAAAAACGAACGGATGTGGAGTGGAAATGGGAAACTTAGTGGTCAATTGCCTTCTATACGCCGATGACGCGGTTTTACTGGCGTCATCAGAGGGCGAACTGCAGTCACTAGTTACCATAATGAAAGAAGAATGTGAAAAGGGGCTGCGGCTAAACGCTGGCAAGACTAAGTTTCTGGTATTCGAAAGAGATGAACAAGTGACCGAGTGTGCAAATTCTAGAGCAAGTGAATGAATTTGTATATCTAGGAAGCATGTTCACACGAGATGGAAAGTATGTAAAAGATATTGAAAGAAGGATAACTGCCGGTAATAAGGTGAATGGGGCCATGTCGACGTTGATGGGCAATAAAATTCTGAGCAAGAATTATCGAGATGCTGTCCACCATGCGATATTGGTGCATACTTTATTGTATGTCAGCGAATCCTGGGTATGTCATAGGAAGCTTGAATGCAGTTGAGATGCGATCTCTTCAAAAAATGTGCGGAGAAACGATCTTAGATCGAATCCACAATTACGATATTCGCAAATCAACTGGCGTGAATGAGGGTAACTCTTCTTGCCTTTACATTTGCGAAATTTTGAATGTTGAGATTTAATTGTGAAAATTAATCCTTAACAAAATTTAATAGACCTTCACCCGTGGAGCTGGTGATCGGACAGAAACCAATGAAATCTTCTCATAATCCTCTTTGGGAGGTTTTGTAAAAAAGAAAAAATATTTTAATATGAGCTACTTTGGGGTTACGGAAACTATATATTTTTAGAATCTGCATTAATTTTGATGTATAATTAATAAGCTTTTATTTAACATTTAACAGCCTAGTAATTCAAATTACCAATCATAATAGATTTTTTTACCTCATCAAAAAAAATTGTGTTTCCTCCGTGATTGCTTCGCCACCTTGTAATCTTTTGCGCTTAATTATGATTGTGAAAAATTAAAAAAAATATATAAATTGCCTATTGGTCGCGCGCTACCTAGCCGGTGACCGGCTAGCCCGCTGCAGGCGCCCCAAGTTGGTATCCTATGCGCGCCTTCTGCGTAGGAGTCGACCGTTCAGGGGTACAATGACTTGAATTAGGTATGAGTCGCCCGCCCGATTTGCCGCCCCCCTGGACGTGCCGCCCGCGTGCGGTGCACGCCTTGCACGCCCGCTTACGGCGGCCCTGCCTACAAGGGTCCCCAAGGTGTAGGCAGAGGTGTTGTAAGTAATACCCACACATCCACTTTCCGCCAGAGACAACGTGACAGGTGGCAGTCCATCGCCGTAACTCATGTTCGATTAAGTGTATAATATACGTCTTGCTTTTTATTTCCCATCGAATTTTTCCTTCGCCGTAAAGCTCGCGGTGTGACTAATCAATCAAATCAAATCAATTGCTACATTCGGGATTCGAACTTGCTATCATTGTGTTGCATCTCGACGAGATACAGGCAAAAAGCAGAGCAGATTTCGGTCTAACAGCAGCAGATCCGGTTATGTCCGGTTACTTAACTAAAGTTCCCTCACGCTACTAGAGGCATCAAAAAACAAAATTGAGAGTCTAATAGTATCTATTAGATCGTTGAAGGATGTGTGCTTAGTCTTTTATAACAACACGATCGTATGACGTGAGCGCACCTACATTCTGAACGAAATGCTAGTGACTACACCGAACAGATCATCAATTTACCTTGAACAATATTTAATATCCATGACAACCGAAATACAACTTAAGTATAGCGGATGTTAAGGCATATATTTGCATAATTTGCATTAAAATCGCTGAGTATCGGAATGACCCCCAAAACTCATATATTATTATGACTTTTTGAAATATGTAACATAGAAATGAATAGGTCTTTATTGTAATTTATTATATACCTACTTAGTTTTTTGTAATATTGCTGCTGCTTAGCCGGATAGAACTGGAAACTGGTACCCCTCGAGGAAAAAAATTATATTACTCAATAATTTTGCCGTGGTGGTCGACTGGTCCGAGTAGTTGCCTGCAACACACCTCCGCCTACCCCTTCGCGGACCCTTGTGAGAAGGCGTGAATATTTTTTTTTAAATTATTATTTATCCAGAACAGCGCCATCTATCGCGATTGTGGGATATTAATAAGCGATAGATCAAACAAGTTGCCTAAATGACGATGACGAATCCTCTTGACGCTACAAATGAATACATGATTGAAGTAGAAATATATTTTAATGTGTGTCTATTGTGAAAAAGAAATAAAAATAGCATACATTTTATAATACAATACATTTTTATTCCCAATATCATATTTACCAATAAAAATATAAATTAGACATAATATTGAATAGATTACTATTTTACAATAATTACAATACGTTTCGTGCTTTGTTACTATTTTGATAGGAAACTAATCATATAATGCACAAACAACTGGAGACAAATTTACTATACACTTTTTTCAATGTGATTCAATGATGTGCTTCGAGGACGGATTAATATTGATCAGTGTATGAAGCTAGCGACATTAACCTTAATTCCAATAGCTACAAAGTCGATATGCTCAAAAAGCTCAGATTGAATCAAAACAAAACATAAAAAAATCGTCCGAGACTTGATCTAGTGAAGAGCTTGATGCCAACTGTATCACGTATCCGCTTGTGAAAACTTTGAAAGTCAGCTCTTCATACAACCTTACACACCTCTGCATACCACTTCGGGGCGAAAGCATCAAGTTATGAAAGTAAAATTTTAACAATAATTACACCCACTTTTTATACGTGCTAGTAGATACCTATTGTAATTTATAACCTACACTTCTATTATGCGTTAAGTTACACCAAAAGCGTATGTCCACGTCCACGTCCATTGATCGGACACTCAAGGATGGGAATGTCAAGAGTACTCGAAACCGGCGAGCATGTATGAAGAGACTAACGAATGCTGATGAAGGTCGGCAAGTCTAGACAGGACTGGCGCTTTACTCTCTGCCTATTTGGTACGGGACTCGGCGTATTATAAACATATATATCTATATATATCTTTATATATATAATTCTTCTGTGAGTGTGTATGTCACTGAACTCCTCCTAAACGCCTGGACCGATTTTAATGAAATTTTTTGTGTGTGTTCAAGGGGATCTGGGAATGGTTTAGATTCACAATTGGACCCGATAGGTGGCGCCACCATCTTTTTTTTTCCACCCGAGCGAAGCTGGGCGGGACAACTAGTATTATATATATCTGTATGTATAACTAAGATGTGTTCAAAAGAACCTACGAAACAATACTGACGTTTGAAAATAGAAAAGGAAAGATAATACGCCATCAAGAGACATGCTTCTTTAAAGAAGGAGAAAGAGGAAGATCAATACTTACTTACATGGGTCAAATCAAAGCATCTTTCATGGCGTATAGGGAGGTCAAATAGATTGCGTTGGACAGACGCAAATAAAATGAATTGAATAAATGACGCCGACAAGAGCACAGCTCCTTAATCTATGATATAATAATAATATAATATATTATTTACGAACTGTTGCCATATTCTCGTACTATATATATATATACACAATATATATATATATATATATATATATATATATATATATATATATATATATATGTCCACCTTAATTTGTTAGTATATTTATATTATTTATCATAAAGAGGTATAACTAAGCTATTAAGCTTACGACCTAACGTTGAAGCAGTTGAATGTATAAATGATTTTAAATTTTACGTGTATCATAAATAAAGTCTAAGCCACACTGGCAGCAAATTAGTTATCAACAACTTTATGCTTTATTTATTGCTTGGTTTAAGTCGAAGTAAGCCTACAAGTTTTGATTGTATGCTTCTATACCTACCTACCATACCTACAGGAAGATAAGTCTTAATCTAACCGTGAGTAAGGACCGTATTCAGTTGTCGATGACCAGCCACCGATGCGTGGTGTTCTCTATCTGTTGCTGAAGCAGCGGTGTGCGCACGCGCAGTTTGACTTCTAAAGAACCGCCCGCGGGCCTGCGACCGTCCATTAGCTGGAAATAAATACACAATTAATTTTATTTTCTTTCTTAATGTTATTAATAAGTTAAGAGGGCACATCATACTCTTCTAGGATGACAGTTGCCCAAACCAAAGAAGAAAGTAATGAATCTTTTTTATGGATGAAAATCTGAACTCGTTCTACGTTAATGCTTCGCGATAAGCCGATAACCCGATGACAAAAACTAAATTAACGAGGAAAGACAGAGGTGAGTTTCTTCTCCTTAATGTACATTATATGAGCAGACTAAGTTCTCTGCGCGAGGATCTTATGTAATAAGGCATACCGGAAAGGAGTCGTGCAGCGTGACCTGCGTCTCCAGCGGCGCCAAGCGCACCAGCGCGGCCCCCACCAGCGCGTCGCTGCGGAACCAGCCGCTGCAACACAACACGCCGTCAGCGCAACCGCCGCTGCACGCACCAAAACGCAAGCTGTACTATACACACGCGCACACACGCACGCACACATATACACGCACGCATACATGTACACGCACGCACACATGTACACGCAAGCACACATGTACACGCAAGCACACATGTACATGCAAGCACACATATACACGCAAGCACACATGTACACGCACGCACACAGACACACGCATGCACACATGCGCACGCACGCACACATGTACACGCAAGCACACATGTACACGCAAGCACACATATACACGCAAGCACACATGTACACGCACGCACACATATACACGCAAGCACACATGTACACGCACGCACACATGCGCACACACAGACACACGCACGCACATATTAATGATACGTTCAACTTTGATCCATACATATAAAATTCACAACGTGCAAAACCTAAAAATACTTCGTGGGTATCTAGAGAAAACCTGCCTTGAAAACCATTAATGAGGAAAGTGAATGACAAGACGAACGTGCGTGTTTGTATGCACTCTGTGTGTGTAAGTGTGTATCTTTTAAGTTAGACTCGAGGAGCATAAGACTTTTTTTTATACCACAAGAGTGGCAAACAAGCATACGGCCCATCCAGCGGTTAGCGCAGCCTATTTACGCTTACAATACCGAAGTATCACTTGCGCCAACTCCAAATTCGAACGGGAAACCCGCCCTAAAATTTGCCCTACCTCTCTTAAATACTAGAACAAGACTAACCCTTTAGAGTAGACCTCCAGCTTGAGGGCGTGTCGCTTGAACACCCGCAGGCAAGGGCGGGCGGCGCGCTGGATGGGGAGCGCGAACACGGCGTCGTACTGCGGGCTGTTGCTGTCCTTGGCCACGCCCGTGCGCTCCGACACTGGAGCCTCCTGCGGAACAAATACACAACTTTATAACACTGGCAAGCCTGCGTGCGACGTGATGGTGAACACATTTTTTTTTTATACAACTAGAGTGGCAAACAAGCATACGGGCCCAACTGATGGAAAACGGTTACCGCAGCCTATTTACGCTTGCAATACCGAAGTATCACTTGCGCGTTGCCACTCTGTGTTCGGAGAGTTATACTGTGTTGGCCGCACAATGGGACTAATCCCTCTGCTGCCAACACAATATAACAATCCTCCCCTCTCCCCAAGGAGCTCATTACTGGAAACCTTATTCACCGCGTAGGAACACAACACAAAAAATTGTGGTATTTGGCTACGGACTTCTATAAGGTGGAGGTCCTGCCCCAGTCGGGCAGCTCCAAATTCGAACGGGAAACCCGTTATGCCCTACCTCTCTTGAATACTACCTCTCTCATATGGGTTGCTAGCTGCAATTTAATTAGTAGTATTTTTTCTACCCCAGTTTATAATCAGCCCGTGTGTCGAGTTTCATCCAATTCCGTACAGTATTTTTTGCGTGGAAGAGGAAGAAACGTCTCACAAACTTTAACATCTATGTATTATCTATACTAATATTATAAAGAGGAAAGATTTGTTTGTTTGTTTGTTTGTTTGTTTGTAATGAATAGGCTCCGAAACTACTGGACCGATTTCAAAAATTCTTTCACCTTTGGAAAGCTACATTATCCCCGAGTAACATAGGCTATATTAAATTGGACCTATCGGGTCCAATTTAATATAGCCTATGTTGGCGCTACGATCGAGTTTCAAGAATTTTACCTTTTTACCCGGGCGAAGCTTTCTGTTTGTTTCTGTGTGTCTTAAGCTAGATTCGAGAATGGTTTAGATTTACAATTGGACCCAATAGGTGGCGCTGCGATCGTGTTACGGGCAATTTAACTTTTTCACCCGAGCGAAGCTGGGCGGGACAGCTAGTCTTTTATATATATTTCTTGTGTCCATGTGTAAGTATTGAACTCATTCTAAACGGCTGGATAGATTTTGATGATTTTTGTGTGTGTTCAAGTGGAGGTGAGAATTTTTTAGATTCACAATGGTAACACAGGTTATGTAAGTATGTAAGTCTAGAGAGAACTGGCGCTCTATACTCTCTGCCTACCCCGTTAGGGACTCGGCGTGATAATATTTATGTACTATTTTAGGGCTCAACAAAATTAAAACTTATGAAATGAAGTCTACACGGATGAATCCACACCTAGTCAATAATTTTATTACTGACCGAAGTACGATCAAAAGTTTGTGAATTTACGGATTCATGTACTTTTCATTTCAGTTACTTCTAAGGCACATTTCTTTTTATTTTCATACATAATAACACTTACCTGAGGATAAGGAAACTCGAACTTAACATATGTATCTATCTCCTTGGGGTTAGGAACATTGTATGCGATGCCTCGCACAATTGTCAGCTCTAAGTCGTTCTCGTTAAGGTCCGTATTGCACTGAACCACAGCAAACTTGCGAGATTCGTAATGGAACTTGGGCGGAATTTGGTTTAAACTGAAATTTAAAGCAAACCAAAAAGTTATAATAGATATACAACACGTTTTTAAACCGACAGTTCTGAGGAAGAGGTTATGAGGTTGAGTATGAGGTACGTTGTTTCCTACAGCCGCTGACATTTCGCTTTTGGACCAGACGAATGACAAAATCAACGGCATCAAATGGGTGTGAAAACATTCCTGCAGGGTCGGCAATGCGCGAGTGATACCCCTGGTGTTCCAAGCGTCCATAGGCGGCGGTAACCGCTTACCATCAGGCGGACCGCATGCTTGCTTGCCACCCATGTGGTATAAAAATTAAAAAAACAACCTACAGTCATGAGACGCTGTAGGAAATATAAGTAATAATATAAGTTAAATTAATTATGCTTATTATATTTCCGTCATACGCTTGTCATGCGTTCTTAAATAGAATGTGCATACATACATATCATATTAGGAACATTTAACAAAGATGAGCTTGCAAATGACAAAACACTGAATAATAACACTATTTACGTCAGAGACAGAATTACCAGACAGAGTTTTAGCATTATCAATGACTAGATTTGCCGCGATTTCAGCCGCATAAAGTTTTATTTCATTAAAAGATATAATAATCTGTCTGTGGCAAATTTCATCCAATTCGATTCTGGCGTGGCTGAGTAACAACCATCCTTACTTTCGCATTATAAATATAACAATAAAACAAGCTTAAAAACGGTACATACGTTTTGGCAACGACAACAACGTCCAAATCTTGTTTGACGGCGACGGCCAAGTGTTCGAACCTATTAGCCTCGGCAACGTTGCCCATCGCCCTGTTGTGGTCTCTGTTGGTGAGGCACAGCTTCAGCTGGCTATTCAGCTGCTGCTGCAGGTGCGACAGCACGTCGTCGTCGTCCCCAGCGATGGCTGGTCCCTCGTCCATTGGCGTACAGTCCTCCGCAGATACCACGTCGAAACTGGGGACAATTGTATATGGGGGCATTTATTTTATTAGGTGTATCACCAGTGCCTTGCAGGAGCCGTGGTGGCCGAGTGGTTCGAATAGTTGCCTGCATCACAAAGATTGCCAGTTCGAATTCAGTATTTCTAAACTTTAGTATAGTGATTAGTCGCGCCACGAGCTTTAGGGAGAAGGAAAACATCTAGAAGAAACCTGCATATGCAAAAAGCAATTCAAAGGCGTATGTATTGTCGGGTTTGAATAACGGCGATGGACTCTCCATCCGTCACGCTAGAATCTTAAATAGCCTACACACCTCTGCTGACCCCTTCGGAGATCCCTCATGGAAGTCGTGTAGATAAATTATTATTATTATTTTAAAATATATATATAAATTTTAAGAGAGGTAGGGCATAACGGGTTTCCCGTTCGAATTTGGAGCTGCCCGACTGGGGCAGGACCTCCACCTTATAGAAGTCCGTAGCCAAATAACACAATTTATTGTGTTGTGTTCCTACGCGGTGAATAAGGTTTCCAGTAATGAGCTTATAACAGACGTCGCCTTAACAGAATTTGTACAAGATGACTTCCCCTTAACATTCGAATTTGCCGCCAAATGCTACTTTGACATTACACATTTTTTTCACTTCTTCGCGCCTTTTGTATTGTAACACACAACATTAAATTTGTATATTCGCATAATGCTGGATTTCATTTCTCACGCATAATAAAGTGAAGTTCAGTTAATATACTAACGCCTCATTAAAAAGGATCCACACGAATTGGTCCTACAAATCAAAAACTCAACCAAGAGGTAATCCCGCCAAGCCAGATCACGCAAACACAACTTGGTACCACGAAGCTGGATTACCTGAACATAATTTAGTGTTCAGAGCCGCATAATCTGTACATAATTTGGTTGATTGAGGGGGGAGGATTGTTACAATGTATTGGAAGCAGAGGGATTAAACCTTATGCTGCCAACACACTATAACACTCCGAACACAGAGTAGCAACACGCAAGTGATACTTCGGTATCGTGAGCGTAAATAGGCTACGGTAACCGTTTCCCATCAGGTGGGCCGTATGCTTGTTTGCCACTCTTGTTGTATAAAAAAAAAAAAAGTACATACGTTTGTTCCAACGCCGTCTTGGCCTTGGGTGGTAAGGGTATGGAATTGAGATCGACCACGAGCCCGCCTTTAGCCGCCTCTATCATGGAGTCGAAACCTTTGGCAGATCTCAGGTATTCTTTTGCTGATTCTATGTCACCTGGAGTAATTAAACATAGATGTAATATAGGTTGGGTTTTTTTATTACAGAACAATAAACTGCGATGGATCGCCGTTTGTCACTCACCCACCTAAATATACCACTGATGAAATGGGGGGGTACGTTGACCGATTGAAATTGTGCGTGTAAATTTGAGTGGGTTGGGTGGGATTGGTTTGAAAATACACTTGGACCCAATCGACTGCGCTACTGGCGTGTTTGTGTAGCTTTTATTTTCCACCCAAGTGAAGTTGGGCGGCGGGACTGTTAGTAAATATGTAAATAAAATAATTTCCCTGCCCTTATTAAAAAGAGAACTAATCTATTGTAATTTGAATCGGTTAGTTTATTTCGGCGATTCTTCTCCTATATTTCATCTCCTCTTCTCCTTTTTGGGGACGGGATAACGGTAATTTTATTTTCATCTATTGACACACTAACAGTTCAAAGGCAAATGTTACAAACATAGTAATAAGTTTGTACAACTATAGTAAAGACTACAAGTAACAATAAAAGTCACATTATTATTATGGATTTCTAAAGTTTATAGCTTGAGCAATTTGAGAACTCACCACTCTTCTTAGCTTTGATGGCGGCTTCTTTGAACTGTTTCTGACGTAGCATAAGGATCGCTATTTGCTTGTCGTACTTGGAGCTCGCTGGTTTTACGGCGTGGCGGGGGGGCGCTGGGGAGGGGGCCGCCGAGGGGGGGGCGGAGGGGGCGGAGGGGGCGGGCGCCTGCGAATATTGACATGGCTATTGATATTGCAATCAAAAATTTTCAATAAATACACCCAAAATACATATAATAAAAATGTTACGGATCGCTGTCTGTACATGGAATACATATGAGAAAAAATATAATTGGGACCTTTATCAACGCAAATAGCACCCAAAACAATGATTGTTAGATTATTTTGTGTGTTTATCTGTTTGTCAGTGCGTTTGTGCAAGCTAATCTCAGAATCGGCTAATCCGATTTAGATGTGGCTTTCACCAATATACTGTAGTAAGCCTTAATCAACACATCTAAAATAAACCAAAAGATATATCCAAAAAGATATGCCCAAAGTCACTATTCCACGCGGACGAAGTCGCGGGCACAGCTAGCATTGAATAAGATCTCCTTACTTTTAGTTTTTTTATTCTCAGACGTGAATACGTCAACAAGTACTTCGATGACGTATAGCGATGCCCGAGTTATGGCGACAGACTTGCCATCCATCTATTACGTCGGCACCTACATATGGTTGTTGGTACACTCTGCCTACCTCTTGGGTATCCATGTGTGGGAAGGTGTGAAGACATACAAATATTTCAGTGATACAAATAGTCAGCTACTCACGTTGGCTTGTGGTAAAGGCGCGTACCCCAGCGGAGTGGGCAGCTCGTCCCCAGGGAAGGGTCTGCCCGCGGCGTGCAGTTTGATCGCCTCCTGGTATTGCTTCACGACCCTGCCCAGGCGGCGAGCCTTTGACGAGTTACCATCCTCCTTTGCTTTTTGTTCTTGTTGCTGGTTCAAATACGTAAAAGAAAAATCGTGAATAAGTACGTAACGAAAGATCTGTAAGCCTAGAGAGAACTGGCGCTCTATTCTCTTTGCCTATGCCGTGAGGACCTCGGCGTAATACATATATGTATGTTTATGATACAAAGGGGACAAACAATAATACAGCCGATCTGATGGTAAGCGGTTACCAAGCAATAGCTGAACTACCACTCGCACATTGCCAACCTTTTGATACGAATTGCCGTGCTAGCAGGATTTAGAAAGAACGGATAACGTTACCCATCGCAAGAACACACCACTACCTGATAGCAATGCTGCTAATACAAATCCAAATTCCATTGTTAAAGATTAGACTCTCGAGAGCAACTCGGTTAGCGCCGCCGGGGATCGAGGGCCAGCCCTTCCAAGGTAGCGAAACGCATCAGTTGCAGTAATTTCATCATATTTAAGTGTATTTCTTACCTGAAAAGCAGCAAGCCTTTGCCGTAAAGCCTCGTCTACCGTCGACGCTGTGATAAGACCCTTAGCGTCAGTAGGGGACGCTGGTGGCGCAGGCTCTGCGGCGAGAAAATAGATAGAGATAGTGCCACCCACGAAGACGCGCCCCACCAATTTGTAGTCGAGGGGGTCGCGGGATGCGGCGAGTATGACCCGACTCTATTAACTGTAGTGTGCGTGTGCACTCATAGGTAATCAGTGTATACCGATAATACTCAAACATTAGTGGAAGGTTGCACACTTACACTGTAAACTAAAGCGAAGAATAGTGGGGCTCGCGTTCGTGGATTTCACTATATATACTAGAAATGAATAAAAAAAAACATTTTACCTGTGCTTTTCTGTGTGTTTTCCTCAACTTTCTGCGTTCTGAAGGCATTGGCGATAGCATCAGGAATGGGAAGCTCCGCGAGGTCCATCTCTTGCCCCGCTTTGTACGCGTCTACGACCATGTCAAACTGTTTGACCACTTTCAAGTATTCCAGCGCGAGTGCCTTGTCGCCGGCGTGCTTAGAAGATAGCGCGGCGGCTTTGAATTCTTCCTTGCGTTCTGGGAAACATAAGTAAATATTATGCATGATTATTTTGGTTCCGTACAACCAATCAATCAAAATATTTTTATTGCACATAGGCCTAGATAGGAACTTATAAAAAGTCGAAAGACGTGCCCTCGATGATCTTCCCAAGTGTCCCTGTTTTCAAATAGATGACTTTTAGATTTTAAAACTTAAAAATTTTAATATACTTGCTCTGCCCCGAGTATTCACATATTTTTTTTCTGGAATAAATAATGTGTACCTCTCGTGTTAATCCAGCTATAATAATATATCTCTGTATTTTACTGCATTGTACAAAAATTTCATCTTATTAAGAGATAAGTGCGAGAGGAACAAATATCCTCTTTGTTGCCAATTAAAAATATATTCAAACGACAATCCTTCGTCCAAATCCATATCAAATTTATAATAACAATATGACAAAGAGGCAGGATTTGTTTGTTTGTTTGCATGTGCTTATCTCAGAAAGTGCTTATCCGAACATAAAAGAAATGTTTGTGTTACACAACCCGTTTATAGCGGGAGGCTACATGTCTTAAATCATCATGGATTGCATTGGATATTAATCCAAGGGAGAGGATAATCAAATTGAATGAGAGTGAATCCAGGTGGCACAGCTAGTAGTAAAAATATACTTACTCAGTATAGCCTGTAGCCCTTCATCTCTTTCAGATCCACTGTCCAGCTGGGGAGGAGGCGGCGGCGGCTCCTTGGGCTCTGGAGCGCTTGGTTCTTCGTGGCCAAGGTCTATGAGCGGTGCACTGGGTTCTGGTGCCGAGGGTGGTGGAGCGGGTTCTGCTTTGCCCACGCTCACTGGTGGGGGGATGTCCGCGTTGCTGACAGCCTTCCCAGCTTTAGCTTGCTTCAGTAGATCGTTGAGGGTCTTCAGGCCGCGGTTGAATCTGTGCCAAGTTAAAAGGTGTGGAAGTTTTTATATTACAAATATACTCTCTCGCATATTATATAAATGCGTTTGTTTGTGGGGATATTTGTTATTCAATCGCGCCAGAACTGAAAGTAGTTGCTTTAGTTTCGGTAGTTAGGTAGCTCGGTAGTTGGTTTCTGAATTGATTCCAGAAACCAACTACCAATGATTTCAAATTATAACGGGTCAAACCGGAAGAGCTCTACTTTTTACATACATATCATCACGCCGAGTCATTCACAGGCCAGGCAGACAAAGTAGAGGGCCCATTCTCTGTAGACTTACAATCTTGTTTCACGTCAACCACATCAGCATGGCATCATGCATGCTAGCCGATTTCTAGTACCGTATTAAAACTCAATAAGGTTTGATAGATAATAATAATATAAAAGCTTTGTTGACCAAAGTTTAACTTACCTTCTAGCCCGACTGCTTTCCCCATTCTCTTTAGCAGTCTTCTCAGCAAAAGTATAATTGGTGATCCTGTCCTGCAGTAGGCTAATGGTGCTACTTTCTGTGCTGAGTGAAGCTCCCGGCGGCGGGGGCGCAGGGCGGGTGGACCGCGGCGGCGGGGGCGGGGGTTCGTCGTCATCAATGGCTAGTTCTTTCAACTCACTTAGGAGATCTGGGTCGTCATCATCACCTGATACACACATAACATAAGTGGTATGATTGCCTCCCCTTTATTATCAGAATGATTGAGAAGCTAAGTCTAGCGAGATAGAAAGAAGAGTGCCAGTCCTTACAGACCTACTGACTCACAGTCTCCCTATTTACATACATGCTCACCCTATTAAAATAATATTCACCTTACCATCTGTAATTGTTTAATCAATTTGATAAGGCATGTGGGGTTTCCCGTTAGAATTTGGCGTTGCATGACTGGGGCAGGACCTCCACCTTAAAGAAGTCCGTAGCCAAATAACATTTTTTTTTGTGATGTGTTCCTGCTTGTGTCATAGCAATGGACTCGCCATCTGTCATTTGTTATTTACCAAGAGACACAAAGTAAACTAAGCAGATTCTTACCAGAAGCATCTTCATCCGAAGGTATATCCTGCAAGCTCGCAGCAATCATAGCATCCAAGTTGGCTGCTGGAACAGGGGCCGGCTTCCTAGCCCTATGTGGCTTGCCACCGCTGATGGCAGCCAATTCTGCTTCTAGGTCAATGTCATCATCAGAGAGGTCCATTTGCTCGTCGTCTCCATCATCCAAGTCTGGGATGTCAAGGAGCCCAAACTGGTGGCAAATATATTATTTTTATTCATATTAACATTTTGTTTACGCAAAAGCGGTGCCAAAATGTGACCTGATGACCTGACCTGACAAACAACAGATAATGTCAAAAAATTTAAATATATCTGCATGTAAAAACATATTTAATGTTCCAATACATTGTTAGCAGATGAAAAGTGGGTGTGTGGATACTGCCTATACACCTCTGCCTACCCAGTGAAGATATATATGTACATTATGTTTATATCTACAAGCCTTCCTTTTCCTGAATATAAAGAAAAAATATTACAATATACCTATAAATAACACACCTTAGCACAAGAAAAAATACTTTCACATTCCAGCATCACATCATGATTATGGTCCAATCAATTAGAGTATCCTCACGCCTTCCCACAAGGGTTAGGTAGAGGTAATACCCACACACCCACTTTCCGCCAGAGGTATATTAATTAGGTGCCAACGAGACAGATGGCGAGTCCATCGCCGTTACCCAAGCACGACTATACATACGCCTTTGAATTTCTTCTCAGACGTATGCAGGTTTCCTCTCGATGTTTTCCTTCACTGTAAAGCTTGTGGTGTGTCTAATCAATTAAGTCATAATTACAAAAACCATTGGAGGTAATTTATAATGACAAATAATATTTAACGTTATCAAACTTGCAAATTATATATGTATTTTCATGCATACTTATTAATGTTTATTCATGTTAAGTAAACATTATCATAAGATGTTTTTTAATAGCATCCACATAAATAGCTTATTGATTCACTGTACAGGATGTTTTGTTAGTTTATAATTAACAAATGCTGATACCGGATACATTAAACTATATTGAAGAAATTTATACATTTATTTATCTATAGTTTTAATGATTGAAAACAATCTTTGCATTATTGCCTTTCTAATTTTGGGGCGGCACACTGGTTAGATAGTTTCAGTGCTTGTTTGCCACCCTTGTGGTCTAAAAAAAAAAAGTAAAAAAAAAATAGTCTTTAAAAGACATATGTTACATCTCCGGACACCCACCGTACATATGCGCACCTGACGGTGATTGTGCAATGAGGGATGGGACATTATAAATTCGATCACCCATGAAGCGCGGCGCCTTTTGTCTTCCTAACCTCGGACCAATCGGACACCCCTTAGTAACTAAGTACTCCTTTAATAAGTGTCCTAGAATTAAGTACATTTTGTGGAAGTGAAATAAACACTTTAAAAATCTAAACGGTTTTTTTTTAGATCCTCCGATGTGCATCCTGTAATTCATAGGTAAACATTTATTGTATTTTATACATATTTTATACCTGTAACCAAATAAAATAAATAAACAAATTAATTATTTATTGATAACTTATGTATATGTTTCAAATATATATACATATATATGACATGTATATACTAGCTGTCCCGCCCAGCTTCGCCCGGGTGAAAAAGTAAAATTTCCTGAAACACAATCGCAGCACCACCTATCGGATCCAATTTTGATGTAAGCTAAGCTCCTTTCTTTTAAGTTGGATAAAACTGCATACGGTGTGCAAATTTGATTGAAATCGGTTAAGTAGTTCAGGAGCCCATCGTGGACTTGATTGCCATAAAAAAGGTTATAGTGAGTCAATCTTAAAAGATAGACATATGCTGTCGCAGACTTTTTTTTAGAACTTTTAAAGGGGAACAATTCCCTTCATACATGATATTTTCGTAACTTAAACCGTTTACGCAGCGTACGCAATGGAAGCTCTCAATAAGGAATATTTTTATCCGTTCTGGCAACATTATTCATTTATGCTTCGCTCCTATTGGTCGTAGCGTGATGTTATATACCTAAAGCCTTCCTAGAGAAATGGACTATCCAACACGAAAATAATTTTTCAATTCCAACCAGTAGTTCCTGAGCTTAGCGCATTCAAACAAACAAACTCTTCAGCTTTATAATATTAGTATAGATATATATATACATATATGTTTCTCATATATTTAATTGTATAAGCATAGACTATTCACTCCTTAGGATCAACAAAATATAAGCAAAATTCAAACATTCAGCACCTATAATATACCTATAATATACACCTAATAATGAATCTAACAGAGATGCATAGTGTTAATAATAAAAACGATAAACATTCAACAACTTGGATTGATCAAAGTGTGGGATTTATGCCGAGGTGATGAAAATTTATTTATTAATTCATGACACTTCACTTGTTATATCCCAAGTTACTTTGTAAAATTCTTCATTTTAACTCTTGAATAGCCAAAAAGTAAGCTTGATTTCAACCAAGAACATTATAGTCTATAATATGATTTTAAAGCAAGCAACAATAATCCTTTGTTTACAAAACTCAAAATCAGCTGATAAGGAAAATATTTCAAATCTGCTCAGATTTTTGTTTAGCCGTAATAATTACCACAAACAAGTAATATCATTAGCAGTAAATATAGTGCCGGATAAGCTCCGAGGGCACCTAAATATTATGATTTGAATGACTCACCTGAGACAAATTAGTTTTCTTGCCCGAAGACGGTTTCTTAAACATATTTACGTCTTATTTAGATAGTGCTATATTACCGCTGTTTGCACTTAGCTTTGCTTATATGAAACAAAATTACATTCCAAAAAAATGCACAATAAAATTCACTATACTATCAATCCACGAATGAAATTGATAATGAAAATGAAAACTATTATTAAGAAAGAATGAAAATAGAATAACTGACAGCAGACTGTCAATGAATAATACCATAGGTAACACATAATTTATAATATAGAATTTTGTCTGTTACGCAAAAATATTTTTGAACGATGATTAAACAATATTAAAAGCATATTTTTCCTTTGCATATATCTTTTTTATATAAGATAATTCACCATTAAAAAGAAAAAATATTTTATTCAAATTTTGGGATGAGCTTAAGTTTGTTTTAAATAACATCTTGACTCTTAACAAAAACATTGTTTTTGAAAACTTACGTTTTTACTGTGCTATGCCCGGTTGTATATCTTAATATTGTATTGTATTTAATCATTATTACTTGGTATCATATATATTAATTTATATGATACCAAGGGTACGGTATTTAGTCCAGATATAAAAGTAGTTTATATTTATGTATTAAAATCCGGATAAAAAATTAATTGACCATTGAGACAATTTTGTGTTAAACTTTAAATGATACGTATTAGCTATATACGTATTAGCTATATATTTTATGTATGGTTGAAATTTTATTGTGATGGAAGAAAGTTTTTTTGTATAACAGCAACACACGCATCATCGCAAGAGTGACGTATGAACGGCAGAAGAAACGAAAACGAAAAAGCCTTTCTGTGCCGTTGTTATCTTCTAAAGTTCCTGAAGAATGGAGACAAACGGCCAGGCTAATGGGCTTAAATCTAAAAAGAAAGACAATGGAGAAGTTCAAGACAATCTATGGTAATGGTTCACTGTTAATTTTACGGCTAACATGCACTTCCCATAAAGGGATCCAATGTGTCACACCTACGTGATGTCAAGCTGAATACTTGAGAAATATGTGACCTAGCTGCAACGTCTTACCTTTGTATGTAAAATATTGCCAACAAATTCCATTGTCACACGAGCTGGTGTTTATCTATGGCTTTCTATTATTTAGGCCAAACTAGGGTAGTGACAGACAAATAACGATGTTTGTTCCAGGTCTGCTATATTGGAAGAGGTCCAGAATCAAGGGAACACAAAACTACCTTCAAATAAAAATGTACTAGTTTTGGGTGACAATGAGACTGGAAAAACAACCTTAGTGGCTAAATTGCAAGGTGTTGAAGATCCAAAGAAGGGATCAGCTCTCGAATATGCATATATAGATGTAAGAGATGAATATAGGGATGGTAAGTTGATGGATTTGCTTAGATATATAATGATAAGACTAACCATAGCTATGCTTCAAAAGATTTTAAATGAACACACATAGTAGAGAAACTGTTCTGATATTATCATCAAGAATTACATTAAATAGCTCCTAAATTATAGTAGTTAAGAGAACAAACATATCCCAAAAATATTAACACTAAAATGATTAATAAATATTGATTGCATTTCACTTCCTGGTCATTTGCCAACAGCACCAGCTTGATGTATCTTGATTGGAGTAATATAGTTGGCGCACGGTGTCATTACAATAATTATAAATAACACTTAGCAAAAGAGGTCTGTAAGTCTAGAGGGAACTCTACTCCCTTTTTATCTTGTAAGGGACTTGGCGTGATATGTATGTCATATAATCCAGTCTATTATGTATCAACTAATAATAATAATATAATATATCCTCACACCTTCCCACAAGGGTCCCGAAGGGGTATGCAGAGGTGTATAGGTAATACCCACACACCCACTTTCCGCCAGAGGTATATTAGGTGCCAACGTGACTGTCTGTATGTATATGCCACCTGATGTAACTGGTTACCATCAGGCATGCTACTCTGTAACATAACCAAGTAAATGCGTGTTCAAATGTATTTATGATTAACAAATGTATTTCAATAAAATTTTACCTCACAGATCACACACGTCTCAGTGTATGGGTACTGGATGGAGATCCCGGACACACAAATCTACTGAAGTTTGCTCTCAGTGAGGAGACATTCCCCCACACACTGGTTATCTTGACAGTGGCCATGACCACACCATGGGGTATTCTAGACCAATTGCAGAGCTGGGGATCTGTGCTTGGAGATCACATAGACAAATTGGAGCTTACACCTGGTCAGTTCCAAATTTTTATTTTTATTTACATATTTTTGATTTATATTGCATGAGCAAAATAGGTCTGTAAGTCTAGTGTATCTGCCTACCCTCTGCATGTATTTATGTATGTTCCTTGAATGCTGCTATTATCTCTTTCTGGAAATCTGTCAAATTCGGTGTTAGAATGTTGAAGAAGGATTCTAATATATTTATAGTCATACATATATACACCACTCGGAATCCCTCATGGGATAGGGGCAGAGAGGGTAGAGCACCAGTTCTCTCTAGACTTACAAACCTGTTTCGCTTCAACCACATTAATCCATTAGTTGTAGAAACCATAATAGATGTGATTGATGGCTGTCTGGACTAGTGGTTAAAGCTCCTGGTACAAAGCTTGTGGTTGCCGATTTGATTCCTCAGGCTGGATATTTGTGTGATATACACAAGTATTTGTACTTTGTACCTTTGTTATGTGTATCTATATTGTTGCCTAGTTCCCACAGCAAGCTTTGTTTAGTTTGGATAGACCCAAGCTTTTGCAGTTTGTGTGGAAATGTCCCAAGATATTTATTTCTTCTTAAATTGAATAACATTGTCATAGATTACACTTATTGATGTCTGATGATCCCCCCATTTGTCTTTGTCCAGAGCCACCACCATAGCCACTTTTTACAAACCTATGGCAATTTACTCTTCCACTTGTTTAATGTAGCTTACTGGTATTCATTACATAAATTGTTGTTTTAAGTCATTTGTTTTAAAGGATTCTGCTTTTGACAAATTTCTGTGGATACATAAAAACTAATGGTTGATTTTGATTTTGAGTGCTTGTTTGACTGAATCAGTTTATAAACAAGTGATTTTACCTTAGTACACAAATAATATATCTGTCTGCTATGATAGAGTTATCAAATCACCTTTGACTTTTACTTTTACAATGGGACATCCATGTACATAGTAATTCAAAGTATACATTTGTGAAAAAGTGATATTTTTTTTGATTTAATATCACACAGAGCGCTTTCAATTGTAGGCAGCTCTCTGCCTGTGGCTCTACTCTCTAATAGAGTGCCAGTTTTCTCTAACTTTCTGACCACTTCTTATCAGTATCTTTGTACTTGATACTACTTATAGTTTCGAGTACCCTTAAGTTCATACATACATATAATGCAACCATGCAAATTTCTTCCTTCAATAATGGTTATGCCAACATTTTTTAATGGAATGTATCCCAGTTGATCTCATTAGTAGTTTTACTTTTTTGCTTCAAATAAGCACAGGATTTAATTAGTTTTTCAAACTGAAGGAAAAACTTTCAGAGTTTGTAATGACTAATATAACTGTTCTTAATATTCACTTTTCTTTTACTGGCCGGTGCACAAACATTCAGTATCTAGGTCTTCATCTACTGTCAAAATTGCAGGTCATGCAATTTTGACAGTAATGTGTTTGAATATAGTTAAAAATAATTATGCTAATAATCATTATGAATTATGTTCAGTTAATGATAATTAATTTTTTATACAACTATCATAAATAAATCTCCAATAATTTGAATAATTAATGGCCAAACATACTTAGGCCTATGTACATAATATGTTCATAAAACATTACCCTAAACGGGTTCTACATATCCACCTCTGCCTACCCCTTCAGGGACCCTTGTGGGTAGGCGTGAGGCTATATTAACTGACCCGGTAGACGATACTGCAATTCTGTTCCAGGATTTTTGTAAGTGCCTATTTGTTTCTTAGACTTGTCTTCCAAGACATACATATATGTAGGTAAATTTATTTATTACCAGTTTATGCCCGCGGCTTCGCCCGCGTGGAGTTCGAAAAATTTGCTTTGGAAATTTTCCTGCTAGAATCGGTTCTACGGAAATAAGAACTTCGAATTTTTCAGGATAAAAAAAAAGTAGCTTATGTCCTATTCCTAGGTATAAGCTATCACCATTTCAACTTTCAGCTAAATCGTTTTGCCGTGAAAGAACCGCGAACATCCAAACATACAAACTTTCACATTTATAATATTAGTATAACATATCTTTGAATATCTTTATATATATAATTCTTCTGTGAGTGTGTATGTCACTGAACTCCTCCTAAACGGCTGGACCGATTTTGATGAAATTTTTTGTGTGTGTTCAAGGGGATCTGGGAATGGTTTAGATTCACAATTGAACCCGATAGGTGGCGCCACCATCATTTTTTTTCCACCCGAGCGAAGCTGGGCGGGACAACTAGTATTAACCTTACTTATATTATAAATATGAATGTAAGTTTGTTTGTAACGCTTTCACGTACAAACTACTTAACCGATCATCATAAAACTTTGTACACATGTTTTTGGAGGTATTAGAAGTAACATAGGATACTTTTTATTGAAAAAAAAAATCATTTTTACGAAAGAGAAGATAAGAGAAAAGCCGTCCACGCCGACGAAGTCGCGGGCACAGTTAGTCTTGTATAAAAATATTTGCGAATCAATTTATACGCATTTCGGTCGTAGTATTGTTTTTATATTCATAGCAAGCGGCCCGTCCCGGCTTCGCACGGGTGGAGATTCATTTTTTAAACATATTTGGAAACAATTTTTTTTTCTTGCAATTAAGATATTAATCAGTGATCTTGATGATTGATTGATGATGATGATTATGATTCCTCCATAAATGACTTGATACGCCGGGCTCTGGTCAGCGCCGGCGTGCCTGCTGTGCTGGAACCAGTCGGTCTCGCTCGCGGCGATGGCCGGAGGCCGGACGGTATGTCTCTGATGCCATGGAGGATGGGTCGGCCCTTAGTGTGGGACGCTACGTGTGTCGATACACTGGCTCCTTCCCATCTTCCTGACACATCGGTGGCGGCCGGCGCCGCTGCTGCTCAGCAGGAGTGCCTCAAGCGCCGCAAGTATGCCTGTCTCGGGTCAGGTTACATATTTGCTGCATTTGCGGTTGAAACTCTGGGGCCTTGGGGTCCTGAGGCTCACCATCTTTTTAAAGAGGTCTCGCGCCGTCTAGTCGAGGCCTCTCGTGACAGGCGGGCTGGAACATATCTCGCTCAGAGAATCAGCATTGCTATCCAGCGTGGCAATGCTGCTAGTCTTCTTGGCACGTTGCCTCGGGATACCGATTTGGGACAAATATTTTATCTGTAAGTAGTTAGTTTCAACTGTTCTTTGTAAATATTGTTAATTGTTGTTATTGTAAATAAATTAATAGTATCAGTGATAATGTAGCATTCAAATGGTAAAAGAATTTAGCCAATTCCTTACAAACATACTTACATACTTACAAACATACAAATCTTTCCTCTTTATAATATTAGTATAGATGTATTAGACTCGCGTCGATCAAGTTACATGTTTTTGTGTTGTCCCTCGTAGTTTGAGTTCCGGGAACTACGACTTAACCCAACAATGGCGAAACCAGAAGGCCCCCAGGGCACCCCTTGTGCGATTAAACTTTTTCTAAATAGTGTGTGTGTGTGTGTGTGTTAATAAATGAAGACCTGTTCAGCCCTGCTCTCTAAACTCACGAACCAGCACCGCGCATTTTACATGTATACAATACATTAATAATTACATATTACATAAATAAAATAAAAATAAATATCCTCACGCCTTCCCACAAGGGTCCCCGAAGGGGTAGGCAAAGGTGTATGGGTAATACCCACGCACCCACTTTCCGCCAGAGGTATATTAGGTGCCAACGTGACAGATGGCGAGTCCATCGCCGTTATACATACGCCTTTGAATTTCTTCTCAGACGTATGCAGGTTTCCTCACGATGTTTTCCTTCACCGTAAAGCTCGTAGTGTGACTAATCACTGTACTTAAGTTCAGAAAAACTCATTGGTACAGTCGGGATTCGAACTTGCGACCTTTGCGTCGCAGGCAACTGCTCGAACCACTCGGCCACCACGGCTCTTACATTAATAAATTACATAATATTAATAATTTCAAGTAATTTTATTGTAGTTCATAGAAAGAGAGGGGACTCTTCTATAGATGTTCTTGGAACTTAAAAGAAGAGGTCCCAAACCATGTAATATTTATATATATACTAGCTGTCCCGCCCAGCTTCGCTCGGGTGAAAAAGTTAAATTGCCCGTAACACGATCGCAGCGCCACCTATTGGGTCCAATTGTAAATCTAAACCATTCTCGAATCTAGCTAGACACACAGAAACACACAGAAACACACAGAAAGCTTCGCCCAGGTAAAAAGGTAAAATTCTTGAAACTCGATCGCAGCGCCACCTATCGGGTGCAATTTAATATAGCCTATGTTACTCGGGGATAATGTAGCTTTCCAAAGGTGAAAGAATTTTTGAAATCGGTCCAGTAGTTTCGGAGCCTATTCATTACAAACAAACAAACAAACAAATCTTTCCTCTTTATAATATTAGTATTAATATTAGTATTAATATTAGTATAGCTGTCATCACGCTGGTTTTCTCTAGGTTTTGCAGACCTCTCACTTTATACCCCTTCATCAGTCTAGGCTCGGCCGTTCCTGGTGCTTTGACGTTCCCATCCTTGAGAGTGCGATCAATTTAACCTAGCCAGTTGGAACTTGGTCTTCTACTTTTCAAGTCTGCCACTTCTTCCACACATTGCATTGTATACTGTGTCGCCAACTATTCTTCGCTCATCCTTTCTCATCCAAAATATTCGAGAGTAAATCATAACATTGGAAATGACACAATCCCACGAGAATTAACACTCAATACATTGTTTATTTACTGCATCACCATCACACATTGTCAAACAGGTTTGATTGGTTCCTTGTGGAGTGTGATTCTGCGATAATTTGCCAAACTGAATTCGGGTATATGCTGTCTCTTCCATTCACTGTATACTAAACAAGGACGGATGCTTAACACCTGTTGGATATTTGTACTAGGAGTACAGAATAGTACTAGTGGTAACCGTAAAGTATTATTTTCGCTCATGACATGATTCACTCAGTGACGTCACACGCCGCTTAATCAAAGCATGTTCGGAATACAAAAGTGGATTATCAGCTTAGATGATCGTGTCATTGAGCCCTTGAGTATTTTAATATTGAGTTTTATGTCTATTAATTTAGGAGCTAATTTGTTTGATAACTTAATAATGGGGTGATATTTGATAAAGCACGGTCGCGGAGCAGGAAGAATTTCGTACAATGACCTATTATTACCCATCTCTGTCACTCCCGCGTAAATATAATGCGTCTCGCTCGCACAGATGCAAGGTCATTGCATCTGTGCGAGCGAGACGCATTATATTTACGCGGGAGTGACAGAGATGGGTAATAATAGGTCATTGTACGAAATTCTTCCTGCTCCGCGACCGTGCTTTATCTACCGTGGTTTATTAGTTAGTTTGTGACAAAAAATGCATTTTGAATTGATCTATATTAGTTAAGATAGTGTCGTCGTTTCATTACACCGTAAAACTTGTGGTGTGATTAATGACTGTATTTTAGGTCCGAAAAATTCTTCTCTTCTTCGTCCTTCTCTTCCATGTTCGTGTTCCATGCAACTAAAACCGTACATAAAATCGTCCATTGAATACATAGGGTGTATTACGGAAAATATTTTAGCCTTCTTGGTTATGAGATCAGATTCTTTATTTAAATATTCCGTAAGTCAGAATGGTTAGATCATAATAAAGAGGATTCTATACGATACTCCGATTATACAATCGATGACCTTGTTTCTACAAGATGACACATGTAACGTATTTTCTACGTTTGTAACGGGGTCATAAGGTATAATTTTGAAGAACATTAGCATATTTAATTTGTTGTTCGTTCTACAATATTTGTCGTATTTACGTATTATGACACAACCTTATAGAAAATCCTTTATTCAAGCTATAAAGTATGCTTATAGAGCTTATAAGTTTACTTACCTTGGCTGTAAGAGGTTCTCAATACGGATGTGTTTAATAAATACTAGCTGTCCCGCCCAGCTTCGCTCGGGTGAAAAAGTTAAATTGCCCGTAACACGATCGCAGCGCCACCTATCGGGTCCAATTGTAAATCTAAACCATTCTCGAATCCACCTTAAGACACACAGAAAGGGATAGCTTCGCACGGGTGAAAAAGTTAAAATTCCTAAAACTCGATCGCAGCGCCACCTATCGGGTCCAATTTAATATAGCCTATGTTACTCGGGGATAATTTAGCTTTCCAAAGGTGAAAGAATTTTTGAAATCGGTCCACTAGTTTCGGAGCCTATTCATTACAAACAAACAAACAAACAAACAAACAAATCTTTCCTCTTTATAATATTAGTATAGATATATATGTGATATATTTTGTTTTATTCCTCGAAATCTCGGTAACTCTTTCCCACAAGAATGGGAATGGCGTGAATATTTTAATCATAGCTATTTGTCTCAGCGTATATACCTGACAATTTATTAAACTTACTATAATCCAATAATATTATTTAAACCAGATCTTTTGGGCATTTTCAGGAGGAAATTGAAATTGTTACTTTTGACTTCGTCCAAGAGTAATTATTTATTTGGACCTACTTTAAATTAATTATACTTATTAATTAATAATTTCCTCGTGTTTAACGCCCGATTGGAATGTCAGTGCCTAATACATATTTGCTAGATATATGAGGTAAAAAACTAACCACGTAACAAAGGGTTATTGATCCAGCTGGCTTAGTTTGTTAATCCCTTTGGATTTTTTTAAAATGTACCGCACTAACACAAAGCTACTCAAGAACTGCGTGCAAAAACTGAAACCAGACTGAATTATTACCTATGATTATTATGTATGAACACTAACCATTCATTATTATGCCCCATCAAATGAATAAACCCGAGAGCAGTTTTGGCCGCGTTGTTCGAGTTCTCAAACACAATGTTTGCAAGTTGGAATCCCGACTGTACTTTGTTCTGTTCATCTCATTGGAGTTTTTCTAAACCTAGTTAGAGTCACACCACCGAGCTTTACGATGTATGAAAAAATCCAGAAGAAACCTGCATACGTTTGAGAAGAACTTTAAGAACTATACAGGAGAGCCGGATCAGCGTCAGCGCGGCCCCTGTTGTAAATCTGTCGAAGGGTCGGCCTTTGGATTGATTTAAGTTATTAAATAAACTATCATTATCATATCATCACGCAGAGTCCCTTACAGGATAGGCAGAGAGGGTAGAGCGCCAGTCTAGACTCCACTTGCTTACCCAAGAGACTAGGTTATAGTCTCTTGGGTAAGCAAGTGGAAAGAAGTGGTCTCTGCCTACCACTACGGGAAAGAGGCGTGATTATATGTATGTTTACGGTGAGAAAGCATTTCTTGCTACGTGGTTAATCCGCCACTGATGTACTGGCCATCTGTCACATTGGCACCTAAAGTATATCTCCGCGAAGTTTGGGGATGTACCTAGGCCTGAAGAATATGAATAATTCTGTTCCAGAACAAAGGTTACAAAGCAAAAGGCAGCAGGTACAGAAGTGGCAAAGGTACACCGAACCTGGTGACGAGCTGGAGCCTGCCGCGTCCCCCATGAAGAGGTCCTCGAGGAACCTTTCCGATGACCTGGACAATGGGGATGATGACGACTGTCCGCTGCCCGAGGGCGTGCTGACTACCAACCTCGGCTTGGATATTGTCGTTGTCGCCACTAAGGTAACTTTTTTTTTATACCACAAGGCTGCGGTCCGCCGTCTATAGACGCTTGCAATGCCAGGGGTATTGCTCGCGCGCTGCCGACCCTGCAAGAATCTTTTGTCTTCGCGCCTTCCCAAAAGGGTCCCCAAATGGGTAGGCAGTGTAGCACCCATTTCACTCCTGGAGATATCTAGAATATGCCTTATTATTTTTTCTGTCGTAGGGAAGTGAGTTTGTTGCGTCGCATATGTAAATTAGATTTACATGTTAGCCAGTGTTTTTAATTAAAGATCCCAGGCGGCTTGACTTTTTCCATCATTATCAACAGTTACCGCCATATTTCAAACAATTTATAGAAAACCTTAACAAATTATACTTCGATACCTTTCTCACAAATTACTCTGTCGAATGAAAATCAGTTCTGTATAGATAGTGCCATCCATGAAGACGCGCCCCACTATTATTTCTTCCCTATAGTTTATAGTGTAAGTGTGCAATCTTCCACTAATGTTTGAGTATTGTCGGTACACACCGATTACCTATGAGTGCACACGCACACTACAATTATTAGGCTCGGGTCATGCACCCCGCATCGCGCGTCCCCCTCGACTAGAAATTGATGCGCATCTTCGTGGATGACGCTATCTCTCCGTACGTAATGAACAACTGTTGAGACTTGAATTTTACATCTTGTAACAAATATACACAGTTCTACACTTAAGCTAAATTCATTTGTATTATTTCTCTAAAGTTTATTGTATTCTAATAGTATTATTTAATTGTATTCTAATAGTATTATTTAATTGTATTCTAATAGTATTATATTAATTGTATTCTAATAGTATTATTTAATTGTATTCTAATAGTATTATTTAATTGTATTCTAATAGTATTATTTTATTTGTATTCTAATAGTATTATTTCCTGTAGACTGACTACATGAGCACGCTAGAGAAGGAGCACGACTACCGCGACGAGCACTTTGACTTCATGCAGCAGTGGGTGCGTCGCTTCTGCCTGCAGTACGGTGCGGCGCTGTTCTACACGAGCGCCAAGGAAGACAAGAACTGCGACCTCCTCTATAAGTACTTAACGCATAGGATATACGCGCTACCGTTCCGGACGCCGGCGTTGATTGTGGAAAAAGATGCGGTCTTAATGTGAGTTTGGTCCTTTCTTTTTATTGTCTCTGGTAGTGTGTCTGGAAACAATAGCGAGATTGCATGCTATCCAGTTACGCTTTCATTATATGCCAATCAAACAATGCTAAGAAGTAAGCATCATCATCACAAATTAAAGAGCTGGGCTCTTGTCGGCGTCTCACATACAACCTCCTAGACCTCCCTATACGTCATGAGAGACACTTTTTCTTTGATCTGACCTATGTATGTTAATCTTGGTCTTCCTCATCCTCTCTTCCCCTCCACCTTTCCTCCTAAGATGTTTCTAAAGAAGCTATCATGTCGTATAAGGTGGAAGTATGTTTTATGTAAGCTACTGAACGACGTTCACCGTTAAGCTCGTAGTGTTAAATTAAGTTTAGTGATGTACCAGCCAGGTACATATTTGTATTCTTGATATTGTAAGAGAGGACGTTAAGCTCTTTTTATATCCTCACGCCTTCCCACGAGGGTCCCCGAAAGGGTAGGCCGAGGTGTACGGGTAGTACCCACACACCCACTTTCCACCAGAGATTTATTTTAGGTGCCAACAAGACGAATGGCGAGTCCATCGCCGTTACTCAAGCGCGACTGTACATACGCCTTTGAATTACTTCTCAGACGTATGCAGGTTTCCTCTCGATGTTTTCCTTCACCGTAAAGCCCGTAGTGTGTCTGTTCTTAAGTTCAGAAAAGTCATTGGTACAGTCGTGATTCGAACTTGCGATCTTTGTGTCGCAGGCAACTACCTACTCGTACTACTCGGCTACCATTTTTGGTTAGTTATATGATAAATAATGTGTTCCAGACCGGCCGGATGGGACAGCATGAAGAAGATTAGCATATTGTATGAAAACATGCAGTCGTGTAAGCCGGACGACTACTACAGGGATGTCATCGTGCAGCCAGCTACGCGGAAAGTGAGTGTTTGCTCAACTCTACGTTTGTTTGTACGGCTGTGTGACAGTTTTGTGGATGCACTGTTATTGTGAAAGGTGATCGCTTGCTATCTCTTAAAAACTTTTTGATTAAATATGTGGAGCGCAAATCGCGTCGAGGTTTTCCCCAGAGAGTGTAGAGTTGAGGTAGGGGAGAGATCCAATGATGTTGCGAGCGTCCATAGGCGGCTGCTATTCGCATAAATATTTTCCTTGTCTCATTTAATTCGATACCACTTCCGTTCTTCGTTCATATATCATCAAGCGCAAGCTCTCTAGCCTTGGGGTCATCTTCTTTCGCTTTTCACTTCCGATACCATCCGCTCTTCAGTTCTTTGGAAATGAAAGGATCTTGCTCACGCTCTCTGCATCTCTCCAAAGCGTGCTCACACACGAAAAAAACTTAATTAAAGCGTCCACTACCACGTGGGTTCGGTCAGTAAAGGCTGTCATACCCCGCGGAGGTGGGCATCCTTCAAGATGCCCTCCCTGCAGAGCAAGAGAAGGTTATATGGATAGTAATATGCATGATGTTGTTGTACTTCAGAGCGGCGCGAATCGAGAGGCGGAGGTGCAGGCGGAGGAGGAGCAGGGCTTCCTGCAGCGGCAGTTGGCCGCGCTGCAGGCCGGCACGCCCGCGCCGCGCGCCGACTCGCCACGCCAGGCCGCGCCGCGCCCCGCCGCGCAGGTGCCCACACACCCACACACCCACACACCCACACACCCACACACCCACTCGCCACTGGCAGCCTTCGCCTTAACGCCCGCCCTCGCATAGCGAGCTACGAGACCCCGAGCTGACGTCCTTGATCTGGTCGAAGTTTGACTTAGCTGTTATGGGACTACTAAGATGTTCCAAATAATAATAATAAAATGTATTTCCATAAAATATCGTTATAAGATCCACGGTCTACCTACTATTGGATTTTTTGAGTTATGTTTTATATATCATCACGCCTTCCCACAAGGGGGGACTCTTGTGTCAAAAGTCGGTTTGTAGTACTTTTGGTCTGAGCTATTTTAGGTGCCAACAGATGACGCCATCTCTCAATCAAGACTATACATACATCTTTGAATTATGGCAGTTTTGGACATTCAATCAGCTATTTTTAGCATAGATCCCGTTTAGGGTGGGCGTTTGGAGCGTTTTACGTCGACGAGTCTTGAAATGTAATTGGCTTATTCAGTTGGAAGGCGGCAAGATGGGCATGAGTCCAGGCACGCCGGGCAACGAGGGCGTGCTGGCGAACTTCTTCAACTCCCTGCTGTACAAGAAGACGGGCTCCCCGGGGGCGCGGCCCGAGCCGGGGGCGGCGGCGCGCTCGGACGCCGCGGCCGAGCTGGACCGCCTCACGCGCGCCAAGCGCCTGCCCCCCATCGACCTCAACTCCTCCTCCGACTGCTAGCCGCGCTCCATGTACGTACGCACACACACACACACACAACCCTCACCTTCACACACACACGCAAACACCCATAACCACGCCCACATGAAAATGCACTAACACGTAACTTAGATTTTGTGATTATCTTTAGGCAACCGCTCTGTTTGGAAGATGGTATCAGACTAGCTTCGCGAGTTAGCCATCAGTGTGTAAATACAACACAGGAGAGGTTATTGGTCAAAATAAGGGTTGCATGATTAGCGTTACCCGTTGCATAGCTGGGGTATAACAGTACGCACACAAAGAATGGAAACTAAACCTTATGTTCTCAGTACGAACGTTGGCAGACACAAGGTAAACACCGCACTTGCACACATGAACGCTTATACATACAATGTAAACTGAACCTTATCTTTTCGATTCGAACGTCTGATCTTTATTGGCACACGCTAAACATACCCACACATTGTAAATTGGACCTTATATTCCTAATTTGACCGTCTGTTATCGATTGCCAGGTACAGAGTACATGCGGCGGGCTATTGTGCCCCGCGAGAGGACAGCCGCACTACGCAGGCTTGTATTGCCGCCGGTAAGCCCCGTCGACTACACGCTTATGTCGATAGACTCTTACTATCGATCTAGCCTTGAGATTGCAGGCCATAAGGCTTTGAATACGTGCTTCATTACTCCGCACGAATGTTAGACAATGCTGGCAGGAAATTTGTTCAACCGAATTCGCATTCGATGTTTGAATAATTGATCAACGGGAAAACTAATTTATTACTCGGTCTTTTTTTTTACTCTGTCATCGATTTTGATAATTCATCTTTAAGGCTGTCAGCAAAGGTTCACACACACACACAACCAACTTTTTTTTTATGTAAATCTTTGTCAGGCTATAAAGCCAGATATAATAGAAATTTCCTTAGTCTGGAACATATTTTATATGAAACTACATTAAAACTAAGTACTCGATGCTCACATTTTTATATATCACCTGACAAGGCAGCTTAGGACTTCAATCATTCAAACAGCGATTGCTTATCCGCTTACCAACGGTTGGGCCCACGACGAGTAACAAACCACGGCATTTTAATGAGATCATAATATACCAGCCACATTAACAATTACACTGGTAACACTGATACGGAAGTGACGTCACACTACATAGTTGATGTACTACTCGTGTTTTTGTATTGTGGTATGGGTAAGCGTTGATACTGGCAAAGACGGACACTGTATTATTTATATAATAAATATTAGATTATATATTAATTTGTAAATTAACTTATAAGGCGACGGGGCGTTTGGCAATTGGCTTAAATACTTGTATTTAAAATTGGTATTAATAAAAGTATAACATTTTTATAACTAGACTTTGGAATATGCTTTTCGTGTTTTGAAATTATTGTGATAGAAATTGAATTTAACGTAGTAATTTCCTTTGTAAATATATGTACCGAATCGCAATAGATAACGCCCCTAAGTCTTGTATAGGAACAACTTTTTTGATACATTTCCAATAAGCGAATTTAGTATTCATGAACATTCAGTGAAAATATTCAAACCGGATAGGTTTCTGCACCGAAATGCTTAAAATGTGAAATAATCATAAAATTGTGACCATTTTAGAGTTCTAAGCTCCAGGCTTCTAAGGTTAAGGGCAGATATTTATTGATCACAAATAATTATATCTTAATCTTGGATGCCTTTAAAGTATCAAAATATGCAGTCGACATATTTTCACATTACGAGCTATGCTTAGTTTGGTCACAGTTTAAATTCTTACTGAAAGCGAACTCAATTCCTTTAATATATATATATATTTATTATTTATATTCACGCCTTTCCACAAAGGTTCCCAAAGGGGTAGGCAGATGTGTAACAAAAGCCTCTTTCTGCAAGAGATATGTTTTGCTAATAATAAATTCATGTCTGAATCCGCATTCTTGTTTGTGATTTGTCACTACTAAATACATACGAAGTGGACTAAATGGATAAAGCACTCGTCAAACGTGGTAAAAAATGTTGTTTTTATTTCCTAATTGTTCATATAAGTTAGCAATCCAATTAGACACTTAAAAAGCTAGCGAGACGAATCCATGCTGAATATTGAATCTGGTATTATTATTTCATCCCATTTCGCAATTGTTTATGCTATAAGTATTTATTTGGATAGCGTCAAGGTGTAACGAGAAAAACGATACGGAACCACTGTATGAGTCTATTGTTGTAAAATTTTATAATCATCTGAGATTAAAGAAGTCCCATCTTGTGTGGTCTTCTGTGAAGACTGTTCGTGCATTGGTTGGGAAATAGAAGGAATAATGACGTCACTGTATGCACAAAACATTTCAGGGGACCCTTAACTCGCTCGATAATTATCCATCGATGCCTGCGTCAATTGTGTACCTGCACCGATTGACGTATCGATATCGATATGAATACACAATATGGGTATTAGAAAGATTATTATTATTAATTCATCCCATAATTCAACACAAGCGAAACCTCTGCCGTAGCAAGCAACAAAACAAGCGCTTGAAACCTTTGTCTTTAACATTAATTTGCAATCTAAAGGGTTTTGTGCACTGAAGGTTAAATACATAGAATATGGTTCAATTACAAACTGTCCCGCTAGAGATGTGCGTCGACGCTAAGCCAGCTTCATAGCATATCTCTGTAGGAAAACCAGCCGTATAGTCATGTCTCATTCCTGTGTTCTAATCTCACGCGTTAGACAAGGACAAAACAAAATGAACTGTGACTCTTATTTTATTTGATTAAAAGGATGACAGTTCCTTCATTACGTTATGTGAAATTCGTGTGCGTTTATAATTGATAATTAGTGGATATTGAACCTTACATATTGCTGTACTGAGTTGATAATACAGTACATGGAACTAAATATTGTAAACGTCAAGTTTTGGATTCGCATCGCGTAATGAGGTGACTATCGTAGTTAACATATTGAATGTGAATAAGGGCCAAATTTGTATGTATGATTGTCATTTTTAATGTGTAAATTGGCTTCTTACAATCGATATTGAATTGTAATGGTGACCTTTATTGTGTTAACCGAATTTATTTATTCAAAATATAGTAATTATTTGGAGATTCATTTTTTTACTTACCCATTCATGATGTTACTTTTACATAATGAGTGTTATTTTTATAGATATTGGATTTTGTTCATACGTGGTGCAATACTGAACATTCCAAACGTGGTTTGGTGCTTATTATTGTAGTAAAACTATTGAATAACAGTTGTCGTTTCATTTCACATATCTTGCCTGTTCTCTCGATATTTATACTTAACTATTAACTTAAGTTAGCCTTAAAGGTCACTATTATAAGTACATAAGGTTGGACCCGTTTGCGAACAGTTCTCGAAGCACTGGTCTATACACAAGATGCCTTGCTAACATGTCTATGAATAGTAAGGTAAGATACAGATATATGTTACGCCCGTGCCTTTTGTCCTATTAAACTCTGAAGTTTTTTAAAATATTGAAAAGATATGGCACTTGATTAGGTTCAGACATTTGAAACCCATCTGGGTACCGTCGTGTTGAATTACATATTTAAAGTGAGAATAAATTGCGTCTATATATACATTTAACCGTTCTTAGAAGTTCCCTATTCGCATATTTCGAATCAACTTATCATTTCCAGTACCTACCAAGTTCCAGTGGTAGACCAACAATGAAACAAGTAAAAACAATATTAAATCAATGTTATAGTACTTAAATTTCTTAATCCATTAAAGGCATAGCTGTTCGTACACGTAAGTATTTATATCAATAATTAATAATAGAATTATCTTTGACATAACTTATTAACTCGCGTAGTACTAGTGTTAAATTAATTTTAACTATACATGGTGTGTTTTTGACAAACTGATTTTTTCCGTAAGGATTTCGGCAGCTAGCAGTTTAATACTCGACCCAAGTTTGAGTATTTTTTGTCATGAAGAGAAAATCACGATGACTAACATTATATACAGGTTCTATTTGATTGTAATATTTAAGAAATTAACTATATTTTTCCCAGTCTATCTTATGTGTTGAGATAATGTATTTTTTTATTTGCGTAGTGATATATCGGTATTATGACTATAATACCGATATTTTGTTTTTCGTCTGTTGGAATCGGGCATTAAAAATAATGTTAATCTATTTATATCCCTTGACAGCTCTTGTAGTGTCGCTCGTTTCATATGCATATTATTTACAGCCAACCACCATTTACCAGTTTTAGCGAAGATAGTAAAATTTTAATCCTAGATTTGAAACATGGTCACTCTACTCACTGCAGAACAATCGAAACACAGACACAGTTGCTATAAAGCAACTGCGTCTATGTATTTTGATAGATATGACACGAAATAAGTTTGTCAAAACACAATATCGATGTAACAAATCACTTGTGTATTATTGAATGAAGTTTTGATAAGTATATTTGTACAAGGGAAGTTGGAGATACCTAATGGTCGATTGTCTATTTTTATAAAGGGGACACAATGTTCGGTGGCTTAATACATAAATAATTGTTTAGAATAGATGTTCTTGTATATGTAAGGCTTACTCCGACAATTATGCTAAGGCGGAGACAATTATACCATCTATGTGTCTACATATATAAATAACAACGTAACATGGTCGTTTAATGTAATGTCTGACAAGAAAAATAGAAAGTTTGCAGGTTTTATTGTTGTTTATGGCAGCAGTAAGTGTCACAGATATTAAAACCATTGTAACGCCCACATAGTTCATCGGAGTTTTCATATTGTATTAATTTATAAATGGAAATCAATAATATTTATATAGTGTAACGATTGTATCCATTCACCTAAATAATATACATAATATAAATAGTTTTGGCAGAAAATTATAGGTTTTGACGCAGATTGAAAAAGTTTTGCTCAGTGAATTTTTATTTTCTATACTTTTACGTACTAGTCAAATAACAGTTTGATTTTATTTATTAGTTTTTTTTAAATTCCTTACATCTTTTTCTGTGATATGTTTTATATAGAACAAAATAATGTTTTTTTTTTCATATATTAATCTGTGTAATGTATTAGCCACATAACATCCTCATTAATAGGCAAAATCACTCAAAAACATATCCGACAGTTATCAGCATTCATTTCCATCCTAATATTTAATGGGAACTATTTTGATATTAAGTAGGTTCAAAGTCGATTAGCAATTTAAAGACAATCTAAAGCTATGTGTAACTGCACACTAAAAACTATATTGAAACTTTTTATATACCACTTAAGTGGCAACAATTGCTTGAAATACTTCCAACCTTTGCTGCATCAGGCTTGTATGCTCTCGTCTCGTGAAGCACCTTCAAGAGTTAATCCTTTGATCCTCGCTCAATTTCAATTACTGTGTAGTAAGTAGGTACTGTAATCATTCCTCGTATTTAATGTGATATTAAATGTCAACTATGTTTACAAATAATATTGTTCAGGCAACAGTGTGCAGTTACATAGTCGATTGTCAGTAGGTTCAAAACAAAATAATGACTAAGCTGTTTTATCAACAACAACGCGAGTATGCCATTTGGTTGTAATAATATTGAAGCTGACAAGGCTTAGTGATTTTTATTTAGATTCTCAATCAATAATAGTTTTGTTACGCTTTGCATTAGGCTAGAATTCAATATTTAGTTGTTAATTATTATTTAATTAAATCTTTTCTATTAATTATTCTTTAAGCAACGGTCGAGCGACCACAATAGAACGATTTACTTGTATTGAGTGTAATAAAATATTTAATAAAAAAAATGTAAAAAAGCAGACGGTAAATATCTATGACTGGTGACATGTTTTCTTATGTTGTTCCATTTCTGGGCTAGACTATTCCTAAAGCTACGAAGATATCGCGTCAACAAACGTTCCCGTCATGGATTGGCTAGCTGTCATTATTATATTTGTAAACAGACATACATACACGATGAGAGTAGAAGCAAAATGAGGTAGAAGATAGTTCTTGTTGGCTGGCTACTCTGAAATATGTTGTTCACAACAAAAATCATATAATAGTTACTTTGATGGGTCTGTATATGACCCAGAAGTTCCTAGCCTAAGAAATGGTAACCAATGAACGAAAAATCGTGTTAATTGGAGTTTGTTATCTCGCTGTCTGCGTAGCTTAATACATGCTGTGCACTCTTCTCTGTAAATGTCAGCGCTTTACAGAAGTAATGCAGTGATATATCCAACACTTCATGTAGCCTACGGATGTAATGTTTATATTGTTAGCTTATGGACGATAATGTTCAGAAATTAATTTGAATAAATTAGCTCTGGAGCTGTTCTAATTTATTGTGTTTTATTTATAGCAACCTGTGTCCTACTGCTGGGCAAGGGCCTCCCTCCTATCTTTCTACTCCCCGTAATAGAGCGCTACCTCCGACCGATTGTTCAGGTGCATGTCCAGTTCGTCCCGCCAGCTACTTCTTGGCCTTTCAGGTATACGCGTCACATTCAGTGGGGTCCATTGTGTCGTTTGGCCCGCAGCTCGTCTGCGTTTTATTTATGAGATTTCATTATGCCTCGACTATGACGTACTAACACTTTTAAGACATTTTTATTTTAGAATAAAATATAAAAAATTTGGCTGTTAGCTTATATATATTATTTTGTAATAAATAAATAAATAAAACAATCAATTGATAGATACATTCCTTGGGCTTATTGGAATTGAAGTCCAAATAATTTTTAATCTGTTGTAGTTGACTGACGTTAATACCGACAATAGTTTTTGACGTTTCTCTATTGGTTTTGACATTTCGTGAGACTACATGTCATTTCATTCATTAATTGTAGCGATCTCAAAGTGCGCAGACTGCTGTTCAATTGTTGATTTAAGTTAGATGTATTATCGTAAAGTGTAATAATGTATATGGTTACATTGAATCACTGATTGCGCGATAAGTGCTCCAACAGGTAAACTAGTCAAGCACGTGATTAGTGGCCGTGCGCGGACTAAGATTTAGTGGATATATAGAAGTAGTATATTTATAGTTTTTTTAAAATAAAAGTGTACAAGTGCTATTATGTGTATATATATTATGATCGACAATTAGTTTGGATGTGGCCAGCGATATGGGGCAAAGTCCGAGCTCAATGAGAAATAGAGGCGGTCGTCAAAGATCGTTTCGTAGCTTCGCGCGGAGAAGCAAGTTGAATAAGTCTAGTTTGAGTCATACGTTCAATTTGCCGCCTTCTGAGGAGTACACGGAACTCATGAATGTGAACACTGCAACAGAGGAGCAGCTGATGACGCTGCCAGGAGTGAACAGACAGCTTGCTCGTGAAATAGTGCGGCACCGTCAAATGATTGGTCGTTTTAAGCGGGTGGACGACCTTGCTCTTGTATCAGGTAAAAAATATTGAAAATACATTGTGGTTAAAAATACATATTATATGTATACGCGCTTTCCCACAAGAACCCCAAAAGCAATAGACAGGTGTGCAGTACACCCTCTACAAATAGTTATTGGTTATTGTAAATATTTCAGTTATGCATTGTTGATGATATAACATATCCTCACGCCTTCCCACAAGGGTCCCCGAAGGGGTAGGCAGAGGTGTATAGGTAATAAATACCCACACACCCACTTTCCGCCAGAGGTATATTTGGTGCCAACGTGACAGATGGCGAGTCCATCGCTATTACTCAAGCATGACTATACATACGCCTTTGAATTTCTTCTCAAACGTATGCAGGTTTCCTCTCGATGTTTTCCTTCACCGTAAAGCTTGTGGTTAGCTAATCATGATGATATAACAACCAATATAAAATTACATGTTCCATGTTGCCTTGTTTATTCTTCTTTTCCAAGGCTATAATCAGGTTGGTTGAAGTAGTATGAGATGTATTAAGAGAATTGGAGCCACTGTCCCAGCTCTCTTCAATCACCTAGCACTATTTCCATACAAAAATTTCAACATTTAATTACTTTGTATTGTGTTTCTTTGTGTTTAACTCGGCTGATACATAATACTTGAATAACTTTCTTAATGTTTTCTATGTTACATTAAGTAAGTACTTAAATAATTTTTCAATTTACACTCTGAATAAATGGTTTCTTATTAACATACTAGGCATTCCTCACTATTATATAACAAACGGTCTACTTTAGCAGTACCTTTTCATACATAGATATTGGGCATATAATCCTACTGTGCTTAGAACTATTAATTCATATACATATTATAGTAATATAATTAATTCATGTATATTATAGTAAATATGTATATTTCATCCGCTCAACTATCACACCTACGTTTTTTTCTCTATTTCTTTTCTCTCTTCACTTGGTTGCCTGGAAGAGATCGCTTTTGCGATAAGGCCGCCTATTGTGCCTATTACATGTTATTCTCTGTCTTTTTGTCATCCTATTTGTTTGTATGTGTGTGTGTACAATAAAGAATATTATTATTATTATTATATTAAAAATATCTTCCCAGGAAGACAATTTGCTTGTGTAATACTAATAGCAACCATACTATCCATGGCAAGTATAACACACCAAGTCTCCCAAGGGGTAGGCAGAAAGAGTAGAGCAGTATTACTCCCTACAATAACCTTTTTTGCTTCATGTAGTTGAATAACATATTAGCGAAGTATTACCTTAATTTTACCTCAGAATGAGTTTGATAAATAATTTAGCAGAAAGTAAAAGTTTTATTAAAATGTATAAGGAAGGAAAAGTATCAGTAAAAGTGAATTTGACAAGCTGAATATCAACCACATACTTAAGTAGTAGTGTGAATATTTAGTAGGTGTGACCTTGTATACTACCTGTTAAATGTTACCAGTTTATATCCTACTCAGAAATATAATAACACTAGCTGTCCCGCCCAGCTTCGTCTGGGGGGAAAAGTTAAACTTCCTGAAACACGATCGCAGCGCCACCTATCGGGTCCAATTGTGATGTAAGCTATCCTATCTTTCAAGTGCTTTTCACTGCACACGGTGGGCAAATTTGAATAAAATCAGTTAAGTAGTTTAGGAGTCTATTGCGGACAAACAACGTAACACGTAATTTATATATATGAAGATGAAATAATAAATAATAATAATAATAATATATCCTCACGCCTTCCCACAAGGGTCCCCGAAGGGGTAGGCAGAGGTGTATTGGTAATACCCACACACCCACTTTCCGCCAGAGGTATATTAGGTGCCAACGTTACAGACGGCGAATCCATCGCCGTTACTCAAGCACGACTATACATACGCCTTTGAATTTCTTCTCAGACGTATGTAGGTTTCCTCTCGATGTTTTCCTTCACCGTAAAGCTCGTGAAAGAGCTGACCTTGATACAATTCACCAGAAGGATAAGTTCAATTGTTAATGTATAAATTTAGATATGACTTCATGAAATTGACAGCTACATTTACTATCACTCACCTTTTAGGCCCAATTGAACCCATATCTGGTTGCTATCACAGCTCATTGAATATCAATGTGCTAAGATGTGTTGTAACCCACCGTGTTGTACTAATAAATAGGCTATAATTGCTGATCATTGACTTAGGTGTTGAATACATTTCATTCATGCCAATATAGGCCTGTCTTTAGAGAGATATGTTCTAATTGCTTCTGTATACTGATCAGTTTCTAATGGCATGTTGCTCTCAGACAATACATATTTATGTATGTTACATAATTATTGTCTGAGATATCATCACGCCAAGTCCCTAACGGGGTAGGCAGAGAGTATAGAGCGCCAGTTCTCTCTAGACTTACATACCTCTTTCGCTTCGTCCACATTCATCAGTCTCTTCATACATGCTCGTCGGTTTAGATGTACTCTTAACGTTCCCGTCCTTGAGAGTCCGATCGATTTGATCCAGGTAGTTGGAACGTGGCCTTCCTCTTCTAATTATGTACTTGTGTGAACATCTGTTTTATGTCAAATGCCCTTTGCACTTAACGTCTGTTACATTATATTGTTTTAAAAAACGAAATAAGTTTTGTCCGAGATTGATTTTAGCTTCTTTTTGTGTTCTGTGTTTAGCTTAAATATTAAGCAAATTCTTATTTATTACACCTTGAGTTTTACGTTAAAGGAAGGCATTGTAAACCTTTGTACCTATGTTAGTGAAGAAATTTTATCACGTAAGTAAAGAAATGCCTGAGAAACAGTGTCGGGGTCTTAATGTCGTCCTATTTCTGTGTATTTCTTGTCCATTTGCAGATTTAGAATCTAATCCTTTGATATTATCCCAGGTATCGGTGCTGATAAACTGGAGCTGCTCAGACCAGAAATATGCGCTAATACCCGCAAACAGTTATCCCGGGCGAGTTCCTGTTCACCATCCTTGGACAGCGTGCGCCTATCGATAGAAGCCAAGCATTGCTCGGTCAATTCGTGCAGCGTTTTCCAGCTGCAATGCGTGCCAGGTTTGAACCAAGAAATAGCCGCTAACATTGTAGACTACCGCAATAAGAAAGGGCCTTTTAAGTCTCTGGACGATTTGATTAAAGTAAGAGGAATAGATATTGTGAGGCTGAGCACCGTGAAGCAGCACTTGAGCTTGGAACTGAGGAAGTGCGAGAGTGTTCAACAGTTGAATGGCCACGTGAATGGCTGGGCGGACTTGTTGAACGACACTACGTCTAACGGCGTGTCGAGCACTCCCCGCACGCCGCACAGGAAAAGTTTGTCCATGCCGACAAAGCTGCCTATGACACTGCCTAACGGCTTCGCGACGGCTCCAGTGAACGATATCCTGGATCTTCTCTCAGCGTATTCTCACAGGCCAATTGTGGAGGAAGTTTTCAAATATGTAAGAAACGGCATCAGATGCTGTCGACTCGCAACATGGGACCTTCATCAACTCAGCGTGGACAAAGTTACCAACCCGGGAGTTAGGGAGGTCATCTGTAGAACTATTCTAGAAAACAAGTAAGTGTCGTATGTACAAGTATCTACATTTATGCCGTGATACTCTCAGATTGTGAGAAAAACAATTGCACCACGGATTGTTATCAAATATTTTACTCTCCATTAATTGCTTTGTTAAATTATTCCAATAACAATTGATTAATACGTACATATAGACTAGCTTACCTTGTCTCTTTTGCATAATAATAGGTGTTATTTGTCTGTATCTACCAACGGCGAAGTATTCGCTAAAATTAACGAGAGCTATCAACAGATTTCAAGGGCGTTCACTTCATTATTGCGTTAAATTAAAATTCTTCTTTTGTGTTCTTGCTCCTTTATCTATGTAGTTTACCGAATCGTAACTTTATACAAGATTTTTTTTAATGAATAGGTATGTTTAGTGAATTATTTCTTCGCGTTGATGGATCCTTCCTAGGCTTGAGGCCGTTCGCAATCGGCTTGGATATACCTACCGTCGCAATTAACCCAACAAGTGCACAACTTGCGGATGGGTTCAGACGGCCGCCTGGTCTAGTGGTTAGATCTCCTGACTGCGTAAGTTGAGCGTCTTCGATTCCCGCTAAGGGCAGATATATGAACACGTGTATTTGTATGTCCTTGTCCCAAGGTTATTAGTTATTGAGGGTTCCACCACGTCATATCTACCTATGTCCTTGACAGACATCGAAACTATCCAACCGATATGCCCCAAACCGGTTAATTTGAAAGGCGATAATGATACGAAGATTGTTTTATACCAGTAAGAACAACAGATAAAATGTATTTCTTTTTTTTAACAATTTTTTTTTACTAAATATATATATTTTTCGGAATGATGCGTGCTATTATGCTCATGTGGTTTAAGCACTTACTTGAAAATGATACACGATCAAAGCTCGGTCTGTGAGCTTCTGCGAACTTAAGTCTGGGAGTTTCGCGGTGAAGGGAATCATGCATATCTTTGTGTCGAAATCAAGTCTTGCTTGAGAGGCCACGTCAGACGCTCCGTCTGAGTTGTTCAATAACTTCAAGAAAAATGGATGTTATTACTTCTCTACATAGGGAACTTGTGGTAAGCGGGAAGTGTATAGGTTTTACGTCAAGAATAATACCCAAGGTACAGATATGTAGTGCCATCCACGAAGACGCGCCCCACCAATTTGTAGTCGAGGGGTCGCGGGATGCGGGGAGTATGACCCGACTCTATTAATTGTAGTGTGCGTGTGCACTCATATGTAATCAGTGTGTACCGATAATACTCAAACATTAGTGGAAGGTTGCACACTTACACTATAAATTATAGGGAAGAATAATGGGGCGTGTCTTCGTCGATGGCACTATCTATAGTTAGTGCTCAGCGCTGTACCAATATCATGATTACATGAAGGATAGTATTCACTTGTACAATTTGACTACAATGCGACTGGACGTACGGTCATGTGACCGTTGATAAATATGAAGACAAGCAGATTACGATAACGCTCGCCGTAAGCTGGTAACAATGTTGCCTGATAAGTGTTCGTTGGTACTGATTCACTCATAGACTTGATAGATTTGAATGTCATAAATTGTACTGTCGTAATTATATTCTGTTCAACATTTTGTGAGGATTTGTAACTCAACCACGCCAGAACGGCTGAACGGAAATTGATGAAATTTGGCACAGATATAGATTATTAGCTGGATCAACACATGATATGTTTATAAAAAAAAAATTAAAAATTTACTATCAAATCAAATCAAAATCTTTTTATTTCACATGGCCATTATTTCACATATTTCACAGGCCCAGGGCACTTATAAAACGTCGAAAAAGAAGCACTATACATATGCAAGATTGTATCTTTACGCCTTTCCACAAGCGATGTGGAGGAGGGAGACCGAAGGGGTCCCTGAAGGGGTAGGCAGATTTGTGTTGGTAGTACCCACACACCCACTCTTCGGCACAGATGGCGATTCCATCGCTGTTTCTCAAGCTCATTAATTACTTATATTTTTTTAATTTTTGAAGTTAAATCTTTGAATATGTTTTCTCAAACCTGCATAGGTTTCCTCCAAATGGTTTCCTTCAACGTTAAGCTCATGATGTGATCAATCACCGTACTTAAGTCCAGAAAAACTCATTGGAACAGTCGGGATTGGAACTTCCAATCTTTGTGTAGGAGATGTCATGTCCTACCACGGCTTTTTCAAGATGTCTTTATCTTAATTCATTGTTCAAATGTAAAATCAATAAAGTTTCCGTTCCCCGTTAAAAACCCGTTCCTTGTAAGTACCGGCCCGCGCCGAGTCAAATAGCATCAAACCAACTCTAAAATTATTACAATAATATCACCTAGCCCACCCAGCTCCCTAGCTCAACGCTATGAGCCAAAATTACGAACCCCCAGGGGATGCCCTTAACTATCTTTGCTTAGCACCTAAGTGTCTCACTGTCGACGTTTTGGTCGCACTATAGTTCGGTTAACTAGCAATACCTCCCGGAACTACAAAAGACTAAAAAGAGATAAGGGGGGCGATAATTAGTCGCGTAGTTGATATTATCTGGGTCGTGTTAGTTGCTGGCAGTTTAATAATCGAACGGTGTTCGGGGACCTTACTCTATACGCACATCCAGGGGCATATTTGAATGCCATGTTGAGTGGGGTAAATGTCATTCTCACGTAATCCTACTTAAAATTGTAAATGGGAAAGTGTGAGGTTTTTGGTTCCGCTTTCACGCAAAAACTTCTGAAAGGAAGTAGATTAAATTTAGCACATCTCATCAATCTATCTCAGAATAAATAGCTGGATTTACATACAGTAATAATAATATATCCCCACGCCTCCCACAAGGATCGGGATAGTCAGATATGTATAGGTAGTACCTACCCACTTACCGCCAGAGATATATTAATTTACAGGATATGATATTACAGAAAAAAAAACTCTGTTATATAAGTCAAGATGTGCGATTTCTTACAGAAAAATCTTTGATAAAATGTGTTCAAGTATAAAATAATGGTTACGTGTTGAATTGGTAAAGGTATGTAGGATCTTTACGCGCGAGTAGTATCAATAGCTATTATTATAATTTAAAACTTTTTTTGTGTAGATTTTCACTAATAGCGGTTCAAGACGTGCTGGACGAAGCTGCACTGAAGATAATATGCGATGAGCTGAACCTCCCGACCCTGAGGCGGGTCAAGGAGTGGAGGTGCAACAGCCAGAGGTGGGAGTTCTGCATATCAGATAGGATAGACAGGTGCGTATCTGACATGACTTGGATAAGCTTTATATTATACGTGAGTACGAGTGAGAGGATGTGAATTTGATGAAATTTCACTCTGTGATAGATTATTAGGTGCATCTATATTATATTCCAGCAATAAATTTTACCAATAAAAAAAATTTTGCTCATAATATGTTTTGTTTCGTAGGCTTAAATAATACGGTAAGGTTGAATTGGTCAGTAAGTACTTCGCGAAGTGACTTGCGACAATGCACAGTAATAGCAGACTTTCAAGGCCAGAAGTAGCATGACACTTGCTTTCAATCATCTTTGAGCCCATAGTTTGGCCTGCGCTATAGAGGAGCGTGATCTGTAGGTACATTATCTATGAATGTGTAGGCTTTATGGCAAACCTAAATCCCTAAATAGACATAATCGGATTATTTGTTTGGCGATTACATCTACACTCATATTATGAATTAGAAAGAAGATTTGATCGTATGTAATTTTGTCACATTGTTTGAAATGGATGCCTACCCCGTTAGCCACTTGGCGTGATGATATGTATGTATGTATGAAAAGGATGATCACAACAAATGATAAACGATTATAAAAAAAAAACTTAAGAATGGAAAGCTACATATTTCCGAAGTATCATCAAGAAAGATAGGATAGCTTACATCACAATTGGACCTGATAGGTGGCGCTGGCGATCGTGTTTCAGGAAGTTTAACTTTTTCCTCCGGGCGAAGCAGGGCGGGACAGCTAGCTCTCTATAGACTTTGTAACCTCTTTTGTTTCATCCACATTCGTCAGTCATTTTTACTTCAACTCTTTCTAATAATAAAGTGGTTTCATTTCTGTAGCCATGCCATTCGAGGCACCTATGCCAAGAGAATCACCAAGCTACCAGCATAAGAATCTAATGGTACCTTCTTCTTGTAGGACTGTTTATTTTATTAAGCTCAGTAATGCAATACTGCAACAAGATGACTCTTCCACTTCTTTAAGAAAGATGTGACAGTATTTTTTATAAGGTCAGCAATCTTTGGTCTTGCAGCTGTCACCTCATCTGTCACATTGGCATCTAAATATATCTTCGGCGAAAACTTACTACCAGAGTACTTACTAGAGTACTTTTTATTTTACAAGATTCAGCTGTCGCGAATAGTATCTTTGCTTCCGTTGGTTTTTCCTAGCATCCGATCGCGGTGTTGTCATTGCGTCGGCTCATAGCGTGAAGAAAATCATTACACTTATATCTGAAAACTGAACTGATTCCTCGCAACTGGGTCGATGACCTTGCACTGATAACAAATGTGTAAGTAGATACGTGTACCTATGCAATGAATATGCTTGCGCTGTGATTCGTATGAGTGATGTTATTCGATGACAAGAAAAAATGCTGTCGTCAACTGCTGCTGCTGTCATCGTACTCTTGCCCTTAATTTTATTTCAAGTCATGTTTTTCTCTTCCATCCCTATGAGAGCCGTAAAATCCGTATTGCATTCCTTCCTAGCCAATAAAAAAAGTTTCTAAGCCTGAACGAACCACAAAAAACGAAAAAAATACTACGAATGAAATAGAATACGAAAATTAACGAAATAAAACTAAAACTTTTCGTAACGTATATTTCATCCAATTCAATGCAGTAATTTCGCTTGAAAAAGGAAGAAACCTTCCACATTTATAATATTAGTACGATTGGAGACTTGTTTAGCAATTTACGATATGCACCGCAGTATTTAAGCCAAATAATCACACACTTTTTGCGTACCGGTCGGATCTGGTTTTCTGTATGAACATTAATTTCAACGTGACAAATTTATCATAAGACAATATTAGCTGCCGTCTAGACGTGTTTTGTTGATAATTAAGTGTCAGATTCGCGGAGTGTTAATGGCATGGTGTCTGGTGACCTTATCGAATGAATTACTCTTTTCCTGTCTTCATATTTGTTCTTCAATGTTCTTCAGTTGCCTCTCCAACTAGTGAAGGCTGGATATCATCGCATGGAATTCATCCCTAATTTTCATATACATATATTCCTATTTGTATACTTCTTTCTGCGACCAACGCTTCTTTAGTATTTGTAAAGGCTAGATTATCTATACGATATATATAATATTTCCGCCTTTTTATAATAGATAGCATTTCTCATTTCCTTTCTCACTTCTGCAAGACTTTATTCATTGGTGATTCTTTGTGTCTTCATAAGAAAGGGTTAATGTTACTTTGAAATTACCAAATGCGGTCTTAAAAGACACTGTGTTTTCTTAAAACATCGATACCGAATCGAATCCGCGCCCGAACCAAACTGTGTTACCAACATCGATGGTAAAAGAAAACATCGTTAAGAAACGTATGCAGTTTGAGAAGAAATTCAAAAACATACTTGAGAAACAGCGATATCTCGCTATCTGCCACGCTGACACAAATCTCTGGCGAAAATATGTTAATACGTTGTGTGTGCCCTGCGGTTTTGCCCGCGTAAAATTTGCTGATGGTACAAGAAGAGACTTCTGCTCGAGCCTTAGCATTCGTGTTGTTTTTTCTGGAATAAAACATATCCTATGTTAATCCAGCTAAGAATTCATTTCTGTGCCAAATTCCATTCAACGTTTCTGGCGTGTTTGAGTAACTAACATCCATGCATCCCCACAAACTTGTTTTTAACTTATTCATTTTATATAATATCATATTTATAATATCAATGGCAGCTTTAAAACCCGCCTTCGACTCGTAATTGCTAGTCATTTAGCCGACAGGATTTATTTATCGTCGTAAGCTCTTTGACCCTGAAGGTCGGTTCAGAATGACTAATTGTTAATTGTTATAGATAATACAACTCATATTATTATTCAGCAATCTATTGTTGGAATAGTTTTAATACTGCGGTAATCGTAAAAGTTATGATGCTTTGAGAATAGTAACAATTTGCTTTAGCACAAATTCAAATTCCGGTCTGTATCGATCGAAACTCTGAGCTATAGTTCATAATTGTCGAATATTTGGGGCTCTTCTCTCTCTGCTTACCGTGTGGGGGTTTGAAATATAGCAGAACAATGTACCCGCAATGAAACCGAGGCAGGTGGCTAGCATATTAACATAACTGTATTGTTCCAGCCAGCACTTGGGCTTCATCTTCGACTCGGCCACCAAGGGGATTACTATCGAAGACATTGAGCTAGACCAGATTCGTTTGTCGACGAGCGACGCACGCAGCTTTCTTCACGAACTGTCGACGCTAAGCAATGAACGTTACATTGCATCGCCGCAAGGTATGACCTATTTGACACACCAAAGAATAAAGGCAAACGATTCTGTATTATAAGGATATATTCGACTTCCTTCCTTCGGCCTTCACCTTATAGGAATTCGCTGCTTACGCATGGGAAGAGATAGAACAGCGCCAGTTCTCACTTCAGACCTGTTTCGCTTTATCTACATTGACCAGTCTCTTCATAGTTACTCGCCGGTTTCGAATACTATTGACGTTTCCATCCGCAAGTGTTCAATCGAACAACCGAATGTTATCGTGGCTCCACAACCAACGAGAATGGATAAGATTCGCGACTATCATACAATCATGAGATATTATTTCAGGTGCCTCTCCATCTAACAAAGGTTCACTAGTAGGAGAGGCATCTGAAGGGGAAATGTCCGATCCATTACCAAGACGCGAACCTACAGATGCTAGATTGGGTGTTGCCCAATAAATTTGATCTAGGCTTTATGAACGTAGTCTTCCTCTGCTTCTTTGAGACACTTTCACATATTGTACCTGTTTCGTGGACTTTATAATCATACTCTCACGAGTTGCTCTGCAATGGAGAGTCTTACGGTTTCGGTGTGCACTTATTTGCGTATTGTCATTTGTTTCAATAGACGTTATCATGACATACACAAGTGCAATGTCTTTTAAAGCTCATAATCTTATCTTCGACATTTAGGATTTTTTTGCTCTCCTATCTACTCAGACCAGATAGTTGGATAGTGACGTCATAAGTGTTATCTTTTTATTTACAGATTCAAGAACACTTTATATAAGATATTTATTTCTACATGCCTTCCCACAAGGGTCCCGAAGGGGAAGGCAGAGGTGTAGGTAGTACACACACTTTCCGCCTGGGATATATTTTAGGCGACAGATATATGAGTCCATCGCCTTTACTCTTGCACAACTATACATACGCCATTGAATTTCTTCTCAACCGTATGCATGTTGCCTCTCGATGCCTTCACCGTAAAGCTCGTAGTGTGAATCACTGTACTTACGTTAAGAAAAACTCATTGGTACAGTCGGGATTCGAACTTGCAATCTTGTAACTACTCGGCTGCCACGGCTTTTTTATACTCCTAATCAAATATCGTAGCTATATATATATGTATATGCATCTAGTTAGGACTTACTTATTACTTACTCATAAACCAAATAAAATTGAGGAACTAAACCTTTAAATTTTATTAGTTGGTACCGCCGCTTTATGTTTCCTATTTATCCTTATACGATTCGTCATCCATGTCTATTGTAATATTTTAATTAATTATTTCTGATAAATAACTGCATAGCTTTAAATACTTGGAGAGAACTACGTACGGGATTTCTCTTCACGAAACATATCGCTATCTCCTCAAGATTCGCAGGAGTACTAAAATAACCGACATAACTCTTAAAATTTGCCGATAATTGAAGTGACAATGAGCCGGCCACATCGCTTGCAAAACCGACAACCGTAGGGATCGACCTGATCGAAGTCGGTCTGAGTAGGGAGTGGGTTGCAGACGGCAAATTAGTTCTGGCGTTCTAATGGAGATACATGTGCCCAGCAGTGGGTGCCTACTGGACGAAGATGTTGATAAAAATACTTCACTACAAGCATGCTGATTACTCATTTGTATCGTTAGCGTATAACAAGAACAATAGCGGGCCTAACATATCTCCCTGGGCACTTAAGATTCCCAGCGATTGTTCGACAAAAGCATGCAAAACATTCACGCTCAGTTGGACGGAAACCTATGCACACACCGGTGATTCGTGTACGTAATAGTCCCAGCACCAACTGCTGTATACAGTCCGGTTACGAAAATTTCGTCGGTTTTCAAATTAACTCCTTTACCAAGACGAAGACTTATCCCGTATCCTGTTAGTTTCGGGACTAACAAACGGGAATAAGGATCATTATAGCATACACCTATAATCGAGTTATAGCCATTAAACCATTTTGATGGCCTAGTCATTACGAAGTTTAAACTTTCATATTCATCAATACAAGTATTTTTTCTCAAGGCATTTCTTACTATCAATTACTAAAAATTAAAAAAATTATCTTTAATTTGAAAATGAATGCAAATTTTAACTTTAAGGTGACCAACTTTTTCTTACACCGACTGTACATTGGAAATTGTTTACTCAAATGCCTATTTGCAGTGTAAGATTTCTCGATCAAAGACCGTAAAGTAGAGATTGATAGCCCATTTCAACTTCATCCAGTTGCAATTAAACATGATTCACTACTGTAGTTAATACTAGCCGCGATATTCATCTATATATACCAGAACGTTATTAAGGATGAGTTAAGAAAGGTTAACGAAATACGTCTCCATTGCAAATGTGTGTGGACGAAGAGGCAGGGGATGATCACGTCTGCCTAGATCAATTTAACACTCACGTCGAAACTACACGAAACCGGCGAGCGTGTATGAGACATTGATGAATGTAGATGAAGGGAAAGAGGTCTATAGAGAATCCGACTTAGGTCCCCGAAGGGGTAGGCAGAGGTGTATAGGTAAACCCACACACTCACTTTCCGCCAGAGATACATTTTAGGTGCGTGACAACATGGCGAGGCATCGTGACAGACGGCGAATCCTTCGCCGTTACTCAAGCACGACTATGCATACGCCTTTGATATATAAATGCACTATTTCTTTTCCGTTATTAACGCGAATGCACCTCATAATAGTGAAAGCCGAAATACATCTATGGATCCGCGTAATCACACCACGCGTGCAAGGTATTTTCGTGTTACTCACTCAGTTTAATACCTCATTACTGAGATCTTAGACCATTGCGGCTTCAGATTTTAAGCCTGCTTTAGAATGTGCACATTTTATTTCGAGAAATTAATTAAATTGAAGCAAAAAAGATTCATCTCATGTGCGAGACGCAAAGACAATAATATATATCCTCACGTCTTCCCGAAGGGGTAGGCTTTTAAAGACAATAAAATATTACAAATAAAAAAAACTGAATAAAAAGCACATGGGCAACTGAGGAGGAGGAACAACTCGCCAGATATATTAAGGTACCAACGAGAAAGTCTGTATGTCTGAAATACGGCGTGCAGACTTGTCATGTCGGCACTAGTGTTTTCACCAGGTCGTGTAACCATTGCGGGGCCATTGTGAACCGTGGTTAAGTATGCATATTCCTACTTATACCAAATGGAGCGGTAAGTATTCATACGTATTAAACATTCAAATGACCTGAAATTGATACTAATGAGTCCAATTGAATCAATCGAAAGTTGTTACAGACGGACAAAAGGCTGTTCTTATTCTACTGCTCCTACCAATGGATGACAGTGCGACATGATATCGTATTTCATATACTTTTTCTTTTGTAAATATCGATCTGATTGACACGACGTCGTCGCCTGTTACTCGACGTAGTATGTAACTATCTACCTAATATACCATTGAATACAATTACTTCTTTTAGATACTGTATTTGTCCTTTTTATTAATGGTTTTTACGCCGAGATAGGTAGAGAGCCAGTTCTCTCTTTACTTATCTCTATAGCTCTCTATCTCTATAGCTTCATGCAAATTCATCTACTGATACATGCCGGGTTTGAGTACACTTGACGTTCCCATGCTAGATTATTCGATCGATTTTATCCTAGTTCTACAACTACATATATTTTGTAGACAGATCTGTTATATACTTAAATAAATATAGTACAATTTGGATTTTATGATAGATAGATATTTGCATTGCAAACGAATACCCGAACCACTCGGCCACGTCGGCTCTTCAAACAGTTATAAACCTATTAACAATAGTAATTTTCACGTTTAATTCTTAATTATAATGTGATAATCGTACCATTACACCTAATGGAATGTATCCTCAACTAATTGTGACTAAGAGTGCTTCTTTTTCGACGTTTTATAAGTGCCCACCTGGGCCTATGTGAAATAAAATGATTTTGATTTTGAATTCCTGCACCAACATTATACATTAATTTGCTTACATTATATAGTTTTCGGCTTGAACGGCTTCCGGCCGACTCGTCACTTCCTTCCGTCCTTCAAATGTTGACCTAGAATTCATCGGGCTTCACTAAAGACTACAAATGTCTTCATAATTAAGCAAGTCTCTTCATACATTTACATATTACAAGATGTGAATGTGATGGCCGAGTGGTCCGAGTAGTCGCAACGATTTCAAGTTCGAAGCCCGAATGCATCCATGAGTTTTTTTCTGAAGTTTAGTGCAGTTATAAAGCACGCCACGAGTTCTACGGTAAAGGAAAATATCGCGAAGAAACGTGCATGCGCTTAAAAATATGTATGTTTGTCCTTTTTTAAGAAATGCCGACGAACTTACCTCACATTTCACGTTGGCACCAAAATATATCTCCATCGAAAAAAGGGTGTTATTATCTTTGCCTAGCCCTTCGGGGAAGGCGTGAGGATGAAATGAAATAATATCATATCTTACATACATACATAAATATCATCACGCCAGGTCCCTAACGGGGTAGGCAGAGAGTATAGAGCGCCAGTTCTCTCAAGACTTACATACCTATTTCGCTTCGTCCACATTCATCAGTCTCTTCATACATGCTCGTCGGTTTCGAGTACTCTTAACGTTCCCGTCCTTGAGCGTCCGATCGATTTGATCCAGGTAGTTGGAACGTGGCCTTCCTCTGCCTCTTCTTGCACACACTTTTGCTTTGTATATCTGTTTCGTCAATCTTTCTTCATATCTTATAGTAAGAAAATAGAGAGAGTTAGACAGAAGCCGCCTAGTACCATAAAATACGGCAACCTTTCGCAGTTCATTTGTCAAGAATTCTACAGCAGATTGCCGAGACTATTAATACATACAGACACTCCTATATCCACATCGGGCGTTTGATTTATTCAATTGTTTCACCGCCCCCGCGTGTGATCAAGGTCAATTGGATACATGGACGAAAATACTGTGTTGTTTTTTCCAATATAATATGTCAATTGGAATTCCAAATCCGTACAATACATTCTGTATGTATGTATGTATGTTGATTGACTTTTATATGTGTTATTTGCGTCTTCTCCCTCACGCGTCGGTACAGAGGGTAGAACGCTAGTCCTCTCTAGAGTTGGTCTCTTTCGCTTTATTCCCATTAAAATCAAGCTTCAGATCTGTAATGACATTTCTCAGTCGAATGAATAAATACGTAAATACCTTGGGACAATTCCACACAAATTGGCATAGCCCCAAATTAACCAAAGATTGTATTATGGTAACTAAACCACGGTATGCTATATACTTATATGGATACTAGCTGTACCCTGCCACGCTTCGCTGTGGATATGTGACTGATGCAAAAAATACATAAAAACAATCCTTGATGCGGATTATATATCATGCTAAAATTTCAGCTCGATCGGTATGTGTACGCTTCAAAAACTCTAAAAGTGCAGAACAAACCAACATAACATTTATATTTATATATATATCCTCACGCCTTCCCACAAGGGTCCCCGAAGGGGTAGGCAGAGGTGTATAGGTAATACCCACACACCCACTTTCCGCCAGAGGTATATTAGGTGCTAACGTGACAGATGGCGAGTCCATCGCCGTTACTCAAGCACGACTATACATACGCCTTTTGAATTTCTTCTCAGGCGTATGCAGGTTTCCTCTCGATGTTTTCCTTCACCGTAAAGCTCGTGGTGTGACTAATCACTATTCTATATGTATATATATCTATATATATATATATATAGATATATATACATATAGAAATATAGGTATGTACATAGGACATCCAAGACTTTTTTTTTTATACTACAAGGGTGTCAAACAAGCTTGCGGTCCGCCTGATGGTAAGTGGTTACCGCCGCCTATGGACGCTTGCAACTCCAGGGGTATCACTCGCGCGTTGACGACCCTGCAGGAATCTTTTCACACCCTTCTTGAAGAACTCCATGCTGTACTCTCCAGGGAAAACCTCAACGGGGAGCTCATTCCACAGCTTGAGCGTTCGCGGAAGAAAATACTCCTATTAATACTCCTATTCATCATACAAATATCTGCCCTCAGCGGGAATCGAACCTGCTTCCTCAAGTTTCGCAGTCAGGAGCTCTAACAAGTAGACTAGACGGCCGTCAAAAGCAGAATATGTTTATTTTGAGAAATAATTATCTAAAACCTGAGTAATTAGTCGTAATCTGTTTGGTCTCCGTTAAATACAAGTCTAATTAAATTTATTATATGTATCATCATCATCACCATCATCATCATCATCAGCACACTAGTCCACTGCTGGACATATTATATGTATGCATGTATTCAATTAATCATGGATATTAAACCAAGTGGCCTAAGTTGTTAGCCAGGTTAAGCGTCAGTCCTGTTTCGTTTCATCAACATTCATCAGTCTCTTCATACATGCTCTAGCTCAATTGAATCATTTGAAACCGAGATTTTTATGCTTCTCTTTAAAACAATCTTAGCGATCGCGTGTTTCTTGAGGCAAACAAGAAGCGAATTGAGTTTGCTAAGAAAATATGCGACAATTTTTACTGTTACGATTGTAGTCCGATGCCGATAAGGTGAATGTACTGTGAAATATAAATTTACTATTAATTATTTAAGAGTCCTTTTTCGCGTAAAAGGAAATGTATAATACGCGAGAAATTTTACTGAAATTTAAATGCACGCGTAACGTAATCTCACAATATTTAGACACACCTCACCGCATTGATGATCTCACGATGAAAGCGATATGATATAGTGATCGATATGTTTATAATATATATATATATCCTCACGCCTTCCCACAAGGGTCCCCGAAGGGGTAGGCAGAGGTGTATAGGTAATACCCACACACCCACTTTCCGCCAGAGGTATATTAGGTTTATAATATTTCGAACTAATATCATTTACAGTTTAAACATACACAAAAATACGAATCTTTATCAGCGATCCTGTTTCAGACTCTTTTATTATTTCACCCAAGTAAAGCTGGGCGGGACAGCAACTCTATATGTATGTATGTACATATCGCCCGGGGGAAAAAGTATAACTCCTGAAACACGATCGCAGCGCCACCTATCGGGTCCAATTGTGATGTAAGCTATCCTATCTTTTAAGTTGGATCCAACTGCACACGGTGTGCAAATTTTATTGAAATCGGTTTAGTAGTTTAAGAGCCCATCGCGGACAACAACGTGACACGTAATTTATATATATTAAGATATATCTTCCAACAAGAGTCTCCGAAAGGGTTAGGCAGAGGTATTACTTACTTATCAATACGTATACTAGGTCTAAGACAAAATAATTCCTGTCCAGCCATCGTCGGGGACAGCCGTAACCATTAATTGTGTAACTTAAGATCCCTGACTACTTGCACAGTATCTTTAGCTTACCAGTATAAAATGCTACTTGGTTATCCGTCTCATACATTTTTGATTCGAACAATTTTTTTATTTTGGACTATGAATTTATAAGTACGTTTAAATACCTGTAAAATATACTAATCTGCTCGTTAATATATGTTGATTTAGCATGCTTCACTGCGCATGCTTAACGAATGTAAAACAACAAACTCTACATATAATTATATGTATCTATATACCTATATGCCCTTGGTGTCATGCTTTGAAACCGTTTAAACGCAGCGCAGACACAAAATAAGCGAAAAACATCACTTTATCTACATACCCGTATGTACATGCAGTCATGTCTACAAATAGTATTTTAATGGCGGCCGTAGCGAGCGGTGTATTTTAGTTTATTGTTATTCGTATTAAAATGTAATTTCCTTAAGTCGATAACGCTGCAATTTTAACGACAGTATAGATTTAAACGGCTCGGATTGTTCTCCTGCAACGCAAAGCTTGCATGTTCGGACTCCGACGTGCCGTCCTAAAAGTATCTCCGAAGGGGTAGGCAGAGGTATAGTAACACCCTTTTTACGCCAGATATTTATTTAGGTTCCAACGTGACAGTTGGTGAGTTCATCGCCGTTTTTCAAGAACGATAATACATAACTAGAACTATTATCTCGAACCGTGTGTAAAAAAAATAAGTTTCTAATTGTTTACATATTATCTGGATTGTTATATCAGATTAATGAATGGATATATAAATATAACTAAAAAAAAGAAAGATATTACTACCATAATTTGATACCATGTTTTGAGGTAGTGTTTATGTCATTTATCTCTCTCTTATCCTCCGTCAATATTAATACATATTACAGCGTCAGAGCTCCCAGAACGTTTATTCTTAAATCGTATAAGAACAACACATCATACTATAATCCACTTGTAAGAATCTGCCGTCAGTACAATGAAATAGAGAAAATAGATAAAAGTATTGATATATTTAACGATGTACTGTCTGCTTTGACTAGATGGTGCCGGGATAACCTCCACAAATACTAATGTAAATACAAAACTCTTGGTTCATTAGTCGATTTTCTTATATTTAAGCTTTAGAATTCATATACATATTATTTAGTCTCAGAACTGTTGATTAATAATTTTCTTTTATCTTTTTATTTTTTTTATATCTTGTCCATATTGTTTCTTTATAGTTTTGTACTTAGTCAAGATGTTTACGCATAATTTGGATTGTTATCTAGCTCCTATAATGTGTCCTCATATCTCTGTAATTTCATATTGATCTCAATCTGTTTGTGTAACATAAATAAATAAATAAATAAATGTATGTTAGAGAGAACTGGCGCTCTATACTCTCTGCCTACCCCGTTAGGGACTTGGCGTGATGATATGTATGTATGTATGTTAGATTGTTCAGTTTTTATATAAGTTAACTATAGTTTAATCTACATTTAAATATATTTGTACGCCAGTCATGGCAAAGCACTGTATTTTTATAATAATAATTGTATTTTGCTTACAACTAAATTGATTGATTGATAAAATAGCAGTGTACCTATAACTTTAATTTTCATTTAAGGTGAGCGTCCTACCGATTGCGTGAGGTACATACCTACACAGTTGTTGTAAAAAAACAGTCAAATCGATCGATTGTGTCACAACTGGCCGTATTGTGGCGTTGTGTGCCACTAGGTCGTGTCGGTTAAGGATATCTGAATAAAGAAGGTTGTCTATGAGACACTTAAATAGCTTTTACTTGGGACGAACTGCTTAAATTGAGGTGACTCCTGGTTTAGTCACACCACGAGCTTTACGGTGAAGGAAAACATCGACAGGAAACCTGCATACGTCTGAGAAGAAATTCAAAGGCGTATGTATAGTCGTGCTAGAGTAACGGCGATGGACTCGCCATCTGTCACGTTGTCACCCAACATACCTCTGGCGTGTGGGTATTACCTATACACCTCTGCCTACCCCATCTGGGACCCTTGCGGGAAGGCGTGAGGGCTCCTGGTTTCACTCGCGTTAAATTTGATTTAGTGTAATTTATGTAGGGTTTTTATATCATACTAGTTGTCCCGCCCAACATCGCTCGGGTGAAAAAATACGATGGTAGCGTCACCTATCCAATTGTGAATCTAAACCATTCTCGAATCCACTTGAAGACACAGAAAATTTCATTAAATAACGGTCCAGTCGTTTAGGAGGACTGCAGTGACAAACACACGCACATACTAAATATATATATAAAGACTAGTTGTCCCGCCCAGCTTCGCTCGGGTGGAAAAAAAAAGATGGTGGCGCCACCTATCGGGTCCAATTGTGAATCTAAACCATTCCCAGATCCCCTTGAACACACACAAAAAATTTCATCAAAATCGGTCCAGTCGTTTGAGAGGAGTTCAGTGACATACACACTCACAGAAGAATTATATATATAAAGATATAGCAAATATTACTCCACGGTTTTATATTATACTACCTTTCCATTTGTGAAATAATTATTAAAATCGGGAGTTTATTAGTTACAAACTTAGAAAACAGTAACAAACAATCAAATCTTTCCTCTTTATAACATTACTAGCTGTGCCCGCGACTTCGTCGGCGTGGACGACTTTTTTATCTATCGTAAATTTTTTTTTTTCAATAAAAAGTATCCTATGTTACTTCTAATACCTCCAAGAATATCTGTACAAAGTTTTATGATGATCGGTTAAGTAGTTTTTACGTGAAAGCGTAACAAACAAACTTACATTCACATTTATAATATTAGTAAGGATACTAATATCGTTCGATTTTTGCTCGGCAATATATTGTCTGAATATTTCTCTACAAAGTTGCCGTAAATGATCTCCAAAGGCCACTATCCATTGCCATATTCTTCTTTAAAAGAGACAAATATGCCCAGGCCAATTATCATTAAAAACACTGTAGTCTGCGTGACCGCAACGCGAACCTCGGAACAATTACTGTGCCAAGTAATTTCACTAGCTGCAGTGCCCTTCAAACAACACAGTAATGCTCGTAACGTTATGTTCTCGTTGGATGCCAAGAGTACCAGTGCCATCATTAGCGTGATTGAGCTACGGGTTTTGCATCATGTTGGCAACTCCTGCGTGATATGACATTTATGATATCATACATACATATCAACAGACCAGTTACTGTACTCTTCGTACTGTACGCGTCAATACTCTTTTGCATCTGACTTTCATAGCTCTGTCGCTTCATCCACATTCATCAGTCATTTAATGCTATGGCGAGTAAGTCTCGAAAAGACAAGAGAACTCGAAACTGACGAGCCTGTTTGGTACTCATTCTCTAATTAAATAACTTTCTTTGGTGTATTAGAAATAGCCAATTATATCAAATGTATCTTTATTTTACACTGATATTTATTTAATTGTAAAATCGTAGCCAAAGTTTGTATACAAATTTGCGACTCGAATCATTGATTGAAAATTGACATATACGCCATTTGTCACATTTCACTTTTGTATATCTGTGGCGAACAGTTGCCATATAGAACGTTTATGGAAATTTTGAGTAACTGTTCTGTTCGTTCTACCCCTCCTTAAAAGGGAACCAATGTTAAAAAAGAATGCCGCGGATTTTTTTTTCTTGGAATCGGTGGACTAGTTTTATATATATCGTTCATTTTATTTTTAATTGTCTCTGTCAACTAAAACCAATACCAATCTACACAAGTTGCCTTCAAAAGGCAACCAGTGGATTTTTCTTTTACGACCGTGGCCTACAAAGGCCATTAAATTTTTACAGCGTGCAATCTGTTTGTTATTACCACATGCAGTAAAATTTTCATGGCTGTCAATCTAATATAAAAAATATACAAGTATTTTACCGCGTTTCAAGTACCCAGATGAGATACAAAACATCATGAGTACTCAAAGCTGGCGAGTATGTATGAAGAGATTGGTAAATGTGGATGATGCGAAAGAGGTCTGGGTGAGATGTTAGGGTAGCAGTAGTCTCTTGTAAATAATAACCACCTTATAAAGAATAATTAGAATTAGAAGATCAACCAGCAATTATAACAGTATAAACCCCTAATCTAATATAAGAAAAAAAATACAGGACTGTCAAACTGGCACATTGTCACCTAAATATCTTTCCGGCGTAGACGGTGTCGTTACACCTCTGCCAACCCTCTCAGGACCTTTGTGGGAATTATACATACGTATACATATAACTATATTTATACGTATAAATTATATGTATAATTACTACCTGAAAATACTTTGTCGTTCCCATAGACACCGAGCGAGTCGATATAGAGTTCAAGTCCAATATTGTTTGGGAACGCATTTTAACTTCCTGAATAATCATCAACCTTGCAATAATAGTATTAAATGATTCTTGCAAACGTACAAAAAACTATTACATTCAATGGTCCAATGCCTCTGACCAAATTATGTGATCTCCGTTGACCTAGCATGCTAATGCGCTGTCCTTATATAATGGACTTTTAACATCAGCCTTATGGATCTTCACTTCCTTACAATAGAAGCCAATTCCGCGTGCATGGTACCTAGTGCAATGCCATATTCGGCTCCGTTTAGTCGTATGGGTAATTTGCAACGGAATGTTGGACACTGACTTGCATTACAATATAATATTGTGGACGCTTCATAAATTCAACTGATTCTTAATGAAACTTAAAATATATCTAACTGTAGGTAATCATTAAAATATTAAGCCCAGTTACGATAAACTCATTGGTCATCGTAAAAGTATTTGTGGCTGCCTGGAATCTCGCGAAGATTGGTGTAGAAGACAGGGTTACCATTATGCCAACTAACTGAAGCCTATAGACTTGCAATACTTGCGCGCTGCCGACTCTCTGTATACCTGTATTAGTAGTATAAGAAACGGATGGTTACCTCTTCCTTAACAACCATTATTTTGAAATCTTTCGCACCGGATCACAACATTGTCCGAGGGTATGGTGGAGGTCTGCCCTGTTCCGTTGTGTCCTTTACATCCCAGCTCCCTAGCTCGCGAAAAAGCATCGCTCTAAGCCGACACAAGCCGTCCAACGCTCTCAGCAACTAAAAAGTACCTGGTTGGAGGCCTTGGTCTCGTCATTGTTCGGTTAAGTAGCTAAAGTTATTGGAACTCTATTTAAAGGGAATTACTATTTTACGTCTAGAGTACTCGAAACCGACGAGCATGTATGATGAATGTGGACGAAGCGAAAGAGGTATGTAAAACTAGAGAGAACTGGCGCTCTATACTCTCTGCCTAACCCGTTAGGGACTCGGCGTGATGATAAGGATATATATATGTATGTACTATGTACTATTTTAAGGGAAGTTCCTTCTTTTTTTTATACCACATGGGTGGCAAACAAGCATGCGGTCCGCCTGATGGTAAGCGGTTACCGCCGCCTATGGACGCTTGCAACACCAGGGGTATCACTCGCGCGTTGCCGACCCTGCAGGAATGTTTTCACACCCTTCTTCTTTCTGGATTAAGATAGCCCAAATACCCTAAAGATAGTATTAAGGCTTGAACTAAAAGAATATAATTAAATCTAGTCATTGTAGTTCTTTATATTGACCGATATAAACATGTATTCCGAATTGTACAGACGAATTTCAACTTTTTTTTTATACAACAAGAGTGGCAAACAAGCACCAAGCAGCCCACCTGATGGGAAACAGTTACCGTAGCCTATTTACGCTCACGATACCGAAGTATCACTTGCGCGTTGCCACTGTGTTCGGAGAGTTATAGTGTGTTGGTAGCATAATGGGTTTAATCCCTCTGCTTCCAACACAATGTAACAATCCTCCCCCTCCCCAAGGAACTCATTACTGGAAACCTTATTCACCGCGTAGGAACACAACACAATAAATTGTGTTATTTGGCTACGGACTTCTGTAAGGTGGAGGTCCTGCCCCAGTCGGGCAGCTCCGAATTCGAACGGGAAACCCGTTATGCCCTTCCTCTCTTACCTATGTTTTGTAAAAGACTAGTTATGGGATATACAAGTAGATACAAGTGTTTGTCAACTATTCCGAATCGCCTGATATGGTGCTACTGTGTGCATGACTTCGCATGTCATGCCGCAACCATTCGCGAGCTAAACATTGATATCACGCACCTCGTTACCGTGCACAATTGTTGCGGTCACCTGTTTTTCCCGACACTGTTTGGAAACGCTTGGAATGACCTGTTATCCTACAGATAGTATTTCTTTCTCGGTTAGTAAAGGTATGTACTTTTCTGTATGAAAACTACATAAGGGTCGTTGAATAGTTGAACAGTTAAGCCGTATACAAATTTAGATATTAGGATTATTTCTCTCTCTCTCTTTCTCTCTATCTGCCTACTCCATGAGGGACTCTGCCTGATGATGTGCATTTAGCGTTTAACAGTGCCTTAGAAGAGACCTGTTCTTCTCACACTTAACCAGTAGATTAGCAAAAGGTATAATCTATACTAATATTATAAAGCAGAAGAGTTTGTTTGTTTATTTGTTTGTTTGAACGCGCTAATCTAAGGAACTAGTTGGAATTGAAAAATACTTTTTGTGTTGGATAGTACATTTGTCTAGGAAGGCTTTAGGCTATATATCATCACGCTACGACCAATAGGAGCGAAGCATTAATGAATAATGTTGCCAGAACGGGAAAAAATATTCGTTTTTGAGAGCTTCCGTTGCGTGCGCTGCGTAAACGGTTTAAGTTACACAAATATTATGCATGAGGGAATTGTTCCCCTTTAAAGTTCTAAAAAAAAGTCCGCGACAGCATATGTGTATCTTTTAAGATTGACTCACTATAACCTTTTTTATGGCAATCAAGTCTACGATGGGCTCCTGAACTACTCAATCGATTTCAATCAAATTTGCACACAGTGTACAGTTTGATCAAACTTAAAAGAAAGGATAGCTTACAAACACAATTGGACCCGATAGGTGGCGCTGCGATCGTATTTCAGGAAATTTAACTTATTTACCCGGGCGAAGCTGGGCGGGACAGCTAGTGTTTAAATAAGATGCATTTATTATTTAATTTAGGATACTTTCATTTAAGAAAGCGAACAATATGTTACCGTACCTCATGTAATGATCAGTATCTAGGAACTGTAGAGGGCTTCCACAAATCGGGTCCATTTAATTATGACTATCGGGTTCTTCGGGTTCTTAGTATAAGAGTTCATGCGTCTTGTTTATTCGAATGGAGTGGGATGCGAACTTCCTACAATACCCATTGTCAGTGAATTACGTGTCTGTTTGTATAAATATACACTTGATGGCTATTTGGCTGCGGTCACCCATAAGTTACGGTCCAAAGACAGTAAATTTTATTGGGATGGTTATACTCGTGCCAAAGTGTTCATGTTGACAACTCGATCTTTCGGTCTATGGTTGACAGGTGTTTGTTATACCACAAAAACAACAACAAACATGCGGTCCAACCGATGGAAAGGGAATGGTAAAAAGGAAAAGCTCAGTGTCACATTCGGGAATCGTACTTTCGTCATATCGTATCTTTACGTTGCAGGCTTCTCCACAGCTGGGGAAATGAATGCAATTATAGGTTATACAAGTCCCGCTGAGGGCAGATATTTGTGTGATGAACACGAGTAATTGTACCTAAGTCTTGGATGTCCTATGTATTTATTTATATATCTTTATATATATAATTCTTCTGTGAGTGTGTATGTCACTGAACTTCTCTCAAACGACGGGACCGATTTTGATGAAATTTTTTGTGTGTGTTCAAGGGGATCTGGGAATGGTTTAGATTCACAATTGGACCCGATAGGTGGCGCTGCGATCGTGTTTCAGGAAATATTAACTTTTTCACCCGGGCGTAGCTGGGCGGGACAACTAGTCTCTCTATATAAGTAAAAGAGGTATACAAATCTAGAGAGAACTGGCGCTCTATACTCTCTGCCTACCCCGTTAGGGACTTGGCGTGATGATATGTTTATATGTATATAAATAAATATATCGTTGTCTAGTTACCATAACACAAGCTTTGCTTAATTTGGGACTAGGTCAATTTGTGTGGAATTGTCCCAGGTATTTATTATTATAGGTATTTATAGGTACTGATTTAAGCCAATTTCGATCCCCAGCGTTCCTGCTCTGCGGTCGGCCGCTGGTGGTGGTCAATGTCCTCTGCAAGGGTAGACTAAGTGACGAAGACAGTGCTCGCCTGAAGGCCCTGGCCCTATCGGCGGCAGCGATGAAACTACACCTCGTGATTGTCGGCGAAATGGAATGCTGGGAGAATGTCTTGGGTGAGTAAAATATATCTTTATGAGCACATATGGTGCTAACGTTACCGATGGCGAGTCTATCGCCATTTCCAAAGCATGACTATATACGTCTTTAAAACATAATTGAATTTCTACTCAAACGTTAAAAGCTTTCGTGGTGTGACTAATCACTGTCTTACGTTCAGAAAAACTCATTGGAACAGTCGTTTTGAACTAGCTTTATTTATTGTAATATGTAATGTAACTATGTAAAATAAAAATGGTTATACACATTTGTTTAATTGGTCACCCGGATCTGCCGAGCGTGTATGAAGAGAATGATGAATGTGGATGAAATTAAAGAGTTTTATAGACCTGGAGATCTAGAATTGGTACTCATCTCTCTCAAGGAATTACCCTTCTTTAATTTACATAAAGTCATTTTGTGTGATAAGGGGTAGTTTGAACAAACTATAATCATACATCCATACACCTCTCACACGTAATCGCAGTAGTAAGGTACAAAGTATAACACCTCTTCAATGTAAAGCAATCAATGCTTATGTGATAACGACGTAGTTAAATAATTAAGCCTACAATTATTTGTAACGTTATCTCCGAACACAGCTGTGCGGTTGCGTAACGAACTAATGACTAGTGTGATAGCGATCGGGGCCTTGGACGAGAGATATATCTAATGCCATCCACGAAGACGCGCCCCACTATTCTTCCCTATAGTTTATAGTGTAGTGCAACCTTCCACTAATGTTTGAGTATTATCCGTACACACTGATTACCTATGAGTGCACACGCACACTACAATTAATAGAGTCGGGTCAAACTCCCCGCATCCCGCGACCCCTCGACAACCAATTGGTGGGGCGCGTCTTCGAGGATGACACTAACTATATATAGATTTGATGATCACTTCCCCCAAATAATATTTAAATAAAATTACCAGTCCAGCCCAGCTCCCTTGCTCGCGATCCAGCAACGCCCTAAGCCGAGGTTCGTACCCCACAGGGGGTGCCCTTAGCTGTGTTGCTTAAAAATAAAGTGCCTGGCTGGAGGCCTAGGTCTCGCCATTGACCGGTTAAGTAGCAAATGTTCCCGGAAAAAACGCTACGAGAGATAGTACAAAAAAAAAAGAGGGATATGAATGGATGGAATTTTGATATAGAGGAAGCCGTGGTGGCCGAGCGGTACCAATAGTCGCCTACGTGTGAACATAAGTACAATGATAAATCACACCACGAGCTTTTAGGGGAAAGGTAACCCTGCATAAGTTAAAAAATAAATATCATGATGCAGTGATGCCATGTCTAGGTACGTTGATACCTTACCTAAATATATCTACGGCGAATAGAGCGTGTTGTTACACCTCTGAGTATCTCTTTGGAGACTCTTATCTCTATATAGGTATATATACAGTGAAACCTGGTTAATTGGGATCTCAAGGGACCAAGACATATGTACCAATTATTGAGGGTTTTCAATAATCCAGTTTTCCAATTAAACAGGTTTAAATTTATAGTTGTCTCATTTACAGAGGTCGAAATGTGCCGTTATTCCATTTTTAGAGGTGGAAATGTTAATAAAAATGCGTATTTTTGATGTTATGAATTTAATGTAGGTTTGAGTTTTCCTTTTCCATCAATATACTGAGACCGAATTTTCTCTTTGTTGTTAATAATTCTACACAGGGTTGACTTTGGTATGTTATTCTCCCTACCCAGTTCATCACGCGACTTTCCACAATCATAATGTGATAGAAGTTTTAATTTTTCAGATACTGATAACGTTTTATATTTGCGTTTGGACATTTTGTACACTTTTATTCCCTTGTTTTTATTTTGTTTTGTTGTACTGACAATCAAAGCATGCGCGAAAGACGACGAGAAATGTATGTAAACAAACACGTCAAAACGTGTTGAAACCTGATTAATTTGTCTCACTTATACAGGTAATTGAGCTACAGAGTCTCAATTATAGAGGTAACATCGAAAAAGTCTTGGAATTCAAATCTTATTTAACCAGGTTCAAGAAGTCCCATTAACAGAGGTAATTTAATGAAAAAGAGCCGGGACTTCGTTGCAACTCTCAATAATAGAGGTTTCTCATTTATCCAGGTGCCTCTTAACCAGGTTTCACTGTATATATATATATATATATGTTTTATGTTTCAGCTTTCAAACCGTGCGATCCATTGTTGAACGAAGAAATGTGTACTACGGTAGATATATATACGGCTGGCAGGAGTAATATACTATGTGCGGGGGTGGTTGGCAGGAGCAGCTTTAATGGCTATAGCGGGGTAGTTAAGTCAGGGCTGAGCCACTTGGCGATTCCTAGAGGCTGGTCGTGGGGCGGGCCTGCGTCTCCCCACTGCCCCGTCTGGGCGGAGATGCAAGTCCCCGATTGACAAACGCCGCCCTATTTAGACAAATATAGCCAATTGTGCCCAAAAGTCGTCTTTATTTTTTCGATATCGATTGTATGACCAAAGAACGATGTATTGTCGTAGTTGTAAACGATTATCGACCTTATTGCATTTGGATTTGGATTGTAATAGCGTTCAAACTATCCCAATTTATCTCCTTGGTGATCGTAACTGGTATGTCAGAAGCCTTAAAAAGACTGACTATATTTCCTTGTATCCTGTATATTAAGTTTACATATAGGATAGACATAAAGCCAACTATAGACCAATCCTCCTCTCCAATCGTCCTCTGACCAATTTTCAGTTCTATGGTCGTGTATTTAAGGGTATTTTTGTAACAGATCCGTTTGAATATATTGTGGGTGTTCAGTATTGTATACGTCACAAACAACCGACAATTTAGTTCAATTTGCGTGTATTGTAGTTGTTAAAGGAAAATTTTCTTTAAACTGTTTAATGCCATTTTAGCGAAAATTCTTTTATTTTCTTTTACTTCCTCGGGACTTACCAATCTACATATAGCATACTCAAAAGGAGAAAAACACCAGAAAGTTCATTGTATGTATATATTAAGAGTTTGCAGGGCGTTGACTTTTGTATAATAAGCTAAGTTTATTCTTTACTACCTATAGTAGTTATTCCTATTTATTAAGTAAGGAATTATTTATATTCTGAATTTATAGAAATATAGCAACAGTGTACCTGACGTGGTATTCCTACTGACATATGATATAATGTTGCCAGATAAACCTTAATCATCCATTTATTTGGGGAGAAATTAATGACAAATTGTTGCATTTCTCTAAGTACTGATTAAGAAGATCAGTTGATGGCATTGTGTATATTTTCGTGATATTTCATGCGATAAGATTAAATATATTTGGGTTTTTCATATTCTTCGCCATCATATATATATATATATATATATATATATATATATATATGTATATCTGTAAGTATATCGTGGTCCACTTGTCATATTACAAGCTTTGCTTTGTCTGATATTAGGTCAATTTGTGTGGAAATGAATATTTGATCGTATTCATACCTGTTGTGAAGTATTTAATAATTACTATTGTCATGTCATACGCAAAAGTATTTATAATGTCATCAATTGAACATGAACCCTACTAACAAACAAATATGGTTAATATATGAATGTGATCCAATAATTGCGCCCTGAACATGGATTTCTACTTTTACTAAGTAAGCGTGGTGTTGTCTAGTAGAATAAAGAATTGGTGAACGGGGTGCTTTTAATATAGTGAGGTCTTAAATATTTTTGTATTAAAATGTGAATTTTGATCTCGTGATATTAAGTGAACATTTCGTACGGACGGCAACACAGGTGTTTTAGAAATAAGAAAAAAATATATATTCGTCTTGTCTGTATTCTGTTTTTATTTTTTTTCAATTCAGTATGTAACTTTGAAATGTTAATGTTGGGTTAAAGTGGGTCCAAAATATCTTTATTAAAATTATTTGGGATTGGACTAAAATTTTAGAGCCGCAATGTTCAGTTAATAGGTAGGTAGTACTGCCTCTACACCTCTGCATACCTCTTCGAAGACCGTTGTGGGAAGGCGTGGAGATATGTTTAAGTTACCAAATCTTCCAGTTATGTATATCCAGAATTGAAGCGGGAATCATCCGCCCCTTCTTGTTGATTATCGAAAACTGCTTACCTTCAAACGAACGAGTCGGCAAGTAACTTTCCCAAAACTCTGTAAAAAGTAGGTATGTCTTCTTTTGTAATTAGGTTATTTTTTATTTGCTACCAATACTGCATTCGTTGATAGAAATGTTGCTAGCATAACATTAGCTTTTATACCAAATAAAAACAAGAATAAAACTTGTGTTGCTGTCTGTACATTAAAATAAAATATTTGGTTACCGTCAACTATTTATTTCATATGGTTTGTTATATCAAGAGCTGTGGTGGCCGAGTGGTTTAAGTAGTCAAAATTGCGTGTTCTAATCCTGGCGGTTTGTTTGTACCAATGAGTTTTTATCACAGCAATAACTTTACGGTGAAAAAACATGTATGTTGGAAAATATTTCAGATATATATCGAGCGATAAATAAATATTGCTATTTATTGCTTCCTCTTGATTATCAGAGAGCTCTTTTGTTTCATCCACGTTAATCTGTTCGTACATACTTGCCGGTTTTTAGAACTATTAGTATTGGTAGAGAACTGGCGTTTTGCCTTCTCTGCCTGCCCTTTGTGCTGTTATGAATGTATTCAACACAATTTACGACAAATAAGATTACAAACACAACGGAATCTTGTATTTTTAAACAAAGGTCTCTATCAGCAAACCATAATTATACGTGAGACACCGTCTTAATGTTAACACGAGTTAAAAACGCAACGGCGTCAATTTTCGCATAGGTGTGAACGACCTTTATGTTGAATCAAATATTCCATTATGTAATATTGATTTGATGAAAATGATTTATTTTGTGAAACAATTTGTTCTTTTATTATTATTATTATCCTATTTTTTTTAATCTGTATATTTTCTATCGGTTATTATTGTTATTACTGGTGTAAATTATTGGTGAATAAATTATTGAAATGATCATGCGTTTTGTCTGTGTGTTCAAAATGTTAAGTCCAATGTTATAAAAGCTGCTCCACTCTAGCTCTAGGTTCGACTACGGCTAGGAGCCTCTTGTATTGCGAGGGCATTTGGATAAGTTGTTACCATCATGCGAAACAAAAGCATGAAACCTTTTAGTGTAAAAAAACAGTTGCAATTCACTTTTAGATAATGGCATGGAACATCAACAATTGTCATAAAATTGACATCTTATGTCATTAAATATTGTGAAAAGGATAAGAAGACTTTTAACAAAGACTACTATTTAACACTGGAAAACTATTAATTTAGAGACGTATCGCTCAGAGCCTACAATATATATTGTATGTTTTCATTTCATATAACAATAGCCTATTATAAGCTCGTCGCTTAATAATCATACAGGAAGAAAAAAAAGTGTGTAAAAGAAAAAATATAAAAGTAACTCGTCTAGAGTATTAAGTACAGCGAAATGTCAAATAGTAAAGCCAAAATCGAAGCAATGCTTTTCAACCCCGAAACAACGTACAAAGAGAACTTCCGCTGGGTTGACATTAAGCCGGAAACCCAGACTATACACAAGCCTAAGGTTTCAGCTCCTAGAAAAGCACCTCCGCGACTCAAGGATGTACACACTCTAGCACCTTTGAAGGAACACATCCCTTTTGGTCTGCTACACAAACCACACGACATTCTTAATATCAACCCGAGTAACGTACAGAGACCGTATGTGAGTATTTAACCAAACGCGATATACAAAGATGTCTCACGTGTATGCTTAAATGAGTACAGATGCACTAACAAGGTTATTGAAGATGTGTATAACATACCCAATGTTATACGTCATCGGGGGTTTCAAAGGTAGGAGCCTTTGAAACCCCCGATGACCCTTGTGAGAAAACAAAAATACTTATACCATTAGATAGCTGCACTGTTTTATAGAAGTGCTGTGTTCAACAACTGGAATGGCTGACAGAGGGTAGTCTCAATAGCCCTTTGGTTACGATAAACAGCATGAAGTAGGCAAGAGTAATCGATTACTCTTGCCTTTTGACGCGCTGTCAATTCTAGTAGTGTCAATTAATACCTAGTAGTTACTCCATTTCAGTAAAATGTTTGTACACTCCAACAATATCTTCAAAAAACTACTTTAATCAAATAAGGGGTCGGCAACGCGCGAGTGATACCCCTGGTGGTGCAAGCGCCCATAGGCGGCGGTAACGCTTGTTTGCTACCCATCTATACTAATATTATAAAGAGGAAAGATTTGTTTGTTTGTTTATTTGTAATGAATAGGTTCCGAAACTACTGGACCGATTTCAAAAATTCTTTCACCTTTGGAAAGCTACATTATCCCCGAGTAACATAGGCTATATTAAATTGGACCCGATAGGTGGCGCTGCGATCGAGTTTCAAGAATTTTACCTTTTTACCCGGGCGAAGCTTTCTGTGTGTTTCTGTGTGTCTTAAGCTAGATTCGAGAATGGTTTAGATTTACAATTGGACCCAATAGGTGGCGCTGCGATCGTGTTACGGGCAATTTAACTTTTTCACCCGAGCGAAGCTGGGCGGGACAGCTAGTCTTTATATATATAATTCTTCTGTGAGTGTGTATGTCACTGAACTCCTCTCAAACGACTGGACCGATTTTGATGAAATTTTTTGTGTGTGTTCAAGGGGATCTGGGAATGGTTTAGATTCACAATTGGACCCGATAGGTGGCGCCACCATCTTTTTTTTTCCACCCGAGCGAAGCTGGGCGGGACAACTAGTGTGGTATAAAAAAATAATAATGAAAAAATAAGAATTTTTGTACCTACAACCACGTTTCCCATTTGAAAACGAAGGGCTTAGGTGATAAGGTAAAGGTGACCCTATGATCTAGGTATTCCTATCTTTTCCTATTAGGAAAGGCTGGTGGATTTGGAACGTGAGTCTGTTATTAAGACACGGCCCCGATTGGTTATGACACCAGCCGTCAGCTTAGATGACGTTGAGGACCCTCGCGCGCGGCAGCTCCTGTGTGGCGACATGTACCTCAGTGATACGGCTAAGGGGCTCAAAGAGGCCCTAGACGCCATCCCTCCTTGTCCGAGGAACACAGCGCCCTTACCCGGGAACCCAGCGCCGTCGAATCCTGTAAGACTTTTGCACAACATTTTTATACCACTAACGTGACAAACAAGCAGTTACTGCCGCATAAGGACGCTTGCAACGCCATTGTATTGCTCGCTCGCTGCCGACCCAGCAGGAATCTTTTCACATTCTTCTGGAGGAACTCCATGCTGTATTCTCCGGAGAATACCTTAACGGGGAGCTCATTCCACAGCCGGAGCGTTCGCAGAAGGAAGCTCTTTTGCCAACATTATAATTAATCGTTAAGATCGCCGTACCCCGTAATGTTTCACGAAAATAACTTAAGGCCGAATATTTATGGAATTGAATAGTAATCAATTAAAATATAAGACCAATCTAAAATAATAATCTAAACTAACTACACTATATATGTAGAAGGTACCTATTTACAAACAATATGTGACCAGAGTTTCACGGCGTTAAATTTGATTTCCAAGGTAGATTTCTTTTTGGGACATATCCCATGTTAATCCAGCAGTAACCAGCTGAACCACATGAGCAGGTGATATCTGACGCGTCTCCTTTAAACTTATTTCTTTAAGATATTTCTGCCGAAGCTGCAGGCTCCGTACGTGTCTCCAGAGTGGCGGATGGAGAGCGTCACGTGGGATAATAGGCAGCTGCGCGGACACTGCGACTCGACCAAGGAGTTCTGGCTAAGTCGTCCTCTGTCTAAGTTAGTCTATGTTTTACTCTCTCTCCTTCCTCTTTTGACGAAACAGATATACAAAGCGATAGTGTGCAAGAAGAGGCAGTGGAAGACCACGTTCCAACTACATAAATCAAATCGGGCTCTCAAGGACGGGAACGTCAAAAGTACTAGAAGCTGACGAGCATGTATGAAGAGACTGGTGAATGTAGACGAAGCTGAGAAGGTATGTAAGTCTAGAGAGAACTGGCGCTCTACTCTCGGACTCGACGTAATTATATGTATGTATGTATGTCTATACCTCCTCTTTTCACGTTACCAGTAAGATCTACAGTGTAGTTACTAAACTCATTCCTCAGCGAAGGTTTAATAAAGTGTCAGACTGACAGACAGACAGACAGACATACTGTTTAGCATTACTCTTTTAACTATACTTTTCTTGCGACATTAAATACATTTGTTTTTTACAGGTGTAGAGCATGCCAAGAGACAGCCGTTAATGAAAAGCACAGAAAAATGTGTCGCTACAAGATGAGACGCTAGTATGAGTAAATCCTGCACGGTAAGCAGTGTACGTATTTAACTAATAAAGGAAATAAAATAATAATTAACATATAAAAATAAAAGTGGTACAAATACAGTAAATAAAAGAATAATAAATATATAAAAATCAAAAATAAAAGTGGAACAAATACAGAAAATAAAAGAATAATAAATATATAAAAATAAAAATAGAATACAAAATAACAGTGCTGGAAAAAGATGAAAAATACAAGCGGAAAACCCAACAAGCAAATAAAGTCCCTGATCACCACGTCAGGGGTAAATACGCAAATAAACTGACAGTTTCGCCTGTATCAAATCGCAGGGACTCTGTCAGTCACCAATAAAAAAAAAAAAAAAAAAAAAAAAAAAAAAAAAGCAGTGTACGTACGCACGTATGTAGTATCTGGCATACCGCGTGCATTTATGCTACCTCTGGTATAAAAATAAATGTAATTAATCCTAAGGAAGGTAATTATGAATTTGGAATAATGGTCTCGAAACCGGGCAGCATTTATGGGGTGTGATCAATGTGAATGATGCGAACGAGTTCTGTAAGAGTCTAGTCTAGTCTGTCTAGAGAGGTAGCCTTTTGCTCTGCTCTTTTTGCCTTCGCCGTGAGGGACTAGTCGTGATTACATAAATGTGTATGTGGTTGTACATATGTTCTTAAGAAATTTTGCGTTGAGGTTATGATGTGGAAAGTAGTTTTAATGCAAACGTTTATATCACATCAAATCCCTCTCAGGATAGTCAGAAAAGAGTGCCATTGCACTCTAGTTTTGCAGACCTCTTTCGCATTATCGACATCCAATCAATAGCATCATATTGTATGCTTCGCTTAAATATAGTATTATTTAATATTCTTCTTCTTATATTCTTATAGTATTATTCAAGGACGGGAACGTTAAGAGTACTCGAAACCGACGAGCATGTATGAAGAGCCTGATGAATGTGGACGAAGCGAAAGAGGTATGTAAGTCTAGAGAGAACTGGCGCTCTATACTATCTGCCTACCCTGTTAGGGACTTGGCGTGATGATATGTATGTGTATGTAATATTCTTAGAATAAGTATATTTAGTATACGGGCCTTGATATTAATAAATGGTTGTCAAAGGTCATATATGCAGTTTTACTATTTGTAACTTTTCTCCTTGTTAATACACGGCCGGTCATGGTAACATGTTGCTTTAAAAAAATTTCATCAGACCTCAAATAATGTGTTCTACCGTTATCAGTGATGGTATATATATATCCTCACGCATTGCCACATGGGTAGGTAAATGTTTATAGGTTTTACATACACCCACCAGAGATATTTTAGTGTCTACGTGAGAGATGGCTAGTCCATCGCCGTTACACCACTATCCATACGACTTTTGAATAATTCTTCATCGTATGCAGGTTTCCTTTCGATGTTTTCCTTCAACTTAAGGCACATTGTGTTACTAATCACTGTATTTAAGGGGATTCGAACTTGCAAACTTTGTGTTGCGGGCAAGTTATCGAACCACTCGATCCACAACGGCCAATGACATGAGTAGGCTATAATTGAAGAAAGAGGTTCCTTTGCTTCAAGTGCCAACTACATAGTAAATATTCATTCATCTGTCATCTCATCGAATTTCTCATATTTTTAAAAAGAGGTTGATTAACCATTAAATGACGAAACCTTTTCTAATACCATAGACACTATAAGCCCTAGACATTGTCAAATAATTTCACAACATTCTTTAAAATATTTTTTTGCAATATAGATATTTTTATCAACATGAGCGACAATAAACAAAGGTTTGAATCCTTGATGTTCGATTATCAAACCACGAATCGAACGGATTTCCGAAATGGCGAGATAAAACCTGTGATAAAGACTGAATACAAAGCGAAGCCTGTGTGCTACCGTGTCAGGCCACCTCCTTTGCAAGATATCCACGCTCTGACTGACTGGAGGCTTGCCAACGTACCCTCGTTTTTATTCGTAACACCTAAGGCAATCACTGGAACCAACCCGTGGGATGTTCAAAAACCTTATGTAAGTTTATGTATGTTTAGGCCTGATTTTGGTTATGTCCAGACAATTCACTTTTGAGTGGAACCATAATGGTTTAATTTACGCCCCATGTTGGGTGCCAATAGTCTTAACATTTTAAGTTTCAACTAGAAAGATAATACTCAGATAGTATTTTCAAACCAGTTTTGGATTATTATTTGGCGAATGTTATATAAGCTTCAGCATCATATAATCAACTTCATTTAACCCACTCTATTGGACCAGGCGAAGTGATGCTGTGCAAGTCAAATCCATGGATGTGATCTTCTCCACGCATTTTTTATATTAACTCCCCTTTTTGTTGTATTAGACTTGAAACTTAAAATTATACAAAATCTTTACGAATCGTAACAATAATTTCCTGCAAATTTAAAGTATATTATGAGCTTAAGTTAAACATGTCAATTCAGGCGAAACCAGTAGATTTGCAGCGAGAAGAAGTGCAAAAGACACGCCCTCGGCTCATAATGACGCCTGCTGTAAGCTTGGATGATATCGAGGACAAAGAGTACGTATTTCCTCTTTGTTAGCTTTTTCTTGCGTTACAGTCAGCGACACAAAAACACGTCTTATATACAAAGTACCTCGCCTATTCCCCCACTGTTAGGCATAGGGATACATTTACGGGTTCACTCTTGTCTTACAGACCTATTTCGCTTCATCCACAGTCATCAGTCACATCCAGTTTCGGCTACTGTTGACGATCCCATTCTTGATCAATTTGATATATTTGGTTGGAACGTGGTCTACGTCTTTCTCTTGTTATGTTAATCTGTTTCGGCGTAACCACAATTGTTTGCGTTTAATAGTAATAATTATTATATATCTTCACGCCCTTCACACCACGGTCCCCGAAGGGGTAGGCAGAGGTGTATAGGTAGTAACCAAACACACACTTTTAGTACCCGTAAGTTTTTTATTAAGTACCCTTTCAGTACCCCAGTTACCGTAAAGCTCGTGGTGTGACTAATCACTGTATTTAAGTTTAAGTTTAAGGATTCGACTTGAAATCTTGTAGGCTACTACTTGAACCACACGGCCAACACTGCACTTCTAATAGTGATCATCGAATATTTCATGTATCTACTATGACGTGCAGTGCACATGTGTTCTTCTAAACATTTGTTGAACTAATAGAGTATTTAACAATTAACGTAATTGATCCATCTTACTTGCTACCTCTGTTTCCCTTTTTTACTTACTTTTGCGTAAATTGAAATCGCTTCTTTCATTAGGTGTCGTAAGCTGCTCATAGACGGTGTGTACGAGACGTACACGAAGAAGGCAATGCGAGAAGCGGCGCGGCTTGCCGTCTACAATAACGTACAGGCTCCCTTCCCGGGACTACCAGCGCCAGCTAATCCGGTAATCAATCCCAGTTCAGAAAGGATTGTAAAATACCTTTCACCTGTCATCAAAACAACTGCTTGAGAACTAGTAACTACCGAAACATTATGTTTTACTATTGATTTGATTTCTGCCTGATGATTTCATTAGGATTTATCTAGATTTATTTTCGGAACAGAACAGATAACCTTGTAATAAGTAATAACTCGGCTTTTTCAAGTTTCACTAAATTCAACCTTTCTGGCGTGATTGAGTAACATACATACTCACAAACTTTCGCATTTATAATATTAAGTAGGATACGTTACTGGTATCGGTGTAGGAATTATATTTCCTAACTCAAAACTGTTGGCGCTTAGCCTTTTAATTATCGCATGCATTATCGTAACTACTTCCAAACGAAACTTTATTATGTTCTAACTATCTTAAAATTTAAATGAATAAGGGCAAACGATTTCGACGTTAATAACGGACGTATTGTTAGACTTTAGATCACGTACAGTCCTATACACCGTAAGGACTTGTTTGCCTATGGTTTCGTGTCACAATTATCAACTTTATTGTCAGATATTCCTACCGAAGCTGCAGGCCCCGTTCGTGTCTCCAGAGTGGCGGATGGAGTCCGTGGCTTGGGACAGCAAGCAACTGCGCGGACACTGCGACACTACTAAAGAGTTTTGGCTAAAACAGCCGGTGCCTAAGTATGTATGTATGTCATATGTGACCTCATATATACATATATTTGTATGACTTTATACTTTGCCACACAACTCCCCGTAGGTATGCCTACCTCTAAAATACCTACATATTATCTTATGCCCTTTTTAACCAAGGTATAGTCAGGTGTTACCGTTTCTGAAGCACTATTACAGAACATGATTTGTTTTCGATGTTTTTCTTCACCGCTCTTGGTGTGTATAGGTATTCACTGTACTTATGCTTAGAAAAAACTCGTCAAGGTTCGGCTTTCGACCTTTTTAGTGCAGGCGACTAGTCAAACTACTCGGCTAAGACGCATCTGTGATAAGCAAATTCAGTTTTTTTTTATAAGGATTTAAGGAAGTATTGCCAACAATTGTATGTAAGATGTGTTTCTCTTAACAGATGTAGGGCATGTGATGAGACAGCTACAGTGGAGAGGCAAAGGAAAATGAGACCTGGAAGGCGTTAATCATTGAAGAGATATCAATAAGATTTATTTGTAGTCATATTTTTTTTAGATTTATGTTTAATTGCGACTGATCTATGAGATTTATTTATAGTTTACTTTTAGGTATTTTAGTGTGCATTTGGGTTTTGGTAAGTATATTTATTATTTAAGAAGCAATACTTTGTTTTTTTATATCCTCACGTCTTTCCACAAGGATCCCCTAAGGGGTTGGCAAAGGTGTAGTAAGATATTGTAGCAATATGATAACTGACGAGCCCGATGCCGAAGATTTCCCATGGTATTTTTCTTCACCGTTAAGCTCGTGTTGTATATCTAATATATTAAAATCTCATTGGTACGGACCTGCAATCTTAATTGCGAGGACGACCACTAAGCCACTCGGGCATAGACGCACCTACATTGTGCCAGTATGACAGATGATTTCTTCTGTCTGGCGGCCTGTTATAGTCTGCAGGCCTCGTTAAAGAACCACTTCACATGCGTTTTTGAAGTGATGTTCAAATATGTACTGAGTTTCTCACGATGTTTTCCTTCATAAGAACGTCATGGTGTAATAATAGACTGTATTTAAGTCCCTACATCCTATATTCCTAAAACGTATTGTTAAAGGCCGCCGAAGCTTGTACTTGCAATCCGATGAAAAATTGTTTGAATGACAAATGTTGGAATAATAATAATAATAATAATATATCCTCACGCCTTCCCACAAGGGTCCCCGAAGGGGTAGGCAGAGGTGTATAGGTAATACCTATAATGCATATATACATATAATGTTGGAATGTTTAAAAATATAATTAAATTCAGAGCCGTGAATATATTTTTACAGCAATGACAAGCTGTGCGTGCCTTTACGAGTCTGTGACTAACTATGTCCACAGACTAGCAACAAATATAGTAATCTGTAGTACCCTTACGTTTTACGTCAGATGAATTTTCTAAACTTATTAATTTGTACTTTGATAATTCTTTATTCTTTATTTTCTACTGCAATTTAATTCTACACAATGTGCAGTCGCAGGGCCTTGTTTGAAAGCATGATGTTTAATAACGAAACGACAAATAGAACGGACTTCAGAGATGGAGATATCACACCTTTAAAAGTAACCGAATATAAAGAGAAGTCTACTTGTGTCCGGATTAGACCGCCTGGCTTGAAAGATGTCCACGCTTTGACCGACTGGCACGGGCCGAAGGTTCCCTTTGATTTGTACATCAAGCCAAAGGACACGGTTCACAATGATCCTAGAGCGGTGCAGAAGGCTTTTGTAAGTACCTACCAAAACAACTATCTTACATATCTGTGGAGTCTATAACAAAACTTCTGAACTTAAAAATATAAACTTCTATAAATATGGATATTATAATAAAATAATAATAATATAATATATCCTCACGCCTTCCCACAAGGGTCCCCGAAGGGGTAAGCAGAAGTGTATAGGTAATACCCACACACCCACTTTCCGCCAGAGGTATATTAGGTGCCAACGTGACAGATGGCGAGTCCATCGCCGTTACTCCAGCACGAGTATACATACGCCTTTGAATTTCTTCTCAGACGTATGCAGTTTTCCTCTCGATGTTTTCCTTCACCGTAAAGCTCGTGGTGTGACTAATCACTGTACTTAAGTTCAGAAAAACTCATTGGTACAGTCGGGATTCGAACTTGCGACCTTTGCGTCGCAGGCAACTGCTCGAACCACTCGGCCACTATTTATTATTTAGGTATATATTCACTTTTAAACCACATTTGCCATATATTCCTAAATATACACATTTTTCTGATAATCCTTATAAAACATAAACTTACAAGGTGTTTCGACGTAAGTGTATATTGACGGATTTACGAGGAACATCAACTTTCTCTTCTTTATACCTATACATAATGGATATGATCGCTCGTTCGTTAATCTCGCAAATACTCGACGATAATAGCTCGACAGATTTGTGGGTTTTTTTTTATCTCTGATGGATGGTGTAATTGGACGCGGTAGGGGGCGCTGCAAACTTTTTCTTATTATTTGTGATATAATTTCTTATTACAGATGGCGCCTCCTAACGTCGAGCGTAAAAGAGTTCAACAATCGCGCCCTCGTCTCATTATGACGCCCGCTACCAGCTTGGATGATCTTGCTGAGGGGTTTGTATGGGCTTATTTTGTGACAAATGGGCAGGCATCACACCAAGAGGTTTCCGTAGCCTACAACTCTTTGCTTAGGTATTAGTTTCTAGTGTTCTGAAGGGTGAATCCTTAGTTATTCCACACGTTCAAATGGAGGTAGCCGCCTACTATTAGAACGCTCAGGCTGTGGAATGAGCTCCCCGTTGAGGTTTTCCCTGGAGAGTACAGCATGGAGTTCTTCAAGAAGGGTGTGAAAAGATTCCTGCAGGGTCGGCAGCGCGCGATTGATACCCCTGGTGTTGCAAGCATCCATAGGCGGCGGTAACCGCTTACCATCAGGCGGACCGCATGCTTGTTTGTCACCCATGTGGTATAAATAATAAAAATAAAAGACCACCTGACCTTTTGAAAGCATGCGTTCGTAAAAGTCTATGAATTAAATGATGCGATGTTCCACCACGGTGGGTAGGGCCCGTGAGCTGGTAGTGGGAGACGTGTATCAGACAGCTGCGCAGAGGTCCACGCGTGAAGCTGCCGAGATTGCCAAACGACCCGCCGTCAGGGCGCCTTTACCGGGACCTCCAGCGCCCGCTAACCCGGTACTTATATACACACTTTACGATCCAGACGAAACGTCGTGGATCCGATTTTTTTATTTAATATATATATATATCCTCACGCCTCCCCATCTATGCCGAAGAGGTAGACAGAGGTGTATAGGTAGTACACACCCACTTTCCACCAAAGATATATTTAAGGTGCCAACGTGACAGATGGCGCGTCCGTTGCTGTTTTTTTTTGTGATTAATATACGAGAATTAACATGTAAAGTTTAATTTGCATACCTACATAACACCACACCGAGTCCCTCGCTGGCTGAGCAGCGAGAGTAGAGCGTCAGTTATCACTCACTCACACTCACGGACCTCTTTCGCGTCATACACATTGAACCGTGCTTCAAACATGCTCGTCAGTTTCGAGTACTCGACGCTCCCATCCTTGAGCGATCAAAGGATTTGACGGAGGTTAGTACCTGGAACGTGGTCATTCTCGTTTCAGATAACATTGCCAAGACTATTGCCCCCATACGTATCGCCCGAATGGCGAATGGAGTCTGTCAAGTGGGATGGTAACCAGCTGCGCTCTTACGCCGACCCTACCAAACAATTCTGGCTCGAATCCACGCCTATGTAAGTACAGCTCTACCTGCCATAAACTACAAGCAACCGTAAACAATAATTTACTAAAATACTTACCAGTAATGAGCTCCTTGGGGAGGGAGGAGGATTGTTATATTGTGTTGGCAGCAGAGGGATTATTCCTATTATGCTGCCACCACAGTATGGCACACAGAGTGGCAACGCGCAAGTGATACATCGGTATCGTGAGCGTAAATAGGCTACGGTAACCGTTTCTCATCAGGTGGGCCGTATGCTTGTTTGCCATTCTTGTTGTATACAAAAAAATACTTCTTAATATATGTTTGTACATACTAGTTTAATATTTTTATAAGACATTAGCGACCATTCCCAGCCATTCCCATTAACTTCTCACGAGTAGGTACATTAATTGAAATCCTAAAGAGATTAGGCAGCGTTTTTTAAACGTAGGCGGCTTACTGTTTTCTTGATTTTCCCTCCCGCATTCCGGTTTCCAATACGTCTCACCTTTATCTATTTTTGCATATAATAGACATCCTGCATGTATAGTATCACTTATGTACATACATCAAAGAACGGGAACGTCAAGTGTACTCGAAACCGACGAGCATGTATGAAGAGACTGATGAATGTGGGCGAAGCGAAAGAAGGTTTGGAAGTCTAGAGAGAACTGGCGCTCTATACTCTCTGCCGACCCCGTTAGGGACTCGGCTGATGATATATATGTATCAAGATATGGTATCCTTTCTAGAATGAAGGGTTACCACTTTATCTGCCTCACTAAGGCTCTCCTCATTAAGTAGATACAAATTGTTTTAGCTTTAATGACTATACTTTATCTAAATCGTTTTAGATGCGAAATATGCGACCAGACAGCTGCAAGGGTGGCGATTAAGAAATTGAAAAAGCGTCAATAATTCCCAGCGTTTTATTGTCGTTGCAACCAAATAATTGTTACAAAGAAATTATCGTATCGTTTACTGTTTTTTTTTATCTATAATTGTACAAGCTAATCAAAATAACGACGTTCCTTTACACACATATACCTATATATTTAACAACATTTTATTCATACACATTTGCTTTGAATAACTGTGGTGATCTTTTTTATTTTAGTTTACTATATATTTTATAACTTTGAATTATATATTATGTAATCTTATTATTAACGACTATTTAGAATTCTATTATGTATTTAATATAATATTATGTATTTGATATAAAATATATTACTTTGTTCGATTGGGTTTCGTTTCTATCGTATTACATGACATAACGTTTTTATACCACATTGGTGGCAAACACCAGCATGCGGTATTCAAAATTTTGGTGTGCAAAGCAAAGTACAAGAAGTGCTTGTTGGTATGTATTTCTAGCAGCTAATTTAACACCCCTGGTGTAGTAAGCGTCTATAGGCGGCGGTAACCGCTCACCATCAGGTGGACCGCGTGCTTGTTTGCCACCCATGTGGTAAAAAAGTATCTTTTTTTATTCATCAAAGTTGGACAATCTTATGGCCTGCCCGATTGTAATAATAATAAATAACTCGGGTCAATTCCACGCAAATTGACCTAGTCCCAATCTATGGAAACTAAACAACGATATACATACTTATATAATAATAATAATAAATACCTGGGACAATTCCACGCAAATTGACCTAGTCCCAATCTATGGAAACTAAACAACGATATACATACTTATATAATAATAATAATAAATACCTGGGACAATTCCACGCAAATTGACCTAGTCCCAATCTATGGAAACTAAACAACGATATACATACTTATATAATAATAATAATAAATACCTGGGACAATTTCACGCAAATTGACCTAGTCCCAAATTAAGCAAAGCTTGTGTTATGGTAACTAGTCAACGATATATTTACTTATATCGATAGATAGATACATAAATACATTGGATATACAAGACTAAGGTTCAAATACTCGTGTTCATCACACAAATATCTGCCCTCAGAGGGAATCGAACCCGCGACCAGCTTCGCAGTCAGGGGCTCTGACCACTAGACCAGAAGAACGTCATTACTGTATCTATGTTAGCGATTACTGTATCTATAGACTGTGATAGGACTGGCCCGCCTTACTGTCATACCATTCACATACAAGAAAAACTGGTATTCATACTTACACATAAGAATACCTTTCTCAATCTCTCTCTACACTTGGGTTGCCTGGTAGAGATCGCTTTTGCGATAAGGCCGCCTATAGTGCCTACTACATGTTTCTCTTTGTTTTTTGTCTTATCTTTTGTTTTGTAGATGTGTGTGTGTGTGTTTGTGTACAATAAAGATATTATATTATATATATATATATATTATTATCTATATATCTATATATATATATAGGAGATCCCATTTGTGAACTCACTCATCACGAAATCTCAGGAACTATACGGCCGATTGACTTGAAATTTGGTAGGAGTATTCCTTACGCGGTGTAGAGGTTAGCTAAGAACGGATTTTGGGAAACTCCACCCGCAAGGTGGAACGCGGAAGCGTTAAATAAAAAAAAAAAACGTTTTTCAACTATAGCTTCCATAGGTATGAATTTTGACATGATATTAATTTACAATGTAATATAATAAAAACCACAGTATCGCATGGCCGGTTATTAATACCCAAGACAATGCTATATATTTGGGTTTCTTTCTCTCTCTCTCTCTCTTTCTCTCTTAACTAACAAATGGGGTGTGTGTGTTGCTCACGTCCGTGAGTCGAATGAATGGGATGTGCAGAATTAAAATAATGACGATTTTAATATCACATTCGGCAAACACTGAACAAACTAAACATAGATAAAACACACATATATATATTTGAGTAATATTATTCCTTGCTCAGCTCCTAAATAACCATAATTATCTAACCAACAATGTTTAATATAATTCGAATTCAGTCTCAACCATAAAATAATTAATGACTAATATTTTAAAAAATATTTTACAAATCAAAAAATGTATTTTTATATATAATATGTATGTCAAAATACATTTGAATTATAAAAATGAAATGAATCTCTTCAAGCCGACCAGCCAGACTCCCAAAAGAGGTAGGCAGAGGTGTATTATCAACCTTTTATCGCCGGAAATACATTTAGGTGCTAAAACGACAGACATATGAGCATGAGAGAGTGATACATACGTCTTCAAATTTCTTCTCAAACGTGTGCAGGTTTCCTATCGATGTTTTCCTTCACCGTAAAGCTCGTGGTGTTACTAATCACTGAACATAATTGCGGAACAAATTTATTGGTACAGAACATCGGAGTCGAACATGCATTCTTGATCGCAGGACAAACACACGAACACAACGGCTCTAGACCATAGATACATAATAACGCGCACATACAAAAAATACTCAGAGAATGAATTAAAATAATATCACAAATATACATTGAAATCTTTTACTCTTTCAGGGGCTTTACTATGACGTACTTTTGCAATCATAAGTCATGAATGTATAACGTTCGTAAATCTGCCCATTAGCACCTTTGAATAATGAATACAATAGTCAGAGGCGTAATCTATACTAAGGCCAGAAAGATGTAAATCCATAGAAAGTAAATGTAAAGAAAACGTTAGGTTAAAATCCAAAATATCGCATACGTTCTTGTGTTAATACAAAAAATTTAATACCAAATTAATATTTCGTACAAAAGCTACTAATATTAAATTTGACACAGATAGAAAATTTGTGGAATTAACCAAACAGAATAAGTTTTTATTCCAGAAAAAAAAACAATCACCAATAAAATAGATTTTTGTAAGGAGTGGAACGCGAGAAAACTGTTTTTGTTATGGATACTAAGATTCTCGTGAGATCACGGTTTCTCAAACCAAGTATCTACGCATTAAGGCCGGGACTCGACCGTATGTTAGCCGATCCCAGCCCTATCAATACGCCAGTCTACCACACGGAACAGAAATCTCTTCCACAGTGTTCCCATTGGCAATCACGACATGACGATCTATCACGATACAGACCCGTGCTAGGTATCATTTATTATAATATGATGATTATTGTGGTTGATAGAGGTATAACACTGATAATAAAACATTTAAACCTATTGAATATCATTCAGTAACAAAGTAAAATATATACATACATATACAGGGTGTCTCAGAAAATAGGATATTTGCTCAAATGTGTGATAGGGCACAATGTAAGGTAGCAAAAAATATTCAAAACAAAAATAAAAAATATACATAATAACACAAACGATGCGATACGATTTAAAATTTTTTATGTCATTAATTAAAAAATATAAAACCATGTTTCCTTGTGAATATTTTGAGTGAATATTTGGAGCTATTCATTTAATTTCATGCTCTTACTCGACAACTTCTAAGAGACACCCGTTTTATTTTCTGAGACACCGTATGTAATCACGCCCTTAGCGGGGTAAATATACAGATAGTGCCATCCATCAAGACGCGCCCCACCAATTTCTAGTCGACGGGTCGTGGGATGCGGGGAGTATAACCCGAGTCTATTAATTGTATTGTGCGTGTGCTCATAGGTAATCAGTGTGTACCGTTAATACTCAAACATTAGTGGAAGGTTGCACACTTACACTGTAAGGAAGAATTGTGGGGCGCGTGTTCGTGGATGGCACTAACTATACATTGCAATTCATATCTTACTCTAGTTGTTGTATATTTTATGACGTGTGGGAACACTCGAGAGCGCCAACGAGACATATATACGCAAGGGCCATGGCAGAGTTCTGTCTCACTTGCGGGTTGGAGTCTTTGATCAGCTGCAGCAGGCGGGTCTTGGCAGCTCTGGTCACATCCGGGTCTACTTCCCCTTCTTCTGGGTTCTTCTCCCTTATGCGCAGGAGTTCGGAATACAGTAGACCTGTTAGTAAACAGTTTTTTTGTTGTTTAATGATTCATTCTCGGTTTTAATTTAATTATACATCTTAGTTCTGAAAAATGTTATTGTGTCAAAATGCTTGCCATTTTTTACCAGCTTAGTACTTGCAACACTTTACCATCATTTAAATTATTATTTTGAAAAGTATGCTGACCCTATATTATAAAATGATGATAAATTAATTAACATAAATTGTATCACACCGACCCCCTCACGCTTTAGGCAGATAGAGTCGAGGTCAGTCCGTCTAGACTTACAGACCTCTTACGCTTCATCCACATTCACCAGTATCTACATACATGCTCACTGGTTTTGAGAACTCTTGGCGTTAATTAATATCAAGTAAAGTAAAGTAACGGAGATAGTTTCTAACACGTATTTACTCTGATCACCGAACGCGTAGGATTAAAGCTGTAGTTAGATCGTGGGTAATTTAATTATCTTATCAGTTGCATATTGCTCACCAATTAGCAAAGGCGGGTGTGGCTTCATCTCCTCCCTGGCGCAGTGCAGATAGTTAACGGCAGTGTGCAGACACTTGGCCACACAGTGGGGCAGTTCCTCCGCCAGCTGCCTCAGCAGGGCCGACAGGAACTCGTCCAAATAAAGCCGGCCTTCGTCTACAAGGTGGGTCTGTACGAAGTCGTTGGATTTCTTCACTTTGAAAGTCTTAAATGTCTGCTTCAGGGTGAATTTGCTCGCCTGGAAATTGAGAACAAAGATTAAATAAAAATTAGGCAATTGCAATTTCCACCCATGTTCGTCAATAGACCTAAAAAAATGCTAAAGAGATGCTATCGATAGATGGCGCTAGTAATGTTGTTGTTGTAGTTGTTTAATATGCTTCAATGTAAATACTTCGATGAATCAGATGGTTTATTACATATGCTCTTATAGCACTCGAGTGTTAAGTGTCAAGAACGAGTGTAGTGTATGGTCCTTCGAGCCGGATACAGTTTAGACCAAATCAAATGTATCCAGTGTAGTGGTCCTTCGAGCCGGATACATTTTAGACTAAATCAAATGTATTTGCGTATTCAATAAGATACCATCTATCTCTATATCAAGAATACTTGTGCATAAAAAAATTGCAGGCAGACAGATTTTCGCATTAATAATTTTAGTATGTATTTATTAAAACCAGGTGTTTACCAAAACGGGAGTTACAGGCTTCGGTCCTAACTTCTGAAAATAAAGCATAGCAAATTGATCTTTATAACATAGCGAAACAGGCGTTTATTGTCCTAGAACTTACTCTGACAACGTTAGGGTTGTTGTCGCACAAGTGCAGTAGGAAGCAAGGCAGCGAGCTGATCGCTTGCTCCACTAACGCCTCGGAATTCACACGCTCCGCTATAATCCCGAACAACCTAAAACATTAACCAATAACAAATATTGTCAAATCACGTCCTGTTTGTTACTAAATACATACAAACATAAAATCACGCCGAGTCACTAACGGGGTAGGCAGAGAAGGTAGAGCGCCAGTTCTCTTTAGACTTACATACCTCTTTCGCTTTATCTAAATTGTGTCTTCATACATGCTCGCCGGTTTCGAGTACTCTTGACGTACCCGTCCTTGAGTCGATCGATATAGGTAAATAGCTATGTGTATAGGTGTAATGCGGATAAATTTGAATTTAACGCCAATACATAATTTTATCCTCACGCCTTCCCATAAGGGTCCCCGAAGGGGTAGGCAGAGGTGTATAGGTAATACCCACACACCCACTTTCCGCCAGAGGTATATCAGGTGCTAACGTGACAGATGGCGAGTCCATCGCCGTTACTCTAGCACGACTATACATACGCCTTTGAATTTCTTCTCAGACGTATGCAGGTTTCCTCTCGATGTTTTCCTTCACGGTAAAGCTCGTGGTGTGATTAATCACTGTACTTAAGTTCAGAAAAACTCATTGGTACAGTCGGGATTCTAACTTGCGATATTTGTGTCGCAGGCAACTGCTCAAACCACTCGGCCACCACGGCTCTAAATTTATACGAAGAAATCACTGAAAAAGCTCAACCAATCTTAATGGTTTATTCAATGAATGGTCCTCTTTTGCGAAATTGCTAGATTTTTGCGTAACATTTATAAATATTTCGTTCTAATAAAATCAACTGACCTTTATCTGAGCAGAGACTGCACTATAATAATCTATATTTGGATTTAATATTACAACTAGATTTTGAAGCAACTACAAACGTGTCATAGAACCAGTTTAACACAAATATTAGATCAATTAAAATTATTTAAAAAAATACATTAACATTTAAAATCGGCTTTAGAGGCAATAACCAAGACTGCGCTAAGTTTCTTTACATTTATCTAGTATCTTAAACTATTAATTTGTCAAAATACCATATTAATTTGACGTTGAAAAATACGTTAGCTACTTAAAATACGTTTTACTTACATTGCTAAATATACGGTGATACAAGTGACAGAATGGCGATGTATGTTTCATAAAATTTTTTGTTTTCAAAAATAGTTGTCTTCTAGTAGTTGTATATATTTTTTCAGAATGTTATAACTCTATCGTTACAGGGACAAATTTTTTTTTAACCTATTTTTAAGAAACAATAATAATAAGTGAAAAAAAAACTCAACTCATCTAATAAGAAGCTAAAGTATCTGACTGAAATTATTTCAATTCCATTTCCACAGCCCACTGTGAATACGACCACCAAAACAGTAAAATACATATTCAGACTATACAGAGGAGAAGACAGAATTTATGAGGTTTATTTTAATGTAGGGAACAGCAAAATTACCTTATAGAATGTTCCCTCAGCAGTGGGCACTCAGTGTTCATGAAGGGGCGTATCTTCTGGGAGATCGACAGCAATTCCCGGTCGTACTCCTTGTCAAGAGTACGCATTTCAGTAAGCAGTCTGCCGAGACCCTGCATGGCCGCGAGGGGCACGTTCTCTGAAGGGGCCCTATGAGAACAGGGATTGTTACATGCATACGTGCTGGGTGTAAAAAGTTTAACTTTATATTTTGTTCTGGTTGTGACAATCGTCGTGTAGAAAGCTTTACTTAGTACTTTAGTTGAAATGTGTTTGTACTTGAGTTGGAATGTGTTTGTACTTGAGTTGAAATGTGTTTGTACTTGAATTGAAATGTGCCTGTACTTGAGTTGGGATGTGTTTGTACTTGAGTTGGAATGTGTTTGTATTTGAGTTGAAATGTGTTTGTACCTGAATTGAAATGTGTTTGTACCTGAATTGAAATGTGTTTGTACTTGAGTTGAAATATATTTTTGAGTAGAAGCGTCAGTACTTATTATAAAAAAGACCTACTTGGAGGTCTGCGCGTCCACCCCCTGGCTCAGCGCGCCGAGGGCAGCGGGCAGCGCATGCGCTCGCTGCTCCGGGCTGAGCTGGCTGATGTTGGCGGCCCCGCGCAGGCACAGCGCCCGCACTCGGCCATTCTCGTCCTTCCACCCCGTGTTTAAGGTCGCTAATACTGTCTCTATGAGCACCGTATTCTCGTTACATCTAAAATTGTATATAAAAAAGCTACTTTGTTGCAATTATCTACATCCTAGGGAACGGTGTACAATTTTCCTTATATACCACTGGAGTGGCAATGAGTGTGTGGTGTAAGTGGAAGAAAATTGTATCGATTTATTGATATATTAATGATGTATCATTGAATTATTGATGAATTATTGATCGATTGACGATTGATTGATGGAATACTGATCATGTCTTGGTGGTTTCTCTTACCTATAGTTGAGCAAATCGGCCAAAAGCGCCAACGCAGCACACCGCTGCGGCGGCAGTTGCGAACGAGCGTACATGGCGAGCGTGCTCACTAGCTTGGGGAGGTGCTGCGGGCACTCGCGGCTCAACGAACCGCTCAGTATCGGTGCCAGTTCCAGCAGGGTCGTTGAAGAGTCCCCGTGCTCGATGCTCAAGCAAAGGGAACATGCTTCCCTCACCTGAAGGCACAATAGTGGAATTCTCAGTTGTCCTCTGGAATTCAGTGTTACCTACGTGGCTAGGTAATCATTTTTGCGATTGCACTACACGTTGAGTCTGAGTATCTTCTTTCATGCTTTCCATATGGCCGTCTTCAATCTATTCGCTATAATTGAACCTTGTAGGTGTTAAGTTACTTTGCGAATAACTTTATTGCTAATCATTAAAGTGCTTTGATAAAATCGAACTCTGTGCTACTGCTTTTCAAAACAATCCTCATTCCTCATAAATTAGAGTACTTACCTTGTGACAGTTGGCGAGCTCGAGGAATGCGTCGAAGGTCCGCGAGGTGATCCTAGCGGGAGAGAGGCGGATGGCGGGCAGGTTGGGCACGAAGCCGAAGCGCTCGTGGCGCGCCGCGGGGGCGTAGGCCGGGGGCTCGGCCTCCACGTAGCACGCCAGCGTGGTGTACACCACGCTGAACATCTCCGGGAACTTGGCCACGCAGCTGGCGCGCATGCCTTCCTCTTGCAGCATCTCGCCCAGGGCGCTTATGAGCTACACGTATCAGGGTATAATAAAAACATTAATATTAATAACAATATAAAAAAGCCGTGGTTGTACCCATTGTACCCATAAGTTTTTCTGAATTTAGGTATTAAATTAGTAGAAGTGATTAGTCCCACCACGAGCTTTAGGTGAAGGAAATCATTGAGAGGTAACCTGCATACGTTTGAGAAGAAGTTAAAAGGCGTATATTGTATGGTCGTGCGAATGTGTAGTCGTGCTAGAGAAACGGCGATAGACTCGTCATACATCACGTTGCTCACATATGCAGTTCCTGTCGATGTTTTCCTTCACCGTAAAGCTCGTACTCGTAATAACTGTAATTAAAGTCCAGAAAAACTCACTGTAGAAATGCGGTTTCGAACTCGCAACACTTTTGTTCCGACTACTCGGAACACTTGGCCACCACGACTCTCTTGCTTCAATACCCTTGAGGATATACATATTTCTAAACACAAAGTCCAACCAATCTGAATCCCAAAATAAATCAAAATCGGCTCAGTGGTTTAAGCGCGAAAACGTAGCTAACAGACAGATCAAGTTATTTCTAACACTATTAGTATGTACAATGTTTGCTTACAGTGAGCGGCTGTAGAGCAGCTATATGGTTCTCGGTGATGTGATACGGGTCCTCGTACAGTTCCACTGACGTCATCAGCCGCAGGAAGTTCTCCGTGATGGCCGGCGCCAGAGCGTCGTCGCGGGCGAGGCTACGCCAGCATGCCACCACGCATCTAGCAGTGAAATGGACAATACACAATCAAGTATCTTTATATATATTTCTTCTGTGCGTGTGTTTGTCACTGAACACGTCCTAAGCGCCTAGACCGATTTTAATGAGATTTTCTGTCTTCAGGTGGATTCGAGAATGGTTTAGATTTACAATTGGACCCGATAAATCCGCGATGGTATATTATATTTATCTTTAAAGGATGACCCACAGTTACCACTTTTATCTTTTACATATTATTAGTACCTCATTGCATCAGGGCGTAATCGGGGCGGGTCGCTAGTTTAATTATTATTAATCATTAAAAATAAACTCACGGCTTTAACGGGATCTTCTGCCCCAGCAACACGGCAGTGACAGCATTGGTGTGATGCCGCGTCAACGACGTCAGCGGCTTCATGAGCCTATGGCGAGCGTCCTCGTTCACTTCATCCATCGTACCCAGCATCACCTCCACTATCCTCTCAATATTCTGGTATAAATCTTGACCCTTTTTCACGAAGAACGCATCCAGCATCGAACTGATCCCCACACTCCTGAGCTCCTGACCATCATATCCGTCTAACAAACTCTCGATGAATTGCATCGTGTGGTGGTGAGGGATCTTGGACGATATTGTATCACAGAGCACGATGCAGTAAACATTGATCATGTTCAAGTCGTTAGTCAGTATATTGTTCTGAAGGTTCGTCAGGCTGGCCATACACTCGTCTTCAGGTTCGATGGAATGCCCTTCGTACAAGTCCTGAATTTGCACGATCACTTTGATACAATCAATTGTTGTTACTCGCACCGAGAAGTTGGTATCCGCCACTCCGGGCACGACCAAGCCGAGCAAGTAGCCCATCTGACCGAACTTACTCGGCGTTTCGTAATTAAGTTTAACGTTTCTAATATAAGTGTCCAAAATGACTTGGAGAATCATAAAAGACGCCGAGCGAATTTCGTCATTCTCGTGCCTAAACCATTCGATTAGCAGACCAATTAAATCGTCGATTGTGCTCAAGCAAGTCGATTGAATGATCAGCTCCTTTATCAATTGATGGAGCAAGGTCAGGCTGTCGTTGAGCGTCTTCGCTAATAAGTCGCTCTGCTCATTCGATTCAACTTCTACTTTTATTTTAAACGAGGGTAGTTCACTGAATATGCTATTGAACAGTACTCGTAAAATGGTGTTCCTCTCTTCAGGCAATATGCCTTTCTGGAGCTTGGTCAAGGCTTTGGAACACTTCACGATGATCGGGTACAGTTCGACGTTACGCTTCTCCAAATTGGAATTGTAAATTTGTTCTAAGACCGCGTTCAGAAGCTGCCACCTGTTCCTTAGTGTCACGTTATGGTGACCCGCTGGGTACAGGGCTTTGCTAATTTCGTACAATGTGGTGACGCTAGCTTTGCACAAATCAAACGGCGGTGCTGATTTCAGTATATCGTACAATATAGATGTGACATTTTCTCCCAGCCTCGCCAATACGTATACATCCAAGCACTCACTCGCCACTTTGCCATAACATGTTATAACCGCGTATCGCACCACGCCTAATTCTATTTCATTTTTGGAATGTCTCGAAGATAAGAAGTTCAATATCTTACTCCCTCTTTTAGATTCATTCTCTTTGTAGATAGCATCAAGTTCATTCAATACAAACTCGCCGTGTTGTCTAGAAGCGATACCGATTGCTTTGTTTACATAATCACAGCTGTTCATGGGAATGGACTTTAATGCCAGTAGAATTATCTTGAGGACTTTCTCGACCACTGCTGCGTTGGACATGTGACAGGCTAAGATGGCCAGATACTGCAATGACACGCCTTTTACCATTGGCGATTGCTTCTTGTTCAGTATCTGCTGGGATATTAGCGTAGCTATCGTTTCAACCCATTTGTTACTGTTCACTTGTTCCACCGCTGAAATCAGGAGGTCTAACACCATTCCGTGCCACTGCTCCTTAGACTCGCTCTTATCAACGAACTTCAATAGCCTTTGCACTTCCACCGTCCAGGAGTTTTTCAAATTCTTATGAACGTCGCCAGAATACTCTTCGAGGAAGATGAGCAGGTTCCTGTTCTTTTCAACTTGGTCTGGATCGACGATGTGTGTGATGCATCTAACGAAGACTAGGTCCGGATTACACTTTACTTCAACGTTTTTTTCTGCGTCGTCGATGATGTCCGAATTGTTTTGTAGAAGTGACGTCACGCAGTTGCTTACCGTGGACATTGAGCTGGTGAACTCGTCCACGGTTAAAGCAGTGAGTAACAGATTGCGCAGTTGCATTCGTATACTAGTCACAGAGTTACACATCAAAACGAGAGAACTTTTGCATGTGTCTTGCAAATCTGACACTTCGTGCTTGGATACACTTTGCGGCCCTTCGTATCCACAATGCTTTATGATAAACTCTATCATCGTGAAGTCCTCCGTGGTCACCATACAGTTCCGGTAGACTAACCCCACTATGGCTTTCACTAACAACTTCTTCATTTTCACCCCCTGTTCCATGGCAGTCATAACTTTGAGTATACTGATAAATTTTGTGGAGAAATTTTCCACGAAGACATGAGACGACGTCGTCAAGTGAGTAAGAATTATCACAGCTTTCATTCTATCCTTCTCTTGGTTATTCTTACATTGGTGTAAAAGGCTTTCTATGGTCTGGTCTGAGAACTGACCTGCCATGTGATCGAAACAGCGAAGTACTTCGAAATGGTTCTTGACTGACTGCGGCTGATCATAATCTGGCTCCAACAACACCAAGTTGAACAAAACGTGGTTGATGGAATTAATTGTACTGTCATTTAAACTCAGTTTGGGATTAAGTGGAGAAGGCGACAGAATATACGATATACATTGGCTGATGCAATAAAAGTTGAATGCTGGTTTTCTATACAAAGACAGCAATGAAAGCACGAATTTGTTGACTGTCTCATTAAATTGCCTTTCGGATATGAGCCTTGTAATCGGGCCAAGAGCTTCTAAGACGCATTCAGCGACTCTCGGCTCGTATGAAGGGAGCCACTGGTTGTACAGAACATCGAAAATTATAGAGAATTCTGTGACAAAATTGTCTTTTATGGATGTTATATTGTCATTGGCCACATTGTCGCCTATTTGTTCGGAGACGGCCACCGCAAAGTGTCCGAAAGCTGTAGGAAAATATATTTAATTAGGTCGGAAATTGTTAGGTCAAAGCACTAGACACAATCGTGCATGACGTGGAAGCAAAGGTCTACAGGGAAGTGAGGATATATTATTTGAGTAACTTTGTAATACTTACCATAAGCGAAAGCTTGCTTCAATATGTCTTGCTTGACTAGTGGGAGTAAGGGCAACATTTTGCCCAGGATCTCCTTGATGTGGGGCACGACTCCGTGTGTGTTCACAGCCGCTAATGTGCCCAGAGTATGGGGTATAGTGAAGTCTGGGACCGAAGCAGGGGACAGCTGGTTAATCAGGGAGCGGAGAACCTGTTGATTATCGGTAAAATCTATTTGCTGTCTTCGTTCATAACGAGATTTAATTCTAATTTATCATGAAATACTTATATATATATTTTATTTAATTTAAGATATGTGCCTGTAGATATATTTATCAAAAACGTGGGACGCCAAAACAAGAAGGCTATCTTAACTCCTTACTTAGTCAAAATAGCTAGTCACAGTATATTGCTGTTGGAAATACGAGGTGACCAACAAAGTCAAGTCTGTAGTAATTACTACTTCTGACCTTAATTACAGTGATTTATCACACCGCCAGCTCTACAGTCAAGGAAAATGTTGTGAAGAAATGCGGTTGAGAAGTACATATTTCAGAGACATGTGTCGTGTAAACATATCCCTATTGAACAGAGGGTAGTGGTTCACACTTGCCTATCCCTTCACTTAAGACTGGAAATGTGATTCCACATCTACCTATCTATATGAATATTAAATAGAGGCAGTCTGTTAGTATGTTTGAACAAAAAAAAGTAATTTAGATAGCCCAATTACTAAGCAAGGCATCATCATGCTACTAATTAAAGAAGAGGAGCAATGTACATATACATAATCAAATTTAACATGTAAAGGCAGCGGACTCGCTATATGTCACCTTAGCACCTAAAATATATCTCGGGCACAAAGTCAGTGTGTGGGTACTACATATACACCTCTGCCTACCCCCTTCGGAAACCGTGAGGGAAAGCGTGAGGATATACAAATATATACATTTAATATAAGTGAACCCATGATGCACAGATAGTTTAAAATATTTGTTGTAGAATACTGAAAACAGCATTGAGGTTTGGTTTGTGCAATCTAGAAACATGAAACCAAAAAACCATGAAAAAAAAATGTATGTTTGTATATAAAACTCTCTACTATAGAAGGATACAGCAATTTTCATATGAATATAAATAATTGATAACAAGTTCATATATGGAGCACTGATATAAAATAAACACAAGTATCACTCATAAGGTGATTCATTGTCATCTGGTTAAGCATTGGCAAACATCACCTTACAAAAATATTTTTCCTGAAATAGCAATAATAATATTAGAAGATATATCTTCATTTATCAGGGTTTTTTTTTTATACTACTAGAGTTGCAAACAAGCATACGGTCCACCCTATCCGCCTATTTACGCTTACAATGCCGAAGTATCACTTGCGCGTTGCCACTCTGTGTTCGGAGAGTTATACTGTGTTGGCACAATATCCTCCATGGGGAGGGGCCAAGGAGCTCATTACTGGAAACCTTATTCACCGCATAGGAACACAACTCAAAAAAAAATGTTATTTGGCTACTTTCTATAAGGTGGAGGTCCTGCCCCAGTCGGGCAGCTCCAAATTCGAACAGAAAACCTGTTAAGACCTACCTCTCTTAAATAAAATAAAGGTGTATGTACCACACACACTATTTCACTAGTGATCTCTACATATTTAGCGTGTATGATAATGATAGTGGAGAGTGAAAGGATTCTTATGGCTGTGTTTGATTAGCTGTGGGACTATAAAATTTTTATAATTACTATTATAAAATAATAATAGCAATAAAATTTAATTTTATTATTATTTACATCACGCCAAGTCCCTAACAGGGTAGGCAGAGAGTATAGAGTGCCAGTTCTCTCTAGACTTACATACCTCTCTCGCTTTGTCCACATTCATCAGTCTCTTCATATATGCTCGTCGGTTTCGAGTACTCTTAACATTCCCGTCCTTGAGAGTCGGATATGTATGTATTATTATTTAATTTATAAAGGCTAAAATAATGTTAGATAAGCCTGTATGTAAAATAATGCTGTTTATATGGTAGACAGAGAGAAAAGAGAAACTTTCATGATAATAATATGACTTATTTATCACCGAGAATTATAAAATATGCTCAAAATTGTGGACTGACTTGACTGGAGAAAATGTCTTTATTGTAATATATTGAAGTAAATACATCAAGAAATGAGATAAACATTATCATAAAAGTTTTAATTAACCTTTGCTCCTTTATATTAACATGTACAGGTTTCCTGACTATGTATTCCTTCACCATATGATTAATGGTGTTTACTAGAATTAATCAAAAGAGGTTTGTAACCCTAGACAGGAGTAGAACATCAATATAAATTAGAAATGCTTCTAAATCTGTACACCATCCTACCTATCCCTTTGGGATTCCATGTGGGAAGCAATTAAGACATACAAAGGATTTTTTCTACCTTTAAGGAAACTTAAGAGTTTACATGAAGCATGGCTTACCAAATCCAAATACTCATGTCCAACGGCTACCAGCACAGCAGATGCACCCATCTGTACTTTTGGTTCATAATTGACTGTCTCAACCATAGCTCTTTGCATGGAATTAACAAGGTTTGTAGCCACTTGGGCATCTAATCTCTTCACCTGATTCACACAAGTTTGTTCTAGAACTCTGTAACAATAGTATGAGCATGAATAATAGTTGTCAAGTTTATATTTTATTAATATTGTTGATTATGAGATGGTAAAGGTATCTAACTATCAGTAATTATATTGTTTGGGGGTTCCATGAAGAACTCGGCATGATTATATGAATGTATTATAAAATTATAGCAGATAACCAGCTGTATGCTGCCCAAAAGTACAACAGCTAACTAATAGACTAACCACTGCCTTATTTTTGCTTAAGATGTTAGTGCAATGAAAAAAATAATTTGAAATTTAAACTCACTTAACTATATTCCCCAACTGGATTGGATTGGATTTGACAGTGTTCTTGTAAAACTCGCAAAATATTTCTAACACTTCGTTTGGATAAGTATTTGCAATCTTCGTTAGAGACTTTATAACGACATTATTTACTGAATTGTCGCTATCCCCGACCGCATTTATAAGCACCAGTACCGTATCTGTAAATAAAATTACATACATATGTTTCTATCGATGAGTAGAAGCCATAGCCGACACATTAAATAACTCCTATTTAAGCAAGTAACTAACTAAATATCTACCTTTCAAACATTCGGGTTTTGTCGACGACATTGTCACTATATCACATATCTTTTTGTGTACCCGATAAAATGTAACAAAAACTACTGTGAATTGTTGTTTTCCAAATAAAAATTATAAATAGAGACTTATTGTATTGAAAAACACAATTCATTCGCAAACCACAAACTAAGTGAAGACCTAGCAGCTGAGCTGTCACTGACACTGACTGACATGAAACTAATTAGACTGACAGCCAAATGACAAATACAACTAAGATGACAAATGACATTGACATATATAGCTTAAATGTTACCCAATCGTTATTACCTAATGCTACCTTGTTTTTCTACTGTAGCTGAATAGCTTTAATAATAAATAAAAATTATTACAATTACGAAGGTAATGCAATGTATAACTAGTTCTGAAAAATCCATCCTGTAATTTAGATGGACAGTAACATGCTTAATACTCTATGCGCTATTCGTACGCTCTTAACGTTCCTTCCTTATCCCGTTTCGATATCTACCAGGCCTTCCTAACCCTCTTCCCTACTGTGATGCCTGTCATATATGACCACAGCTCAACTGCATAATGTTTTATCCTTCTTCTCTTGCCATATCTACGTCTTATTTCTATTTATGTTTAGATAGACATGAAAATATTTAATAACATGTTTTACACAGTGGAACACATATGTAATAGATGAATTTGCTAAATTGTTTATTAAACACTGAGTCATACCAACACGTTAAATTGTTTGAGCTAAGTGCTGTTTAAATTTATCAAACTTTTGGCTTGTAGTTTTAACCTAACGGATTAATAATGATGTGTACATACTTACTTTCTCTATATTAAAATATTGGACTTTTGTAATCTTTAAGTAGTAGGTATGTAGTTTTTATCTATAATATCGTTGTGTTTTGTGCACTTTGAACAAGATTTATGATTGGTCTCCGTTGCACTCCAACTAGATAGCGCCTCACTTCATCGAATCGAACCGAGGTGTAGGCAAAGATGTAAACCTCATTGGGTGTAGCCCCTGCCAGCATTACTTTTTAATTTACCTTTACGGTTATAATATCTTGGTAAGATATCGATAAAAAATGAAAGCTTTCAAGGATAAAATAACCAGTTAGATAACAAGATTTGATTCAATAATATGATATAATATATTTCAAAATAGTTACTATATCTACGTACTTCATTTTCTTTTACATGTTGATCAAATAATTGCGCGCCCAATAAAACGTTCGAACGTTCGTATCGCAATTCGCAGTTCGGTTCGTCCGGGGGCGTTCCACGAATGAACGAAACGGAAGAAAGTGAGTTGAGTGACTTGATTTGAGTGAGTTAGTTAGTGTTGACTGTTGCTTGTCTTTTCACTCACCAGCTAGCCTGCTAGTGCCAGCCGCAAATCTTGCACAATTCGTGATTATCGCGGACGTGCGGATCCATTCGGGAATATTCCTTCTTTGAAAAACGAAAATAAAACTCTTATTACGCCATTTTTTATCCACTTAGACGTTGTGTGTTACCGTATGAATACCAAAAACTACTTTCACCGGATACATCGATAATTTGATTAACGAAATCAAGGGGCTCGCCAATTTCTTAACGTTCCTACAAGTCAGTGTATTTGAGTATATTATTTTAATACAGAATAAAGTAATACAATGTATCCGTGCTCATGGTCAGTAAACTTTATACCATCAGTGTGATGTACCTTGTGGTTAGTTTAAGTGACAAAGCAAAAGTGTTGGCTACCGTTCGAGTCTATTATCCTATTCGTGAATACGTTGTGTCGGGAACTGGGCACTCGGCTTAGTCGTCGCGGGGCTCCAAAGCGGTAAATACGGAGGCGCAGATCCTGCTTCGCATCATTTATCGTCAGGATTGCGGTGAGTGTGGTTCCTAGCCGCGGCGCTACATACCTCTTGTAGTTATGCTTCCCTAAAAGTGATGGTCAGTTTAATTTTGTTTCTTCACATTTATGTACTTGGCATCTGACATTGAAGGCGGTGCGATCAGCCGCCCGTTAGTCTTAAAATAGCTATATAATGTCAAAGAGTGCCCTGGCAGCGGCGCGATCAGCTGATCAGCAGTAGATCTGCTTTATTCTAATTGTTTCTTTATTGGAGCATCTCTCACGTAATCGGCGCGAGCATAATCACTTGGTTATTTTATAAACTGATAATGTTATCAGGAAGATAAAGTCAGTGTAACATAAATTGGCAGACTTGACACAGATACTGTGATTTGAACTTTGTCCTCTTACAGATTTAAAGATGGTACAGCAAGATTTGACCTAGACTGGACGGTGGGTGTTTTATGAACCAGGCATCTCAAGGGATGGCTCGGGGTGGCTCACTGGTGTGAGCTCCGAGTGAGCATCGGATACTGCAGTGTAGTGTTGTGCGGTGTCTAGTCAAGTGATAGTGCGTGTTTAGCCGGAATGCCCTCCGTCATGTTGTCAGCTGTGCTTGAAGAGGAGCCTGACCTGTACGAGGCGTTCCCTCCTCATGTGGACCCCACTGGCATCACTATCCTCACTGATAGCCCACCAGGTAATTGAATCACAATTCTCCTAGGAACTTCATTAGATTCCATTCACATCTATGGTTTTTACACTGAAAAATTTTACACATTAATTTATTACATAATTAGCTGAAAATTCAAAGCCATCATGTGATACATACATGTAAGTAATTAATATAGTATACATTTAAACTGATAATGTTTCACCTACCATATATATTTTATCACTAAAATATCACACCAGATTGATTGAGGTATAGATTTACTGCCTTATATTGGAAAAAATCTAGTTTTGTTCTTTTTTAATTACCTAATGATATTGGCAGGATCATTGATAGTTTTTTACATTATTTAATATTAAGGAAAACAGGTTAGATGTTCATAATGGATTGATTTGAAGAAACATAAACATAATCATCAAATTGTCATCAAAATCATGTTTTCTCATCAAATGCTTTACAAAAGTTATTAAGGTATTATGTATTTTATTTGATGGACACAAAACACTAAATTCTTTGTTTGTAATAAATATATGGTCAAAATAACAAAGCACTTAGTAATATTGTCCTCTGCATGTTTCTGCTAATTTGTGAAACATGAAAAATAATATGATAGACAGAAAAATCCTTCAGTGTGGCACTGATATATGTAAATAGGTGTACAAATAGACAGTTTAGTAGTTAATAAATAGTACCTTAATATTACTGTGATAAAGTTCAATATGCTTATTGTTTACTGAATAACCATAGAGAATTGAAAGAATGTGGGAAAAAATATCTGTATCCTCTATTTAGAACTTATAACAATGGTCTATTTGATTTGCTGTGATTTTTATGCCTATAGGTGTTAAGTTAAACAATCTTGGAATTATGTCTTTTTAAACAACTAAAATCATTATGAACAGAAAGTTATGTTCTTTTTATAAACTTTGCATTAATTACTACAAATAGCAAAAGAAAAACTTTGTTTTTTTTTGTGTAGTAAGTACTACTCACAATTGGGGTAGAATTTTAAAAATGTGCCTCATAGTTGGGGGTGATCTTATAATGGATTGTCCTGGATTGCAAGATAATATCTCACAGTCATGCATGATCTTGCATCTGTCACACTACCTATACACCTCTGCTCACCCCTTCGGGGACCCTTATGGGAAGGCGTGAGGATATACATACATCACGCCGATTTCCTAATGGGGTAGGCAGAATAGAGTGTCAGGGTATATTATTATTATTATCTCATAAATATTCTGGATACCTCAAATACCTAGTTTATTCGTAGTTTAGGCAGAGCAGATAGGATTAAGCAATAGGTATCAATGATGATGAATACTAATGTATAGTGTACCAGCATGGTAACAAATGAATATACACTCGTCTTACAAGTGAGTACTCAGCTATGTTTTGTCTAGCAAACTACATAATACACTATTAATACGTAGCTACTTACCTAGACAATCTAGTGCCTAGACTATATCCCAGCTAAAGGATACAACGCGAATATCTCATGGCTCTCCATATTAAAATCTGAAGTCTGAATTTTTTTTTCATATTTGAATCTAAAAGCTGTTATATATATATATATATATATATATATATATATATATATATATATATGTATATATATATATATACTAGCTCTCCCGCCCAGCTTCGCCCGGGTGAAAAAATTAAACTTCCTGAAACACGATCGCAGCGCCACCTATCGGGTCCAATTGTGATGTAAGCTATCCTATCTTGTGCAAATTTGATTGAAATCGGTTAAGTAGTTTAGGAGTCCATCGCGGACAAACAACGTGACACGTAATTTATATATATTAAGATATAAAGGATGAGTGACGAAAAATAGACTCAATCTCGAAAAAAGAGAATCCATTATTGCATTTTTGCAGTAAAGACATATTTCTTTTAGCACCGTGTTTGCTACTTAATTTATTAGTTAAGGGGTACCTAATTTATTATTTAATTAGTTAGTTAAGGGGTTCGGTTCGTGGAGCCAAAAGTTTGAGAAACCCTGTCCTAGATCAAATCGATCGAACAGACAAGGACTGAACGTCTAGATTACTTTCAACAAAACGTTGAACGTGGATAAATTTAAAGAGGTCGTTTAGTCTAGATAACTGGCGCCCTACACTCTGTCTACACCGCCGAGTCGGTGGTGATATAGATGTATGAAAATTAAAAAAAAAAGCTCGGAACTATGGCAATACAATAAATAGCGTGTAATGTTACCCAACCATTGATTTCCCTGAAGTCGTTTATGTCCCAGTGCATTGTTTGTGACAACAGAGGTGTGTTTTGGATCTCGTTGTCCAAACATTAACGACAATGCTTGGCTAACATGTAGACTGAGGAGTTCATGGCATGCTGTGTTCTTTTAGAGTTCCATACTATTAAGAACCCTAATTATCTCTCCATCGCACCTTTTTTTTCTACTGAGATGACGAACTAGCGTATGATCTGCTTGATGATAAGCTGTGACCGCCGCGTATGGACACTGGCAGTGCCAAGCTTATAGAACATATTTTTTTCTTATCACCAGGCGACTAGGAATCGTCAAAGAAAAGTGATTAATTGTTTACGTCTAATTCAGAGTAAATAATTATTTGACAGCGATCGATAGGTTTTGTTTTTTTTGTGTGTAATGCTTCTTTTAGACCTTGGGCCTTTAGTCCTAATAAATAAACATGGCGGCATTACACAGGACGACAGCTGATTTATATAATTAATAACAAATAATAATATGAGCCGTTTGGCATAAGATCGTGGAAAGACCATCTGCTTGTGATGTTTCGCCGCAAGTTTCTCTAATTGCTAAAGAAAGTTGAGCAATTATATTCATGGCTACTTTATAACCTTGCAAGTAGGTATTTAATAATATAATAATAAATTTAATAGAAGCAGGCACAATTTGTTAGTTTTTTCTGTACATCATCTGCGTCTGATTCCACAAGTTCAGTGATACCCGGGATGAAATAATAATAATAATATATCCTCACGCCTTTCCACAAGGGTCCCCGAAGGGGTAAGCAGAGGTGTATAGGTAATACCCACACACGCACTTTCCGCCAGAGGTATATCAGGCGCCAACCTGATAGATGGCGACTCCATCGCCGTTACTCAATGTGACCTGAGTAATTATTATTATCTCCATTAAATATTCTTTTAAACTGTTCACACACACAAAAACATACGTACACACACAAATGCAAGTTTATGTTCATGAAGTCTGTTAAATTTAAGTTAGTTCTGAGAACTGACCAGGAAATGTTTCCATGCCAATCATCATTTTCGTATAATATATCCACAGCTACCATGAAAATCCCCTAAGGAGTAGATAAATAAAATATATGTATATATATATTATATATACGTATGTAAACGTAATCAAGTTTCCTCTAGATATTTTCATTCTCACAATTTAAAGCTTGTAGTCTAATTAACTATTATACCTGCAGTAAAGAGTCGTGTTTCAAACCTACAAACTTTGCGTTCTAGGTGAATACACGGCCACCATGACCAAATCTATAAATTAAATTAAACCATCAAGCTTGCATTTGCTAGTAAGGCTTTATTCCGGATCTGATTCATCGCCTGTCCTTTAAAAATCCTTCAGATCTTAATAACGATACGCGTGTGTAGTGTTCCGCTATCTTTTACAATTTCCATAATGTTTAAACAAAAAGTTATTTCGGTATCAACTACGTTCCTATATGTACCACTAGCTGCTACCCGCGACTGTACTTGGTTAAAAGTTAACAATTTATGAATAATTAGATGACACATATTTCTTTATTTATTACCGAAAGTCTATATGTAAATTTTCCGATAACTAAGTTGAGGAATTATGCAAATATCATACAAAGTTTCAACCCCTATTTAACCACCTTGAAGACGTTAAAATCTTTTTGCCAAATTTAATTGCGATTTTCTCAGCCTCAGTCGTGAAAAAGTTTAAACAAACGAGTTACTTTCGCATTTATAATGTTAGTATGGAACTTACCGTGTTGTTAATGAGATTGCTCTTATCAGCAAAGGATGCAACCAGTTCTCATCTCGAGCTAATAGGCCTTATCAAACAAATCTCGTTGATAACACAAAGCGAAGAGTTATCTCAAGTATGTACCTACTTGGAAGCGATAATGTAAGTACTTCACGACTTCTTAAGTACTAGTTTATTTGAATAATTATAAGTCTGCATATATACGTTTTTATATACATCATTACGCTGAATCTCTCACGCGGTAGACAGAATGAGTAGAAATTTATTTTAAGTATGTATTACCTCTTAAACGGGGGCAGATTACCTCTCGATGTTTCCCTTCACCGTAAAGCTCTTGGTGTGACTAATCAACGTAATTAAGTCCAGAAAAACTCATGGTACACACGGGATTCGAACTGGCAAATCTTTGTGTTGCAACTGCTCGAACCACTCGGCCATCACGGCTCATGTATTTTATGTAATGTTCATATACCAATTGTGTTATTTTAATTGAGTGCAAACTACGCTATAACTTAATACTAAATACTAAATCCATGAATAAAATGGCTACTCAAGGAAGCGCACAGTCATATTTAACGCGGACGAAACCGCGAGGCGCAGTCTGACTAAGAAAATATATACATATACGTATATATATATAGCGGTCGGTAGATATAAACCGGTCTAACGGGATCGGTATATCCATAACCGAATCTCAAAAATAATTAGGTCTATTCAGTTCAATATAGTCATCCCATACTCTTAATAAACTTCCGGCGCTTATCATTAACTAAACTGAAATCTGTGGACATGGTACGATGTCTTCCGACCAATGACGTCGCTTTCTCAAAAGTGGGGGTAACACGCCATTCGACGTTAGGCAGTCTTCGTGACCATTCTCTCTTGCAAAAGAACGGAACCACGGTGTCAACGTAATATGCGTGTATAGCAAACGTTACAATAATATGGATAGCTTTTCTTCGAGATAGATTTGATTCCTCTTACCATAAGATGTTTATGGTGGAAGTTAGACAGAGGTTTTAGAAGTAAGGTTTGACTTTTTTGGCGTCTCGTGGTCTTTACTGTTTAATTTTCAGTTCATTAAAAGTTCTTTCTCTTTCTTGCGTCTACGGCCGAGGAGTTGCAGGAGATGGTAACTGCTATGAGTGGAGCTTTTATTAGAAAGGGAATGAAGATGAATGTAAAGAAGACGAAGGTATTGGTGTTTGAAAGAGATGAGGCAGTGTCAGAGTGCAATATCGTGATTGGAGATGAACAAATTGAACAGGTGAATGAGTTTGTGTATCTGGGATCAAAGTTTACAAGAGATGGAAAGTGTGAGAGTGATATTGAAAGAAGAGTGAATGCAGGAAACATGGTGAATGGAGCTTTGCACTCCTTCATGGGCAGTCGGAATGTGTCTTTCAAGGCTCGTTTGGCTGTGCATGGGGGAGTGTTGGTTCCGACACTCATGTACGGAAGTGAAAGTTGGGTATGGCAGAAGAAGCATGAAAGCCGAATAAATGCAGTTGAGATGAGAGCGTTAAGAAGTATGATAGGAGTTAAACTGAGTGACAGGATAAGAAATAGTGAGATAAGGAAACGTTGTGGTCTGAAAGAAGATGTAGTGACAAAAATTGAGAAAGGTATGCTGAGATGGTTTGGCCATGTCGAGAGAATGAATGAAGAACGATTGACGAAAAAAGTGTATAAGGCGAGTGTGAATGAAAGTGTTGGAAGGGGTAGACCTAGACGGACGTTTCTAGACCAAATTAGGGACGTCTTGAAAAAAGGTCAGGTCAAGAGTACCCTAAACCGAAGAGCATGTATGAAGAGAATAATGAAAGTGGACGAAGCGAAAGAAGTATGTAAGGATCGTAGCAAGTGGAAAGAAGTGGTCTCTGCCTACCCCTACGGGAAAGAGGCGTGATTATATGTATGTATGTATTAAAAGTTCTGTTACTGCTTAGAATTCCTCCCAAAAACTCCGAGATGCATTGAAATACGTGATCTCGCAATGTCCATAGTTATGTTTTATTATTCAAGTCCGTTTCTACAAAGTGTTTTACTTTGTAGAAACGGACTTGTACGTTGTTATAGGGCTGCGCTAAGCCTATAACTGTAATTGAGCTATTGTGGATAGATGACACTAGCAGTTTTTGGGTGGCTGCTTACTGAATTCAGACGCTTTACTATAAATATATATCCTCACGCCTTCCCACAAGGGTCCCCGAAGGGGTGGGCAGAGGTGTATAGGTAATACCCACACACCCACTTTCCGCCAGGGGTATATTAGGTGCCAACGTGACAGATGGCGAGTCCATCGCCGTTACTCAAGCACGACTATACATACGCTTTTGAATTTATTCTCAGACGTATGTAGGTTTCCTCTCGATGTTTTCCTTCACCGTAAAGCTCGTGGTGTGACTAGTCACTGTACTTAAGTTCAGAAAAACTCATTGGTACGGTCGGGATTCGAACTTGCGACCTTTGCGTCGCAGGGAACTGCTCGAACCACTCGGCCACCACGGCTACTTTTTACTATACCACGATATCAGCTACGCTTTACTATATCACGAGTAAAACAACCCAAATCCGATAAAATGCTTCTGTTTACAAGCGCGATTTGTTTTGCACGTCTGCTATGAAGAGTAGTTTTGCTAATAGCATAGCTGTCGAAATTACATACTATTACTGATAGCGCCCTTACGCCCGATAGGGACCCTTGTGGGAAGGCGTGAGGATATATATATATATATGTATATATATATACTGATAGCGCAACGCCTCCTCGGAAGCCACATTATATAGACAACACTCCTCCGGAATTAGCTTTTGTAAATAATATACTTTGCGCTTAGGTCAAATCAATCGAACACTCAAGGGAACATCAATAGATGATATGAAAAGACAGAAGATGTGTGTGGTGCGAAGGAGGTCTGTAAATCTAGGGCGAACTGGCCGCTCTCTATCTCAGTCTACCCCGTGTCGGACTCGGCGAGATGATATCTATCTCACTTACTTATACTTATTACTTATAATATTATAAATGTGAATGTAAGTTTGTTTGTTACGCTTTCACGTAAAAACTACTTAATCGATCATCATAAAACTTTGTACAGATATTCTTGGAGGTATTAGAAGTAACATAGGATACTTTTTATTGAAAAAATAACACATTTTTACGACAGAAAAAAAAGCCGTTTTGCTGAAAAAGGTGATGGCTTTTATCCAGGATTAAGACATAGAATACATTTGAATCCCGAAAGATTCAAAGCTCTAATATGATAAAGGCAAAAATATGTATGTTGCTCTTTCCACGCGGTCGAAGCCGCGGGCATAAGCTAGTAATATTATAAATGTGAATGTAAGTTTGTTTGTTACGCTTTCACGTAAAAACTACTTAACCGATCATCATAAAACTTTGTACAGATATTCTTGGAGGTATTAGAAGTAACATAGGATACTTTTTATTGAAAAAAAAATCATTTTTACGAAAGATAAAAAAGTCGTCCACGCCGACGAAGTCGCGGGCACAGCTAGTATATTATAAATGCGAAAGTTTGTGAGGGTGTTTGTTACTCAATCACGGTTGAGAAGTTCAACGGATTTGGTTGAAATGACGTTCAAATGGTAGATGCTATAGCTGGATTAAAATTGCTATATATATATACTTACATATATAAAAATATGTTTGAAAAAAATGGCCAGTGACCTCAAATTTTGCGCCAGTAATACTGCACGGCTAACGTGTGCATCTTTTTCTCCTATAAGAATCGTCTAGATCGGATAACTTACGTATACGATAGGTTTGGGAAGAACCCTTTCTACTCTCCAGTCTTATGCATACGCAACACTTTAGTCGAGGAAATATGACTCAACTTAGCGTACCAAGTAAAGACGTCTGGTCATACTATTTCGGAACATTATGCAATCAATTTAAATCGATGACTAATCCATAGTATTAGCCATTAGCGCCAAATTTATAATAATAATAATATAATATATCCTCACGCCTTCCCACAAGGGTCCCCGAAGGGGTAGGCAGAGGTGTATAGGTAATACCCACACACCCACTTTCCGCCAGAGGTATATTAGGCGCCAACGTGACAGATGGCGAGTCCATCGCCGTTACTCAAGCACGACTATACATACGCCTTTGAATTTCTTCTTAGACATATGCAGGTTTCCTCTCGATGTTTTCCTTCACCGTAAAGCTCGTGGTGTGACTAATCACTGTACTTAAGTTCAGAAAAACTCATTGGTACAGTCGGGATTCGAAATTTATAATAATTATGATAATTATTGATAGCGTATCTTATGACAACATACAGGGTTCGCACAAGGGTTCTTGAAAGTAAGGCTAAAGATGTAAACATGTTTCGCTCGGAGGTGTATAGATGGAGAGTCTGTCGCCATACCTCACGCTCTTGGCTTCACATACGAGTATTTTCATCTCAAATAATCCTTGTGTATAATCTTCACGCTTTTCCACAACAAGGGTCCCCGAAGGCTTTTCGCCGGCGATATATTTTAGGTAAAATCCGTGGTGGCCGATTGGTTCTAGTAGTTCCCTGCGACATACAGGGATAAGTCACACCACGAGCTTTACGGTGAAGGAAAACATCGAGAAAAAACCTGCATACTTCTGAGAAGCATTTCAAAGGCGTATGTATAGTCTTTCTTGAGTAACGGCGATGCACACGCCATCTGTCACGTTGTTACTTAAAATATATCTCTTGCGGAAAGTGGGTGTGTAAGTACATCCTTGCAGGAAGGCGTGAGGATATATTATTATAAAAAAAATACCCCCTACCAATTTTTACCTTGTTTTCACATAAAAATCTGCTGTAGCGATAAGAAATCCTTAAGGGACATATAATTTTGAGGACATATGTACAATCTACCAATATTGTAAATGCGATAGTTTGTGAGGTGGTCTGTTCCTCTTTCATGCAATAACTACTGAACGGTTTTGGATGAAATTTTGCACAGAGATGGAGTACAGACAGATTATAAGTTGGATTAAGCCAGGTCAGGTTTTATTCCTGAAAAAAAAAACAATTAAATTAAATCGCGGGTCATGGACTACAGATAGTGCCATTGTCGAAAACGCGCCCCACCAATTTCGAGTCGAGGGGGTCGCGGGATTCGGGGTGTATGACCCGAGTCTATTTATGGTAGTGTGCGTGTGCACAGATAGGTAATCAGTGTAACGATAATGCTAAAAAATTTGTGGAAGGTTGCACACTTACACTATAAACCGTAGTGAAGAATAGTGGAGTGAATCTTCGTGGATGGCACTATCTATAGTGATATCTATATATATATATCCCTTTCGCACAGTTGAATAATGCTAACAAAAACACCTCATGTTACGGTTGTTAAGTAATAAGGATAATTATGCATGTACGTTATGTATATTAACTACTAGCTGTCCCGCCCAGCTTCGCTCGGGTGAAAAAGTTAAATTGCCCGTAACACGATCGCAGCGCCACCTATTGGGTCCAATTGTAAATCTAAACCATTCTCGAATCTAGCTTAAGACACACAGAAACACACAGAAAGCTTCGCCCGGGTAAAAAGGTAAAATTCTTGAAACTCGATCGCAGCGCCACCTATCGGGTCCAATTTAATATAGCCTATGTTACTCGGGGATAATGTAGCTTTCCAAAGGTGAAAGAATTTTTGAAATCGGTCCAGTAGTTTCGGAGCCTATTCATTACAAACAAACAAACAAATCTTTCCTCTTTATAATATTAGTATAGATTAATAACTTTGTTTGAGTGACAATTGGTTCTTATGTGGGTATGTATGTATGTTTTCGAAATGTATGTATTATTTTCTTATCAAATATCAAACATAGCTAGTTGTAAGTGTTTGGATTTGACGAATAAGACTATGTCAAACCATTCATACATTAACAATACTACAAATAATGATGTGGGAAGTACTTATTTGTTTAAGAAATGCATTACTGAACGCTCGTTCTGTGCTAACTTTGTCTTTTTATGATTCTAAAATTGTCAAGTGTGTATGAAGTTGGACAGCGCAACACATTTTTACAAGCATACCTACACAAATACGTGTTATCACGCCGAGTCCCTCACGGGGTAGGCAGACAAAGTTAGAAGCTTCATCTGACTACATTGTACACTTGTTAAAACAATACATACGAGTCAACTAGGGGGGCGTGTATATACCTATAGAAGACAAGTCCTGCCGTGGTGGCCGAGTGGTTCGAGCAGTTGCCTGCGACGCAAAGGTCCCAAGTTCGAATCCCGACTGTACCAATGAGTTTTTCTGAACTTAAGTACAGTGATTAGTCACACCACGAGCTTTACGGTGAAGGAAAACATCGAGAGGAAACCTGCATACGTCTGAGAAGAAATTCAAAGGCGTATGTATAGTCGTGCTTGAGTAACGGCGATGGACTCGCCATCTGTCACGTTGGCACCTAATATACCTCTGGCGGAAAGTGGGTGTGTGGGTATTACCTATACACCTCTGCCTACCCCTTCGGGGACCCTTGTGGGAAGGCGTGAGGAAGACAAGTCCTAGTTATTTTATTTATTTATTTATATATGCTTTATTGTACACTATATTTAATTTAGATAGTACATCATAGGCTAAAAGTACAATTGGCGGTCTTATCGCACTCGGCGATCTCTTCCAGACAACCATTGGATGGAATACATTAATATTTAGATTTAGATTTTGGTAGTTGGAGGTGTACGGCATCTTATTAAAAGAAATTAAATACATAAAATGTATATATATATTTATACATGTCGATACAAATATATTTATTTATAATTATTGCAGAGAATTTAGGTAATGTTCCTTCACAAGTAGTTTAAAGGAATGAGATGTCTTTGCTTGCCTTATGGTCAATGGCAGCGCGTTCCACAGGCGCACTGCTTGAACGGCGAAGGATTGGTCCATATAGCGTGTCGTGTGGATCGGCGTACTCAGCTTTAAGTTTTCCGATGATCTCAACAGTCGGGAATGAGACTCATAAAGAAACCCGAAACGATCTTTAAGATAAGAAGGGGAAGAAGGAGAAAAAAGAATAGCAAAAAGTAAGGAAAGAATATGAGTATTCCGACGAGTTATATGAAGATTTACTAGAAATTTCAAGTAGGTACATCAATAACTGACGGCTGTTACGCAGTGAGAATCACGACTTGTTTAAGATCGATTTATTAGAGACTTATTACAAATTTAGGGAACTAGTAGTGTGAACACGATGGAGTCAGGAATGGAAGTGTCGAAGGAACGGAGGGTGTGGTACTTATATCTAAAGGAACATAGTGTGCACTTAACTTATCTTAAGAGTGTGCCCCTAGCTAATCTTAACTAATGCTTGTTAAGTGACAACAGATGTCTTAAGAGCCTAGCTTATCTTACGAGTGTGCCCCTAGCGAATCTTAACTAATGCTTGTTAAGTGACAACAGATGTCTTAAGAGCCTAGCTAAGAGTGTGCCCCTAGCGAATCTTAACTAATGCTTGTTAAGTGACAACAGATGTCTTAAGAGCTAGTGAGTATGAATAGTAATAGAATGACAGATATATTTATAGCTATCGACTATGAAAGAACTTAATTAATTAATTACAGGAAAAGATAGTGGTTTGATATACTTAGGTTAATAATTAAGGTAGGTTTAACATAGTAACTAGAACTAGGTATAACATAACACCTCCCCCCTTAGAACAAAGATTGAGCAGAGTTGCTCGATTTTTGAGGAGTTTGGCTTGGAGAGATTTCTTCTTCGTCTTCGGATACACACGAAGTAGTAGTGGCGTTCAGCGATGTCATAGGGATTTCGATATGTTGACGGCGTTGAGAACGATCAAAGCAGTTGTTAAATATTTGTATACAACCGTCTTGGTGTGACGATGAAGAGGGTCTACATGATGGTATATATTTGCAACATTTTATGCAGAGATAACTTAGCATGATGAGCCCGATGACGGCACCCATGAGAGAAAATTTTGCAGTGTGTTTTTCATAAAATGTTGGTTGATTTTCGTGTAGCAGCTTAGAATGAATCTTTATTTGTTCTTTGATTGAATTGAGCGAATCCAATGGAATACTGTTTAGCTTGATTGGCAGTAAGTCTGGTCTTTCTAATTTGATTTTTGATTGGATGCAAACGTTTTCGATGTCGACTGTGATTACAGGATGCGTTATGTTCATTGATTTGGGTTCTTCAGCTAAAAGTGTAACAAGGGCTGTGTACATTTTACAGCCTTGTTCTAGAGATATTATGCCTGCTCCAGAAATTTCGCCGTGCGTTGTCTTGCCTTTGCATTCCAATGCGAATGGGGTATTATGTTGGACTATGTAGATCCAATTGTTATTTTTTAAAGCTTGAAACGTATTGATGCGTGCAGAGAAGGTGGTGACATCGCATGTTTCAGGAACATTTGTGCTGGCTGAAGTTAGTATTTGGACCTCGCAGATTGGTCTCGTGTTGATGTTGTAGATAGGAAGATCCTTGCAGATTTTGGCCTTGGTTGTGAAGTCCTTGCATTTGGTCAGCAAGCTCGTAGTGATGTACTGCTGTCTGGTGGTACTCATGGCAAGATATGTTTGTTCGGGAAGTATGGTGGAATATAGGGACGAGTCAGGGCTTCGAATAGGGATGGAATAAATATGGAATAAATTGAACCTTTTGTTTCCAACTAAAGGGAATTCTAGTACATATATAAGTTTATTCATATAGATATAAGATATAATGGTCGCGGATTCGAGAATTATATGAATATTTTTGAAGGTTATTTGTGCAACTAAGTTTTGACTTGGCCTTGCAGCATTTGAAGCCAGTAGTTCTTCGTATAAACGCATAGTTGATATGATAGAGGGATGGATTGCGCCTGATTTTATTAACAATATACTTGTGACAATATCATCGATGTCTTTCTCTAAAGATGTTAAGGCCTCTATGATTTGAATTGAGACGGTGGATATTTCTTCAGATATAGTCAGATTAAATATGAGCTTATTTGTTGTATTTACATATGAATTAATGTTGGCAAGGTTTTCGTTAATGATACGTTCGTCATAGGAAATTTTCAGTATAGTTTGATTGAAATTAGTAATTGTAGATGAGATTATTTGTAACTGTTGTTTCAGAATGTGGTTTGCAGATAGTTGTTGGTTTTCTAATTTACTTATGCATTCGTCGTAATATATAGCATCCTTGGCATCCGGAGTGCCAATGAGCCATTTGAGAACCGTGCCTAGACCGTCGAGGAGTTCGCGCTTAATTCTTTGGTTTTCGATGTAGAAGTTAATTTCTTCTAGTCTAGAGTCAATTTTAGCCAAGCTTAGTTTTATGTATGAGGTTGTAGTAATGACGCTTGGTAAAACTGAGTAAGGAGTAATAAGGAACTGGTAATTGTTAACGAGCCTTTTGATTGAGTCACGTGCTATAAATAAGGGTTCTAAATTTCTATAAATAATTAGCTTCCAAGAATTTTCGCTTATAAGGATTTCTCCGATGTCTTCAAAATACAGTCCGGAATTCGAGGGAATAGGTTGAATATGGGTATCCCCATCAACAATAGTTGTGGAGTACCTGTAAAACAGAATATTTTAAATTAATTGATTCGAGAGTTTGTAGACTTATTCATATATATATTTTGTTTGAGGAAAAAACATTCGATGTTATAAAAAGTATCTAATATATAAATGTAATAATAGAGCTAACTATAGAACTGATGTAGGGGTTATTCACATATTGATAGAGTTTAGTACCGTATTGGACCGGAATTAGCGGTAGGGTGTGCCAATATGCAAGTCACCCTGAAACATCGGTAATATTTATAACTAAGACTACTACTAGGTAACTACTAGATAACTAAGTGTTCCGAGTGAAATCGTATAGTGGTCGCAAGCGATTCGCATGTACTTTCAGATTTTTCCCAGACTTATGAATCACATAATTTTCATTAAATCCTTTTCTGGAAATTACGTATGGGCCGTCCCATTTACAGTCTAAATTATTTGGATTGGGTACTTTCAACATTACTTTATCGCCAACATTAAATTGAACTATGTTATTTATATTGTTGTCGTAGCGTTCCTTAGCTTTTTCTTTCATTTTCTGGAGGTTGTAACGAGCAATGTCGCGAGAGACTTTAAGTCTTTCATTTAGGTCTTGAATGTAATCGTGCGTTGTGTAGTCGTTGTTTTCTTTAAGTGAGTACAAGGAACGAGGCTTGTAACCGAAAAGCAATTCATGAGGTGTAAACCCTGTAGATTGATTCACGGACGTGTTGTGGCACATAATAGCGAATGGAATTATTTGATCCCAGTTTGCATGGTTTCGTCGGTGATACATGCGAATGTGATCACGAAGAGTTGCGTGGAATCGTTCTAAGGAACCATTGGTCTGAGGGTGGTAGGCAGTGCTAACTGTATGATTCGTACCTAATAATTTCATTAATTGTTTAGTGACGCTATTTACAAATTCCGTACCCTGATCAGAATGGAATCTTTTAGGAATGCCGTAATGTTGACAAAAGATTAGGAGAGATTTCGCTACAGTAATAGCTTGTTTATCTGGTATTGGGTATGCTTGGACGAATCGAGTTAAATCATCTTGTAACGTAAGAATATATTTGTTAGATTCGCAGGTAACGTCTGAGTATGATACTAAGTCGATTGTGACGCGTTCGAATGGTTCGGTGGAGGATGAAGTAATAACCATAGGAGCTTTATATGTTTTCCTTTGGATTTTATTGCGTTGACATGTTTGGCAATTGTCGATGTATTTTTTGATATCATCGGTCATTCCTTTCCAAAAATATTCGGATCTAATTTTTCGCATTGTTTCTACGATGCCGCGGTGTCCTGACAGAGGATCGTCATGGAATTTTTTTAAAATCAGAGGGATTCGTTCCGCACTTGGAGTGGTTACCTTATTTTCACATATGGTGATGTCGCAACCATATGCATCGGCCAAATATGCAGTGATGTGTAGTTGTTCGTTACCTTTGAGTTTGCATGTGGGATCGATTTTAAAATCTGGAATGTGAAGTGTTTTGAGATCGTGATTTTGTAAGCAACTGAGAAGTGTCTTGAAATAACTCTCGGAATCCCAAGGGTCATAATGAGTGGGTCTTGTATAACCAAATAAAATGTTTTGGTTTTTGTCTGAGACTAATAAATCAGTCTCATAGAGTGTCTTGGGTTTATCTAAAAATGGGTCTACTTGAGAACACATTAAAATAGCTTCGTTAAAAAGGTAGTTTTTATCAGATACTTGACAAGAGGTTGGAATAAGTATGTTTTTATGTCGTTCGTTTAAGAGGCTATCCGGTGAAATATGGAGGTTTGGAGTGTTGAGATTGTGGGAACTGATTTCTGAAAAGTGTTGATAGTTTAGTTGTAAATAATCTTCAAAAGTACTTGATTCGATAATTGGACTTTTACCCTTATTTGTAGGGTCGATAATGTTTGAGTGGAGAACTGGAGGGCGTGAGAGCGCATCTGCGTTAGTGTTGTTTTTACCTGCTTTATATACGATTTCATATTCGTATTCTTCAAGTTTGAGGCGCCAACGAACTAAACGGCTGCCAGGATCTTTTATCGAGAAAAGCCAAGTTAAAGGTTTGTGATCGGTAACGATTGTGAACTTTCTTCCGAATAGATAGGGTCTAAAATGTTTGACTGCCCAAACGATTGCTAATAGTTCGCGCTCAATAGTTGAATAATTTGATTCAGCTTTATTTAAAGTTCGGGATGCATATGCAATAGGCAAATCCTTGCCTATTTCGCCTTGCGAGAGCACAGCACCTATAGCGTTCATGGAAGCGTCAGTGGTTAGGATAAATTCTTTTGTGAAGTCAGGGTATTGTAGAATTGGGGGACTAGTAAGAAGGTGTTTGCATTCATTGAACGATGTTTGTTGGGTTTCACCCCAAATGAAGGGAACATCCTTTTTCAGGAGGCTAGTAAGAGGCTTCGTGAGCTTGCTAAAGTTAGGGATGAATCGGCGATAATAGCCTGATAGACCTAGAAATGCTTTTATATCTTTACATGATTTAGGAATTGGGAATTCTTGGACAGCTCGTATCTTATCTGGATTTGGCTTAACACCTTCGCTAGATATTATATGGCCAAGATAAGCGACTTCACGTCGAAGAAATTCGCATTTGTCAGGTTGGACTTTAAGTTCGTATTTACGAAGTCGGGAAAATACCTCTTCTAGCTTTTGATTATGTTCTTGAAGACTAGAAGCAAAAATAACTATATCGTCCATGAACACGAAGCATCTTTCACCCTGTAATCCGCACAGTACAGATTCCATTACACGTTGAAATGTGGCGGGGGCATTTTTCAGTCCAAAAGGCATTCTTTTGTATTCATAGTGACCATAAGGAGTATTAAAAGCTGTTTTAGGGATGTCGTTTGGATCTACTTCAAGTTGCAGGAAACCTGATGCAAGGTCTAATGTTGTGAAATACTGTGAGTGCCCTAATTTATCTAGGATATCGTTGATGTTAGGTAGAGGGTAACTATCGCCTACAGTAACGTCGTTTAGTTTGCGATAGTCGATGACTAGGCGCCATTTCTGTTTCCCAGAAGCGTCTTGTTTTTTAGGAACAACCCATATAGGACTACTCCAAGGAGAAGAGCTAGGTCTGATAATATCTTGATCTAGCATTTTTTTAACTTGGGATTTTACCTCTTGCTCGTGCACTTGAGGAAAACGATAAGTTTTTGTATGTATTGGAACGTTAGTGGTAGTAGGTATGTGATGTTTCGTATGGTTACTAAACGATAAATAGTCTCCTTCAATGAAAAATATGTCGGAATATTCGGCAATTGTTTTATCTAATGAGTTGGCCTCCTCTTGGTTTAAATGACCTCGTCTAATAAGGGATAGTACTTTGTTTTGTCTGTCAGTCTGAGATGTTTGGTTTAAATTATTAATTGAGAGATTGTTCGTTTTGTTTGTTTCGTAATTTAAGTGAGAGGGTTGGACCTTGAGGTTGGGAGTGCTAATCATTTTGTCGAAGTTGTCAGTATTCACACAAGTGATAAGAAATGAGTTATTCTTGACTTCGACTAATGCATGGGGAATGACAATACCGTTATCTAGAGTTTGCTTTTCTACTATTGCGGTTCCAGAATGAATACTGTTTGTATTGCATTTAATTACAGTTTCAGTGCGGCTTTGTATTAATTGGCTGGCAGAGTTTATAACGTCTTTGGGTATTTCATTGAGATAATGAAGTCCGTAAGTTTTATCGCGTATTCTCATTGTTTTCGATTGAATGTAGATATTGCAATTGAATTTAATCATGAAGTCGTTACCTAATATACCATCGGCTTTTATATTAAGGTTAGCGACGTGAAATTTAAAAGGTGGTAAGTTATCTAAGGATATATCTGTTGTACCTGAAGTTGTGGTTGACGTTTGAGTACTAGAAATACCTACGATTGAGACGACGTCAGATTGATTAAGCGTAGATGAACCTATTTTATCTTTCCTTATGACAGAGATTCCAGCGCCAGTATCAATCAAGAGTGTGACGGGATTGCCATCTATATGAAAGGTGCAATGTAGTAGATTCTCGGGAGGTATATCATTTAAAGCGGAGATAGCGAATGATTTGACATGGGTTTTTGATCTAGTTGGTTTGGATTTGATTTTAATTTTAGATTTGGGTTTACGAGATACAGTGGATGTAGTAGAGTTATTTGATTTAAAATACATAGGATTTTCCTTGTTAGAGTATACAGTGGATTTGGTAGGGTTAGTAGAGTCAGTGGATATGGTAAAGTTTGTAGATTTATTAGAGTTGGTAGAGTCAGTGGATTTGGTAGGGTTAGTAGAGTCAGTGGATATGGTAGGGTTAGTAGAGTCAGTGGAATTAGTAGAGGCAGTGGGTTTGGTATGTGTTAGGGTATCTGTTTGTGTGGATACGTCTCTAAGTTGTCTCCGATAGACTGGCATTGATTTAAGAGGCGTATCATGTGTGAGCGTGTGTGTGTTTGCTGGTTGTGGTCGTCTTGTTGGCGGAGGATTCGTTTTGTCTAGATTTGAAGGTTGTTCAAATCTTGTATCGGGGTCGGTGAGCAAGGTGTTGAAACGATTTCCAACGAGTTGCTCACCTCGTTGGTCGTCCAGGAGTTTAAATGGTTGATTGGTGTCTGAGGTGCAGGAAGTGCACGTTGCATCGTGTTGTTTCTGAGCCGGTTATTGAATGCTCTTTTGCGACATTCAGAAATAACATGCCCTAAGTTCTTACAATATGAACATATTTTTGCTATTTGTTGCGGGGGATTATTCGCATTACCTAACATAGGTGGTCGCGTTGGTGTTATGAATCGTTGAGTATAGTTTGTACGAACTGGTGGTCTGCTAAATGAGACGGAGGGACGCGGAGCTGTTAGTTTGAAGAGGGACTGTCTCGCGTTGTTCATAGCGCGAATTTTATCTTCTTGGAGGGCAAATCGGACGGCCTCCGAGAGAGTTGCGAAACCTTTTGTTCGTAACATTGTGCCTATATCTGAATTGACGCCATTGACAAAGACGCTTAGCGCAGTTTCTTCGGCCGTGGATAAACGACCGTCAAGCGTGTTATCTGATACTACGCCATTTAATTTTTCTACAATTTTACTTCTACACAAGTCTACTCTATGGAAATATTCCGTCATTGATTCATTTGGCCTTTGGAACATTGACTGTAGTTCTAAATTTAGATGTTGTATCGTTTTAATATTTGAGAACTTTTCTATTATGAAGGATCTGAGATCTGACCACGAAGTATGTTGTTTACAGTGGACATCAGACGCACCCGAACCAGTGATATTATTCAATGCGTATACAAGGAGTACTGACTTCTGGTCCGTTGAGGCTAACTCAAAAGCAGAGTCGCATGAGCGAATAAATCTGTAAATATGGTCGGTCTGATTTGTATCAAATGTTGGGATTAATTTAAGTAGGGTACCGATGTCTAAAGCCATTTTTAGATTTGCGTGTGAACCAGAGGAGACGGAGAGATTTAAATTTGAGAACTTTGCCTCGGATTTAATTTTAGTGTTCATTAAATATATATATAGATAGATAGGATACAGGAAAGAGAGAAAGAAAAATGTTATAGGAAATTGAACAAACAAGTCTTAGCCACTCACCACAGTAACAGGAGAAAATGGAGCTGCATGTCCGACGAAACGTTTGAAAGCCTTCAGCTACCGTACGCGATCTGCGATGGGCGATGTGTGTCCCGGTGCGGCTCCGTACGTTGGTTTCGATTAAGCGAATCACGCAAGATCCTACCGACTGCGCCAAATTGTTACGCAGTGAGAATCACGACTTGTTTAAGATCGATTTATTAGAGACTTATTACAAATTTAGGGAACTAGTAGTGTGAACACGATGGAGTCAGGAATGGAAGTGTCGAAGGAACGGAGGGTGTGGTACTTATATCTAAAGGAACATAGTGTGCACTTAACTTATCTTAAGAGTGTGCCCCTAGCTAATCTTAACTAATGCTTGTTAAGTGACAACAGATGTCTTAAGAGCCTAGCTTATCTTACGAGTGTGCCCCTAGCGAATCTTAACTAATGCTTGTTAAGTGACAACAGATGTCTTAAGAGCCTAGCTAAGAGTGTGCCCCTAGCGAATCTTAACTAATGCTTGTTAAGTGACAACAGATGTCTTAAGAGCTAGTGAGTATGAATAGTAATAGAATGACAGATATATTTATAGCTATCGACTATGAAAGAACTTAATTAATTAATTACAGGAAAAGATAGTGGTTTGATATACTTAGGTTAATAATTAAGGTAGGTTTAACATAGTAACTAGAACTAGGTATAACATAACACGGCCGTCCGGTCCAGTGGTTAGAGCTCCTGACTACGAAACTTGAGGTTCCGGGTTCGAATCCCGCTGAAGGCAGATATTTGTGTGATGAACACGAGTATTTGTAACTTAGTCTTGGATGTCCTATGTATATATGTATCTATATATCCATCTATATAAGTAAATATATCGATGTCTTGTTACCATAACACAAGCTTTGCTTAAATTGGGACTAGGTCAATTTGTGTGGAATTGTCCCAAGGTATTTATTTATTTATATTCTGTGGAAAATTCCTTCATTTTACTGACGTCTACATTCAGACAATTGAGCTCCAATCCTAGGATACTTCAGAGGTCTAATGAATACTTAGAAAACGATTGAAATGGTAATACCGCCCGTACAATAGGCACTGGCGACAATTAACGCTACAAGTGTTCTTAGCTGTCTGTCCCTATTCTCAAGGATCTTGTGACAACAGCACATTATCTGCCGGCTTCGATGGATGATATGCCGACAAAGATAAACATCTGTGACATTGGAAACGAACTTATATCTCTGTCGGAAAGTGGGTGTGTGCCTACTACCTATACACCTCTGACCACCCCTTCGGGGATCCTTGTGGGAAGGCTTAAGGATATATTATATTATCTTCTTATAATATAAATTAATTACGTGTCAAGTTGTTTGTCCGCGATGGGCTCCTTAACTACTTAACCGATTTCAATCAAATTTGCACACCGTGTCTAGTTTGATCCAACTTGAAAGATAGGATAGCTTACCTACATCACAATTGGACCCGATTGGTGGCGCTGCGATCGTGTTTCAGGAAATTCTACTTTTTCACCCGGGCGAAGCTGGGCGGGACAGCTAGTATGTATATATTTTTATGCGTTCCGTAAGGGCCCGAAAGAGGCATCAGGATGCTAGGGTGACGGATGGCGAGTCGGTCGCTTTTTCTTTAGCTTTCATACGGTTTTGAATTTCTTCTAAACGTATGTAGGTTTCTTCTTCATGTTTACCTTCACCGTTAAGCTCTTGGTGTGATTATATCACTCAAATAATGTTCGAATTGCATTTATTACGATGAGAAACTGGAGACTGCCTATAGTTTTACAAAATTTAACCTAGTCCTCCTAGTAAGCAAAGCATTTGTACTATGATACCTTTGTCTACCCCTTTCGAGGGTTAAGGATACCATTCGTAATGTCGTAATGCATTGTTTTTTTTATATGCAGATAGTTTAGCTCAAGAGTTGCTAAATATTAAATCTGTATAAAAAAACGTGCGAGTAATATCCATGGTGCAAAAGTCGTCCATAATTGACCAAACACCACCGTTACCATCAGGTGGAACGTAATTGATTGTCACCTAACTAGTATAAAGGAGTTTTCTTCCGCGAACGCTCAGGCTGTGGAATGAGCTCCCCGTTGAGGTTTTCCCTGGAGAGTACAGCATGGAGTTCTTCAAGAAGGGTGTGAAAAGATTCCTGCAGGGTCGGCAACGCGCGAGTGATACCCCTGGTGTTGCAAGCGTCCATAGGCGGCGGTAACCGCTTACCATCAGGCGGACCGCATGCTTGTTTGCCACCCATGTGGTATAAAAAAAAATAGATAATTAATCGATCCGGGCAAGACGTATAGCGTAATCATTCAAATGGGTCCTATTGCAGATCAATTCATGAATCCAATTACGCACATTAAGATTGTGTATTATGTACAATCATTATGCAAGTATACAACAATAAAGTGTTAAATTAACATTCATTTGTTTATGTCAAAATAGAGTTCTATGTACTGTTACGATGGTAAACTGATCGTGCATTGATAGTCGGTAGCTAGATTAAGCTAAATTAAATATCTTGTCAAAAACGTACGAAGATTTTAGTACACTATACCTTGAAGCGTTGCTGTTGTTAGCGCCATCTATGAACAAGTATGGCAATTACCATTACAAACTGACATGTAAATTGTTCAAAGTAACCTTAGCAATTATAGCCGGCAGCTATAATATGAATTGTATTTGCTCTCAGAACTTGACTTGAAATACGCTGTAGATGTTATAAAATAATAATTTATCTTAAAATAAGTATTTTTTATCTTTATTCCTTCTTGTGGGGTGCCGGAGGGTGTGGTTAGAACCAATTTATATCGAATATGTATTCAAATGTCAGGGTGACAGTTTGCAAATGTCATTGTCTGTCAGTCATGACAACAAATTTTGAAGCGGTCTGAGAAAGGAACGAGGCTTTCACCGTAAAGAAAACCTCTTTGTGAATAAAATGACTGTACTCAGAAAAAAAATCTTGATGCAGACCATGTGAAATGGGAACTTAAACCACCGACAATATGAAACAATCAAGTAAATAAATGTAATAATACACTGAATGTCATAGTCTTAAATGTCTACAAAACGAGAGTTTTTTTTACAGTAAATAAAGAAAAGAAAGAAAGTTCTAATAATATCTGATTTAAAAATTCTAAAGCCGTGGTGGCCGAGTGGTTAGAGCAGTTGCCTGCGACACAAAGATCGCAAGTTCGAATCCCGACTGTACCAATGAGTTTTTCTGAACTTAAGTACAGTGATTAGTCACACTACGAGCTTTACGGTGAAGGAAAACATCGAGAGGAAACCTGCATACGTCTGAGAAGAAATTCAAAGGCGTATGTATAGTCGTGCTTGAGTAACGGCGATGGACTCGCCATCTGTCACGTTGGCACCTAATATAGCTCTGGCGAAAAGTGTGTGTGTGTGGGTATTACCTATACACCTCTGCCTACCCCTTCGGGGACCCTTGTGGGAAGGCGTGAGGATATATTATATATTATTATTATTTAAAAAAATCTCAAGAATTTTTATAGCTTTTTTTATATTTGACTGAATTCATATTTAGGACTACTGCCTCGCTCTATTAGGTAGTATAATATCAAATTATACATTAAACCTTCCTCTTGATTCACTCTACTTATTGATCGAAATGACATTTAAATCCTATGCGTAGTTTAAAAGATCTAAGACAGTACAGACGCCGGGAAGTGGCTTTGTTTTACACCATGTGAGGATGCAATTCAGTCATATATCAGTAATATAACCACGATGTGTTACGATTTAATATAATTTTATGTTAACTATTCCTATTTATATAAAAAAATTGCTTTACTCTATGGTATATAAATGCTTCGAACGCACTTCATAATAACTTGTGTCAATCGCAGGCCGTAGTCTGTCGCCGACTGCAGTCACAGATAACCTCGCCTTATCGTTGTTTACTTTAACACTTCGATGCTACCTATTGGTCGGATATACCAATAGTAATAATAGGCAGTGATTTTTTTTAATAAGTTCTAATACGATTATGTTCACTAGTGACTCCCGAACGATAAACTCTTAGTAGGCGTATAGTTAATTTCACAGCGCAATCGATGTTTCGTGATTAGTAGGTTAAAAGGAAGGGCGGTTACCATGCCACTGCTTCGCTCTCGACCTACGATTACGTATGCACTACGAAAATTTCGTTCCCCTGGCACACGTCCAAAATGTTGCGTTTTGCTTTGATTCGATGACTATTTATACGATTGTGCACGATGTTATCGCGTGATGTGTTCCCCTTGTTTACTTTGGGTACTTACAGGCCGTCCCGTTAATATCATACGCCAGAAGTCCGACATAAGTAATTAAAGGCACTTGAAGAAAACCAAACCTTCCCCTTCAACTATGCTTTCGGTTTTCTTATATTTATTTGTGATGGACCGGATGTGAACCGTGGCCGCTACAAATTCGTAGTAAATTCAATTATAAAAAGGGATTGTCGAGTAGCGTCGCTTTTGTATGAACTTCCCCTTATCAAGATGGCTTAGGTGTTCGGGTGTAACCTTCACTAGAGAAAGACGTTTTTGATGTCGTGATGCGACCGTAGTAGAGAGCTGCAACAATCCCCACGTAGTGATATGCAATAATTAATTGTCTAATGTAGAGAATATCTTAGAATGTATTATTTTTATAATTTAGATAATAAAGTGTGTATATACAAATATGATTTAGTTTAAACGGGTCGAAAATACCGCGGTGCGCGTCACACGGTCAAATAAACAAAGTAAGTGTTGGGGCGCGCTATCGCATTTTCCGGAGGCTGAGGCGCTTGGTGCGGCGGGCGGCAGTGCCGCCGGCGCGCGCGCACCGAAAGCATGTGCCCCGCGCCTTCAGTGCGATGTACATAGAACCGGCCGCTTTCCGCGCACCCAGCGCCGAATCCCTCGCGGAGACCCAAACACCCCTATGGACGCAGTGCTTACCGTCCCCGTTATTCGCAGGCAAGAAAGCGCCCCTCAAAACCTTCGACGAAGTTCAGCCGCTGCTCCAGCAAGCCCGCAAGCGTGAGCTCAAGCTGGTCATCCGGGAGAACTCGTGGCCCATCAACAGCCCCGTCCGCGCCTCGCTCTGGCCCGCCCTCTGCCGACAGCACCAGCATGGCAAGTCCATGCTCGACGGATTCTATTGGGACATGGTTACACAGGTCAGTGATCTTTCACATTACGCAACTTTTCACCGTTTTTTTCCCAAGGTGCGCGACGTGATTCGCTATGTTCGCATGTTAAGAATGTTTCTTTTCTCACAAGGTGACGATAATAAGAGGCCTTATCTCGCGAAACCGGCGAGCATTCAGTATTCCCAAGGTCATGTCTATTTACTTTACGCAACGCCGCCCAAATGTGTTTGTAAGATATCTTGCCCTCTGATAAGAAAGCGAAGTCCCCGTCAAGGTTGAGTTTCCCACTTGTTTTAATTCAAGTGCTCCCTACTGTGCCATACAATGTTCAGGCAATTCGCGTCACGTGTTCGTTCACGGAAAACCTTTGGGGACAGCCGAATTGTTTGTCCTTGTGTTTTTAAAGTGAACGCACACATTGCCGATATGTATTCATGCTACATCGTGTTCCTTTATTATAAATTGTGTGTTGGTAATGTAACGCGGCGATGTATAACGAAAAGCGGAGTCTGTCGCGGGGGCTTGTACGCGGTGTCACTCGGCGGGCTCCTGTGTACGACATCAACGTGCGCGCATCCTCGCGTCACGGCGCGCCTCTCGCATCTTAATTATCCACCAAGCACTTAACAATAGCAGACTAATTATATACGACAAGCCACCTGTGGATAATTAATACAAGTACCGTGATATTGTTTTTCAAATGTTGCGACATTTAATGACATACATACATAGTTGGACAGTGAAAAGTACCTATAGATTGATATGTATATTTTTGGCGTTTAGCGCAGCTGACGAATGAAATGCATGAAATGTTTTGGTGTTATTATTTCCACGTAAACAATTGGCACGGCGTCAACTGCTCAGCTTGCTCACTCACCTTCGCCTCTGCCCGACATACATGCAATGTGTAATCACCCACTTACATACATATAATAAACCATTGTATGTTGAACTTGTTTTGCCCCGCGGTATCTCTGCGTAAAGTGTGATTTCATTCGTAGATTTTTATTTTTTCATACCACTGGGGTGGCAAACAAGCATGCGGCCCGCCTGGTGGTAAACGGCTACCGCCTATGGTTGTTTGCAATAGGGGTATCAATCGCGCGTTGGCGACCCAGATTTCTGGACTTCTGATATATAGATAAAAAAATGCGTTAACCCAGCTAAAATCTAGCTCTGTGCAAATTTTCATCCAATTCCGATCAGATGTTTTTTTTGTGTGAAAAGGGGACAAACAGCTTCAGGAACTCGTACTTATAATATTAGTAGGAGATTCGTCGCAGTAAATGTCGTTCCAAATTCTTTTTAAATTGTTTTTTCCCATGTTATTAGAACATCCGTTCTCAGAAGAAGCTTTTCCTCCTCTGTCTAAACTGCATGACATGTCGATCTTCACTGACCAAACAATTTTCGCTCTACGTATGTACCCAAACTTTGCCGTTTCGTTTCGTCATGAGCTTAAACCCGCCATTTGGTCGTATTTCGTCTCTTACCCATAAAATTTCAAGAAAAAAAACATCTCATTTCGTGCACCTCAATACATTTAATTATATTTCAGTTGCTTAGGGTTTGATGAATACATATACATTACAATACTTAAGATAATAATATTTTATATTAACCTTTATTATTGAGGATAACTATATTAAGAGTGAAAGCATTTTCCTCCCTGACTGATCAAAATACCGATCAAATGACAGTTCTGCGGATTGTAATCTTTCATATTCTGGATGCGTCAAATGCTGGGAGTTTTGCCACGTGCTGTTGGCCCAGGCTACCTTACAAGCAAAATTATTCCGGTTTTCTCAGAAGTCGTAAGGAAGGCATACCGAAATAATACATCTACTTCCTTTATGAGTTATTCATTGTTGCTAATTTGAGAGCGACTTCCGTTGTGACGATGCACGTACATTGCAGGGCACATATATTACATGTGTTATAGATAAGTTTACAGTGTTGATACGGCGATTTCAAGAGCTTTCTAAATAGACCGCCATGTGTGAAGGTACTGAAGAGTGTGGATAAGAGCAAAAGAGATTTAATGATCGGTTTAGAGCCGACTTAATTACAGTAGGTAGAGAGGGGCCCCTACCGTACCGTACCCTACGAAAACAAAAGAAAATAAACTTGAGTTTGTAATTTTGGAAGTGAGAGGTAATCCAAAATACACTCATCGTAGATAAAGCAAAGTTTAACAAGACCAAGATAGAATAAATACTTAAAAATTGCGGTAACCGCTGCTAAAAACGAGTTATTTTCGGAATTGGAGTTTGGAGATAGGGTATGGACCTCTACAAGGTTTAAAAATGTATTAGTTAATCTTTTGTTACCTAATACTATCTTGATAAGTTTAGTTTAGGATGTATTATATATTTTGGTAATTTTATTTACGTACGTTCTTTTATTAGTTTAAAGCTTTTTCGCCTAAAGCCTTGTTCTCTTAGACAATATTCATCTTACAAAAGTTACAAAATGTTCAGATCAGTTAATTGCTTATTGAGTTCTCTCTGCTCCGCTTGGCAATGACGATTCGGATTCCCGACATATATAGCAGTTGGGACTCAATTGGCGACGGGGCATCTGCAGAAATGCTTGTCCCGTGCCAACGACACGAACCTTGACCTCACGCTGTCACTCGCCGGAGGATCTGTATAGCGAGATTTAGTATGGCATAGGGCGACATCTTGTGACAGAAAACGATATGTAATGTGGTGCATGCATATGACACTTACCTTAAACACGCCGATAACGAATTTATTACTTGAATTTCCACTAATTGGTATGAATTCAAATTACAGTCAACTATTTACAATTGATTCGCGTGTTCATATTGTAGAGGTGTTGTGGCCGAGTGGGTTAAACATGCCAAAAAAGATTCGAGCCCCGATGGTGTACCAATGAGTATTTTTCACATGTCAACTGATAAACTGCTTAAATATATATCCTCACGCCTTCCCACAAGGGTCCCCGAAGGGGTAGATAGAGGTGTATAGGTAACACCCACACACCCACTTTTCGCCAGAGGTATATTAGGTGCCAACGTGACAGATGGCGAGTCCATCGCCGTTACTCCAGCACGACTATACATACGCCTTTTTGAATTTCTTCTCAGACGTATGCAGGATTCCTCTCGATGTTTTCCTTCACCGTTCAGCTCGTGGTGTGACTAATCACTGTACTTAAGTTCAGAAAAACTCATTGGTACAGTCGGGATTCGAACTTGCGACCTTTGCGTCGCAGGCAACCGCTCGAACCACTCGGCCACCACGGCTCTTATATTAGTTTACACTGCTAAACTGCTTTATTTATAAATATGTAGGCCGATTCGTGTAGTCGCCTGCAGCGCAAAGATTGCAAGTTCGTAACCTGACTTGCACCTTGTACTTTTCGTTACTCGTGGTGCGATTAATAAATATACTTAACGCAAATGAATCACAGCCGACAATGATTGAAAAGCAACATCGAAAAAAAACATCGCGAGGCAACCTGCAAAAGTTTGAGAAGACTTTCAAAGACGTATGTGTATTTAAAGTCGTGCTTGAGAAAGCGCCACGAACTCGCTACTTGTCACGTAAAGTTATGGCGAAAAGATAGTGATTAGACCTCTTTAAGAGTTATTTAGCGTGATATATATATAGTTTTTCATAGAACAAGTTGGCCTCAGTAGCAAGATAGTATGTTTTGATAATCAAATACCTATGCAGTATTCCGGAAGCTGATTGTTAGAAGACAAAAGCGAGTAAATTAATGTTCGTATAAAAGCAATACGCCATTCCGATCAGACTGTCTGTGTCAGACCATAATCTTGTTACGGCAAATCCGCTTACAACGGACGGCTGGCGTCACGTTTCATATTCAAATACAGCTCTAATTAAATCCCTTGAGAGTATTTCGGTAGTCTTTTTGCCTATTACTCTAGATAATTTCACGAAACGCTGAGTACGTACTATAATTATTTTGCGTTTCGTTTAAAATTCCATTTGTACCAAATAAACATTGCGTGGAATTGCGAGATTTGGAAAATCTTTATTTTATACTCTGGTCATTAATTAGAATTTTAGCTTTTGTACCTTGCTTATTTCATTTTACTCTGTTATTTTTTAGCTTGGTGATAGACCTTTAATTTATTTGTTTACGCTTCATTGTATAACCAAATTATAATATTATAGAAACCAGATACTTCGTACGATTAGCAGTCTAATTGCACTCTGCATTCTCTTTAGAGACAATAGACACTGGATCGAATAAGATAAATTAAGTCATAATTAATTATATAAAATTATTAGTTTTTGGATGGTGTACAATACATAACAAGGCAGGGTTGTGTGTTTATTTGCGCGTTAATTCAGCTATTAATCTTTGCCAAATATTGTCGAATTCCGATCTTCGATCTTCCGATCCATTCTGGCGTGAACCAAGAACTTTCGCATATATAATATTAGTAGGATAATTCAATTTATCGCGACTATATCGCGAAATAGCACGACACAGCCCGTTAAGCTAATATTGAGAATAAACCCGAGTATTCTATTGTGCTACACCTCCTCGTCACTCCAATCGTTAGATATTATGAATGAACCGTGTTCAATCAAGCACCTGTTGTACTATTGCCGGCTCCGATTACATATATCAAGTTGCCAACTTAGCACCGATTAATTCGTCAATATCCATTAGTTGCTCATATTAATTGCTACATTTCACAGGTGAAGATAAGATACCTTATATTAAGCATATGTTTAAAATATCTTCACAAAACTTAAGTCGACAAATTACCACGATTGATTTGCTGTTGTTCGGTGATGACTAAAATTTAAACAAAGCAATTGACATCCAAAATGTTTATTATTTATTTACATTTAAACAATAATAATATTTATCAAAACCAATAGTAAAACTATTACTGAAGTGTCAAAGCTTGTACCAAACCTTTTTTTGATCAGTTTAAATAAACAAACATGACCAAAGTATAATGTAAAATGCCTTAATTTCGCCGAAAGAGAGGATATAAATCAATACTTTGTTGTACAATTTATTTGACCAACAAATACGCTCACATACAAACTGCGAGTGGAGACTGAACCCGCGACCTTTACAGTAAAACAGATGTACGGAAGGCAGGGCCAAACGGGTAGTGTAAACTCAAATAAACGACGCCGACGCTCGCTGCAGTTCAATGAGAAACTTAAAATTCCGAGCCTAATTAAATTTTCCTACGTGAGTCATAGGTCGGGAGGTAGCGTCATGTTGTCAAGGAGAGCTCTGGAATTAGGCATATAAATTCCAACGTAAATTTACTGTGACATAAAAAGCATAATCACGATAATTGATATACTTACATAGGTAAAGCTGCGCAAGCGATGGACGGTAGCCAAATCTTAAAATAGCCGACTCAACTTTGTTTTTCTCACCTCCCGCTACTTGCATTGTGGTCACGTGAGAATTAAATATTCGCCAAACATTTTGCTTTACCCTTTTAATTCAATGCCACTATCGTTGCGCTGCGGCTTCGTTTCATTCCATCACACAAGGTTACTCCAAGCGGTAACCATAAATCTTATTCAACCCAAAGGGAACAGGGAAATAGCGTCCCCTAGATATAATTAAGTGCCAACCTGACAGAGAGTGTCTCAAAGCACAGCTAGTATTCAGAGGTGTGGTACGAACGTGGGTGTCATTGGTTCTCTTTTCTCCATACATACCTTTAGGAGTGTGTGTTTTGTCAGAGTGACAGTCAGTCTGTTTGTCGCCGTCAGTCAAACACGACAGGTATACTCGTGGCTCAGCCACCAGCCAAAACCATATAAACATGTTTCGGAGTAAGTATTACTCCCTTTAATAATGTTGTAATTTTTTTAGTTTAGAAACACAAACACAAATGTCTACTGTAAATCGTAAACAGATAGTGACTGTATAATTATTGACTAACATTGCAATAACAATGAACTACACAAATCACTAGGTAAAAAAAGCGGAAATACTATCGAAGTATGTTGTAGAAATGAAACGATTATACGCTCTGCAGCCCACGTCCTTGCCCGAGTCAGCTGATCTGGTCACACCGAACTTGTCGCGATGTAGACTACGATTGGTTATGACTAAGCATCAATTCACCACACAGGAAGTGTATCAAGGTACAGACAGACGGACAAATGCTTCCTGCATCAGTCAAGTTTCATATATTCACCTTGAGATGCAACTGTCTGTTCGGTCCGCTTGATGGTAAGCGGTTACCGCCGCGCGAGTATCGCTTGCGGGTTGTAGACCTTGAAGGATTCTTTTCACACCCTTGCTGCTTCTACGAGGAGTTAATGTTCCACATGAGCGGTTCGGTTCGGGAAAGGAAACTCTTGAAACCGCGCATTGCAATACTTTGGTCTGATTAGTATAACGTGAGATCTTTCCGCTATCCGGGAAGTATTTGATCTTTTAAGGGCATGGAAGGTGTTTTAGCTTCAAAGTAAGCTCGTATCGAATGCTCCTAAGGTTTTTATATCCAGTTCAGCCAATTAGTAGCCGACTAATTAAAGCAGTTACGATATCATTATTTTCGCAACTCGACAGGCTGGATACACATTTTTGAACAGGTTTTATTTAAATTGGCATCGTATACATTTTATAGTACTAGAAAGTGTTATGAGACGCGTGAAGTCGTGAATACATTATAAATAAATGATAAATTAAGCGTACGTTTATTATTATTTATTATATGGAATGGGTACAAGATATGTACATGTGTTTTTCAGCATCCATATATGCTCGCTTAGATCTTTCAATCGCAATATCTTTTACGCAACAGCTATTGATGTGGCTTTCATCAAGAAGTTATATAATATAGTGATTCAACAGGAAATTCTATAAGGGGTAGTCAGAGGTGGGTAGCAATTACCCCACTTTTCGCCGGAGATATATGTTAGGTGCCAACGTGACAGATGACGTCCATCCCGGTTACTCAAACACGACTTCGACGTCTTTGAATTTCTTCTCAAGCGTGTGCAGGTTTCTCTAAATGTATTCCTTCCCCGTAAAGCTCGTGGTGGGACTAATCACTGTACTGTGATCAGACAAACTCGTTGGTACATTCGGGATTCGATCTTGAAAACTTCGTGTTGCAGGCGACTGATCAAACCACTCAGCCACCACGGCTTTTATATCTAGCTTTTAATTAGTAGCAGTTGCGCAATACCCATTAGCTGAGACCACACGAATCGCGTTAGCATTGCTCGCTGCAGATTGTGCGGTTTACTAAAGTGGTATTTACACTACTAATGGTTTCCAGATCAACGTTTTAATCGATAATCCTGTTTGTCCAATTAAATGATACATTGGCCAATATAGGTACTAGCCATATAAGTTACGATACCAGTTACTTATAAATATAATAATTCCGTGCCTTACTGGAGTAAAAGTCACAAACATTCAAACACGCGGCGGTTTGAACTAATGAGGTTTTCTTAACTTGAATACAGTGATTTGTCACATACTTCATACGCTTTATCAACATTCATCAGTCGTTCATACACGCTCAAAGGTTTCTAGTAAGAGAGGTAATAGAGCGAGCTAGCGATTTACTTTATCTGCCTCGTGAATGAAAACATTTTGAGTGAACTCGTATACGGTTGAAAGAACTATAGTAATTTATTTCATAAACATTTTAGAACTCCATGAGAGAGAATTCAAAATAAATCGCATCACAAGAATCGCCCGTTTTTCTTTCAGTTCGACCTACCAACAAAGGAAATCACCAATTAGTACCGAAAATGAAAGCCAAAATTCAGTAATACTAACATTATTATTGCGTCAATAAAACCCCTGGATTTGTCACCGGTATGTGCACTAACGAGAATAGTCGCTCATTAATTTTGATTGAAACAATTTAAAATCCATCACATCCAGCTATCCGCCGGATGGTAATTGAATTACTCGTATGTGCGTTATAGTACGACGTTGAATTAGTTACAGCGTTTTGCAGCCTATTGTTGTAGTCATAAGGTGTATTTTTGACCAATTTTTTTTTATATTAAATTCGATTCGAATAAGAATTTATCTCCGGTACCAATAACTTTTTCTAAACTCGCGTTCAGTTGATGATCCAACCACGAGCTTCATGGTGAAGGAAGCATCGAGAAGTATCCTGATTACTTCTTGGAATTGTCAAGTCCCCGACCACGAGATAGGCAAAGAGCATTCGTCCTCTCTAGTCTTACAGATATTTTGCTTGATCTACATTCGTATTACATCAGTCTTTTCATACATACATATACATATCATCACGCCGAATGCCTTACGGGGTAGGCAGAGAGTATAGAGCGCCAGTTCTCTCTAGACTTACATACCTCTTTCGCTTCGTCCACATTCATCAGTCTCTTCATACATGCTCGTTGGTTTCGAGTAGTCTTGACGTTACTGTCCTTGACGTTACAGTTACCTGTAGCAGGTAGTTGGAACGTGGTCTTCCTCTACCTCTTCTTGCATACACTTTTGCTTTGTATATCTGTTGCGTCAATCTTTCTTCGCTCATCATATTTCATACATATTCGCAAGTTTCGAGGACTCTTGACATCCCCAGCCTCGTAGTGTTCGATCGCTTGGTCTAGGTAGTTCGATCTTAGTATTCCTTTGTCTCTTCTTTCAGACAATACCTTTTCGATATTTTCACTAGCTTCAAGATTAGAGCCATGTTATTACCGACCTAGCCCACTTGCGTTTTTCTACGTGTAGCACTACAAATAACGACTTCTTATCTTGATAAATAATGCGTAATTGCAGTAAATAGTTTTGTTTGTACGAGAAGTACGTTTTACTTGTTTGATACTCAATATGGGAGGTTTCTTTTATCTTGTTTCCATATGTTTTATATAGTGTATGGTTATAACATAACACAAATATAATTGTGTCTCGTTATTCATTTATTATCACTAGATAATTCTGTCGGACCTCGGTACCATATAATTTAATTGGTGTGTAGAGAAATTGCATTGTTACCGTAAACACAATTGCTATAATTCACGATAACACAATAATAATTATTGGAATAAACACATCATCTTCGCACACTGCGCAGTATCTTTAGAGTTATTACTTTCGTACTTTGAGTTTGTCAATTAGTTATACTATGTATGTAGGTATTGTTGTGTTTTAATAAAGTTATCATCTACCAACATTGTCTTGTCAGGGCGATATGAACTGTCAATTTATTTTATTGTAGATAGTAGCTAGAGGTCTGTGAACCTTGCGATGTCTGTTTTGAAACTTATCACGTTTATCGCAACTGCGAGTTTGTTTGATGTCTCTAGACCTTGCGAATGCGTCTACAGAAAGGAATCCGTGTTCTTGAACTGCTAACTCATGGTACGCCATATATTTTGTATAAAACAGGGTAATACCATTACATTTAACAGATATAAAAAATATCATATAAACATCAAAGCATTTAGCATACATACTCTGTTATAATAATAACTCCACGAAGAAATTTACAAAGTGACTCAAACACTAGAAATAATTCATAATTATTTTAATTTATGAACGGTAATTTATTTTGAGATAAGGAAATAGCTGTTGTGTTTGGTAAACAATCGATAGCCAGGTGTAGAGGGCTATAATAATATATAATATATCCTCACGCCTTCCCACAAGGGTCCCCGAAGGGGTAGGCAGAGGTGTATAGGTAATACCCATACACCCACTTTCCGCCAGAGGTATATTAGGTGCCAACGTGTATATTATATGTATATTAATATGTACGGCATTGTGCAACAATCTTTGCAACGTTGGGGAACATTCACATCCGTGCCGGCACTGGTTGCGTCACGGAGGCATGCCATCGTTTCCTATTTATTAGGTCGATCTATTTCAGCCGGTTATCGCTGCCAATACTTGTGATACCATTCTAAAAAATATATTGTATCAATCAAAAGTAATGCCATGCTGGCCGTGTTGTTCGAGCAGTCGCCTGCAGCACAAATATTGCAAGTTCCAATCCTGTTTGTACCAATAAGTTTAGAGTTGGTGAACTTAAGTATACAGTGATTAGTCAGACCACCAGCTTAATGGTGGAAAAACGAAAGGAAACCTGCATACTGTCAAGAAAAAGGCTTGAAAAACGGCGATGTACTAGTCATCTGTCACTTTGGCATCTAAAATATATCTGAGTGGGTGTGCGGATGGGACTGCTTACATACCTCTGCCTACCCCTTCGGAGACCCTTGTGGGAAGGCGTGTTGATATATTTTCGGATTAGTTCCTCTGTTATTGCGGATTGTTACCACCCTTTATGCGTTTCGTAAGCTTTCTTGGCACGTCGCGTCGTACAGTAACTCCGACTAAGTTTATTTGGGTTATTGCTGCTGTGTAAATAGTCGGAATGTTATCCGATTTTCAGTTAAAATTGTTGCAACACCCAACTACCCATGTAACAAAGAACTTTGATGTGACTCTATAGATCCTTAATTAGATGCTGCGACTTTTGTAAGAGAGGAAATTGAAGTATTTGTCAATTTATAAGATACTAGTGGGCCCAGCTTCGCTCGGGAGGTGAAAAAATAGATGGTGGCGCCACCTATCGGGTCCAATTGTGAATCTAAACCATTCCCAGATCCCCTTGAACACACACAAAAATTTCATAAAAATCGGTCCAGTCGTTTGAGAGGAGTTCAGTGACATACTCACTCACAGAAGAATTATATATATAAAGACTAGTTGTCCCGCCCAGCTTCGCTCGGGTGGAAAAAAAAAAGATGGTGGCGCCACCTATCGGGTCCAATTGTGAATCTAAACCATTCCCAGATCCCCTTGAACACACACAAAAAATTTCATTAAAATCGGTCCAGGCGTTTAGGAGGAGTTCAGTGACATACACACTCAGAAGAATTATATATATAAAGATTTCTAAGATTATATCAGTGAGTAGTCCTGTGTTCCTGTGATTATCAAGATTTAGAGACTTCACAAGGAATCGATAATGAAGCTGCCAACAGTGCACAGTAACTCAAATCAACGTTAAGTTTGCATAGTGCTGTGGGTGGCGGTAACCGCTTACCATCTGGAAGGCCGTGTTCTTATTTACGATGTTAGTGGTATAAGAAAATAAAAAGCGTATATTTACCGCCAAGTCACACGTTCTGTCGGAAATAAAATTCTTTCAGTCATCAACACTTTCAAATGTAAATTTCGAATGCATGTGATGTTATTCTTGATTCTTAAATTTCTCATTCGCTCTCTATATTTATTTCAACACACGCTGTAAAACTAAAAGTATAAATATATATACATGTATGTATATATATGTATACAGGTGTAGGAAAACATCGAGAGGAAACCTGCAAACGTTTGAGGTGAAATTCATTGGCATAATCTTAATCACACCACGAGACGTTCACCGTAAAGCTCGTGGTGTGATTATTTAAGTTCGGAAATATTCATTGCTATATTCGGGATTCGAACTTGCATCCTTTGTGTTGCAGGCAACTACTCTAAGCAAGCACCACGGTTTAATAAATAAGTAAACATTTCCCAAATTAAACAAATCCCACACACCCACTTTCCGCCAGAGGTATATTAGGTGCCAACGTGACAGATGGCGAGTCCATCGCCGTTACTCAAGCACGACTATACATACGCCTTTGAATTTCTTCTCAGACGTATGCAGGTTTCCTCTCGATGTTTTCCTTCACTGTAAAGCTCGTGGTGTGACTAATCACTGTACTTTAAGAAAGTAAGAAAAAAAAGTAATGTAGTGTAAGTTCAGAAAAACTCATTGGTACAGTCGGAATTCGAACTTGCGACCTTTGCGTCGCAGGCAACTGCCCGAACCGCTCGGCCACCACGGCTCTATACATTTATGTCCTCTACATGCAAAAATGCAAAAATAACAAATTGAGTGAGCTTCTTGTGCTCTCCAGCTGATAACTGGGGTCGCGCAACTAATGTCACATTATCAATCAAACCAGGCACTGTCAACAAGTCAGACTTACTTGGGGTTATCGCGTCAACTCTGTTTACAAGTCACGGAAACTATAAGGATACGGTAACTGTCTCCCCTCGTCGCGTGACACATATATGGCCAAATGAAAACGCAAAAATAGCTCTTATCATGTCTGCGATTGGAATGAAATAGAATACGGCTATTTACATAGTTATTAAATCTAACTCTCGAAACCGACGTGCACGTATGAAGAGACTGATGAATGTGGACGGCGTAGGAAAGAGGTGTGTATGTCTAGAGAGAACTGGCGCTCTATACTCTCTGCCTACCCCGTCAGGGACTCGGCGTGATGATATGTATGTATGTATTTAATCTCGCGTTCGGCAAGATAATATTGGCACGCGATTTTAGAACTGCTTTTTTTTTACATTTAATTAAATACAAGTTGTGATATTTATGTAAAATTGTATATATCTTCACGCCTTCCCATAAGAGTCCTCGATAGAGTATGCAGAGGTATGTTGGAAGTACACACATACCCACTTTTTGCGGGACATATATTTTATATGCCAACGTGACAGATAGTTATTTCATCACCGTTACTCAAGCACGTACATACATACAAGCATATACATACGTCTTTTGAATTTTCTTTCAAAATTATGTATCACCTAACATTGTATTTAGGTATTTCTATATCATCACACCAAGGCGTAGGAGAGTAGGATAAGGGAATGTACAAGGAATAATTGTATTGTATAAATGTATTCCAAAGGAGTTTCCTTCCGCGAACGCTCAGGCTGTGGAATGAGCTCCCCGTTGAGGTTTTCCCGGGAGAGTACAGCATGGAGTTCTTCAAGAAGGGTGTGAAAAGATTCCTGCAGGGTCGGCAACGCGCGAGTGATACCCCTGGAGTTGCAAGCGTCCATAGGCGGCGGTAACCGCTTACCATCAGGCGGACCGCATGCTTGTTTGCCAACCAAGTGGTATAAAAAAAAATATATATATATCTACGTTGATAGATGGTGAATCTATCGCAGGCATTCAAACCGCACTTTGCTTACTTTTTCAAATTTCTTCTAAACCATATCCAGGTTATTAGCAATATTTTCCTCAATAGTAGGTAATTCTAAGTTGGTGTTCAGATAAAGCACTACTATTTAAAAACACCGATACACGGGACGTTTATAATACACAACATATCAAAAAGTATGACAGTGGAATTTGCCTCGAACCTCCATCTGTTTGTGCAGTATAATATTTATCTCAGTTTTAATACCACTTGAATGGTTTAAAAATAATATGCGTATGTTGTAACTACACAGTGAAAGTAAGGAGTTAATAATTTCGACATTTATATGGTACTTTTCGTTTGATCTTTGGAGAATTCAGTTTATAAATCCGTGGTGGCTGATGGTGGAGTGTGGTTTGAGTAGTTGTTAAATCAATATATGTAATTGGTTCCACCGCGACAAAAAAATTCCTGAATTTAAGTAGGTACAGTGAGTTATCGTGAAAGAAAACATCGAGAGGAAATCTGTATACGTTTTCGAGGAAATTCATGTTTGATAAACGACGACTCGTTAAAAATCTCCAGCGAAATGTGGCTGTTGTTACACATCTTCCTACACTTCACTACTTCGAGGACCTTTGTGGATCTTAGAGGTGTTATATTTTCTTTCTATTGGTGCAGAAATGCATGCAAACAGTAATGTATCAAGATGCTGCGTGAGTTTACCCACACAGTCTTTTGTTCCAAATAAGTCTTATGTAAATCTCTCTTTATTAACTTGTTTACTAGCCGACCAAACATTTTAGTGTTAATATCTTCAACTACTTAACTCTCTTAGAATTAGGGAGAGCGTTCCGTGTTTACATTATCACTCGCGTGTTTTATTGTTGCATCATTATCTTGAATTATAACATCTTTGGTAAGTGTTCAGTGTCGTTTTACTCAACCGAATGCTGGCCCGTAGCCTAGTAGATAACAGGAGTGTTTTTACACAATCGACTGATTGCCGAGAAAGATTTACAGTGAAGCACTGTGCGATGGTAAAACACAGAGTTATTTCCGACGGAATCTGCCTTGTGGATTTGCTCCGACGAAAATAGTATCATCGATCTTATTCGCAAGAGAGAATAACAGTGGCTACGTATTTATTTATACGGCGGCATATAGGAAAAGTTTTGCCTTATTTTTGGAGTTCATTTACAGTGCTGTCGAGTTGCGTCATTGGTCACCTTTCTCATGACTTTCAGTGATTTGTTCATTGTTTAAGCCATTATTTGGTGTAACTAAGCCCTGCGATTTAACCCGCGATACACATGATTATTATTTTCCTTAAGTAATATCATGATTTTATTTAAAAATTATTGAATGCAAATATATTTTTTTCAACATGAGACTAATGAATCTGGATGAAACAAAAGAGTAAGTCTAAAGAGAATTAGCACTCCACTCTATTTATGCCTACCTCATAAGGACCTCGGCGTGTGCTGTATATGTAAATAAACATACAAACTGTCTCTATATAATGATAGTATGTATATATTTTAGTGAAATCAACAGGTCGCAACAGGACGCATCAAAATTGCTATTAGGCTTTTGTCGGACACTTAATTCAATTAGGCGTTGATTGTTGGTGGCAGGAGGTCGCGTCGGGGTTGAGTCCGCTTGTACTAATTAGAACCTTAGCGCTTCGCCCACGCGCATGCCTTTTGACGGTGCCGAGGTGCACGTCATATCCTGAGTATGTCACCTAACAAATTTTAATACATTTGTTTGTGTTAGAAGCAGAAATAAATACCTTCGGACTGGGCGATATAAATTGACGTAGTCCCAAACTAAGCAAAGCTTGTATTTAGGGAACTAGACAACATATATCCGTATATACATATATATCTCCATATGTATATAGTGCATCTAGGACATAGATATATGCCTACAGTGGGAATCCAACCCGCTTTCTTAAGCTTCGCGGCCAGGATCTCTGGCCACTAGACCAGACGGCCGTCATGACTACTTCAAAGTGATCACGTCTCACCTTTTGTACCCCAGTAGGTTACTTCATGCGCGATTATCGACAGCGAAGTATTCAAATTTGTCTGAAGTTTAATCCCATTCATCTTGGCTTTGTTATGTTACCGGCGAGAATTCAAAAGTGAAGATACTCATAAATAACATGGTAGCGATAAAGTTCAAAAAGCTTTGATTTATAATCCATCCTGTTGGGAGATCCGTGGCAATTGGTAGGCGTGTTGAAAGCACTCAACAACTTGCATTAGGTACTCATGTACGTGACCAAGGCTGAATACAAATGTGCACTGACGAAATCCAGCTGTGGCGATGCATCCGTGGATGCCGTACGTTCTCTGACATAGTAGTAAATGCGCCGCTAAAACAACCTGGACTCAACGGGCCCGACCCACGTGTTCCGTTGGCCTCGATAGTAACGCATCTATAATACGAAATACCTTGCCGACTATTTGTTTGCAAACGCATGACTGATGCCAAGAATCTTGGCTGAGATGCAGTGTTAAATCCATAGGCTTTATTGTTTCCAAGGTTGAATGGAATAATATCAAGGGAATGATGTTGTACAAATCCTAGTAATCTGAATGTGATGTTCGTTATACTTATGTGTGTAGGGCATTTTAGCCCAGATTATCGGCTTTAATCAAGCCATATGGACATGGACTGTGTATCAATAACTTCTATACGTCATATGTATTAACGACTAATCATTTCAACCCTTTCGCTCTCGTCCACGGCGATCAATATGTACCGATTTTAAGTCGATAAATTAAATTAAAATCAAGTACAGACGTACAAAAAATATGGGTTGAAAAAATTTTATGAGAACAAACTGGGCGCTGTTTATTTTTTTTTAATAATTTATAAAATAAACATAGAAAGACTGTGCCTTCATTAGTTTTAAGCTGTATTGCAGACATGAACACTCATCCCCCGTAAGAGATGTACAGAGCTGCTTTTGGAATTACAATGATAGATACAGCTAGAATGAATACCGACTATGTATATTCCTCAAAAAAAAACACCACATCTATAATATAAAAGACTAGCTGTCCCGCCCAGCTTCGCTCGGGTGAAAAAGTTAAATTGCCCGTAACACGATCGCAGCGCCACCTATTGAGTCCAATTGTAAATCTAAACCATTCTCGAATCTAGCTTAAGGCACACAGAAACACACAGAAAGCTTCGCCCGGGTAAAAAGGTAAAATTCTTGAAACTCGATCGCAGCGCCACCTATCGGGTCCAATTTAATATAGCCTATGTTACTCGGGGATAATGTAGCTTTCCAAAGGTGAAAGAATTTTTGAAATCGGTCCAGTAGTTTCGGAGCCTATTCATTACAAACAAACAAACAAATCTTTCCTCTTTATAATATTAGTATAGATTTAACGCGAGTGTATTCTTTAAGCATGCCTTTATGACAATACATAAATAAATGTTGGAAATATTCTGAGAATGACAGCTCGCATCATCACATTATGGTAACAATGATCTTCGTATTTAAAGACTCGTACTTGTTTATTATCTTATTATCTGTGATTAATATTTCCACCATTATTGCTTTATATTCTATTGTTAATTTGTTATTCATGTTTTTTCTTGGAGTGCATTCGTTAAAATCCTTTTGAATCACACCACCTACATTGAATATGAAAACTTGTTTCCATTATAGAGTATAGAGTTCTTCCCTCACATGTCCTCTTGCTTAGATCACCAATGGAAATATTCTTGAACTCCAATGAAAATGTACTTGAAACAGTTTTTGCTTTTAGAGCATCTGTAATTTTTACTTCGTTGAATACTTTATGAATTTTGTTCATATTTTATTTTCATGTATAAATGGCGAAACACAACGTAAACATGTGTCATGGCGTCGTTTATAAACAAACGTGTCTAGATCAGGTTTGGGCGCATTCGTTTGCTCAGTGTGCGTGGGCGGCCTTGACTGAGTGAAGGACGCCCGGCGTGCGCGCGCGCAGGGGGCGTGGCCCGCACGCGAGCACGATGCCGACTTTTTACTTTACATTTTCTTTTTGCTTGGCTACAATTAGAACACATCGCTCTCGTGGACTCTTTGACGTCGTGTTGTCTACTATACAGTTCTATGTAGAACGGGGCTGAGATACGATTTTGTAGCTACCAGTAAATTTTTCACGCTGACTATTTTTATACGTAGATCTTCTCGCCTTCTCACAAGGATCTACTAAGCGGTAGCTAGAAGTGTTACAGCACCCTTTTTGCCAACGTGAAAGCTGCCTTTGACGTCAGCCACGAGTATCTATACAATTGTCTTAAACTTATGCTGGATTCTCTCGATGTTCGGGGTTCGTACTAGCAAACTGGGCGTGGCGTTTCTATGCTCTTTTTAGATCTCAATTCAAAATGTACTCTGTTTTTTCATGATATGTGCAGTTAGAAAAAAAAAATATTATTCACTATTCTGCTAGATGGAAATTTTATCAATCTCACTACATTGAACGAGTCTACAAAAACAGTACGTTTTATTCATTATTCAAGAGCCCGGACACGTGGTACGTGACCGTATTGTTAAGTTGTCCATTCGCCCTCTTATTGCGTGCTGAATTTCGTATTCCATTATTTCAGCATCGACTAACATTAATGTTACCTCCTGAGCGAAAATTCTTATCCTTAATTATTACTACTTGCTGACTTAGCTACTAGAGATCCCCCCGGCATTAATTATTTAGGATACGTTAAACGCACTCACGGGGAAAACCGCATTTAAATCCGTTCAGTAGCTTTTCAGGTTATCGCGTTGAAACAAACAGGTGGCGGTGACTTTGCCATCAGGCGGACCACTAACTTGTTGGCCACCTTTTTCCTATAGAAAAAAAATTAAATTATCTTATCTCTTATCTGTTAAGTTTCAAAAGCCTCGCGTAAACTGACATGAATATATTTTTAATCCTAATGTTGTCTTTCTTTGCGAATCCCGTGCCGTGTTGGCGTCTAATTATAGCAGCTTGGCGTCCGCCAGTGACTTGACTCAATTCCCATTCGCTTGTTGTCCCGTTGACAAACGCTTATTGGCTATATTTATTTTATTTATCGTGCGACTGATTTACTAACATTGGTTTCGGCCGTTGCTCCACAATACTTACGCAACACGCACGCCATGTTTGTGGCAAGCAATGCTTTTTACTTCTATATCCTTATCTGACGAAAGATTTATATCGTTCAACGAACTCAAACTGTATCCAGAGTGAATTGAGAATAGCAGCGTTGATGTACTTACCCCGAAATTTTATTACCTTTGAGTCATGACAGCTGCGTCTATATGAACAAGAAATAGTGCTGTCCCCGGTCACGATAATATTGATCCAAGCGTGTGTGTTAGAAGAGCACTAACTGCCATAATGACACGAATGATTTGAACACATAACATTTTAATTATCTTACTGGAAATGTCTCAATTGCAAAACTACAAACAAAAATTTAAAAACATTACTTAGGTTGGTAACACAGTATTACGTGTTCATCATCTTTGTTGATGCCAAAAAATAGGGACCATTTAAATGCGGATGGTCGTATCTATCACTCTCTCCCTTTCTCTCTCTCTTTCTCTGGAATTTAAATGGAGAACGTATCCATAAATCGAATATATAGGAGCCGTGGTGTGGTGGCTGTTCGTAGTGACTGAAACCTGCATACATTTCAGAAGAAATTCAAAGACTTAGTTGAGCGTGGGAAACAGCGATGTACATGCCATGCCAGATATGTCTGCGGTATACAGAAAGCGTTGTTACGTACACCTCTGCCTACCCCCCTATGAAAATTAGATAGTATAGCGTAAAATATTCTATAACCAACGGTTCGGCAGCTAATGTAGCTGCAACCCTTCGTAGACAAAATATATAATTTGTCTCTGCTCGACTCCAATCGAGACCACGTCCTCGCTAGCAAAGTGAATAATCACGACCGGTGACCATGTCCGTAGGAGATTGGATAACAAATTTAAACGTACATATGTACGTACTAAATCAATTTGCGACTTGCAATTATATATATTGAAAAACATCCTCTTGTAAATTGGCGAAACATGATTTCGATCGGTCCTCAGGCATACGACACATTTGGTAATTAGCTCGCCGGTTTCGAGAACTCTTGAGTTTTATGTCTCATTCTTCTATTAATTTGATCTATTATATTTGTTTTTCTGACCTTAAGTACAGTGATTAGTCACGCCACTAGCTTTACGGTGAAGGAAAACATCGAGAGGAAACCTGCATACCTACGTCTGAGAAGCAATTCAATGGCGTATGCATAGTTGTGCTTGAGTAACGGCGATGGACTCACCATCTGTCACGTTGGCACCTAAAATACCTCTCTGGCGGAAATTGGGCGTGTGGGTACTACCTAAACGCCTCTGCCTGCCTGATACCTGAACCTGATAGCTGAATGCAGGCATTGCGATAATTATTTTACTCATCAAGACTAATTAAGCCGGATGCTCGTTGTTTTCGTCATTCGATTTCAGAAAGTGAATTTTTATTTATTTATGTTTACAGGTGTTCGGCACAGTGGAGTTGCCGGACAAGCCTATCATGTTGCCGCCGTTCGTGGAGGCGACGCACTGTCTGGGCTACCACCTGACTCGCAAGGGAAGGGCGGTAGCTGACCGCGTGGTGTCCGTCCTCGGGTACGCCTGCCCCGACATCACATACAGCCCTAGTTTGTACCCCATCACCGCCGCACTACTGCACTTCATGCCTGGTGAGTCATACTGTAGAATTTCTCCACGTTGCCATATTTATTTTCAACTTTATAATGAAACTAGCTGTGTCCGCGACCTCGTCCGCGTGGAATTTAGCAAAAAAGTTATTGTTTAGTTTCTAAAATAAAAGTAGCCTGAGTTACTCCTTTTTACATCAGATATCTGACAGTGAAAGTCCCGCCAGATTCGGTATAGCCGTTTCAGAGATTAGCTGGAACAAACAGACAGACTGACTGACAGGCTACAAAAAATAAAAATATGTTATTTTGGTATATGTCCCTTGTAGGTATATATACATCCATATGAGCATTTAGTAAAACGCGGTTATTATTATAAAATTACAAACAGACACTCCAATTTTATTCATTTGTATATACTAGCTGTGTCTCCCGTATATCTCCCGCGTGAAATTAGATTATATCATTATAGCGATATATTTTAAGATGGTCACATGTCTTAATTGGAACTACAACATCAACTTGTTTCTTTAGCAACTAAATTGGGTCTGGTTAGACAATGTTACTTTTGCTGATAACGAGTACCTACTCTATCGGATAATCTTATCGTGTTATTTCCGTGGCGGTGATATTTGATATTTTAGGATCATAAATATGCCGATATTCGAATTGGATATTAATATCACAAAAAACTGCTATATCCGTTCAGAAATATAATTGGAAAATGCAAATGATGCTATTTTGCTATATATTTTGCTCGTATCATTCAAACTATGTATCAATACATGTCGAGTCCCTCACGAGATACGTAGAAAGAGGATATAGTGCCAGTTCTCCATAGACTTAGGTTCGGATCTCTTTCGTTTAGTCTCTTTTGCTTTATGCTCGTCGGTTTCGAGTACTTTGCGATGAAAGTGTTTGTCCATAGGTGTCTATGTATATAACTATAGGTATATAACTTGCGCTCTAGTATTTACGCCTACCCTATGAGGTGCACTTCGTAATGACGGAATGTACAAATTAAAACGGGAATGACAAGAGTACTCGAATCCAGCGAGCATGTATGAAGAGACTGATGAATGTAGACGAAGTGAAAGAGGCATGCAAGTCTAGAGAGAAATGGCGCTCTTTTCTTTCTACCCTGTTAGGGACTCAGCATTATGATATGATGATGATGTATAAATACGATCTATTAACGTTGTCTCAGTATAAAATAATTTGTATCACCATACAAGGAAACTAATCTTGCCTCCATTCAACACCAGTTATCATTTTATTTGCGTCCGCCAATTGATGTTTTGCTTGTCTTTAAATGATTTTATATCAAGAGCGACTTATTTCAGTGATGTCAGGTAACAACCGGTTATATAATGTATGCTCTCAATTCTAGTGCAGAGGCGTCGCAAAATTTACAGTCGCTCTCGCCTTAATTCAGTAATGAGTGCGGGGGGCGATAATTGAACTCGGCAATAGGCAAATTGCCGGAGCAGTCTCTCCCGCTTGTACCTCTATTACCACACTTGATCATGAATACATGTTTTGAACCTTGCATCTACGCCATATGAACTATTATCCACCGGCATTGAGCTGTATCAATCTTATCAGGATCTAAATTGAGCCCTCAGACCGTGTAACAGGGTATGGAATTTGTTAGTCACATATCGGACTAGGTTGATACGATCACACGACAAATAAACGTCGCCGGCACGCCACAGATTTGCATTGCGTCCGCGTCCGTTGTGCTGTCAATTCCATACATCTCACTTCCTCCGTCGCACGTTACATGTAATTGGTTGGAATGCGAACAGATGTGTTTGCGATCAATAGGTTGGATGGTTGTTTTTGTAACAAAACACTCGGATTGTATACCTTGCCCATGCTGTACTTCTTGCGTTTTGAATATGTGACACTAAGTGTGGTTGGTGGCTGTGTGGTTCGAGTCGCCTGCAACGCAAATATTGCAAGTTCTAATTTCAATTACACCAATGAGTTTCTGAACTTATGTACAGTGATTAATCATACCACGATCTTTACGGTGAAGGAAAACATCGAGACGAAATCTACATTCGCTTGAGAAGAAAGGCTTATGTATAGTCTACCTTACGATCACGTTGGCACCTAAATATATCTCTGGAGAAAAGAGGGCATTACTACACCCCTCCGGGAAGTTGACCCTCTGACCTCCAACTGGGAAGGTGCGAGGATGAGTGTGAATGCTCATTTATCACGGCACCTAGACAGTGGGATGTTCCAGCAAGTGAGCTCGAGGGCGGTGGAGACAATTTGGTTGTCGGATGATTCTACAAGTGGCGACTTCCTCTAACGCCGAGTTTTGTTATTCGACCATCTTAAATTTGTAGTACACGTCCCATAGATAGAAAATATTTTGTCTCTAACAGATTCGATTGTCTGTTATCTACTATATTGGACACAATAGATCAATTGAAGGCATATTAAAAGAAACAGGTCACCTAAAATAGAATAGCAAATAACAATACACTTCCCGAGGGACCGTCTGTTGTTCAATAATCGTTTCTTTGTTACAATTGTAGGACACGTTTGTTTTCCCTTGGGGGTTCTTTATCCCTCATGCAGGTTCGCCTGATGGTAAGGTTACCGCCGCCTATGGGTACTTGCCAGAACTCTTTTCACACACAGCTCCATGTTTCGGTCCCTAGGGAAAACTTCAACAGGGAGTTCATTCCACAGCCTGAGCGCAGAACGAGATCGGCTTGGTTCCAAGATGGGTTATAGTATAAAACGCATGTGAATCAAATCTTTACCACACTAATATTAAAAATGCGAAAGTATGCTTAGGACGGTTTATTCCAGAAGAAATTAAAAGAGCAGAGTTGTTAGAGTAGTTGCTTGCGACACAAAGATCGCAAGCTCGAATCCCGACTGTACCAATGAGTTTTTCTGAACTTAAGTACAGTGATTAGTCACACCACGAGCTGCATGGTGAAGGAAAACATCGAGAGGAAACCTGCATACGGCTGAGAAGCAATTCAAATATGTGTATTCGTGCTTGAGTAACGGCGATGGACTCGCCATCTGCCACGTTGGCACCTAAAATATATCTCTGGCGGCAAGTGGGTGAATGGGTATTACCTATACACCTTTGCCTACCTCTTCGGCGACCCTTGTGGGAAGGCGTGGGGGTAAAGTTACCATTGGAATAAAATTTTACGCGTGTCAAACAGCGGGGCACGGCTAGTACTTATATATTTGTGTGTTCATGACACTGGCAGCTCTAACAGAGCGCTATCACCCTGCCTGGTTTGAACTAGACATCGGTCAAGAGTTCATCGCGCGTCAACAGCGTCGTTTTATTAGCGTGAAAAAAAAACATTATTTGTAATTTGTTTTAAAGCGTTGACACAAAGTCGCGCGTGTTTTAGTATTTGGCTTGCCGCCAGCGCTCCCGCTCCAGTGTATTGATCTGAAGCCGGCAGATTTGCTCGCTCTGAAATTGAGTTAGGCACGGAAAAAAATATGTAGCGCCGATCACTTCACTCGCCCTCGACGGGGAGTTCATCCCCATGAACGAAAAGTTGGTTGAAAACTGGCCCTGGCTAAATTGAAAGGCATTTCCTTCCGCGAACGCTCAGGCTGTGGATTGAACTCTCCGTTAAGGTTTCTCCCTGGAGAGTACAGCATAGTCCTTCAAGGAGCATCTGAAACCGGTTCGGTTACATTCGAGCGATACTGTTGGGGTTGCAAGCGTCTATAGGCGACGGTAACCGCTTACCATCTGGCAGGTCATATGATTGTGTGCCACTTTAGTGGTTTACAAAATATCTTGAACCTTTATCTTCGACGTGTTGAATTATCGATTGCTACGTGATAAACCCACATGAATGTAGAAAATGTTAGGGTTTTGTTTACGTGCCTTGAATACATACATACATGTATATTATCACGTAGAGTGAGCCCCTCACGGGATCAGCAAAGAGAGTAGAACGCCAGTTCTGTTTAGACTTTCATATCTCTTTCGATTCGTCCACATTCATCAGTCTCCTCGTACATGCTCGAGTTTTCAAGTATTCTTGACGTTCCCATCCTTGAGTGTCCGATCGATTTGATCTAGGGTATTTGAATTTGGTCTTCTTCTGCCTTTTCCACATACTTTCGCCTTTTATATCTTTTCTTCAATCTTTCTTCACTCATCCTTTCATCATCGGCATCATAGGCCTTAATTAATTAAATTCCCCATTAATGGGTTTTAATTATGCCGTTTATTCGGCGTAGGTAATTATTTTTATTGGCGTTTTACCTTTTTCCACTCCTGCGTCACAACGGTCAAAGGGCCGCACAAAAAGTTTGTTACCTATGTGCATATTGTTTGTTCGGTCTCGGTGCAGTGATGCGAGACACGCCTTCCTCTTCCGCTCTCCTATAACACTAATGCTTCATATCCCCGCGACACTTGAATAATGCGCAATAAACTTTTCCTGTTCTACTACCTACTTACCCAAAAGGAATCATGAACGTATACGTCTGTCTGTGAACGCAAGACAACGCCTTGTTATGTTGCAAATAATATTTGGTTACACAAAACAGCTGTGGTGGCCGAGTGGGTCGATTTGTTGCCTGCTATATAAAGATTGCAAGCTCGAATCCCGACTTTACCAATGACTTTTAAGTACAGGGAATAGTCACACCATAAGCTTTACGCTGAAGGGAAGCATCGATAGGAAACCTGCATAAGTTTGAGAAGTAATTCAAAGGCGTATTTACAAGTATAGTCGTGATTGAGTAACACCGTTGGACTCGCCATCTGACACGTTGGCACCTAAAATATATATCGGGCGGAAAGTGGGTGTATGGGTATTACCTATACACCTCTCCTCCTACTCCTTCGGGGACCCTTGTACGAAGGCGTGAGAATAAATTATGTAATTTTGTAAGTTATGTATGTATATAAAACAATAAAGCAATTTAATTATTCCGAAGAAAACTCAGTACTCCAAAACGGCGAGCATGTTTGAACAGACTGATGACTGCGGACGAAGAAATATAGGCGTCCAAGCCTAGATAGAACTGGCACTGTACTCTCTCTGCCTACTCTCCTATGGGACTCGGCGTGATATTTATTTATGTAAGACTCAATAAACACAGCCACAAATTATAAGCAAAATCCAAGGTAGTATTTTTGCCTTGATGTATCAATAGACTTTATATGTGATATAAATTAACTCTACTCTCTCGGCCTACTTCAAAATCTACTACTCTCAACTCTTGCAAAGGTTCAAATTTCGTGCCTGTTTGTATTTGGGTCGCATAGCCCCGCAGGAAAACGGCCTTTTTCTATTCGTCGCGCAAAGACTACCTTGCTTTATGTTCCCCAATCTCCCTTCAAAGGGTCCCCTAGATTCGTATCAAATATATCGCGTGGTGATAAAACTGTTTCCCCTGAAATTGTTTTCGTGACTGCTCTTGTTAATGGCCATATTCGTATAGTAACCCTTGTTATGACAAAACTTTATTCATAATAAAGTCCGTGAAACATTACCGGTTTATGTCGGCCTACCTTCTATTAATGTGAAGGAAAACATCGAGAGGAATCCTGCATACGTGTCAGAAGAATTTAAAAACGTACTCGGACGTATAGTCGTGCTTGAGAAACGGCGATGGACTCTCCATCTGTCAAGGTAACAACTAAATATATCTTAAGCGAAAAGGGGACGTTAATAGAATCCTAGAATGCTTATTAGTCTGGATATTACTTTAACCGGCACCTTACGTACACTACACGTCTTTGAATTTCTTCTCAAACGTATGCAGAATTCCCTTCGACATTTTCCTTCACCGTAGACCTCGTGCTAACTTTATAGTGCGTAAAAGCCCGAGTCTATCACTCAAAGCCTATATTTCGCTCTATATACGCGTATATTGCAGCATCAGATCTAATCTTAGCGTTATGGCATACCAAGGCCGTAACTATTTCCATATGTGTAGAGGTCCGCCGTAGTGTCACGAGTTGAAATGATATCATTCATGTGGCTTTAATAAAACGATATATAGTTATAGTAGGTTAATGTCTGCACTTGTTGGTCTGATGGTCAAGCGATTGGCCTGTCTGGGTGTTTTATATTATATGTACATGTACGCATAGTTCCTCACGGCGGAACGGTCAGAGCACTGTTTAAATATATCCTCAGAAGAATAGTATTTTTAAGCCGCTATCTATCTACAGACTCATGCTTAATATACCTACATACATAGACTGATGTCTATACACCACACACCCTCAAGAGGTATACAGAAAGTGCAGAGCGCCAGTTCTCTCTAAGCTTACGACCTCTTTCGCTTCATTCACATTTATCAGTTGCATAATATGTGTTCGGAACCGTCAACAGTATAATTAGTCGTCTAGTGATTAGAGTGGGAATCTTAAGGTCGCGGGTTCGATTCCCGCTGAGTGCAAATATTTGGAACACCAGTATGTGTACCTTAGTTTCGGATGTCCTACGTATTTATGTATATATCTATCTATATAAGTAATTATATCGTTGTCTAGTTACCATAACACAAGCTTTGCTTAATTTGGGGCTATGTCAATTTGTATGGAATTGTCCCAATGTAAAAATATATTTACATTTAGTCATTGGCGTAGTTGGTCGGCTTTTATTATTAGAATGAAATCTCTGGGGCCAATAACTCCCGGCCAAAATGGTTGCTACAATACATGTTACACACACAATATCTGTGCCAATTAAACAACTATCTGAGATACCTACACGTAATATAATTTGTAGGCGAAAATCGCTTTAACTTTCACCATTGTGCGAACATTTTAACATATTACGGCATTCTGCGAATGTCCGAAAAATCATGAAATTTTATAAATACAGATGAGATGCGTTCCCTTCCAGAACTCTTTTGCGTAAAGCAACTAGCGCGTTTCCGTCATTCGCACTGATTTGATTGCAAAAAATACATGTTACGTAGAACAAAAGAAGAGGCAGATGAAAATCATGTTTAGAGTCTTATCTTCGAAACCGGCAATCATGCATCCCTACTAATATTATAAATGCGAAAGTAACTCTGTCTGTCTGTCTGTTACCTTTTCACGCCTAAACTACTGAACCGATTTAAATGAAATTTGGTACAGATATAGCCTAGAGCTTGAGGAAGGACATAGGCTACTTTTTCATGCGAAAAAGGGTTGTAAAGGGTTGAAATAGGGGATTCAAGTTTGTATGGAAGTTTCGTCATTTTTGAAGCTAGAAGCTTGAAATTTATTTTTTAGGCTCTTGATTACATATAAATTAATATAACATTCAAAGTTTGTAAAAATGTTACCCTTAAGGGGTAAAAAATGCTGCTTAATATCACTTTTCCGCGCGGACGAAGTCGCGGGACAGCTAGTTAGGAATAAAGATGTGATAAGGAATGTCTATTGGTCTAGAGAGAGCTGCAGCTCCGCTATTTGCCTACCCCATAAGGCACGATGTATGTACGAGCATGTATTGTGCTAGCGAATCAAATTAAATTTAATGCTTCCCATGTTATAAGGGTTTGTTTGGTTGATAAGGCTCCTTCGAGCTCCTGAGATTTGTAAAGATGTAGTTACTATAATGATACATTCCGCATCTTTTCATTACAGCGCTGAAGTGTGTCGTTTTCCTTTGCACACAGGATTTTAATTTTATAAAGAAAATATTGCCTTTGTTACGCATAGTATAAGAAACACGAATTTGTTTTTTTAGAAGATATCGTGATAAATGAATCGTGTAACAATTTGACAATCACAAAAACATAGCTTTTTCTTGTATCGTAAATTACATTAGTTTGTTGACCCCAATTATATAACTGTATTATATCTACTTAACGAAATATGAAAACTCTGCTATCATCAATTTAAATATATGCTAATACTGTTCGTCTAATCTTAACATATGTAAATGCTTCGTTGATTCTATACTCGACAAACACGGCGGCATTTGCTTTCAATAAAGCAATATCTGAAGTTCTAAGGGGAGAAATTCAATATCCGTTGTTATCATACGTGTGACGACACACATAATAGCGTTTACAGTGTACTGCAGATTGTATAAACCTTCTTGTTGAAATCCAGCTTGAGTAACGGCGATGGACTCGTCATCTGTCACGTTGGCACCTAAAATATGTATGTGGTGCTACTTATCTGACCTCTGCCTACCCCTCCGGAGAACCTTGTGGGAAAGCGTGGGGATACATATTATATCTTTATTTTCCTTACCTTTTTTTACCTTAGTTTATGTGTGATAAATATTATAAAGAGGAAAGATTTGTTTGTTTGTTTGTTTGTTTGTTTGTAATGAATAGGCTCCGAAACTACTGGACCGATTTCAAAAATTCTTTCACCTTTGGAAAGCTACATTATCCCCGAGTAACATAGGCTATATTAAATTGGACCCGACAGGTGGCGCTGCGATCGAGTTTTAGGAATTTTAACTTTTTCAGCCGTGCGAAGCTATCCCTTTCTGTGTGTCTTAAGGTGGATTCGAGAATGGTTTAGATTTACAATTGGACCTGATAGGTGGCGCTGCGATCGTGTTACGGGCAATTTAACTTTTTCACCCGAGCAAAGCTGGGCGGGACAACTAGTGTGTGATAAACACCTAAGCGTATTGGCCGCTAGCGTCGTTTATATATTGTAATTAAATGGCGTTAATCACTTACTAAGTGAATAAAAAAACTCACTTTTTCATTAAATAATCCACCACTATTCCAATCTTGTTATTTCGTATACTTAGTCTAAATCAAAATAAAAGTTGAAGAAAGCTATAATTTTGTTCACAAAACATCTTAAAGAACGCTAATGATATTTAAATTCTTAACTGTGTTGAATACATGCCTGAATTCTATAGTCGGTTCGTTCACTCTTCGCTCATCTAGGTCAAGTCTTTTCATACAGCAGAGCAGCCTCCCCACTTGAACTATTTTGCAGTCAGCTGTTTTTAAATAAAGTCTTTCTCAAACGGATTTAATTTCAAGATAAAATTACGACATGTCTTCAATCATTTGTTCATAACTAGTTCAGTCTTCTCATCGAAGTACAGTTTTGAGTCACCGTCCCTTTTGGATTTGGCTGTTCAATGTTTTATAAAATAGATAAAGTATGAGATTAAAAATAGAACCTGAACCTAGCAGAACATCTTTACGTCTTCTACCCACAAGGATTCTAGGATAAAACACCCCCTCTTCGCTGTATTTAGCTGCCAATGTGACTATGTTACTGTGGTTAATGTACTTGAGGTAAGAAAAACTTATTGCTTCAGTCGGAATCGGATCTTACACCTTTTGCGTTTTAGACGACTAGTCCAGCCACTCTGCCACCTAACAGGACTAACCGAAATACTACTGAAAATAACTAGAATTCATGTAGAAGAATTTAAAACAATTTAATCTTCCGCCTTTTCGCGTTCACTTTCTTAGCATGGAATATCTACGTTCCCCATAGGATTGATCATGGCGGAGTGTTTCACTAAGTGAAGTGCTTTTACTCTACACTAGGCGCATTGTTACAAGTATGTAGGTCACCATTCATGACCTCTGGCGGCCCTGCCATTGTGTATCCGCTAAGGGATTTTTCTTTTGAAAACTTACTGTTTGAGTCATCTTGTTGTTATCTAAATACTTTCCTGGAACTAGTGTCTTAAGTTAGTTTTGTCACATTCAAGTTGCTTTCTCTGTCTTAACTCGATCATTGATAGCCATTCTTTTGTTTAATATAAATTAAAAAAATATCCTATCTTTAATTCCATATTCATATCATCACGCCCTCTTGAGATATAGAGTGTACAGCGCCAGACTTGTTAAATCTTGCCGAATAAAATGTATGCAACCAAGTACCCGGCACCTCTGACGGATTCTGCTTCTACGAGTATAAAGCCATTTCTTGTGGAGATCTGGAATCTTTACTCATCTTAGAACATAACGCTGCCTAGAAACGGTGCCTGGCACTGGCATTGTAAGGTGAAGGTGCTCCTTCGTGCAACTCCCAATTTTTAATGATCTATTGTACGTTTTTTTAATGTTCCATATTAAATTACGGTACTGAAGAACATCTCTAAATAATGGCGTAATATCGGTTCACATCTCGTATAGTCGAATATGTACCCATAGTCACGCGGCGGTGGAACATCAAAGTTATAGATTTAACGATCATCGTCTGCAACCACGAATTGTAGCCATGTTTACCGTTTGTATAAACCGCGCAAATAAACTTTCAATATACTCGTGTTGATTATATATTAAATTTGACGCGGATGGAAGGCGAGTCGGCGACTGATAATCAAGTTGCCAGATGAACTTTATTGCGCTTTTGAAAATGAATTCATTTATTTCTGGCTTTTGAAACGAAAACTAATTTGATTTACTTCCATTCCGACCAACGGGTATCTTTGTACTATTTATTGCATAAGCTTTTATACCAGCTCTACATTAGATTGCGAAGCGTCCGGTGGAAAGCAGTCATTCATTATAGAGAATGGCGAGAAATGATACAACATATAAAGTGTGGTTTAGGCTATATTTTCCAGCATCATTGTATTAACAGACTATAGATATTGCCATCCACGAAGACTAGCCCCATTATTCTTCCTTATAGTCTTAAATTATAAGTGTGCGACCTTCCACTAATGTTGAGTATTATCGGTAGGTACACACTGATTACCTAGGAGTGCACACGCACACTACCATTAATAGACTCTGGTCATAGTATAAAGAAGAGAAGTAGGTTATCTTCATACAAACGCACCGCGCGCGGCTTGTATGTGTGCGCTATTGTATCTATGTGTCGACGCACGCACACTTTAACAAAATCTCGACCCGTTTCTCAGTGCGCCAGTCGGGGCTAACACTGCACAAGGTTCGCGCGCGCGTCACGGCTTTTCGGCACCGCTAAATGATTTATTCATCAATATCATCATCAAAATGTCTGATAATCGCAGAAGAACATATTGCTGTGTGTTTGGGTGTCTTAATAATTCATCGATTCCAGACCTGTCTCTGTTCAGATTACCTATTGAACAGGAAAGGTAAGTTAGTCACTTATTCTAGCATAATATAATTTTAATTGATGATACCTACGTACTTACATATTTTTTGTTTGTATTAGTTTTCTATCACACAGGAAGTAGGTAGGTAGGCCTAATTTCCTACTAGAATGTATTAGGTACTTTTGATCTGGCAATTGGTTTGCAGCTATTTCCTTGTTTACGTTTAGTTATGCCGATTTCTCAGTATTGTAGGTATAGTAACTAAGTACCTACCTACTTACAGAAAATCGTAATTCAAAATAAGTATGTACGAGTACCTAATTGACTAATAGTAAATCAAATACATATAAAACAAAGTTCGAATCATAACAACAAATTCGATTATAGTCTAAGAAACAGTCGTTAGTTTTTAATGTTGTTTTTATTTCTTTTAATGATAATATTTCATTCACTTTATTAATTTTTTATTATAGATACCTAATTGCCGCTGTTCATGCGGTTGCTAGCGAAGCGCGAACAGCCGCGCCTAGTATTTAGCTAAAAGTGACAACCCTAAGACAGTAGGCAATTATATCGCGAATTGGGCCGGAGATAGCCTACTCCCTCTTCTTTATACTATGCTCGGGTCATACTCCCGCTTCCCGCGACCCCCTCGACTAGAACTTGGTGGGACGCGTTTTCGTGGACGGCACTATCTGTACCAATGCCCCGGGAATTTCATTCAGTGCTTATACAGGAACGTTTAAAAAGAAACAAGAGAACATAAAAAGGAACAAACGTTCACATTTGTAATATTCAGTAGAATCGTTGTAGTAGGATCGTTCAGGTAAAATATTATTAGTATTTGCGGAACCTTTGAGTGAGTGCGGTCAAAATAGTCCAGCCCAGCTCCTTGGCGAATCACCTTCGTTCTATGTCGAGGCCTAAGCTCCACTGAGATACCTTAGCTGTGTTAGTCTCTCTAATGTTAAGTTAAGTAGCAAAAGTTCCCGGAACTTAATATACGAGTCAAAAAGTGGAGAGCAATTAAAAAAATATATTAGGCCAGCAAGGAGTTGAATGAGATTGAAGACTCTCTCAGAACGCAATTTTTTTTTAATTTGGTGCCCTTATATTCTCGTTTATATTTGTCTGTTAATCACGTTTGCCCTCGATTGGATATGAATCGCAGATACATACGATATTAGTTGCACATTGCAATAGCTCATATAGCTCATGGGTGGTTGGCCTCTACTCAACACATTCGACTGGCAATAGTGCAAGGACTTTTATTTCTAATTTCGTTTCTTTATTATTGATATTGTCAGTCGTATGAATTGTGTCAACGATTTTTATTTCTCAACAAACGATGAATTATATTACCTTCCTACCTATCTAACTTAGAGGGAAGATGAAGTAGTGACATGGTAAATGGTTTGTCGTATGGTAATTGTTATGCCCCAGAAGGTATTATTCTAATGTTATAAAGGGGTTAAGTCAGTTTGTTTGTTGTTTGTTTTAATGCGCTGATCTCGGAAATATTACTAAGCCGATGATGTTCACTCTCTGTCTGCTTACCCCGTGAGGGACTCGGCTTGGAAGGCTATCATCATCTGGCTATTATCGCTTTTTTTATTTGGTAATTAGGTTTGTGTATTCACTTGTTTTGGCCGTAAAAGATGTAAATTTTATGCCAGCAATGTTCTTTATTGTTGTTCGACTAAACTTTCATGTCAAATTACTTTAATTACCGGTTTACTTGATATTCGGCCTCTTTTCCTTCTAGTTGAATAGATAATAATCTTTTACTCGTATCATAAATCTCTTAAATTAAGTTCCAGATAACACTTATTGCCGACCTTTTGAGAAATCTTGCGTGATGATATATCTTTATCCTTATTTTTGGAGTTTACTCCTTAAGAATCGATTTTCATATATAAGGCGCCCGGTATGAGAAAAATATGAGAGGTAAAATCTACTGATGAATGACAGCGTTACGTTTTTGGTGCTCTCGTACTCTCCATGGCAACGAGAATAACATTATGGCGATGTAATTAATGTTAATATTTACTTTCAATTGCATATTGTATTAACCTGATATTAACCTACAACAACTGTCAACTTGCGGAGGTTTTATCGTAAATTTTATATTTTACTAGCTGTTCCGCCCAGCTTCACCCGGGTGAAAAAGTTAAACTTCCTGAAACACGATCGCAGCGCCATCTATCGGGTCCAATTGTAATGTATTCTATCCTATCTTTTAAGTTGGATCAAACCGCACAGGGTGTGCAAATTTTATTGAAATCGGTTAAGTAGTTTAGGAGCCCATCGTGGACAAACAATGTGACACGTAATTTATATATATTAAGATTTATATATTTTATTTATAATTGATATAAATATAAATATATATCAATTGATATTTATTTCAAAATTGAGAAAATTACTCAATGAATAAAAATCAATCTATAGATGTGTCATGCATACTCTAAGTAATATAAGAAATACATTCATTTACCCTTATTAACTAATCTATTTATTTTATAATCGTTCGTAAGGAGTAAACTCCAGTCGTGCGTCGGAGCTGACACACACTATTTTTCTGTACCTGTGAATGTCACTGAACTCCTCCTAAACGACTGGACCGGTTTTAATGAATTTTTCTATGTGTCTTCAGGTGGATACGAGAATGGTTTAGATTCACAATTGGTCCCGATAGGTGGCGCTGCGATCGTGTTTCAGGACATTAATTTTTTTTTCACCCAAGCGAAGCCTGGCGAGGCAGCTAGTATTTAGGTATTTTTCTAGATTACCTTAAATGCCAATTCCCATTTAGAGTCTCTAAAAACGAGTCCTGTAAAATGTTCATATGATACACTAGTACATTCGGTATTGCAAATTTCCTAGAGGCGCTTACATACTCCATGTAAATCCCATAATTAACTCATCTAAACTCAATGTTAATGGAACGTGCTTCCAATTAAATCAGGAAGTAGGGCAGCCTAAACGGGATTCGCCAGGTAATTAACTAATCCAACTAACACGCAATCATCTCTATGTGGGCTAAACTAAATATCACCACGAATCTCGTACTATACGATACACTTAAAATAAGGTCCTCGCTTCTCAGCCGTTCTAAGTGTGTACTAGCTTGCAGTATGGCAATCTTATTTTAAATCAATTAAGGCTAGAGAACCTGCAATGTTAAAATTGTTGTTAAAAAGTTCGAATCCCGACGACATATAAGGTTACCTTTTAATTTTAGACCAGTGATTTATTATATAACGAGCTTTATCGCACGGAAACCTGCATTAGATTCCTAAGAATTTTAGACACTTATGCTATAGATAGATTCCGATGCTCCTATCCAAATGTAAACAGTACATTCATACATACACATAATCACGCCAAGTCGTCGCCTAACGGGGTAGGCAGAGAGTATGGAGCGCCAGTTCTCTTTAGACTTACATACCTCTTTCGCTTCGTCCACTTTCAACAGTCTCTTCACACATGCTCGGTCGGTTTTGAGTACTCTTGACGTTCCCGTCCTTGAGCGTCCGATCGATTTGATCTAGGTAACTGGAACGTGGTCTTCCTCTGCCTCTTCTTGCCCACACTTTCGCTTTGTATATCTGTTTCGTCAATTTTACATTACAGAACATTATCAATATTACATTCGGGGTGCCAAAATCAACATTCCATTAATATAACTTGACCTTTTCATCTTTTGTGCTCTTAAAGTACCCCGAGGGTCACGTAGATGAAGAGGCTGCCAGGGCGGGCTGCGCTCACAAATTATCCCGTTTAATCCGACCGACCCGGTTAATTTAAATATTACTCCCAGGCTAAAGCTATAATCCCGGGTTAAATTTCCTCTGGAACCTTTCAAAAGCTCGCTTTATTAAAATCCAGTTGTATTTAAAAATAATCGTGCTACTAATTGACTTTCTGCGTCTGTCTCATTTCAATTAGTTTTTATTTACATTTAATTAGGTTTTATACATATTTTGGGCATGGAATTAAATGTCTATAAACAGGCTGTTATTACGCTTAAAATTCTTTTTTGGATAGTTTATAGACACTGTATTTAAAAAATAAAAATGTAGTATAATACGTTTCAGCTGATAAGATGCGATTCATCCTACGCATATGCTCGTTTTACTTTATTATGAGTTAGTTCTTCATTCCAATTTACTAATTGTACTACAAGCAACTATTAGAGCCGAGGTGGACAAATTGTTCGATTCGCCTGCAACACAAGATTGCAAGTTCGAAGCCAGACTGTACCAATGAGTTTCTGAACTTAGGTACAGAGATTAGTGACACCACGTGCTTTACGGCGGAGGAAAACGTCCAAAGGAAACATGCATACGTTTGAGATGAAATTCACACGCGTATGCATAGTCGTGAAATATATCTCCGACGAAACGTGAGTGCACCCCTTCGGGAACCCTTGTGAAAAGGCGCGATGATGTATGGTTGTACAATTCTTCAATAGATATATGGTTAGTGGTGTCAGTGTAAAACATGTTTTATCGGGTGTACTCAAGACTACCAGCGTATTGACGTCAGGCTTATCGACTGCGATAAAAAAAACCTTGTGACGTATAATACCGTAACGGCAAACTCTATCAAAGTGTTCATACGATTTAATCTTTGATAATATGATTCACCTAAAATTGTAAAGCAAATGTAGACTTTTAAAATTGGTGTTTTGAGTAGGTACTCGTCTGCAAAGTTGAAATTCAAAGTTCGAACAAAGGGCAATACCAATTCGTTTATCTGAAATACGGTGATTGATCTCATGAAGGAAAACATCGCGGGGAAACACATTTGAGAAGAAATTTAAAGACTTTTGTATACACACCATCTGTCACGTTGGCACTAAAATCTCCCATCTCACATCTCGGTTATAATTTTTTTTTTATATACACCTGGGATTGCCAACAAGCACGCGACTCGCCTGATGGTGAGCGGTTACAGCTGCCTATGGAAGTTTGCAATACCAGGGGTGTCACTCGCGCATTGCCGACCCTGCAAGAATCTTTTCACACTCTTCTTGAAGAACCCCATTTACTCTCTAGGAGAGTTCATGCCACAGTCTGAGCGTTCGCGGAAATAAACTTCTTTGAAACCGCGCAGTTCGAAACCTTTTTAGTACCAAGGTATAGGGATGAATTCTACGTCGATGGCGATAGGTACGGTGGTAGAGGGTAGGCGTAGGCATCATGTCGAATACTTAATAGCTCGAGTAATTATTACACCTCTACCAACCCCTTCGGGAACCCTAGTGGGAATAACACAAACCACTCGGTATATCAGAATTGCGGTAATCCATCCAATCGCGACATGATATAGTTTTTCCATTTGTATACAAAGGCTGAGCCATTTATGGAGCTGATGCAGAGATAAATACCATTTGATTGAATCAGTATTCAAAGTCATGAACGTAATGTTAGCGAATTCATGCCTAATATCACGTAGTCACCGGTCGTGACAACCTTAAGGTGGCTTATTAGTTGCTAGCTACGCTATTTACTCAGCTATCGCTTCAAGCAAGGCCTTTTCAAGAACTTTCTGGAAAGTTAGCTATTGGAGGCAGTCCACCAATTTCCAATATAAGATCTCTTTTTAGAAGTTTCTCTAAGTCTCTTAGAAGTTAGTGTTTCACTAGCATATGTTATGTTGAAGGGGTAGGCAGAGGTGTATAGGTAATACCCACACACCCACTTTCCGCCAGAGGTATATTAAGTGCCAACGTGGCAGATGGCGAGTCCATCGCCGTTACTCAAACACGACTATACATACGGCCTTTGAATTTCTTCTCAGACGTATGCAGGTTTCCTCTCGATGTTTTCCTTTATCGTAAAGCTCGTGGTGTGAATAATCACTTTACTTAAGTTCAGAAAAACTCATTGGTACAGTCGGGATTCGAACTTGCGATCTTTGTGTCGCAGGCAACTGCTCGAACCACTCGGCCTCCATGGCATGACAGCTGTGGGCTAAACCAACTATAAAATTTACCCCGCAGAATTTACGCGCATGCGTGGAAGGTCAAATAAAGATCGAAGATGGCCGGATGTACTGGATATGTACTGGAAGGTCCTGAACAATTAATTAGTCTGAAGTGGCGCTCGTTCGCGGGGGTCTGGAAGAGGGGAGTTTACTTAGGCTTAGTGAGATAGTAAAGAAAATGTTTATAAAGGGAGGAATTTATTTCTGGACCATCTTTTTATTACGTCTCGCACGTACTTTAAACATTTATCGGGATGGCATAATTGTGTTTATTGAATTGTTGGTTTAGGTAATTGAAAGTGTTTAACTACTATGTTATTTGGAGTGTTAGCGATAAAGCATTATCAATTTAATTAAAGAATTATGATGTTATAGTTTTTCATATAGGGGTCGACCCTAACATAGGTACCTAAAACTAAACCCAAACATACCAAATCTTGTCTTTTTTAAATTTTAGTTTCACGTGAGCGTTTATACTGATGTTCACGTCGGTAATTGAACAAATATTGTTGCCTGTATCGGTATATATTATGCGAATGTGTCGGTATGTCCGGGGATATACGTATGTACACCATATAGATATGACTTATAAGTAAAAATATCTACACGGATACTACATCGGATATTTCTTAGACGTTGTGTCTAGTGTTCGGTCATCATACCAGACATGTATGAGGAAATTCTATTCATCCTGGCGAAAGACACGCTATTACTTACGTCGGTAGCTCTATTATTATTATTATTTTAAAATACACATTAGAACGGCCAGTAGCCGATTACTCTAAATAGTTCAACTAAATAGTTCTATACTTCAACGAACAGTGGGAGACACTCTGCCTCCGCTTTTTTCATCCAAAGGTCACAGTTGGAGTGTTAAAGCATGTATGTACGTGAGTAACTATTTATGATATCACTGATTCATTTATATTTTGATTTCGTTATCTAATCAGCTCGTATAACATGGAGTGCTAGGTGAAGGTTCCTCTTGAGAAGTGTGTCTTGTAAGCGGCATTTGTAGTTATTGTAATCCCTATGATATTAAAAAGAACATAAAATAAATTACTGAGTTAAAATATTGTATGTAATTGTTGTTAAATTATAAGTTGGAGTTAGTTGAGACGTATCTTAATATATAAATACCTACACGGTATACCTAAGGAAAAAATCACATTCACAATATTACTATTTACATACATTTAAACATCACATTATGCAGCAAACCAATCTTTATATATATAATTCTTCTGTGAGTGTGTATGTCACTGAACTCCTCTCAAACGACTGGACCGATTTTGATGAAATTTTTTGTGTGTGTTCAAGGGGATCTGGGAATGGTTTCGATTCACAATTGGACCCGATAGGTGGCGCCACCATCTTTTTTTTTCCACCCGAGCGAAGCTGGGCGGGACCACTAGTATAATATATACTTCATAATACCTTTTGTACGATGGAACGATTCTCGCATTGCGCGATTTCAAAGGAGTTTCCATCCGCGGAACCTCAGGCTGTGGAATGAACTCCCCGTTGGGATTTGCCCTAGAGACTACAGCATGGGGTTCTTCAAGAAGGGAAGGAACCGTCAAGCGGTCCGCATGCTAATTTGCCACTATAGTAAATAAAAAAATATATATGTGATTTTCGTGTTTTAAGCGTTATCAATTATAGTCAATAAACGCAGACGTCTCGGGCAAAAACATGTTTATAGTAACCATCAAAGCAATTTAAATACAGATTTATACGGCTCTGGTTACAATTATAATATTAATTGTTAGCCGCAATCAGTTGTATGGTAATCTGGATACGTCTGAAATTACGGTTGTTTACCTTCATCTGTGGACTGCCAAACAACAGCGTAGTAAAAAATCTGGATATCATTGGACCTTTGCCCAGCAGTGGGGTTAACCTGTTACATCAGGGTGTTCCATATACTTATAATAAACTAGCGGCCCGTCCCGGCTTCGCACGGGTGGACATGTTTTTTTTTACAAAAGAAAATATAGCTATGTCACTCAGGGTGAATGTAGCTATCCAATGGTGAAAGATTTTTTGAAATCGGCACAATAGTTTTTGAGTTTATTCATTACAAACATACACACACACACAAAAATACAAATCTTTCCTCTTTGTAATATAATTAGTATAGAAAAAAGGGCGTTGCTTCTCCTTTGACTACCCTCTCGGGGACTCGGGGCGTGAAGATAATCACTCTAATCTTTTATATCTTCTTTTAACGTAATTTATAATGTTTCGATACTTGATGGTCCATCACAGATACCTAGATCAAGAGTATCCGGCGAGCATCTATGACTGATGAATTGCTTTGAAACGCAATAGGCCTAGGGAGATATGGCGCTTTTCTCTCTGCCTACCACGTCAGATATTCGGTGTAATGTATGTACATTTCAGAATAGATTAATAGGTGGTTTGTTGGTAAACAATGGGCATTTATTAAAACTAGACAGAATGTCTGTTAACAATTATTTTGGTGTTCATCAACGGCTTATTATGGAATGGTATGAGAATACCATTACTAAGTTGGTAAGGTTGACAACGCATCACAAAGGTTTTCGTGACCTTGATTTGAGAGAAATGGCCGTGCTAGTCGAGCTGCGTAGCGGCACGTCTGTTTATCTCCTGTCATGTTATCGGTCCACATAAAACTGATAGTTTCAGTTACGTTTCGCGTACGATAGTGCCGCGAAATATAATGTGGCCATTATTGAAATTAACTATAGTAAATTTCGCTATCTTATCTCCGATGTCCTTGTCCTTACTTTTATAATCGAAATGTGTATTGAGATGGAGAGTATTTGCACCTACCTATACACCTCTGCCTACCCCTTCGGGGACCCTTATGGGAATACGTGAGGATGAGGATGAGTTTTTGCACACTAACATTGGAAAAGTAGAAAAGGTATTTTGATCGTCTGTATTTTTGTGATATTGTTTGTCATGGATAAACTCAAAACCTGCGTAACTGATTTTAAAAATCCTCTCGCTTATGTAAATTATTTAGATTAACATGTGCTATATTTTATCATGTATTAATATATTAGCTGTGCCCGTGACTTCGTCCGCGTGGAATTTAACAAAAATATATTATTCAGTTTCTAAAATAAAAGTAGCATAAGTCACTCCTTTTACATCAGCTATATGCCAGTGAAAGTCCGTTCAAAATCAGTCCAGCCATTCAGAGATTAGTGGGAATAAACATACAAAAATAGTAAAAAGAAAATGTTTGTACTTGTACCGTGTAATCCATATGAATTTAGTAAAAAGCGCTTTTTTAATATTACAGACACTCCAATTTTTTTATTTATTTATTACTTACTAAATAATATTTAATTATAGATTACTAAAAAAATTACCGCGAATCTACCAGAACAAAGATGTCAGAAGAACTGTAATTGGATGTAGCCAGGATGTGGATCTGTGTAACAGCATCCTGGCGAACCGTAATTCTGATGAATTACCAGGTTTATTAAAGTTATATAAGATTTGAATAATTTTTACATTAAGGTGACCTCACGGAGTGGCATAGTATCTGTGCGACTAAACTCGTTAAATAAGGAGAAAAGAAAATATTTCATACTTTTGTCGTTTTACGAGAGTCGTCCGCTTGTGCGTCCCAGGACTTTGTACCAATTTGCCAATTACAGCCAATCCATACCTAAGTGTACGACCTTGGTTTTTCTACGAGTCCAAAGTCTCTTGTATATCTAATTAGATATAGTTTACTCTACTCATTAGATATTCTCGATGAAACTTAACGTTCCTAGGCTATGACAAACATGTCCAGTCGATACTTTCAGATGTCAATATCGAGTCGTTCGAGTAGTTGCCTGCGACACAAAGATCGCAAGTTCGAATTCTGTCTGTACCAATGAGTTTTTCTGAACTATATATGTATGTATACTACTATACTGACGGTCTAGTGGTTAGAGCTCCTGACTCGCGGGTTCGAATCCCGCTGAGGGCAGATATTTGTGTGATGAATACGAGTATTTGTACCTTAGTCTTGGATGTCCTATGTATTTATGTATATATCTATTTATATATATATAAAGTACCTGGATGACCGAGCTTAGCTCGGTAAATATAATAGAAAATATTATTTCGTAGGAATTACAGACTTATGAAATATGAATAATATTTTTAATGTTACCAATATAATAATGACAAAATGTGAACTTGTTATTTAAATAAAAAATCACGAGTTAATCGGTTAAGAAATTAAAAACATATGCCAAAATAAGGGTGCGTGGGTATTACCTATACACCTCTGCCTACCCCTTCGGGGACCCTTGTGGGAAGACGTGAGGATATATATTATATATTTATATAAGTAAATATATCGTCGTCTAGTTACCATAACACAAGCTTTGCTTAACTTGGGACTAGGTCAATTTGTGTGGAATTATCCCAGGTATTTATTATTATTATTATTATTTATACTAATATACCTCTGGCAGAAAGTGGGTGTGTGGGTATAACTAATTGATATTCGAAATGAATCAAAAGGTTTCCAAATTAAATGTATCTCGTGCTCAATCAATTATATTTCTTTCCAAAGCAACATGCACATAGAAGGCAACAAATACATAATTGGAGATAAAAAGCAATCGCAAAGCCAATTGGAGATAATAATTATCACGTGACGTGATTTATGACTTTAGAGGTCAGGTACACGTGTGTTGAATATTGATTCATTTATGTAAGTTTTAAAATAAGTTGAAAAAAGTCGTGGTGGCCGACTGGTTCGAGCAGTTGCCTGCGACACAAAGCTCGCAAGTTCGAATCCCGACTGTACCAATGACTTTTTCTGAACTTAAGTACAGTGATTAGTCACACCACGAGCTATACGGTGAAGGAAAACATCGATAGGAAACCTGCATACGTCTGAGAAGAAATTCAAAGGCGTATGTATAGTCGTGCTTGTGCGTGCAAATATGTTTACGCCTGGTTTTGTTCTCGTCCGACATATGTTTCATTATGTTTTGTCGTAAACGTATTTACCGTTCATAAAAGGCATCGCGGCCAATATATTTCCTTGCTTTTATGAATACGTCTAGTGGTAAGCAATACAATATGTGGGTGTGCCCTGGTATAGACACCCAACTGTTTTATAAGCGTCACAATGAGTACAATAAGCGTACTTATTGTACTTTATGTGCCGTCAATCGAATATTTATTGCTCGCAGTGGTAACTGTGGTCCCATAACCTATAGAACTGTTCTAGACTATCGTGACACAGGACATGACACTTGATACAATCTAGTTGTGCTGTACGGTTTCACCCGAGTAGTATGTCGTGGGTAGATTTTATTTTCTGGTATAAATAATAATAAATACAATAATAAATACCTGGGACAATTCCACACAAATTTACCTAGTCCCAAATTAAGCAAAGCTTGTGTTATGGTGATTAGACAACGATATATTTACTTATATAGATAGATATATACTTGAATACATACGACATCCAAGACTAAGGTACAAATATTCGTGTTCATCACACAAATATCTGCCCTCAGCGGGATTCGAACTCGCGACCTCAAGTTTCGCAGTCAGGACCAACCACTAGACCAGACGGTCGTCTAAAACTATCTATAAAGTCTATCGGATAAAACTTATCCTATGTGTTAATCTAGCTAATAATCTAGCTCTAATCCAAATTTTATTCAATTCCGTTGTAGCGCGAACGAACATCCTCACAAGCTTTGAATGTATTTTTCAAATAAAATTGAGAGCTATCTGAGGGAAGGACCGAGGGTTGTCACTAGCGTAGGGACCTAAATAAATCTATTCCAATGTGGGTCCTATTATTCCACTGCTTACCTCTTATCTCTTTCTTCATGTGCTTATCTCTTGTTTATTTTTGGTTGGTTGCTGATTATCGGCCTATCATTCAGATTCGAAGCTAAACCTATCGATGTTATGCGATCCCAAACGTCAGAGTGGTCACGAGATCGCGAGGTAAGCACTCATAAAAATTCTACGTCCATGTTTATTGCAGTACCTATATCTTATAAATACCGCTGATGAGCAATTTGGTTTCTTAAATGCCAAAAAAATAAGATGTATTCTGGAAAGGAGATTGCTTTTAAACCATGTTTATTTAACTTGGGCAGACACTTGACACTAGATTTTTTCTATACTCGATTAAAACGCAGAGTAGAGGTGCGAATGGGGGTGTCATGGCAACGTAAAATAACTGAAAGGAAGTGGTTCGAGTAGTTACCCGCAACACAAAGATCGCAAGTTCGAATCCCAACTGTACCGGTGAGTCTTTCTAAACTTAAGTACAGGTATTAGTCACACCCCGAGCTTACGGCGAAGGAAAACATCCAAAGGAAACCTGTATACGTTTGAGAAGAAATTCAAAGGCGTATGTAGTCGTGCTTCAATGACGAAGATGGACTCACCATCTGTCATATTAGCACATACCTGCCCTTTGGGGCAGACCTGTGGGAAGGCGTGAATATATATAAATGAATAAATATTGATTGCATTAATTCATATGCTGTCACGTGATCTTCTGTTTTGACAATATGATTATCATCAGGACGTACCTACATTTAAAGGTAGGAAGAAATCGGCATACCTACCTGCAAGCAGTATCGCATGAATTTTGTATCCTTATTCGTTGATCATGTTCCTTTTGTAAAGAAATAGAAAATATATACTTACGTCTAACTTGTATGTGATTGTTTATTTCATTGATACTTAGGCTCACTCAAGTAATTTGTCACTCAACACGTGATTCTGAAAAGATTACGTAAACTTATCATTAGGCCAGTGACACCGGGTGAACGTTCTGTAACGGAGCCGTTTAATTTCAGTGTTCATTTATTCATGCAAGCGCGGTTCGTAGTTCTTAGAAGTGGGGGAAAAGAGCATTAAGTTTTCATAGGCTGGTTCTGGGATCTGTGACTTGTTGGTCGTATTTCGGTGTGAATGTATGTATGAGAACGCCAGTGTAAATCATTTTTATTATCATTCATATAAAAGTAATCTTTTATCATCACGCCTACCCAGGGGTCCCTGAAGGTGTAGGCAGAGGTGTGTATGGAATACCCACTTTTCGCCGTAGACATATATTAGGTGCCAACTTGACAGATGGCGAGTCCATCGCCGTTACTCAAGCACTACAATACATATGCAATACATATGCCTCTGAATTGCTTCTCAAACGTATGCAGGTTTCCTCTCGATGTTTACCTTCACCGTAAAGCTCGTGGTGTGACTAATCACTGTACTACTTGCAATGTTTGTGTTGCAGGCAACTCCTCGAACCGCTCTTCCACCACGGCTATTTATTATATTACTCAATTTAACAGTTTTTCGTCATGAAACTGATGAGTATGTACCTAGAGCAAGAGGTATGTAGGTATAGCCTCTGATTAGAATATTCTGCCTATCGACTCGGCATGGTGACGGAACGATGACGATGTTCAGAATGATATAAAAACCAGAAAAACAATTCGTCCAAATGGGCCCATCAAATGTAGGGTTATATGGCGCAGTAAAATCGGAAACAATTAATGTATACTCAAGTCGCGCATTAAGTGTTCGAAAATAGTCGTTTTTCTGTATAAGAGACAACTCAGTGCCAACATGGAGCCATACACTAGTTGGTGGTTAAGGTAGGTATTTGAGACAAATAAAACTTGTGTTAATCATTCAAATCTTCCCCCATCTCCTGATATATATATATATATATATATTATACTAGCTTACGCCAACAAACATCCAAACTTACACACTTTCGCTATTATAATATTAATAAGTGGTAGCCCATATCCTAATCCTAGGTATAAGCCACCATTTACATTTTCAGACAAATCGGTTCAGTCGTTTTGCCGTGAAAGAGCAACAAACACCCAAACCATAGTATAAAGAAGAGGGAGTAGGCTATCTCCGGCCCAATTCGCGATATAATTGCCTACTGTCTTAGGGTTGTCACTTTTAGCTAAATATTAGGCGCGGCTGTTCGCGCTTCGCTAGCAAAAGCACATTTAATATACATTAGGTATCTATAATAAAAAATGAATAAAGTGAATGAAATATTATCATTAAAAGAAATAAAAACAACATTAAAAACTAACGACTGTCTCTTAGACTATAATCGAATTTGTTGTTATGATTCGAACTTTGTTTTATATGTATTTGATTTACTATTAGTCAATTAGGTACTCGTACATACTTATTTTGAATTACGATTTTCTGTAAGTAGGTAGGTACTTAGTTACTATACCTACAATACTGAGAAATCGGCATAACTAAACGTAAACAAAGAAATAGCGGCAAACCAATTGCCAGATCAAAAGTACCTAATACATTCTAGTAGGAAATTAAGCCTACCTACCTACTTCCTGTGTGATAGAAAACTAATACAAACAAAAAATATGTAAGTACGTAGGTATCTCATCATCAAGTAAAATTATATTATGCTAGAATAAGTGACTAACTTACCTTTCCTGTTCAATAGGTAATCTGAACAGAGACAGGTCTGGAATCGATGAATTATTAAGACACCCAAACACACAGCAATACGTTCTTCTGCGATTATCAGACATTTTGATGATGATATTGATGAATAAATCATTTAGCGGTGCCGAAAAGCCGTGACGCGCGCGCGAACCTTGTGCAGTGTTAGCCCCGACTGGCGCACTGAGAAACGGGTCGAGATTTTGTTAAAGTGTGCGTGCGTTGACACATAGATACAATAGCGCACACATACAAGCCGCGCGCGGTGCGTTTGTATGAAACTTACAAACTTTCACCTGTATAATAAAATTTCGTGTTAATACCTGCCGTCAGCGGGAATTGAACTTGACCTCAAGCTTCGCAGTTACTAAATGAATGCTAGCTAGTAAGGAACTCTGTTCTCTAGACCAGACGGCCGTCAAGCCATCGTGCGAGTATATGTTCACATCTCTCAGTATATATATATATATATATATATATATATATATATGTATACATAGTCTTTGAGTGAGATACTCAGAGTAATAATATTATATTGCATGTAAATGTAATTTGGTTGTTCAATATGTTCTTGTTTTTATTTATCGCCTAACACACTTAGACCAGTTCCCTCCTGGGAGCTGAAGCACTTATCACCAGTCCGTCTGGCATCCCGCGGGAGTCGATAATGTTATTACACGCCCGAGTATTGCTCTAGTAAAAGCTTTCTTGCTTCCCTCTCAGATTTAGCAAGAAAACTAATGCAATGAAAAGAGCTGTTATGGCCATAGTCCAGATTGCACTTAAGATTATTCATATATGTATTTGTATGTAACAGTTGTAAGTACTTGATTTTCAATATTACAACTTGACTTATACCTACATATTATCACACCGAGTACCTGTCGAGTTAGGCAGAGAGAATAGAGCGCCAGTTTTCTCTAGACTTGCATACCTCTTTTGCTTCGACCAAATTCATTAGTCTCTTCATACATGCTCGTCGGACTCGAGTACTCTTGACGTTCCCGTCTTGGAGTGTCCGATCGAATTACTTAACTTAAATAATATATAAATAACTTAATTACATTTTATTTCGCAAACATGTGTTTGGTTCACCGAGACGCATATTTGAAGATAGAAAAACGCAAGGTGTTTACCTTCAATAAATTGATAAATTTATTAAAGCAATAAAAGTCAGTCAATTTAGTCTTGTGAGGCTAGATCGGTTACTATCAAGATTAGTGGGATATTTCAACAAATATAAATTTTGTTTAGACCGACTAGCGACCCGCCCTGGCTTTGCTCGGTAAATACAAAATATTCGATCAAAGATCCCAAGGCGGTTACTTTTCAAAGTTTTTAACAATTATCATCATATTCAGCGTATTTACAAAATACTTAAATATGAATTGCTCATAAGAAGGTGTTTAATTTATACACCTTATGAATCTATCTATCAATCTATTGGTGAAAATCGCAAGAAAATTTGTTTCAATTGTTTCTGAGTTTGTAACGAATAGATAGACAGTCATACACAGGGGTGGACTTTATTTTATAATATGTAGTGAAGGAGGCAAGCGTGCCGTCCGCCTGATGATAAGCGGTTACCGCCGCCTGGGAACGCTTACAACATCAAGTATCGCTTGAGCTTTTCGTATATGTACTTACTCGTACATGTTATGTGTTACGATTTGTTGCTACCTCCAACAGTATTTATATTTAAATACATCTCTGTCAGACAGTTTCCTGTGCTTTTGGCAATAGTTGCAGTCTGGCGGGTTTTTCTAAACAATAGTTGAAATACGATATTTACTTGGCTTCAACAATCAACTGTAGTGACTGAATTAATCAGGTCACTTGTTCGCCAGCTGTCTTATTGTTGGAACACCTGTCGGTGGACAGGTGGTTATTACTGTTTGAAATCAATTGTAATGCTTTTTAATAGAAAACGAATGGAAACGTTTTGGTCGGTATCCTATATAGTCTAATCTTGCTGGTTTATCAGTCGGCATACCGTAGTGACTAATTTTCTCGTTTATAACGAGGACATGTGTCGAGAAAATCAAGCGATAATTTTATCTCAGGTGTAAGTTTTAACTCCACAGGGGCTTGACGCGTTGTTGTCATCGGAGTTCAAGACTAGCTTCGCCCTGCGGTGTCACGCACGTTAAATTCGACTATATATATACATATAGCTCCCTTGGGTTTCCTCAATCAACGTTCTATCAAATGCAAGATTATTTAAAATCTTATTTATGTTATTCCTGATATAAGCGCATAAACAAAAAAAAATATTTTTTATAAGTCGAGTGCGGGAAATGATAGGAGATGCCAATCTTAGTTGGTTGTGAAGCATTAATTGTATATGGTCATACAAGCCCTATGCCTATTTTAAGAAAAATAGACCCTAATATCACATGCCATTCGGTTGATCACTTAGCGGGGAGTGCTGGATATCATGAAAAAATTAAAAACGAAATCATCATTCATATTGGCACGGCGCTCGATAAACTTGAAATTCGATTACCGCGACCCGATAACTACAGACGACGTAAATTACTCGATCCAATTTCGGCAGAACAAACGGGTGCTCCGACATGACAAATGGGAATCATTTAATTTGGAATGGAAAGGCTCAGGATACGTTCAACTGTACGCGACGCGCTAAACCACTCTGTTATCTGTTTCCAATAAGTCAGGTCTTAGTTTTTTTTTTTTTTTTATTATTATAAAGCCCCGTACTTTATTTACAATAACAACAATTAATAATATTTACAAAGAACAGTTGAAACTAACTACTTACAGATAAAATATTTGTCCCAAATCGGTATCCCGAGGCAACGTGCCAAGAAGACTAGCAGCGTTGCGTTGATAGCAATGCTGATTCTCTGAGCGAGATATGTTCCAGCCCGCCTGTCACGAGAGGTCTCGACTAGACGGCGCGAGACCTCTTTAAAAAGATGGTGAGCCTCAGGACCCCAAGGCCCCAGAGTTTCAGCCGCAAATGCAGCAAATATGTAACCTGACCCGAGACAGGCATACTTGCGGCGCTTGAGGCACTCCTGCTGAGCAGCAGCGGCGCCGGCCGCCACCGATATGTCAGGAAGATGGGAAGGAGCCAGTGTATCGACACACGTAAACGGTCTTAGTTTAATACTATATTTTCTCAAGAACATATTGATCTATTTGATTAAGGCATAGCCCGTATCGTGTGGAATTAATCCAGCTAACTACCTATATTTGTGCCAAATTTAAACCAATCCCGTTTAGTTGCTTATGCGGGAATATTGAACGAACTTGCTCTCTGATTCCCCAAATTTAGTAGGATTCTCCTAATTTTTGCTTGATGTGGTGATATTTATTTATTTACTTGACTATATGAGCCGTGGTGGCCGAGTGGTTCGAGCAGTTGCCTGCGACACAAAGATCGCAAGTTCGAATCCCGACTGTACCAATGAGTTTTTCTGAATTTAAGTACAGTGATTAGTCACACCACTTTACGGTGAAGGAAAACATCGTGAGGAAACCTGCATACGTCTGGGAAGAAATTCAAAGGCGTATGTATAGTCGTGCTTGAGTAACGGCGATGGACTCGCCATCTGTCACGTTGGCACTTAATATACCTCTGGCGGAAAGTGGGTGTGTGGGTATTACCCATACACCTCTGCCTACCCCTTCGGGGACCCTTGTGGGAAGGCGTGAGGATATTTATTATTACTTGACTATAATAATTTATTTCACTTGTAATCAACACGTTATTTTTTTTAAGTTAGTTTATTTAAGATTCGAAGTCCTATTCCAGTTTGATTTATCTTGATTTTATACATCTTATTCTCCTTAATAAATAGGGATTTCGGATGAATTTTATACCTAGATATTATTTCCAAAATACAAATTTACTGAAATTTTCCTCTCTAAAATACTTTAAAGGTTTGATAAGGTATCATCAAGTTGTAAAGTAAAAGTTCCTTTCGTTGTTTTAGAGTTAATCTTACCGTTTGGGAACTGTTGAAAAAGTCATGAACAATTCTGTTGGATTTTCTATCATACGAATATTGTTAAAACAACTTACTTTATTGTGATATTTGAGAACCGATATTAATTTATATTTTTTAATTAAACCTACCGAAGGAAGAGAGAAGGTACTTTTCATTTATTAATTACAACTGGCTGAACTTCGTTTGGGTTAAAAAAAACAAAAACAATAGTGGCGACACCTATGGGATCCTAAACCACTCAGGCTCGCAATACATACTATCTCATCAAAATAAGTCATCTCGAGTTTTGCGGTGGTAACTTTATTTTATATTAAACTAGTGGTTCCGCCCAGCTTCGCTTGGGTGAAAAAAGTAAATGCCCTAAAACACGATCACAGCGCCACCTATCGGGTCCAATTGTGAATCTAAACCATTCTCAAATCCATCTGAAGACACACAGAAAATTTCATTAAAATCGGTCCAGCCGTTTAGGAGGAGTTCAGTGACATACACACTCACAGAAGAATTATATATATAAAGATATGTGACGTTCAATAAGTGTTCCCTGTGTCCCTTACGTTGAATAAAATATTTTGATTTTTTTTTTATTTTGGTACCAGCGCACTATATTACTAGCTGTCCCGCCCAGCTTCACTCGGGTCAAAAATTGTGATTGTCCAATTGTGTCTAATCTAAATCTAATCTATTCTCGAATCCAATAGTTTTTGAGTTTATACACATACACACAAATACAAAAATATAAATGTAACCCCTTTATAATATTATAATATATAGATTAATCATATTGAAATCATACATAAAGCGGGTGAAAAAGCGCGGCAGGGCACAGCTAATACTGTTCATAACTAACTGGTAGTTAGTGCACTATATGAAACAAAAGCCGAGTCCCCCGCGGGGGAGGTACAGCGAGTGGAGGGCAAGCTCTCTACACTTAGAATTATATCTCGCTTCATCCATATACGTCAGCGAGAACTACTATGGACGCTTTCGTTTTATGACTAGTTGTGTTGATACTTTTATTCCCTACTTTTGAGAGGCGTGGAGTATATATATATAAGGAGTATTGTATATATGTATGTTGTACACAATTGTGAGCATGCCTCCATTGAGCCCAACCTGCAATATAACGTAGCCCTTTGCCCGCAGAGGAGGAATGCTACCACTGCATGGCGAGCCTGGTCGCTTCCAAGGAGAAGATGTTCATCACGCAGACGAAGCTCCTCAATGAAGTCACATGGAAGACCGTTATGCAGATCGCCAAGAAACATGCCGTAAGTCCGAGTTTTGAATAAATCATAGTATGTTGAAATGACATTTGGCATTGGACAGACACACCTGGAAATTAGAGAGTTCCTCTCTAATTTCCAGGTGTGTCCTTTGCCCAACTGTGGGATGTCCCAGGATCACGGTAACAGTAAGTGACACATTTGGCGGACATACTAACATACATATATCATCACGCCGTGTCACTCACTGTGCCAATAAAGTATGCTAATGAACAGACATGCTTGCTAATCCCAATTAGCAAAAAAAAACATTTTAAATTACAATGCGTCTAAATGGCGAAAATGTTGAAAAGTTTAATATAAAGTATGCACCCAATACGAATATTTCTATCCTATGGGTCTTAAAACTTGCGAAAAACTCTTAAAGCTAGCTAAGTTACGTGAGTTTTCAAACGACTAATCCGCTTCATTATTACTGAGGTAGATTTAAGCTCTCGCAAATCCTTTCGAATAAAACTGCGGTTTTTACCTCGCTACACAGTCTGTCGGGTAAGCTTTGTGCCCTTCACTGCGCTGATCCTCTTACAGGGACTTCGAGCTTTGTCAAAAGAAATTTAACGAAGTAAATTCATTCATGATGATACTCTTTAAGATTTAGGTTGTTGCTGAGTGACCAGAGTTTCGCAATAACTTATTATGAGAAATAATCATACCACTTATAGATATATGTATGTATATGTACCTATCAAGACGAGTCCCTCAGGGGTGGGCAGAGAGCGCTATTCGCTCAGCACTTTGGTATACGTCTGCACACTATACCTACTATCACTACATATTTTTAAAACAAAACCTGTTTCTGTCTTTGTCACGTTTGTCAGATCGCAATAAGTTAAAAAAATTATGAACGTATTTGATGCGGTTCCAACATAAATGTCATGTTAACTAGGAATGCTTAGTATGATTTTTCTAAACAGCACGCTTAAGAAACCGGCCAGGAACTAATAACCAATATAACGAAATAGCTTACCGAAATACCAGCTGCTAAGTTCGTTAAAGCAACCCTAAAATCACCCCTGATGACGCTCACGAGAACACCACCCGAATGAAGCCAACTCGACCAAATAAAGCTGGGCCGTAACATTATAAATAGACTGAGATCTTGGACTAGTTGAGAAACACAAACAAACCGATAAACGTTACTGTTTGTTTAAATAAACCACGTTTACTCGGTATTTTTAATCCAAATCTTCTAGCGCGTAATCAATGAAACCAGGTACATCTACGTACGATATTGTAGGTACCGCTTATAAATTATTGGGGTACGCGGAGTGTGACTAACAGTAATAGACAGGCCATTATAGGCATTTTATCAACTTTATTTTTTTTTTATACCACAAGAGTGGCAAACAAGCATACGGCCCACCTAATGGGAAACGGTTACCGTAGCCTATTTAAGCTCACGATACCGAAGTATCCCTTGCGCGTTGCCACTCTGTGTTCGAAGAGTTATAGTGTGTTGGCAGCATAATGGGTTTAATCCCTCTGCTTCCAACACAATGTAACAATCCTCCCCCCTCCCCAAGGAGCTCATTACTGGAAACCTTACCTAAAAATTTACTACATATATGTAGTAAATTTTTAACTATAGCGGTAACCGCTTGCCATCACGCGGATAGTAAGTTTTGCCACCTTGTTGGTATATAAAGCTGTAATTGAAGACCGCGCATAAACAGTGGCCCAGCTCCCTATCATGCGAATCAGTCACGTAATACGAGCTCCTAACTCAAGAGGTGTTTTAAGCTGTGTTGCTAGCACTTAAAAAGGTCCTGGCTGGAGACATTTTGGTGTCGCCATTGTTGGGTATAATTGAAAACTGAAATGTCCTATTTATCGTATTGTCCTATGTATATATTTTAAGATTTTATTTTAAACGCGTGTAGTTGTGTCTTGTAGGCTCATGCTAAAAAATATGGAAAAGTTTATTTGAGCTTTAAAAAATTGTCATTCGGATTGGCACCAATATACATATATATCATCACGCCAAGTCCCTAACGGGGTACGCAGAGATTATAGACCGCCAGCACTCTCTAGGATTACATATACCTTTCTCGCATCGTCCACATTTTCAGTCTCTAGTATTCTTGACGGCACCAGTACGACGAACAAATTACCCGTTGACAAACTTACGGACGTATAAGGATGACGAAATTAAGCATTCCATTATGTCATCAGACTGTGAGACTCTATCTGGGATTTAATATAGCGTAAGTAGCGTAATCTAAAGTAGCGCCACGCCCCTGACTTATCGTCACTGCGTGTACGCTTTTGGTAATCTTAGGATTGTTACGAGATTTGCCGTAGAATCACTAATGTCATGCTGATCGAAGGTAAATTGTAGGCCAATTGTGTTAATCTCTATATTAATATTGCAAAGACGCAGTTCGTTTGCAGGCGCTAATTTGAAGAACTTCTAATGCGAAATGTTAAAACATGCTTGTATTATTACATTACCCGTTAAATTATGGAGTCTATTGGCTAGTGTAGCTAGCGTAGTGATGTATGTAGGAATCTGCGGGACTAAGCCAGTCTTATTGTCGTGATCGTTGATCGTTTTTATTAGATACTAGCGGTCCGTCCCGGCTTCTAACGGGTGGACATAGGCTATATTTTCTTTCATAAAAAAATCTTATGTCACTTAGGGTGAATGTAGCTTTCCAATGGTGAAAGAATTTTTCAAATCGGTCCAGTAGTTTCGGAGCCTATTTAATACAAACATACTTACATAAAATTTTTCCTATTTATAATTAATTTTGAAAATTTAATATAGCCTATGTTCACCGGAGATAGTGTAGCTTCCCAACAGTGCAAGAATTTTTCATATCAGTCAAGTAGTTTTGGAACTTATTCAATGCGAACAAACAAACAAAAAAACAATCAAATCTTTCCTCTTATAATATACTAGCTGTCCCGCCCAGCTTCGCTCGGGTGAAAAAGTTAAATTGCCCGTAACACGATCGCAGCGCCACCTATTGGGTCCAATTGTAAATCTAAACCATTCTCGAATCTAGTCCAGAAACACACAGAAAGCTTCGCCCGGGTAAAAAGGTAAAATTCTTGAAACTCGATCGCAGCGCCATCTATCGGGTCCAATTTAATATAGCCTATGTTACTCGGGGATAATGTAGCTTTCCAAAGGTGAAAGAATTTTTAAAATCGGTCCAGTAGTTTCGGAGCCTATTCATTACAAACAAACAAACAAATCTTTCCTCTTTATAATATTAGTATAGAAGAGTTATCTTATATTAGATATACTTTTTTAAAGTAAAATTATCGATGTTATCGAAATATCCTAGGTAAGCAAAAACAAACAGACTTTGTAACCCACTTAATCTATAGCAATTATTTATGGTAAGCATATGTTCAGTCAGAGCTTAGCTTACTCACGATTTAACGAATATCTTGTGTGTCGCTCACAAGGTAGTGACCACAAGAAAAGTTTCAACATTTGCGCGTTACGAACCCTGAATGAAATAAAAACTTAATTTCTCTAACTTTGTCATGCGAGTCGATACACTTTTATCAGCATTGGTCCCGTAACGAACCCTTGAGCATCGCGTGCCGCACCAGTAGCGTTATCCGATTGTAACAAACCTTCCCCCCTCCCCCCCTCCATACATTACTAACACGCAATGTTTAACCGTACGGAATGGAATGATGAAGGATTAATACTCTTATTTAACCGACGAAATAAACGGAGGAGGTTCTCAATTCGTGTATTTTTTAAGTCTTCTCACATGAATGGCGGCAGACGAAGGAGACCTAAACGCTTACCTATAAATGTTATTGATATTATAAATGTGTTTAATTCTTTTTGAGAGTCCAGAAACCTTACTTACCTAAAGAAGCACTGATAGCAGTGCTTTTTGGTTGCGATGTTCTGTAAGGTGGCGATACTGTCCTATTTGAGGAACTTCAAGAGAATCGTGAAATGGCAGTTGTTCTCTGCCCTACGCAAAACTGAGACAATCAATTAGATGAGAGGAACGTTCAAGTTTGGCATAGATGTTTGTTCGAATTTGGATAACATTTGAAACGAAAATTTTTATCCTAAAACACACTGTTCCCATGGGATCATAACTGTAACTATCAAAGTTTAACCGCTCTATCAATTCTATGAATTCTCATAAAAGATCATAGACTAAAACCACCTTGACACGAATAGCTATGATACGCAGAACTGTTACACATAAATTATGAATTGTTTGTATGATTTTGTAATTAAATCTTAATATATGTATATAAATTACCTGTCACGTTGTTTGTCCGCGATGGGCTCCTAAACTACTTAACCGATTTCAATCAAATTTGCACAAAGTGTGCAGTTTGATCCAACTTAAAAGATAGGATATATTGATGATGAGATGACGCTGCGATCGTGTTTTAGGAAATTTTACTTTTTAACCCGGGCGAAGCTGGGCGGGACAGCTATAACACATAAATTACATTTAACGCGACGAAAGAAATCATATTTCACGATTATATCGATTTGTATGTATTCGATTATAGTTATGTGTAAAGGATTGAGGTTGAGCGGGCTACTTGAGCTTATCGACTCGATGAATAATAAACAGGGGGTGAACGACTTGGGTGCTGAAAATCGATGAACATCGGCCGTTGGGTGTCAGTCCTTGATAGGAATCATAAGAATAAGTGATACTTTACGAAAGGTAGCAGTGGCTCAGCCGTTCAGTATTTAAATTGTTCTAAAGGGTAGCGTTGGAATGTCCATCCTATAAACCACCCGTTCGTCTTTTTCTTAGAGACATTGAGTTCTTCGAGAAGGATGTGTAGAGGTTCTTGTAGAGTTGGCAACGCGCGAGTGATATTCCTGGTGGTACCATAACCGCTTGCCATCAGACTTGATTGCTACCTTCGTGTTATTAAAAATACATACATATCATCACACTAGTCCCTAGCGGGGTAGGCAGATAGAATAGAGCGCCAGTTGTCTCTAGACTTACATACTTACCTCTTTCGCTTTGTCCACAGTCTCTTCATACATGCTCGTCGGTTTCGAGTACTCTTGACGTTCTTATATATAGTTTTTTTTTCTTCTTACAAGCACTATATTGATCTTAGCACTATATTGATCTTAGCACTATATTGATCTTAGCACTATATTGATCTTAGCACTATATTGATCTTAGCACTATATTGATCTTAGCACTATATTGATCTTAGCACTATATTGATCTTAGCACTATATTGATCTTAGCACTATATTGATTTATATTTATAAGCACCTTAATATAAGCATAATCAGAATTTGATGAAATTTGGCTCAGACAGATTATCTGAAAAAAAATGTACCAGGATATACAGAATATACTATTCCGTACAGTAGCGTAAATTGTTTGCAGAAGTCGGCCGCGCAGCATCTGTCGCGTCTGTCAGGCGCGATCGGCCCCGAGAGGATCTACGCCGACTGGCAGTGGTGGATCCTCGCTGCCCTGCCGTTCCCGCATCTAGTCCGCGTGCTCGACTGCTTCTTCCACGAGGGTATTAAGGTGTGAGCTTCTGAAATACTACGTCGTGTTCAAACACTGGTTTGCTAAGAGGCTGGAAGACAAATCCAAACTTTTTGACAGTTTTACTTACGCTCCGTGAGAGAGTCTTTTGTCATCTTGTTTGCACCGATTTTTCTTGAGAGCCTGTCATCTTCTCTGCCTTGTATTTTTTCTGAATTTAGAACACAAGCTCTCCAATATAGAGCAAAAAAAAAGTACATAGACATAGAAATAGTACTCATCAGAAAAAACACCTGACAAATTTATACAAAGCATAAAAAGGGTTATCGAAAAATATTTATATTTAGGAATATATGTCAAGTGATAAATAAATATAATTAAAAAAAAATAGATAAATAACTTAAGAAGAGGTATTATTAACCGAAATAGTGAATAATACCTCTTCTTAAGTTCAGAAAAACTCATTGGTACAGTCCGGATTTGAACTTATAATCTTTGCGTTGCAGGCATTTGAATTTTATCATTTGATTAGGTATCAACCCAATACGGCAATTCACCTAATCTCAAGTCACTAGAGAATATATGTACTTCTATTTGCAGGTATTCTACAGGGTGGCGCTGGCAATCTTGATCCTGTTCCACAAACACTCGACGAACCAGAACTCTGAGTGGTACGCCGAGGCGACCAAGAACGGCGTTGACCACGCCATCGACAAGTTCTGCAGGAACATGCCCTCGTCTCCGACCAAGCTGTTGAGGACAGCCTTCAGCATCAGGGCGTTGAGGTAACATCTGTAAATAAAACGTCGTGTAATTTGGATGCAACTTCAGCATGACCTGGAGACGTACTTCGACGTTTAGTGGTTAGTGCGAAGCTTGTGGTCGCGAGTTCGATATTGATAAGTGTAAACATCGCCATCTTATTCATCACGTATGTGATTAAAGCTAGCTAACACCTTGACCGAAGATTTGTGGTCCAGGTCCCATTCATAAACATACTTGATAAAAAAAAACTAAAATGTTCACTCAATTGTATATTTTTAAATTTTAGGAATAAATGTGATTCCTATATCCGCTGACCATCAGTTCGAACTTAAATATGTAGAAAATATAATGTTATTAATTCCCCACCTTCCCCAGTTCACAGTACATATCGCGGGTGTTTATAAAGACAGAGATGACGCTCAAATCGAAGCAAGTGATCTCCGGCTCCCGACTGGTGCGATCCAGGTCATCGGACAACCTGCCCACGAGCCAGTCCCAGGTCAATATACAGATGATGTCGCACACACTGACCATTAGAGAGGTGAGTTGACCAGCAATTGGTTTTATATATATATATATATTTACATAAAACGTTTATAGGTTTGACCAACTCTCATAGGTGGCAATATATACGTATTTAATGATATGTAATTCTGGAGTTTGGAATATTATATGTAAAACGGGTAGCCTTATCCTAACACGATGAATAACTCAACACGATGCACATATGTTATTGTTAATTGTTATATATCAGATATAATTTTACTTGGTTTGCAGAGAATGTCTGAGGAAACGTGCAAACAAATGGTATCGTACATGGCGACATTAGGCGTGGCTTTGGCTTTTATAAACTCATACAATCATTCGATTGCGATTCTAACACGACTAACTTTCAATATCGAATACGGATACACATTCGATACGATCAGACATTTTGATACTCTAATTGTTTTGTAAGATACCTACATCTATCCCACTTTTGTTTGTCAATTCAAATTATGTTGTGTTCGATCTGTGTAGCGACAGGTTGGTGAATGATTATTGTGTTATATCGATGTGATCATTCGACATTAGATAATACCTATATCACGCGGAACTGTGTTATCGGCCGTTTTTCCGAACCTGGTTCACTCCATCCAGCTTTGAATGTTTGGTTCATTATTAATGTTTTCTTGTAAGATATCTTGAATATAAAAACGTGTTGATTGGCATGTGTGTGATATTGGACAGATATGTTGAATGAAATATTATAATAAACATACAATTGTTTAAAGCTGGTGAACATAGCTTGACAGAGTTTTAACATAATGTGGAGGCGATATCAAATAATAGTGATGCGACGGCATGATGTCGATAGTTATGTGCGAGTGCTAACCGTGTGTCGATTTTCCCCGTTAGGGCTCACATTCACCCGGGCCACGGGCCCTCTCGATGGGCGTTTACCCTATCCAAGCGATCAAGTCGCAGATACTTGACCAGAGTGAAGTAAGCTACAATGTATTACGTCACCAATATGTGTCGCCCCCTTACGAGCTTGCGACATATCGATGTTTAGATGCACCGCTTTTCACTAAGGTGTTTTTAAGTTAATCCCCTAGAAAGAAAAGTCCCCGCCATTGACGTTGGCTTCGTATAATTTTTTTAATTTGCGTTAATTCGGTAAGTGTATTATGTAAGCTAGAGTTATGCATGATCGCTATTATGTTTGGATACTATTGTTGAACGTTGTTTTCTGTTTCATTTGTAAAGTGAAATGCATTTTGTTTTTAAATTTTTAGGTGCGCATTTTTATCGATAATAGTGTACTATTTTTATATCACTTCCCTATAACGACGTCCGGATCACATCACTCGTTACACCAATACTTTGATCGAACGTTCAATGAGTTTAAAAAAAGAATGTTGATCCAAGTCGTCACGCTAAAGCTCGGTGTTCGCAGAGCCCACGTTCCTCCCACCTGGCCCTGTGGTTCCCATTCCCTAACGCGGTGTTCAGGGACCAACATCAACACTCATCAGATCTGAGGCAGAAGGTTTGACAATACCAATGATGACTTACCACTAATTGGGGGTAGTTGTCGTGGTGGCACTCTTGAACGTAATAAATAACAGGCAGTGTTGAGGTTCCGTAGGTAGATTGGAACAGCGTTAGTTTTTTCTTTATGTCTTATTATTTTATTATATCTAATTGTTTTTTTTATTTTACCTACGGGACCTTAAAGTGAGAATAATGCATGTAGTTGTTACCCTACCCCACCCTTCCCATGTTTTGCTATTATTTTTGAAGCACTGTTATTTGTGCCCACTTTAGCTACTATATCGTATATCGTAGATAATGTATTATCTGTATTGTTTTTTTTGTTGGAACTTTGAAAGCGATGGCAAATAATGTAGTAGATTACTCATACCACAATTCATTTATTTATTACAGTACACAAACTAACAGCTAGTGCCAATGCGCTTATAATTCATTAATACAGATTAATTTACAAAAATATTTGATCAAACTATGGACGAGACACGGTAGACAATCCGCGAATACGAATATCATACTCATAAATTCTTTACACACAATAGCGGAATAATATTTGCATACTTCATCACTATACTCAGCGATGTGCGTAGTAAAGCTAGATTTTCGTTATATTTACATTGTATTGTAGATTTGGTAGTATTCATTCGATACCGTTATTAATAGGCCGTTTCCAAAACGAGGAAGTTTTCCATGTCGTTTTTTTTATGAATAACTAAGAAAGACACACGAAGCTCTTATTGATCGCCTTTATGTATTAAATAACAGCTTTTCCTGCGGTTTCGTCCGCGTCAAATTCATATACATACATGATTGCTGATCAAGAGAGCATCTTGAAGAATAAACTATTAAAATCCGGTGCGTACTTTAAATTACATATGCGTGCATACGAGGAGTTCAATACAAATTAAAGAAACATCCAATAAAGCTGTTACTAAGAAAATAGCCTTAGATTTTATAATCCCTTCCTCCTTTGTGAATATGGCTCTACAATTGTACTTTATGTTCGTTTCTGAGTGTTGCATGTCTGTATGTCATCACTGTATAATAGATAGTGCTTAGATGTCTAGTCCTAGGTGTACACAGCTGCTGCACTTCACTGTAAATGTCTAATAATAGAACACCACTAATACTGTGACGTCGATTTGTCCATCTGTTTGTAGACATTGTTAGTGTTGTCAACTATTTATATAGATAGTTTTTTTTTATTGTCGACACTTCTTATGTATATGATAACGATACTTTTAGTTTTGTAGTTGATCATAATGAATATATATTTTGGGGATTATGCTGCGTTTTGGTAAGTATGCATGGAAATTAGGATCATAATGTATTTATAGATAGTGCCATTCACGAAGACGCGCCCCACCACTTTCTAGTGGAGAGGGTCGCGGGAGTAGGAGAGCGAATTGTGGTGTGCGTGTGCAGGTAATGGTGAGTCCGATAATACTCAAACTTTAGTGGAAGGTTGCACACTTACACTATAAACTATGAGATAATAGTGGGGCGCGTCTTCGTGGATGGTACTATCTATACCTATAAATCTGATGCTAGATGATATATCGTTATCCATTTACATTAGAATAATGGTAAACTTGTTCTGTACGAGTTTCACAATGTCCAAATCAAGTCTCAAGTGGACTCGTTTCTCTCACAAATTTGGGATTGAAAACAATTACCCAGTAACCCAGTAGGGTGTCCACTTGCCGTACAACAATGTTACTTGTATATTGTGAAATCGCACCAGAAGTTTCCTTGGTAGAAGCAATATGTATACTGACCATCTGTAAAAATACATTCGTCTTTTAGGCGGCGTCCATAAGTTACGTGAGATGTTTAAGGGGGGGAGGGGGTCGAGTCAAATCTCATCTAATCTTACGTTGGAGAGAGGGGGGGTCTCGGCAAATATCACGCAATTCTATTTCTGATTAAAAAAAAATTTATACTATTTTGGTCCATTTAATCCAGATTGAACAACTCCAACGCGCTTACGTAAGAAACCCACATTATGAAAAATCTCACGTGAGATTGGGGGATGGGGGAGGGGGTTGAATAAAATCTCACGATATCTCACCAGGGGGGAGGGAGGGACAGAAATTTTAAAAATACACCTCACGTAATTTATGGACGCCCCCTTTTTAGTATCATTGCAACCACAAATTAGTTTGTTTGTTTAGAGATATTTTGTTATCCACTAAAATCAGCTAACTCGTGCCCGTATTCCCAGCTGTTCACGCTGTGGTCGTGGCTGCCGGTGCGCATCACCATGTACCAACCGGTGCTGCTGTACACCACCGAGGAGCACGGCTGCTCCCTCACCACCTTCTACGTACGTGTGGAACACCACGAGCCTACGCTGCTCATGATAAAGACTTGCAACAACGAGGTCAGTGACCAGTCCCCTAGACAAAATCCTTGTCTGTTTAGTGTCATGATATTCACACGATAATATAACAGTTGTATTCTAGAAGTTATTGGTAAGTCCTCATGACGATGAAGTAAAACAAATAGCTACAAATAATAATAATTTTTAATAATAATATTTTTTTTATTTCCAAAACTTTTTTTACAAATAAACATTTTTAACTGACCCCCACACTAGGCAAAGCCTGTCCCGTGGGGGAAAGCATTATTAAAGGGGTGACTCACTACAATACATGGTTTAATGATATTTTAACTATTCTATACATATAATAAAAATGTAACGGATCGCTGCCTGTACATGGAAGATATATGAGAAAAAATGTGATAGGGACCTTTTTCAACGCAAATTGCATCCAAAACACTGATTGTTAGAACTTTTGTCTTTTGTATGATATATTTATTATATTTGACCGTTAGTTGTGTAACTTTCAGGTATTCGGAGCGTATTGCTCAACGCGATGGTTCGAACGAAACCAAAAGGACGAGCGCGGAAACAGGCAGGCATACTTTGGTACCGGGGAGACCTTCCTATTTAGGTACGTAATAGCTCATTAAATTAATAAATAAACTCCAAGATGTATGTATGTATCGTCGTGCTTGAGAAACGGCGATGGACTCGCCATCTGTCCGACGCGATACCGCCTTTGTAATTAGTGCCATCCACGAAGACACGCCCCACGCTCCTTCCCTATAGTTTATAGTGTAAGTGTGCAACCTTCCACTAATGTTTGAGTATTATCGGTACACACCGATTACCTATGAGTGCACACGCACACTACATCCCGCGACCCCCGCGACCCCCGCGACCCCCGTGCAAGTGATGGGGTGCGCCTTCGTGGATGGTACTATCTTGACAATTCTGCCTCCCTTTCCTTTAAACTCTTGTACCCAAGGGTTCAAGGGAAGGAGAGGACTCTTGAAGATATTCATATTAAACATGAGTTTATAATAAATTAATAATTACGACATTAGTCAAATTGACAGATGACGTCGTTGTCAATATAATATATTTGTTTATATTTATGTATTATATTTACACCAATGTGTTTATTTGTTTACAGGTTTATAATTATTACAATAATTATATTATTATATTTTATTACTGTGTTTATATTTTTATTTATATTTGTTCGTCCGTTCTTCTATTTTATTTTATTTAATAAAAGCAAGTGTCATAGATTAAGGCCGATTCTAAGTAATCTTTATAGGTTTTTACTGTTACGGTACTGATTTTCTTCATTAGTACGTCATACTTCATAGTCCTTCTACAAAGTACTGAAGTATATCATTATTTATACTGAAATTCGGGAGGTTTCGGGTAAAGGCCGTTCGCCTGCTTTCTACTGCGTGATACCCTTGTTTTGCATGGTGTGAAACCACAGACCAATAAAATAAAATGCATGTACATTTTCTTTTAAATCGTCTATATTACTGGCCAAACATATTTTACGCATGTTAAAAAAATATCATACATATTATCAAAGCGAGTCCCCTCCAACAGGGTATGACCTCCAACCTACTCTCAAGGGGAGAAAGTAGAAGGGAATGTTCGATTGAGTTGGAACATCTTCTACTCTTGAGATTCCTATTCTTGAATGTCTGATTGATTTGATCTAGGTAGGAACAGTCGTCCTCTGACTCTTCCACACACTTCGCATTGTATATATACATATATATTTCGCCGATCTTTCTTCACTCATCCTTTCTATATATCCAAACTTTCTTCATCTTTTTTATCACACCCTCGATCGCAGCAGTTGGTTTGCGAATCTATTCATTTATAATTCGATCTAATATCGTTACACTTTTTCTTATAAAGGAACGCATCTAAACTGTATTTATAAGTTTTATTAATTAAACTACATATTATGTGTTTTAATTAAATACTCAGGTATTTTTATTTAAGTTTTATCATTTATGATTGCACGTATGTTGTTTTTGAGTGATGTATTATTGTAATGCCGAAATCTACTCAATAATCATTTATTGAAGTCGACTGTTGGTTGATGTTGAGTGGGCGTGACAAAAATGTTTTGTGTTGTTTCGTTTGCATCGTTCTGTCGAATTATTTATGGTGATGCGAATTTATATGTTTACGTAAATTTATAAACATGGGGCTACTCAAAATCGCTATACTGATAGTCAATATGAACATAGAAAATTTACTTTTGTAATACATACAATTATGTATATTTTACTTACATATTATAATATTAATACATACAATTATATTTCTGACTAATATTATAAATGTGACAGTTTGTAAGTTTGGATGTTTGCGGTTACATCACGGCCAAACGGCTGAACCGATTTTACTGGAAGGTGAAATGGTGATAGCTTATACCTAGGAATAAGACATAGGCTTCTTTTTTTTTATCCTGAAAAATTCAAAGTTCTTATATTATAATGTATGATGCTCTTTCACGGCATAGCGGCTGAACCGATTCTAGCAGGAAAATTTCCAAAGCTACTTTTTCGAACTCCACGCGGGCGAAACCGCGGGCATAAGCTAGTATTAATATACAATACAAATTGTAAAGTGTAAAATGACGAGAATCAGAGTATCACCTTTCGTATCGTGAATATTTTAAACATTGTCCGGTCTGATTACACTACACGATGACTAGTTTCGCCCTTCGGTTTCACCCCTCGTTAAATTTGATTACCTGCTCCCTTGAGAAGTCATCATGATAATACCTTCGTCAATCAACGGGTTAAGTCAACTTCCTAACTCGTATCTATTGGGGTTCAGTTCAATGGGTCACAAAACGCTGGGAAATCCATAAATAATTTGACAGTCCCCCTTGCCTTCCCACCAAATAACGCCCCCCGCGTGATCTAACCCCTATGTACATATGGTGTTGTGATGTTGTGATGTCGTGACGGTGTGCAGCCTTTATCCGGAGCGCGCCAAGTATCCGTGGGTGGGGTGCGCCGTGGGCGGCGAGGGCAAGGGCGACGAGCGGCTGGCGCACGGCTCCGAGCTGTTCATGGCGGCCGACGCCAAGATGATCACCATCGGCGGAGGGTAACGCTTCCATTCTTGCAGCCTGCACCCCTCGCGCGCCAAGTACCCCTGGGTGGGCGCCAAGCGTGACGAGGCCGAGGCGCCCGACGCGCGCACGCCGCACGCTAACTCCCTCTTCATGGCCGCTGATAGCACTATGGTTACTATCGGTGGAGGGTATGTTCGCTGTGATACACATGCAAAGCAAAACAGTTGCAACGAGCTCGTTCGCTGGCGTTCGTTTATCTGTCACGGTTGAATTTCGAAACGGTTTACCCGAAGAGTTGGTGATCTCTACATCTGCTATGTTTGAATTTCGAAATGGTTTTTAGAAGTTATCACCGGATTGGTCGCGTTTGAATTTAGAAACGTTTGAACCAAAACGTTTAATTCTCGAACACTACCTTCATTTGACATGTTTGAATTTTGAAACGGGTGTTATGCCGTTTCTAAATTCATTCAATAATTCAGAGTTTCAGTCGTGATCTTGTTTCTACATCCGCTACGTTTAAATTGAGAACGGTTGAACCGAAAAGTTTCATTCGTCATCTCTAACCCTGTTACTTTGGAATTTCAAAGCCGTTATGGAATAACGATTGTAATCACTGCCAGTATTACACAAGAAAATTTTTGTAACAAATTTACGCTGAAATTACTGAACGGATTTCGATGTAATTTTAGACAGGGTTAGAATTTTAATAAGACTACTATATTTTTTTATCTGCGCATATATTTGTCCTAATTATTGTATTTTATTACAGTGAAGGGCAGGCGATATGGATGGACGAAAACATCCGATTCGGTAAAACGGACCGCTGCTCGACCTTCAATAACCCACCCCTGTGTCCGAGTGGCGACTTCGAGATCCGCGTGCTCGAGGTATACGGCTTCTCTGGAGCCTAAGCACCGTGGGGCTGTCGATCTTGGTGTCCTACTATCTACTCACGCGCAAATATACAAGGTGTCAAATACTCAGTCGATTTTGTGTCAACGCACATCTATGCTTAAGGTCGATTTTGGATTGTTCCGGTTTGTTTTCTAAGTTAAGCAAACAGCTCATAAGTCGTTAATTAAGGAAATATTTATTACTTATCACTTTGTAGTTGCCACTTCTTTAGTAGATCACCTTAAGAGATTGTTTTAAGACTTTAAATAAATCTGACCTCACCCCCTAGTTTAATAAAGTCCAAATTGGCGTGTTATGTGTGTGCGTTGGTAGGTAGTAGGGCGTCGTTTATTGTTTCTAATCTGATATTAGTAATGTCATATCCTGGCGTGATAGGGCTTTGAGAATTTAAATGATACGGCTGTCGGTACATCGCTTGAATGTACTATACTACCAGTTTTGATACGGCGAGATGTCCATTAAATTTAGTCGGATTATGTACTTTACGAAACAAGCTTTTCACAAAGTTTTTAGAAGAGTTACATTGGTATTATCTACCCATGTTTAAAAGAAATTGCCGTGCGTTGGTCTCGTAAAAACTGACAATATCGTGCGATCGATTTAATGAAATGTTTGTATAATTGGATGGATAGGTGGCGCCACGATCGTGTTAAATTTCTAAAACGAAGCTAGTATTAAAAAATAATAATAAATGTTTATGTAGAATGCCTCTGTCCGTATGTCATGCAATGCGATGTATGGACCGCCCCTTGCCGTTAGCAACAGACTGTGTAGACGTATTCCTATATTTATTCTACGAAAAATCTCTGTGTGTGTAACCCCGTTATTATCCTTTACGTGTAATTGTCAACGCCAGCGTAACAGCCACAGAAATTTCAACTCTATCTGAACGTGTATACAGTGCTTTTTACAACAACATTAGAACGATCGGCATTTGTAATGCAAAAGCGTTTAAGGTTGAAATTTCAGTGTTACTCGGTGTTGCAGCTTTAGATGTAGACTTTACGGTCCTTTGAAGACAACGAAAACGGGGAACTAGGTTGTTTATATATAATATTCGTGTTTTGTCTGTGTGTAAGTACAAATGTATATATCGTAACGCGTACTCGACGGATCCAATACGCTTATGGTTAAAGCAATATGTATTTATCTATGTTGCCGTGGGAACTGTGTCGTCGGTGGAACATTCCAGCGAAACACCGTTTCAGTTCTCTATTTGTTGGCATATAAGGTTCAATTCGGTCCAAACTTCAGTATTTTTGGTATCGTTTAGTATGAAGTATCTTCATAGTCGCTTAAGGCTTGTTAATTATTCTCAAACATTTATCACTTGTCGTTTGCTCACAAAAAATGTACCAAAGATTTATAAAGTTGACTTTTGCTTGTTGTCTGCCGCATATGCTTGTATCGGCATATTTATTATATCGTTATAGCAATACTGCAAACGTATGCGACGGAAAGACAAGCGACCGTGAATAGTCACTCGAAAAACGCTCTTAACACGGGAGCTTACAGTCCAATTATGTGTACTCGAACGCTAAGAAAATTGGCTTATTTAATTTACATAGATATTGTTACTTTATAAGTTATCGTGGCATCTGGTAGTTAGGTGGTACAGTCAGGAGCATAAACGGAATTGTGAATAAGTTTAGTACGTGACGACTGTACACCCTTAGCTGCCAAGCGTGGTCATAGCCCAGATACGAAGGTGATTCAAACACTGCCACATCAAGCAGTTTTCATAGTATTATTTTGATTGGTATTTTTCCAAGGTTATGTGCCAAAAAAGGACCACATTTGATAAAGAAAAAATTAAATATGGCTGGATTGGTAGAACGTATTAACAAAAGGAACTTTATTTTATTCTCTCAATACATTTGTTGTATAGTTTTTACAAAAGTTTTGTGTATTTTTTTCTAGTGTCGACGAAACTTTGTGGATTAATTTTTAGATTTTATATGATTACGTATGTTCGGTGGATTTTTTGTTTGCGTTCGTGAGTCGAACGAACTCGTGTTTTAAGTTTTAATAATTGTATTATATTACTATAACTAAGATTGATATTGATGTAACAAACATATCCCTGATGGTACAAAGGGGCAAACCGCGTTCATATCACCCAAGGCTTTTGTGGCTACGTGATTTCTTTTTTGTAAATATTTTTCTTTAAAGGCCTTTACTCATGCATAACCCGTTTGAGCCATAGATATAATATACATATTAAAATTAAGTTTTTATTGCCTATGGTTTTTCTATAATGATACCAAAATATACGTAGTCTATGTGAATTGTAAATTTTTCTTTGGATTTTAATTTTTATATGAGCAGGCAAATAAAAGTTTGACGTTGCTTTAAATTTGGTTTTTGTTTCGTCAAATAGATAGCGTGCGAACGAGAACGATATATATCGGTCTCGTTACACGTCACTGTGCTCCGCCTGGTTGCCAACAGTATATTAGATCTATGGTTTAATTATAAGTATAAGCACATTAAGGCTAAGCTGTATCAAATTGAATGCAATGGAATGAAGTAATAATATTTATGTTGATATAATGTTTTGTTGAATAGCGTTATCTATGAGTAAGGGCCGGACGTATCTGAACTGGCGTTGGCACGGTTCGTCGTGATACACTTGTTAAGCGGTAGGCGGAGACTTGTTTTTAAATTCAGATTATTTATGTAACTTATTGAGTAGGTAACGAGTAATGTTTTATATAATGTATGTTATGTCGCCCTACGGCCGGCGGCGCTTGCCTCCGCTACCACTCTTGTGCTCAGAGGCGCAGATACTGAAGGCCCTAGGGTCCGACCCCCGTGTCGGAGTAAACCTCTTATTGAACAACCAAAAAATTCTCCCACTTTAGGAGTCTTAATAAAATACGTTGCAGCACTGCTTTAAACATGGCAACTCAGATAATATACAGGTGCATTCCCAACAAGTTGCGACTTGTGGTCGAAACCTGTGAAGAGTACTTCGAATATTGGCGTGATCAAACTTTTTTTGCACATGGGCTCTCGGTTCCTTACGCTCCTGAGTGTATGAAGGTGGCCGCGTAACGCGTAAGTCTCTATTTTCTGTTAGTAATGCTTCAGTTGTTGTTCTTGACGAAGTACCTTTAGTTGCGCCGTCGGCCGCAGCGCGGCGCCACTCGCGATATGTTGCTGTTAGCCAATTTGTCGTTGATCAGTGTAAAGTCTAGTCTTTATTCTGTTTTTATTATCTCTAACGATGTAATATTATCTAAATATATACGAGTTGATATATCATTTTCAGCCCCGCTCGATGGGGCAATGTAGGCTCGCGGTTAGTTAGTCGTTAAGTACATTTAAATATAAAGTATACAGTTATTAATCTCCATTGTCCTTTCAGTATTTGTGGTGTACGTGTGTATGGGCGAGAGAGCTTGTTTAGTTACTGTAACATTCGAATGGTTAGCGCGCCTCGCGGCGGTGCGGGACTTGTCTATGGTAATATAAATGTTGCTTTATAATGTCTAAAAAATATATAATCCTATATATGTGTTGCAGTTTTATTTGTGTTCCCTTATGTTATATATCAAATTCTTCTGTGCGTATGTGAACTGAACTCCTGAGTTAGAATAATTTTGATGTTTGATCAAAGAGTAAAGTAATATAGACTGATTGGACTCTATAGGTGGCCATGATCACACTTCAAGTCCTGGATATATTATTAATGTAAGTTTATACCTTACTCGATCACGCCAGAACGGCTGAACGGAACTGAATTAAATTTGGCACGTAGATATATTATTAGCTGGACGTAATCACGCCGAGTCCCTATCGGGGAAGGCAGAGAGTATAGAGCGCCAGTTCTCTCTAGACTTGCATAGCTCTTTCGCTTCTTCTTCTTCTTCTTCTTCTTCTCAGCATTTATGCGTCCACTGCTGGACATATGCCTCTTGCATGGATTTCCAAGCTGATCTTGATGCGGCGATCCTACTCCAGGTCGGCCCTGCCGTCTTTTTAATGTCGTCCGACCATCTGGCTTGCGGTCTTCCAACGCTTCTGCCACCCGTTCGCGGCCTCCAGTGAAGCGCTCGCTGACTCCATCTGTCATCGTCTCTGCGACATATATGACCAGCCCATTGCCACTTCAATTGCGCAACTCTTTTTCCGATGTCGGTAACTTTCGTGCGTTGGCGAATGTCTTCGTTTCGTATTCTATCTCGCAGAGAGATTCCGAGCATTGAGCGCTCCATAGCTCGCTGTGCCACTTTTAGGCGGTGGATTCTTCCAGCGGTTAGCGTCCACGTTTCGCATGCGTATGTCATTACTGGGAGTACACACTGGTTGTAGACTCTCGTTTTCAGTGTTTGTGGGATTTTTGAGCTGAAGACGTCTTTGAGCTTACCGAATGCACCCCATCCAAGCTGGATGCGTCTGCTAATTTCAGAGTCTAGTGGATCTTTCGCTTCGTCCATATTAATATGTTACTTTATTTACTTCATACATGCTCGCCGGGTTCGAGTACTCTTGATGAATAAAATATTTATTATTCTGATATATATGTTTGTACAACGCAATAATATGCTAAAATGCTTTCGTATAAAGGAAGAAAGCGACTTTGGTATAACACCAACCACTAAAATGCAATAAATTAGAAAAATGAATTTATACATACACTAGTGGTCCCGCCCAGCTTCGCTCGGGTGGAAAAAAAAAGATGGTGGCGCCACCTATCGGTTCCAATTGTGAATCTAAACCATTCCCAGATCCCCTTGAACACACACAAAAAATTTCATCAAAATCGGTCTAGTCGTTTGAGAGGAGTTCAGTGACATACACACTCACAGAAGAATTATATATATAAAGATATATTGCATAAACTGTTGTCAACTTTGATTGACAAAATAAATATTTGGATTACAAATGCAGTGCAGTGCCTTCTATCAGGGTTGAAATGTTAAATCTAAATTGTATGATGTATCAAAATTGGTTAATCCAATCTTGAGCTTTTGTAAGACTATTGCAGGAAAGAAAATTAAGAGATTTCAAACAAAGTTTTTATGCATATATTTATTAAGAATCAGACTCCCTTAACCTAGTCCTATAATCTTCAGTTCTTTTTGACACAGATGTTGCCAGAGCCTCATCTTCCATAAAGCTTACAATATCATCATAATTATTACCAATCATATCCATCGCTTTCAAGAGATTCTCATCCGAGCATTTGGTTAAATAGTTTCCCATAAACATGCTCAAAGGAGGTCTCATTTGCAATATGAATTTGTTCATATCATCTTGATCCTCTTCATCATCCTCATCAAATGTTGAACAATTCTCATCAGAGGTTGTCAATGTCGATAGCACTGTCCAGATGCTGTAACTTTGAGTGAAGTACTTGTCAATCACACACTGACTCAAGTCTAATGTGTCAACAATTGTGTTAACTGTTTCTATAATGTCAACCAAATCTGTATCCACCTCCTTTTGGTTCACAAATTTGTTTTCAAAATATGTTATAATGACACTTAACATGTCCACTGCCTTTGGCTTAACGTCTTTGTATATATCAACAGACTTTTCAAACCCAATCAAATTTAGAACTATCTGCAAACACACTACCAGAATTCGCTCAAGCTCATCAATATTAGGGCATGTGTCTTTCTGTGTAACAATGACTTCAGTGAATGCTGCCACAAGAGATTCAAGTGCCTCTTGAGTAACAAAGTGAGTGAAGAACTCAGATCTTGTCTTCTCCACATTACAATATGAACACAGGGTGTTAAAGTTTTCCAGTGCAGTCACTATGAGTTCCTTATTTGAAGAGTTATTGAGAATAAAATATAGTGCTTCTGGAAACTTAGTGCTCACAAATAGATCCATCCAATACTGCAATATGTCTGGGTCATCAGCCATGAAAAGACATGAACTAATCATCCTCAATAACTGCACCAAGATGAGGCTGTCATCAGTTTTCAAATATTCAAGTAAATTGGACGAAAAGGTACCCATGTTCATAATATCAGTCACAATTTCCTTATGACAACACATATTGCCGACAATTCCCATGATTATTTCAATGATACGAGGTATTTCAACGACGGGTAGAGCGAAGTGGAAAAGGTGCAGAACATCATGCTTCTGTAGGAATAATACAACATCACGTTCAGCAGTCATGTCCCATAAAGTGCAAAGGTCATCTTCAAAGGCTTTCTCCTTAATTTCATGTTTTAAATCATCCAAATTGGCGAGTTTAAGCAAAATTTTCAGCACAAATCTCTCGCTGTACGCGGTATCTCCAATAACATCTCCAGATATTCCTGGTTTTTCAGTTTCATCTTCGTTATCGTGGTTATTCTCTTCCGGCTTCATTTTTGTTTAGGATTAACGCAATAATTACTCCAAAGACGAAATTTGAATCCCAATATTGATTCGCAGCTTCACATGAACTGCATATACAATTTTAGTTCACATTATTTTTCTTTGCTTTGTTCGTCTCGCTGCATAAAGTCAGGAGCATTATTAGCATGCAGCAGGAAAATAACGGCTTCTTACCACGTAGAAAGCTACTCTTTGAGGTAGGACTAGGAGTAGATCAAAACTGATAAGAATTGTAGCGAAAGAGCAAATTCAAATAAAAATGATTGTATCCTGTGCTGTCAAAGATCCTGGACAGACACACAAGATCGATACGAACGCGGTGCGGTGTACGTCATTTTCCTGACATTATTTGTCAGGAGATAACGATTTCCTATTTGGTCTCTGTATTCTGTGTACAAAGATAGTTATTGACAATAGTAATTAGTAAAAGTAAAAACTTAAGCTATTATGTTAAATTGTTCTTAAATATGATAATTCTACTGTAAACAGAAGACTAATCACCATTCGCCATAGTTGGCCATGTGATGTGATTAAAACAATTATTCTTTAGTCATGATTACTCAAGAAAGCAATTTAAGGATATGATAGATTTTACATGACATACCTACTAGGTAAAAAAAAACCTATAAATAATATAGTTTACTGGAATATAGGAGTGGGCAGAGAGAAGTGTGTAGTGCCCCACACAGGGCATAACAGGTTTCTCGTTTGAAATTGGAGCTATCCGACTGGGAAGTACCTCGCACCCTATAGAAGTGCATAACCAAATAACACATTTTTTTTGTGTTTTGTTGTAGAGCGATGAATAAGGTTTCCATGAGCTTGCAATGAGCTTCTTGGGGAGGAGATTATTATATTGTGTGGGCAACAGAGGAATTAGTCTCATTATGCTACTAACACAGTTATATACTGGCGTCTTTGAATTCCTTTTCAAACATATGTAAGTTTGGTCTTCATGTTTTCCTTTAATTTCCGTCAAGCTCGTGATGTGAGTGACTAATTGTACTTAAATTCTCAAAAAGCTACTGAAAAGTTCTATTGGCACAGTTGGGATTCGAACTTGCTATCATCATGCAACCTCTAACTCTAACCTGTCTGCTGCCAGCACAAATATTTGATTTAACAAAACAGGGGAGACTGAGGGACTGCATGATCATGACACATGTTTGTATGTGTATAATATTGAGGTATCTAACCTTATTTTATCATAAATAATACAGAGCTTGTACATAAGATACATTTTAATTCAACATTGACTCATGTTACAAAACCAAAATGTTAATTATACATACAGATAAGACAAAAAGGAAACCTGTAAACATTTACATAGACTTGTAAACACAACAGACTATTAATATTGTAAGTATAACGAGATATAGCAGTGTACTTAATTTAAAAACAGTACTTAATGCTTCTTAACAAGATATATGAAACAGGGATATGATTAACTGTCGACTTTGACCTTCTTAGAAGATACATCGTCATTTGAATCGTTCTTCCGTTTCCTGCCCTGCTTTCCCTTGTAGTTCTTGCCTTTATTGTGTTTAAAGGATGGTCTAAAGTTCTTGGAATTCTTGCGGCGCTTTGTCATTTCTTCAACAGTCTTGTCCAAGTATGTCTTCTCTTCATTTCCTTCGAGTAATTTGAAAACGACATCGGCGTCGTCAATTTTGAGTTTCCCTTCAGTCATCTTCTCCAAAACCTCTTTGGCGGCATTTTCTTTTGCAAAGCGCACCCAACCCTCGGAATCGCCCACTTTGAAGTCTATGTATGCTACTTCGAATTCTGAAAAAACAAATTTTTAATAGAAACCTTTTTTCACTGGCTTTCCACAGAGCCCTTACTAATTCTAACAATGATTGGTGAAGCGTACAGAACGGATGTTACCTAATGTAAGAACTTCCACACAGTTGATTTTCAAATGCGAAATAATCCATAGAAAACTATAAGCACATATTTATTTGATTCCAAATTATATTCAGTTTGTTAAATCCTCGCGGACAGAAGTAGTAGACGTGGCCTCTAGGGTTCATCTTGTTGAAAGTATATGCTATTATTAAAAAGAACCTGTCTATCCTTTTAGTTTATTGCACTTATTGACGTGAAACTTTGTTGAAACATTGTGGGTTGATGAGGGCAGATATTTGTGAGATCGAGTATTTGTACCTTAGTCTTGGAGGTTCTATGTACTACATATATCATTGTCTAGTTTCTATGTAAATTCAGAGATATTTCTCTGCCTTCTCTCTGTGATGGTATGTATGTATGTCATTGTCACTTGAACTTACCTAAAGGAGTGAAAGCTGCCTTGATGTCTTCCCTTTTCATCTTGTCCGTTCCTTGACTGAAGTACAGGACCGTTCCTGTAGGTAGCTTGAACGCTTCCTTCTCTGCAACAGCCTGCGGAGTATGGAGAGTCAGTTTAAGTGGACCATAAAATAACCTTTATATGTAACTCTAAGCAGAACTAGTGCACTACTTTATCTGCCTACCATGTGAGAGCCTCGGCACAATAAAATGTGTATGTAGTTAAAAACTCTTTTTACCTCTTTTTCCATTTCCTTCTGTTTAGTTTTCTTCTCTTTCTGTTCCTTTTTATTTGCATATTCCTCTTGTTTCTGCTGCACATATGCATCTTGCGTGAGGGTCAGCAGATCCTTGTCTTCAAACTTAATATCTTTCGTGGCCAAAAACTTTTCTGCCTGGAAAACATAGAAAGTTAAAGTAACAAAAAAACTTTCATCAATTACATGAAGTGATTTTGGGGTTAATTGTCAACCTCTCCTATATATATAAGTTGTCTCCTATATTATATGTAAGAGCAGTTAATAAGCAGCAAATAAAAATATCATTGGATTATTCATGTGACACTAAGCTTGTCTGTAACTTAGTGTGGTCACTTGAGGATGGCATAGCAGTTGTGTCTGTCTTTTGTCTCTGTGTTTTTGACAGTTGCTAGTTTTAGTTTTCAAAGCCATAAAACATTGATTTTAATGATTTGAAGATTAATGGTACTTACTTGTTCTTTTGTTTTGAAAGTGGCAAAAACAGAACCTTTGAAGAGCCTCTTCCTTGTGGAACGGTCCAGGTATTTTCTCATTATGACATTTTCCACAAAATCAAAGTCTTTGAAGAACTTCAATATGTCATCCAGGGTGGAGTCTTTGCGGAAGCCTTTAGCATATATTGTCCTGCTCGATAGCTCCTTGCGACGCTCTTCATTCATTTCTGGAACTGGCAATTCTGGATTTCTTCTGACCTTTTTGTTATCTTCCGAGACCTAGTAATGTAAAGCTTTAATTAATATATATAATTATCCTATCCACCTATCTCCTATTGGGTAAAAATAAATAATATTGTTTTAAGTGACTACTTCCAATGTAACATTTTCATAATGTTTTGTTTTCTGACAACATTATTTTGCAAAAACAAATCTATGGCTAGCTTAGTAACTGAAACACTAACATAAAAAGTGCTTGATAAGACAGGATTTATTTGTTTTAAATTTACAAATGGTAAAGATATAATTAAGAACCATGTGTACTTATTAGTACTAATTGTTATCTTTTACAAAACATATCTTTATATAATAATTGCAATTCTATTGGCCTCTTACTTTAATACAAAGACCTGCCAATAATAAAGGTATCCTGGTTTAAAATTAAAATTAGAAAATGATTAAATGCAACATATTAACTTTACCTCGACAATTCCCGCATTGGATGAGCTTAGGGCAGCAGCTATCACTTCCGTATCCATGGTTAGTTTGGCAAGCCGGTTGAATTTGGTGAGGATATCGAGTGGCACCCACCCATCATCCAACTTTACTTGATCTCGGAGGAACTTGTCTCGGACCATATTAGCATCACCTATATTAAAGAAACAGGGAATTACTAACCGGATTTCGCTACTACAATTTACAAGGCCCCTACCACAGAGAAATGAACTTGTTCTATGCTCATATTAAACTAAGTATGGTTAGAAGTAAAAAATCTGGGATTGCTATGACTCTAGATGGGGACACTAATACATTTTACTGTTCATAGAGACTTGAAGCAGTTTCTTTCCACAATCATTAAAAAAACAAACACGCCGAAATGTCTGAATGATATATCAAACAATAATAATATAATATATCCTCACGCCTTCCCACAAGGGTCCCCGAAGGGGTAGGCAGAGGTGTATAGGTAATACCCACACACCCACTTTCCGTCAGAGGTATATTAGGTGCCAACGTGACAGATGGCGAGTCCATCACCGTTACTCCAGCACGACTATACATACGCCTTTGAATTTCTTCTCAGACGTATGCAGGTTTCCTCTCGATATTTTCCTTCACCGTAAAGCTCGTGGTGTGACTAACGTGGTGTGTATATCAAACAAAAGTAAAAAATATAGAGTTCATGAATAAACGCAGTAGTTAATTCTCATAAATCAAAATGGTTGTTCGTTTTAAACGAAATTTGGTTATCTAGATCTATCTACTTTGTAATACATAACGTTTCTTTGATTACTGACTGTTACTCACCGAAATAATATTCAACTTGCCGAATGATTGCTTGATCCAAATTGGCGTCTCCTTGTGCCCCGTTTTTGTCATTCTCCTGTCCATTCTCACTTTTATCAGACACGACTTCTTCCTCAGGCATATTTAGCTAGGCTTTTTAAACTTTGATGAAGAATTAACAGGCTAAATTTGTAACGCTACGTACGCCGCGTGTATTAGTTTATGAAGCAATGAGTGTGAAATTATCAATATTGATAGATTGGTATGTCGTATACTGTTATGTTCGTAATATTGTCTTACAATCTAATAGTATCTTTTAATATAAAGAAAACACGTGTTTGGTTAATTTCGTATCGAAAAATCACACGCGGCTCGCTTTCATACTCGTACAACACACACAAAACAACCTCAATCAATGACGGTGATCTTGTATTGAAAAGATAGATACGTTACGTTCCGTTACACTGTTCTTAAACATTATTCCTCCTACAATAACATTTTATTATACAATGTTTTTGAATGGACAATAAAGAATCAGCTGTAATATTTTTTATGGGTGGACACCTGTGATGATATATTGCCTACACGTAGTGTATCTCGCTAGCATAAAGCATATAGCTTGTGGATTTGGTAATGCATCTAACCATAAGATGTTTAGAAATTAATAAAGATGTTACTACAGTTTTTAATGTCACAAACTTACATGTAAAGTCTGAAAAATAACTACATACATATCATCACGCCGAGTCCCTAACGGGGTAGGCAGAGAGTATAGAGCGCCAGTTCTCTCTAGACTTACATACCTCTTTCGCTTCGTCCACATTCATCAGTCTCTTCATACATGCTCGTCGGTTTCGAGTACTCTTAACGTTCCCGTCCTTGAGAGTCCGATCTATTTGAAAATTTGAAAAATAACTATATTCGTCTTTTTTTAAAAAGACATTACATATGTAGTTAATTATAATATTACTTCATAATATAATGGTTCAGCATTGAAGACTGGTTGCATTGTTCATGAGCTTGCTGCATTGATAAAGCAGAATAGTTTTTAACCTAAGCCTGTTTCATATGGAAAACAGATTTATAGTAATAGTCTGGATTTATTAAAACAATTTATCATTTATTTTATTCATGAATCTTGATTCAATCTTACTTGTGAAGTAAACATGTTATGTTAATACTATATAATTTACTGTAATTATTAAAATCTTTTATGACAAGTTCCCTAAAATGGGTGTAAGAGGATTAACTACGTACGTAAACTATAAGCAAGACATATTTTTAAAGGACTTTTTACTGAACGAGTCGTGTTTGGTTATAGACGGTCACAGTTTGTGCGCCCAATTATATAGATTATTGAATTGCTTCTCTGCATTTGGCGGTGATTATGACAAATTTGCATCTTACACCAAGAACTTCTTTAAGAACTTGCACAAGTGTAACATAAGTCCATATGTACTTTTCGACGGCAGCTATGAGCACCGAAAACTGAAAACTGCTTACAATAGGTTACGTTCTAAGATATATGGAGCATCTAGACTGGATCCCGTAACTCAAAGCTATTTGCAAATATTCCCGCTGTTGCTTCGGGAGGTATTCCAAGAAGTTCTCACTGAAATGAAGGTGCCAAACACAACGTGTGAGTTTGAAGCCGATGATGAGATAGCTGCATTAGCCAGATTCTTAGACTGTCCCGTTCTGAGTTACGACTCAGACTTTTTCATATACAATTGTCTGTATATACCCTTTAATACGCTAGACTTCAAAGCAAAACCTGTGGATGTCGATGGTAAAAAAATATATGCTCTAGAATGCAAGATTTATAGAGTTGAATATTTGGTCAGTCATTTTGGAGGTCTCAATGAAGACTTGTTGCCATTGTTAGCAACATTACTGGGAAATGATTATGTAGAAAAGAAAGTGTTTAATAAGTTCTTTTCCCAGTTAAAAATGCCCAAAAGTAAGAAAAAGAAGAATGACCAACAGAGGTGTATTCACGGTCTATTTCAATGGCTGCAGAATGAAACTTTAGATTCTGCAATATCTAAGATTTTGGGACGGTTAAGGAAATCTCAGAAAGATAAGGTTTTTGCAGTAATCAAAAGAAGTATAGAGGCTTATAATAATAAACACTGTCGGTCTTTGAAGTATTTTGATTTTTGTGATAATATTGCGACATATGAGTCAAAATTACAGATGGAAGATTTCACTCATGAGAGCCTTGTAGAAGGTGATGAAAGCCAAGGTGATGATGACAATGACAGTTCATCAGACGAAGAGTCTGCTTCAGATAATGAAGTGGTATTAGGAATGCCAGATTGGTTTGCTGAAGGAATTCGCAAAAAATATATAGCAAAATCTTTAATTAATCTATTCACACATCATTTGCATTTTTGTTCACCCCAGGCAGAAGATTACAAGGCGGAAGACTCCTTTCTTTGTGCATTACCTATTTTACGATATGCATTTGACATGCTTACAGATTTCTCTGAAGAGTATTGCACTTATGTTAGCAGAGAAAATGACTCTAGCTATCGCAGAATTGTGGTCACAGATCATATCATAACAAGACCTTTAGAGGTACCGTATCAGGACCTGACAGATGACCAATTGAATTTATACTTTACTCATTTTCTAAGCACCCATATGCCAAAATTGAGATTAGTGGACTTGGAACCCTTGCCATCTAATTTCAGACTATTTATGATATCAATTCTCTGGTGGGTTTACAAGTGTGATGTGCCAATCAGTAATGTACATAGCTTACTTATTTGCTATATCATGCTAGAAGTTATTGATGAAAAAACTGGTACTTTTAGGGGACATTTTCACTTCAATAACAAATTCTCTAAAAAGATAGAAGGATTGCAGCAAAATGCTTCAAAGGTTGAAGAAACCAATGATCCATATCTGAATAAAAACAAAGTACAGTATGAGGACTGTATTATTGCTGCAGGGTCACTATTGAAACTATTTGAATTGGATGAGAAAATAAAGAAAAAGCCAAAGTGTTATGATGTCAACAAAATTCACTCCTTTGCTCAATTCCAGTGCTGCCTACACATGTTCAACTGTTTGAATACACTCTGCCACAGTCCTTTTGAAGGCACAAAGTATTCTAAATGTTACAATGGAACTTTTGTATACAATATGTCTGTGAAACTGGAGAACCAAACTGATCCTAAATGTTTTATGGAACAGTATCTAAAAGGTGCTGCAACAGTCTTGATGTTTTATAAAAGCCTGTGCAATATATATGAGAAGTTTGCAGACGTATTGTCTTTGACCACGCAGAAATGGACTGGCAAAGTACGCAGGCGGAGAAAAATTGTCAACAAAGAATTAGATGAAATAAATTTTATTGTCAAAGGTTTCGAATCGGAAGTTGTTATTTAGTGACTGTACGAATATACTATATGTATACTTTTAATGTAAGGAATTTATTTCAAGATTTGAGTGAAAACTCACTAATTACATTGGGTCACTAGTGTCAACTATGTAAGTGACCATAAATGAATAAAGTATGCCATAAATAAAAAAAAACAACAGATTTATTTTTCACAGTCTAATCAATTCTTTTTTTCGTTATTCCATTTACACCATTTACGTGTACATAGTTTTTGGAGGATACCATGTGATTTAACTTTTCGCCTAAGATGTAGACACCAAGACCAACTGCAGTACTGCTGCAACAGAACAGAATTCTTAAGGGCCAGCTTAGGAATGCTAGGAAAGGGTATGCCCAGATATTAGACTTAAAATACAGTATGTGTATCCAAAGTGTGTATGTCATATTGAATGCTAGTGTTATAAAAGTACCGGCTTTTCGTGTCGGGTAGTTGCGATGTGTCAGTAATAACTCTATAACAATAAAAGGTACTATGAGACTATGCATCGTGTGGTTGAGCCAACTTGGAACGATTTTGTCTAAAGCCGTTGGGAATATGAGATCTCTATCGACTGCATAAATGCCCCAAAATGCCAATGATACATATAAAGCTACTGTGAAAGCTAGGCTAAATAAGTAGTCTTTTATTTTCCTAATTAATGGTGTTTTCTTCAACGCTGCGTTTGTTCCCAATACGTCGTTAAGGACAGCAAAGCTGAAGTAAATAGTTTGCAGCACCTGCGAACAAATGATAGCAAATTATAGCACATTTAAAGATTACAGGAGGTACATTCTGTTAGGAACTTTGTGACATGTGTAATCAAAAAGACTTGTTTTCAGTGGCGTAGCTACCGGAGGGCTGTACGGGGCAGTGCCATGAGGCCCCCAAGCTCAGGGAGCCCCACGGACTAGTAAAAATGTCTCCCACATTCGGAATATAAATAAACCGGATTCCAGGAATGCGACTTTAATAAGAGCAACTTGGTTTTAATTTCTTAGTTTAATGTGTACGACGAATACCTAATTTATGTTTTGCCCCAGGGCCTTTAGTTACCTAGCTACGCCACTGTTTGTTTTACATATTTCTATACATTGTTTGAAATAAAAACGAATAAAAGGCATTTCTAGAAACATCACGTTTAGAAATCATAATATTAATAACTGATCATTAAAATTATTTCGTGATGTCTACTTTCTTTCTATCTTTGAGATAGTGCAGTGACTATACAATAAGATATAGCGGCGTTAGCGTATACGTGACCATCGTTATCATCTATTCGTACCATCGAAAAATATTACATCAAAATCTTGTAATAAAGTATATCTGAGACAGATAATAAAAGATTACGTATACTGTGGCTTCAACTACCTTTCCGAATGTTATCTTTGAATAATTAAATTGTGATGATATTTAATACGGCGATGGACTCGCCATCTGTCACGATGGCACCTAATATACCTCTGGCGGAAAGTGGGTGTGTGGGTATTACCTATACACCTCTGCCTACCCCTTCGGGGACCCTTGTGGGAAGGCGTGAGGATATATTATATATTATTATTATTAAAGACTAGAATATTGTAGAAAAGTGCACAGAATTAAATTACATTGTTGTGATTTAGTTATGTATTGTGATTAGTTGTTGTTTGTGTGTTGTGTTTTTTTACATTGAAACTGTAAAGCCCAGTCCAGTTTTACTTTTAAGATTTTACTTATATAATATCTTAAGGATGTGATAGATACAGCTAGGTACAGTTAACTGATCTCTTAAGAATCGCTAAGTCTATATTTTGGAAACCAGGTCAGGTCCGGTATAATATTATCAAAATGTATAATGGCTTTGCGGTTTCAGTAATAAGCGGTAATAAGTATCAAAATATTAAATGCGTTCTTAGGTTATTAATACAGACCACAAGAAATTAATGATCACTTGGTAGAATAGAGAAACTGGGTACATACAAACATATACCTATCATCACTAGTTGTTCCTCACGTGGAAGGAATAGAGCAGAGAGCCAGTTCTACTAGCGATATTAGGTACTGTATATATAATGTCGACATTTCGATGACCCTCTTAGGATCTCGTGACTTTTCCACGTGGGTCTTCGAAGAGGTAAAGGTTTTCCCCAAAGATATATATATAAAAAAAAAACGATATATTTAGGTGAGCGATCAAGCGATTTCCGCACTAAACAATACAAATTACCTATGTATGCATATGTATATTGTTAGTGATTAAAATAAGCCGTGGTGGCCGAGTGGTTCGAGCAGTTGCCTGCGACGCAAAGGTCGCAAGTTCGAATCCCGACTGTACCAATGAGTTTTTCTGAACTTAAGTACAGTGATTAGTCACACCACGAGCTGAACGGTGAAGGAAAACATCGAGATGAAACCTGCATGCGTCTGAGAAGAAATTCAAAGGCGTATGTATAGTCGTGCTCGAGTAACGGCGATGGACTCGCCATCTGTCACGTTGGCACCTAATATACCTCTGGCGGAAAGTGGGTGTGTGGGTATTACCTATACACCTCTGCCTACCCCTTCGGGGACCCTTGTGGGAAGGCGTGAGGATATATATATTTATAAAATGTATAAAATAAACCCATGTAGAAAGTGTGTCATAAATGCTGATGAGCTAAAGTGCGTGGTTTTTTTTGTAATAATAATATTTATATATAAAAGGTACCTTTAACTGTGCTAACTTAGGTCAAATTGATCGAACACTCCAGGATGAAAGTTAAGGGTACTCGCATCTATGTATGTAGAGACTGATGAATGTAGATGAAGCAAAGCCTAGAGAGAACCGTCACTCTACTCTCTTTGTCACTCTCTCTACCCTGCGAGGGTAGAGAGAGTGTGTGTGTATGTATAATACCTGGATTCTAATGGGAACTAGACAACGATTTGCATACCTACTTAAGACATTCATGATTAAGGTTTACATATTTTTATATCATACAAATATCCGCTGCCGCTGGGAATCGAACCCACGCCCGAAGCTTCTGAGTAAGTAGTTACGACTGCTAGGCCGTCTGGCCTAGATTCTGGATTTAAGCACCTTAAAAATTCTACTAATATTAAGCGGGGAAGTTTGTCCTCACAAACTTCCCCGCTTTGCTTGCAACGCAATCACGCCAGAACGGTGGATGGATCGATTTTAAAAATTCTTGCACAATTTGAATGCTACATTATCACAGATTAATATACCTAGGGTATTTTAATTGCAAGAAAACAAATACAATTATGCCAAAATATTAAAAAAATCAATGTCCACCCATGCGAAGACGGGACGGGCCGATAGTGTTTTACTAAAAGAAAAAAGTACATGCAATTTTACCCGGGCGAAACCGCGAGGCATAGCGAATAAATATATTAAAAACAAGAACAAGGCTATGTGAATATTAGTACATTGTAATCTGTTGGAAGGTTGGAATGTAACACGCTTGATTGAAGTAACTGATGGTAAGAGGACGCCGTGGCAGAACAATAATTATTCAGAGTATGACTAAGGTTAACGGTTGCGCAAATCATTGTTATCTAAGTTAAGCCACACTGTTTTGGCGATAAGCATACATACATATCATCACGCCGAGTCTAACGCGGTAGGCAGAGAGTACAGAGCGCCAGTTCTCTCTAGACTTGCATACCTCATGGCGATAAGCAAACAAATGAAATTTACGTAATGCGGTTTTTAGTCAAATTATTGGAAAGTTAAATAGTAGTGATTAGTCACACTAAGAGCTTTACGGTGAAGGAAAACATCGAGAGGCAACCTGCATATCTACCTATACCTATATCTACGATGGAGAAGAAATTGCAACGGCGATGAACTCGCCATCATTTCAAGAGAGGTAGGGCATAACGGGTTTCCCGTTCGATTTGGAGCTGCCCGACTGGGGCAGGACCTCCACCTTATAGAAGTCCGTAGCCAAATAACACAATTTATTGTGTTGTGTTCCTACGTGGTGAATACGGTTTCCAGTAATGAGCTCCTTGGGGAGGGGGGAGGATTGTTACATTGTGTTGTAAGCAGAGGGATTAAACCTTATGCTGCCAACACACTATAACTCTCCGAACACAGAGTGGTAACGCGCAAGTGATACTTCGGTATCTTGAGCGTAAATAGGCTACGGTAACCGTTAAAAAAATCTGCCACTGGCACCTAAACTATATCTCCAGCGAAAAGTTTATTAGCTAAAAATTACCTATAAATGATATTAAAATTATCCATTAAATTATTTTTAATAGGCTTATGCCGCCGGGCACAAGTAGTATAAAAAAATGTTATATATGTATTATATTTTCTGTGTTAATTAATTATTGGTCATAGAAAATGTTGGCCTATTCGTCTACAAATGAGTTCTTGCCTGTATTTAATAGCAATTTAATAAGTTATTGGTGATTAAAAAAAAACTTAATGGCATTAGAACAATAATGTCTGTTTTTTTCTGCTATGAAGGGGGGATATTTTTGAGTCTAGGAACTTTAACGTAAGTTTAAAATGTTTCAGTAAAAGTTGATGACTTAGTGTAGGTAGGTAGCTAAGAAGCATTTATCAATTCTTAAAGCATATTAATTTGCGTTCATATTAAAATGCTTTATGCCAAGGTTGAGGGTTAGTGGTACGTCAAATCTAAGTGTTTATGAGGAACGAAGACTATTTAATTTAGGAGTAAGTACAAGCTGTACACAGCCTGACAGAAAACGTTTTATCATCTTTTTGTTGTCACCACAGGCAAAATCTACGTTAATTAATTTTTATTTGAATTTAATATAAAATGGCAGTTTCAAATCTGGTTATAACACAAAAAAACCTTTGTACTTACAAGACACCAAAACGTTAAGAACATAGCTCTTGCTTTGCAGGGCATCAGTTCATATTCTCTTGATGGAAACGGCAAATCCACGAACATTTGGTCATACCACAGAGCGTATGCGTTCAGGCAAACCACTCCTAAATGAAAAGCTAACATGTTTAGTTCCAAATACTGAATTAAAAAAAAAAAAAAAACAAATCTATCGTTTGAAAAAAGAACGAGCGTCCTCGTCCGTGCGTGGCCAAGTATCTACTGATTGTCATGTCAAGACCTCAATTTTATTTTATAAGTAGTAGGTAAATAGCTTGCAGAATAAAAATGGAGGTCAGAAAGTATGTGGTTGATATTCGATAATTCATTCATAATATACGTTATCAATATTTTTGCTAATTAATATCGAAAATGTAATCAAGTTAGATTAATTTGTTATTGAAGTGTCTAGACCTAACTTTACTTTTATGTATTTTTCACTTTTAAAGTTTACTTTTTAGTTTTAAAGTTACTTGTTCCGACTGCGCGCGACTTTTGGTTTTCCACCACTTCTTTCCACTTGCTACGATCCTTACATACTTCTTTCGCTTCGTCCACTTTCATTAATCTCTTCATACATGCTCTTCGTTTTAGGGTACTCTTGACCTGGCATTTTTCAAGACGTCCCTAATTTGGTCTCGAAACGTCCGCCCCTACCCCTTCCAACACTTTCATTCACACTCGCCTTATACACTTTTTTCGTCAATCGTTCTTCATTCATTCTCCCGACATGGCCAAACCATTTTAGCTATCATATATTTACTTATATAGATAGATATATACATAAATACGTAGGACATCCAAGACTAAGGCGCAAATAGTCGTGTTCATCACAAATATCTGCCCTCAGCGGGAATCGAACCGCGGTCTCAAGAAACAAGACGGCCGTCGAAATATATATGTATTTTTGCGGCTTCGTACCTAGTTGAACAGGAGGAAAATAATAATGTCGGTCTGCAAACTCGGCTTAGGACAGATGGAAGATTGGAAAGAGCAGTTTACAATCCCTGCGGCTAATATAATACAGCTTAGACAAAGCTGTATAGAAACTCACGCGGCACGTAAGCCTCGGACTTCGCAGCTTGACACGGCTTTGTGTTGTGACCATGGTTTTGGTGTCCATCTATTTTATTTGTCTAATTTTGTATTTATCGCGATTATAAAAGCCGTGGTGGCCGAGTGGTTCGAGCAGTTGCCTGCGACGCAAAGGTCGCAAGTTCGAATCCCGACTGTACCAATGAGTTTTTCTGAACTTAAGTACAGTGATTAGTCACACCACGAGCTGAACGGTGAAGGAAAACATCGAGATGAAACCTGCATGCGTCTGAGAAGAAATTCAAAGGCGTATGTATAGTCGTGCTCGAGTAACGGCGATGGACTCGCCATCTGTCACGTTGGCACCTAATATACCTCTGGCGGAAAGTGGGTGTGTGGGTATTACCTATACACCTCTGCCTACCCCTTCGGGGACCCTTGTGGGAAGGCGTGAGGATATATATATTTATAAAATGTATAAAATAAACCCATGTAGAAAGTGTGTCATAAATGCTGATGAGCTAAAGTGCGTGGTTTTTTTTGTAATAATAATATTTATATATAAAAGGTACCTTTAACTGTGCTAACTTAGGTCAAATTGATCGAACACTCCAGGATGAAAGTTAAGGGTACTCGCATCTATGTATGTAGAGACTGATGAATGTAGATGAAGCAAAGCCTAGAGAGAACCGTCACTCTACTCTCTTTGTCACTCTCTCTACCCTGCGAGGGTAGAGAGAGTGTGTGTGTATGTATAATACCTGGATTCTAATGGGAACTAGACAACGATTTGCATACCTACTTAAGACATTCATGATTAAGGTTTACATATTTTTATATCATACAAATATCCGCTGCCGCTGGGAATCGAACCCACGCCCGAAGCTTCTGAGTAAGTAGTTACGACTGCTAGGCCGTCTGGCCTAGATTCTGGATTTAAGCACCTTAAAAATTCTACTAATATTAAGCGGGGAAGTTTGTCCTCACAAACTTCCCCGCTTTGCTTGCAACGCAATCACGCCAGAACGGTGGATGGATCGATTTTAAAAATTCTTGCACAATTTGAATGCTACATTATCACAGATTAATATACCTAGGGTATTTTAATTGCAAGAAAACAAATACAATTATGCCAAAATATTAAAAAAATCAATGTCCACCCATGCGAAGACGGGACGGGCCGATAGTGTTTTACTAAAAGAAAAAAGTACATGCAATTTTACCCGGGCGAAACCGCGAGGCATAGCGAATAAATATATTAAAAACAAGAACAAGGCTATGTGAATATTAGTACATTGTAATCTGTTGGAAGGTTGGAATGTAACACGCTTGATTGAAGTAACTGATGGTAAGAGGACGCCGTGGCAGAACAATAATTATTCAGAGTATGACTAAGGTTAACGGTTGCGCAAATCATTGTTATCTAAGTTAAGCCACACTGTTTTGGCGATAAGCATACATACATATCATCACGCCGAGTCTAACGCGGTAGGCAGAGAGTACAGAGCGCCAGTTCTCTCTAGACTTGCATACCTCATGGCGATAAGCAAACAAATGAAATTTACGTAATGCGGTTTTTAGTCAAATTATTGGAAAGTTAAATAGTAGTGATTAGTCACACTAAGAGCTTTACGGTGAAGGAAAACATCGAGAGGCAACCTGCATATCTACCTATACCTATATCTACGATGGAGAAGAAATTGCAACGGCGATGAACTCGCCATCATTTCAAGAGAGGTAGGGCATAACGGGTTTCCCGTTCGATTTGGAGCTGCCCGACTGGGGCAGGACCTCCACCTTATAGAAGTCCGTAGCCAAATAACACAATTTATTGTGTTGTGTTCCTACGTGGTGAATACGGTTTCCAGTAATGAGCTCCTTGGGGAGGGGGGAGGATTGTTACATTGTGTTGTAAGCAGAGGGATTAAACCTTATGCTGCCAACACACTATAACTCTCCGAACACAGAGTGGTAACGCGCAAGTGATACTTCGGTATCTTGAGCGTAAATAGGCTACGGTAACCGTTAAAAAAATCTGCCACTGGCACCTAAACTATATCTCCAGCGAAAAGTTTATTAGCTAAAAATTACCTATAAATGATATTAAAATTATCCATTAAATTATTTTTAATAGGCTTATGCCGCCGGGCACAAGTAGTATAAAAAAATGTTATATATGTATTATATTTTCTGTGTTAATTAATTATTGGTCATAGAAAATGTTGGCCTATTCGTCTACAAATGAGTTCTTGCCTGTATTTAATAGCAATTTAATAAGTTATTGGTGATTAAAAAAAAACTTAATGGCATTAGAACAATAATGTCTGTTTTTTTCTGCTATGAAGGGGGGATATTTTTGAGTCTAGGAACTTTAACGTAAGTTTAAAATGTTTCAGTAAAAGTTGATGACTTAGTGTAGGTAGGTAGCTAAGAAGCATTTATCAATTCTTAAAGCATATTAATTTGCGTTCATATTAAAATGCTTTATGCCAAGGTTGAGGGTTAGTGGTACGTCAAATCTAAGTGTTTATGAGGAACGAAGACTATTTAATTTAGGAGTAAGTACAAGCTGTACACAGCCTGACAGAAAACGTTTTATCATCTTTTTGTTGTCACCACAGGCAAAATCTACGTTAATTAATTTTTATTTGAATTTAATATAAAATGGCAGTTTCAAATCTGGTTATAACACAAAAAAACCTTTGTACTTACAAGACACCAAAACGTTAAGAACATAGCTCTTGCTTTGCAGGGCATCAGTTCATATTCTCTTGATGGAAACGGCAAATCCACGAACATTTGGTCATACCACAGAGCGTATGCGTTCAGGCAAACCACTCCTAAATGAAAAGCTAACATGTTTAGTTCCAAATACTGAATTAAAAAAAAAAAAAAAACAAATCTATCGTTTGAAAAAAGAACGAGCGTCCTCGTCCGTGCGTGGCCAAGTATCTACTGATTGTCATGTCAAGACCTCAATTTTATTTTATAAGTAGTAGGTAAATAGCTTGCAGAATAAAAATGGAGGTCAGAAAGTATGTGGTTGATATTCGATAATTCATTCATAATATACGTTATCAATATTTTTGCTAATTAATATCGAAAATGTAATCAAGTTAGATTAATTTGTTATTGAAGTGTCTAGACCTAACTTTACTTTTATGTATTTTTCACTTTTAAAGTTTACTTTTTAGTTTTAAAGTTACTTGTTCCGACTGCGCGCGACTTTTGGTTTTGCAAGCGTTGATAGGCGGCGGTAACCGCTTACTTTCAGGCAGATACGCTTGTTTACAACCTTAATGGTATATTCTGTAGATATGGTCTGCAAGCTCAATCCTGACAGATCATACTGTCTCTATGAATTAGTTTTTTCTGACCCTTAAATTGGGTAATTGCCCAGTTGTGGGACAATATGAAAAAAAAATATTTATAAATTCACTGCGACGACTTCTTTGGTGAATTTGGTAAGGCGATCTCTTGTAAAATTCTACATTTTATATAATAATTACCAGATTTGCCGCGAAGGTGGAGGTCCTGCCCGACTGGGGCAGGACCTCCACCTTATAGAAGTCCGTAGCCAAATTACACATTTTTTGTGTTTTGTTCCTACGCAGGGAATAAGGTCTCCAGTAATGAGCTCCTTGGGAGGGGGAGGATTGTTATATTGTATTGGCAGTAGAGGGATTAGTCCCATTCTGCTGCCAACACTGTATAACTCTCCGAACACAGAGCGGCAACGCCCAAGTGATACTTCGGTATTGTAAGCGTAAATAGGTGTCCAAGACATGCCGTCATCGAACCGGATGACGACATAACGGTCCTCCAGGACGCACGACAAAAACATACAAACACTACACACAACCGACCACTGTTCCGTCCTCGCCAGCGAGGCTCGACGCGAATAAGCCGTAATGTTCCCCCCCGATCTCCGCCGCAAACGCCGGTCCGCGCCGAGCCAGACGCGCAAATCCCGCCCCCCAAATAATATTTAAATAAAATTACCAGTCCAGCCCAGCTCCCTTGCTCGCGATCCAGCAACGCCCTAAGCCGAGGTTCGTACCCCACAGGGGGTGCCCTTAGCTGTGTTGCTTAGTACTAAAGTGCCTGGCTGGAGGCCTAGGTCTCGCCATTGACCGGTTAAGTAGCAAAAGTTCCCGGAACTCACGCTACGAGAGACAATACAAAAAAAAAAAAAAAAAAAGCGTAAATAGGCTGCGGTAACCGTTTTCCATCGGGCCGTAAGCTTGTTTGCCACTCTTGTAGTATAAAAAAATAAGAACAAATATCCTCATACATTCATAGTAGTAGTAAGAAGGAGACTTGCTTAAGCATATGTAATAACTCTACGCGCTCGTGTGTGTGTGTGTGCCTGTGTGTATGCGTGTGCGTGGGTGGGTGTGCATGCGTGTGTGCGTGTGTGTGTGCGTCTGTGCCAACCCTCAACAAGTCTCATTACTATAAAATGCAACTCATGTTTTTGTATGATAATGCATCTCCGCTTTACCGTAGGTTAGGTGGGGTGAACAGGTCACCAGATAACGCTAGAGGTGATATTTAAAGTTTGGTATCTTTATCTCTAACCGGATTCATATATGATATTATGTCTATAGGATATTGTTATCTTTAGTTTGATGAGGCAACATAACGCATTGGATGTATATAATAATATATATAATACTAGTGGTCCCGCCCAGCTTCGCTTGGGTGAAAAAAGTAAATGCCCTAAAACACGATCACAGCGCCACCTATCGGGTCCAATTGTGAATCTAAACCATTCTCGAATCTCCACGAACACACACAAAAAATTTCATCAAAATCGGTCCAGTCGTTTAGGAGGAGTTCAGTCACATACACACGCACACAAGAAATATATATATTAAGATATCCTCACGCCTTCCCACAAGGGTCCCCGAAGGGGTAGGCAGAGGTGTATAGGTAATACCCACACACCCACTTTCCGCCAGAGGTATATTAGGTGCCAACGTGACAGATGGCGAGTCCATCGCCGTTACTCAAGCACGACTATACATACGCCTTTGAATTTCTTCTCAGACGTATGCAGGTTTCCTCTCGATGTTTTCCTTCACCGTAAAGCTCGTGGTGTGACTAATCACTGTACTTAAGTTCAGAAAAAACTCATTGGTACAGTCGGGATTCGAACTTGCGACCTTTGCGTCGCAGGCAACTACTCGAACCACTCGGCCACCACGGCTCTTTATTATATCTAGTATATAAATATACTCATAAATGCGGATGAATCGAAAGTCTGTCAGTCTAGAGAGAAGCGCTACTCTCACTGTCCACACACATTGACATAGTCTCAAGTTAAGCAAAGCTTGTGTTATGTTAGCTAAGCAACGATATATTTACTTATACATACATATAATCACGCCTCTTTCCCGTAGGGGTAGGCAGAGACCACTTCTTTCCACTTGCTACGATCCTTACATACTTCTTTCGCTTCGTCCACTTTCATTAATCTCTTCATACATGCTCTTCGTTTTAGGGTACTCTTGACCTGGCATTTTTCAAGACGTCCCTAATTTGGTCTCGAAACGTCCGCCCCTACCCCTTCCAACACTTTCATTCACACTCGCCTTATACACTTTTTTCGTCAATCGTTCTTCATTCATTCTCCCGACATGGCCAAACCATTTTAGCTATCATATATTTACTTATATAGATAGATATATACATAAATACGTAGGACATCCAAGACTAAGGCGCAAATAGTCGTGTTCATCACAAATATCTGCCCTCAGCGGGAATCGAACCGCGGTCTCAAGAAACAAGACGGCCGTCGAAATATATATGTATTTTTGCGGCTTCGTACCTAGTTGAACAGGAGGAAAATAATAATGTCGGTCTGCAAACTCGGCTTAGGACAGATGGAAGATTGGAAAGAGCAGTTTACAATCCCTGCGGCTAATATAATACAGCTTAGACAAAGCTGTATAGAAACTCACGCGGCACGTAAGCCTCGGACTTCGCAGCTTGACACGGCTTTGTGTTGTGACCATGGTTTTGGTGTCCATCTATTTTATTTGTCTAATTTTGTATTTATCGCGATTATAAAAGCCGTGGTGGCCGAGTGGTTCGAGCAGTTGCCTGCGACGCAAAGGTCGCAAGTTCGAATCCCGACTGTACCAATGAGTTTTTCTAAACTTAAGTACAGTGATTAGTCAAACCACGAGCTTTACGGTGAAGGAAAACATCGAGAGGAAACCTGCATACGTCTGAGAAGACATTCAAAGGCGTATGTATAGTCGTGCTTGAGTAACGGCGATGGACTCGCCATCTGTCACGTTGGCACCTAATATACCTCTGGTTTGTTTCTCTCTGGTCTAATTTTTTTGCCGAGTTCTGGATACCCTACTCACGGCAAGTTGCAATAGCAGTGCTACTTACTGTGCTCGTCCGAAACTATGGTCTAGTCCAGCTTGAATTTTGACCGAATAAGTATGAAATCATTGTCACCTTACAAGCTAGAAATGGAACTAAGAAAATGGCATTAAGTTTTCTATTAGCTCTTCGGCTTCGATAATATATTGGCAATAATGTCAATCCCAGCTTATCTTTGCTTAGCTTGGTACTCTAGGAAGTTTACGTAGTCTGCGAAAAACATCATTATTGATGTGAAACATCTATAGCCGCACGTAAAACCGATTTCTGGCGTGGCGACGCATGCCGTGGCGACGCGTCGCCATACTTCAGTTACCATCGACCAATTGTCACAGTAATACCATCCTTAGAGGAAACATCGAATATAACTATTACCGAAGTCGACGACGTTACGAATTAAGTAGTCACGATTTGAAATAAATTCGTAATTTTTTGTATTTAATGAAAATAAATGTTTATTCAATAAATAGTCATCGTTATCTAGAAAAAAAAACGTAATATTTTATTTTATCATTATGACATATTTAGTTCCTATCACAATCTGTTCTTTTCTGCATATTACTTTTACAAAATAATGTCGATGTTTCACATAATATGCCAGGCGTCCCGTGACGGCTCACATTTTTTTTTATTAATCTTGTTGCCAGCCAATTTCGCCAACATATACAAACTTGTTCTTGATATGAATGATATTGTTCTTTATTAAAACAATTTCATTAGGCATGTACGTATGAATGTGTGTGTGTATGACTTTTGTAACGTGATTTTCACCCACGTTAAAACGTCAGAATTAAGTTAACTTTTTTTTATTAATATTTTGACTGGGCAAACTTATGAAGGATCGATGACAATATAATAATTGGATAAAATTCACCGATAATCTTGAGCAGGATTTGCAGGTTTAAAGACATATTTAAAAACAAAATAATACACGTAATGGACGATTGTCAGGTGGGCTGCATAATCTGTGTTAGTCTATGGTGCTTTATTTTATCTATATTCTCTTCTGGTCTTTATTCGAATTTCGAATTTTATAAGCCCAATACACTGTTTAACACGAACAATAAATATTGGCACCTAACTATTCGCCATATTTTAATATGCAATATCATTAATGTGGGTACTATTGCTACTCCGCTACTGTAGTGTACACATGTGTAAGAAGCCGGCTACTGTGCGCGGGACAGGAATGCAATCCTGAAAATGATTGCAAAAAGGTTTGACGCATTTGTGTTCGGTCAGTTCATTAGCTTGCATGTGAGTTGATGAACCGACTGGGTACTGTTCTATACCTGCCTTAAATTTTTTTTTTATTATTATACTACCATAGAAATAAGTTTAGTTTTTGTTACTAACGCTCAATCAATGGAGACAAAGTTCGAAAATAAAAAGATTTTTTATTTTATAGTCGCCCGCCGTCTTTCAAGAGGTAGGCAGAGGCAGAACGCCACATGCACCCGCTGGCTTTATTTATATTTTTTTTTTATTTATATTCGCGTCAGAAATGGACGAGGATATAAATTAAGTGGATGGTAATAAATATTTTATATCAGAGTAATACCTTGAAGAGGTCATAAGTATCTATGCCATGTTGCGTGGGCAGACCTCGGGGGAAATCGATCAGTTTCCAAACATTTGCACAAATCATATTGGACTTATAACGTACTTAACTTCACGCCTTCCCACAAGGGTCCCCAAAGGGGTAGCCAGAGGTGTGTAAATAGTACCCACACATCCACTTTCCACCAGAGACATTTTCTAGGTGCCAAAGTGACAGATGGCGAGTCGATTGCCGTTAGCATGACTATACATACGCCTTTGCGGGTATGCAGGTTTCTTCTCGATTTCTTTCCTTCACCAAATAGCTCGTGGTGTGAGTAATCACTGTACTTAAGCCCAGAAAACTCATTGGTACAGTCGGGATTGGAACTTGTAATCTTTGTGTTGCTGGCAACCACTCGGCCAATTCATTTCGGTCCGTTCTATCGTTTGGTTGTGAAAAAGCTAATAAACAAACAAGTACCTAACTAACGCACTTATAATTTATTATATTAAATATATTACATAGATACATATCACCCAAGTCCCTAACGGGGTAGGCAGAGAGTATAGAGCGCCAGTTCTCTCTAGACTTACATACCTCTTTCTCTTAGTCCACATTATCAGTCTCTTCATACATGCTCGTCGGTTTCGAGTACTCTTGACGTTAGATAGATTACGTTTACGTATAATTATTATTATTAACTTTTGACAATATAATGACGTAGAAGGAGCCCAGGTGCGTAATTAATAACGGCAACGACTAAACGAGATGGACGCGGAGTGCCCTTTAATGAGGTCCTAAGCAAACAAAACTTTTTGCAGGTTTGAGATGATACAAACAAGTGCTTCCCTTTGATAATGTTTTGTGCTTGTAACAAATGCGGACAATGCGAGAACTTTGACAATTATCGCTATAAATACAGATGAAGCAAATAAAGTAAAAAAAAAAACAATTGTTGACCATATCTGCGCTTAAAAAACTACCGTAACGATCAAATTATCTATGTAAAATGTTACTAATTTCAAATTTCGGAAACATTAATATTAAAATATCCTTACGCCTTCCAATTATAGGTATAATACCCACACACACTTTCCGTTATATATTTTAGGTGCCAGCGTGACAGATGTCGAGTCCATCGCCATTACTCAAGCACGACGATACATTGAAATGCTTCTCAAACGTATGCAGGTTTCCTCTCGATGATTTTCATCATTCATTCATCGTAAACCTCGTGGTGTGACTTATAGCTGTAGGTACTTAAGTTCAGAAAAACTCATTTGTACAGTCAGAAATCGAGCTTGCAATCTATGCGTTGCAGTCCAAGGTTCATGCTGCCTAACTCGAACGATTCGGCCACCATGCCACATTTCAACCAACTTATAGATAATGTCATCCACGAAGACGTGCCCCACCAATTTCTTGTCGAGGGGGTCGCGGGATGCGGGATGAGCCGAGTCTATTAATGGTAGTGTGCGTGAGCACTCATAGGTAATCAGTGTGTACCGATAATACTCAAAATAATTTTAAGAGAGGTAGGGCATAACGGGTTTCCCGTTCGAATTTGGAGCTGCCCGACTGGGGCAGGACCTCCACCTTATAGAAGTCCGTAGCCAAATAACACAATTTATTGTGTTGTGTTCCTACGTGGTGAATAAGGTTTCCAGTAATGAGCTCCATAGGGAGGGGGGAGGATTGTTACATTGTGTTGGAAGCAGAGGGATTAAACCTTATGTTGCCAACACACTATAACTCTCCGAACACAGAGTGGCAACGCGCAAGTGATACTTCGGTATCGTGAGCGTAAATAGGCTACGGTAACCGTTTCCCATCAGGTGGGCCGTATGTTTGTTTGCCACTCTTGTTGTATAAAAAAAAAATTAAGAATTCGTGGGTGGCACTATCTATATTTGTATATTGCTTGTTTTGCTTTTGAGCCGTGGTGGCCGAGTGGTTCGAGCAGTTACCTGCGACGCAAAGGTCGCAAGTTCGAATCCCGACTGTACCAATGAGTTTTTCTGAACTTAAGTACAGTGATTACTCACACCAAGAGCTTTACGGTGAAGGAAAACATCGAGAGGAAACCTGCATACGTCTGAGAAGAAATTCAAAGGCGTATGTATAGTCTTGCTTGAGTAACGGCGATGGACTCGCCGTATGTCACGTTGGCACCTAATATACCTCTGGCGAAAAGTGGGTGTGTGGGTATTACCTATACACCTCTGCCTACCCCTTCGGGGACCCTTGTGGGAAGGCGTGAGTATATATTATTATTGGTTTTAGTGTTTGACAAGTTAGTGGAAAGATATAAATAATTCGTCATAAATCTTATTAAGTAAATGTATTCACCCCATGTTCGCTTAAGCTTGGAATTTAGCATTTTTCCCTAAAGCCACGTTCTTTGCGGCTTTAGCAAAAAGCCAAGTCATTAACGCGGGTTAATGAGGGAAATTTTCTATTTGTGGTGAAATTCTCAACGCTCCTTCCACGCATTATTAACGAGTTTTTTATGCAGGGCTTTGAGTTTGTTTGTTGTGTGTAACATTTCTAGTTTGAGTTCTGTTGCTATAAACATACATACATCACCACGCTGAGTCTCTAACGGGGTAGGCAGGGAGAATAGAGCGCCAGTTCTCTCTAGACTTACATACCTCTTTCGCTTCGTTCACATTCATCAGTCTTTTCATACATGCTCGTTGGTTTCGAGTACTCTTCATGTTCAAGTCTTTGTGTCTCGGTTTGATCTAGGCAGTAGGAACGTGGTCTTCCTCTGCTTCGTCTTGAACACACTTTCGCTACGTATATATGATATAGATATACATATATCTGACCGCGCTTTCCCACATCGTCCTCGAAAGGGTAAGCAAAGGTACCCACTTACTTACGTACATAGTCACTTTTCGCCCAGAAATATATAATAACTAGTTGTCCCGTCAGCTTCGCTCGGGTGAAAAAATACGATGGTGGCGCCACCTATCGCGTCCAATTGTGAATCTAAACCATTCCCAGATCCCCTTGAACACACACAAAAAATTTCATCAAAATCGGTCCAGTCGTTTGGGAGAAGTTCTGTGACATACACACTCACAGAATAATTATATATATAAAGATTTATAATAGAGCAAAGTTCATTGAAACTAATTGTACAAAGAAAATGGCTTAACAAACATTCGCTCGGAGAATTGCACTGGCTAAGGCAGGCCGCGGTTCCCAGATTATTTTAATCGCTTATAGATTACGGTAACCGTTTACCATCAGGGCCTTATTATGCAAAAAAATAGTGTCGATAGCGCTATACCTACCTTACGAGTTTGCCAAATATGTATGAGATAACGGCGTGGCATAATTACGAGTACCCACCTAATATCGTGAAATACTGGTTTGCGGAAGCTAGTTCTAAATTTAAATGTATGTTGCTCATTCGTTATGATATGTTAGAAAATGTCACAAAATTTAAATATTTAGGAAGCCTTATAACCAATAATTCAAGATGTACCCCAGATATCAAAACAAGGATTGCAATCGCCAACAAACATTTAACAATAAAAAACATATATTTACATCCCACATATCCAAAAAGGTAAAGAAAATGTCCATTAAAACATATCTGGAGCACTGCACTATATGGTTGTGAGACGTGGAGAATGACAAAGAGGGATAGAGAGGTGTTGGAGGCATTTGAAATGTGGTGCTGGAGAAGGATGGAAAAAGTCAGCTGGACGGAAGGGGTAACAAACGAAGACGTGCTCAAAAAAGTCAAAGAATCAAGAGTTCTGCTGGAGACAGTCGAGAATAGAAGAGAATAGAAAGATGACAGGTCCTGTCAACTACCATTTGACATGAATTTTGTACTTCAAATTGCCCATGTCATGTACTACTTGATATGGCGCGCTCTGCTTGCCACTGACGGACACTGACTATTTTATTCGCACTTACTGTCTCTGGTTGTTCATGGTCTATTTTTATTTATCTACCCTGCTTCTTTGAAAAATTGCCAAATGAAACCAAAACGTTATGCTCCAGATTAGAAATAGAAAAAGAAAAAAATAGTTGAATGTGGGTATGTTGTGAAATCGTGAGTGCACGTGTCATTCAATTTCTCCATTCCAATTCAATAATCCAATTTAATATTTAAACAAAAAAAAGAGTGATACCTTTTTAGAAAGGGCGTTAAACGTACTATGTTGCATAGTAATTGCTTTTTTTTGGTATTGAATTGTTTTTTTGTATTGTATGTAGAACAAAAAAGTGAATTGACGAAAGTGATTGTGAAGTGTGAACGAGAACTGTTGCACAAATTTGTATTTTTCTCAGTACTGGTAAGTGCTATCGCTATGTATTTTGTGAGAATATTATAGTCTACTTATGTTGTATTATTTTAATTGTAGGCCTACTACTGTGTTATTTGCGCATCTGTAACGTAAATGTCTAAAGTGTAACGTGTAAAGTTTACCTAGAATTACAGCTCGCGTCGCCAGATTTTTGTGCAAAATGAAAGGGCTGTAAGTTAATTATTTTGTATGGGGACGATTCGGGAACCCTTAAGGGAAGGCATGAAGATATATTATCACTATAAATTGTGATTGAACTTTAATGAAGTTTCAATACTTTATAACGTTCTTGATGAATTAATAATTTAATAAAATATTTTGTTTCAATGTTAAACCACGAGCTATTTAATAATTCCACGGAACATCTGATCCATTGTGTTATATATTGTACTAGCGGTCCGTCCCGGCTTCGCACGGGTGGACATAATTTTTTTTTATAAAAGAAAATATAGCTTATGTCACTCAGGGTGAATGTAACTTTCCAATGGTGAAAGAATTTCTCAAATCGGTCCAGTAGTTTCGGAGCCATACAAATCTATAAAAATAAAAATAAAAATACAAATCCATAAAAATACATACAAATCTTTCGTCATTTTAATATTAGACGAAATTTAGAAAATTACATTGAATATTAGACGACAAAACAATTACGTCAATTACGAAAACAATGCCCCCTCCACCAACCGTCCACCCAGGTCCACACCAACGTTTGCCTGTTGATAAGTGCCCCAAAGTTGGCTCCCAACTTTGGCCATGGTCGGTGGAGAACTAATCTAGCGGAATGCCAACAATTTGCCAAATACCTCCAATTAATATTAACTTTGTGTAAGCCTCAAAGGCGTATTGTATGTAATCGGCCAACAGATTACAATATATTAAATTACGTGACTAAGCCGGTCGAGTGGCTTATGTGGTTACTTGCGACGGTAATATTGCAGGTTCAAATCCAACATTGTATTGGGATAGCATATTCATCTATACATAATATATAACTAAAAGAATATAGAGCCGTGGTGGCTGAGTGGTTCGAGTATTGGCCTACAAAACAAAAATATTGCAAGTTCCAATCCCGACTGTATGTAACCAGAGATTTTGTGAATTTAAGTACAGTGATACACACCACGAGATTTAAGGCGAAGGAAACCTGCATATGTCTGAGAGCCAATTTAAACACATACTATCTGTGCCCGCGACTTCGTCGGCGTCGGCGGACGGCTTTTTTTGATGTGAAACATCTATAGCCGCACGTAAAACCGATTTCTGGCGTGGCAACGCGTCGCCACGGCATGCGTCGTCGTCGCAACAAAAGTATCCTCATTACCAAGTGCAAAAGAGATAGATGTCATAACTCATCACAGACTATACAGAAACAGACATGTGAGCTGCTTCACAGAGTAGGCACAAAGGGTAGGTTATTAGTTGATGTTATTTTTTTGTAATGCAGTTGTTATATAAATTGAATTGTTATATTTTGTTCAAATTTTATGAGTTGTGTTACTTGAGTAGTATATATATATATATATATATATATATATATATATATAGAGCATATATAATATATTATTATATATGCTCATATCCTCACGCCTTCCCACAAGGGTCCCCGAAGGGGTAGGCAGAGGTGTATAGGTAATACCCACACACCCACTTTCCGCCAGAGGTATATTAGGTGCCAACGCGACAGATGGCGAGTCCATCGCCGTTACTCAAGCACGACTATACATACGCTTTTGAATTTCTTCTCTGACGTATGCAGGTTTCCTCTCGATGTTTTCCTTCACCGTAAAGCTCGTGGTGTGACTAATCACTGTACTTAAGTTCAGAAAAACTCATTGGTACAGTCGGGATTCGAACTTGCGACCTTTGCGTCGCAGGCAACTGCTCGAACCACTCGGCCACCACGGCTCAAATTATATATGCTTGAGTAATAATATATTTTATATCTATGTTTGGAACAAATGTACTCATCAACTAATGGACTTTGACCCTTAGAATGCTATATTATCCCTTAGTAATATGCGCTTTATGCAAACCAGAGATAAGCGCGGGTTTGAAGGTGACGCGAGCGAAGCCGCGCGCAAAAGCTAGTTTAATATAATAGGCACTAGCTGTGCCCGCGACTTCGTCGGCGTGGACCGCTTTTTATCTTTCGTAAAAATTTTTTTTTTCAATAAAAAGTATCCTATCTTACTTCTAATACCTCCAAGAATATGTGTACAAAGTTTTATGATGATCGGTTAAGTAGTTATTACGTGAAAGCGTAACAAACAAACTTACATTCACATTTATAATATTACTAGCTGCCCGCCCCGGCTTCGCACGGGTGCAATATTGATACTAATGATAATAATCGATCATTTTAAGATATACTAATCCGTGTTAAATTCATTTGATCTATCTCGTAAGGTTTACACAGCGTATGCGATTTAAGCGCACAAAAATATGTGTCTATCGTCACATTACAAATCTTTGAATATTTCGTTATTTATTAAACATATGATACAAAACTTCCACTTGAAACACACTTTATGTATTGCTGATAACCGAATTGAAATCCGTGGAATAGCTTCATTTCAATCGAATTCTTGTTATAAAACGCAAGTACTCTCTCGCAATTGTTTTCCCAGATGACATTTGTATTTCGCGCCATAATCAATCTTATATAATTGTTATCGTCTATGGTATCCCATAACAATATTATATACGAAGCTAATTGATAGAGGCGAATTTGGAATAGTCTTGGTTTCCGATACATGGTTGTCATTAATATTGTTTGATATTTGAGCATCATCAATGTTTATGGGTTGAAATAATTTAAATTATTATGAAAGTCACAAATAACACTTGGTTAAATGAATAAATAATCGATTACTCATAAAATCAAATAAAAAATAAATATGTTTAAAAACTTTAAATAATAATGAACAGATATTGCCAAGTTTCAAACCAAAAGGAGCTTCAGGTCAAAAGTTTTTTTTTACCTTTATCACCCCCGCATTGTCCTTGAAGGATGGAATATCGTCAAATCCATTCTTGGTAATTAATATCATGCCAAAAAGAATATTTTGACAAAGTTTCATACCTATGGAAGCAATAGTTAGAAAACGTGTTTTTTTTTATTTAACGCCCCCGCGTTCCACCTTTCGGGTGGAGTTTCATAAAATCCGTTCTTAGTTGACCTCTACCCCGCGTAAGGAATACTCCTACCAAACTTCAAATCAATCGGCCTTAATTCCTGAGATTCCGTGATGAGTGAGTTCAGAAATAGGATCTTCTATATATTTATGGATATAGTCTAGTTGTCCCGCCCAGCTTCGCTTGGGTGAAAAAAATAAAAGCCATGGACCCAGTGGCGCCACCTATCGGTTCCAATTGTGAATCTAAACCATTCTCGAAAGCACCTGAAGACACGCAAATTTTATTAAAATCGATCCAGCCGTTTACGATTCTAAAAGGGCAAACATTAATTTTTATATTTATAGAAGATTAAATAAAAGAAAGTCCTTATAATAAAGATGCATATTATAAGTATAAAAAATAAATAGGTAACATAAAAAACAATACACATAGTTAAATTATTAGCAAAGCAAAAGCGATTAAACGACAAACAGTACGTTCACGTGTTACCTACGAACATTACAAAAGTATAAGAATATATATTGCTTGCAAACATTACTGACGGTATTGGATGAAATAAGGCACAGAGATAGATTATTAGCTGAATTAACACAGTATAGGACCGGTGTGTCACAGAGAATACAACAGTTGTATATATTGCTTGCAAACATTACTGACGGTATTGGATGAAATAAGGCACAGAGATAGATTATTAGCTGAATTAACACAGTATAGGACCGGTGTGTCACAGAGAATACAACAGTTGTCTTCTAGAAGTTATAGAATGTTGTGAATATCGTTACAACAGATTTCTTGCCTTATTGCCATAAGAGTAAAGGATTGAAAAATATACATATCATCACGCCAAGTCCCTAACGGGGTAGGCTGAGAGTATACAGCGCCAGTTCTCTCTAGACTTACATACCTCTTGCGCCTCGTACGCATTCATCAGTCTCTTCATACATGCTCGCCGGTTTCGAGTACTCTTGACGTTCCCGTCCTTGAGCGTCCGATCGATTTGATCTAGGTAGTTGGAACGTGGTCTTCCTCTGCCTCTTCTTGTACGCACTTTCACTTTGTATATCTGTTTCGTCAATCTTTGTATGTGTCCAAACCAACCTAACATGCCTTTCTTCATCTTTTCAATCACACCCCCGTTCACACCCGTTGATTTGAGAATCTCTTCATTGCGGATTCGATCTACGATCGTTACTCCGAACTAAAAAAAAACACAAAAATTGCCCGACTTGTCCCAAGTCTACTAAACGTAAGTGAAGAACGACTCTCTCGCAATTGTTTTTTCCTGATGACATTTGTATTTCGCGCCATAATCAATCTATGGTACGCGCCAGTTTTACTTGTTATCGTCTATGGTATCCCATAACAATATGCAATAAATACGATTCTTGGTTTCCGATTAATATTGTTTTATATTTGAGCATCATCAATGTTTATGCGTTGAAATAAATTTATTAATAGCTAATTTAAATTATTATAAAGGTCACAAATAACACTTGGTTAAATGTATAAATAATCGATTACAAAAAAAGATAAAAAAAAATGTTTAAAATCTTTAAATAATAATGAAATGTTCATTATTATTTAAAGATCGATATAGAAAGAAGAGAAGAGAAAGAATCGAATTCTAGTTTTAAAACGCAGGTGAAGAACGACTCTCTTGCAATTGTTTTTCCCAGATGACATACATTTGTACTTCGCGCAATAAAAAGCAATGGTTGAAAAACGTGTTTTTTTGTTATTTAACGTCTTTAGGGTGGAGTTTCATAAAATCCGTTCTTAGCTGACCTCTACATCGCGTAACGAATACTTCCACCAAATTTTAAGTCAATCGGCCTTATAGTTCCTGAGATTTCGTGATGGGTCAGTTCAAAAATGGGATCTCCTATATATATATAGATAAAACTTGGTAGGGCAAAATGTCATGTCTGATTTAATTAATCTATATTGTTTGTAGTGTATGTGACGACGCATCACAGCAAATTATATGTCTCTATCTGCCACGTGATAATTAAATCATACCATCCTACTTTCACGACTCATCTAATGTAGTGTTTGTGACATTGCTAATTCCGTTGTCAATAGAAACAGCACAACAATATCGATGCTTACTTAAATATGTCAAAGTTTTAATAATTGACGAAATCAGTATGATTGGTGCCGAGCTCTTGAACCAAATAGACGCAAGACTAAAGCAAATAACCGGAAATTTTGATGAAAATTTTGGTGGTCTAGACATTATTTTTATTGGAGATTTGCGACAATTTCCTCCAGTCCGTGCAACTCCAATCTATAAGCAGTCTAAACAACGGATGATTGGACCGTTCGGCCACATATGGAGTACTGTTGCCACCTGTGGGCTGGAGCCCCTGGATACCAGCTTGGGCCTTTTGACGCGGTTCAGAAACGCGCCGCTAGAATTGTTGATGATCCCATGCTCACAAGCGGCTTGGAATCACTAAGTCTGAGGAGAGACTTTGCCTCCCTGTGTGTGTTCTACCGCTTGTATAACGGGGAGTGTTCTGCAGAATTGTTCGATATGATGCCCACTTCCACCTTCTACCACCGCACCTCTCGCCATCGACGGGGAATTCATCCCCATACCTTGGAACCACAAAGGTCTCGCACTGTGCGCTTCCAAAGGAGTTTTCTTCCGCGAACGCTCAGGCTGTGGAATGAGCTCCCCGTTGAGGTTTTCCCCGGAGAGTACAGCATGGAGTTCTTCAAGAAGGGTGTGAAAAGATTCCTGCAGGGTCGGCAACGCGCGAGTGATACCCCTGGTGTTGCAAGCGTCCATAGGCAGCGGTAACCGCTTACCATCAGGTGGACCGCATGCTTGTTTGCCACCCTAGTGGTATTAAAAAAAAATAACTATCAAAACCAATAAAGACAAACTACCATTGATTTTAGCTGGGGATTTCAATTTAAATTTTGCAAAAGATGAATCAACGCCATTAATTACGTTTCTCCAAGAAGAATTTCAATTGCAAATTAATAACAATCCAGGAGAACCTACCACCAGATACGGAACAACAATAGATGCTGTATTTATTAGATATCTTGATAATGTTATGTCCAATACTTTTGTAACATACTTCAGTTACCATGGACCAATTGTCACAGTAATAATACCGTAATAATAAAATAAATAATACCGTCCTCAGAGGCAACATCGAATATAACTAATACCGAAGTCACTGATTAAACGAATTAAGTAGTCAAGATTTGACATAAATTCGTAAATTTTTGTATTTTTTGTATTTAATGAAAATAAATGTTTATTCAATAAATAGTCATCGTTATCTGGAAAAAAATCGTAATATTTTATTTTATCATTATGACATATTTAGTTCCTATCAAAATATGTTCTTTTCTGCATATTACTTTTACAAAATAATGTCGATATTTCACATCTGCCAGGCGTCCCGTGACGGCTCACGTAATTTTTTTTTTATCTTTCGTAAAAAAAAATTTTTTTCATAAAAAAGTATCCTATGTTACTTCTAATACCTCCAAGAATATGTGTACAACGTTTTATGATGATCGGTTAAGTAGTTATTACGTGAAAGCGTAACAAACAAACTTACATTCACATTTATAATATTATACTAGCTGTGCCCGCGACTTCGTCGGCGTGGACCGCTTTTTATCTTTCGTAAAAATTTTTTTTTTCAATAAAAAGTATCCTATCTTACTTCTAATACCTCCAAGAATATGTGTACAAAGTTTTATGATGATCGGTTAAGTAGTTATTACGTGAAAGCGTAACAAACAAACTTACATTCACATTTATAATATTACTAGCTGCCCGCCCCGGCTTCGCACGGGTGCAATATTGATACTAATGATAATAATCGATCATTTTAAGATATACTAATCCGTGTTAAATTCATTTGATCTATCTCGTAAGGTTTACACAGCGTATGCGATTTAAGCGCACAAAAATATGTGTCTATCGTCACATTACAAATCTTTGAATATTTCGTTATTTATTAAACATATGATACAAAACTTCCACTTGAAACACACTTTATGTATTGCTGATAACCGAATTGAAATCCGTGGAATAGCTTCATTTCAATCGAATTCTTGTTATAAAACGCAAGTACTCTCTCGCAATTGTTTTCCCAGATGACATTTGTATTTCGCGCCATAATCAATCTTATATAATTGTTATCGTCTATGGTATCCCATAACAATATTATATACGAAGCTAATTGATAGAGGCGAATTTGGAATAGTCTTGGTTTCCGATACATGGTTGTCATTAATATTGTTTGATATTTGAGCATCATCAATGTTTATGGGTTGAAATAATTTAAATTATTATGAAAGTCACAAATAACACTTGGTTAAATGAATAAATAATCGATTACTCATAAAATCAAATAAAAAATAAATATGTTTAAAAACTTTAAATAATAATGAACAGATATTGCCAAGTTTCAAACCAAAAGGAGCTTCAGGTCAAAAGTTTTTTTTTACCTTTATCACCCCCGCATTGTCCTTGAAGGATGGAATATCGTCAAATCCATTCTTGGTAATTAATATCATGCCAAAAAGAATATTTTGACAAAGTTTCATACCTATGGAAGCAATAGTTAGAAAACGTGTTTTTTTTTATTTAACGCCCCCGCGTTCCACCTTTCGGGTGGAGTTTCATAAAATCCGTTCTTAGTTGACCTCTACCCCGCGTAAGGAATACTCCTACCAAACTTCAAATCAATCGGCCTTAATTCCTGAGATTCCGTGATGAGTGAGTTCAGAAATAGGATCTTCTATATATTTATGGATATAGTCTAGTTGTCCCGCCCAGCTTCGCTTGGGTGAAAAAAATAAAAGCCATGGACCCAGTGGCGCCACCTATCGGTTCCAATTGTGAATCTAAACCATTCTCGAAAGCACCTGAAGACACGCAAATTTTATTAAAATCGATCCAGCCGTTTACGATTCTAAAAGGGCAAACATTAATTTTTATATTTATAGAAGATTAAATAAAAGAAAGTCCTTATAATAAAGATGCATATTATAAGTATAAAAAATAAATAGGTAACATAAAAAACAATACACATAGTTAAATTATTAGCAAAGCAAAAGCGATTAAACGACAAACAGTACGTTCACGTGTTACCTACGAACATTACAAAAGTATAAGAATATATATTGCTTGCAAACATTACTGACGGTATTGGATGAAATAAGGCACAGAGATAGATTATTAGCTGAATTAACACAGTATAGGACCGGTGTGTCACAGAGAATACAACAGTTGTATATATTGCTTGCAAACATTACTGACGGTATTGGATGAAATAAGGCACAGAGATAGATTATTAGCTGAATTAACACAGTATAGGACCGGTGTGTCACAGAGAATACAACAGTTGTCTTCTAGAAGTTATAGAATGTTGTGAATATCGTTACAACAGATTTCTTGCCTTATTGCCATAAGAGTAAAGGATTGAAAAATATACATATCATCACGCCAAGTCCCTAACGGGGTAGGCTGAGAGTATACAGCGCCAGTTCTCTCTAGACTTACATACCTCTTGCGCCTCGTACGCATTCATTAGTCTCTTCATACATGCTCGCCGGTTTCGAGTACTCTTGACGTTCCCGTCCTTGAGCGTCCGATCGATTTGATCTAGGTAGTTGGAACGTGGTCTTCCTCTGCCTCTTCTTGTACGCACTTTCACTTTGTATATCTGTTTCGTCAATCTTTGTATGTGTCCAAACCAACCTAACATGCCTTTCTTCATCTTTTCAATCACACCCCCGTTCACACCCGTTGATTTGAGAATCTCTTCATTGCGGATTCGATCTACGATCGTTACTCCGAACTAAAAAAAAACACAAAAATTGCCCGACTTGTCCCAAGTCTACTAAACGTAAGTGAAGAACGACTCTCTCGCAATTGTTTTTTCCTGATGACATTTGTATTTCGCGCCATAATCAATCTATGGTACGCGCCAGTTTTACTTGTTATCGTCTATGGTATCCCATAACAATATGCAATAAATACGATTCTTGGTTTCCGATTAATATTGTTTTATATTTGAGCATCATCAATGTTTATGCGTTGAAATAAATTTATTAATAGCTAATTTAAATTATTATAAAGGTCACAAATAACACTTGGTTAAATGTATAAATAATCGATTACAAAAAAAGATAAAAAAAAATGTTTAAAATCTTTAAATAATAATGAAATGTTCATTATTATTTAAAGATCGATATAGAAAGAAGAGAAGAGAAAGAATCGAATTCTAGTTTTAAAACGCAGGTGAAGAACGACTCTCTTGCAATTGTTTTTCCCAGATGACATACATTTGTACTTCGCGCAATAAAAAGCAATGGTTGAAAAACGTGTTTTTTTGTTATTTAACGTCTTTAGGGTGGAGTTTCATAAAATCCGTTCTTAGCTGACCTCTACATCGCGTAACGAATACTTCCACCAAATTTTAAGTCAATCGGCCTTATAGTTCCTGAGATTTCGTGATGGGTCAGTTCAAAAATGGGATCTCCTATATATATATAGATAAAACTTGGTAGGGCAAAATGTCATGTCTGATTTAATTAATCTATATTGTTTGTAGTGTATGTGACGACGCATCACAGCAAATTATATGTCTCTATCTGCCACGTGATAATTAAATCATACCATCCTACTTTCACGACTCATCTAATGTAGTGTTTGTGACATTGCTAATTCCGTTGTCAATAGAAACAGCACAACAATATCGATGCTTACTTAAATATGTCAAAGTTTTAATAATTGACGAAATCAGTATGATTGGTGCCGAGCTCTTGAACCAAATAGACGCAAGACTAAAGCAAATAACCGGAAATTTTGATGAAAATTTTGGTGGTCTAGACATTATTTTTATTGGAGATTTGCGACAATTTCCTCCAGTCCGTGCAACTCCAATCTATAAGCAGTCTAAACAACGGATGATTGGACCGTTCGGCCACATATGGAGTACTGTTGCCACCTGTGGGCTGGAGCCCCTGGATACCAGCTTGGGCCTTTTGACGCGGTTCAGAAACGCGCCGCTAGAATTGTTGATGATCCCATGCTCACAAGCGGCTTGGAATCACTAAGTCTGAGGAGAGACTTTGCCTCCCTGTGTGTGTTCTACCGCTTGTATAACGGGGAGTGTTCTGCAGAATTGTTCGATATGATGCCCACTTCCACCTTCTACCACCGCACCTCTCGCCATCGACGGGGAATTCATCCCCATACCTTGGAACCACAAAGGTCTCGCACTGTGCGCTTCCAAAGGAGTTTTCTTCCGCGAACGCTCAGGCTGTGGAATGAGCTCCCCGTTGAGGTTTTCCCCGGAGAGTACAGCATGGAGTTCTTCAAGAAGGGTGTGAAAAGATTCCTGCAGGGTCGGCAACGCGCGAGTGATACCCCTGGTGTTGCAAGCGTCCATAGGCAGCGGTAACCGCTTACCATCAGGTGGACCGCATGCTTGTTTGCCACCCTAGTGGTATTAAAAAAAAATAACTATCAAAACCAATAAAGACAAACTACCATTGATTTTAGCTGGGGATTTCAATTTAAATTTTGCAAAAGATGAATCAACGCCATTAATTACGTTTCTCCAAGAAGAATTTCAATTGCAAATTAATAACAATCCAGGAGAACCTACCACCAGATACGGAACAACAATAGATGCTGTATTTATTAGATATCTTGATAATGTTATGTCCAATACTTTTGTAACATACTTCAGTTACCATGGACCAATTGTCACAGTAATAATACCGTAATAATAAAATAAATAATACCGTCCTCAGAGGCAACATCGAATATAACTAATACCGAAGTCACTGATTAAACGAATTAAGTAGTCAAGATTTGACATAAATTCGTAAATTTTTGTATTTTTTGTATTTAATGAAAATAAATGTTTATTCAATAAATAGTCATCGTTATCTGGAAAAAAATCGTAATATTTTATTTTATCATTATGACATATTTAGTTCCTATCAAAATATGTTCTTTTCTGCATATTACTTTTACAAAATAATGTCGATATTTCACATCTGCCAGGCGTCCCGTGACGGCTCACGTAATTTTTTTTTTATCTTTCGTAAAAAAAAATTTTTTTCATAAAAAAGTATCCTATGTTACTTCTAATACCTCCAAGAATATGTGTACAACGTTTTATGATGATCGGTTAAGTAGTTATTACGTGAAAGCGTAACAAACAAACTTACATTCACATTTATAATATTATACTAGCTGTGCCCGCGACTTCGTCGGCGTGGACCGCTTTTTATCTTTCGTAAAAATTTTTTTTTTCAATAAAAAGTATCCTATCTTACTTCTAATACCTCCAAGAATATGTGTACAAAGTTTTATGATGATCGGTTAAGTAGTTATTACGTGAAAGCGTAACAAACAAACTTACATTCACATTTATAATATTACTAGCTGCCCGCCCCGGCTTCGCACGGGTGCAATATTGATACTAATGATAATAATCGATCATTTTAAGATATACTAATCCGTGTTAAATTCATTTGATCTATCTCGTAAGGTTTACACAGCGTATGCGATTTAAGCGCACAAAAATATGTGTCTATCGTCACATTACAAATCTTTGAATATTTCGTTATTTATTAAACATATGATACAAAACTTCCACTTGAAACACACTTTATGTATTGCTGATAACCGAATTGAAATCCGTGGAATAGCTTCATTTCAATCGAATTCTTGTTATAAAACGCAAGTACTCTCTCGCAATTGTTTTCCCAGATGACATTTGTATTTCGCGCCATAATCAATCTTATATAATTGTTATCGTCTATGGTATCCCATAACAATATTATATACGAAGCTAATTGATAGAGGCGAATTTGGAATAGTCTTGGTTTCCGATACATGGTTGTCATTAATATTGTTTGATATTTGAGCATCATCAATGTTTATGGGTTGAAATAATTTAAATTATTATGAAAGTCACAAATAACACTTGGTTAAATGAATAAATAATCGATTACTCATAAAATCAAATAAAAAATAAATATGTTTAAAAACTTTAAATAATAATGAACAGATATTGCCAAGTTTCAAACCAAAAGGAGCTTCAGGTCAAAAGTTTTTTTTTACCTTTATCACCCCCGCATTGTCCTTGAAGGATGGAATATCGTCAAATCCATTCTTGGTAATTAATATCATGCCAAAAAGAATATTTTGACAAAGTTTCATACCTATGGAAGCAATAGTTAGAAAACGTGTTTTTTTTTATTTAACGCCCCCGCGTTCCACCTTTCGGGTGGAGTTTCATAAAATCCGTTCTTAGTTGACCTCTACCCCGCGTAAGGAATACTCCTACCAAACTTCAAATCAATCGGCCTTAATTCCTGAGATTCCGTGATGAGTGAGTTCAGAAATAGGATCTTCTATATATTTATGGATATAGTCTAGTTGTCCCGCCCAGCTTCGCTTGGGTGAAAAAAATAAAAGCCATGGACCCAGTGGCGCCACCTATCGGTTCCAATTGTGAATCTAAACCATTCTCGAAAGCACCTGAAGACACGCAAATTTTATTAAAATCGATCCAGCCGTTTACGATTCTAAAAGGGCAAACATTAATTTTTATATTTATAGAAGATTAAATAAAAGAAAGTCCTTATAATAAAGATGCATATTATAAGTATAAAAAATAAATAGGTAACATAAAAAACAATACACATAGTTAAATTATTAGCAAAGCAAAAGCGATTAAACGACAAACAGTACGTTCACGTGTTACCTACGAACATTACAAAAGTATAAGAATATATATTGCTTGCAAACATTACTGACGGTATTGGATGAAATAAGGCACAGAGATAGATTATTAGCTGAATTAACACAGTATAGGACCGGTGTGTCACAGAGAATACAACAGTTGTATATATTGCTTGCAAACATTACTGACGGTATTGGATGAAATAAGGCACAGAGATAGATTATTAGCTGAATTAACACAGTATAGGACCGGTGTGTCACAGAGAATACAACAGTTGTCTTCTAGAAGTTATAGAATGTTGTGAATATCGTTACAACAGATTTCTTGCCTTATTGCCATAAGAGTAAAGGATTGAAAAATATACATATCATCACGCCAAGTCCCTAACGGGGTAGGCTGAGAGTATACAGCGCCAGTTCTCTCTAGACTTACATACCTCTTGCGCCTCGTACGCATTCATTAGTCTCTTCATACATGCTCGCCGGTTTCGAGTACTCTTGACGTTCCCGTCCTTGAGCGTCCGATCGATTTGATCTAGGTAGTTGGAACGTGGTCTTCCTCTGCCTCTTCTTGTACGCACTTTCACTTTGTATATCTGTTTCGTCAATCTTTGTATGTGTCCAAACCAACCTAACATGCCTTTCTTCATCTTTTCAATCACACCCCCGTTCACACCCGTTGATTTGAGAATCTCTTCATTGCGGATTCGATCTACGATCGTTACTCCGAACTAAAAAAAAACACAAAAATTGCCCGACTTGTCCCAAGTCTACTAAACGTAAGTGAAGAACGACTCTCTCGCAATTGTTTTTTCCTGATGACATTTGTATTTCGCGCCATAATCAATCTATGGTACGCGCCAGTTTTACTTGTTATCGTCTATGGTATCCCATAACAATATGCAATAAATACGATTCTTGGTTTCCGATTAATATTGTTTTATATTTGAGCATCATCAATGTTTATGCGTTGAAATAAATTTATTAATAGCTAATTTAAATTATTATAAAGGTCACAAATAACACTTGGTTAAATGTATAAATAATCGATTACAAAAAAAGATAAAAAAAAATGTTTAAAATCTTTAAATAATAATGAAATGTTCATTATTATTTAAAGATCGATATAGAAAGAAGAGAAGAGAAAGAATCGAATTCTAGTTTTAAAACGCAGGTGAAGAACGACTCTCTTGCAATTGTTTTTCCCAGATGACATACATTTGTACTTCGCGCAATAAAAAGCAATGGTTGAAAAACGTGTTTTTTTGTTATTTAACGTCTTTAGGGTGGAGTTTCATAAAATCCGTTCTTAGCTGACCTCTACATCGCGTAACGAATACTTCCACCAAATTTTAAGTCAATCGGCCTTATAGTTCCTGAGATTTCGTGATGAGTCAGTTCAAAAATGGGATCTCCTATATATATATAGATAAGGATAAGGATAAGGATAGTAAGGAAGTATGGCTGTGTTTGAGAGACATATCTATGACGGAAAGTGGTCGTGCGGGTACTACTACCCATACAACTCTCCGTACCCCTTCGGGGACCCTTGTAGGAAGGCCTGAAAATATATAAAGTTTCTTTTTTGTAATACCTAATTATTTTTAATTCTCGGGAGCCCATAAGGGTCCTGTCCTTTATCTAGGCTTGGGGAAACATAACGTAGAGGCCTTTGATAATTTTCTATTATAATTATTGTTCACTTACTCAAAATCAAAATCAAAATCAAAATATTTTATTCAATGTAAGGGACACAAGGAACACTTATTGAACGTCACATATTTAATATAAACTAAAGTTACCACCGTTTCCAAGAAAAAAAAAAGTACCTGCCAGTACTACTTGTTACACCTATTGACCTATCAAAGTGCTTCATCACGAACAGTGTGGGTTCTTTGCGTATGTGGTTACTTGTGGGTTTGAACCGCATGTGCTCAGAGTATTAAAGTCGAGATCTGTCTAAATATAAATTTATTTTATTAAGAAAACCAAGGCTTTATTAGGTGTCTAAACTTAATTATGATAAATTCTTTGCAAGGCTAATGAAAGGTTTCCATGTGTTATAATAAAATAATAATTATGTTACGAAACAAACTGCAATGCATGTATGTATATGTTTGTAAGATGCTGTACAAATTACTTCTAATATTAAGTATATACCCTCACACCTTCCCATAAGGGTCCCCGAAGGGGTAGGCAGAGGTGTATAGGTAGTACCCACACACCCACTTTCCGCCAGATATATTTTAGGTGCCAACGTGACAGATGGCGAGTCCGTCGCCGAAATCGTATTCGTCGTCGTCGTCGTCGTATTCGTCGAATTTCTTCTCAGACGTATGCAGGTTTCCTCTCGATGTTTTCCTTCACCGTAAAGCTCGTGGTGTGACTAATCACTGTACTTAGGTTCAGTAAAACTCATTGGTACAGTCGGAATTCGAAGATGTGATCTTTGTGTCGCAGGCAACTACTCGAACCACACGGCCAACACGGCTTTATGAAGTTTTATAATTACTTAATTCGTACTATACCTACTTATCTTCTGAATTTGCGCCTGAATAAACGTATGCTACTACAAATTACGTGGAATAATGTTTTAGATATAGGGACTCGGCGTAATAATTAGATTGCGACTTTTGATAAACAGGAGACACCGCTTAGTCGGGGAATTCGAATTTTACGTCTCTACTCTTAAAGATATATCCTAACACATGCCAAGGGTTATGAGAACCTCGGCACAACCCTACTCTGTGCACAAAGATTGCCCCATTAACGTTGTATTGAAGCCTTTGAATATCAACAACGCATTGAGATTGCATCCTATTGACGTCTGTCTATTCACGCCTACCCACAGGATACTACTCAAAGGGGTGCAAATGATGAGAGAAAAAAGATTGAAACAGATGTTACAATGTGAAAGTGAAGAAGAGGCAGAGTAAGTCTCATTTTTGAATCATATTCATCAGTCTCTTCATATATGCTTGCCGGTTTCAAGTACTATGGATGTTCCCATCCTTGTGCGTCCGATTGATTTGATCTAGGTAGCTGGAAAGTGGTCTTACTCTGCCTCTTTTTACACGCTTTATATTAGCTTCACCTGTATGTATGTAACCGACGTCTTTGAGCTCGATTTTGACCCACTTTAAACGGTCAGATTTCGTTCAAACTTTGTAGACTTATCGAGGACCGATGACAATACACTAATAACTAAAAAGTAGAAAATAAATAGTAGTTAAAAAAAACTAAAAAACACGCTTTTTATAGTAAACCGAACTAAAAAATAGAAAATAAATTTCGATAATATCTTAAAAAGCGTGGGGTGCTTTTTAAGATATTACCGAAATTATTGACACCTTGCACCCCACGCTTTTTAAGATATTATCGAAATTTATTTTCTATTTTTTAGTTCGGTTTTCTATAAAAAGCGTGTTTTTTAGTTTTTTTTAACTACTATTTTCCACATACTTTCGCATTCTATATCTGATTCGTCAAACTTTCTTCACTCATCCTTTCTTTATGTCCAAACCAACCTAACATTAGTGGAGATATATCATCGATATTTTAAGAATACCTCAGGTTAGTCAGTGCAAAATTAGGCTTATTTAGTACTGATGCTGTAAAATAAGTATTAGACAGTTGTTTGTAACAAACAATGACATCAAAAGAAAAATGAAATAAATTTAGATAATGCCATTACGTTTGTTAAAGAAAAAAGAGCATTTAAATTAAAAAAGTTGTTTAGCGCTTTTATACAGTACGACTTTTACATTAAAATCATAATTTTACTAAGTGTATCGCTAAGTATATTATAGAGAATTTCGGTTTTCTTAAATTGTACAATATGCTATCTACACTGATTAAAACAAAATATAGTTTTCCTTAGAAATTGAATGGTAGGAGGTAGAGGCAGGGGAAGACCACGTTCCAACTACTTACACTCAAGAACGTTAAGAGTACCCGACGCGCATGTATGAAGAGACTGATGAATGTGGACGAAGCGAAAGAGGTATGTCAGTCTAGAGAGAACTGGCGCTCTATTCTCTCTGCCTTCCCCGTTATCGATTCGGTGTGATGATATGGAAATACAACGGTATGAAAGGTAGACATATCCTTTTGCTGTCCTGACAATGTATGATGTAATGGCATGTAGGTATGCAATACTTCATGATGATCGGTTCAGCAATGATGACGTGAGAAAACAATCTTACTTTCCGCATTTCTTGCTTCACCTTCACCTGCTTCACCTGTTAACGCCAATTTATTTATTTACTCGCCTTTGGCCGTTGGCACCTAATATACCCCTGGCGGAAAGTGGGTGTGTGGGTATTACCTATACACCTCTGCCTACCCCTTCGGGGACCCTTGTGGGAAAGCGTGAGGATATATATTTATTTACAAGTCGCTAAGAGAGGTAGGGCATAACGGGTTTTCCGTTCGTATTTGGAGCTGCCCGACTCGGGCAGGACCACCTTATAGAAGTCCGTAGCCAAATAACACAAGTATTTGTGTTGTGTTCCTACGAGGTGAATAAAGTTTCCAGTAATGAGCTCCTTGGAGAGGGGGGAGGATTGTTATGTTGTGTTGGCAGCAGAGGGATTAGTCCCATTATGCTGCCAACACAGTATAACTCTCCGAACACAGAGTGACAACGCGCAAGTGATACGTCTGTATTGTAAGTGTAAATAGGCTGCGGTAACCGTTTGCCATCGGGTAAAAAAGTCGTATCGTTCCCGTGTCGTGAGGTATAAAGCACTCTTTGTAAATACCTACCAGCTGCAAATGTTTCACGTAAAACTTCTCTTTGCTGGCTTTTTTATTGTTATTTAAATGTATCAAACAAAACGGATCGTAAAAGGGAAACGATGTAGGGAAAGTTGGAAACAGAGTGGTTTTATTAAATACAATGTTTTTATTATCAATGTTTTTGCAGGATCGGTGCTAGGGTAAGATTGTGACGACGAAGGGTCACAAAATAGCCTGAGGTCCATCTATAACGTGTTGTTATTCATGTACTAGCTGTGTCACGCGGCATCCCTCGCGTAAAATGTCATTGGTTGTTTTTTTCTAGATTGAAACACAACGCAAAATTGCAAGTTCGAATCCCGACTGTACCAATGAGTTTTCCTGAATTAAAGTACATTGATTAGACACCATGAGATTTACAGTTAAGGAAAACATCGAGAGGAAACCTGCATACGTCTGAGAAGATATTCATAGGCGTATGTATTGTCGTGTTTGAGTAACGGCGATGGACTCGCCATTTGACACATTGGTACCAAAAAATATATCTCTGTCGGAAAGGGTACCTATACACCTCTGCCTACCCCTTGTCCTTGTCCCTTTGGGGACCCTTGTGAGAGGGCGTGAGGTAACCATTGTGTTATTTCTCCAACTCCAATCAGTCCATGGCTGATTGACTTACAAACCTCACATTTATAACATTCCATCTGCGAACGCTCAGCTCTGTGGAATGAACTCGCCGTTTGGGTTCCCCTAAACAGTACATCATTGAGGCCTTACCATCAGGCGGTCGTATACTTGTTGGCCACTTTTGTAAAATCTAAAAAGAAGGGTAAAAAAATTTAATCCCATTTATCTGTTTGGTGGACATATTTGTTATGTAAAATGGGAACTTTATTGCAAGATTACATTTAAAAAAACTTTTACAGCGGTTCTTTTCGTTTCTAATTAAAGTTGAGAACCATAAATAGGGTCGAAAATAGTAGATATACTAGCTGTCCCGCCCAGCTGCGCCTAGGGGAAAAAGTTAAACTTCCTGAAACACGATCGCAGCGGCACCTATCGGGTCCAATTGTGATGTAAGCTGTCCTATCTTTCAAGTTGGATCAAACTGCACACGGTGTGCAAATTTGATTGAAATCGGTTAAGTAGTTTAGGAGAGCCCATCGCGGACAAACAACGTGACACGTGATTTATATATATTAAGATATTTCGGCAGGACCGTGAACGATTGCTTCTCAGCCGCTCTCAAGCACGACTATCCATACGTCATTGAATTTTAGCTCAAACACATGGTGATCTGATCGAAATTCAGGGTGTGTGTTAATCAATGTGTAGGAACTCAGTTCAGTACAGGAAGTTAAAGACCGGCGGTCTGTGAGAAGAAACTTGATTCGGCAAGAGACTACTTAAAACACCGGTCATGTAACAGAACATAACATAACATTTAAAAGGATACCGAGATAGGTTAGCCCCTCGTTTTGGGTGATAAGAAAATAATCTAATGTAATAAGCTTTATTGATTGCGAAAGCGAAAGCGTAAAATAATTATTTACATACAAATCATCACTCCGAGTGAGGGCATAAAATATTCTTGGAGTGGGCAGAAAGTAGAGCGCTAGTCTCTGGACTTGCAGATCTATAATTCACCCTTTATCCACATTAATCAGTCTCTTCTTTCGTACGGGTTAGTTTCGAGTACATTTGACATTCCCATCCTTGAGTATTGATCGATTTGATCTAGGTATGTATCTTCCTACACTAATATATAATAATAAAACTTCTAAAAAATACAACTTCTTTTATCAAAACAAGTATAACAATAGTATAAACATATATATACATATATACTAGTTGTCCCGCCCAGCTTCGCTCGGGTGGAAAAAAAAAAGATGGTGGCGCCACCTATCGGGTCCAATTGTGAATCTAAACCATTCTCGAATCTCCACGAACACACACAAAAAATTTCATCAAAATCGGTCCAGTCGTTTAGGAGGAGTTCAGTCACATACACACGCACACAAGAAATATATATATTAAGATATGTTTATACTATTTGTTTTGATAAAAGAAGTTGTAGACTAACTTGGCAAAGTAAGTCCTTATTACTTGAGCTAGTGTTTGAAAACTTTTGCTCCGAGTGAGTTCAAGTAGTTATTATCAATTTCTTTTGACTCTTATATAAAGCAAGCCTATAATAAATATTTAATGTGTAGAGGTAAGTGTCCCATTCGACGGTAAAGAGATTTGTTACCGCTCTCGAACATTCAACTTAGATGAAAAATGTTTCCTTCGGCGGCAGGAGATTATGTACTTACATGGTTTGTCGACTGCTAGAGTGGTTGTGTATTTGAGGTAGATCTTAAGATTATAAGGCATTACTGATATTCTGAACGATATATACTCTAAAAGCTGTGACTTATGGTTTCGCTCGCGTAAAATTAAATTTCATTTGAAGTTCTTTCCTGGAATTAAACGTATCCTTTATTTTGTCTCCTCTGTGCCAAATGTCATCCATTTTTGTTCTGTAGTTTTTGCATGAGCAACGGCGACTGACTCGGCATCTGTCACGTTAGCACCTAAAATATATCAAAATCAAAATATTTTATTCAACGTAAGGGACACAGGGAACACTTATTGAACGTCACGTTTAATATAACCTAAAGTTACCACCGTTTCCAAGAAAAAACACCTGCCAGGAGAAGAAACAGCGAATCTCAAGCGGAAAGTGGGTGTGTGGGCACTACCTATACACCTCTGCCTACCCCTTGGGGGACCCTTGTGGGAAGGCGTGAGGATATGTATTATTATTATATGAAGCATGTTTGTCAGCATTTTAATTAAATTTATACGAACTCTGCTATGTAATTGTTTAATATAGCTTTTGTTTACCTCTGCGTCTCAATCATATGATTAAATCCGTTTCTTTATGGCTCCGTGCCGCCATTTGCCGACTCCACTGCGGAGAGTAAATTGCGTTTCCACCTTCTGTAATGACACTATTTTGTACATTTCGTGGTAAGCTGCTAAGAAAGAAATAGTTATATATCATTTTCTTTACTGTTTCTCCAAATTACTCTGAAAATAACTGGTCATTCGTTCCGTTTGTATTTATTTGAAAGGATCTTATTTATTTATTTGAAAGGATCTTATTTATTTATTTGAAAGGATCTTATTTATTTATTTGAAAGGATCTTATTTATTTATTTGAAAGGATCTTATTTATTTATTTGAAAGGATCTTATTTATTTATTTGAAAGGATCTTATTTATTTATTTGAAAGAATCTTATTTATTTATTTACGTCTAGTCCTATTCCGTATGATAGTTCATGTAAGGTATAAGTACCTATTGTATTTGTACCTAAATATATATAATTCTGCGTTTGTCGTGTTACGTGTGTTACTCCTTCTTGGCTTGACCGATTTGAATGCGATTTTGCGTGGATCCTGGATGGTTTACAAATACAATTGAACCCAGTAGATGGCGCTGCAATAGTGTTTCAGGAGCTTTTATTCTTTATTTTATCACCCGAGCAAAACCGGGCGGCAATAAATATAAATATATGTAGATATATTTATATTTATTATATGTAATATATAATAGCCGTGGTGGCCGAGTGGTTCGAGCAGTTGCCTGTGACACAAAGATCGCAAGTTCGAATCCCGACTATACCAATGAGTTTTTCTGAACTTAAGTACAGTGATAAGTCACACCACGAGCTTTACGGTGAAGGAAAACATCGAGAGGAAACCTATATAGTCGTGCTTGAGTAACGGCGATGGACTCGCCATCTGTCACGTTGGCACCTAATATACCTCTGGCGGAAAGTGGGCGTGTGGGTAGTACCTATACACCTCTGCCTACCCCTTCGGGGACCCTTGTGGGAAGGCGTGAGGATATATTATATTATTATATGTAAATATGTTCTTTCCCACAAGAGTCCACGAAGGTTCGGCAAGTGTTTCTCACACAGAATGATGAAACCTAATATAGATTCTACTACACACCTCTGCCTATCCCTTCAGGGACCCTTGTGGAAGGCGTGAAGGTATAAGTAGGTATATGGTATTTATCTCTTCGAAAAATGTGCGGAGTAACGATTTTAGATCGAATCCGCAATGAAGAGATTCGCAAATCAACTGGCGTGAATGGGGGCTGGGTAAAGATGAAGAAAGGCATGTTACGTTGGTTTGGACACATAGAAATGATGAGTGAAGAAAGATTGACGAAACAGATATACAAAGCAAAAGTGTGTGCAAGAAGAGGCAGAGGAAGGCCACGTTCCAACTATCTGGATCAAATCGATCGGACTCTCAAGGACGGGTACGTTAAGAGTACTCGAAACCGACGAGCTTTTTTTTTTTGTGTTTTTTATACCACTTGGGTGGCAAACAAGCATGCGGTCCGCCTGATGGTAAGCTTGTATGAAGAGACTGATGATGTGGACGAAGCGAAAGAGGTATCTAAATCTAGAGAGAACTGGCGCTCTATACTCTCTGCCTACCCCGCTGGGGACTTGGCGTTATGAAATGTATGTATATATGGTATTTTTGTTTATATTAATACTGAGAAATGACTACAGCCCCGTAAACGGCGTGTTATATTGCGTCGTCTGCCTCAAAGTCAAGCTTAGTGAAAGAAATTCGTAATATTTCCTTGACAAAGGCTACGAGACTAAACAACAGGTGTTATATTGGAAAATACTGGCAAATAGATTTTCATCTCTATTCCTAAGTAACTAAGGTAGTTTTTGTAACGGAAACCATGTTGAGTACGGTGGAGAGACCCTCTGTTTCAAGTAATATGGAGGGATGTTTGATATGTTAGTTGTCATTTTGAGTTGTATTACAAAGCTAGTTGCGCCTTGCGGTGTTACTTGAACACTTTTCTCGACTTCAAAAAAGGAGGTTATCAATGACATTGTCCATAAATTTTATTATGTATGTTCGAGCACAATTCCGTCCGACATAATCTGATTTTAAAGAACATAAGTAAAGTTTAAATACATACAATCACGCCAAGTCACACACGGTGTAGGTGGAGAGAGGAGAGTAAGGTACAAAGGCTCGTGTTGATCACACAAAAATCTACCCTCGGCGGGAATCGAACCCCCATGTCAAGTTTCCCAGAGCTCTAATCACTAAACGAGACGTCCGTCTGCGGCCGACGTCAGTTCCCTGCAACACAAAGATTGCAAGTTCAGTTCAGTTGCAGTTGTACCAATGAGTTTTTCTGAACTAACTACCTACAGTGATTAGTCAGTAAGGAGAACTTTACGGTGAAGGAAAGATTGGGAGGAAACCTAGGAGTACATACGTTTGAGAAGAAATCCAAAGACGTTTATATAGTTGTGACTAACAGCGATGGAATAATCTGTCGCGTCGGCACCTGAAACGTATCTCTGATGAAATGTGGTCGTGAGGGTACACCTCTTATCCTTATCTATTCCTAACTTCAGACTATAAAATCCATCTCGCCGGGTATTCAGTTCCGTTCGGAAGTTTCGTTGATTGAGGTTCGAGTTCGAGATCGAGTTCGTTCTAGGGTCGGCAACGCGCGAGTGATACCCCTGGTGTTGCAAGCGTCCATAGGCAGCGGTAACCGCTTACCATCAGGCGGACCGCATGCTTGTTTGCCACCCATATGGTATAAAAAAAAGTTAAGGAGTGATTGAGCTATAAACATCCGTCCAAACTTGTGGATCTGAACAAAAGTATAGTTAATTATCTAGTACTATCAAAGTACTATCTATATATAAAACAAGTTGTCCGCGCTTCCGCCAGGAAACGGTGTTTACAAGCCGACCTGTTGAATAATTCATAGCACGGCGACGCGACTAGATCAGATATCTCTCTGACATGAGGCTTGCTAATTGTGAACGCGCTCCATTTGGAGAATATTCAATTAGCTTCGGATCTACTTCTTTTAAAATTGTACCTTAGCTAGAAAGCCGTGGTGGCCGAGTGGTTCGAGCAGTTGCCTGCGACGAGCAGTTGCGAAGCTCGCAAGTTCGAATCCTGACTGTACCAATGAGTTTTTCTGAACATAACTGAATGATAACCATAATCATTGTACTGTAGTTCCGAAGATCCGAAGTGTAAATACTGTTAGCCACGACCACGACATATGACATTTGAACTTGTATACTTTGCGTTGCAGGTGACTACTGGAACCACTCGGTTACCACGGTTCACATATGTGTAATTATGTACCGAAAAAAAATCCTGAAATGTATTCGCGAAGTCAATTCACAAATTGAAAGGTTTATTTATCTAAAGCCGTAGTTTAAGCCGTGGTGGCCGAGTGGTTCGAGCAGTTGCCTGCGACGCAAAGGTCGCAAGTTCTAATCCCGACTGTACCAATGAGTTTCTCTGAACTTAAGTACAGTGATTATTCACACCACGAGCTTTACGGTGAAGGAAAACAACATGGGTATTACCTATACACCTCTGCCTACCCCTTCGGGGACCCTTGTGGGAAGGCGTGAGGATATATTATTATTATTTATTATTATTAGTTTAAGCGAATTGCTTTAAGCTGCGTAAAGGTTTTTACAGGGGTCGTCGTAAATGGTGACGAGCGATATTGTTTTGTTTTAAACCAATTTTAATTACAGGTAATGTATATGTCTATTTTTCGAGCAAATACTTGCAACATTTACCTACAGTCAATGGCAAGCTTACACATTTATTGCCAGTAGGCTATTCAAATTCATTCCACCCCTCTACACCTACATACATAATATCCCTACATCTACAATTCGAGCCTTAGTGGCCAAGTGGTTCGATTGGGGGTCTGCAACACAGAGTTTGCAAGTTCGAATTCCGCGCTAAACACAGTGATTAGTTACACCACGAGCATTACGGTGAAGGAAAACATCGACAGGAAACCTGCATACGCTTGAGAAGAAATTCAAGGTGTTTGTATGTAGTGCTTGCGTAACGGCGACCGCCTCGCCATCTGTCACGTTAGCACCTAAAATATATCTCTGGCAGAAAGTTGGCCTACCCCTGTGGCGACCCTCGTGGGACGGCGTGAGGATATATTCTTTATATTATAATATATCTTCACGCCTTCCCACAAGGGTCCCCGAAGGGGTAGGCAGAGGTGTATAGGTAATACCCACACACCCACTTTCCGCCAGAGATATATTAGGTGCCAACGTGACAGATGGCGAGTCCATCGCCATTACTCAAGCACGACTATACATACGCCTTTGAATTTCTTCTCAGACGTATGCAGGTTTCCTCTCGATGTTTTCCTTCACCGTAAAGCTCGTGGTGTGACTAATCACTGTACTTAAGTTCAGAAAAACTCATTGGTACAGTCGGGATTCGAACTTGCGACCTTTGCGTCGCAGGCAACTGCTCGAACCACTCGGCCACCACGGCTATCATATTTGTCAATCCAGAAATCTTTGTGCCAAATTTCATTGAATTCCATTCGGTTGTTCTGGTGTGATTGAGCAGCAAACATCTGAACTAATTTTCGCGTTTTACAATATTTGAAGTAAGACTTAACCTCTTTATATCTTACTAGCTGTCCCGCCCAGCTTCGCTCGGGTGAAAAAGTTAAATTGCCCGTAACACGATCGCAGCGCCACCTATTGGGTCCAATTGTAAATCTAAACCATTCTCGAATCTAGCTTAAGACACACAGAAACACACAGAAAGCTTCGCCCGGGTAAAAAGGTAAAATTCTTGAAACTCGATCGCAGCGCCACCTATCGGGTCCAATTTAATATAGCCTATGTTACTCGGGGATAATGTAGCTTTCCAAAGGTGAAAGAATTTTTGAAATCGGTCCAGTAGTTTCGGAGCCTATTCATTACAAACAAACAAACAAACAAATCTTTCCTCTTTATAATATTAGTATAGATATACATATCATCACGCCAAGTCCCTAACGGGGTAGGCAGGGAGTATAGAGCGCCGGTTCTCTCTAGACTTACATACCTCATTCGCTTCGTCCACATTCATCAGTCTCTTCATACATGTTCGTCGGTTTCGAGTACTCTTAACGTTCTTAATATAATAATAATATATAAATAATATATAGAATACGCGCACGAACACGCCTTCCCACAAGGGTCCCCGAAGGGGTAGGCAGAGGTGTATAGGTAATACACTCACACACCCACTTTCCGCCAGAGGTATATTAGGTGCCAATATCTTTATATATATATAATTCTTCTGTGAGTGTGTATGTCACTGAACTCCTCCTAAACGGCTGGACCGATTTTGATGAAATTTTTTGTGTGTCTGGGAATGGTTTAAATTCACAATTGGACCCGATAGGTGGCGCCAACATCTTTTTTTTCCACCCGAGCGAAGCTGGGCGGGACCACTAGTTAGTTATAATATTAATAATATTAGTACCTATACATATTATTTACCTACAGTAAATACAGTAAAAAGTTTTATTAGTAAGTCAGTTTTTTTTGTCATGGCCCGTCTCTTATTTTTCTTTACTTTGAAAACAAACCTTAAGAATTAGGCGCACCCCGTTGAGCCCCTTTTTGCCCTCAAATGTTTCAATTTCAGAAATGGCGGCTTGTTTAATGGCTTAAATAATAAAATATGGTTGGAAGGTGTATTCTACCTTCTGTAAGGTCGCTTTGTGAGAAAATAAGGCGATGCTCTACCAATAATGTATTTTAATATTTAAAAAGCTTTGTGGAAAATATTATTCAATGATAACACATACATATTTACTTATCATCAAGCACAGTGGGTAGGCAGAGAGTGTAGAGCGCTAGTACTCTGCTCTCTAGACATTATTCCTTTTTCATTTCGTACACGTTCATCAACTAATTTGTAGATGAAAATGATGAAAATAAAAATAAAAAGAGTAAAAATAAAGACAGTAAAAAGGTGCAACTACAAGACGAGACATGATATGATATGATACTGCAAATTCATTTTACGAGATAACCGTTATTGAATTTTCTATATACCTACAATATACACGGATGATCTCTATAGCGAGATTCAGTTTGACGCACAGCGACATCTTGTGACACAAAATAATAATTAATATGGTGGACATTAAATAGTCTTAATATAGTATTTGACGATAGCACTGTGCTAACAAGATTTTTTGGCAAATTATCTTTTTGTTGGACGGTCACCCTAAGCTTCACACGCTGTATTTTTTTAAAGAATTTGGATTACATTATCTGTACTATATTTCACTGACATGCGCACAGTGGGGTAAGTATATCGTCTTTTTCGCATCCCCTACTTGTAAGATTCGCTCGTAAAGCCTTTTGAGTAATACGAAAAAATCTAATTACCTACTTACCGGTATCGTGTACAGAAACCCTGAAGTTTCCTTACTTAATAAATGGTCTTAGTTTCTGATAAAAAGGGTCGCCGAACTAAACGCAACTGTAAAACAAGTTCGGAAGGAAAATTAGACTTTATTTCCAAATTTCAACAACTTTGTCAAAGTAAATCTCGCTTCGGGCATTTGTTTCTTATTATTTGTGGTCTCGTCGTATGTGAATGTCGTGTACTCGTAGGCCACTCTCCTGATGACCAGTGTCACCATATGCAGAAGGTCCAGGTCCCTGTAGTCTTGGAGTACCTTACAGAGGGACTGGATCATGAACGAGCCCTGAGAGTTCCGATAAGATAGGTATTCTGAAAGTTAAATTATATATTTTTTTAAAACACACGTTTATGAACAAATTCAAAGGCGTATGTATAGTCGTGCTTGTATTACAGCGATGGACTTGTCATCTGTCATGTTGGCTCATAAAATATATCTCTGGCGGAAGTGGGTGTATGGGTACTATCTATACACCTCTGCCTGCTCCTTCGGCGACTCTAGTGGGAAGGCAGGAAGGAAATATTATATTATTATTTATATATTTTTTAAATAACAAGAACTGCCAATTATCATTACTCCAAAAATAATATGAGTGTATACAATTATACACATGAAAAATGTGCGGAGTAACGATCTTAGATCGTATCCGCAATGAAGAGATTCACAAATCAACTGGCGTGAATGAGGGCGTGATTTTAAAGATGAAGAAAGGCATGTTACGTTATTTTGGACATATAGAAAGGATGAGTGAAGAAAGATTGACGAAACAGATATACAAAGCAAAAGTGTGTGCAAGAAGAGGCGGAGGAAGACCGCGTTCCAACTACCTAGATTAAATCGATCGGACGTTGAAGGACGGGAACGACGAACGGACGGAATTTTCGGCGAACTGAGAGCGACGATACACCTGCGCCTACACTTTCGATATCCTTGTGGGAAGGGTGAAGCGTGAATGTACATTGAGACAATTAAGTATGGTATGGTGAATAAGGTTTCCAGTAATGAGCGTCTTGGGGAAGGGGGAGGATTGTTACATTGTGTTGGAAGCAGAGGAAATAAACCCATTATGCTGCCAACACACTGTAACTCTTCGTAATAGGCTACGGTAACCGTTTCCCATCAGGTGGGCCGTATGCTTGTTTGCCACTCTTGTGGTATAAAAAAATAAAAAAAATATTGCCTGATTTGACGGCCGTCTGGTCTAGTGGTCCTGACCGCGAAGCTTGAGGTCGCGGGTTCGATTCCCGCTGAGGGCAGATCATTGTGTGAAGAACATGACTATTTGCACCTTACTCTTGGATGTCCTATGTATTTACGGATACATATTTAAATAATAATAATACCACCTACACTCACCTTCCACGGTGGAGTACAGAAAGAGAAAATCTGCATGAGTGGGTAGAGTGAAAACTCCTGTACTCTCGCTGTCCAATTGTACTGTCATTCCAGAATCAATTTTGTCTCCCCTGCAAGCCTGCAAGTAATACATACATATCATCACGTCGAGAGCGCCAGTTCTCTCTAGACTTGTACATCTCTTTCGCTTCGGCCACATTCATCTCTTCATACATGCTAGCCGGTATCGAGTACTCTTGACGTTCCCTTATTCAAGTCTACAATTATCCTAAGGGTTAGATCTAGAGGCTACATACCTTATATTGAGGTTACGTTTACTTAGATATAAGAGTTCCCTTAGGTGACGCTCACTTGTTTTCTTTGCTTGCAACTTATTGACTTCTCACACGTTCAGTAAGTATTCCCTTATGCGTAGAAGATTCTTGATTTGATTTGATAAGTCTGCTATAGATAGTGCAAACCACGAAGACGCGCCCCACTATTCCTCCTTATAGTTTATAGTGTAAGTGTGCAACCTTCCATAAATGATTGTGTATTATCGGTACACACTGATTACCTTTAGTGCACACTCACATTATAGTTAATAGACTCGGGTAATACTCAACGCGACCTCCTCGACAAGAAATTGGTGGGGCGCGTCTTCGTGGATAGCACTTTTTGTGAATAGGATTGAAGATAGCGTAAAAAGACAGATTAATTATATTTACATACCTGGATAAAAAATAGCTTTGGTTTACCGATCAAAGTGGTTGTATTTTCCAATATTGATGTGATATCTTTCAGCCTGTAGGGTCTGTCGGCAGCGTAAACCTCACCGTGGTCGCCGTGTGTCAGTATAGCGACGCAAATACACGATGTCTTAGTGTGATCCAGCTTGCATACTGAAACGCAATAATTATATCAACATTTGAATGCTCGGGATTCGTATTTACAATCGTGTATTTGCAGGCCACAGTCCGGATCAATAGGCGACTATAGATAGTACCATCCACGAAGACCCGCCCCACTATTCCTCCTTACGACGTATAGTGTACAACCTTATCTTACATATCTCGCTCAGAGAATCAGCATTGCTATCCAGCGTGGCAATGCTGCTAGTCTTCTTGGCACGTTGCCTCGGGATCCCGATTTGGGACAAATATTTTATAGTAGTTATTAATATTATTTAAATTGATAACGGAATCAATTACAAACCATTACGGATGTGTTTGATAACATCATAGTATTCCAAGTCATTGTAAGTCCAAACGTTAAACTCCAATTTCGTGAACACACTCTCTAAACTGCGTACGTCGTTTTCCGTCCCGTTGCGAGTCGAGGGTTGTTTATAGCTGGAATTGTGAGAACATAAGAAGAGAAGCATGCATACAAGTGTTGAACATTTGGTTTATTAGTGTAAGTGTTATATAAAAAATATATAGTAGCCTATGTCACTCAAGGTGAATGTAGCTTTCCAATGGTGAAAGATTTTTTGAAATCGGCGCAGTAGTTTTTGAGTTTATTCATTACAAACATACACACACAAAAATACAAAAATACAAATCTTTCCTCTTTTTATTATTTTTTTACAGCCAATAATATTGTAACTTACAGCTAAAAGCCAACACGTACGTACCTTTAAATATATACCTTTATAATAGTATAGGTTTACCTAAAATACTGCGTCTTCTTAAACCGGTGGTGATTTAGTATCAAGAGATATTTCTCCCCGGACATGTCGTAGTAAAGAGTGTCCGGATTGAAAACCGGACGCGGAAAGGACACGTCATCATTTGGCTTCAATTTATGTTTACTGAAAAATAAAAAAGACACGGTTATAATACACCGAACGCTACAGGTGAAAGATTTTACAGGAGTACGGCGAAGGAAAACATTGCGAGGAAACCTGCATATGTTTGAGAAGAATTTGAATTCAAAGGCGTATGTACTATAGTTGTGCTGCGATGGACTAGCCATCTGTCACGTTGGCATGTAAAATATCTCCTGCAGAAAGTGTATGTGTTGGTAACTAGCACACATCCGCCTACACCTTCGGTACCCTTGTGGAAACGTACTTAAATCCAGAAAAACTGGTACAGTCGAGATTTAGACTTGCAATCTTTGCGACTGGAACCACTCGGCTACAGTCTCTCTCATTTCATAACTAGATAATACTATTCTGGAATTACTGACCTAGAGTTGGATGGGTTTGTATTGAACCAATTCGCATCTGTTGAAGCTTCTTCCATTTTATTACAACGAACTGTAGAGTCTTCTTCCAACCGGCTAGTATCAGGGGAAATGAAGCTTAATTGCAACCCCCGGCGAACTTCGTACCACCTAAAAAATCAAAAAGAAAATTTTTGTTTTTCATCGTATTTAATATTTTTTCTGTCCATAAGAACCTTCATCAGGCTTCATCAAACACAACAAAATATAAATCATCCAAATCGGTACAGCCGCTTTGGAGTGTTGCGCTTAGCAACACATTTAGTGATTCATTTTTATTTATACAGGTATAAAGAAAGAAATTACAGTTTTAATCTATTCTTTTACGTAGTTCTTTTATAAATATACGTTCTTTATAAAATAACTACGTACTTTCTTATTTTAATAAATATAAATTCCACTAAAAACTAGGCAACAAGTAGTATAATAATAAGTGAATCCAAATAACGAACCTCACAACCAAAATACATGTGTGAAGTGTTCCAACTACAGTATTAGTGCCTGTATTGATAAACACGATCTAATCAGTTGATACGCTGATAGTACTCAATAGATTACTAAACGTACTGTTTGCTTTTGTTACTCATCATTCTAAATATGGTGATATTATGCTTAAAGTACCTGCTTTTTAATGAAATCCATAGCAATCCATAAAACCAAGAGATTTGTAGCCTACCTCCACCTACATTACAGTAAAAATACCTGAATAAGCAACAACGATCCATATTACATACATGTGAAAGCAATTCTCATTTGTTTATACGTATTCCCGAGATAACAGCTGAAACGGATGGTAATTAAATTTGGCATGGTGATAGATTACACCTCTGTAAGGATAATCCATAATTCCTAGAGTTAGGGATTTCAAAATTAATATTTCGGCTTTAGGTAAGTAGTAAGGAAAGGTAATACGGATTTGCCTGCGCCACAAAGATCGCAAGTTTGAATCTCGACTGTACCAACGAGTTTTTCTCAACTTAAGTACGGTGATTAGTCAAACCACGAGCTTTACGGTGAAGGAAAACATCGAGAGGAAACCTGCATACGTTTGAGAAGCAATTCAAAGGCTATTAAGTTTATTAGTAACGTCGATTGAGTCGCCGTCACGTTGGCACCGAAAATACATCTCTGGCGGAAAGTGTGTGTGTGTGTGGGCCCTATATACCTCTGCCGACCCTATCGGGACCTTTGTGGGAAAGCGTGAGGATATATGTATTATTTATTTAAGTTTATTGCAAAATCCAATATTTAGTTAAGACGAAGGGGTGGAACAAACACGTGTCCATCCTATGGTATCTGCGTACAAAGCTATATGGAGATCTCCCACAAAGTTAGACGGCTAGCGAGCGCGAGTTACTTGTCTTATCTGTTCGAACTGTGGCAGGCGTTAGATTCAATCCCGTTATAACAATTACCTGTTCCCCCTAGGGACTGACTTTAAACGCCATTTGTAAAAGGACTGACGCAACTGAGAGTCTGAGTTCAAACTTTTGATGCGAATCGACGCTGACATATCTTCTGCTGGTACAAAGGTCTCCCTTTTGCGAGCATGTATGATGAGACTGATGAATGTGGAAGGTGTGAATCATGATGATTAATTTAGGTTAAATAATACACTGTCTTGTAGTTTGATGGATATATAATATATATTTTTTGAATTCACAATGTTTTTTACATGCATAATTAGGTTGTATACATAACAAGTTTTCACATTCTCCCGATTTAATAATTATAAATAACAATTAAATACGAACTTGGCTGAGATCATGTTATCGTCATGTTCCGTACCAGGTATTCTGTGACAGGGTCTCTCTACGTGTTCAAAATATTCTAAATATTCTAGATAAAGCACTGGGCCCTCGAGCGAGACCCGAGAATATCACAGAAAAGTAAGTACACCAGAATTAGTGGTAAAATCAATAAAATTTATAAATATATTGTCTCTGTAAATGTTTAATAATTTATATATATAATAGTTTGGTAATTGATAAATTATAAGTATTTAAGTACACACATAGTATATATTTCGTACCTAGCTACATTGGACAGTACAACTTTATTATTCGTAGTAGCTATGGCTGTAAGTTTATGTGCAGTAGTAGTAAATAAATAAATAAAAATATAATATTTTTTATTTTATTTACGAATAAAAAAAAATCTATTCGTAAATCTATCATCGTGGGGCAAATTGCCGTTTTTAATTTTTTTTTTGCTAATTTCATAAGTTTTTTTTTTAAGTGCATACATTAAGCTAGTTGTCCCGCCCAGCTTCGCTCGGGTGGAAAAAAAAAGATGGTGGCGCCACCTATCGGGTCCAATTGTGAATCTAAACCATTCCCAGATCCCCTTGAACACACACAAAAATTTCGTCAAAATCGTTCATCAAAATCGGTCCAGTCGTTTGAGAGGAGTTCAGTGACATACACACTCACAGAAGAATTATATATATAAAGATTGTATAACAAATTCCCTGTAAGAGATCAATTGTCGCACAGATAAAATTTTTTCATTTGACCTTTGCTTAGAGAGTCGAAATCGTAAATCGTGAAACTTGATTGAGTAGGCCGTAGTTATTATGATGAAGAACATTTATTAATTTAATAATTCTGTTACTGGAAATTTTCAAATATTTTAATTGAGCTCTATAGTGGAGCTTTTGTATCTCTGTACAAAAGTAAGAAATTTGACTAAATCAGACCAAACGATCTGATGGCCCCGTATCCTATCGGCATTTGCAATACACTCTGGATTATGTAAGAAAAGTATTTACAGAAAAAAATACTGTCAATATTTACTGAAGAATATTATCTTATATTTATTTGAATGGTATATTTTGCCATAAACTAGCATAAATATTGCAAATGTAAGAATCGTTATTAACATTTTAGCCTTAAAAAGACAAGTGTGATTTCTGACATGCCTACATACTTACTGAACTTGGGACATGAAAAGCTTCTCCATAAGTGAGAAAAGACAGATTCCAGTCATACAGGTTTCATTGTTAATGTTACTAGTTTGATATAGCGCTTATTACTAAGTAACTTAATACATACTACTAAAATACCTAATCAGTCTTAAATTATTGTACGCAAATATCGGCCGGAATTACATATATTTTAAATAATAATAATATTAGAAATTGCGTCGTCTAATAAAGACCACTCGTCACATATCTCGCTCAGAGAATCAGCATTGCTATCCAGCGTGGCAATGCTGCTAGTCTTCTTGGCACGTTGCCCCGGGATACCGATTTGGGACAAATATTTTATCTGTAAGTAGTCAGTTAGACAACTGTCTTTCTTTTTATAAAGACATTGAAGGATAATATAGATCTTTGATTTAGTATATTGACCAATTCGATTCAATGCAAAGACAAATCAATAAGAATAAGACAAGTTCTTTGAGATCGCCGATCGCCACCAACTGTTCTAGATATATTTTATACATATAGGTTATTTATACTTAGGTTATAAATGTGTATAGTTTGTGAGTTTGTTACTCTAACGCGATAAAGTGGCTGAACGTAATTTGATGGAATTTGGTCCAGAAATAGATAGATAGATAAAGCTGGATTATGTTTATAAAAAAACGACAAAAGAAATCAAATTTTACGCGTATGAAACCGCTAATTCTATAATACTATATATATTTATATTTGGTATTCAAGACGCATTAATGAATAGGTAAAAGTAAAGTTATTCCAGCCAATATTTCGCAACAGCCTTTATCGTTGTTTACAAATACGAATTAAGTAAGTAATTAAAGCCTCAAAAACTTGGTAAGCGTAAATCGCGATTCGGGCATCTGTTTCCTCATCGGTGGAAACCTGGGGTTGGTGTGGTACTCAAAGGCTAGGGTCTTGTTCAGGAGTGTCAGAAGGTGGAGCATGTCCATGGTCTGGTGGTACTGTTCTATAACATCGCACAAGGCCTGGACGAGGAACGAACCCAAGCTGTTGCGGTAGGACACGTGGTCTGCGGAGGATCAAAATGAAAATCAAAATATTTTATTATAAGGGATTTTTTTGCAGGGAACACTTATTGAACGTCACATACTTAATAAAAACTAAAGTTACCACCTTTTCCAAGAAAAAAAAACCTGCCTGGAGAAGAAACAACGAAACAAACTCCCCGGTTTTCTCTTTTATCATCTGTTCCCTTTTACTTAGGGGTAGAAAAAGATTAAATTACATGTAAACTATACAAGAGGAGCAAAACATTGCCATGCATGGCCATCATTCAAATAATCAGATGTTGTATAATAATCTTTTTGAATTAATTTACTTTTAATGACAGCTTTACTATATCCTCTGCAAAGCTAATTCAATTACTTTAATTATTTTCTTGTTGAATTACCTAGTGCAGTTAAAGAACGTCTCATGGAATTTGCGAGTGGCTTTACTCATGTTGCTTGCAAATCGTGTATTTATGTAGATTATGTTCTAACAATCGTCACACCACGAGCTTAGCGGTGAAGGAATCATTGACAGACACGATACGTTTGAGGAGAAATGCAAGGACGTATGTATAGTCGTGAATCGGCGACAGTCTCATTGGAACCAAGTATATCAGAGGCGAAACTATAACCTTGTGGACAGTCGTGAAGAAAACAGTCATCTAACCTCTCTAATTATTGTGTATTCTACTTATACATCTACCACACCTACTGTTCATTGTCAAACTGTACCTCCAATATTCAAGTCAAATCATCTTAGTTTAGCGCATTAATAGACGTGTGTGCTAGTATCTTACCTGCAACGGCCGAATGGATGACTAGAAAATCGGCGTGCTTCGGCACTGCAGCATGACCATCGTTATCGCCGTCATACTGCACTGGATGCCCCAAGTCGATTTGACCACCCCTACAAGCCTGGAAAAAATAAGGCAAGGAAATAAAGCCTAGACCTAGCCTACTGAATCCACTCCAGTTTTGGGCCTCAAGATTTGGCCCAAAACTGGAGTGGATTCAGTTGCCATAACCAAAGTTAAGAATAAGAAACCGGTAAAGATCACTGTCTTATTATGAATATCAAGTTACCAATCGGAAGCAGAGCGGAACATGTGTCGGTCTAATCTGTGATGTAGATAAAATTGTTTAAGCTCTGCGACGGAATATGGTAAAGGATAACTGAATTTGAACGATGCTCTTCTCTTATCGATAGAGACCTGGGCAATCTGAGGTGTCGCACAGAGAATTGGCGTGAGAATTGGCGTTACTGTCGCACGTGTAATGCCGCCAGACAGATTGACCAATCAAGAAATGCTTTTTCCTAGCCCATTGAAGATTCCGAGACTAAACAAACGACGGATAAAATCAAAGCTAAAATATCAGTACGCGTGACGTTCTAACGCAAGCAACGAACAATTTCTAACCAGTTTTCTTAGACTACGATTCGTAATAAGGCTATGTTTTATTGGGACCTGGGATCGTTTTCGTGCCTACCGTAGTCCAATTCCTTGGAGAAATTATTATTTAAATATCCTTGGCATTATTGACCATATGCTATGCCTACATATAGTTACTATCAGACTTCCCGAATTAATGCCAACATTTGACATACTGTATTGGTCCAAACGTTTGCTTAACTTAACGGTGGAGATGGTGTCATACTATTTTATTACATGAATGTTGCAATAATGACGATTAAAAAAAGGCAATAATCATGTTTGATTGATCAATATGCACACCTCACGGAAAAGGCAGACGGACTGTAAACCACACTAACGCGTTTTTCGCTTCATCTACACCAGTCCTTTCATAAAAGTTCGCCAGATAAGAGTTCTTTTGAAGATCGCTTTCTATAGAGGTCTAAAATTTTGAACTAAATTAAATTGAAATTTGCCATACCTGTACAAAGAACAATTTCGGTTTCCCAACGAGATCTGTTACGTTCTCGAACATGGTTGTAACATCCTTTAGTTTATATGGCTTGTCGGCAGCACAGATCTTGTCCCCGTAGTCGCCATGTGTTAGGATGGCAACAGCCACACAGGATGTCCTACTGTGGTCTTCATCACAAACTGACGAATTAAATAACACATTCAAATTACATCCCAATGAAAAATTGCATATATCATCTGCACGCCTTCCCAAAAGGGTTTCTGAAAAGTAAGTAATCGCTTGCAACGCAAGGACTGCAAGTTCGAACCCCAACTGTGCTAGTCAGTTTTTTTTAATAAGTACAGTGATTCACATCAGATACATTTCATCACGTCATGTCCCTCTAGGGGTAGGTAGAGAGAGAGAGGCGCCTTGGAGAGTTATCTCTAGCCTTAAAGACCATTTTCTTCAAACATACACTGAGGAAATCGAAGACGTAAACTCCTGATTGAGAAAGGACGACAGGCTAGGGAAGTCTTCATAGTACATTTCGGGTCTTCTGCCTACAGTACTTACAATTGGAAAGGTTTTCCAAGATCTTGTCGTGATCCAAGTCGTTGTGCACTTCCACTTCGAATCCCAGTTTCGTGAATACTCTGTCCAAGGCGACCACATCATTAGCTGTTCCTTTTCTCTTAGACAACTTTCGAAACCTTAAAAATTATTAAGATGAATGAGGCGTGTTACTTTGGTTTGGATATAGTAGAAAGGATGAGTGAAGAAAGTTTGACGAAAAAGATATACAAAGCGAAATTGTGCAAGAGGCAGAGGAAGTCCAGTTACAACTAGATCAAATCGATCGGATTCGAGTATGGGAACGTCAAGAGTACTAGTAACTTGACGAGCATTATAAAGAAATCGATGAACGTGGATGAAGCGAAAGAGGTTGGTAAGTCTCGGCGTGATGATATGTTTGTATTTACTATTAGTCTGAATACCTATACTATGTCCAGAATATATATCGATGGCCCGGACATGTTATCACTGACACGCATTCGTCCGGTGCCTGATGCGGTGACGTATATGATAATATGATGCTTCATTCGCTCTTATCATTAAATACTTCGCACCAAAGTTGCGCGGGGAATTCCCGCGTACATATAATTGGGAAAAACCCCTTTAACCTCTGCCTACCACCTTCGGGGACCCTTGTGGGAAGGCGTGAGGATATAGATACATTATTTATATTGTGTAATATAGTGTATTGATTGTGTTGCTCTATTGTCTTGGGACCAACCTGTAATAATATATGTATACGTGAAAAAAAAAACCCGTTTATAATCTGTCTCTGTGCCAAATGCCATCCAACTCGATACATTACAAACTCTAGCACATTAAAGTGCGTCGCCGGAGGCCTCACACAAAAGTTCCCGGAACTCACGCTACGACAATACAAAAAAGTTTGTAGGATAGTAGGCAAAGCTTTTAATTACCAAAAGTATCTCGTCCGTTTGAATTTGTATTGATTGAAAATGATGAGGCGTTTTCTACCAGACATGTCATAGTGGGATGCGGTGGGGTCGATGGACGGTAGGGTCCGCCCATCGCGGTAATGGCTGCAAGAAAAAACACAAAAAAAATTTACTGTTTTCATCCAAATTTTGTATACACTCTTACGTCTTCCCACAAGGGTCAAATCAAATCAAATCAAATCAAAATCTTTTTATTTCACATAGGCCCAGGGCCTATGTGAAATAAAGGGCCACTTATAAAACGTCGAAAAAGAAGCACGCCTCGGGTTGGTCGCTTCCATAGAGAAGAACCGGCAAGAAACTCCTTGGTTACTCTTTTCAAATCATTAGGCATATACAATAACAATATTTTTTCATTACAGCAATAGTACCCAAGTATGGGGGAACAACGTAGGCCCGACAATAGGTCGTTGCTTACTATACAAAGCAAGCATACATAAAACAAGATAATTATAACAATGTTAGCAAGATCTAAGAATCTACAAAGCCTACAATGTTCTACAAATTAAACAAGTGACACAAATATTGTCATCAGTACTGTAACTAATTCTGGGCAAGATATGGAAAAAATAAAAAAAAAGTAAAATTATTATTAAAATCTCCAAAGGTGTATACATAGATGTGGAAACACACACCCTCTTTTCAAAGATATATTTGGGTTTCGGCTAACCTAAACCGTCGCCGCCGTTTCTCAAGCGTACATACATACATACATTAACGTCTTTGAATTTCTTCTCAAACGTAAGCAGATTTCGTCTTAATATTTTCTTTCACCGTAGAGCTCTTTGTGTGATTAATTACTGTTTAGAATTATTAATTGGTACAGTCGGGATTCGAATTTGCAATCTTAGCTTGAGTCGATAGTTGGAACAAGTCATAATTACCTTAGGACAACACCACACAAATTGACATAGTCCCAAATTAAGCAAAGCTTGTACTATGGTAACTAGGCAACGATATATAGACTTTACTATATAATGTTATAAAGGCGAAAGTTTGCAAGTTTGGATGTTTGCGGTTCTTTCACGGCAAAATGGCTGAACCGATTTGGCTGAAAGTTGAAATAGTGATGGCTTACCTAGGACTAGGATATAGACTACTACTATTTTAATTCAGCGAATAATCAAAGTTCTAATAGTATAAAGGCGTTTGTATGTTGCTCTTTCACGGCATGGCGGCTGAACCGATTCTACTTTTTCGAACTCCACGCGGGCGAAGCCGCGGGCATAAGCGAGTCAGACACGTGGTCTGGAGATGATGAAATAAAAATTTCATCATGCTCATTTCTCAGTCAGGAGCACTGACCACTAGACAAGACGGCTGTGCGTAAGTGTGGAATGACGTCGGAGAAATGAGGATGATGCAATTTTTATTTCATCATCATCAGACCACGTGTCAGGCTTAATATATAATATTTTTAGGTGTTATAATATGCTAGCTATCATTTGCGGTGCTTACCTGGAATTTGCCGCAGTCATGTCAAATGGCAAGGTGTCCACCATTGTTTCACCCATTTTCATATTTCTTACTTTACTGCAATAATACATAATATATTAATAATAATATAGTGATATAATAATTGTTGCGTTTCAACCGGTCGGGGATTCACCTAGAAATTGATAAATACATGTCTTTGTCTAGTCTCAAGGGATAGGGAGAGAGATTAGAGCGCCAACTCTCTCTAGATTTCCAGACCTCTTTCGCTTCATCCACATTCATCAGCCTCGTCATACATGTTCACCAGCTTCTAGTACTCCGATCCCTATCATTCATAACCTAAAGTGCTAATTAACTTTCATTTTCTTCGAGTACACTTAACGTATAATCCTTATCCTGTATATATATATGTCTCCTTAATAATCTCAAACACTGTGATAATTTATTTTCTTAAGAAATTATTTCTTAAGAAACGTAAGTAATGCTAGAGCAGTCGACTCTCAAATTAAGACGAGAGTTCGTCCATAAATGTATGTTCTAATATGTACGTGTAAAAATAGTAAACAATGTTAGTTCCACGATATATTGTAGCGTAAAAGATGATTAAAATACATATTGGATAGATTAAAAGTTACCTCAATTCAACTCTTGCACTTTTCACGGATTTATCACTCACAAACGCTTTAACGATAGTCTGTTTCCCGCTGTTAAATTAGACTGAGTGGTGTGACTTCGTTAGTGCTAATGGTGGGACTTGATTGGTGGGAGGGATAGAGGCGGTTTTATAACGCTAACATCGGGGGGGGGGATTGGTTGTCGATGTTGCTATTGATATGTGAGTCATCTGTCTTGTAATTTTTTTTCTACAGGATGACACGGATCGCGATCGCGTCTGCCTCAAACGTCATACGATTAGCATTCTTTACACAATGAATACATTGATTAGTGTGTGTGTGTGTGTGTGTATGTATGTGCAAATGACTTGTGTACATTATGGTGTATAGCACTATCGTTTCAATAAGGATAATTTATTTATGTACTCATGTCTTTGTCATTTACTGATGAATGTGAACGAAGCGAAAGAGATATGTAGGTCTAGAGAACAGCCGCTCTATTCTCTCTGCCTACCCGGTTAGGGGCTCGGCGTGATCATATGTATATGTATGTATGTTTGTCCTTGAATCATCATCATCATCATCAGCCTATATTAGTCCACTGCTGGACATAGGCCTCCCCTAATGAGCGCCATAGCGCCCTGTCTTCCCCCTTCAGCATCTGCCAGCAGTCCTTCGCAGATCGTCATCCCATCTGGACGGAATGAGTTTTCAAAATTACGGGCTACCAGATTATCAGACTTATTTTTTTTCATGCTTAAACAGTAGCTTTTCTTTAAAACCTGTCATGAAAACATTTTGGGGCTCCGTTCCTTGAACTAGGTCACAGCTGGTTCGCAAGATGCTAGTTTCTGTGTTATTAATACAAAATAAGGAAACTGTAATGACTTTAAGAGCCGTGGTGGCCGAGTGGTTCGACAGTTGCCTGCGACGCATAGGTTGCAAGTTCGAATCACGACTTTACCAATGAGTTTTTCTGAACTTAAGTACAGTGATTAGTCACACCACGAGCTTTACGGTGAAGGAAAACATCGAGAGGAAACCTGCATACGTCTGAGAAGAAATTCAAAGGCGTATGTATAGTCGTGCTTGAGTAACGGCGATGGACTCGCCATCTGTCACGTTGGCACCTAATATACCTCTGGCGGAAAGTGGGTGTGTGTGGGTATTACCTATGCACCTCTGCCTACCCCTTCGGGGACCCTTGTGGGAAGGCGTGAGGTAATGACTTTACAGAGTGTAAGAGCAGGCAGGTTCAGTGTGTGTGGTATAATCGACTTTATTCCAACGTCTTCACGCCTTTCCACAAGGGTCCCCGAAGGGGTAGACAAAAGTGAAATTACAATCTCTTTTCGCCGTCGATATATTTAGATGCCAACGTGGCATATGGCGGGTCTATCGTCGTTTTTTATCACGGCTAGATATATCCTCACGCCTTCCCATAAGGGTCGCCGAAGGGGTAGGCAGAGGTGTATAGATAGTAGCCACACAACTACTTTCCTTCTTTCCTTTACATCATTTTCAATATGAATCATACAAGTGGGTCAATGCAAGGTCAATGACATAATGTGCGCCATTCGAAAGCACATTACGTACTATTAAATGTTCTTATCAATAATGATAACGCGTATCGATCGTACATACTCAGCAATTGCGAAATGTTACAAAATTTTGCATTAACATTACCTACATCTAATTTGAATGTACAGATTAGCAAGACTTCATCCAAACTGACAGTTGTAGGAATCTGCACACCAGAAGCGAAAATGTATCTGCAGATAATATATGTAGGTATATCTATTGCTTTTCATATCAAATCAAATATATTTTATTAAACGTAAGGGAACCAATTCCCTTAATTACGTGTAATAAAATATTTTTGATTTTGATAGAAGAGCTCTAGCCACTAATGGTTAGAGCTCTTGCTTGAAACTTGAGGTCGCGTGTACGATTCCCGCTAAGGCTTGGGCGAAAAAATAAAAGCCACGGATCCAGTGGCGCCACCTATCGGGTCCAATTGTGAATCTAAACCATTTTCGAATCCTGAAGAAACACATAAAATTTAATTGAAATCTGTCCAGCCGTTTACGATTCTATAAAGGACATACAGACAAACATTCATTTTTATATATTTAGATGTCGCTATTCTTTTTAATCCTCTTAGGTCTAATATATTAGGTCATACGTGCTCTCCCCGTTTAATTCAATAAAAGTTGTCAGCCATATTTTTTATTTATGATAGTGAAACTGTTAAGCCGCATAACTATATCAAATTTGAAATTGGAACGGCCATTCGAAAGCGACGATCACTGGTCATATTTCAACCAATCACAATTAGCTAATGGATTCCAAAGCCAAAATGCACGAGTGGAAAACGAATTAACGGACTATAACATTTTAATATTTTAACCAAATTTTCATGTTGAGTTGTTTAAACTTCGCAAGCGGCCGCAAACAAATTGTAGCATTATTAAAATGTTAATTCAGAATATACTTTAGTTACTAAAGTATAAACTATATATTCAAATATCAACGATATTTGATTACCAGCGTCACCAATAATTTGTCAATTCTGACAAATACAACCAAAAATTAAACTATTTGAAACTTTAACCTCAAGGGTCACGAAAGGGGTAGCCACTTTTCGCTTAAGACATATGAGACGCCTATTCATACGTCTTTGAGTGTCTTTTCAAACGTATGCAGGTTGTGTCTTAATTCCAGAAAAACTCATTGTAAAGTCGGTATTCGAACCTGCATTCTTATGTTGTAGAAGACTACTGGAACAACTCGGCCAGCACGGCTTGATATAACAAACAGAAATTATTTATTATAGATATAAATAGCGTATTCTGATACTCGCAAAAAGTTGGTGACTATAGTAAGCCAAGTTGACCAATAAGGGGTAAAAAGTGACAGGTCAGAGCGACAAATCAGTCAGCCAGTACTCCACGAGGACCCATGTCACAGGGGAACTGACACGTCCCCGTGGGATATCTGACACCTCCATAAGTTAACCAACACCCCTCAACTTTGATATTAAGTCTCGTATACGTAGTTACGTTAGTTTGGTAAACCAACAAGTTACTTGTGACAAGGAACTTAACAACAAGGAAGTATTATTTCGGTTGTAAAACAAAATTGAGTAAAAGTAAAAAGTATTTAATTACTGCCAAAACATGATAACACATTAAACATATCATACGTACACAATTTTGCAGAGAGCCTGACTTATTTTAAAACCCAATATGTTTTGGTGTCCTCACTAGGCAAAGCCTGTATCGAGGAAACTGAGTACCAAAATAGAATAAAAAAAACTCAAGAGATCTGGCGTTCTATTCTCTTGTCTCCCGTGAAAAGGTGGCAACACTAGTCTATATCTATACTAATATTATAAAGAGGAAAGATTTGTTTGTTTGTTTGTTTGTTTGTTTGTAATGAATAGGCTCCGAAACTACTGGACCGATTTCAAAAATTCTTTCACCTTTGGAAAGCTACGTTATCCCCGAGTAACATAGGCTATATTAAATTGGACCCGATAGGTGGCGCTGCGATCGAGTTTCAAGAATTTTACCTTTTTACCCGGGCGAAGCTTTCTGTGTGTTTCTGTGTGTCTTAAGCTAGATTCGAGAATGGTTTAGATTTACAATTGGACCCAATAGGTGGCGCTGCGATCGTGTTACGGGCAATTTAACTTTTTCACCCGAGCGAAGCTGGGCGGGACAGCTAGTAGCAAATAAAGCCGTGGTAGCCGAGTGGTTTGGCCTGCAACGCAAATATTGGAGTTCGAAGTTTTGTGATTAATCATACCGCGAGCTTTACGGTCAAGGAAAAAAAATTCAGAAAACCTGTTAACGTACACGTTTGAGAAGAAAATCAAATAAGTATTTGAACGTAAATATATTGTTACGTCGGCCCATAAGTCGGAGTCTGATTGAAATAAAAAAAATTTCACTAATCCATGATTGGACACGTTATAATTAATAAATAATTGTACAAGGGACACTGATTCATATAGGATGTATGGTCCGAAAAATTCGATTGTTCGACTCCGCTCTGCAAAACGTTTATCTGTTTACTGATCCTCTGGTCCACTGTAATTCGAAATTATAATATGTTGGTGTTTAATATACGTTACTAAGTTTTCTAATACGCTTCTAAATTCACGTCACAGTAACAGCATGCGACTGAAAATATATCCGCTTTAATCTGAATAACCCATCCGAGGATTGTTGAATCTCAACCGCCTGAAGTTTTCATGACCTAACTGACCCAGTTCAAGCAAACATCACCTTTAAACATATTAAATTAAAACCTGAAATGCCTTGATGACAGTTTTTATAAGGCTCTCTTAATGTTCTTCCGTACGGAAGCTGTATTTGGAGCGGTTTAAGAATTAGTTAATTTTATAACAGTTAAAAGAGTTTTTATTTTATCATAAAGTATACTTGTTACTGAGATGATTACAAGTCTTTTAGTCGATCGTGAGACTCGTTACAGACAGATGAACGTGGAGATATCTCAGTAATAAGTACTTAGAAAAATAACTATAAGTGCATTAGGAAAAAGATCGAGTAAAATTTGACACTTGATTTTAGAACTTTTCAATGAGTGTACAGATTTCAAGATTCCAGCAGGGTCGTTAACACGCGAACATACCTCGTTGCCAGCTTCTGTAAGGCAGTCTAGGTACTGGTTTGCAATGTTGCTTACGATTGATAACTTGAATCCAAGGAATTCACTTACTTTCAGTCCTAATCCAATGAGTAAGTAAAGAAAGAGTGTGCAAGAAGAGGCAGACAACGTTCCAACTCTCTAGATAATTTTATCTAAGTAGTTCTCTATTTAGATCGGATACTCAAGGATGAGAACGTCAAGAGTACTCGAAACTGGCGAGCATGTATGAAAAACTGAATGTGGACGAAGTTAAAGGGGTATGTAAGTCTAGAGAGAACTGGCGCTCTACTTTCTCTGCCTAACCCTACTGCTTATTATAAACGCAAAAGTTTGAGCGGATATAAGTTCTATTTCATGCAGAAACAAAAAAAAACTACCAAAAAATTATCAATATATATATAATAATATATTAAAAAACTATCAAGAAAAAGGCGGCGCTTTTGAATGAGCGATTTTCGGTTAGTTCAAAGTACCGCTATTTGTAATTCGATTTTCTAACGACATTTCTATTTTGACATTTCTCGATAGCAAACTAAGAACGCTTAGTGATTTATTTATTTATTTATTTTATTTATTTATTTATTTATTCTTACTAACAACTATCATTACAGGTTTCCCCAATGCGATAGTGTAGAACAAAATATTAAGGTCCATAGGTCACTTCACTACAGGTTCATGTGGCACTTGTCCGCGGAAACGACGAAACACCACGTTCTGCGGCTAGAAGTCCTCGTCCATGGCAAGGTACAGGTAGCACGTCGGCACGCGCACCACGAACGCCTTAAAGTTGACGTTGCGGCGCGACTCCAGCATCTGCACTCTCGGCCTGTACCTGAGCTTCCGGTGAACGTACTCCACTATGTCTTCCGCCTTTGTAGTGTAGTGTAAGCGGGAGACATAGACCGGAGTATTCGGCTGCGCTGCCCGTATGGTGTCATTGAGCTCCGCAGCACCCTTGCCGCAGCGGTTCTGGGTCGGACGTGAGCGGCGCTTTTTCTTTTGCACCGTCACAAATCCGTCATCGTCGTTAGCCCGTTGCGGAACCTTCTCAGGCTCGGGCTTCCTGGGGGAAGCAGCACGGATGCTGACCCCAGTGGCGCAGCCAATACCTCGACGAGGCTTGGCCAGAGCTGCAGGGACGGCTGGTCCAGGTTGACGCGCGGCGCTGCAGGGAGGAGCCGCGGGGGCGGGGGCGGGAATGCAAGGTGCGCGGGCGACGCATTCTGCAGACGGAGTCGGCGACGACAAAACTGCTGATGCAAAACTTGCCGCCGATACATTGAGACCGGCTCCGCGGCGCATGTTGATATTTGATGCGCCCGATGGTGACCCAGTTACCGACACAATATTGCGCAACTCAGTAACTTCGTTGCGCAAATCAGTGATCGTGTCCTGGGATGCGTCCAAGTTCCGCTGCATATCCGCCACACTTGCCTTTAAAAGAACGATGTCTTTTAATAGGCTCGCAACATCGACTTGGTCGAAGCTGATGGTAGGGAGCTTATTGAACTCCCTTGCCACAAAAATCGGCACGTCGTCAGGGTCAGTCTCTTCCAGCAGGGTGATTATCTCCTGAAGGCTTTTCTTGGTCCCGTCACGCCGGCGAGACACCATCTGGTCAGCCTTGTGCAGCAGATGGAAGAGAAGTAGCTTGGAGGCGGCGATGTCCACCTCGCTGAAGTTTGTTGCACAGATCTGGACAAGGGATACTTCATCCATCACGTCCAGTTTCTGTTGCAAGAACGCCAGCAACTCATTTGCCACGAGGTCCATAGCAACATGCGAGCGTCGGCTTTCGCCGCGCTAATCAATTAAACTAAACAATTATTAATTTAATTTAATTACACGTCCGCATTACAACGCGGCGTAAACTTGACTCTAACATTATATTAAGGACTTGTTATGATCAATATATTATATCAAGTTATCAAAACAAATCAATTAGGAAATGAGTTCGGATCCGTTGGGTACACTATGGAGCCGTTAGTACACTAATGATTAGTGACTTACGAATGTATTGGCCCATAGCCCAATTATACCCAGCTAGCCAATTACTTCAGAAATTAACTCAATGTTACTCTCTATGATATAATATATCATTACGCCTTCCCATAAGGGTTCCCGAAGGGGTAGGCAGATGTGTACCTATAGGAGGTAGTACCCACACTTTCGGCCAGAGATATATTTTAAGTGCCAACGTGACAGATGGCAAGTTCATCGCCGTAACTCAAGCACGTCTATAAATACGCCTTTGTATTGCTTCTCAGACGTATGCAGAGAAAAAATATACTTACGATTTTTTTACATATTTTCCTCCACGGTAGGTAATGGTTTTATCAAAGATAAAACAATTTGGAAAGATATGAAATCTCGATAATTCCACAACCATTTAGTAGGATTCCCCTTATTGTATACATATCTTTACGGGAATTACCATACATGTCGGGGAACTACCGAACTGCTGTTTAATATACTCGTACATACCACGGGGTAGTCACGGAGTAGTCGGTGTGAGTAGAGCGTAGAGTAAGTATTACCCACACACTCACTTTCCGCCGGAGATAATATTTTAGGTGCAAACGTGACAGATGGCGAATCCATCGCCGTTACTTAAGCACATCTGTACATATATACTTCGTATTTCTTTCTTAAACGTATGTGGGTTTCCTATCTATGTTTTCCTTAACCGTAACGCTCTTGGTCTAATTAATTACTGTAGTCAGTTCGAACCTGCAATCTTAACATTGCCTACACAGCTTCATTTACCATTCAACATATATAAATCGATGAAGGCAAGAGCATCTACAAGGTGTATTTCCCTCGGGAGCATACGCTTGTAGGTATAATGTTTCTATTCGATTTGTAATCGGACCCAATGTTATTGGGCCTGTCAAAGGAAATCGAAACTGTTTGTCAAAGTTGTTGAATTTGGCAATATAGTCAAATTGCAACGCCTTTGCGATGTTGGACTCCGTATGGTACCAAAGAAAACATATTTTAATCTTAAGAACAGTGACACAAGTTTTACGGTGAAGTAAAACATTGGCGTGCTTGAGAAAAGACGATGGAACTATATATAAAAACCAGCCAAGATCGTATCAGGTCACCCGCAGTGTAGGGTTCCGTATTGCCAAGTACACCTTAGCCGAATATTACTCGTTAACCTGTAAAGCCAACTTACACGTGATAGTTACATTTACATATCATTACGCCGAGTCCCTAACGGGGTAGGCAGAGAGTATAGAGCGCCAGTTCTCTCTAGACTTACATACCTCTTTCGCTTCGTCCACATTCATCAGTCTCTTTAGACATGCTCGTCGATTGCGAGTACTCTTGACGTTCCCGTCCTTGAGCGTCCGATCGATTTGATCTAGATAGTTGGAAAAATGGCCTTCCTCTGCCTCCTCTTGAACACTTGATAGTTTTCCTTTTAAATGCTCGAATAAAGAACATGGATGGGCATGTGTGATATGAATAATTACAATACCATTTTTTATACCACTGGGGTGGCAAACAAGCATGCGGCCCGCTGGTTGGTAAGCGCTTACCGCGACCAGGGGTATCACAAGCGCGTTGCCGACCATTAAATCGTCTGACGATTGACTCGCCATGTATGACGTCACTGAAAACATATTTGCGGCGAAAAGTGGTGCGTGAGTACTACAGACCTCTGTACCTTCGGCAAACCCTTCAGGCGTGATGATAGATATATAAATCTCGGGTAAAACCGTGGGGTACATATAATATAATATAATATAGTATAAACCGAGTTTGAGTTTGTTATAAAATGAGTTTGAGTTATAAAATGAGTTTTTCTGAACTTAAGTACAGTGATTAGTCACACCACGAGCTTAACGATGAAGGAAAACATCGAGAGGAAACCTGCATACGTCTGAGAAGAATATCAAAGGCGTATGTATAGTCCTGCTTGAGTGACGGCGATGGACTCGCCATCTGTCACGTTGGCACCTAATATACCTCTGGCGGAAAGTGGGTGTGTGGGTATTACCTATACACCTCTGCCTACCCCTTCGGGGACCCTTGTGGGAAGGCGTGAGGATGTATTATTATTATAACCGGAAGATTTAGGTAAAAGGTTACATAGGGCTAGCAAATACGTCTTAATTTCCTGTCTCGAACCAACGGACACAACACGAAAACGTGTTAAGTCTGCAATAGTCCAATTTATCTCAGGAATGGGGATAATATTTGATGGGCATTTTTTTCGATATCAATAATATTTTATTTGTTCACATAGAATATAAGCACTTAGGTATTATTTTCAAAGCATCTCATATTACATTGACACCTACTTGAGAAATACATATATGTATCATCTTGAGAGAGTATGGAGAATAAAATCTGCGATTATTATAGTCCCAGAAAGCGTAGGCAGAGATCTAACACAACGCTGTTATTCCACCTCAAATATATTTAAATGCAAACGTGACAGATGGCGAGTCTATCGCCGTTTCTCAAGCACTACTATACAAACGTCTTTGAGCTACTTCTCAAACGTATGCAGCTTTCCCTCGATGTTTTCCTTCGCCATAAATCTCGTGGTGTGGTAAATCATTGTGTTTCAGTTTAGAAAAGTCGTTGGTAAGACCGCCAGGGTTCGAACCTGTGTCTACTTAGATTTGCCTTTGATAAAATTCCTTTTATAGAGCGTCACTTCGTATTACCCAATGGAAATTAGCTAAGAAGCGATCATTGTATCCGTATACCGAAAGCACTTCTGAATACATAATACATATTGCACTGGAGTATGCGTACCGTTATTACAGCTTCCGCAACAGAACATTGGCACAGTGTCAACAACTGTCTGCAGATGACGTCACTTCCAGCAGTGCATGCTTTCAGATTCTCATCTCGAATAGAGCTTCATTCGTCAACTAACAAAGATTACTCTTTATTGACAAAAACTGATATAAAGCTAGCTATAGATAAAGAGAGGTAGGGCATAACGGGTTTCCCGTTCGAATTTGGAGCTGCCCGACTGGGGCAGGACCTCCACCTTATAGAAGTCCGTAGCCAAATAACACAATTTTTTGTGTTGTGTTCCTACGCGGTGAATAAGGTTTCCAGAAATGAGCTCCTTGGGGAGGGGGGAGGATTTTTACATTGTGTTGGAAGCAGAGGGATTAAACCCATTATGCTGCAACACACTGTAACTCTCCGAACACAGAGTGGCAACGCGCAAGTGATACTTCGGTATCGTGAGCGTAAATAGGCTACGGTAACCGTTTCCCATCAGGTGGGCCGTATGCTTGTTTGCCACTCTTGTTGTATAAAAAAAAAGATATTTGACCCAAATTAGAATGCCATGGCAACGTGCCGAGAAAAGCTTTCACGCCGCCCCACGGTGTAAGCAGAGAGAGAAGAGTGCCAGTATTCTCAAGACTTACAGAGAAAGAGATTTTCGCAACTTTTTGCCGTCCGACTGATAGGTGAAGCTTTTACCGGCGCCTATCTATAGACTCGTAAGCGAGCGACCTAGCGGGTATCTTTATCCACATCATCAGTCTTTTCATACATGCTAACAAGTTTCAAGTACTCTTGACGTTCCCATCTTCGAGCGTACGATCGATCGAGATCTACACAAAGATATGTTTTATTACATTAACAGACCATTAACAGTTTAAAACGGGAGGAAATTAAGTATCCGTTCACAAAAGAGCTTTGAAAATCTAATCAGGGTCCGCTGTAAATACGAAAGCTGATCCCAATCAGAAAGACATCAATCAAATATTGTCCTTGACGCGGCAAAAAGTTATATCCGTTTAGGAAATCATGTTAGTTATCGAGGGTCGATTAGAGGGTCGCGTGGTTCAAGGTATAAACTTATGACGTCAACAGGTAAAAAAGGTTTTCCGTATTATTGAATTTTCGAAACCTATTTTACGACCTTCTGATCTGCAAAGCTTGTGGTCACGGGTTTGATACCTGCTGGGGGATATTTGTGGGATGAACACGAGTATCTTAGTTTTGGATGTTCTATATATATATCCCTATCCCTATCCCTATACCTTTAAACGAGCAATTCTTGTATATATATAATCTGAATCTCGGAAACGGCTCCAACGATTTTCATGAAATTTGCTAGGGGGGATTTCGGGGGCGATAAATCGATCTGGCTAGGTTTCATTTAAAAAAAAGTAGTTATATCCGTGTTTTTAGGCAATGAAAATCTCCTACAATTTCATTAGAATATGAATTTCCCCACTGCTTTACCGACACAGCAACAATAAAGCGTTGCTTAGCAACAAACTTTAAGCCAATGAGTTTTTGGTTTGACGTTATTTGACGTTATCGAGAAAAAAATAAACGCTTAAGAAAAAAATAAACGCTTATACACAATCTAAATCCACGCAGCTGCGACTCTTCTCAAGAATACCTTGAAGAAAACAGTGATCGACAAGCAAGACTCATTTCAAGAAAACCATGAAAATAATCAGCTTTCCGCTCGTCCCACACGTAGTGCTAAGAGAGTAAGTAAGAGTAAGAGTCTTGCAAAACTTGACTAACATTATACGAGCAGAAAGGTCTTGTGATTTAGATGTTCACGGGAGGTTGCCTATGGCCGCTGAAGACGAACAGCGGGAACGACGACTACAAGATTTGCGGCAGCGTGCGGCACAACGTGTAGATACTGAAAATTACGAACAACAGAAGCAATTTCTACAAGATATGCGGCAGCGTGCGGCACAACGTGTAGCTACTGAAAATCACGAACAACAGGAGCGATGTCTACAAGATTTGCGGCAGCGTACGGCACAACGTGTAGCTACTGAAAATGACGAACAACAGGAGCGATGTCTACAAGATTTGAGGCAGCGTACGGTACAACGTGTAGCTACTAAAAGTGACGAACAACAGGAGCGATGTCTACAAGATTTGCGGCAGCGTACCTCACAACGTGTAGCTACCGAAAATGACGAACAACGGAAGCGACGTCTACAAGATTTGTGGCAGCGTGCGTCACAAAGTGTAGCTACTAAAAATGACGAACAACAGGAGCGATGTCTACAAAATTTGAGGCAGCGTACGGCACGACGTGTAGCTACTGAAAATTACGAACAACTGGAGCGATGTCTACAAGATTTGCAGCAGCGTGCGGCACAACGTGTAGCTATTGAAAATGACGAACAACTGGAGCGATGTCTACAAGATTTGTGGCAGCGTGCGACACAACGTGTAGCTACTGAAAATTACGAACAACTGGAGCGATGTCTACAAGATTTGTAGCAGCGTGCGGCACAACGTGTAGCTATTGAAAATGACGAACAACAGGAGTGATTTCTACAAGATTTGCGGCAGCGTGCGGCACAACGTGTAGCTATTGAAAATGACGAACAACAGGAGCGATGTCTACAAGATTTGTGGCAGCGTGCGGCACAACATGTAGCTACTGAAAATTACGAACAACTGGAGCGATGTCTACAAGATTTGCAGCAGCGTGCGGCACAACGTGTAGCTATTGAAAATGACGAACAACAGGAGCGATTTCTACAAGATTTGCGGCAGCGTACGGCACAACGTGTAGCTACTGAAAATGACGAACAACAGGAGCGATGTCTACAAGATTTGCGGCAGCGTACGGCACAACGTGTAGCTACTGAAAATGACAAACAACAGCAGCGATGTCTACAAGATTTGCGGCAGCGTACGGCACAACGTGTAGCTACTGAAAATGACGAACAACAGGAGCGATGTCTACAAGGTTTGCGGCAGCGTGCGGCACAACGTGTAGCTCTTGAAAATTACGAACATCGAGAGCAACGTCTGTATGATTTCCGGCAGCGTGCAGCACAACGTGTAGCTTCTGAAAATTACGAACAGCGGGAACAACGTCTACAAGTTTGCGGCAGTGTGCGGCACAACGTGTAGATACTGAAAATTACGAACAACAGAAGCGATTTCTACAAGATTTGCGGCAGCGTGCGGCACAACGTGTAGCTACTGAAAATGACGAACAACAGGAGCGATGCCTACAAGATTTGCGGCAGCGTACGGCACGACGTGTAGCTACTGAAAATGACAAACAACAGGAGCGATGTCTACAAGATTTATGGCAGCTTAAGGCACAACGTGTAGCTACTGAAAATGACGAACAACAGGAGCGATGTCTACAAGATTTGCGGCAGCGTACGGCACAACGTGTAGCTACTGAAAATGACAAACAACAGCAGCGATGTCTACAAGATTTGCGGCAGCGTACGGCACAACGTGTAGCTACTGAAAATGACGAACAACAGGAGCGATGTCTACAAGATTTGCGGCAGCGTACGGCACAACGTGTAGCTACTGAAAATGACAAACAACAGCAGCGATGTCTACAAGATTTGCGGCAGCGTACGGCACAACGTGTAGCTACTGAAAATGACGAACAACAGGAGCGATGTCTACAAGATTTTGCGGCAGCGTACGGCTCAACGTGTGTTTGCGTTGATAAAGGTCCCAAAGTCCCAATCATATTTTTTTCACATATATCTAACATGTTCAGATAGTATTTCGTTACAGTTTTACGAACCACATCTATAAGCCGGTTCTGAGGTTAGCGAGCACAAACGCACAGACAAAAATTCTAACAATCAGTGTTTTGGGTGATGCACAGACAGGGATCCTTTACATTTTTATTATATGTTTAGATAGATGATTCTTTAAATTGGCATACCTTTTTCGTTTCTTAACATGAAATAAACACAAAATGTTAGGTGAAGTATACCATGATACATTAGTGACAACCACAACTGTAAAAAAAAAATTGTGGCGTCACGGGACGCCTGACAGATGTGAAACATCGCAATTATATTGTACAAGCAATAAGCATACAGGAACAGATTACGACAGGAAGTTAATTTGACTTAATGTAAAAATAAAATATAACGATATTTTTCCAGAACATGATAACAGTTTATTAAATAATTTACTTTCATAACATTCAAAAAATTATTTCAAATTCTGACAACTCAATTAGTTTAATGACTGATTAAAATAATTGAGTTGGTTAGAATAGCTTCGGTAGTACATAGTTATATTCATATAGCGATTGGTGGCGTGGCGACGCGTCGCCATGTAATACGTCGCCACGCCACCAATCGGTTTCACGTGCGGCTATAGATGTTTCACATCAAAAGTTAATACCTACTTTTTTCAATAAAATATTAAACTAATTGAAATAATATTTTATATTATATTTACCGAGCTAAGCTCGGTCATCCAGGTACTATATATACAACGCGGTCACATTAACTTGACGCATGGCTTTGATGACGTCATTTTGGCGGTCAGGTACGGTGCGAAAAACAAGCATGTAATATAAAAACTATATTTTTTATTTTGGAGCATAGGTTTTATTTGTTAATCTTGCAATATGTTGCATCATGTATTTTTTATTACAATATAATTGAAAACTATTTTGTTTGTTTTAAAACACTTTCAACACAAGATTTCTCCCTTCACTGTGTATAGATTTCCCCATGTTCAAGAATTAGTAGTAACAAAAATTGTCCAACAATAGCAACAGAAAACTAGTCAACATATCGACGCGCGTATCGGTAACAGAGATGCTAACCATACTGACGATTGCCGGGCGAGCTAAGGGAATGCGTGGGGAAGCGGGCGGGGCCTCGCATTCCAGCGATGCGTCAAGTTAATGTGACCGTACTATATGTATATATTGCCGAATTTATAATTTGATTTCAACGTGACAGATAGTGAGACTATACACACGTCTTCTAATTGCTCCTCAGACATGTTTCACAGGTGGTTTTCTATATATACTATACCGACGTGCCCTGCGAGTTGAGCGAGCCGCCATCTCATGTTCCCTTTATACGTTTTTAAGTTTTCTTACATTTTTTTTCCTTCCTAATTCTGTCTGGTTTCAAAATTAAAATGTTAATGATACAAATGTTTTTGCACCTTTACCTCGAAGCAGAACCCCCGAAGTTTTCTTTTACGCGAATCTCCTCCTAATGACAGAAATAAGATGAAGTGTATAAAATCTCTATAATTTATAACTTGCGCCAAATCTTTGGGGGATTACAACAGACAGGAAATGAAAAGTATGAAGTTGTGTATGGAGTTAGTTTGTTTATTTTCGTGGCAAAGTACTTTCTTATTTAATAATAATTTGAGCCATGGTGGCCGAGTTTCTTTTTGCCATAATGGTGACAAACAAGCATGCGGTCCACCTGATGGTAAGCGGTTGCCGCTGTCTATGGACGCTTGAAGTACCAGATCGCTCGCATAAACATTGCGTATTTGAACCACGACTGTAACAATGAGTATTTTCTGTACTTATGTACATCACTAATCCCAAGGGTTCCGAAAGAAGAAGGTAGAGATGTAAGCTCGTAAAGTATACCTACTATAACTAAGTTAAGAAAAAATATTGGTACTAAGGCTCGCACACCGCCATGAAAATCCAAAGAAATATTTTTAAATGTATCATAACTTCTCAACAAATCATAATCGCCTTGGATATTGTGATGCAATTACACTGTTTATTACGCTTGGAGCTGGCACGATAACAGTTATTCTTGTTTCAAATCATTTTCCTACATTGTCAAGCGGTTGTATGTGACATACATACAAATCATCACGCCGAGTCAATAACGGAGTAGGCAGAGAGTATAGAGCGCCAGTTCTCTCTAGACTTACCTCTTTCGCTTCGTCCACATTCATCAGTCTCTTTAGACATGCTCGTCGGTTTCGAGTACTCTTGACATTCCCGTTCTTGATTCCGCTCTTGATGCGTCCGATCGATTTGATCTGGGTAGTTGGAACATGGTCTTCCCGTGCCTCTTTTTGCACACACTTACGCTTTGTAGTATTAAGCGAAAGTGTGTATGTGTCATTAGTATTATTATCATTTGCTTGTACTTTACTATGCGAAAGTATCTGACAGATAAGGCAGAGGAAGACTACGTTCTTACTAGGTGGATCAAATCGACCTAACTTAAGGGAAGGTACGTTATGTATATGTCGTCGGCCGATCGCTTAATTGGCCAGATGATGTGCCCAGGCACATCGTGAAATGGGCGCCCATTTCTCGATGTGCCCAGTTAAAAGTCGGGCGGATCGACGAAAACAACGTATTTGTCGATATTCCCAGCTAAACACTGGGCTGATCATAAAATTAGTTACGCGAAGATGGTGGCGCTGGCGCTGTCTTCGCGCGCTTCGCATTGTTTGTTTACGCGATTAAAAGATGGTGAATGATGGTGAATGATGATGGTGATGGTGATGGTGGTCAGAAACAAATTAATATTGTGTTGAAAATAACAGTGAAAATGAATCAAAAATATTCATTTTATGAAAAATATAACCTAAACTAACCTTACCAGTTATGCTATTCTAACGTTTGTAAGTTCTGGTTCCAATTTTATTTTAAGATTATTGAACTAATCAAGAGAAGTATAGTGTCTATGCAGCGGGACTCTGGACTGGATTCCGAATATGAAATTCTGACAAGGATTTCTTAATATACCTACTGTTAAATAACATAAACATTTTAATTTTTATTTAATTCTATTTTTATTCTTATTACATAAAAATATTTTATACATAAAAAGTATGTAATACAGTAAAAACCAGAGCTATACTATATCGCGAACGCTCAGGCTATGGAATAAACTCCCCGTTGAGGTTTTCTTAAGGGATTGCGTCGTGGAGTTCTTCAAGAGGGATGTAAAGATTCCCGCAGGGTCGGCGGCGCGCGAGCTTTACCTCTGGTGTAGCAAACGTCCAAAGGTGGCGGTAACCGCTTACCATCAGGCGAACCGCGTGCTTATTTGCCACCTATTTGGTGGGTATTCGTGTGAATTAAAATGTATTTATTTATTTACCATGATCTTTTTTCTTACTTCAAAATACGTATTTTAAACAAAACTTAGAAGTCAGTTTTTTCACTTTATATTCTTAATTTGAAAGTAGATTACATTTAAATTCCTTTGCCCTTTAAATATCGTGGGAAGCCGGGCTATTGGGTGCTGGGTGATGAGTATTGAGATAAATAAAGTCTATATCTAAGTAATAATAAATCCTTTGGGGACCCTTGTGGGAAGGCGTGAGGGTATATTATTATTATTATAAGTACAAAAACAAAATGTTTTCTTGCAAAATATTCCGTTGCAAAGTAAGTCAAGCGACAAGTAAACGGATGGGCTAAGTTCTCGCCTGGAACTGAATGAAGTGTTTAAGTTTCAAGTGGGTTATTTTGCTTTACTTTACCCGCTGGTGGGATACGTGTGTGGTCGTATGTATACCAATTATAAAGGGTAAAGTATTTGTTTGTACCCGCTTATCTCGGGAAGAAAGCGATATGTATCATCAAATTTTACGCGAGCGAAACTGCGGGACATGTCTTTGAATTACTTTTCAGACGTACCTATGCAGGTTTCCTCTCGATGTTTTACTTCACCGTAAAGCTCGTGGTGTGGCCACTCATTGTACTCATAATATGATCTTACTTCTTACTAATATTATAAATGTGAAAGTTTGTAAGTTTGGATGTTTGCGGTTCTTAAACGGCTGAACCGATTTGGCTGAAAGTTGATACAGTGATAGCTTATACCTAGGAATAGGACATAGGCTACTTTTTTTTTTAATCTTGAAATATTCAAAGTTCTTATATTATTATAATGTATGCTCTTTCACGGCTGAACTGATTCTAGCAGGAAAATTTCCAAAGCTACTTTTTCGAACTCCACGCGGGCGAAGCCGCGGGCAAAAGCTAGTATACTATGTGTTTCAGGCGACTGCTCGAACCACTCGGCACGCGGCTTTTATTATCTCATTGTACTAACTTTTTAAAACGGACAAAGCTCTTTGTTTATGTCAGGATATAGTATAGGATATGCCTGTATAGTATATAGTATGCATGATAACATTTATACATATACACTGGACCGCAAAGAAATGAGTCGGTTAGAAAATCTAAAATAAATATATAATAAATACCTGGGACAATTCCACACAAATTGACCTAGTCCCAAATTAAGCAAAGTTTGTGTTATGGTAACTAGACAACGATATATTTACTTATATAAATAGATATATACTTAAATACATAGGACATCCAAGACTAAGGTACAAATATTCGTGTTCATCACACAAATATCTGCCCTCAGCGGGATTCGAACCCGCGACCTCAAGTTTCGCAGTCAGGAGCTCTAACCACTAGACCAGACGGTCGTCTTTTAATACTTTTTAAAAGTACCCTCTATCAAAAATAAAGAAAAATTAAAAATTAATAAAATGCGTCGTTCTTCCAATATTTTCGTAAATCTAATGTAAAGTAATAAATAAAAAATAGTAACAATGACTTGTAGCCATATACGGTGGCTGCATATTTAAAAACGAAATACACTTTTTCATGATATTTAATACCTTATTTCAGAAGCGCTTAAATTGCGTTAAATTTTAACCCATCTGCGGCGCGGGAATACTCTTGAATTAATTATATTGGCAATTTAACTTGTGAAATGAGCACGGTCCTGGCACACCAGGGACGGCCGACAATCAACGGTGTTTAGAGCTCTCTGTTATGAAGCCACGCGACTATATATTAGGGCAATACACTGATTGACAAAAACTGAGTGACAGGATAAGAAATAGTGAGATAAGGAAACGTTGTGGTCTGAAAGAAGATGTAGTGACAAAAATTGAGAAAGGTATGCTGAGATGGTTTGGCCATGTCGAGAGAATGAATGAAGAACGATTGACGAAAGTGTATAAGGCGAGTGTGAATGAAAGTGTTGGAAGGGGTAGACCTAGGCGGACGTTTCTAGACCAAATTAGGGACGTCTTGAAAAAGGGTCAGATCAAGAGTACCCTAAACCGAAGAGCATGTATGAAGAGAATAATGAAAGTGGACGAAGCGAAAGAAGTATGTAAGCATCGTAGCAAGTGGAAAGAAGTGGTCTCTGCCTACCCCTACGGGAAAGAGGCGTGATTATATGTATGTATGTATGTAATACACACCCTATGCAGGGGTCACATCCAGAAATAATCTTTAAAGGTATTGGGCGCCATGTAACACTGAATAACTTGGGGTACAAAGTCACGTGATATGTTTGTAATTAGTTGAGCCCCACCGCACGTTTCAACAGCGGAATATGAAATTTCATGTGTAGATTTTTCACGCTATTCAATCAGCTAATTCAGCTATTATTCTATCTTTGTGTCAAATTTCATGTAAATCGGGTCAGCGGTCCTGGCGTAACTGAATAACAAACTTTTCAATCTTTCATATTTATAATAGACATGCTGTGCCCTGCGGTTTCCTCCTGCGTTTAAATGGTTTTTTTTTATATATCCTTCCCAATACCTTAGAGAATATGTGTACAAAGTTTCATGATGATCGGTTAAGTAGTTTTTACGTGAAAGCGAAACAAACAAACTTACATTCACATTTTAGAATATTATTAAGTAAGGATGACAAGTATATTTGTGGGATAATTGTAATACGTCCATTATGACATTAGAAACAAATGCAGGTTTCCTCTCGGTGATTTCGTTCACTCTAAAAACCGTGGTATGATTGATTCTCTTCACCAAATTAACTAAAATTTAACAAATAAAACTTAAATTCACCAAAGCGCATTGCACCAGTCTAGATTCGAACTTGCAATCTTTGTGGCCTCCGTGACTGACAGCTATTACATACCTATTCATACAAAATTTACTCGTAGCATTGGATTCGGCATTGCAGCATTGTAGGTAATTGTACTAACGACCGCGACCCCTTAAACAAAATTAAAAAGCATTATCCGCAGTAAAACCTTCTCGTTTGACCACTAAAGCTCTCATTACGAGAAATGTTATTGTAGGTTCCAAAATACAAAATTTGTTAGAGCTAACTTGTGGACGAGATTACATGGACGGCTGTTGCACCAAACTGTATAAAAAGGCAGAGCGGTAGGCAGAGCGGTAGGCAGAGGTTTATTAGGTAGTATGTAGGTAACCCCCACTTTCCGTCAGAGATATATTTAAGGTGCCGGCGTCACAGATGGCAAGTCCATCGCACGACTTTACCTATATAATTATGAGACATACGTTTGAGAATTTCTTCTCAAGGTATGCAGGTTTCTCTGTTCCTCTCTGTGCCAAATTCCAATTTAGTTCAGTCAGTTGTTCAAGCGCGATTGAGTAACAAACATCTTAAAAGTCTTGAACATTGATGATGATATATTTCTTCACGCCTTTCCATACACCATCTTTTGTCATCTGAGATGTATTTACGCGCCAACGTGACAGATGGCGCTACCGTCCATCGACGACTGGATGTTTTCCTTCGCCGTAAAGTTCCTGATTTTATAATCACGTGTTACATCACGGTGTAATAGCCGTCCGTATGTTATTAATGTGTCAAAATTTTTAAAACTCTGCAACGTGCATGTTTGCAGCGGGCGTACCCAACGTGAAATATTAAGCGAGCAGGATAAGCTAATTAACTTTAAAGCTTTTAAATGAGTTGATTCGTAGCATGCAATGCGGTGTCGCTGCGGTTCATTACATACTCTCAATGTTATCATCCATACCGCAATGCTTGAAAACAAAAGTTTTCAATCAGTGCGTCCTACCCGTCATGACCTACGGAGCTGAGACGTGGACACTTACGGTAGGGCTGGTCCACCAGTTTAAGGTCGCTCAGCGAGCTATGGAGAGAGCTATGCTCGGAGTCTCTCTGAAGGATAAGATTCGCAACGAACACATCCGACAGAGAACTAAAGTTTTCAACATAGCTCAAAGAATTTGCAAGCTGAAGTGGCAGTGGCCCGGCCATATCTCGCGAAGAACCGACAATCGCTGGGGTAAACGTGTTCTTGAATGGAGACCTCGGCTCGGCAAACGTAGTGTAGGACGACCTCCGACCAGGTGGGGATGACGACCTGCTAAGGACTGCTAGCAGATGCTGGATGCGGCAGGCAGAAGACAGGGCGCTTTGGCGCTCATTAGAAGAGGCCTATGTCCAGTAGTGGACTAGTGTGGGCTGATGATGAATGTTATCATGTTGTTGTTGTATCATGCAGATGTTCATCTTTCACGTAAAAACGAATGAAGGGTCCCCGAAGGGGTAGGGTAGACAAATTGGGTGAAATTGACACAGAGATCGATTACTACCTGAATTGATACATAAGACATATACAACCTCATGCCTATATCCACACGTCTTCCCACAAGGCTCCCCGAAGGTTAGGCAGAGGTGTATAGATACTACCCAGATACCCACTTTCCGCCAGAGATATATTTTCGGTGCCAACGTGCCAGATGGCGAGTCTATCGAGTACATACGCCTTTGACTTTCTTCTTAAACGTATGCAGGTATTCTCCTGATGTTTTCCTTCACCGTAAAGCTCGTGGTGTGACTAATCTTATTCGATAAAAAAGTGCAGATGGGGTAGGCAGAGCTGTAATACACAAAAATTTTCGCCGGTAATTTCAAGTGTCAATGCGCCAGTAGAGTTCTCACATGTATGTATCTTTTGCTCACACGTATGAAGTTTTCATCGCGGTATTTTTATTAACGAGACCTTTACTATATCTCAGAGAAAGTTTGTAAGGACTGTGAAGAGGAATAGTTTGTTGAAGTACATACGATAACTGTATATGGCTACTTATTAGTATTTTACTCTTCGTGTACGACATATTACGAGATATTTTGCGGCCATTCACCTGTTTTCAGAGCATGTACGACTGACGAATGTGGATGAACCGAAAGACATATGTAAGTGAAGTGTACTGGCACTCTACTCTTTATATAAGGGACTCGGCGAAGGGATAACATGGTTGTATATTTTCCGAACATTTTAACCTCTTTTCCCCCTTTTTCAAACACCTCTCCAATTAACTACCGGAAGCCTAAAATGTAGAATTAATTCTTACATCACGCGCTGCTATATTATAGTGCTGGTTCTCTACCGATCCTAATCGCAGAATGGACTGGCGTGTGAATTTAATGGAACAATTTTTATTACCAAGCTATTTTCCATAAGCCATTATTCTTCAGCCCTTAAATTAAAGGGCTCCTTGTATATACTTAGCGACGTTTAGAATGTAATTCTGTCAGAAAAAATTTTACCGGGTATTTGTATTAAACATTATACACAAATATTATAAATTATCCCGCCGACCTCGTTTCACACGGTACCACACCACCTAAGAGAAATGAGATCAGTGGAACAAATTGTTCGAATTCCCAAGACCGAAGTAAACAGTCTATAGTCGGAGTTGTCTGCACTTGTTTTTTTTAAATTAACTGTTTAATAGAAAACACACTCCTGCAGCATTGCCATAGAGTGTGGTAATGCTGACAGTTTTCTTGGCACCCTTCCGCGCGCCGAGTTGGGACAAGCATTTTATTTATATTAGGTTATTTTTTATATCTCTGACGAAAAGTGGGTGTATCGGTACTACCTATACACCCCTGCCTTCCCATTCGAGGATCCTTGTGGGAAGGCGTGAGAATATATTCTAATGATTTTAATTTTCATGTACTTGAGAATTGTTTTGCTGTTGTTGTTGTTGTATATTATACAAATAATACTTTTTTGAGTGATAAATGTGGATTGACGCTCTACTCCCTCTGCCTACCGTGGGAAACTCATTGGAGTAATTATATGTATATATGCATGCATAATACATAAGTTATGGCTACCGAATGAGAGTCTCATTGAAGCGATTATTATTTATGTATGTATAAATCTAATCTGAAACCATGTAATTTAATATGAATACGACGGTTTAATGGATAGTCTAGAGAGAACTGGCGCCCTCTGCTCAACCCGTTAGGGTCTCGGCGTGATGATATTATGTATATATTGGATATTTCAGTTGAAACAAATCTGTTATGGGAGAGCTTCCTTTTACTCTTGGCTACGGGTCATCGTGATTTATCTCAATAAAAAAATCCAAATTTACACACACATAAGCCAAGAAGCGTTTGCCTTGCAGCGTTCCATTCCACTACCTTTACGGAGTTACTGATCTGGCAGCTATGTTATCGAACGACTTGTTGATTCATTTAAGTTGTTTATCACGATCTAATTAACAGGTAATTGGAGACTTTGTTTATTTGAAAACATAAATACAAATCGCAAATTAACTGGCGTGAATGAGGGCGTGATTGTAAAGATGAAGAAAGGCATGTTACGTTGGTTTGGACACATAGAAGGATGAGTGAAGAAAGATTGACGAAAAAGATATACAAAGCAAAAGTGTGTGCAAGAAGAGGCAGAGCAAGGCCACGTTCCAACTACCTGGATCAAATAGATCGGACGCTCAAGGACCGGAACGGTAAGAGTACTTTTTTCCCTAGGTGTGTAAATAATTTAGATTTGAATCGTTTTGTTCGTTTTTGAGTTAATCCATTACAGACCATTTTATATACTTCCAGACAATCAAATATTTCCTCTTTTTAATGTTATTGTAGGTCTAAAATGTGTTCTTTTTATATGAGTTGTCAATTCTTTAACAGCACGATGCGTGCAAGCCGCTAGTTCCTATTTCAAACTATGTAATTGTCAGAAAAAATGTCAAAAGTGACAAATCAAGTTGTTCGTTGGAAGCCATCTTAAAAAAACAACCCACTCGTTTGTGTCATCTTCAAAATACCTTAAAGCCTTCCCGCAAGCTTACCCCAAGGGGTAGGCATAGCAGTGGCACCAGTAGATATTTGTCAAAATATAATTTAGGTGCGAACGTGACAGATGCGAAATACGTCGCCGTCTCGTGCACGACATACGACGAGGTGAATAGAATTTTATCAGAATCAGAGACCTCGAATCAGTTTTAAATCATCCATGGCACATAGCTTTGCAAGAAAAAGTAACTACTCTTTCCTATTTATAACATACTGACTAAAAAATAAAATTGCTGACTAAAAAAAATTAAAAAATTGTTGAGTGGAACTTCTTTGAAAGAAAAAATATTTTAGTAACACCACAGCCCTAAGCCCATGCGTCAAGGCACAGTAAGGGAAGAGTCATCCATCACCGCACTTCCTACGTCCAGGAATTGTGCCGGAGTCACGCGATGCAAACCCTTTACCGCGTACTTTTGCGCCCACCGCTACGGTCATTAATCTCGCCATTAACAAACGTGGCTGGCTGTTTTATAAATTGCTTTTATTGTCCCTTAATATAATTTATGCTTTTTTTTTAAAGGGTTTTTTTTATAAAACATGCATACTTACGTTGGCTTCGCTTTATACCGCCTATTTCAGATATATATACCCTTTAAAGGTAGACAGAGAGAGTAGAGCGCCAGTTCTCTCTAGACTTACAGGTCTGTAAAGAACTGTACGTCTAATACGCTACTACGTGTACTCTACGTCTTTGGCTTCATCCAAAGTCATCAATTTGGGGCTGTTTACATTTTATATCTTTAAAATAGGCTCAAGCCCCTTTTTACCACTGGGCTTACCCAAGACAATATGGCCCTCCTAGCTTGGTTTTTATTACCGAATTTTCACTACCGAAACACATGTTTCCCCCGTGTACAATTAGTATTCATTGGTTTTTTTCTGTGATAAAACTAATAATTTCTATAAAATATATCTTATATGTTATCCAGCTAATTAATCTGTCTCCGTGCTAAATTTAATTGAATAATGTTCAGTAGTTTTTGCGTGGAAAAGGAACAAACATCCCCACTAATTTCCTTATTTATAGTATTAGTAGAAAAGTCCAAATCAAACGATAATACCTGGCTACAATAGTGACTTAATACTTGCTAGCTTTTGCATGTACATAAACCTACCATACTTTCTTTGTCTATAGCTTCAAAGTAGTGTCTCTGTCTAGGTCATAGAGGTTCTATTATCCCAATATGACCAAGGCTTCCAGTATGTTAAAGACGGCAATGACATCAAAATGTTCTGCCGATGGGTTGGGTAGAAGTCGTAACAATCACATTTTTAAATATAGATAGTGCCATCCACGAAGACACGTCAGTAAGTAAGTAAGTAAGTAAGTTCTTTATTGTACAATTCTTATTATAAATTAAATGTAATTGCCGTTATTTATTGTGCATTATTCTAATTATTATTTCTATCAATTATGAATCTTATGATATTATGGATTAATAAATTTTACAATCATTTCACAAATTAGATCGTGTCATTTAGATATTCTGATAAATCATTTGCCTATAAGTTGACTTTAGTTTCTTTCGGAACGAATTAGATGTAAGGGTCTAAGGGTCTTAATACCAGTAGGAAGCTTATTATATATCTTTGGTGCCATACAAAATATGCTCCTATGCAAAAGTGCCTTTTTTGCAGGGAGCAAGCACAGTTTGTTATTGTCGCGACGGTTGCGCGTAACATTGTCGGATAGCTTTTGAAATAAATTTGGATTGGACTTTACAAATAAACAGACTTCCAGAATATATAGTGATGGAAGTGTTAATAAATAATGTTTCACAAAGAATGATTTGCAACTATCTAGTGATTTCAATCCAAACATAGCCCTAACGCATCTCTTTTGCATTTTAAATGCTACGTCCCACTATTTTTCACTTAAGTTTATAGTGTAAGTGTGCAACCTTCCACTAATGTTTGAGTATTATCGGTACTAATTACCTATGAGTGCACACATTACACTTCATAGACTCGGGTCATACTCCTCGCATAGAATTCCCTAGAAATTGGTGGGGCGCGTCTTCGTGGATGACACTATCAATAGTCGAGTTTGTGATACTTACAACGAATATTTCTCACAACATTGAGTATTTCACGTAACTCACTCGGGAGGTACAAGCGAATTTGGGTCTCTTAACGCGAACTCTTGTGGTGATAATACAGCTTAAGCGTTGCTGTCATTGTGTCCCTTATGTTGATAGCTATAAAGTTTAGACTTCCATCTACGACGGCATGTCAACTATGTGATTCCCGTATTAAGTATTCACCAAGCTTTCGGAAAACATTTCTTCTCACACCGTGTTCGATATTTGCAAATCCCTTGGGATGTGTCTATGGATCAAAAGCCGGTATTGGTTGGTAGCTCCCGGATATCACCGGTGGTAGCCGGTTCTATTAACTACTGAATGAATATTATATTTGAATCGACTAATTTGTATGGTTTTCGAGGTAGCACAAGAAGACGCCTAACTAACTTGAATTGTGAATCGAAAGCTCGATTTACGGTAATATAAAAACCTTTATAATAAATAATTTAATTAAGCCGCAGTGGCCGAGTGGTTCGAGTAGTTGCCTTAAAATTTCCGTCTATCTATACCAAAAAGTAAGTAGATACACCCACTTTCAGCCTGTGATATATTTTAGGCCCCAAAGTGACAGATGGCGAGTCCATCGCTATTAGTCAAGCACTATGTCTTTGAATTTCTTCTCAAACGTCTTTGTTTTCCTTCACCCCGAAGCTCGTAGTGTTACCACTGCTAAGTGCAGGAAAAAATATTTATATTATTATTAAATATATATTATTAAATAAGGGCTCGATCTATGAATCTTTGCGATGTAAGCAATAACTGGAACCGTTAGTATATTTAACCGTAAACGTATCTATACATCTCTGAGCTATTGCTAATGTGGTAATATTTTTTTATTTATTACAGTGGTATACAATCATGTGACCCACTTGATGGTAAGCGGTTACCGCCGCGTGTAGATGGTGCTTAAAAGTGTACTTGTATATACATTTTCGACTATCGAAGCTAAAAGCAAATAGGATAAATTTGTAACTTTACCATTTAGTTTAAAGTCGGATTAGAAAAGCTTTAGTAAATTCTTTTAACGGCTTACCTATCTATAAATACTTACGTAATTGTTTCTCACGAAAGTGCCCTGAAAGCTTCATGTTGCAGTGCGATCGGATAACTGTACGATGTAGTACGAAATTGGCGGTGTTGGATGGAGGGCGGTCGATCGGCATACATATACATATAACGACATATACATATTTATGAGTGTCTATTCACACCCTTTCCCACAAGGGTCCCTGAAGGTATAGGCAGAGGTGTACGTGGTATCCACACCCACGTTTCGCCGAAGATATATTTCAAATGTCAGCGTGAGAGATAACAAGTCCCTCGATGGTTTTCAATGTAATACAAAAGTGAGCCGTATTTCCAATAGTCGTATACAATGCGAAGATTACTAGTTCGAATCCCGACTGTACCTAGTTTTTCTGAACTTGAGTACAGTGATTAGTCACACCATGAGTCTTACGGTGAAGGATAAAGTGAAGATGAAACCTGCAAACGTTTGAGAAGAAATTCAAAGAAGTACCTATATATAGTCATGCTTAAGTAATAGCGATGGACTCTCCATCTGTCAGGTTGGTGTTTGGGACGGCGTGAATAACTTTAATTTTATTTGTATAAATTTCCAATTAAATTAAATTTCACGTTGGTGAAACAAAAGGACACAGTAGATGATTTTTAAAATTATCTAGTAATTTTTATATATATATAATATAATAATATATCCTCACGCCTTCCCACAAGGGTCCCCGAAGGGGTAGGCAGAGGTGTATAGGTAATACCCACACACCCACTTTCCGCCAGAGGTATATTAGGTGCCAACGTGACAGATGGCGAGTCCATCGCCGTTACTCCAGCACGACTATACATACGCCTTTGAATTTCTTCTCAGACGTATGCAGGTTTCCTCTCGATGTTTTCCTTCACCGTTAAGCTCGTGGTGTGACTAATCTATAATAATTTTTATATATTATATAGTATTTTTCACTCAATTGTTTTGTTTTGTATAACCTAGTCTGGAGGAGTTAAAAGGATTTTTTATACCACATGGGTGGCAAACAAGCATGCGGTCCGCCTGATGGTAAGCGGTTACCGCCGCCTATGGACGGTTGCAAAACCAGGGGTATTGCTCGCGCGCTGCTGACCCTGCAGGAATCCTATGTTATTGCATCAAATAAAACAAGATTATTTCAATGATGAATTTTTATTCTAATTTATTTTAAGTGGAAACATGAATCCCTTATAACATGAATCTAAAGAAGGAAACACTATAATAGTACTCTTAACTATAAAATACTTATTGAAATAACAAATGTCTTTCATTTATAATAATGTTTAACATTCGCATTTGCGCCTTTTGACACAAATACTCGTTGTGAGTAACGTAAGTATCAGTGTAGGTAGTACATTTATATTATAAAAAAACGAAAGAAACGATAAGTTTTTTTTATTTAAAAAAAATACGCAAAATATAATTAAACGTTCCTGCGAATCGGTGTTAGCAATGAGCTTTATAAATGTAAATAGAAGGATTTAACTACAATTAAAACTCGACTTTAATCGCTTACGTATACATACTTTGGGGCGATACATTTGTTTGAATAGTAAATATTCTAATTGTTTCATTAATATTTTTTTTTAATTCGCACTGAGGTTTTACAAGCTAATACCAGGGCTATCATTCGCACATCGTCGACTTATGTACTAGCAGTATAAGAGATGAACGACAATCTAATAAGTCAGCCATTCCTTGTCTGAAACCTCACCACAGTGCCATTTGGCTGGGTTCTTAGATATATTGTTAAGATGAATAATCAATATTCGTTTTAATTAATCCTCTATTCACATTTTAACACGTTTCAAGCTCCTCAGTGCCATATGTAATTCTACCTACTAGTATTTTTAAAAACTTGTAACATTTACAAATAAAATTTAAAAACATACTTTTACATATTTATCGTTATTTCTTTTATTTCGAGAAGGCACATGAAACTTTCTTATAAATAAATGAATCGTTAGTGCGGCGATAACGGTCGTCGAAATCCGATACGTGCGGGTGAACAATCCACTAAATTCCAGAGTATCAAGCGACGAATTCGACCAATAGCAGACCAGAATGTAGATTTAAAATTTCAAAAAGCGAACGTAGTACACATTTGAACGCCGAGAAATTAAAATGTGACGTATTTTGACCAATAAACTATATATATTCAACTTTCTTTCCGACCGACATATATAAAAACAAATAGTTTCGAATTTTAAAATTAAAAAAAAAATATCAGAGTGACTCGGCAGCCTTCCTAGCTCGCGACAATCCGCAAACTACACGTAAATGTCGTGTAAAACTATACTTACTCACTATATAAAAATACAACATTATTTGTCCGTATTGACTGATCGATTTAATTTCGAACTGACAAATGCGCCGCGGTAACTAGGTGATATGAGACACGGAACATCTTATTTGTACATACAATTACAAAACAAACATTTATTGAAGAGGTATTAAAACATCGTGAGGAAACTTGCATACGTTTGAGACGAAATCAAAGATTAATTATATAGTCGTGCTTGAGAGACAGCGTCTGACTCGCCATCTACCACGTTTTCACCTACATAATTACAACTCCGGAGATAAAAGTGTTATCACACCTTTGCCTATAGGGGTCGGGGACTCTTAAGGGAAGGTGCCAAGGTATATATTTAATCGGAAAATCAAAACAGAAACAATAACTTGGTGGTCATATCAGAAAATGGGGTTTCGTTTGAAATCTTTTCAAATACCTTACCTATTCTCGCCAATCACTTTTAACTATTTTGATCCCAAAACAGATTATTATAGCATTTATATTTTAATAGAAATTCGTTTCAAGACTATTCTTGCAGCAGCATTATTTACAAAAGCAGTTAGCATAATGTATGAAATTGCGAAGATTTCATAAATTTTTTCAAAAAAATTTAAATTGTAATACTCTCTAATTTTATTTCTGTGAGTTAGTAACTTCGATAAGATGCTCCCATATTAGGAAAATTATCGGTAGCAATACTTTATACAACAAGTTTTACTGTTTTTATATATTGTCCAAAAGTTTACAATACACACCCCGAACCGAACGAACGGTAGTCAATAATTCAAGATTATACTGTATAGTCAGTTGAATTTCGAGTATGTAATTATTGAGAACGAAATGATAGCTTGTTCCAAAATCGATTAGCGACATCTTGTGCTGACAATTTGAAATTAATTAACGAGTACCGTCTTGGTTCATAGTTCCAAATCCAATTCAAATTCTTTTCAACAAACAGTTGACATATCAGAACTCTTGTAGACACTGCAAAAAATCAAATCATTCGCAATCACTAAATCATCTAAACGATAAACACCTACCACTACGCTAGAAGTACGAAAAATATAATATATAAATTCTCTTCAAATATTTTACGCAAGCTCATGATAATATTGAGTTCGAATGTCACAGGAAATTGTCTTTTACGATTAAATACTAAATAGTATTACGCTAATGATGAATCGATGACAACGATCCAGCGCATTAGATTTTTTAAACATTCCACAATAGAAAAACCGAAATGAAAAACAGAATAGTATTTATAAGATCTTAAACACTACAACACGCATACTTAATATAGGAAAAAACTTACACATGTCTTTAGAAACTGCTGCCCCAGAACACATTTCTACGTCTATACAGAAAGATCCCGCAATCGAAGTTGTCACTTTGGTCTTGCCTCCTCAAATGAAGATTTGGTTAGAAAAGCTGTCTTTTTCAACGATACTACAAGAATTGATATTAAAGGAACATCAAATAGTAAATGCATATCACAACTGGCCTTGAATAATGTCGTTTATGATATCAAAAGATGACACTTCATCTTTGTTTACGTTAAGTACAAAATTTTGAGGATATTACTCCAATATTTTTTCTCTTTTAAATACTCCTCTACTTCAAAACTATGGAAGCCAAAATTTGTGGACGTTACTAATATGCCCACGAAGTTGCGACATAGTATATTTTACATAATACACTTTAATTGTCTGTAATCATACGCGAGATAGCTTCTCTATTTTAAACTGTGGTCCAATTATAGATTTGAATAAGAAAATATATGTAGTCCAAAATTTGATACAAACGAAATAATTTGAATCTAGTCGGACGATTATTCGATCCAAATTCCAAAAAATACCCGGAAAGATTACAATTTTATCGTAACGTATCTATTAGAAGAGCTATCCCATTTAAATGATATTTTTTATTATTAAATATATTCATTTATGATTGTGGTTCTGACCCTGCCTCGTTTAAGCGATATCATCTAGTTAACAGCAACGATATAACAAATTGTTACAACATTACTATATATTCTACAACAAGCTTGACAAAACATCCTAGGCCCATAGGAACTGAAGAAACGATACCGTATTAAAAACACCAATCCTAGAGTAATAATATAATCCAAAGTAAATATATAAAAGACCCCTTATTGATGCAACAGCAAGTATTAAACCAAAGTATCAGCGTTGGTGTTGACGCAAAAGAATTATAATATCTATGGACTTAATTCTATATCTCACTTACATTGTAACTATAAAACTTAGCTTAGAGCACTGTAGTAATAACAGCCAAGTGTGTTACGTTACCATCATTTTATTTAACGTCTCGCTTTAAGATATCCAGCATTATTATTGACAAGCACATCTGTATTTGTGTTTAAGCTAATTCTGTACTTATTTTTTTGAAATGTAAACCACTGGCTAATTGTATATTTACGTTGTCCATAACAATGCTGTAAGTAATAACACTTTATAACTATTTTCAGCAGCAGCTATTATTTGTCTCGATTCGTGGGCCTCTTGAGATGTACAAATTGGTTGCAAGACGCTTCCTCAATGGTGACAGTTCTCGTGACTATGAGTTGTCTGGCTCTTCCCAATCGACGCTGGCCCATTGTGGCAGCTCCGTCTCGTATTCCCAGCCAGGGCCCTGCCATAAAATATTTTATAGCGCTATATTTTGATGCAAAGTTCGGAGGGAGTTCTGTCTATTACTCAATATAAAGTAGTAAAAGAATTTTTAGGGTAACAGATAAAAGTGCATCAAATGTAACGATTACGGCCACGAATAAAAAATATACATTAACATTTTTATTTTTGATACAATTATGGATTTGAAATCATAATAACACAAACATTTTGGCACCTATTTATTGAATTGGGGCGTAAATATGAAAATTTTTTTTAAGAGTAGAATAATAAATAGATCCTCTGTATCAAGTAAACTTGATTGAACGATCCCGTTGATAAAAGGCGAATGCCGGACCTGAGTAATATATTTTATCGGACCTTCATAAAAAATATAGTTCGACACTATTTCATTTATTAAATCATTTAAGTAAATTTCTTGTAAAGCTTGTTAAGTTATGGGTCTCGATGACCAAGAGCTGGTAATATTGGCGAAGGAAATCTAATGATGATGCCTTTAATCAATATTGCTTCCTTTTCCAACTCACCTTGTACTTCCAAGCATGAAGATACATGACCAGGTCCTTGGGACGAGGGTCCCTGTATCTGACGCGGCATTCGTAGCAGTGTGGATCAGATGTTAGCGGATCAGCCAAGCCGCTTGCAGAAGCACTTGCAATGCCACTCGCCATACTAGTTGCAGCTTGCGAGCAACCAGTCTGCGTCGCTACTGTTACTTTGTCCGACTGTGGAAAAAGAAAAATCTAATTAATTACTGAGTTCAAAAATTAGGGCTGATAAGGTCGTAAATATTTTTTCATAATTTTAAAGTATTCTAATAACATTTACTATTGGAACGATAGTAGTTCACTCACGATTTGAAAACCATGAATCCTTAATTTTTGAGGAATCCTGAGTAAATTAACATCAGATCACAATTAATCGAAGACTTTTTAAGAGACAATAATTACTAAACAAAATCCTTGCCATCTACCTTAGCATCCATGGAATCCTCGTTGAGTGTAGGCGAGGCCACAGGGGATGGGGCAAGAGTGCAAGGCGGGGCTGGTGAAGTAGCGATGACTTCCACTGGGGCCTCTGTACCACTTGACGGGCTTGGTAGGGTGGCTGTTAGCAAAATTATAACATTTTTATAAAATCCTCAATGTCTTCATCTCAGACATTCAACGCAACATGTCTTGAAGATTTTGTCCGAGAAAAATCAATAAGTCTACCTAAGTATCTTGTAACAATGAAATAAGTTGTTTATCAATTGATTCTCATCACACTTCATCTTCAATAACATCAACTAACAAATAACTTCAAACACAAGATAAGACTTTTCCTAATTTTAAGTTACTTTTATTTCAAATTTCATCAATTTCCGTTAGAATGCTGCAGCTGAGGTAATTATTCGTCATTGAATTCAGATATTAGATAATGCTAATGAGTATCTAAAAGTACAAAGCTATCTTTATATGTGTATTGCTTCAAAATTAATAAGCCTACTTACGCGTCATAGCAGTGGAGGGGGTGAGTCCAGGTGCTGGTGACTCCAGTCGGGGAGAAGACTCCCTTGACGCAGGCCCAGTGTCGCAGTCGTCTTCGCCTACTGTGTGTTTAGACGAGATAGTTGTAATTGTGTGTTCGATTATATAGTAATTTTACCTCTCTCCATGAGAACCTGAGAACCTCTTAATTTGTAAAAATACAGAATGCAGTCATGTCAGTGCACAAATTGGTATATAATAAATGCAGAGCCAAAAAACAAAATTAATTTTACAAATTGAGCTTATACTGATTATTTACTTTAGTTGTAAGTATTTAATAAAATAAAAAATCCCGAAAAATTTTACGGCTACATGAATAACATTTCTTACCTTTATCATCAGACACAGGCTTAGAAAACAGCATATCATCGTCGGCTGCATCCACACCGAGCCAATTTTCAGCGTTGTGTATCGCTATGAGATCCCTGACTAGTTCCTCGTCGGTTTTTCCACCAGTATCTCCGCCTTTACCCCTCAATGGCCCAAACACTGGGTGGTTGTATAGAGGATCATTGACCACAGGGTAACCTGTGACATGTAAAAAAACATTTTATATTGATAATGAGCAGTAAATGTGGAACAAACTTTTTGTTTAAAATATTCCAACATACTCCACAATGGGACCATATTAACATCAAAACAAACCTAAATACTGCAGATGCACCCTAATCTGATGCATTCTTCCGGTCTTCGGCCGGCACAGCACCACACTTGTGTTGGTTGCTAGGTTGTAGCCTAGGCGCTTGAAAATTGTCGAACAATCCTTTCCCTTTGGCGACACTTTGCATACGCCGATCTTGTAGCTCACCACTTCAATAGGTTCTTGGCATTCAATCTCCTCACTAATAAAATTGAAAATTAAATAATAACATTTTGGAAATACACCCGTCGTAAAGACCCAATACACAGTCGTCACAAATAACAAATGCTTCCATTATAATAGACTAGACCTATAAAAATTGTTCGGATTTGAAATCGCATTAGTCACACAGAATGGCTACGCTATAGCTATGGTTGGCCTAAAATGGCTCATACTCAGTAGTGAGTTCAAATTAAATTAATAAATTGATAACGATGATCACACTAGACTGAAATACGTCTCCTACATATATTTTACAAAATATTGTCCAAATAAAACTAACGGTTTTATATTGTTCTCTCTTTGGGAATCTGGGTTCACATTCATTTTGGCTTATAGAACATGCTCCTTGGATGAGCTTTTATTGTTTATAATGGAAACATTATCTGTTCGTAAAAATTCTGTAACATTTCGTCTCGTTCTACCAAAGTTGATTTTTATATGTTAATGCAAGTCAATGAACTATCCAATTGATTCCATAATACACAATGAAAGTCAAAATAAGGGATCTTTTAGGAAAAATTCCCATATTTCTTTAAATAAATATTGGCTTCAGTAAGTAGAGTACGTCAGTGAATTTGCTTTTGGTATTGACGGAGCTTTAAAGGTCTTTTTAGTTTAGTTTGCTTTTACTTTCTGAAAATTACTTGTTGGATAGAAAAAAAATATATATTTTTTCTTTATCTTGGCAACTCCATATTGTTATATATTCATGGCAATTATATGTCATCGTAGATACGAATGTCTACTACAGCTACCTATTGTTAGGAATGCGTGTTAGGTATTTGAATTTATTCATAAATATATGCAGGTTTCCTTACGGTACTAACCTGTACCTTGAAGCTCGTTGTGCGATCATTGCACGTTAAATTTCGAAGAAATGGGTATACACTTTGAACCTCAAATTTTTTCATTGCAGGTATCATCACGGCTCAACTTACATATAGATTCAAGGTAAACATACACTAAATTGAACTTTTATAAATTTCTTATAAGATTTTTTTGGGTTATGTTAAAAGCAATCAATATAATACACTTACTCGGGAAACACACCATCGACCCTGCAGACATACTCTTTCTGTACTTGTCTGTTCCTGATTTGATGTTCCATTTGCCTTGCCTTCTTTGGACTCCTTCCAAATAGAAGTAAGCCTATAAACACACATTTTATTATAATACGGCACTAAATTTAAAACAAACTCTTCGTCTAATTACTTAAAAGCAGTGCCATTAAACCGGTGAATATATTTAAATCTATCAGTGACATACGTACATACTTGTACAACTTTATGTATACATTATGATAAACACGTCTTGTAAATATTTGCTGTGGACAGTGATCAAATCTTCGCAAAGAATGCAGATCAGTAGCGGACTAATGTGCTATTTGTAGAACACATTCCAGTCCAATAGTCTTAGAGTTTTTACACCTTGGATATGGTTTAATAGGCAGTTAAAAGCTAAAAATTCTAATAAATATATTCCGCCAGGTACGAGGTTGGAATAATATCATCATCAATCATAAAATAAACGTTAGCTCGGTTCGTTGAATGATTATCTAGATGATCTCACCTGACGTTAGCCTGTCCAGTCTGTGTATAGTCCTCAAATTTTTCAAGTTATATTCCTTGGCGAGTATGAAAACGACCGTGTTGTGCCTGTATCGGCCGCAAGGGTGTACCTGGTGGATAATACTTAATTTCTATACCGAAATACATAACAATACTAGAAACATATATTTTTCCAAATTAAAAATGTAATTTAATGAAATATACATAAAAATCATTGAATGCTTATTACGGCAATTACATTAATTATATATTTTAAAATTAATTTAGTTACTTTAGGTTTAATTACTAATTAAAGAAATTTAAAGTTAAGTACTATAATAATAAAACAAATCATGGCAGTGATAACGCAAGCAAGAATGATGAGGATGAGAAAGTTTATGTAATGGATCTCACACTAGTTTGCAAAGATGTTTTTTCCACTCATGTAAAGTCAAACGATAGAGACCAAACTGTTTTTGATATAATATAAACACCCCCATATCACCCAATTTAAAGAAGGACCATGCAGGAGGAAGAGTTATTATATATAAAAAAAAAATAATTGTAGTTGTAGTGGTGTCATGTCAGAACAAAAGGATCAAATTTTTAGACATTCAGTAACAAGTTATTTGCTTCTGATATAACCAGATGCATTCAATTGATCTAATGAGTCGAAAAAATCTGAATTCTGAACCTTAAAATCATTTTCTAGTAATATTATCAATGTCATAACATAACACCGCATTGTGTTAAATATAATGCAACTATATAGTAACAGTTATAAGGTTTTGTTGCCACTTTCGTGTGGTGATTGTCGACGAGACTGCATTTCAGTACCGTTTGGGGTATTTACAGTCTCAAACTTTTGCGAAGATCACAATCTTACATCAGACTCTGATGTTGAACTTTGTTTTGAAACCGAGAAAATTTTCTGTTCAACACGCGGAGTTCTACCTATCTCTTGGTTCGTCGGATTTATGTTCTTTTTTCGCATTACTTTTGGAGTGGAACTCCGAGGAAAGATATATTTTTACTTTGGCACAATGTCTTCAAATGTTGCTATTCATTCTAAAACTTCATTTACTTCTACTGAAAGTGTAGTGTTTTCGAGGACTGTTTTTACTTCACTTTCTATTTTCAGGTTTCAGGTATACAGACTGAGCGCCAGTGACAAGCGACAGCGATGTTGCAACTTTGACATTTTGGACCATGAAAGGACATTTATACAATTAACCTTTTCTATCATAATTGATAGATATAGTCCACAGGTTTTACCATTAGAAAGGATAGAACCGAGATATGTAAATTACATTCAATTAATTTAGTTCTTCAATAGTTTTGAAACCTCGACTGCTTCAGAAGGGGGAATCCTCTTTAATCAAAAAATTTGCCGAAAAATAACATTCGTTCAAGAACTCTTTGGTTAACTTAACTCCTTTTCTTAGGAATTTCTCGGGTTCTAAACTAATACATCAGAGTCTGACACATTGACAGTATGGTCCCAACGCAGACTCACCGGCAGAGAGCAAGGCTTGTCAAGCACGAGTAGTTCCTCATCCACGTGTATGATTCGCAAGGGACTAGCGAGCACTGGAGTCTCGTGCCTGGCCCACCACGGACATATTGTTCATTATGTTTATATGTATACATTGATGATGCTATTGTCTTTGGGAGCAGTTTATTCAAAATACCTACAATACTGTAGGTATTTGGATCTTAGGAAGTAATAATTGTTTGTTTTCTTTCCATGAGACATTAATGGGAAGTGATACATCGAAAAATTTTTGAATTCTCATGGTGAATGGTTGAATTTAATCCAATTGTCTTCCTAATAATATCCCTTATCCTAAGATATTTTGGTAAAATAGAAAGTACTTCCGTTGTATGAAAACCTTCGCCTCATAAAAGAATCAGATAGAATCGAAAGTAAATCCATTCGACGAGGGCACCAAACTGGATATTGTCGAAAAGTATCATCGGGATAATGTCGAAAGCTGGTCTAGATGCTTCGACAGTCCTATTAACATAATACATACCGGCGCTTTTCATTCACAATCCTTATCTAAGTATTGTTAACGATTTGTGCTGTATGAAATATATTGTATGGAATAAGGTTTTCTTTTGATCCATAGCATCTACTGACACGGAGTCTACTGAAATAGTCGACCACAGTGACAGTAAAGAAACGCCCAAACTCAATACCACATCGAAAATGGTCAATGAATTAGGGAAATTATATAAAGGCGCACAGTAAATAATTTATTTTTTAGTTTGCATGGAGTTATTAATATTGTTTATGGATTCAAACCCGCTGATTCAAAAGCGGAATAAACCTAAAACATAACATTATAATAATATATCCTCACGCCTTCACAAAAGGGTCCCTGAAGGGGTAGGCAGAGGTGTATAGCTGGTACCCACACACCCACTTTGCGCCAGAGATATATTTTAGGTAGATATGTTAATTGAAGTGTCATATTTTGTATTGAGAGAGTGTGTAATCTTTGTTAATTAAAATTATTGGTCGTTTAAAGCTATTTCACATAAAAAAATATCCATAGGTTTTTTTAATAGAACTGATTGATTGATTGTTGTCGCAATACTCATTGGTTTTAGCAAGTGCAAGAAACACATGGATGCGATAACATGATGTGATACAGTGAAAAAGTACTATTGTTTGTGGGCTCAAAGATGTGTAGATGATTAAAAATATTTATAAATATAATGCATAAAGTAAACGTATCAAAGCTGATAAATCTTAAACCAAAAACTTACCTTTGCATAAATCCTAAAAGCATTTTAAATACGACAAGAGTTACAGAGTAATGTGATTAAGGAAAAGGCAATTATTTAATAAAACGTTAAGCCTAAATGACTCTTAAGAGCTGACAGGCGGAACAAAGTGAACGAACAGTAATTGTAAATTTTTAAGCTTGTATTTTTAGAGTATGAATTGTACTGAGCAAAAATTTTATAGCTCTTATTCGAATGGTTTTCGTGCTTTATCTAATTCAATCGTTTGATAAAATCGCGACGAGATCGTGCCGTGGAAATATTTTTAATAAAGGCATGTAAAAATACCCGAAATTGAAAATGTACTGGGCGCTGTAATAATTTACTTTTTATAAAAAACAAAAAAATATCTACCGACTGGATGTCCCACCCAGATGCTTTTTGTGAAAATTTTAAATATTTCTGGTTCATGAGCATCTTGCCTACGGGATTCAATTGTCTAAACCATACTCAAATCCAGGGACCAAAGGAAACACAAAAAAAAATCTAATTTGGCCGAGCTGTTCCGAAGCTTGCGTACGATAATAGTTCTCTTGTTTTATATGTATTTTTTTCTATAATAATATGTTTCAATACTGATTATAAAGACAACGTTGTCATCTCAGCATAAATCCGTTTTTCACACACACATACTTATGCTACGCAATCTATGCAATGCATAACTTGAACCGATTTTACTATACATACTGGGCTAATAAGGTGGCATCTAGAACTACGGCTTAACGTAATCGGTTCCTTTCGTAATTAAAGACTAAAGGCCAAGAGCGCGTCAGGCCACGCGCAATGTATCTATATATGTTACCGTTTTTTTTATTTTACCGTAAATACGAACGCGTTCTTAGCATGTGCCCAACTACGTTTTAAAAAGCTATCTAGCAATATGCAACAAAACAGGAAACGCGACATTGCTTATTTTAGAACTTTGTTGGCGTCATACCAAATTACTGCTCTATAGCACCAAGTGCTTCTGAGCTAGCCTGCGGACAGACGGACGGACAGACAGACATACGGACATGCCGAAAGTATAAGGTTCGTTGTTCGTAAGTTATCATGACCAACTACCCAAGAGAGAAGTTTAACATGGGTAACCGCGGGGCCCTGCTATACTATTATAGCAGGGCCCCGCTATAATTAATTTCAGTCAATTTCAATTAGTTTATTTCAGATTTTCAAATCCATAAATTAATAAATTAAATACAATAAAGTCTAGCGTACCTGTTCGAGACAAGGCAAATTATTCCTCGACACCCAACTTCATTGAAATCAAACTCTTAGCAGCAAAGTCTGGCGTCGCGTTTGATGTGAAGCCGCCGACTTACGATACGCCAGCACGGGTATTTTCGCAACAAATGATCTCAATATTTTACGGAACCTACTTCTGGACCCCCGTGAGAGATTTGCATCAATCAATGTAATGAGATGTAATAATTTAAGTGACATACATAAAATATGAGTCCTTTGATGCAGCTGCTGAACTAAATGACTATTGCATTTTTGTTGATCTTTTGAGAAAACAATTGACATTGCGGTGCTTATTATGAAATTTCAATATAAATATTATTACGCCGATGCCTTCATGTCAACATTCATCATAAATTTAAACGACAGATATAATGTAATTTTTGTTTAAATTCCATCTTGGGCGGAAGCAAAATACTTCGCATTGAAGCTTGTATTTTTTAATGAATATTCAGCCGTGGTTTGAGTAGTTCCCTGCAACACAAATATTACAAGTTCGAATACCGACTGTTCCAATGAGTTTTTCTGAACTAGTACAGTGATTAATCACACCTCGAGCTTTAAATCTCGATTTTCTCAACTGAAAGGCGTAGTATGTATAGTCGTGCTTGAGTAACGGCGATGGAGTCGCCATCTTTATCGTTAGCACCTAAAAGATAACTCCGGCCTATACACCTCTGCCTACTCCTTCCGGGACCCTTATGGGAAGGCAGAAGATATATACATATATGTATATGTAAACTACTACATAGTTACTAGTACGCTTCAATTTTACCGATATCTTAGCATCCAACTCTCCAAGTAAATCTCAACCAACAACCATTGTAGCAACTGGGCGTCAAATAGTTTCCGTACGTGGGCAAATAGTTTGATATACAATAATAGCGGCTATGAAACATAGTTTAGAAATGTCGAAGACAGTCGCAACTGAGACGAACAAGAGTATTCTAATGGGGTTATATACGGCACAGTTTTAGAGGTATATGTATTATCTATGTATAATGCCTTTCAATAAGTGTCCCCAAGTTTCAATGGATATACAAAGTCCCTTACAGGGTAGGCATAGAATATAGAGCGCCAGTTCTCTCTAGACTTACATACCTCTTTCCCTTCGTCCACATTCATCAGTCTTTTAATATATGCTCGTCAGTTTCGAGTACTCTTGACGTTCCCGTCCATGAGCGTCCGATCGATTTGATATATATCTACGTATATATACGTCTGAAAAATAGCAAGTTCGACGCCATTTCTTAAACACGATTACATGCTTTTGAATCGTTTATTAAACGTCTGCAGATTTCCTCACGACTTTAACATTTACCTTAAATAAGGTATATAGATAAATTACATTGTTCTTACTTGTGAAAATTTTGTAATGTGTTCCTATATAAAATAAAATAAAATTTGGCACACCGATAAATTAATTGGCTTATTCCAGAATAAAATCTAGAATGGAGTAGACTACAGTCAGTCTACCGATGAAATCAAATTGTAGGGAGTCGAATGTAGGTACGAAATTAAATTGACAAAAAGAATGGGGGGGAGGGGGGCAAAGCTAGTAAAAAAAAAGTGTGTGTCAGCTCCGACGCACGACTGGAGTTTACTCCTTACGAACGATTATAAAATAAATAGATTAGTTAATAAGGGTAAATGAATGTATTTCTTATATTACTTAGAGTATGCATGACACATCTATAGATTGATTTTTATTCATTGAGTAATTTTCTCAATTTTGAAATAAATATCAATTGATATAAATTTATATTTATATCAATTATAAATAAAATATAAAATTTACGATAAAACCTCCGCAAGTTGACAGTTGTTGTAGGTTAATATCAGGTTAATACAATATGCAATTGAAAGTAAATATTAAAATTAATTACATCGCCATTCTGTTATTCTCGTTGCCATGGAGAGAACGAGAGCACCAAAAACGTAACGCTGTCATTCATCAGTAGATTTTACCTCTCATATTTTTCTCATACCGGGCGCCTTATATATGAAAATCGATTCTTAAGGAGTAAACTCCAAAAATCTAAATCACAATATTTAATTTCACATAGGCCTAGACGGGCACTTATAAAACGTCGAAAAAGTGCACGGTTCGGGTTGGTCGTTTCCATGAAGAAGAACCGGCAAGAAACTCTAGTTATATATTTAAATATATAACCATCGTTATATTTATAACTAGTCTTATATATTTAAATGTATGTGTTTAAATTCTGATTGTAACTAAGCCGCTGTTGCAATTAAATGATGCAAATGCCATATCAAGTTGATGACAGCAATAGAGCTAAATGTGGAATAAGATTTTTGTACACATATACGGGAGATGAATTCCACATTACACCATACACCCACGCTATGAATTGAAGTTGATTTCAAAGGGATTTTGCTCAAAGGCTTCGTTTGTGTAATGCAATCTCTGTCGTACTGTTAATTAATTAATTTATGCATAAAATGGCCGCACTATCTGAGTGGCTGTCACCACGAAACGAACTCACGAACTGTGAAACTGATTATTTAAAGGCGTAAATGAAACATAAATTTCGTATATTAGATTCGTTTGTATGCCAATCAATTGATTATTATTAAATATAGTAAGAGCCGTGTTGGCCGTGTGGTTCGAGTAGTTCCTGCGACACAAAGATCGCAAGTTCGAATCCCGACTGTACCAATGAGTTTTTCTGAACTTAAGCACAGTGATCAGTCACACCACGAGTTTTACTGTGAAGGAAAACATCGAGAGGAAACCTGCATACGTCTGAGAAGCAATTCAAAGGCGTATGTATAGTTGTGCTTGAGTAATGGCGATAGACTCTCCATCTGTAACGTTGCCACCTAGAATATATCTCTGGCGGAAAGTGTGTGTGGGTACTACCTATACAACTCAGCCTACATTTTTGTGGAACCTTATGGGAAGGCGTGAGGATATATATAATCGCTTCGAAAAATGTGCGGAGTAACGATTTTAGATCGAGTCCGCAATGAAGAGATTTGCAAATCAACTGGCGTGAATGAGGGCGTGATTGTAAAGATGAAGAAAGGCATGTTACGTTGGTTTGGACACATAGAAAGGATGAGCGAAGAAAGATTGACGAAACAGATATACAAAGCAAAAGTGTGTGCAAGAAGAGGCAGAGGAAGGCCACGTTCCAACTACCTGGATCAAATCGATCGGACTCTCAAGGACGGGAACGTTAAGAGTACTCGAAACCGACGAGCATGTATGAAGAGACTGATGAACGTGGACGAAGCGAAAGAGGTATGTAAGTCTAGAGAGAACTGGCGCTCTATACTCTCTGCCTACCCCGCTAGGGACTTGGCGTGATGATATGTATGTATGTATGTATATGTATATATTTATATTATATATTATATATATTGTATATATATATATATATATATATATATATATATATATATATATATATATATAAAAGCTTTTAAAGGCAAAACTTGTCAAAAAGGTAACCTCAACTGAATCTCCAAAATAAAAATATTCTAATTAAGTTTCGTCCCTTAAGAGTATCCCATTAGGTATAAGTGAATGCTACGGGAAAAATCCATAGACCTGTCCGCTTTCATCTTAATTTACATGCAAAACACTAACGCCGATTCCCATTCCCTTACTCCTAAAAGCCGATATGAAAGCGTTCGCAATATTAGACGTCTTCCATCATGCCGCTCCGGAATATTTCTTGCCAAAGGTACCGCTTTACGTAAACGCAATGGACAGCGAGAGATGCTGTTAGCTTTTAGCACCAGAAAAGGGAAATTTAACGTAAAAGCCTACAATTTTTCATCGTACAATTGCACTCGAGTCAGAATTAAATTAGTACTACGTTTCAGCTCCTTGAGGTTTTTCACTTGCTTTAACATTTTCCATCTGCAAATTGCCATTTTCCTTAAACCTCCAATAAATGGAGAAATATAGCCGTTAAGATTGTTATGTATATAGCCAAGTATGTATTAGACACAGATCATGCAATTAAGAGGGTCATACAAAATGTGGTGGATGTTGTATGAAAGCGTACACATAATTTATGGCTGTCTCAATTGCCACTTACGGGGATAGAGGCCGGTTTGTTGACAACCACAATGTCCTCGTCGATATGAACGAGGTTGATGGGTTGGCTGGTGACCGGTACTTCGTGCCTGCAACGATACACACGTCAGGCTTCGCCAGTTGAGCCCCGGACCGTGAGCAAACAACTCAGAAAGCTGTTTATATTGACGACGTTCTTGTGTTTAGTATCGACTAAGAATTGCCCAGGGTCCGTCCAAACTATCAGTTCTCGTGACGTATGAAATAAAGATTAGAAAAAAAACGACAACAAATGAACATGCGTGAGCGAATGTACACTAGGAATCGTGACAAACACAATACCTTCACAACGGGACATGGCCGTGGACAAAGAAAGGGTAAAACCGCGACAGCAAACACTGTGTCAGAGTTGGAATACGGCCAACGTGTATGAGTGCACTCGCATGCTCATTCGGTGCTCGACTCTTTCAAAGAAGATTATAGTCGTGTTATAGAGTTCTAAATACAATTAGACCTGATGTTCAAACAAGCTTACGTTTACAAAGACGCCACATATTATTCATACGTTTGAAAATCCAAATTATAGCCTTGAAATTGTACAGAACGGAGTGTATAATAATAATAATATTAATGGAAGACAAAAAAGAAAATACGGTTAATATTTACATGGATACACCTTACAATTATATTGTTCGTGTATGTGTGTGTGTGTATTCATGTGTGTGTAAAATTCTTATGATATTTGAGCTCCACTAAGAGTGCTGTCTATAGTTGATGCTATCTACATTACCGCGGGAGGTATGTATACCTAGTATAAGAGGTTTTGATTACAATACCTGTGAACAACGTTGGCGAGAAGATCGTTGTGCTTCAACCTGTAGTCGGGGTCGACCCTCTCGTAGTTGACTGTAAGTGTACCAGCACGGATGCATCGCTCGTACTCAGCGGCGGGGTGAGCTCGGAACTCCCTTGCGAACACATCGAGGATCTTCTCACCGACCCATCGGCCTTTGGTGAACGTGGTGAATGTAAAGTAGTAGGGGTATACTTTCCTGAGGCCTGTAATATAATGCGTCTACTTAAGCAGGAGGAAACTACCCAAATGTATATACGTATATTATGCACCTGCAGAACACTTGATTTCATCCGTTGTTTTTTCCTTGAATAAAATATATTCTATGTGTTAATACAGCTAATCATCTATCTCCGTGCCAACTTTCAAACAATTTCCGTTCAGTTCTTGCATGAATTAGGAAAAAAATATCCTCATCCAAAATGTAGGTCATACTGTGGTTAATATCGACCAAAATAATTGTTTTTATAAACAGAGCAATCAATCAAAATTTGGTTACGCGTGTGACGTCACAAAACGACACTACACGTACACACCCACAGCTGTATACAGTAATGTAGGCAAATTGGAGGAGAACGGCAATGCGGGTGGATGGTGGATGACTCAGGCCATTAGGGTATAATGGATCGCTCCTGGCATTTATTACAACATGAAACAAAATTGGAAATAATCAGTGATTTGACATGTCAAGGGACCACAGGTCAGGTCAGGTTCTATTTTTAAAAATATACCTCCAAGGTTAATATTTTCCTTAACATATTTTTATCCAACTTTAGGTAGGTATTCTACATAAACGATGTTATTAAGCGTAAGGGTTGAAAGAGAGAGTATATCTTAAGTATTCTAGTGACCTTAGTATGCCGTAATTGATCATTAAGTGAATGTGTGTGTGTAAAAGATAACCCTGTTCCTATATACATACATACCGCTTTTCTTAAACTTGTATTTTTTTAACTAATCACAACTTATTCTGTCACTTGTAACATCTTTAACTGATATATATAAGTTTCTGTGATACAATAACTGAAATAAGGGCTTTAAATGTCCCAGGGTACTATAATTATGTATTGATCCTACAAGGAAAGTCCTACAAGGGTTGTAACAAAACCTATTTTACCTTGGTATAATTTTTTTTTTATTCAACAAGAGTGGCAAACAAGCATACGGCCCACCTGATGGGAAACGGTTACCGTAGCGTATTAACGCTCACGATACCTAAGTATCACTTGCGCGTTGCCACTCTGTGTTCAGAGAGTTATACAGTGTTGGCAACATAATAGGTCTAATCCCTCGGTTGCCAACACAATATAACAATCCTCCCCCCTCCCCAAGGAGCTCATTACTGGAAACCTCATTCACCACGTAGGAACACAACACAAAAAAATTTGTTATTTGGCTACGGACTTCTATAAGGTGGAGGTCCTGCCCCAGTCGGGCAGCACCAAATTCGAACGGAGAATCCGCTATGCCCTACCTCTCTTAACATTGTATTGAGATCAAAATATTTCTTTTACCTTTCCACAAGGTTCCCCGAAGGGGTAGACATAGATGTGAAGGTAGTACGCCGTCGTCGTTACTCAAGCAAGACTAGACACACATCTTTGAATTTCTAGTCAAACACGCAGGTTTCCGCCTGATGTTTTCCTTCCCCGTAAAGCTCATTCATGAAGCTCATTATCACCGTACTTAAGTTCAAAAAACCCATTGGTACTTCGGGTTTAAAAATATATAATCGCTTGGTTTATGTTATTTATATACAGCATCCCTCAAAGATATTGAAAATGTGAGTGGATGTCATACAATTGAGTGTTAAACTAATATCATCGAAAAAATATTGGAAGAAGCCAGAGAGCTCCGTTAAATGTGATTGCGGGCCATTTCCATTGGAGCAAGATTACATTTTTGATATTCACGTTAAAGAAATGACATCCGCTGAAAGCATACGCGATGATGTTTCGTATTAAAATAATGTTTACACATACTAATAAAACTGTGTAGGGGCCGTGTCTGCACTCACGTTATTCCGTGAAATATACATTATAAATTGAGGGTTGTTATCCGAATAAGCAATATTTACCTATCGGGGGTTGAACATGCTGTGCTGGTATTAAAATAGGGAATGGGGAATATTGGAACATATAGGAACGTACGAGGTTGGAAGTATAATAGAGAAGGAGGGAGGCCCAGTTATAATTAGACTTCAAAACCTCCTTCGCTTCAGGCTCCTAATAAATACATATTTATCTATACGAAATATAAAAAATATTTCTTGTCCAGAAATGATCATATATACGATAATGAAAACCATGATGACAGCCGTGGTGGCTGAGTGGTTCGAACTGCCTGCGACACATAGATCGCAAGCTCGAATCCCGACTGTACCAATGAGTGTTTATGAACTTGATTACACTGATTAGTCACACCACGAGCTTAACGGTGAAGGAAAACATCGAGAGGAAATTTGTATACGTCTGAGAAGCAATTCAGTTGCGTATGTATGTATAGTCGTGCTTGAGTAACGGCGTTGGACTCGCCATCTGTCACGTTGGCACCTAAAATATATCACTGTCAGCGAAATGGTGTGTGGGTACTACCTATTCATAAAACCACTGGGACTGGGCTGTTTCATATCATTGTTAATATTGAATCACTCACCATTTTCCATATAATACGAGGTCTCGTTGTAGCGGTCATCTGTAAAGCCGGGCCTTTTCGCTTTTAAGGCTTTTGTTTCCAGTTTTGCCTGAAACAAAAGATTCAATAGAGGCTGAAATATATTCACCATATTTTCTTCTTCTTCATATTATTATTTATAAAAGATAAATCTTTAGTTTCGACTCGAGGTAGAGGTCGAGATCGAGGACATATTTCGCCGGCTGTTTGGTCTAGTGGTTAGAGCTCCTGACTGCGAAACTTGAGGTCGCGGGTTCGAAATGTCCTATGTATTTGTATATATATATCTTGAAAATAAGTAAATATATCGTTGTCTAGTTACCATACAAGCTTTGCTTAATTTGGGACTTGTTCAACTTGTGTGAAATTGTACTTACTTACTACTTATTTTTTTATTTATTTTATATATATTCACGCCTTTCCTTATATATATTTTTTGTAACTGTGTAGACGATAAAGTTTAATTTTGTCACATTATTTTGTCGCATAACCTTTACTAATAAAAACTTGTCAGGAGAAAAAACGGCGAAAAAACTGCGTAATTTCTTTTTGCATTAGTTCCTTTTATAGAAATGCTTCAATGTCCCGCGAAAGAATCTCATCTCAGGCAGAGACAACAAAACTTCAAACGAAACAATTCAAAATATATCCTCCTGTACAATAATAGGTCGACGAAATATTTGTACGAAATTGTTCGCGGGAATCGCTTTAGAAAAAATTCGCGGAGACGCGCTCGGGTGGCGAAATGAGAAAAGTTTATTAGAGAAAACATCAAACAGTGTATACGCAAGGGTTTTGCGGTTTCTTTTGACAAGAGCAACAAATGATGCTTAACAGAAAATAATATAGAGCGCTCAATTTGTACTCGGCCGTAGAGGCCGAGTGGTTCGAGTAGTCGCATGCCTCACAAATATTGCAAGTCTGACTCCAGACACAGTACAGTGCAGTAATTAATCACACCACGAGCTATAAGGTAAAGCAAAACATTGAGAGAAAACCTGCATACTTTTCAGACTAAATTCTAAGACGTATATCTAACTTGAGAATCAGCGTATAAAATATCAAAGGGGATGCTATTAGTTTGACCTCAAAGAAAATCACATTATTTCAAATATTACAGTTATTACTTGTATCCCAGCTTTATACGTAACTTTTTAAAACAATAACACCGCGAAAAGGATTAACAATACATGACTGATTGATTGAAATATAAAAATGTTGAATATTAAAAATCGCAATCCAAATCGAGGCCTCGTAGGATTCGAATTATCAAAAAGTTTTTTCATCTCGATATTTGGAATGATCGTTGAATTTCTGTACTGGCATTGTCGGAGCTTTCCTAGATCCCATATGGGCTTATACTGTGATTGGTGCGATTACAGCGGCGCATTGTTCGAGATTAAAAATTAATTAACGTATTTTACTACGCGCTGTGGGGGACTCGTATGTACATATGTACTAGCTGTTTCCCGCGATATCACTCGCCAAAATTCAATTTAAATTCAGTAGATTTCCGTCTGAATTAAAACATGTCCTATGTATTATTCTAGCTAATAATCTATCTCTACGCCTAATTTCAACAAGCTACATCAAGCTATTTTTGCGTGAACGTGAAACCAACATCCTCAAAAACTTACGAATTCATAATACGTTATATAATTAGTCCTACTATTTAACATATCAGACAGAGGGAAGTGAACATGGTGTTAGCGGTCATCATCCATTTACTGACCTCGCGTTCGGATGTTTCCTTTCACACAATTATCATATACTCAGCAAAATTGCCAAGTAAGCATGACGATCAAATCAATCAAATCAAATCATAATATTTTTATTTCACATAAACCTAGATGGGCACTTATAAAACGACGAAAAAGGTGCACGGTTCGGGTTGGTCGTTTCCATGGAGAAGAACCGGCAAGAAACTCCATGGTTACTCTTCTCAAATCATTTGGTAACGGTACGGTAAGCGACTAACGTGAGACTTAGGGTCCTTGCAATACCTGAGTTTGTGTGTGGGTACTACACCTTTGCCTAGCCCTTCAAGGACCCTTTCAAATTAGGCGTGGAGACATGTATACAGTTAGAAAGAAAATACCTGTCAGTAGAAGAAACGGCGATACCCGATTTGTTTTAACGTTCTCTCCTTGTGGTAGCAAAATATTTAAATACGATCAATTGTAACCCTCGCATACGCATCCGCTTCTGGCACATCATCCATTATTGAGTATAAAACATACAACAGTTTATAATTAACTAGTTGTGCGCACAGATTGTCTGTTTGTAATTAAGAATGATTTATAGTCACAATTGTGTGTAATCCAGACTAAACTTCCGATTAGATGGATAGGTATAAATTTGTTCAAAACACGCCATTCAATGCGAGGAATTCAGTAGTTGTGGACGTATTTATGAACGCGATGAAACGTAAAGTATTAGACTAAATATTTAGTATCTAATACGTTACTGTGAGCCGTGGTGGCCGAGTGGTTCGACAGACAGTACCCATGACTTTTCCTGAACTTATGTACAGTGATTAGTCACACAGTAGAAAAGATCAAGCGGAAACCTGCATACGTTTGGGAAGAAATTCAAAGACGAACGTACAGTGGTGCTTGAGTAACGACGATGGACTTGCCATCTGTCACGCTGGCACCTAAAATATTTTTCTAGAGGAAAGTGAGTTTTGCTATTAGGGCCCCGAAGGGGACAGATACATATAGGTACAACTGGGATTCGTCTAGAATCCGATTTGAAAAAATAATTTGCGTTGAAAGTCCATTTATTGATGAATAGTCTATAGAATCTAGAATAAATAATCTATATATACATATTCTTTCTGTGCATGTATATAACTGAACTTTTTCTTAACGGCTTGACCGATTTTGAGGAAATTTTTTGTCCGATTCGAGAATAGTTTGATTGATGAATTATACCCGATAGATGGCGCTGCGATCGTGTTTCAGAAACTTAGTTTTATTTTACCCTAGCGAAGTTATAGTAAAAAATTAGGGGGAATATTATGGTTGTCGTCCTGTATCACTGGTATCAATATACGGCGCTAAAATCAGTAAAAAATTGAAAAAGTACGGGTCATATTTACCCAAAAACCCAGACCCGATATACTGTCCCCCTGTCTCACACTCGTGTGAGAAGGCTGAACTGCATCCATGCAAACTAAACTAAATCTTATTAACGCCGCCTAAAAGTTCAAAGTTGGACGTTGGATTTGCAAAAGCCAACGAAAACTGCACTGCTTCAACCCAAATAGCAATTGTTGTCAAGTGCCGAAACGGTTGTAGAGTAGTCCTTTAAAACGACTAATGTATTTAAATTAGGGTCGGGCATAATTCACTTTAGGGTTGCCAATTCAAAAAGTCCAGAGTGAAATATCTGCCTATCCCGTGAGGGGCTGATGAGAGTAATAATTCAGTTATTTGAGAGTGATATTACACTCTTTAAATATTATATAATAATAATAATATCTTCACGCCTTCTGACTAGGGGGGACCCTTGAAGAGGGGGAAGGGGTAGGCAGAAGTGTATAAGTATAAACATACCTACTTTTCGTCGGAGATACATTTTAGGTGCCAACGTAACAGATGGCGAGTCCGTCGCCGTTACTCAAGCACGATTATACATACGCCTTTGAATTTCTTCTCAAACGTATGCAGGTTATCTCTCGATGTTTTCAGTCACCGTAAAGCTCATGGTGTGTCTACTCACTGAACTTAAGTTCGGAAAAACTCATTGAAACAGTCTGGATTCGAACTTGCCAACTTTTGCGTTGCATGTGACTACTCGCAACCGGCCCAAAGTAAAGAGTAAAAAATAAATAAAAAATAAGGATGTGAAATATACTCGGCACAGCCCTACCTGTACCTACTCGTAAATTCATGTCACCCCCCACACAGCGAGGGGAGATAATGAAAACAAAATTTCCCCGCAATAGGGTCGACTCACGTAAAAATACGCTTAAAACAACAAATTGAACCTTTCTCGTTTATCTGGATGCATTCGTGTGGAAAACTTCGAATGTGTACTAATGATACGCTATGAGAATGACATATGAGTTTGAATCTCCTACTTTTTGCTCACATATAAAATAAAACGTAGCAGACCAACAACAATATCTTCTTAATACAAACTTATATATAACTAGCTGTACTTTGCCACGCTTCGCTGTGGATATGTGACTAATGCAAAAAATACATAAAAACAATCCTTGATGCGGATTATAGATCATGCAAAAATTTCAGCTCGATCGGTGCAGAACTTTTTGAGTTTTTTAAGCGTACACAAACCAACATAACATTTTTCTATATATAGAATATTTTTTGTACGTGTATTTATGATGTAACTGTTCTTAAAGGGTTGCCTGGATTGGCTGGATTTGAGTGGATCACAGGTCGGCCTGAAAATTATGAACAGTCGTACGCATGTCCCGTCCGTACAAAGTCGCCACAAAAATACCGTCATTAGGCATTTACTTTGACAGGCTTCCTAAATATATATATATATATATATATATATACTGCTATCTGCACACTGACAAGGTGTCCCAGAATGGGTAGGCAGACATGTATATGTAGAACCAACACTTTCCGCCAGAGATATATTTTAGATGTTAATGTGACTGATGGCGAGTCCGTCGCCGTTAATCAAGCCCGACTATACATACGCCTTTGAATATACTAAAATATATCTCTGGCAGGAAGTGAGTATGTGGGTAGATATACACCTCTGCTTGCGGCTTCGGGGACCCTTGTGGAAAGGCGTGAGGATATATTATTATTATATTGTGTTATAATGGAGGGGACAAGTATGTGTATGTATGTGCATGAGTTTTATGCGTTTGAAACCGCGGGAACAGCTAGTTAATCATAAATCTGAGGCGATTTGTGATCGCGTGATGGAAACTATTTGTTCTATAACGTGCCATATATGGCCGTAATGTGCTCGTTAGTGTAACGACTTCATTATGGACTATACAGGCTGATTTAGGTTACAACAACGCTACAGGATGTTTTACATTACGATTTGTGTGACAAGCATATTTATTACCTAAGCAATGAAGAGCCGTCGCGGCATAATTATATATAATAATATAATAATAAAATAATATTAATACTTAATAGGTATAATTATAATACTTATGGTTACACTTACGGTGAAGGAAAACATCGTGAGGAAACCTGCATACGTCTGAGAAGAAATTCAAAGGCGTATGTATAGTCGTGCTTGAGTAACGGCGATGTACTCGCCATCTGTCACGTTGGCACATAATATACCTCTGGCGGAAAGTGGGTGTGTGGGTATTACCTATACACCTCTGCCTACCCCTTCGGGGACCCTTGTGGGAAGGCGTGAGGATATATTATATATCGTTATTATATTATAATAATTATATAATATTATAATAATTATATAATATATAATATTATAATAATTATATAATATTATAATAATTATATAATATATAATATTATAATAATTATATAATATTATAATAATTATATAATATATAATATTATAATACTTAATAGGCATAATTATAATACTTATTAATGAAAGCATAAGTTTTCTTTCTACGCAGTATTGACTACAAAATATTTTTAAACTGTATGCCTACTTCATGCATTCAATAATACAATTACACAATTTCACTATTGTGCCTATCAAAACAATCAAAATTTTCAGGACAAGATGATACTTATCCAAATTTGTTTTTTATTTATTAACTAGATACAAAAAACTAACCAGTTAATTATAGCACTTAATCCTCGTATACACATTTCATTGTTTCGCCTTAAGCCGACAATAGCCGCTTTCATTCTTTAGCAAACACTTCGCAGGCTTGGGCCAATATAAGCCACAAATCTATATGCGCCGCAGCTAATATGTAATATCTTCACGCCTTCCCACAAGGGTCCGGCGACCCTAGTGATAGGCAGTAGATAGGCAGAAGTGGTAGGCAGAGGTGTGCGGGTAAACCCAGGCAACCCAATTTCTACCAGTGATATATATTTAAGGTGCAAACGTAACAGATAGCGCGAATTGACGGCCGTCTGGTCTAGTGGTTAGAGCTCCTGACTGCGAAACTTGAGGTCGCGGGTTCGAATCCCGCTGAGGGCAGATATTTGTGTGATGAATTACGAGTATTTGTGCCTTAGTCTTAGATGTCCTATGTATTTACGTGTATATCTATAAGTAAATATATCGTTGTCTAGTTACCATAACACAAGCTTTGCTGAATTTGGGACTAGGTCAATTTGTGTGGAATTGTCCCAAGGTATTTATTATATTTATATATATATATATATATATATATATACCCCTTTGATTTTTTTCTAAAACGTATGTAGGTTTCCTTTCGATTTTTTTTATAAGTGGGATAGATATTAAATATTTAAACATACAAAAACAACACATAGGAATACATACGTACCTTTTTCAAATCCTTGTTGATGTCAGTGTCATCTGCTTTCCTTTTCTCGCACGAGAGTATACAGTTCTTCCCGTTGTCCTTTTCACCCTGAAACAACGGAATATAATTGAAGATAAATAATTAAATACTAAGACGGTAAAGTGTCATGAGTGTCGGACACTCATGTACAGAAGTGAAAGTTGGGTATGGCAGAAGAAGCATGAAAGCCGAATAAATGCAGTTGAGATGAGAGCGTTAAGAAGTATGATAGGAGTTAAACTGAGTGACAGGATAAGAAATAGTGAGATAAGGAAACGTTGTGGTCTGAAAGAAGATGTAGTGACAAAAATTGGATTGTTTGGCCATGTCGAGAGAATGAATGAAGAACGATTGACGAAAAAAGTGTATAAGGCGAGTGTGGCAAAACTCTTGCAAAAATGTAAAGTATACGTGACAATGTACTTGAATTCAGAAATATTTATTGGTACAGTAGAAAATTGAACTTGCAACCTTGGTGTTGCATGTGAATACTTGAGCCACTCGCCCACCGCGTCTCTTTGCGTTTGTAAAAGAGACTTATCAACACGCGCGTGGCCAAGTTCCCACGGCACGTATCGATTTGCGTTTATGTGAAGTTAAGTGCCGTTGTTCGCGGTCATCCTTACCAATAATAATAAATAAAATTTAATATTTTGTTTTTATACAACAAGAGTGGCAAACAAGCATACGGCCCACCTGATGGGAAACGGTTACCGTAGCCTATTTACGCTCACGATACCGAAGTATCACTTGCGCGTTGCCACTCTGTGTTCGAAGAGTTATAGTGTGTTGGCAGCATAATGGGTTTAATCCCACTGCTTCCAAAACAATGTAACAATCCTCCCCCTCCCCAAGGAGCTCATTACTGGAAACCTTATTCACCGCGTAGGAACACAACACAAAAAAATGTGTTATTTGGCTACGGACTTCTATAAGGTGGAGGTCCTGCCCCAGTCGGGCAGCTCGAAATTCGAACGGGAAACCCGTTATGCCCTACCTCTCTTGGAAACCCGTTATGCCCTACCTCTCTTGGAAACCCGTTATGCCCTACCTCTCTTGGAAACCCGTTATGCCCTACCTCTCTTGGAAACCCGTTATGCCCTACCTCTCTTGGAAACCCGTTATGCCCTACCTCTCTTGGAAACCCGTTATGCCCTACCTCTCTTAATACTATTATTTATTGTGCCAATTTTCATTATCCCTGATCCTGATGTAGGTCTTCGAATCGTTTTTCCCTATAATTATTTTGTTTCATATGTTTGAACAATACCTATTAATATTATAAACGCGACAGTTTTTGTGTATGTTTGTTACTCACGCAAAAAATCTAATTATTTAGTATAGGGATCGATTATTGCGGAAAAAAAACCAATGGAAAAACATTTTTATTTCCGACTGAAACCGCGGGTCTCTGCTAGTATGTAGTATTGATAATTTAATTACACCTGGCACTCGTAACACATAGATAAAAGATATTTCATTACACGGCACACAGAGTTATTGCATTAATAAGGAATGTCATATCATCACGACCCTTACCTGAGCTGAGGTTGGGGAGGCGGGGACATACATGTAGTATAACTCTTAGCCACATCGAAGGCCTACTGACTACCAATTTATACAAATAAAAAACCTTGAGAGGTGTCAAGGGACACCCGGATGGAACGAAGTTCAAGAAGAACACGTCACTCACACAGGGGGTTATAAATATACAGCAAAAAAAAAGTGTCGTGACAAAAAGTGTCGTGACAACTTTTCGTAAGATTTTTTTCCGTCTAGGCCCCTTTCACAACGCGCGAAAAAAAGAAGTGTCGTGACAACTTTTCGTAAGATTTTTTTCCGTCTAGCCCCCTTTCACAACGCGCGATAAGGAACTTCGTTCTTATACAAATAAATACAAGTGGAGTGTCTGTTTGTAATATTAAAATATATAGGTACGGTACATATGCCGTATGTACCGTAATCGGCGTGATATGTATGTATGTACATATGCCAAAATAATTTTTTTTCTTGTTCCGGCTAATCTCTGAAAACGCTGGACCGATTTTGACGGGACTGTAACTGGTAGATAGCTGATGTAAAAAGGATTAACTTAAGCAACTTTTTTGTAAAATTCCACGCGGACGAAGTCACGGGCACAGCTAGTACTATTAATACCGAATACAGATAGTGCCATCCACGAAGACGCGCCAAACCAAATTCTATTTGAGGGGGTCGCGGGATGCGGTGATTATGTCCTGAGTCTATTAATTATAGTGTGCATGAGCACTCATAAGTAATCAGTGTGTACTTCAGGTGGTGTGACTAGACACTATTTAAGTTCAGGAAAACTCACTGGTACAGTCGATATACGAACTCGCGATCTCTGTGTCGCAGGCAACTACTCGAACCACTCGGCCACCACGGCTCTAGTTACTATTGAACTAACCAAATTGTACCATTTAAAAAAAAACGAGTGAACGCCTGAAAAACAGCGCTAACGTGAGCAGTGATCAAACATTCGCAATTAGCGCTTGAGAGAATAACAAACATTGATCTTGTTGATTGCGTACGGTGGCAGTGCGACAACGTCACTATGCACTGTGTTGTCAGTGTACTGACATGGTAAGTTATCTAGAGAACTTAGTGCATACTAACCTACAGATAATGCCGCCACCAAGACGCGCCCCACCAATTTCTAGTCGAGGGGGTCGCGGGATGCGAGGAGTATGACCAGAGTCCACTAATTATAGTGTGCGTGTGCAGTAGGTAATCAGTGTGTACCGACAATACTATACGACTAAATTAAAAAAAAATCCTCCTCGCTCTTGACCATTTCTTTTCTATTCAATAGCAAGTGCAGATGCTCCAAGTCTCAAAGCCTGTATGCAGCGTTAGTCAATGCGATACATTACTTATTTAGACTATTGTATCCTCTATTTCCACCATAACCTCTGTGTACGTGTTACACTACAAGGCTGACGAGCACTTTTACAATGATAAATCGATCCGTTACAGTTGTGCACTAAGTTATAAAGTATTTTGTCTTACCGACCAGTAGACCAGACCACCATAATGGTCACTAAATATAATAAACGCTAACAATATCTGAAACAAGGCATGAACGTAATAAAACATATTTGTACAGGGATTTTTTGACTAGTAGCTAACGAGGTCGAAACGACAGAAATAGCATTCACGAAGAAAAGCTTTAGAACGAATAATTACTTCACGCCTTCCCACGGAGGTCCCCGAAGGGGGGGCAGTATGTAGTAACACATCCTTTTTTCACCGCAGGTATGCTTAGGTGCCAATGTGACAGATGGCGAATCCATCGCCGTCTTCTCAAGCACGACTATTCAAGCATTGATAAGTAATCTTATAGCCCTGAGATAGTACCTCTGATGTGACGGCATTTGGGTGCGGCCTTTCTAGGACGGCGGTTCAACCCTGGGCGGATATTTCATACTTTAGAAGGTTTCCTAATAAATGTCCTTTGGCCATCATAAAAATTATTTTTGTAGGCGGAAATCGACAACTATGTCAGAAGACTTCCGATAAGACCAACCAACTAGCCAACGAGCATTCCTAGCTACAATGCATTTGAGGAAGGACGGTCAAGCTTTGCGTGAAAATCAAGAAAGAATCACGATAATGCGATTTGATACCAAATCACAAGCGTAAACACTAGAAAATCGAGTTTTATATCGAAATAACAATCGAATAACGTTTCAAATAATCGAATACAAGTCTATGGGGAACGTAACAGACAATTGAATCAAGAGGTCGAGTTCGCGATGCTTGACAAACGACTTGTGACTCGATTCCGCACACACGACTGTTGCAACTGTCTCGTTTGGAATAAAGAATAATATTTCAGGTTTCAAGCTCGGAATTCTACGATGTAATTTTATTTCTACTTATTATGACTGAAATTAAAGGATGAGAACTAAAAGAGTGTACTCGAAACTGACGAGCATGTATGAGTGTGGATGTAGCGAAAGAGTCTTTACAAGTAAGATTAGTAGTAGTAGTCTAGAGTACTCTAGAGAGAACTGACACTCTCTCTGCCCTACTCCTATTAAGTCTTCTTGATACCAGGTAAGTATGACTGAAGTACCTGTACTTAGGATTTCAATATCGTAGGTAATAATTATGATCCAACGGGAGCAATGATTGATTCGGGATTAATAGTATGTGTGTGTTCAAGTTTGTCATCTGTATGAACGGTATTGAATGCAGTTCAGTAAATACAAATCTATCCAGCCTTAACAGCGTGAGATGAAGAAAATGTATGAACATGTATAAATAATTCACCCTGACTTTCACATTTATAAAGTGAAGTGGCCGATTAGTTCGAGTAGTTGCCTGCAACACAAGGATTGCAAGTTCGAATCCAGACTTTACCAATGAGTTTTTCAAAATTTAGGTTGAGCGATGAGTCAGACTACGAACTTTACGGTGAAGGAAACATCGAGAGGAAATTATTTTATTGGATAATTAAGCCTTAATATACATTTCTACGAATAATACTTTTATCAGCCTTCCCACATACGTCTACAAAGAGGCAAGCATATTATAAGATACAACATTCCCTTTTTGAAGTATAATTTAAGAACAACGTAACAGATGGCTTACCGGCCGTCTCTCAACTTGGTCTAAAAATTATCTCTGTCGTTGCATGCGTCTATCGGATCCCCACAACGTTTACCTACACCGTCAAACTCATAGTACGAACAATTATTATGCATTGAGTACCCAAAAACTCATTGGTACAATAGTTTGAAGCATCAGTAAGTACACTTGTAATTTTAATACGATATTTTAGTACCGTTCGCTACAAAGCCATTATATTTCATACCACAAAGACATTCCTCCGTTTATATGCAAAAATAATGGCACAACTTTACCAATTATGTGTGTGAACACAGCGCATTTTATACGAGTTGTTTTTGGATCACAAATTTATATGAAGACATGGTGGTTATAAAGCCAGATAATAGGTGCGGCCATACTGAGGCGCGTGGCATGGCACGCGACATTAGACATAATATTGATGCGTATAAGTATAAGAATTGATTGCTCGCGGTGGTTCGTAGGGTCGTAAAACGTTGAGTAATTTGAGGTATTGTTTCATGGATAAATTTGTCGGTTCCTGGTTCTGTTTCCGTATAGAAAACGTTATATCGTACAACTTCGCATCGATGGTTTTTATAAGTTTTTTGTTCAATATGTAATTACCTAGCCTATTCTTATTTATATTTATATGAGTACTAGCTGCCCCGCCCAGCTTCGCCCGGATGAAAAAGCTAAACTTAAACTTCCTGAAACACGATCGCAGCGCCACCTATTGGGTCCAATTGTGATGTAACCTATCCTATCTTTTAAGTTGGATCATACTGCACACGGTGTTCAAATTTTATTAAAATCGGTTAAGTAGTATAAGAGTCCACCGCGGACAAATAACGTGACACGTAATTTATATATATTAAGATTAGGTTCATAGATGTCGCTGTACATATTTAGATCGCGCTATCAGAGCATATTTTTTAAACTGTATTCTTTCCTTCGAGTAAACGTGGATCACATCTAAAAGTATAATATAATCTAATTATAGTCTTTGATAACAAGAGAGTCTTATTCGAGCATGCTGAATGACTTAATCAACGAATGTTGTTAAAAGTTATAAATAAATGGCACACCGAAAAGATTACATCGGGCTATGATTGAACAGGCGAGCGATAAAATATTTGACAACAAAAACATCTTTCAATTTGACGTATATCGAGGCGACAATCTCTCAGGCACAAATTTACAATATAATTTCAATTCTTCCAAAGGTACATATCCTATATATGTACGTTTTCGTAGAAAACGTTCGTTCCTGCACGATGTTTTCATTCACCGTAAGACTTGATGACACAAATACACTAAACAAAATCTTGAAAACGAATCAAATTTTCATCAGTATTTACGAAAGCTCTATGATGTCTTTCCTTAATTAAGTTTGTTTTGTGTTTGTAGCAACTAAAATATATAAACACACGGAACGTTAAGTTACTTCAAACTTAACTACTTTACAAACGAATCTTCGATAAAATATTGGAAATGAAGCCGCGAATCGCCTTGGGTTGACCTCGATCAATACAGACCGCGTAGCTTGTAGCCGCCGTACGAGCCCGCTACGACAAGGTTACGAGTGTAGCCAGTGCTACGAGACTACGAGTCCCTGAACATACATACAGCGGAGGTTACAAATAGTAATTTCGAGAGTGGGTAATAGACATAATATTCTTCCTGAAATAAAATAAAAAACCCGTGTACTTATGTACGCGCGTGAGAAGTTATACTTCTTTGGCATCATTAAATAGTTTTTAATTGCATGCAAATAATTAATTACAATAAAAAAATAGTTTTTAATTGCACGCAAATAATTAATTACAATAAAAAATTACAATAGACATACATACATACATATCATCACGCCAAATCACTCACAGGGTAAGCAGTTAGAACGAGATGATAAATAAGAAAAAATTACAATAGACATACATACATACATATCATCACGCCAAATCACTCACAGGGTAAGCAGTTAGAACGAGATGATAAATAAAAAAACTGCATGTATACAGAATCTTTGTGTGTCCGCAGACATTATTGCGCTACAGGAGACTTGGCTTTTACCACACGAGATAGCACTACTAGGTAGTCTAGATTTTATGTTCGGTTATAGTGGGAAATCTGCTGTGGATACATCAACGGGGATATTGCGAGGACGACCTTACGGGGGCGTGGCCCTTCTATGGAGAAAAACGAAGTTCAAGAAGCACACGTCACTCACACGGGGGTTATAAATATACAGCAAAAAAATATTAAGTTCTTTCCAAACACTCCATTTAGAGTTTAGACAATGGTAACCGTTTCCCCTCACGTAGAGTCGTATCATCCTTTTATTGTCCATGATCTATCCGCGTATTGAGACATCAACCCAAGGTTATCCTGTTACTTTATACAGGCTTTGATACGATACAGTTTACTATCAAAGGTACTTTGTTAAAAGCGGGTGTATGGGAGTAAGGATGTATGTATGCCATACATACATCCATACATACATCCATACATACATCCATATATCCATCCATACATCCATACATCCATCCATACATCCATCCATACATCCATCCATACATCCATACATACATCCATACATACATCCATACATACATCCATAGATACATCCTTACTCCCATACACCCATACACCCGCTGTTGTGTGTTTGGACGTATGGATGTATGTATGGATGTATGTATGGATGCATGTATGGATGTATGTATGGATGTATGTATGGATGTATGGATGAATGTATGGATGTATGTATGGATGTAGGTATGGATGTATGGATGGATGTATGGATGGATGTATGGATGGATGTATGGATGTATGGATGGATATATGGATGTATGTATGGACACACGTCACTCACACGGGGGTTATAAATATACAGCAAAAAAAATTAAACACTAGATGGCACTGTTTTTCGAGACTTAATGAGCGGTTAAGCAGACGGCTTCATACTGTTAATTTTGTGTCACAGGTGCGCGCGCATCTTAAAATTTCACTCTCATCATTTTTTCATAACGCGCCTAAAGAAGTATAACTTCAAAAAAATACCTATTATTTTAATTATATAAGCCTAAGCAACATATTTATTCGTATACTGTAGTTGTTGAAAATGTTTACTCTTCCCTATAATCATCATTATCATGATCATTTAATTCACTGTCGCTACTGCTACGGTCCCATACAACATTTAAGTAAGTGAATGTAAGTGACAAATTTCTAAGTGAAAAATCGTTGCCGTAACCACGATATAAACTTACGCTCTGCCGACAATCGTCTCCTTCTCTGTCCTACTCATACTTCAAGCCTTGTTCATTCTTCTTTCCCTGTACAATCTATTCTTATTTGGAATGCACTCCCCCCGGAAATCAGGATGTGCAATAGCAGGGATACATTTAAAGCAAAAGTGAAGCAATACTACTACCGCCAAGTAGAAACAGAGTAATATTTATGTGTAATATATAATATGTATTATTATTTATGTATATAATTTTATTTATATATATATGTGTATATAGATTTATTATATATATATATATATATATATATATATATATATATATATTATATTAGATGTATGATATTATTGTATGTTATATATGGCATTTTATATATGTAAATTAAATAAAACATATAGGAATTTTATATTTCCCTATTGTAAATATCTTTTAGCCTGCCATGAATATCTCTGCACCACCCAAAGGTTAACTGGTAGAGAATGCCTTCGGCATTAAGTTCGCCTTTGCAATAATGTTTGCAGGAAGTTTTAATAAAAAAAAAATTGTGTGTGTCAGCTCCGACGCACGACTGGAGTTTACTCCTTAAGTACGATTGTCTAAACATACGCAAAAAGAGTTTATCCAACTGAAAATAAGATTAATACCATATGAAAGGGTAAATTAACAAATGAATGAAAATAATCTTTATATATATAATTCTTCTGTGAGTGTGTATGTCACTGAACTCCTCCTAAACGCCTGGACCGATTTTAATGAAATTTTTTGTGTGTGTTCAAGGGGATCTGGGAATGGTTTAGATTCACAATTGGACCCGATAGGTGGCGCCACCATCTTTTGTTTTCCACCCGAGCGAAGCTGGGCGGGACCACTAGTATACATATATAAATATATATTTATTCATTTTATATACATTTATTATAACTAATGGGCGAAATATTTCACATTAAACTTTTCACAATAGTCAATTTCAGATGTGCACAAATATTTCATTAGGAATGTTGATAAATAAGTAGTAAAACTATCGTAAAAATCGGATTATCGATATCGATACTTTATTGACTACACCCTCGCACTGGTTGAGTAGCGCGAAACTGATGCAATTTTCTAGAAAGTTCTTTAACTATTATTACAGATAAAATTCGATCTTATTGCCCTTACATAAGATTGATTTTTGTATTGTACAATTTAAAAAAAATTGACATAAAACAAAATTAACGTAATAAAATAAAATTTTATTAAATAACACTTCCCGATGATAGGAAATGCCACTATTAGCTAGATTTTTGTCCGGCTAGCATTCCTGCACTCAAGAATGGAGCAATACGGCATATCTGCACTTGTTTTTCAAACTTATTGAAAGCGGATTGTACAACTGTCACACACAAGCGGCGGCGGCGTACTGAGCGCGGTTGGTCACAACCAAATTAGAAAGTTGCGCACCATAGGTGCGCACCAAAAACGTAACGAGGTCATTCATCAGTAGATTTTACCTCTCATATTTTTCTCATACCGGGCGCCTTATATATGAAAATCGATTCTTAAGGAGTAAACTCCAAAAAAAAATATATATTTATTTCGAATAGGTACCGCAGAAGATTATATCGAAAATCGGCTCGATCTATCACAAGCGATTGATTATCCCACAAACTTTTCAATGTTGACAAATTTGAAGCTCCGTGTTAAACAATCTGGGTGCGCGCGCTTATTAATTCTCTTATCGGTGCAATGATTAATTAATGGCGCCTGTTGGGCGAAACTTCTGGAGATTGGTGGGTTGCTATTAGGTTTTGTCAGGCGCTTACCTAAACGCAAACTTAAGTTACCGTAATTTGTTCATAACTTGAAAGTCCTCAAGCTTAAGCTTTAAATATATAATACTTTAAAGTATGAATGTGGATGAAGCGAAAGAGGTATGTAAACCTAGAGAGAACTGGCGCTCTATTCTCTCTGCCTACCCCGTTAGGGACTCGGCTTGATGATATGTATGTATGTATGTACTTAAAATAATCGTAAACGGCTGGACCGATTTTAATGAAATTTACTGTGTGTCTTCAGGTGGATTCGATAATGGATTAGATTTAAAATTAGATCCGAAAGGTGGCGCTGTGATCGTGTTTCAGGAAATCGCGATGTATTCTCTATATCTATTTTTTCACCCGAGCGAAGCTGGGCGGAACAACTAATATAAATATACAGTCTCAGAGTCCGCGGAAAGACACAGTATGAGACCTTCTCCCCAAGTTTTTTCGATGTTTTGATTCAGTCTGTCTCTCGTTAAAGTTAGCCAGCCTACAGTTCTGGTTCTAGATCAATAGACGAGTCTCCGTGGAGTCCCGCCCACCCTTTGAGGGACCCGGCGTGATGAGATAAATGAATGGTGTTAAAAAAAAGCTTATTGAGACGTAACGTTGCAGAGTGAAATCATTACGGACAATAGAAATACAATAAAAAGATTGCACGTGACGGGAATACATATTTGGAAGAGGCCGTAATGTCGTCCATTCCGTTGCTATTGTTATTTCTGGCACCGCCCTTGGCCGGGGAATTGGACTTGTTGAGCATTGTGAACAATAAAACTGGTTTAATCTGCTCTTAATCCAGTTTAATCTGCATATCTTGTTTTGATACATTTTGATAGGATTTGGGATATTAATATAATAATATTAAAATTTTGCCATCGTGGCCTAGTGGTTCCAGTAACCGCCTGTAACACAAAGGGTGCAAGTTCGAATGCAGAGCGTATCAATGCGTTTTTCTGTACTTAAGTACAGTGATTAGTCACACCACGAGCTTTGATGAAGGAAAACATCAAGAAAAACCCTTATAGGAAGGCGTGAAGATACATTTTTGTAATAAAGAGGTATGTCAATCTTATGAGAACTGACCTACCCTCTTTGCATACTCCGTAAGGGACTGCGTGATGGTATGTATGTATAGGTAGGTATAATATATATATATATATATCCTCACGCCTTCCCACAAGGGCCCCCGAAGGGGTAGGCAGAGGTTATATAAGGAATACCCATACACCCACTTTCCGCCAGAGGTATATTAGGTGCCAACGTGACAGATGGCGAGTCCATCGCCGTTACTCCAGCACGACTATACATAATAATAATAATAATAATAATAAACAATATAGATGAAGCGAAATAGGTATGTAGTTACACTCCGTGGCTAGACTGTTGACTTGATGACTTGAGTTGTTATTCGAATTCTATCAATACATATTATAAATAAAATATAAATAATAATAAAAAAATATAAATAATTATTTTTATAGAAGAAAATTTGTGAGTTTTATTCGCTCCCCATTCACGCAAAAGCTACTAAGCGGAATATGATTTGGCGCAGAAATTAATTGTATTAGCCGGATTAGCACATATGATATATTTCGTTCCAGAAAAAGAGATATACTACAAATGAAATAAAATATTACGCGGGCGATGCCGCGGGGCTCGTCTAGTATAGATCAAATTATAAACTACAACCAGTAAAAGAGATTTACTTTTTGTTTCCTGTTACCTTTATTACTAAAGACTTAATTTATGGGAACACTGTACACGTGTTATAGCGACAGCTGTATTTTTTATACGAGATCTAATTTTATTATTAGACACTAACCCAAGGTTTCAATAGTTTCGACAGTGCAACGATAGGCGCATTCGCATGGTCATAATTTGCCAATTCTACCCACTCAATCGACCACTCGAGCGAATTGTCTTCACTGTTGTTGCTTTTTATGTTCGTGCACTTATCTACCTTCTAATGCATATAGAATTTCTGTTGTGAGAACCTAGTGTTTAGTCAAACTTAATATGAGTTTAAAAACACTAACAACCAAAACATTATTAACTCTGTATATTTCAATAAATAAATAAATAATAAAAAACTCAAGAACTTTATGTACGACATCCAATGCTGTGTTAGTTATCAGCGAATACGTCCGGTCGTATTCGAAGCTCACATTGGAAGTTGAAGTACGTTTTTCTTACTAAAAGCTTAAATACGAATTTTCAGATCCTTTCAGCCCTAATTCCAAGCTCTTTCAGATATTTTTGTGATTAAAAATTGTTTTAAACCTAAACCTAAACATTTTAAAGAAACCATTTAAATTAATAATCAAATTTACTACGGGGCCTATATAGAATTTTAACTCGCATCTGGCACGTTGTCTTCTAATACCCACCACACCTAATAGATACGTGCGTATGTGCGGCGAACACCTCTGCCTACCGCTTTTGAGATCCTTATGGACGACGTGAGATATTGGCCAAATCGAGACCAAAGATTGAAAATACATAGCTATTGGTGCTGTGCGCACAACGAAACAGACTATTTAACTCAAAGTGACTAGTGACGTTATTCGCCATCTGATCTTCTCGTAAAGCGTCGACCACATCAAAGGCCCAGCACAAGTTTTATGAGAACAGTTTGGTGAACAAACAAGCGGCCTATACGCGTCATTTAATTTGTTTCTTTAGCCCAACAAGTTTATGTGCGAAATCGCAATTGTTTGAATAGGTACAAAGATTCATATTCAGGTTTCCTCTCGATGTATTCTTTGTAGAATTCGTCGTATTACAACTGGACTTACGTTCGAGAAACTGATACTATCGGGATCCGAACTTGTAATAAGACGAACTACTCGAAAATCACTCGGTCACCACGGTTTTGTCCATGTTATTTATTATTATAAAACCCAACTTCCCCCAATGCTCTGGTATTCTTCACGCTATGCAAATAAAAGGGCACAATTTCACTAAAAGCATCTTTAAGAATAGTATATTGTGTAAATTATGTCTGTGCTTAGGTTATTTTTACATGCAATAAATGTATTTGATTTGATTTGATTTCAAAAGAGAAGATTTCTCTTCTTCCACAATCATCAATATGTCCTCATATACATATCTGTCGGATGCGAGCACTAACGCCAGCAAACTAGATCAAACTGACACGGAGTGAGTTTAAGCGTAGCTTACTTCTTCATATCCTTCAGGCACATAGCAGTGTGTTAATTATATTATCATTAAACACATACATCATAAATCACAATACAAGCTGAACCTCAACAAAATTTTACGAGAAAAGTTACGAAACCCAAAACATCTGCCGTAACCACTCACAAAACAGTAGCCGTGAATATCCCACGTTTAGTGACATTAACTAAAAATTAACCCTGACACTGACACGTAAGTTAGCCAGTTTAGAGATACTCGATGACACACCATCGCGTGACTACGAGCCCCAAGCTGGTGTCAGCGGCGAGTATGGCGCGGCGCAAGTCGTGAGCGGATGCGATTTAACTCGATACTCAAGGACAGCTATATTCACTGAGGGATCTCAAGAATAATAATAATAAATACCTTTGGACAATTCCACACAAGTTGACATAATATCAAACCAGGCAAAGCGTGTACTTATACAGATGGATATGTGTATACATAGGACATCCAAAACTACTACTAAACATACAAAATACTCGTGTTCACATCACATAAATATTTGCTCAAAGCGGGCATCAAACACGCGATCTCGATCTTCTCAGTCAGGAGCTCTGACCGCTAGACCAGAAGGCCGTCAGATCCTGATGCCAACTAACTTGAAATTTCGAAAATTCGAAACTGAAAAAAAAAACACCCTAAAATGAACTAAGTACGTTCCTCTTGTAACTTACACACAAATCGTGACGAACGCTCATTACACACAGAAATAGGTTCTTCTGACATCCGATGCCAGTAATTTTGATAACCAGGTATCTAAGTTTGTTTCACAAATAGAAATGAAGTCATTGATACTAAAGTGAGTTTTACAGCGATAAATATTTCATGGATTAATGTTTGAAAACAAATTTAGAATGTCCTAGCGATCAAATTGATTCAGCCATCACTAATGTTAAAATGCGCAAGTGATACTTCGGTATTGTAAGCGTAAATAGGCTGCGGTAACAGTTGTCCATGGGGTGGGCCGTATGCTTGTTTGCCACTCTCGTTGTACAAAAAAACAATCTGAAGATATGGTAGGTCACAAAGGATGGAGCGTATTTTATAGCTTAACAGCTGTATTATATAGTTAACTTGTGAGAAAGTGAATTCACAATCAAAGACATGCCATTGCATTGCAACTTAGCAACTGATATCCACCCATGATCCTATCTCATACGTCACATTTTCGTTCCTTCTTAAATGACGTCTCAAAATTTGACTGATTGTTAAAGGCTTCAAAAAAGCTTAAAAATAAGGTGTTCAAAGACCAATAATAATATTGACGTTTTACACTTCGAAATTCAAATCCCCAACATTCGTCCCGTGAAACGTTTGTCATTTATTTGTGTAGCCACTGGCCAGTTATTTAATTCTATGTATTCGAGCGATGGGCAGAATGTTATTGGCATCGGCTCTTGGCCGACCGAAGTGTAACGCGATTAAATTGTATTGGCAAGGCCCATTGTTCTATACGGATAAACCAGGGGGTACTTTTTAAATCGGCCGAGTATTGTGGTAGTTTTCCTAAGCATTTGTAGTACAAAGATACGTGTTGTGTGTCGTGCAGAAGTAGAGTTTAAACTAGGACGAGTGGATTATTCCACTATCCAGCTATTAATAGGAAAACTAGTCGAGTTGATCCGCGAATCGATTTGATTTCGATGCACCAAAGTTTCATCGCAATCGCAGTGAATGCATGGATGATTCGCACGGTTGGCTTTTGGTATTGTTTCTATTTGTTATTCAATAACCACACAGAGTGTGCACAACGGCCATACGCCAAAATACATCGCCAATGGGAAAAAAAAATTAGAAGCACATCAAACTTCTCTTCCCCAGCATATGGTCAGGTAATTAAATGTATTTATTTATCTCTAGGTGCATTATCGTCTTTCCGATGAATAAATATTTATGTTAGGATAGGGCCGTGGTGGCCGAGTGGTTCGAGCATTTGTCTGCAACTCGTTCAGTGATTAGTTACATCACGAGCTTTACGGTGAATAAATAAATACCTCGGGACAATTCCACACAAATTTACCTAGTCCCCAATAAAGCAAAGCTTGTGTTATGGTAACTAGACAACGATATATTTACTTATATAGATAGATATATACATAAGTACATAGGACATCCAAGACTAAGGTACAATTACGCGACGGGATTCGCGACCCGCGACCTCAAGTTTCGCAGTCAGGACCTGTAACCACTAGACCAGACGGCCGTCTACAGTGTAGAAACCAATTTAGACGAAACCTGCATACGTTTGAGTAAAAAAGTAGTAATAACAATACACCTTTATCTTCGAGGGCTTCGTTAAAGTGTTGTGTTGTAGTAAATGTTGCTTTAATACCACTGTAGGTCATCAAATTAAACTGACTTAATACCTCTTTACGCTCGGGTATTTTCTCTCATTCGCACCTTTTAGAAGAAGAAATCTTTTTCTGAGAAGCAATAAATCGATATCAAAGCAAGTCTATTGCGCCCGTAAAATTGCCTTATGTCAAGGCAATCAAACGTATAAAGGTTGGTGTAGATCGGCGGAAAAGAGTTAACTAAAAAACGTAAGATTGGTAAGTCAAGTCGAGAGATGGCGTTGAAATCAAAATCTTTCACGAGGCTAAATTTATCTTGGGCGATAAAACGAAGAGTCGGGGTCCCTTGTAGGAAAATAGTATGATTTGAGAAAAAGAGTATCAAATCGAAAATTTAAAAACATACTTGAGTATCATCCCGCCCAGTCCCTCACGGGGCGGGCAGAGAGAGTAGAGAGCCAGTTCTCTTCGTACATATCTCTTTGGATTCGTCCGCATTCATTAATATCTTCGTACATAGTTAAGTGATTAAATAATACATACAATTGGTTCATATATGAGACCTTCGTAAAGATTTTTTTTTATAAAGATATGTAGGATTGATGTACGTTAACCCTACTTATACTATATATACGTAAGTTCGTCAGTATGTTTTGAATTTATTAAAAACTAACTTATGCCCGCGGCTTCGCCCGCGTGTAGTTCGAAAAAGTAGCTTATGTGCATCATACTTTAAATATTAGAATTTAGAATTTTCGAGATAAAAGAAATGTCCTATTCCTAGGTATAAGCTATCGCCATTTCAACTTTCAGCCAAATCGGTTCAGCCGTTTGGCCGTGAAAGATCCGCAAACATCCAAACTTACAAACTTTCACATTTATAATATTAGTAAGATTACCAAACCGAATTTGGATAAGATTTGGCACAAAGAAAGATTATCAGCTGCACTGACACATAAGATACGTTTTCCAGCAATCGACCAATGAAATCATATTATAGATGAGCTAAATCGCGGGGCTCAGCTAGCTAATAAAAAAACGCTCATAGCAAGCGCATTAATAGTTTCTCACAAGCAACAGCTAGGTATTAGTGTCGTCAGTCTATATTAGGACAAACACGTAACTAGGCAGACAAAGTATATTCCTATCCCGAAGTGCTCACCTGACCTATCAGGTTGGACGCTGGCCAGAGGCATTCTTGATTGATAGCTACTCATTCCAAAATCCTTTTACATTTTGCAATCGCAAATCGCAGCAACCTCCAAGTCTTTGGATAACAAATATTCAATGCTGGCAGTGCTTTATGATGTTGATTGTTCTCATTACGCGAAGTAGGTTCGTGGATATAATATAATATTCGATATAAAATCACGCCTTCCCACAAAGGTCCCCGAAGGGGTAGGCAGAGGTGTAATAGGTAATACCCCAAATTTCCCTACTAACCTACTTTCCGCCAGAGATATATTTTAGGTGCCAACGTGACAGATGGCGAGTCCATCGCCGTTACTTAAGAAAGCCTATGCATAAGCCTTTGAATTGCTTCTCAGACGTATGCAGGTTTCCGCTCGATGTTTTCCTTCACCGTAAAGCTCGTGGTGTGACTAATCACTGTACTTAAGTTCAGAAAAACTCATTGGTACAGTCGGGGTTCGAACTTGCAATCTTTGTGTTGCAAGTAACTATACTCTAACCACTACGACTCATCACAGCATCGATAGCAATAATTTTGCATATCCATTTCTGAGTTATAACCGAAAGTATATGAAAAAACCTTCGAATTGAGAAATTTTTCCCAATCCTCCACCTTATAGAAGTCCGTAGCCAAATAACACAATTTATTATGCTGTGTTCCTACGCAGTGAATAAGTTTTCTAGTAATGAGCTCCTTTGGGAGGGGGGAGGATTGGTATATTGGCAGCAGAGGGATTAGTCCAATTATGCTGCCAACACAGTATAACTCTCCGAAAATAGGGTGGCAACGCGCAAGTGATACTTTGGTATTGTAAGCGTAAATAGGCTGCGGTAACCGTTTTCCATCGGGTGGGCCGTATGCTTGTTTGCCACTCTAGTAATGTAAAAAAAATAATTGTGATGACTCTTAAAAACGACCGCCATCCTGCACCCAGCTTTACCTTTACAGCGATTGTGTAAAATGCCTAATGATGAATTTTTGCACCTAATGACCATTACAGTGAGTCCGTTTTTATGGCACAGGTCTCGATACCATGCAATCATATATGATAACAAAACCAATAAGAAAAATAATCACATAAAAATTATAGGTCCACGCAATTACAAGTATTATTTACTTTATTACGCTCATAAAATGTTCATTTAATTTGCGTAGAGGTGACATTAATACTGTAGGCATGCTAACTTAACGACATTTCTGTACATTTTAATGTGTATAAATATTCACCCTTTCCCACAAAAATTTCACGCCTTTAATTTTCTCTAACAATATCATATCATCACGCCGAGTCCCTAACGGGGTAGGCAGAGACTATAGAGCGCCAGTTCGCTCTAGACTTACATACCTCTTTCGCTTCGTCCACATTCATTACTCTTCATACATACTCGTCAGTTTCGAGTACTCTTGACGTTCCCGTCCTTGAGCGTTCGATCGATTCCAGTCCGATTGATCCAGATAGTTGGAACGTGGTCTCTTGCTCTAACAAAAGCTGCATATTTTGTTTGCCACTTTAAAAAATGTTTCCACCCAACGTTCCTCTTCATCGTAAAGCTCGTGGTGTTCATATCACAGTACATATGTTCAGAAGAAACCCTTAGGTATTAGACCACCGGGGCTATGGAGGAAGATCCTCCAGATTCATCAGTCTTTTGGTTCATGCCCCGGTTTCCAGACTCTTCCTTGATTGTCCGATCGATTAGATCTAGGTAGTTAGAACGTGGTCTTCCTCTGAATCTTCCACGCACTTTCGCATTTTAAAATACATATATGCAATTAAATATGTTAGTGAGCTCTTCTAAAGCCTTGGCAGCCCTGGACAATATAGGACCCCTAGGTAAAGTACTTCCACGGCATTAAACACGTGATTGGTCGATTCTTTATTTTCCGACGTCTCGTACTTTTAAGAGGTAACAAAATGTGTTTTATGTGAATGATGTATGGGATATAAATGAAAACAAAATTACTTGGCGTAAATTGTGTGGTCCAAGGTGGGCGAGTCAAGGTCAAATGAAGCGTCGAGTATTGACGCATGGTCTCAATGATGAGAGGGAGCGAGAGGATGATATTATTATTATTGTAAGTATACATAGTTAAATATATAATATACATATCGTCACTTTCAGTCTCTAACAGCGTAGACAGAGAGGTTAGAGCGCTTTTATCTACACAAAGTTTTATCTAGACTTGCAAACCTTTAAGTTATGTATCTGTATTCAAACTATAAAATTAATAACTTTAAATAATAAGTATTCAAGTAGACAGAATTGCCTCCTGTCACGTTGAATCGCGGGAATCACGGAATCCAAGGGCCGTCGTTAAATTTGCAACAGGCCCCGCTATATATATATGAAGTATATACAGTGAAACTTGGTTAAGTGGGACCTGGATAAGTGAGAAACCTCCATAACTGGAACTCATGCTGAGGTCCCAACACTTTGGCACTGAATTACCTCTGTTAGTGGGACGAGGTAAACCTCTATATCTGGGATTTGTTCTTTCGATTTATCATCATAGTTACCTCTATAACTGAGACAGCGAGTAAATTTTATATGCATAAACCTCTGTAACTGAGATAACATTGTTTGTTTACTCATTCTTATTCTACCCACAAATTCCACACGTAATTCCAAGTACGTAAGTACAAATTTTGAACTTCAATTACCTTCAGTTTTAGTTTCGCTTTACTATCATACAGATGTTTATTTGAAAAATGTCAAAACGAAAGCTAACTGTATAACCTGTATAACTGAAATAACCTGTATTCTCACCTCTATTAATGGAACCCTCTGTAAATGAGACAAATATTTATTTATACCTGTATATCTGAGACACTGGGTAAGTGGAATACCTCTATAAGTGAAACGACATTGCAGGTCCCTTGATGTCTCACTTAACCAGGTTTCACTGTACAAAGAAGGATAACTGCCGGAAATAAGGTGAATGGGGCCATGTCGGCGTTGATGGGCAGTAAAAGTCTGAGCAAGAATGCTCGAGTTGCTGTCCACAACGCGATATTGGTACCTACCTTATTGTATGGCAGCGAATCCTGGGTATGTCAGAGGAAGTATGAAAATAGCTTGAATGCAGTTGAGATGCGATCTCTTCGACGTAACGATATTAGATCGAATCCGCAATGAAGAGATTCGCAAATCAACTGGCGTGAATGAGGGCGTGATTGTAAAGATGAAGAAAGGCATGTTACGTTGGTTTGGACACATAGAAAGGATGAGTGAAGAAAGATTGACGAAACAGATATACAAAGCAAAAGTGTGTGCAAGAAGAGGCAGAGGAAGGTCACGTCCAACTACCTGGATCAAATAGATCGGACTCTCAAGGACGGGAACGTTAAGAGTACTCGAAACCGACGAGCATGTATGAAGAGACTGATGAATGTGGACAAAGCGAAAGAGGTATGTAAGTCTAGAGAGAACTGGCGCTCTATACTCTCTGCCTACCCCGTTAGGGACTTGGCGTGATGATATGTATGTAAGTATATACAAATGTATACATATAGAATACAGTGCAGGGCCAAATAACTACATTTGTTACTACTCCAATAAGTTACTATTCCAATAAGCATCTTTGGCCACATTTCGTGTATCAACTCGCAACTTTACATGGGACATCCCTGCAACAAAGAACCTCAGAGAGAGTCTCACCCGCTCATTCCTCATGTCTTAACGCGTATGGTACGACAAACATTTTACGAGAGAGTTCTCCATTTATGGAACAATGCGATATTAAACAAAAAATCATTACTGTAAACCTTTGCGGTTTACTGTCGAACATTCGTATACAATAAGCTTTTTGGCTTGAGCAGGTACTACGCGTAAGTTACTATCTTAAACGCGAATAGTACGTGAGTTATGACATAGTTTCTACCATACCTTTCAGCATAAGATATTTATATAATATGGTTTCAGAGCCGCAGTGGCCGAGTGACTTATCATACCTCAGAAGTCCCTCGTGATGAAATTCATACAAATGTAAAAAAAATTAAAGCCGATTGTGTAGTCACATCTAAGAGACCCGCCATCTATCGCGATAACAGCTATTTATTAGAGTAGGCAATAGTGTTCTCCGGCCCTCATTTCGCCGGAGGTATTTTTGCTAACGTAACAGGTGGCAAGTCCGTTGCCGTTTTTCAAGCACGACTATACATACGTAACTTTCTTTTTAATTTATTCTTAAACGTATATATTATGTTTCCTCTCGAAGTTTTCCTTACCACAACGCTCGTGATGTGATCAATCTGCTTAAGTTCAGAAAAACACGGTAGGTAGCCGAAAAGAGCTATCGAGAGTGAGATTCCAATAGTACGCGCAACTTAGTTAACAAAAGGTGATAACTCAACGAAACCACGAAATCAGTTTTTACTTTTAGTGGGAAAAAGAGTTATTATGTTTTAAACGAAATAAAAGATGTTCGATATACGACTCGCACCGTTCATCTAGATATCGGCTCCGCTTTTGGTATCCAAATGAGCACAGTAAGTACATTGTGTTGCAATTTATGTTCCGGTATCTAATATAGCTGGTGTAAAGGTTTTTCGATGAACTACCCGTGCCCCGTGGATTCGTCAGCGTGTCATTTAATTAACATAAAAAATACCTACATGTGTAATAAAAATGTAAATTGGTAAACGTTAGTAAAGTACAATAGTAAAAGTTCCCAGAACCACTGTCGAAGACAATGAAAAAAATCGAGCGAATTTCAGCGTTTTATCTGTGTCTTTAAGGAAAAAAGATGTATTGATAGTAGGTGGTGGTGGTGGATAAAGGTTCTGGTAAATTACAAGACGGTCGATGGCAGATCAATCCTTCAATCGGTCTTTACATAAATCTCAGTAAATAAGGGTCTTAGATTTCGGTCCTCAAAAGAATCAAAACCATATACGGTTGTTTGAAAATTTCCCCAAAAGCATTACAGATATTGTCTGCATCATCCTGTATCAATATTTGTACATTATCACGTGCGACTTTTCTCCACATTAACTTGCGTTACTTATATGTGCATGTAATAGTTCCCTATTGCCTTGTACTAAAACTATATAAAAAGGGTCTCTAGGTAAATATTTAAAATCTCTAGATGATTCAGATCGGTGACAAAAATTAGGAAAATAAATATTTAAATATTTAACAAAAAAATCGAACGAACACATTGCAAATCATTATTTACGCTGATAAAACTGTAAATGGTAAATAACAACGATACCAATTCAATATTCAAACATACTCTTAATTAAAGATACCAATTCGATGTTCATACCCTTAATTAAACGGGTCCCTAATAACCATTAACCGGCGTCTCAAAGCAACAAACGATACCTTCGCATACATACAATGTAGAAAGTCAAAACAAACCAGAAAGCAGCCCACAGACAAAAAAAAAAAAACAAAACAAACGACCAAAAACAAATACAACACTAAACGAAATCGGGACCACGTCGGTTGAAAAAAGGAGTGAATTTTTCGAGCTAACGACCAAGGCCTTAAAAACGGCAACAATGCCAAACTGTGACGACATTTGGTGGAATTAAAATAAGGCCGGTGAGAACCTTGGGCCCTCACAAAAGAGTTCCGAGAATCAGGCTCGAGTAATGGCTTCAAGCAAATTGAAATATGGAGGCCTCGTTTTTAAAAAAAGATGAAAGCTCAACAAATATTTAAGTTCCTATCGGCTTCACGCAGTATGAAAAATGTTGAAATGTCGAAAATTATACTTTCAAAATTTTTGATATACTTATTTTTAAATATACATCCCACAAGAAGAGGCATGTATTGTAGAGTGTACACCAACTTTTCGCTGGAAATATGTTTAAGGTATGTTGCCAACGTTACAGATCGCAGTTTCTCTTTCAATTTCTTCTCAAAACATTTTTTTCTCTGAAAAAGTCTTTGATACAACCGGGATCCGAATTTGCAATCTATGTATTGCAGGCATCTAAAGGGCAGGCCCGAATCATTCAGCCACCACGGCTCTTGAATATTTAAAAATAAATTATATCTTTCTTACGTAAATCTTCATTACCAGCTTATCAAGCCAATGGAATTATTACACTGTAGGATTTCTTGTATTATTTTTGCTATAAATATATATGTCAAATCCTATTTTGTATCTAGGTCTACAACTTTTGGCAGTGAAGCAAAGAGTGTTCAAGATTTATGGTCACCTTATTTAGTGGGAAATTTTATTAAATTGTTTGACCCTTCACCAATTGAATTGAAATTTATAGCACCATTAATTTAAACTTACCATTTTCAATGTACTCAAATATGTTTGTACGAGTATGACGTAATCAAAACATCCTTCTTTTTAGCGTAGCCTTACTTTGACATAGTAACCCATTATTTGTTCATGCGCTTCGACAGATAATTACTAGCAAGATAATCTTGGAGCAAAGGAAAAAATACACTGCTTTACTTAGCGCTTTTTCACTTAGCTTTAATGACCGTTGGTCCTTTTCACGATTGCTTACTCCGACTTCAGTGGGGCTGTTGGCATATTTCGTTAGCTCGTTTAATGTTAAATACTGTATATCCTCATACCCTCCACAAAGATCTCGAAGATACACAGAGATGTACGTAAAAGGGTAATTCCCACCGGTTTTTCTTGGAAACGGTGGTAAATCAATAAAGTAAAAAAAATATACATTAAGTAAGAAATGGAGACGGTGGTACAATAATAAATAAATAAAAAGTATGATGCTTGTGTCCTTTACGTCGTCTAAACTAATATTATAAAAGGGAAAGGTTTGATTTTTTTTGTGTGTTAGGATTTAACGTAAGCACTTACAACTTACACCTTTAGAAAGCTACTTCTTTACCGAATAAATTATACTTTTGAGCGGCTGGCAACTGCTCAAACACCAAATAAAATGGAACAATTATATAAAATGATACGCGGGTGAAGACGCACAGGCCGTATAAAATATTTTTTTAATTTGAATTTGAACACCCTGTTTTTCGCCGGAGATATATTTAGGTCAAGATAGATAATGACAAAAATGGCGAATCTATTACCATAATCAAATGTATATATTGTATACAGAGAAGCATTGTCGTGCTAACTATCCACAGATATAATATACCGACCAATGTCCGACTGAGCGGAGACAACCTAGCCGACTCGATCGCAAAAACGAGACTCGATGAAAACGAGAGTCGTCTATTTGTCCGCGAGAAATTAATCAAATTATGAAAGAGAGATAGGATCCGATTAACGAGTTGTCGAGACGAGTTCCCTCTTTTAACTTAATTTAAAGTCAGACGGAAGGACAGGAGGGCCTTTGCCCAGCAGTTGGACACAATTGGCTATAAATTATAATAATAAAGTCTGATCTCTTTAAGCACTGTTAATTGTTAATTAGGCGATAATTAAGGACAATAGGTTTTGTGGTTGCATTAAATTTGACGTATAATCTAAAAGATAACTTTCAGGCCTTCATACAAGGGTTCCCGAAGGGGTGGGCCCTAGTCCATCGTCGCTTCTCAAGCACGATCATTATTGTCGATAATGTACAAATTGACAATTGTGGATGAAGGGGTCTGTAAGTTGTGAGAAAACTGGCGTTGTACTCTCTCGGCCTACCCCGTGAGAGGACCGGCGTAGTCATATGTATGTAGGTATATAATCATTCAGTAGCATAGATTTAACAAAATCGCGCGTAATTTAACAAATTAGAAACAAATAATAAGAATCGGTGATTCACTTGTGAATAAGTGAATTTCAATCAACAAATTGTTTAACCGACCACTTCGTGCAAAATTAAATATCTTTCTTTTATGTTTGCACATACGCAATATGGAGAAAAAGTAAAAGAGTTCGCCGAAATTCTTGGCCCGGCAAGCTTCGGAATCAGAAAAGAAAAAAGAAGTTGTTTGGTTCACTGTTGTCGACTGGTTATGCTTACAACGAATCGACGACAATGTAATGTAGTAATTTGGTCCAGTAATGAGCTCCTTGGGGAGGGGGGAGGATTAGTCCCATTATGCTGCCAACACACTATTACTCTCCGAGCATACAATATAAGATTCGTGAGGATTTCATAAATTTATTATTAACAGAATAAATGTAACTTAACCCTCATTGTTCATTCGAATCAACCGGCAAGGATTTGTCGACCCCAATGGTTAAGATTCAGAATTCAAGGCGAACTTCTATTCACCATAGCTTAAAAAGTTTCACGGAAACCGATCCGGTTCATAAATTCCACAGCCTACCGATTCGCTTGAGGATCCCACTTACATTTCAATATAAAAGGGAACAGGAAATTGGTTCCCAAGCACACGACTACCGACAATGCTTCCCCTGATTTGTATACATCGGCCACGATAACACAGTAGCTCGCCAAAAAAATGGCCATTCAATTTTGACTCTTCCCACACCGACAACAAGTGTCAGTTAAAAGGCCGTGAACCTACGCCCTTTGGTTCAATGAGGCTGGCTGGAAGGATGGTTGGTCCAACTTTCAATGAGATATAATGACAGATTACTGATACATTGAAGCCTATAGTGCATGTAATACGGAAATGGAGTCGTGACGTTAGTAAAATTGAATCATGGTAAAATTGAAATGAATCCGTATTCCAGAGATTTCAATCGTATCATTATTGAAAACACTACATGTCTTAAATTTCTGGCTGCGGAGAGTGTAGAAAACGATAAAAAAGTGTAACAAATTTTCTGTAGGAGATCACATTCTTTGAAAGCCTTTTCATATCTAAAGTAAGTATTTCAAATTAAAAAGCGTATCGTCTCACCGAGTCCTTTAGGAAATAGACAGAAAAGGTAGACCGCCATGTCTCCTAAGACACAGTATCAGATACAGCTCTTTCGCTTCTTCCAACATGCTCGCCAGCTTAGAGTACTCTCAACGTTCCTATCCTTGTGTGTTCGATCTATTTGATATGGTGGTTGTGGTCTTAATCTGTTGCTTCTTCCAGACTCTTTAACATACTTTATGGACTCATCTTTGCTCTATACCTAAATTAACGTAACAGGCTTTTCTCATCGTAACGATTCTTAGAAGAACGACAACTTAAAACAGTGGATAAAGATATATTCTCATCATAGAAGATTTTGTGCAATAAATCTTAAGTACATTGCCATTTTGGGCTCATCTTGTTAAATGTTCGTAATTTATTCTTAATCTTGCGATTTCCTACTCTATTTCGACGTAACAAGGTCCATAACCCATCTGATAACATCTGAATCGAAATGTAGCATGTATTTAGGTGGCATCTGCTGTGTTATTGCTTACCGCACTTGGGAACCATTAAGGGGTTGTCGAATGAATTGTTTTCATCGGATCTTATAATGAATACTCTTTTTTCGTTGTCAATTTAATTTTTTTTTATTTGAAACAATCCGATCCTTCTTATGATAAGCGATAATACCAAACTTTATATTTTTATATTGGTTGCATATATATTAACGGTATGTTAAGCGGAGCTATGAAGTCTTTCCTAGGCTAGAAATTTATATATATTTTGTTGTTTGAGGGAATTTTATTATGAGCAAAACCTACTTACAACCACTTTTTATTTTAATGAGACTTAGTTAAGAAGGTCCTTGGTAGCGTTAACAATTTATAAAATACATTATTAAGTGAAAAGAATGTGAATGTTTTACATCTTCATAATTATTCTCCTACGAGGGTTCTGAAAGGGGTAGGCAGAGAGAGAAGGCGAGTCTGTCACCGTAATCGCTTGAAATGTCCTTGTATGCCTTCACAAAAGTAAGCAGCTCTCGCGATGTACGTAATAAATCACCGCACTTCGAAAAATCCTATTGAAACCAACCACTATTCGAACTCCGGAACATGCAATTTTTCCCTTTGCAGGGTCTGAAGCCATCAAAGCCACGCTCCGTCAGTTCTTTGTTACTCACAGTTTTCACAAAACAAAACTGTATCTATCATCTAAATTACAATCAATCTGTCAATGTTTATTCAATACGAAACCTGTCGGCAAACAACTAAGTGAAAACAATACTAAATGCGCCGACAGAACAATTAGCGTCGCCACAAATTGCCGTGTTACAATCGATTACCGTAGATTAACGATGATCGAGTCACACGCGATAGATACCTATCGTGTTGTAGATACTTCCGCTCGTCTCGTAACGCGAGGCGAATCACAAATTATGTAACCTTTGACACAGTTAAACTGCGTGACATAATATTATTCGAATAAAGACTTAATTCATAACACATACTTAAGTATATAGACGGCTACGCAGATGTTAAAAACACCCTCTTTTCGCCTCGACATATTAAGATGCTAACGTGACAGATACGTCTGAATTCCTTTGCATAGTTTTGAGAAGAAATTAAAAAAAGAACATGTATAGTTATAATAATAATATATCCTCACGCCTTCCCACAAGGGTCCCCGAAGGGATAGGCAGAGGTGTATAGGTAATACCCACACACCCACTTTCCACCAGAGGTGTATTAGGTGCCAACGTGACAGATGGCGAGTCCATCGCCGTTACTCAAGCACGACTATACATACACCTTTGAATTTCTTCTCAGACGTATGCAGGTTTCCTCTCGATGTTTTCCTTCACCGTAAAGCTCGTGGTGTGTCTAATCACTGTACTTAAGTTCAGAAAAACTCATTGGTACAGTCGGGATTCGAACTTGCGACCTTTGCGTCGCAGGCAACTGCTCGAACCACTCGGCCACCACGGCTTGTGTGTATAACATGTATAGTTGTGCTTGAGTAAACGGCGATGAACTCATCTGTCACGTCGGCACCTACAGTTTATCTCCCGTGGGTTCTGGGCCTACCTATCTACTGTCTACCCCTGTCTACCCCACAGGAGATCCTTGCGGGAATGCGTAAATACATAGCATAAATATTTCATTACATGGTACACTTAAAAAGGAAAACGATTTGCCGCCATTGACAAAGATGGATGCAGCTCTCCGTATACCCAACATGGGCGCGTTAACGGGATAGAAAATTACCCGGGCATAAATTAACATCACTGGAACAGTCCGAGGACTGACGTTTGAAACGGTTTAAAAATAGAATTCCCACGTAAATAGTGAATAAATTCCCAACGTGTAGGACGTATAAAATACAATCCGGTTTAAAATGTTGTTTGAGCAAAGTTGCGCTCTGGGAAAAAAAGTTATGAAAATCAATGAATCAATTAATAATCCGCACGAACGTATGTAGGTACTGTACCTAGATATCGGTACTCGCCATAACTAACCAATAATGCAGAAAATGGCGTGGACTAGAACCTGTTCCCGTGAAGTCTTACTTTAATTCTTAATACAGTTGTAGTAAAGTTTAAAATTCATTGGATATATCGATAAGAAATATTAAAAGTCCTCTAGTTGTCACTGTGAGAACGTCCAACTAGATAAAACTGGTTAAACGGTAGTTTTATCACTCACGCGTGTATTAAAATATAGTCTGAGGAATAAGAATTAAGGAGTACCACATCTTCACAAAAGGGTCCACGAAGGGTAGGCAGAAGTGTGAGAACACCCTGATGTCGCCGGAAATATACTTAGGTGCCAACGTAACAGATAGGTACGGGGACGTCTTTGGATTTCTTATGAAACGTCAGCAGGTTTCCTCTCGACGTTTTACTTCACTGTAAAGTTGGTAGTGTGTTTATCGTTGTATTGAAGTTCAAAAAAGTAGCAACTTGCCACCGCGATTTATAAAAAAATTAAACTATTGTAAATTCTGGTGTAGGTTACCAATTTAACTTTTGACGATCATTACATGCAATTCTGAAGCCTTCGTAAGCCTAACAACAGGTTTGAGTCAGGTACCAAATTTTGCCTGTAGGATCGGAGCTTTTACAAGATTGAACACGTGTAAACCCATGTAGTTCGCTCTGTAGACTCATGATGTTCAGCAGTTTGCTTTTTTATGTCGTTAAAAAGAAATGTTGAATGACACATTGAACAATTGTAAGAAAAAAATGTGGGAGGAATTGTATAAATATTTTTAACACGTTCCTACAGAATCCCCGAAGATGAAGGCAGACGTTTTCGACAAACATTTCTCCCTTAGGCCAATACCTGCAGTGTTCTAGAAACCTCATCGCAGAAGCACGATACAAACCAAAATCTGTGTAAATTATTATATGAGTTAGAAATATCATAGTAGTAATAGCATATAAAATAATATATATATGTGTGTGTAAACATTACAGATGGCGAGTCCATCCCCTTTTCCCCAGACGACTATACATGTGTTTGAATTCCTTCTCAAACGTATGCTAAATTTCTCTCAATGATCGCCTTCACTGTAAAGCTCGTGGCTAAACACTGTACTGAAGTTCAGTAAAACTCATTGGTACAGTCGGAAATTGAACTTGCAATCTTTGTGTCGTAAGCAACTACCAGAACCACTCGGCCACCACGGCTTTGTGCTTCTACCCGCATCATTATACGTTAGTTACTTGTACACTAGATACATAATTATGCTTAAAGTGTTTTTGTTATACAAAAGGCGTGAACAGGTTCATCCCACTGAGAATAATGAGATTCGCGATATTTATAGACGCAGCCGGCTAGATGGACCCATTAAGTGAGTGTAAGTTGGAAATGGGAGAACTTTGTACTTGCCTACCGCACGCTATAGAAAGGAACTAAGTTCCTTCATCTATATGGCTTTCTAGATACATAAATAATAATAATAAAACAAAAAAAAAAGTGTCGTGACAAAAAGTGTCGTGACAACTTTTCGTAAGATTTTTTTCCGTCTAGCCCCCTTTCACAACGCGCGAAAAGAATAGTGGTATACCTCGGCGGAAAGTGGGTGTGTGGGTATTACCCATACACCTCTGCCTACCCCTTCGGGGATCCTTGTAGGAAGGCGTGAGGATATTATTATTATTATTATAAAAGAATAGTAAACCGTCGTGGCCGAATGGTTCAAGTGATGCAACGCAAGAATTGCAAGCTCGTATCGTGACTGTATCAATGAGTTTTTCTCAACTTAAATACAGTGAAATTAAGAGTACTCGAAACCGACGAGCATGTATGAAGAGACTGATGAATGTGGACGAAGCGAAAGAGGTAAGTAAGTCTAGAGAGAACTGGCGCTCTATACTCTCTGCCTACCCCGCTAGGGACTCAGCGTGATGATATGATGATGATGATAAATACAGTTATCAGTCACACCACGAGGTTAACGGTGAAGGAAAACATCGAGAGGAAACCTGCATAGGTTTGAGAACATTACACCCCCACCTACCCCTTATTAACCCTTAATAAAAAACTGTACTCCCGAGAAAAACCCAACTGGTGAGTACATTGATATTTATAAAAAAACATTCTTTATCATGACAAAATTTTCGTGACGTGACACGCCAATACAGATTGTGACACATCTTGTATAAGCTCACTTTATTCTCAAGATACATAACACTCTATATACCAACTTCTTTATTTTACATCTGTAATAGTCGTGTTATACTTCACCTTATAAATTGTATTAATCAATCCTTCGATCAAAGCTGCAATTGCACGGATAGGTCTTTCGTTTTTACGATATTTTTTTATTTTTAATTCAACATAAACATATGCCCACATGGCCAAGTGGTTGAAAGTTGCCACCTGCAACATAAATATGGAAGTTCGAGCCCAGATTTCACCAACGAGATTTTCTGAACTAAAGTATAGTGAAAACATTGAGAGGACACCTGAATACGTTTGAGAAGAAATTCAAAGACAGATCTATTAGTAGTTTACTAGAATGTCCATTAGCATTCAATTACTATGATTTTAACTAGAGTAAAAAGCTAAGCTAGAAATCGAAAAGTTCATTCTTGGAAAATCGAATAACAATTCGTATTCACCATAAAAATACCGAAGACAAAACCTTCTTAAAAATATATTCACAGACATGCGTTATGGCAAAATCAGGCTAACAAAAAAAAGACAAAAAGGGGTACAGAACCCTTATAACCATAGTTTAAATACAATCTAGATTATTCCATATCAGTCAGAATAGCGCTGGAAGCACTAATTTCTGAACGAGTAAGCTAATGACTGGGGCCCGAGCCACGGTAGCAATTATGTCTTGATTTATGTTTTAAACACTAACATTATCATAGCTAGAATATTCGCGTAACATGTTCATTTTAAGGATTAATTTGGCTTTGAACAGACGCTATTTGTAAAGGCGTATTTATATTGCTAAGCTTCGAATTCGTGTTATCAATTATAATCGCAAATCGTGGCAACCGACTATCATAGCTCTCTTATTCAGCTGCAAATTCAAAATATATAGCAGGTTTGAACCTCGGCGGTGAACCAATTAGCTTACAGCTACAGTAAGTACAGCTTTGAGCTAAGGAAAAACTCCGTGAAGAAAACTGCATGAACTTAAGAAGAAACTCGAATACATAATTTTGAAGAAGAACAATTTATTTGACAAATTCATTTGAACTAAGTTTCAAACTAACTATGAAAAATAGACAACAACATGAATCACTCCTTGTATTACACACATCTGGTATCTCGACTATAAGGACTGTACTGGCAGCCGCGGTACTCACTTGCCCATGTACTGTTAGTACATATACTCCACCCCACAAAGGTCATAAAATCGCCAATACCTATATTATTGCTAGCGCTTACGGGCTATGGTAACCGCCTACTATGAGACAACCCGCTTACTTTGAAACGACCATTAGGAAACCAGTCTTAAAAACAGGACAGTAAAATATTCACTGTAAAATTAAATTACGTAGAAAAAAATTGGTACCATTTGAAAGATGAGAACTCTTCGACTGTGGATTACTCCGTCTCGTAAATACGAAATTAGGACCGTCTAGATTTACACCGCCAATACCGATATTATTGCTAGCGCTTACGGGCTATGGTAACCGCCTACTATGAGACAACCCGCTTACTTTGAAACGACCATTAGGAAACCAGTCTTAAAAACAGGACAGTAAAATATTCACTGTAAAATTAAATTACGTAGAAAAAAATTGGTACCATTTGAAAGATGAGAACTCTTCGACTGTGGATTACTCCCACTCGTAAATACGAAATTAGGACCGTCTAGATTTACATCGCAAAGGGGACAGGGCCACAAATGAGGGTTAAGTAAGATTGGTTCAAATAACAAAAGGTCGGCTACATCTATCGGAGCGGGTCTCTTTGCACAAAAGAAATGAGAAAGAAGAGTTATTCTTTGTAATGTGGGCAATCCATCGAGCCCGTGGTTATTGGGAATAAATTGGAAATCCAAGATAGCATTTGTTATCTGCGAATGGTTTTAGCTGTAATGTCTCGTTAGTATTTAGATATGTTCTAGTTGGGTTTTACTTTTTTTCTTTAGAGAATTTCTAAGCTCAACAGTGGGTTGAGCTATAGTTATTTATTGATTGAGAAAGAAGCCGTGGTGGCCGAGTGGTTCGAGCAGTTGCCTGCGACGCAAAGATTGCAAGTTCGAATCCCGACTGTACCAATGAGTATTTCTGAACTTAAGTACAGTGATTAGTCACACCACGAGCTGAACGGTGAAGGAAAACATCGAGAGGAAACCTGCATACGTCTGAGAAGAAATTCAAAGGCGTATGTATAGTCGTGCTGGAGTAACGGCGATGGACTCGCCATCTGTCACGTTGGCACCTAATATACCTCTGGCGGAAAGTGGGTGTGTGGGTATTACCTATACACCTCTGCCTACCCCTTCGGGGACCCTTGTGGGAAGGCGTGAGGATATATATATATAAATAATATGAAGAAGCCGTGGTGGCTGAGTAGTTAGTTGCAAAATATGTCTGTAAATCTTGATTTAAAGGGCGTTTTACCATCTCCATAAAAGTCGAGTATGTAAAGTATGTATGTGCCACTGTAGCTTTATACTACCAACTCTACTATCTCTGCCTACCCCATGAAGGACTTGGCGTGGTGATATTTGTATATATATACACACACACATATATATATATATATATATAAATATATTTCGTAAGTAAACACGTATTTTAACCTACGAAATACAAACTGAGTGATCATTAATTGTAACACGCCAAGCTGAACATAATCAAAGCACTATAAAAACAATTTGTTAACGCGTTCCCAAACGCCTTAAGCCTATATTAATAGAGCCTTAGCTATCCAGACTAAACAAACATCGTTAATCCGTCGACAAGATGCTGGCACTAAAATGTCTGACATAGACTAGACTTGAACCAATTACTTAGGCATTGGTGTGTGGTACAAAAGATTACGTCAGGTAAAAGTTAAAATACCACTTATTGCTATGACAGCCTGGTCTCAAATTTGAGGTATGGGGTTCGATTCCCTCGAATCTTTATGATGCAGGGGTATATTAACTTGTGATTACCTGTTCCTGCAGGGTCGGCAGCGCGCGAGCACTACCCCTGGTGTTGCAAGCGTTCATAGGCGGCGGTAACCGCTGACCATCAGGCGGATCGCAAGCTAGTTTGCCACCCGTGTGGTATAAAAAAACCTAGTGGTGGTCATTGTGTTAAAGATTTTTTTATTTATATATTTGTATTAATTTCTTCTTATTTAGTCTATAGACTTCAACCATAAATTATTATTTTCTAATTTACTTAGATAGCAAACAATCATGCGACCCGCCTCACGGTAAGCAATCGCTCGCCTGTTTTCGCTCCTGCGTGAACCATATCACACCCTTCTTGAAGAACTCATGCTGTTCACTTCTGGGAAACCCTCAACGGGGATTTCATTCCACAGCCTAAGCGTTAAATTACGCTAAGGTTTTAAGCAGAGCTATTTATATATAAAGCTTTCCACACGATAATTTCAAATTCACTCTTTGATCACAAACACATCAAAGTAGTAAAAAACAGCTGGTCGGCGACCATATTGCAGTCCAGTAAAAAAAACGTCTGGCCATGTTTCGTGAGCAATGAATTACCGACTGAGTTTCAATTGAGATAAGGTTAAAATTCCCTTCAATATAAACTTCCATGAGTGCAATAGCGCTGTCGCGGCTAATCACATAATAAATACTTGTATCTTATAACAATAATGGTTATAAATCTTCAATTTTAATGAATTTCTTGATACATTAACATTTTACGGCTGAGAAATATAAGACTACGGGGGCGGTATACAATATTTTATTATTTTCTAATTAGCGGACTTATTCTATCCTTAATAAGGATTCTTATATATATATATATCCTCACGCCTTCCCACAAGGGTCCCCGAAGGGGTAGGTAGGGGTGTATAGGTAGTACCCACACTCCCACTTTCCGCCTGATATATTTTAGGTGGTTGTTTGCAACAAGTGAAATCCATCGCCTCTTCATCTCATCTAACATTTCAATATTGACTTATTGAAATTCGTATATTTTACAAATATATCCTACAATTACACCACATAGCAATTAGACCGACAACGTACGCATACATTTTAAAAATACCGCTTAATCTTGTAACTTGGTACATTATCCGATGGCTTTAACAATATTTTTTAAACAGTTATCGTATAATTATACACTGGAAAAACTACAGTGCGGCACATCCTTGCTTTAAGAAACATAAAAATGTCATATTTTATTGTCCCGCAGTGTTCTTTACAACTTCTTACTCTGAGAGCGAGTTACCATTTCAAACGTACATTATGATGCTATTAAAATGTAGTATTCTACTTGAGCAGACAAAGTAATACTTGGCAGGTGCAAACAGTGCGGTAGGCAGCTATTATTGCTGGCCAAGTTTATCGCAGGGAGGGATCACAGCTGGAACTTAGAACATCCAAACTGATTAGAAATCATATATCGAATAACCGCTTCTAAATAGCATGAGAGCCGTGGTGGCCGAGTTGTTAGACTAGTTGCCTGCGACACAAATATTGCAAGTTCGAATTCCTTGAAATGAGTTTTTCTGAACTTAAGTACAGTGATGATAAGTCTCACCACGAGCGTCACAATGAAGGAAAGCATCGAGAACGTGTGAGAAGAAATTCAAAGGCGTATGTACATATAATCGGCAATGGATGCGCCACCTGTCACGTTGACACCTAAAATATATCTCCGGCGGAAAGTGGGTGTGTGGGTATTAACCTAAACACCTCTACCTACTATAATAATATAATAATAATAAATTCTTTATTTCGACCATCAGGGGCCATGGGTTAGTAGATTACATGTATGAACTTAGCCTAGAGTTAGTAATTACATACACATCTTAAATATTAGACTTTGATTGTGTCAGTACATGCACCATTGCACAATGGTTCAGGTACTGACAATCAAACCTCTCAGAAAACATGCTCAGTATGCAGCTGGAGCCATCCCGGACCCTGCGCCCCAGAGATGTGCACCGTTTCCGCATAGTTGCACTGAAGCTGTCGACTCGCGACTCGGCAAACATCCCCGATGCGCTACAAAATCGAGGCAGCCCCATCAACATCCTGAACGCGTTGTTGTATTGTACACGCAAGGCGCTGTATTGCCTTTGCGTGTAATTGACCCACAAGCTGCCCGTGTAGAACGACGTACAAAATGCTCTAAAGAGTGTAATTTTGACGCCTCTCGAACACCGAGCGAACCTGCGAGCCACCATGTTTGCCCTGACAGATAAGGCTCTGCGCTCACGTTCTATGTCTGCATCATCCTTCAGATCAGAGGTCACCAGATGGCCGAGGTACCTGACTTGTTCAACCATTCTCAATGGTGTACCATACAAGCGTATGGGTGGTATTCCATCAAGGTGTCTCTCTCTGACCTGAAAAACCATGCACTCACTCTTCTTAGTATTATATACTAAGCCATGGGATTGGGCATATCCTTCACAAATTTGAAGTAGTTTCATAATACCACAGACCGACGCACTCAGCAGAACCATATCGTCCGCATAACTGATATTGTTAAGGCATACACCATCTATATGGCAGCCGATATGGGTCCTGCTGAGCTCCTCGATAAGTTCATTAATATATAAATTGAATAGCTTAGGCGAGGTCAATCCACCTTGCCTTACTCCACATTCCAGTCCATATTCCTCAGAGTAACCACTCGACCATCGCACAGTGTTGACCTGGCCTTGATACCAAAATTGTAATATACTAGTCAACTCCCCCGGTACTGATATCTTTTCAAGTTTCTTCCACAAAATATCATAACAAACCAAGTCAAATGCTTTTGACAGGTCGAGGAAACAGGCGTAGATGGGTGTCCGCTGATCTGTGTAGTATTTGACAGTTTGCTTAAGACACAAAATGGCTGTCTCTGTAGAACGTCCTGATCTAAACCCAAATTGATTGTCATGTACATTTATGTACTTGTCAAGTTGAGTGTTAAGCAAGCTGTCAAAGACCTTCGCTAAGATGGTAGCCAAAGATATTGGTCTATAGTTATTTTTGTCACTAATGTCACAAGTTTTACTTTTTATAATTGGCACCACCACCGTTTTCATCATCTCAGTTGGTAAATATGAGTGCCTTACAGCAAGGTTAAACAATATAGCGAGCAAACATGGCAAGTAACACCCAGCATACTTCAAGTGTTCAATACTTAGACCATCATGGCCAGGAGACTTGCCCCGCGACATAGATTTTATCGTCTCATCTATTTCTTTTGCTGTAAATATTACTTTTATCTCCTGACCATGGACTCCGTTCCTGCACTTTGACTGGGATGGCCCCAAAGGTGACTTTACAGAAAAATATTCTTTGAACATGTTGGCGATGCCAATGTGGTCAACAATACCATCGACGCTCACAGGCAGGCCCGGTCTACTATTTATCTTGTTTGTAGACTTCCAGAAGCTAGAGAAATCTTTTTTCGCGTGATTTGAGGCCAAAATGTCCATTTTTATTTGGTCTGCATTATTTTGGCACCAGCGTAAGCGAGATTTGAACACTTTACGACTTTCTTGCATCTCTTCCCATGCCCTACCTGAACCCGGCCTACCGAGCAAAACCCACTGCTTAAATTTATACCGGGCCTCTCTGTGAGCCCCACTAACGTGCTTATTCCAGCCTATAACGGGTTTTTTCCTGCAACCCCTCTTTACAGTATGACTCTCAATGGCCGCCTAACTTAAAACTTTAATAATATCCATATATAGACAATCAATAGCATTTCGATGTTCTGAATCATTACATCCCATATTCCTGCAATGGCTTTGAACACTAGGACAAACTATTGTACTTAACTTACTATTACATATATTATTATAGATGCCGATTTGCTCACTAGCTCGTTCCCCCCAGCGTATTTTATCGTTAGCCCCCCTACTATCTTGTACATCAGTTTTCTGTATTATTACATCTAAGTTACACTTTATAATTAATGGAAAGTGATCCGACCACATGACGTCATATTGAACATGTATATCTAATATTGTCTGGAACGCCGAGTCGGTAGTGACGCAGTGGTCTAACCAGCGTCGGGCCCCATTGGCCTCACTTATAAAACTATAGGTATCCGAATGTAAGCCTAAAATCTCAACATCCGCACATTTCCAATCTAAGTCACTACAAAATGACAACAACTCTCTATAAAATAGTTCACTCGGGTGGGCATTAAAGTCACCTAGTATATAAACAGATTCAACATCTATATTATTAATTAGAGCACTCACCAATCCGAGACAATCCGTATACTCCGTTAAATTCGCCAAGTCATTTACAGGCATATAAACACTACATACCAAGAACGACCTTCGATCGCTTGTTATCTTTATCGCACACATTCGCGCACTCGCACAAGGGATGACAGAGACATCCGTAAAAACACTCTTTTTCCACAAGAGCGCCACTCCTCCGTATGGGCGGCCACGAACTACTCTACTACTACTACTATGCTGTACTCTCCAGGGAAAACCTCAACGGGGAGCTCATTCCACAGCCTGAGCGTTCGCGAAAGGAAACTCCTTTGGAACCGCGCAGTGCGAGACCTTTGTGGTTCCAAGGTATGGGGATGAATTCCTCGTCGATGGCGAGAGGTGCGGTGGTAGAAGGGGGAACCCTTGTGGGAAGGCGTGAGGATATATTATATTATTATTATTACAATATATAATTATATCCAAATTAATCAAGGTTCGCTGCGGCGGAATATTCAATGATAGCAGTATCTTATTCAGCCGCCCAAAATGAAGGTAGGGCGGGAAGTGGTCGAAACCCTAAATTTCCCCGTGTAATAGATAGCACACCCTTGTCAACGAATGACTTTTTCTATTGCTCTATTTATAACTCTGACAATAGGGCAGATTGTTTGCCCCTGGGCGTCTCAGGTTGAGAAAGAGAGATAAAGAAATATAAAGAGTTTTATACACTTTGAAGTAACTAGTTGATCCACCCTGCTTTGCTTGCATTCACTCTGGCAATATTCATTAATAATAGTAAGTAAGTAGTTCCGTATTGTTGTTTTGGTGTTAATATTGGGGTGGCAAACAAGCACGCAACCCGCTGATGGTAATCGGTTACCGTTACTTATGGACGTCAAAACACCACCCGCATCTAACTATAGCTATCACGGTTCGGGGACGATACCGCAGGACTCTGCTAGTGCTACCCACTAATATGATAAATGCGAAAGATCGTCCCGATGCGAAAGAGACCTCTTTCACGCAAAAATTAAACGGGATTGGTTCAAATTCGGCACGGAGAAAATTTTGATCTGGATTTACACATAGGATATGTGTTAATATAAAGTATATATGTATATACTAGCTCATGCCCGCGGCTTCGCCCGCGTGGAGTTCGAAAAAGTAGCTCATGTGTTTCCTGCTAGAATCATTCCAGCCGCTCTGCCGTGAAAGAGCATCATACTTTATAATATTAAAACTTTGAACTTTCGAGTTTAAAAAAAAAATATAAGTATCCTATTTCCTATTCCTAGGTATAAGCCATCACGATTTCAACTTTCAGCCAAATCGGTTCAGCCGTTTGGCCGTGATGGAACCGCAAACATCCAAACTTACAAACTTTCACATTTATAATATAAGTAAGAAGTAAGATAAGATATAAATTAATCGTATAAACATTTTTTTATTTAACGATGGATTTTTGATTCACATGGATGATATGAGCATCAATATCAATCGTACCTTTCTCCCCGGTTGTGATTGATGCTGCAGCGGCGGCGGCGCGATGAGACGAAGGGGCTGCGGCGCTTGCGGCAGCGCAGCCAGACAAGGGGGCAGCAGAGGCATCACGCCGCCCATCGGCAGCGCTACCGCAAACTTTTGCATCCCCATAGTGCCCATGGTCCAGGGCACGAACCATCCCCCCCCGGCCTGCATCGCCCCCCCGCCGGGCCCGTACCACGCCAGCTCGATCAGCTTCCGACACGACGCATTCACACAAGCCCTACTGTCATCCACGTGACATGCACTGTACAACTAGGTATCACCATACACTGTACCTGGGGACAAACAAAACGTAATGTTATTTAACAATTCCAAGGTTCCATCATTAATAATATATATACACACGCTTTCCCACAAAGTTCCCCAAAGATGTAGTAGGTAGTACCCACACTGACTTTCCACCAGTTGTTTTTTCCTTCTCGTTGTTTCCTTCACCGTAAAGCTCGTGGTGTGACTGATCACTGTACTCAAGTTCATAAAAAATCATTGGTACAGTCGGGATTCGAACTTGCAATCTTTGTGTTATAGGCAACTGCTCGAACCACTCGACCACCACGGCCGATAGATATATATATAGCAACAAAATCAAATTTTAGGCGGGTATCGTGGGGTACCAAACCTCTACCAAAGGTGTGAAAGGGTAGCAAGCAACGAGCGGCCTGCCACAAGATGGATAATCTGTTACCGTCGTTTTACATCAAAGAAATGAAGCCTTACAATACCACCGCAGTCGGTCAAATGCATTTAACAACCTATTGCGACCATCCCTAACACTAAAGATATCGAAACGAATCAAACGATTGGGTTCACTATTCCAAGTCTAAGGGTCGATTAGCTCATTTGTTTGGGCATGTCTGCAAAAGACGTGACATTGTACTGGGACAGATCAAAGAGCCCGTTCGGCTGGAAATCGGCGCAAAACATCCTGTTTATTTTACTATGTTGATTGAGTCGAGCGAGTGTGTGGGGATAACTTTAATAGACCTTATTTAGGGTTGAGCGATTGATCTCGATGAACTATTGTTATTTTACATAGGTCATAAAATGAATCAGTACAAGTATTTTTTTCCTATAATAATTTACCATATATAAAATATATATTATATAGATATATAAGCCGTGGTGGCCGAGTGGTTCGAGCAGTTGCCTGCGACGCAAAGGTCGCAAGTTCGAATCCCGACTGTACCAATGAGTTTTTCTGAACTTAAGTACAGTGATTAGTCACACCACGAGCTTTACGGTGAAGGAAAACATCGTGAGGAAACCTGCATACGTCTGAGAAGAAATTCAAAGGCGTATGTATAGTCGTGCTTGAGTAACGGCGATGGATTCGCCATCTGTCACGTTGGCACCTAATATACCTCTGGCGGAAAGTGGGTGTGTGGGTATTACCCATACACCTCTGCCTACCCCTTCGGGGACCCTTGTGGGAAGGCGTGAGGATATTTATTTTATTTATTTTAGATATATATTTTATAGAAAAATAACTGTATCCCCCGTCCCACACATAGTTGTCGGGTTATGATTTATTTGAAATCAATGGTAGAACAAAGTTGTTGTGGTTTGAGTAGCCGTCTGCAACACAAAGGTTGCCAGTTCGAATGCTCTCTGAAAAGAAGGACCCGCTATTACGTACATATATCTCCGATGAAAAGAGGATATTGTCACACCTCTGCCTACCTCTTCGGTATCTCTCGAAGATGACATTTACTGGTAATCCTTTGAACTCATAACTCCCCAAAAGCCAAACTCTTAGCCGACGAGTCATTTTACACCAAATCAAATTAAATACCTACCCCAATTAAGACACCGACTAAAATAAATCTCTCTTGTTATCCGCCGTTAGCAACCGAAAGCCCTTTAAATAACTACGCTGCGAAGTAATTTTTATTTCACAAACTGTCAAATGAGATTGATGTTTTGATCACCGTCCAAGACTTGCACAAAGAGCACTCATGTGGCATTTTCGTTACGTTCCCGCCACTCTAGTAATATAACTGTGACGAAGATGATTTCGATTTAATACGATACGCGCCGCTGTCACTCCATTTGACAGGTGTCAAAGTACAAGGTGACACTGACAGCTGTCAAGCAGTACGCGTTGTCTCGCGCCAATGTTTTCTGCTTGCGATAATTTGCTAACCCTAGGTGTCCTAGTTGTGACGCGAAAATATTTGCGGTTTAATATAACTAGGGTCTCACCACGACCTATGATTGCCACCATAATTCACTATTATTTCTACCAAATCCTACCACATAGATACTGAAGAGCGAAGTTAGCCGCTCGGTCACTCAAATCTCGATTTTATCAACGGTGAATATGCTCTATACTCTTAAAGACAGCGTTCAAATTTCTGGCAATCCCACCGGTTTCTTCACTAAAGGATTTAGTGCAAAGGAAACTTCCTTAAACAGCTCAAGTATCAGACAACAGAATCAATTGCATATCATCACCAATACAAAATTGATCTATTAAAGTCAGCTATTGTAATGGGTCCATTATAGAACAATCACGTCTCAATATATAATTATAAGGGGGTATTACATTAAACCCGGTATCTAAGCGAAAGCGAGATTGGATAACCGGTTGCAGCGTAACGATGAAGGCGGTGTGCACACAACCTTAAACGGAACCTTTTTATGGGGCAAGTGGCGGTTTTCACGAAATTTGATTAGGTGCCTATTTGAATAACTTTGTCTCAGATAGGGGGCGCCACTGAATATGCGCAACAACCCGCATACATTTTATCTACACGTATAATATAAAGAGGCAGACTTTGTTTGTTTGTTTGAACACGCTTATCTTTCGAACTAACTATTCGGAACTATTCGAATCCGATTAAAGAAATTTTTTTCATTACATAGCCTGTTTAGTGAGGATGGCTATAAGTTTCATATCAGCATGCTACTAACCAAGGGAGCGGAGCAGAAATGTATAGTAAATTTTATCACGAGTGAAACCTCGTGATTTTTCTAGTTTGCGATATGAGTTGTCTTAACCTTGCAGGGTTTTTTGTTTCTGTTCCATGTCGTATGCAAATAAGGGTTTTTATATAGTTTATTTCGCGATAAAGGTAAGGTTTCAATGCGCTAATAAAAATTAAAGTTAATACAGATCGGGAATTATTGCAATCTTTCGATATAAAAAGCGGGCTTATTATCAACATTGCAAGTTCGAATCCCGACTATAACAATAACTTTTACCCGAACTGACATTGTGATTAATCACACCACGAGTTTTACGGCGAAGGCAAACTTCGAGACGAAGAATTGGTCGTAGTAACCATACTGAACACGAATCAAAATAACATGCGCGTGCGCATAAGTTTGACGCATCAATACGCGCAGACATAGTCGCGGACGGGTGTTAGTCCATAATAAGGATAATGAGGCTCACAAAAGCCCATATCAATACCATTTAAAAAGGTTTGGGCACAATGAAATCTGAACAAAAAAATACCACAATATCAGTCATAGTCGAGTTAACATATCGATCGACAATTAACAGAACAATGGTCGGCTTTATTCGGTCATCGGGCTGCGGGCATCGGGCATCGAATGGATTCAATAAGTATGGGAACAATAGGGCTTCATAATATCGTATGTGATCTGAATGATGAGCAGTGATATTTAGAAAAAAAAACGCCGCAACGCACAGTGATATTCATCCTACTAATATTTTAAATAAGCGACAGTTGGTAAGGATGTTTGTTCCTCTTTTACGTAAAAACTACTCAACAGAATTGGATGTAATTTAGCATGGAAATAGATAATTAACTGGATTAACATAAAGGATATGTTTTGTTCCCGTAAAAAAATTTACTCATATATTAAATATTTTTCATGATTTCGAAGTAATGGAGTAGGTATTAAAAATATTCTGCTTATATTATATATTAACGCGTTCACTCAGAAGGGGCTCCGAAGGGGTAGGCAGAGGTTTCAACGTGTCAAATGACGAGAGCTTTCGTCTCTCTTCCTTCACCATGAAGCTCGTGGTGTGATTCATCCCTTTACAGGGGTAAAGTGTAAGTTCATAAAAACTCATTGGTACAGTCAGGATATATAAAATACCTATATGTTTGCCTTCGAACCTTCAGATCAACAAATCACAACTTAAATTTTAATGAATTGAAAGCCTCAATTAACATACGATAAGTGACTTCAAGCTTATAATAAATAACAAAGACAGCTTAAATATCTTAAATCGAACCGCCATTAAATCGAATCTAATTAGATACTCGATTCGGTTCCTAATTATTCCCAATCCCGACATGATTCGGGTATTGATTACCTATACAGACGTTTTATTTTATCCCGGGTTTTATATAAAATGTATTGTTTGATGAAATTAAACGCTAATTAGGTAGGAATTGTTGGTTAATTGCATTAAACCTTTGAAAATGAAACGTAGAATTTTTTGTTGTAAAAATGTCAAAAGCACTTACAAAGTCACTGTCACGTAGCTACATAGATATATCTCAGACGAAAAGAGGGTTTTGTTACACCTCCGCCTACCCTTTTGTGAACAGGCTATGGGGAGACGTGATTTATTATTATTATTTATTTTTATTTCCGTCTCACTGCAAATAAAAGAATTAGAAGTTATTTTGCCACTCAATAAAGGTAATATCTTCGGGCCTTCCCACAAGGGGTAGAGGCAGAGGTGTGAGGTGTACCAGCCACTTTCCGCCGGAGATATACTTTAGGTGCCAACGTGACAGATGGAGAGTCCATCGCCGACCCTCAAGCACGACTATATATACGTCTTTTGTCTTTTGAATCTCTTCTCAAACGTATGCAGGTTCCCTATCGATGTTTTCCTACACCGTAAAGCTCGTGGTGTGACTAATCACTGTGCTAAGTTCAGAAAAACTCAGTGGTTCAGTCGGGATTCGAATTTGCAATCTTGCAGGCAACTACTCGAGCCACTCAACCACCACGGCCCTATCTATAAAGATAATAATAGTAGAGCGTAATAATTCTAATTTACCATTGATAAATGCAGGAAACGTGAATTATATTAATCTTTATTATCAATGATAATATTATGTTGTCTAATCCCTTAAGCACATTTAATCTAATAGATTTGAAGTAATAGTAAGTAAACAAACAAATAGTTTAATAAAGTCTATTTTCGCCTAACTATAAGGCACTAGACTATAAATACTACAGAGTGAAACTACAGTATCTTTTCGCCTGAGATATTTGGGTACCAACGTGACAGAAACGTATACAGGTTCCCTGACGATGTTATCCTTCGTAAAACTCGTGGTGTGCCGAATGTCGCATTTGAACTTGCACTCTTTGTGCGGGCGACTACTCGAACCACTCGGCAACCACGACCTAAATCAATTACATTACAATTATCCAACAACAATAAGCGTCTAATATAAAACGTTCGAATGTAACAAAATACCCTTTCAAAAGACCAAATAATCGTTTCTAAATAGAGGATTTAGTAATAGTGATTATTCGACCGGAATTTATGGTCTTCCGACCAATCCCATAGCCGTCAACAATGGATATTGGTGAAGCGTTTCTTTTTTCAAATAATTATAATTCGTGGGAACACGTTCCATATAGTTGTATGTTTCGTTATGGGCTTTAACAATTTGTGGAACAAGTTTTACGACGCGCTTCTCCTTGAAGTTAATAGGACGCTTCACTAAAATTAATTAAAAAAAAATTAGCCATGGTGGCCGAGTAGTTGCCTGCGACACAAAGATCGCAAGATCGAAACCCGGCTGTACCAATGATTTTTTCTGAACTTAAGTACAGTGATTAGTCACACAACGAGCTTTACGGTGAAGGAAAGATCTAGAGGAAACCTGCATACTTATAGGGATTCGAACTTGCGATTTTTGTGTCGCAGGCAACTGAGAGCTCGAACAACTCGACCACCACGGCTTTTAGTTAAATTAGTAGTAAAATAAATTAATAATGAGATAATACTGAAAAGGAAAGTAAATCTATTTTTAAAGCAGAGCTTTAAGTCAACTTAGCAAAGTTTGAGGTAAATAAATTACAGTGCAAATGTTAAGTACGAAGGTGTGAGAAAATTAACTTGCCGCTTCGTACACTTTATCTCGGGAAGCTACTCTAGAAACATTATAGTCAAGTTTAAGTATGTTGATTTCATACTGTGGATATTCTCCGCAAATAAAATGTTGACATAGGTTATTGAAATTGGAAATAAAAATTTACGATAGCTAAGTATTAGATATCCATGTATAATGAACCAGGCATTAAGATACACATAGAAAAAAATAAGTTGCTGAAAATCTTAATGCTCATCCATATTATTGATTACATTTATATTTAATATATGTATAAACGCACGGAAAGTATATTTACCTACTATAGAAAAATACAAGTATGAACGGGAATAGGACTTGCTTTCTCGGAGTCCCGTTCACGAAATGTGTTAAAACAAAAAAAATACATACCATAAATAGCTGTATCATTTGACTACATTCAATTACGACGACGACCGACGACCAGACGACCGTCTGGTCTAGTGGTTAGAGCTCCTGACTGCGAAACTTGAGGTCGCGGATTCGAATCCCGCTGAGGGCAGATATTTGTGTGATGAACACGAATATTTGTACCAAAGGATATTGTGTTTTAAATAAGTCAGGCTCTCTGCAAGATTGTGAATATATGTTATGTTTAATGTTTTATTATGTTTTTGCAGTAATTAAATACTTTTTTTTTTTTTTTTTTTTTTTTAGTCTTGGATGTCCTATGTATTTAAGTATATATCTATATATATATAAGTAAATATATCGTTGTCTAGTTACCATAACACAAGCTTTGCTTAATTTGGGACTAGGTCAATTTGTGTGGAATTGTCCCAGGTATTTATTATTTATTATATTATTAATTAGAACCTTATTTTTATACCATTAAATAGATTTAATTCAAGAATTAAAGAAAACTGCGATCCCTTAAAACGTATATCCAAAACTGATTCTACATAAGGGTTTACCAATCGAAAGTCGAAATCGAAAAAGGTCCAAAACTCAAGACTGCTTTATTATCCTTTCGAATTTCAATCACAGTGTCCGTTTTACCCTTCAAACTTATTTCGTATACAGTAAATTACAAAAAATACTTTTTGAAATAAATGTAAGCTGACATTTGCTTTTGGTTGTTAAGGGACGAACACACTAATTAAAAGTCGCGACGACGTGCAATTTTTCTTTTTCCTTCTTACGTCTGTTTACAACTGCAGGGTAGAGACGGATATTAACAACTTTATTTTCACACCACCAGTGTGACAAAGCAACAGGTATCACTCTTGTGGCTGTACCTCTACATATTCTTGTAATAAATATAAATATAATAAATACATGACGCCCAGTCTCCACGGGAGTCTTTCGCTTCATCCACATATGTACATTAGTCGCTTTACGCTCGCCATTTTTAAGTACTCTTGACGTTCCCATCCTTCAGTATCCGATCGCTTTCATCCAGGTATTTGGAATGTAGTCATCCTCTGCCACTTCTTGCAAACACTTTCGCGTTGTATATGTTTCGTTAATCTGCCTTGACTGATATTATATTTACAGTAGTTTAGGCAGGTGCCAGTAAAGTCAAGATTGTAGATTCAAGCCACGATAGTCTGCGCCAAAGAGTTTTCCTAAACGTTTAATGATTTATCACCGAGCATTATGGGGAAGGGAACCATTGTGAGTCTGCATACGATTGAGCACAACTAACATACGTATTTACAAGTATGTATTAGATACGACAAGCCATCATTATTATACATACATACACACATAATCATACCAAAGTCCTCCATTACCTTGGTACCTAAACTAATTTACAGCAAAGATAGATGTGAAAAGATTCCTGCAGGGCCGGCAGCGGGCCAGCGATACCCTTGATTTTCCAAGGCAGCGGTAAACTCTGAGTAGTATCTCTCTATAAAAAACTGGCTGATAACACAATTGTAATAATAATAATATAATATATCCTCACGCCTTCCCATAAGGGTCCCCGAAGGGGTAGGCAGAGGTGTATAGGTAATACCCACACACCCACTTTCCGCCAGAGGTATATTAGGTGCCAACGTGACAGATGGCGAGTCCATCGCCGTTACTCAAGCACGACTATTACATACGTCATTTTGAATTTCTTCTCAGACGTATGCAGGTTTCCTCTCGATGTTTTCCTTCACCGTAAAGCTCGTGGTGTGACTAATCACTGTACTTAAGTTCAGAAAAACTCATTGGTACAGTCGGGATTCGAACTTGCGACCTTTGCGTCGCAGGCAACTGCTCGAACCACTCGGCCACCACGGCAACACAATTGTGTTCCAAGAATATACATATACCTCATTATCGTTACAATTTAGGTAATGAATCGCGATGTTTTTGCCTAATTACGCATTATATTCGAAGTATATATCCGCCATTATACTTTTTCTTATACTAATGAATGCTTCTTGCACTGATATTTCTGTAATCCTATTTATACAATTAGAAAAACGTAATCAAAGTTTTTATAGTACTAGTAACATAAATTAGTTATGTTATACGTCCTTAAAGGTAACGTCTAGTGAACTCGTTCTTTGTTTTGTCGTTATTCGATAATTCCTTCAAGTTTCGGTCAAGTCGAACTAATTATGCGGTTTGCATTAAAACTGCAGTAAAATACCAAGCGACTGCCAACAAAAACTAGTACCCGTTTAATATTAAAGAACTCGCGGACAGAGAACAGGATAATGAGTCAAGAATACAACTCAAAGTATGCAGTTGGTCGCTCTTGCGTGACGCGGCGTTTTATAATTTATGTGTAGGCTCCTTTATAGTGAGTTCGAATGGGCGCTAATGGTATTCTGATTAGGTAAACATAAATTCTGGACGCTGCGATGGTAACATGCTGATTTGTCTTTTTAAAGCGAAAGGATTAGGAATGAAAATATTGAAATGGATTTTATATTCAGTCTGATAATTAATATGCAGGTTTTGCGGTGGCGATTTGCGGTTGAGCGTATTAATTATACGGAGAGGCTTAAAAACACTGGCACTAATGGTTATTTAAGCGAAATGTCCACCTCATATTTTCATCGGTACATCGACAGATTTTTAATTCGGTTTTTATTTTGTGGTTTCGAACCATGGTTATGTTAGAGGAAGCATAAAAAGAGCATAAATGCAGTTGAGATGCATTATTTGCATTGCTGCATTGCTTCTCAAACGTATGCAGGTTTCCTCTCGATGTTTTCCTTTACCGTAAAGCTTGTGTTGTGACTAATCATTGTAATTTAAAAAAAAACTAACCGGTACAGTCGGGATTCGAACCTGCGATCTTTGTGCAGTTGGCAACTAATCATGGCTCTTATATTATTAGACAAAGCAAAACATTAATATATATATATATATATTTTAAATACATGTAATTTGCAATAGGAGCGATTCATAGCGATGCTTCGCTACCCATCTTAATTCTGCTAGATTAAGTATTAACGGCCTCGATCGACAGGAAACTTCTAGACGAGCAACAACAACGAACAATGACGTATACGCCGACCTTACACGATACAAATGTAATCTATTTGACCTAGACCTGTAAATGACACGAAACTCCTTTATTGCTAAAGTGGACTACCAAAGACGTTTAGAATTTGTTCTGTCCCTATCTGAGACATCGCGACAGAGAGAGATAAATATTAAATATAATACGTTCCGTATACAAACTCAATTCAAAGTTTTTAACCCATAACCTTGATCCCTAAAGGACAAAGATTTCTGAAAACCGTGTAAACTTCTGAAATGTTACAGGTTATCTACAAGTCGACAATATTATCTACGAATTACTGGTATTTAGGTACTATGCGAGGGTGCCTAATAATAAAATAAAACCTGTGAATTGTAGTAGCAGAATTTAAGCATTGCTTGTCTTCTAAAATTTGGGTTTACATGTTGCTTTTACTAACTTAAGCCATTTCTTTTTTTTCGAGAGGGAAACCTTCTATAGTGATTTCTACTCACTAAAACCCCCTCGGTGGCCATCGTCTGTGAATATAGGGGGCTCTGGGATCTCCTGAGGAACGCACTAGGGCACTCCTGCACTTTGCCTGAACACATCCCAGGGGCGCCTAACTTCGCCCCTAGTACCCTCGCTGTGCTATCGGTAGCCCGAGCCACACCGCGCTCCCGCCAACTCTTGGCCCGCGCTGTGTGACAGCCAGGACCCCCACCCTGACATCCGCAAGCCCGTCAACCCCTATTAGTCGCCTCTTACTACAGGCAGGGGATACCATAGCCGAAATTCTTAAGCCCTGGCTGTTGGGCGGACTAACGTACACCTATGCCGTCCTCTCCAGTTGTTGAAATGACGTAAAAATTACAGAATAATTATTTTGCCCGGTTAAGTAGCAAATGTTCCCGGAACCCACGAGAGACAAAACAAAAAAAAAGCATCATACATTTTTTCCATTAAATTTTATCTTTTCCTAGTATATGGCTACATTGCATTGCCATTAAGAATTGAAAAAATACGAATGTCGCATTTAATTGCCAGGCTCATGTATACACGCACTTTACCTCCGAAGGAAACCAATGTAGTCATCATTACTCACATCCTGTGAGTCAAATAGCAATTTTATTTAGTAATAATGTCCAAAGGTGCCGGCCCTTCATTAAATGCAGAGGACAATAACACAAAGGATTTTTGAAGCCCTATCTTAGTTCAGCTTCCGATATATCAATGCAAGTCGCACACCATCCGGTGAGATCTTATCACATCGCGGAGATGCTGTGCCATACGTATGATGGTACCATTGTGTTCATCATTAACTTCTGAAAATGATCACGTGTCTATATTTGTTGTAAGGAGTCCAAGATTCACCAAATCGATCGAACAGTCATGAGAACCTATTCCATCATCATCGTCGAGCATGTGTGAAAAGCTTGATAAAAGCGGATGAAGCGAAAGAGGTTCGTAAGTGTAGACAAAACTGGTATACGCCTTTTTACATTGCAATTAACACTTTATTTAAGCTCCGGCAAAAATTGGTGCCATAACACCTCTCACCTATTTATTTGAAGGCCGGAAATAGAAGCCTTGCAGAAAGAAGAATAATATGCAAATTGGTACCGTTCATATAAGTCTTAAATAAACATTAAAAAAGTCTTCCTAAGCCTTTTAATTGAACACTGATTTTAACAACTACTATTAGACGAGTTAATAAATCTGACATAAGTGATATTAAACTATGTAGTTAATGACAATGTAAATAATGAAATATAAACCAATGACAATATAGTACATTACACATGATGACATAAGTCATCATAAAGAATCATATGCAATGATTCTGTATGAAACATAATAATTTCTTTAAACAAACGAAATTGAGAACACATATACCTATTGTGACGAGATGTGACAAATCCATATTGACCTTAAATCCAGGAAAATAATGATGACATTATTTTAATTAGTCGATCTGGTAATATATCTGGTAATATTAATTTATTTATTTATTTATTTACACGTATACATCTATCATTACAGGTTGGTCCCAATACAATAGTGCAGCACAATTAACACATTTTATAACATAATATATATAATAATATATCCTCACGCCTTCCCACAAGGGTCCCCGAAGGGGTAGGCAGAGGTGTATAGGTAATACCCACACACCCACTTTCCGCCAGAGGTATATTACGTGCCAACGTGACAGATGGCGAGTCCATCGCCGTTACTCAAGCACGACTATACATACGCCTTTGAATTTCTTCTCAGACGTATGCAGGTTTCCTCTCGATGTTTTCCTTCACCGTAAAGCTCGTGGTGTGACTAATCACTGTACTTCAGTTCAGAAAAACTCATTGGTACAGTCGGGATTCGAACTTGCGACCTTTGCGGCGCAGGCAACTGCTCGAACCACTCGGCCACCACGTCTCTATATTTCATTTTATAACATAATACAAATAATATAACAAGTATGAAGAGGCTGATGAATTTGGATGAACTAAAGAGACCTGTAAAAGAACTAGCGCTCAACTCTCTCTCTGCCTACCCTTGTGAAGATCTCGGCGTAATAATATGTGTATATTTCTATATTAGCCGTGCTAACCGCCACTAATAGCCTCACTGTTTGTCACCTTGGGGGCCTGAACTCGATAAGTGGACGCTATTTTACACCTTTGCATACTGTGAATATATACAAGAACAATCACGATGTTGGCATTTTATACCCGTATGTTTGCAGAAACGGACTATAAGTAGTTAACAACAGTGATGCAAGCGTTAATATGGCAGGTAATAACACCAACCTTTTGTTTTTTTTTATACTACAAGAGTGGCAAACAAGCATACGGCCCACCTGATGGGAAACGGTTTCCGTAGCCTATTTACGCTCACGATACCGAAGTATCACTTGCGCGTTGCTACTCTGTGTTCGGAGAGTTATAGTGTGTTGGCAGCATAAGGTTTAATCCCTCTGCTTCCAGCACAATGTAACAATCCTCCCCCCTCCCCAAGGAGCTCATTACTGGAAACCTTATTCACCACGTAGGAACACAACAACAATAAATTGTGTTATTTGGCTACGGACTTCTATAAGGTCCTGCCCCAGTCGGGCAGCTCCAAATTCGAACGGGAAACCCGTTATGCCCTACCTCTCTTAATCTACCTCCATCTAAATGATTAAATAAAAATAATAAGAATAGACACCTTAGGCATCATACGAGGTCAACCAACTCTAAACGAGGTTGTCAGTAAAATAGTTACAGTGTTAACGAGACCTATTATAGTACCAACTTTATGAACATACATTTTCAATGAAGAGATTCGCAAGACAACTTGCGTAAGCGAGGTTTGTTGGTTGCCGAAACTGATATAACTTACATATAACTTCTAGAAGAAGAGGCAGAAGAAGACCACATCGGTAATACCTTAATGAAATTGATTGAACGCTCAAGGATGGGGAGCTGGCGCTCTACTCTCTCCGTCTTCCTGTTTGGATGAATGATTGTTACTCAATGTCTAATACTAATCTTACTCGTCTTCACGCCTTCCCACAAGGGTCCCCAAACGGTAGGCAGAGATGTGTAGGTAGTACCCACACACCCTCCATCCACCAGAGATATACTTTAAATCATCGAGCATCGACTTTGAATTTCTTCTCTAACATTATACGGGTTTCTTCTCGATATTTTCTTTCGTCGTAAAGCTCGTGGTGTGACTAATCACTGTACTCAAGTGCAGAAAAACTCATTGGAATGTTCGGGATTTGAACTTGCAAGTACTCGAACCACTCGGCCAGCGAGACTCATTAGCAAATATAAGGCGGGTGTAATCGCAGGCCAAAGCTAGGGACTAAATATATAGCCAACTTATAACTGATCGTGACGGACAGTTTCACATAAATAATGCTTAAACATGCATAAAACAAACACAAATGACGTGTTCGTGGGAATCCGTATTGTTATTTACGCTATGAAATCATCGAGCACCCTATAATATGCTATGTAGATGTAGTATATATATATATATATATATATAACTTAAGTAGCTTGGCCTAACTAGAAGCCGTGGTGGCCGAGTGACTCGAGCACTTGCCGATTGCAAGTTTTTCTGATCTTAACTACAGTGATTAGTCACACCACGAACTTTACAATGAAGGAAAACATCGAGAGGAAACCTGCAAAACGTTTGAGAAGAAACTCAAAGGCGTATGTATAGTCGTGTTTGAGTAACTGCGATTAACTAACTGCCATCCGTCACGTTGGCACCTAAAATATAATATCTCCGGCGAAAAGAGGGTGTGTAGATACTACCTACACACCCCAACCTACCCCTACGGGTACATTTGTGGGAAGGCGTGAAGGTAGAAACAGATTCGAACACTTTTAACTTTAATTTTGATTCAACTATATCCAGATTTTTTTTTATATATATAGATGCTCAGTTTAATGAGAAGTTGATCGAACATGTGTTTGTTTACATTTCGCTAAAACGATTGATTGATCCGGAATTACCCAAACATTCGTGTTTAACTACTGCGGATCGCAGACTAAACAAATAAATCGCATACATATTAAACTTGATTTAACCAGTTTTAGAACTACATACATATCATCACGCCGAGTCCCTAACGGGGTAGGCAGAGAGTATAGAGCGCCAGTTCTCTCTAGACTTACATACCTCTTTTGCTTCGTCCACATTCATCAGTCTCTTCATACATGCTCGTCGGTTTCGAGTACTCTTAACGTTCCCGTCCTTGAGAGTCCCATCTATTTGATCCAGGTAGTTGGAACGTGGCCTTCCTCTGCCTCTTCTTGCACACACTTTTGCTTTGTATATCTGTTTCGTCAATCTTTCTTCACTCATCCTTTCTATGTGTCCAAACCAACGTAACATGCCTTTCTTCATCTTTACAATCACGCCCTCATTCACGCCAGTTGATTTGCGAATCTCTTCATTGCGGATTCGATCTAATATCGTTTCGCCGCACATTTTTCGAAGAGATCGCATCTCGACTGCATTCAAGCTATGTTCATATTTCCTCTGACATACCCAGGATTCGCTGGCATACAATAAGGTACCAATATCGCGTTGTGGACAGCCACTCGAGCATTCTTGCTCAGACTTACATACATTTACATGTCATGACATGACATACATTTATTGAAATAAAGAGCTAGCAATCAATTGTAGTATTAATTGAAATTATTTCAACAGGCATAAACGAAGGTGTGATAGTAAGAATGAAAGAAAAGGTATACATGTATAGAAAGAAAGAGTAAAGAAAGTATAACTCTCTGAACACAGAGTGGCAACGCGCAAGTGATACTTTGGTATCGTGAGCGTAAATAAGTTATAACATTACCACTTCCCATCAGGTGGGAAGGCTTAAGGAAGGCTCTAGGTGGGCTTGCTTACCACTCTTGTATAAAAAAAGTTAAAGTTTATTGAAGTACAAATACTCATGTTCATCACACAAATATCTGCCCTCAGCGGGAAACGACCCGCGACCGTAGGCTTCGCAGTCAGGAGCTCTAACTGTTAGAACAGAAGGCCGTCAAACCAGCAGTGCCCTGCAGTTTCAATCGCGGAAATTTCGATTTATCCGGATTAAAGCAGATTTTTCCCGTTTTTGCAACTTCATTAATTGATGCTCCTATTGGTTTCAGCATGACGATATAATAAAAATAATATATTATAGCCTTATAGCCATCCTAAATAAACGGGCTATCTGATCTTACAATACAAATATCATAAAGGCGAAAGTTCGTAGATTTGGATGTTTGAAGCTCATTCTCTGCAAAGCGGGTGAACCGATTTGGCCGAAAGTTGAAATAGTGATGGCTTACACTTAGGATTAGGGAATGAGAATTTTTATCCCGAAAAACACAATCTACTATTTTGAACTCCACGAGTGCTCAGACGCGACGCGGGCAAAAGCTAGTGAAAAATAACACTTTAAATCAGATTGGATAATAAACTCTTTAGTCGTACAACCGATTCAAAGAGAGTTTTTTTTATACCATACCGAGTGTAACCGGGTGAAATCGAGACAGTTAGTAATAACACATCGATAGCAAGCTTGTAGTCTGCTCGCGATGAGTGCACATGTATCCATTAGACATGTCAATTTGTTTAAACAAGGCGCATTATATTAATTCAACGACCTTCGTAAATAAGGCGATTATGGTAGCTCAAGTTATTCCCAGTAAAACCACGGGCATTTTTGTGACGTCATCTCGGTTTAATATTTACAAGAAGGTAAATATCAAACATATATTATATAAAGAATTGAATGTTGAACATAAATGTATGTAAATTTAAAATACTACGGAATTCTAAGTCAAAACAAACTGAGTCATGCGGCTTCCCTCGCTTTAAATTATTTTATATAAAAAAATATAAATAAAATGTAGGTAAAATAAAAGTTGGTCTTGTAATGAGCCAGTAAAAATCCTTAAAAAAGTCTGAAGTGCCAAAAATTATCCACTCGTTTCGGAGATAAGCCAGTACAAACATAGACAGACAGACAAAAAAAATATTCTTACCACAGTACCGTGTACACTTTCATAATATGATAGTACACACGTACACTTTGTGTCATTTAGGGAGCTATCCCAAAATCTATTTTCATTAGAAAGAAATATACCTATTTAGAACCAGGGCTAAGTTTACTACTTATACGCAGTAATGCAACGATTATCCGATTCCACTACGACTGTAGTGTATGTAATGTCGTTATGAAGTCTATGCCTATAAAAGGCTTTCAAGTTGTCATACTTGTGGTATTTTTACGAGTCATTTTTATAATGACAATGACGGGGAAAAAGTCAAAGTCCGTCGATGACGATAGTCAAGTTACATACCTATTTTATATCATCACGCCGAGTCCCTCGCGGGTTAGACAGAGTAGAGTATTAATGTTTAGACTTCAGACATACTTTAGGCAGACCTTTTTAGTAAGTCCTTTCGTCCTTGGAACAACAAAGGTCTCGCACTGTGCGCTTCCAAAGGAGTTTTCTTCCGCGAACGCTCAGGCTGTGGAATGAGCTCCCCTTTGAGGTTTTCCCTGGAGAGTACAGAATGGAGTTCTTCAAGAAGGGTGTGAAGAGATTCCTGCAAGGTCGGCAACGCGCGAGTGATACCCCTGGTGTTGCAAGCGTCCATAGGCGGCGGTAACCGCTTACCATCAGGCGGACCGCATGCTTGTTTGCCATCCTTGTGGTATAAAAAAAAAATGCATGTTTCAATTTGTTTTAGGCAGTAGAAACGTGGTCCTACTATATACTTTAGTATTATACGGAGTTCCATGCAACTCAGTGTGGCCAAAAGCAATTACCTCACGAGCTTGTCAATAACGTGTACATCCTAATTATCACACAATTACAGTGACCACACTAAACAGCACAGCCTTGCCGTCTTACAAGTGTGTGTGTAAGTAGGTTACAACTTGTAAACATAAATAATACACATTATTTATGACACTATATAGTGGATGAGTGAACACACATTGACGAAACAGATATACAATTAGAAGGTGTGTGCAACAAGAGGCAGAGGAACGTTCCAACTACTTAGATCAAATTGTTCGGATGGACTACTTGAAGGTTGGGAAAGTCAAGAGTACTCGAAACAGATATACAATTAGAAGGTGTGTGCAACAAGAGGCAGAGGAACGTTCCAACTACCTAGATCAAATTGTTCGGATGGACTACTTGAAGGTTGGGAAAGTCAAGAGTACTCGATACAGATATACAATTAGAAGGTGTGTGCAACAAGAGGCAGAGGAACGTTCCAACTACCTAGATCAAATTGTTCGGATGGACTACTTGAAGGTTGGGAAAGTCAAGAGTACTCGAAGCCGGCGAGCATGTATAAAGAGATTGATTGATGAATGTGTTTTCAGACGTTCACATTTTTTGTTGCCCATTGGGCACCGAGCTCAAACCATTAGTGTTCAAAAATTTCTTGATGAGAATGGAGTAATCGCCTGTTTTGTACCTGTATCGTATTGTATCGAACCTGCGATATCGTAACTTGTTAAGTGATAATATGATTAGGGTGTATGGGTAAGTATATTACCTATACACCTCTGCCTACCCTTTCGGGGACCCTTGTGGGAAGGCCTGACGATATATGATTTATTTATTATTATGATATGCTAGTAGCGCCTTATCAAGAATGTCTGGCGACCTTAATCCTCCTTACCCTAACACAAAAAAAAGTTTCTACTCAACCTCTTTCCTAGAAACAAAATTACCTACGCATTCGATAATAGGTTCCGCCAGACAACTTTTAACTCTAATTGAACTACTGCAAAGAAGGGACATGAAGTTGTCCAAACTAAAATGAACTTAGAGCTCTTGTGTTTCATTACAAATTCGTTTGACTCACATAAAAGCTTGGCATGTGTTTTGATCATACGTTGAAAGTAATTTGGGCATAGATAAAAAACAATCAATTCGATATATTAGCTGTTAAGTAATTACCTTTGACGCAAAAAGTTTAGTTCTTAGAAGTTGAATATCGTGTGATCCAACATTAGCTAAATTAAATAATTCAGACAAAAAAAGAGATAATGTATACTTTTTTAGTTTACGGTCAGGAATTATATAATCTCGTTGTGAGTGCAAGGCTATCAGTATATTTAATAAGAATATTACATACTATCCCTAACGGGGTAGGCAGACAGACTGGAGCATTCTCCCTAGACTTACACACTTCTTGCTGCATCCATTCATCAGACAGAGGATGAAGGTTCATACTCGCTGGTTTTGAATACTCTTGACATTCCTCTCCTTGAATTTTCCATCGATTTGAACTAGGTATTTGGAACGCGGTCTTTCCCTTCATCTCTTTAGACACTTTCCCGTCTGTTTGTCAACATCTTGTCGGCGTCTTTGCTAACTCCATTTGCCTCATACTGTTGCGCTACATTTTTGCCCGAGTAGCCAACCCTTAATACGACTTCGCAAAAACGGGTATCTACGAACACAAAAAACTACTCAACAAATGTGCGTGCTTAATTACGTAGCGAATACTGATAGCGAGTAGCAGACGCACCCAACCGATTTGTAATCACTTCATTGCTATTAGATCCAGGGCTGTCACACTATAATTTTTTTGTCGCACACGTCACCGATACCTTCGTAGTTAACGTCTGACTGGTTGAGGTTAGGCTACTTCTTCTTCGTCGTTACACTCTTGGCAGAGTGGTCGTGGCTGTCATTTCTTGTGCGGCGACCCTAAGGTTAGGCACTAGGGGGCAATTGTCATCTAAGACCAAGGCGCCATCGCCGTCATCGTCGCACACGTCACCCTTGTTATAAAATTCTATGTATATAAACATATTTAAAATTTGTTCTATAAATAGACACACATTTAAGACACTTATTTTATATTTTAACGTTACGAGTACTCGAAACCGACGAGCATGTATGAAGAGACTGATGAATGTGGACGAAGCGAATGAGGTATGCAAGTCTAGAGAGAACTGGCGCTCTATACTCTCTGCCTACCCTGTTAGGGACTTGGCGTGATGATATGTATGTATGTATATATTTTATATTTAAATATGTACACAGATTACTATATACAATATATCATCATCATCATATTATCACGCCGAGTCCCTAACGGGGTAGGCAGAGAATATAGAGCCCCAGTTCTCTCCAGACTTACCTCTTTCGCTTCGTCCACATTCATCAGTCTCTTCATACATGCTCGTCGGTTTCGAGTACTCTTGTATATACAATATATTTACTTGTAATACTCCAGTGTTAGTCCCGGTTATTAATGATCACGGTCCCTGTGCTTGAAAACTTGGGATCTTAGCAACCAATCCCGATCGATACCGGTGGGATTGGTTTATATAGATTCGGGACGGGATTTCGTAAATATGTTTAATTATGAAAAGAAAGGACTGAAAGAAAAGAAATCAAAGAATAAAAATAAGATTCAGTTCTCACGGTTTTAAGTACATATTTCATCTTTCCAATTACCATTTAGTTGATAGGGAGATAATAATATCATCGCAGGTCTTTTCGGTGAAAAAAACCCAAATATAATAATTCCCATAATTTTGCGAGAGCGAATATAACACTTTATCATCGTAATAACCAAACATTATAACATACGAATCTCATTATCTGCGAACTGAGTTATTTCTAACGTGCGGTAACCCCCACTTATTGAGAACATAACGCGGCACCTGGCCCTCGCATTTAGTCGTATAATACTGCTTATATCTATAGAGCGAAATGCGGGTACTTACACGTTTCGTTTCAATGAACATGGCAGCAAAGAGTAATGTAATTAGTTTGGTCTAAGTAGCTATTTGCGGGGTGTGAATATACAGGTACTAGCATGGATGTCTGAGCTTGCGTGTGAAGAAAAATATGGAGACGAAACGCTGTTCTCATAATAATCCATGGCGGAGAAAAAACGCGGCAGGCTCGCCTCCTGTCACATTGCCTTTGAGAACTCCGGTGAAGATATGTGTAAGATATAACGTAACAAAAATATTTTGTTTAAGCTTTTCGACTGATCGCGGAAATGTAGATCGCGGTGCAATAACACCCATATTTCCCCGGACATATTATGTAGGTGTGGGTCTGTCGCCTTCCTCAAGCACGACTTCACATACCTATGTATGTATGTCTCGAATTTTATCTCAAATGTATGGAGGTTTCATTCAAGTGTTTTCTTTAAGCGTAAAGCTTATATAAAGTTTTATGTTCATACATCAAATCGATCTCTGTTTTAATTTTATGTTAAACTAGCTATCCCGGTTGTGTAATGTTTAATAGCTGAGGACTGTTAGGACTGAGTGGTTTGCGTGGGAAATGAAAATTGTTATTATTTTTGTGCTCATATTTTTTACGTTTTATCTCTACATAAAAACCTTCCCCAGACTTCAACACAACAAAAAGGAAATTAGCCAAATAGGTTCAGCCGTTCTCGAGTTTTGCGCTTAGCAACTCATTTAGTGATTCATTTTTATTTATATAGATGTACAAGAAAATGTAGAAATAGCCGACAATGCGCAACCCTATCATGTTGCAAGCGTCCATAGACGTCGGCAACCGCGCTAACCAACCACTTTGTATGTTTGCCAGCTTCTTGATATTAAAAAAAAACAACTGAATTGATGACACAAACCTTCATATTTCTCTACTACAACAAACGCAACAAGAATACACCTACGGACAGGTAAGCAGAGAAATCCATCCCACTTTGAAACTCGATGCCAATGAAACGCAATTAACTCTATATAAAAAAAAAAGTCAAGTATCGCACATAGCGTGAATACTACTGTTTTAGTATACAGTAATTTAATTAATTAAAGACCCGTTTTCATATTAATAGTTCGCTATTAAAGGGACTTGAAGAAATAAAATGTTTAACTAACTATAGGACACTGGACATGTATTTAAAGAGGCAGATCTCATACGAAATGTAATATCAGGCAATTAAATAATCCCACAGCAAGGGTGCTTACAATACTCGCAGTGGCCCGCGGTGTTACCCATATTTATATTAATTATTATTAGTTTTGAGCCCTGGTGGCCGTGTGGTTCGAGTGTTGCCTGCAACACAAAAGTGCAACTTCGAATCCCGACTGTACCAGTGACTTTTACTGAACATAAGTACAGTAATTAGTCGTACCACGAGCTTTACGGTGAAGGAAAACATCAAGAGGAAACCTGCATACGGCGTATGTATAGTCGTGCTTGAGTAACGGCGATGGACTCGCCATATGTCACGTTGGCACCTAAAATTTATCTCTAGAGAGAGACTAGAAAGTGGGTGTGTGGGTACCTATACACCTCTACCTACTACTTCGGGGACCCTTGTGACAAGGCGTGAAGATACAAAACTTAAATACCCCTCATTCTGCACGATCTTTAGAGAAAAAATAAAAACTTAAATCCGACCACAGCGCTATCTATCGGATACCAGTACTTAATCATAGCCAATATCAATCACGCAAATACAAATAACATCGAAATCAGTCAAGCCATATGCGTATATTTACTCTCACAAACAGGGCAATTTATATATACATATTTTTCCCGTGAGAATCTTATAGAATACATTTAAGTGTTAAAGGAAGCAATTTATAAATAAATATCTAAGATACGTTGATAGGATAAGCGTCAGCAATACCGGTGAAACAGGACATTTTACATGCAAATTTTTAACGAAGGCCTTCGAAGCCTATGAGGCCTCTACAAAATTGCTAATATGCACATGCATACGAGTTTAAATCATAACCTGTTATTAAACTAGCTTTTGCCAGCGACTTCGTCTGTTCGGAAGCCGAAAAACGGTACAGATAACCATTTCATTGTAGCCAGTGGAATGTAGAACTTTGACTCTTCTTTCAGAAACGTACACCGTTTCTGAAAGAAGAGTCAGAGAAAGACCACGTTCCATCTACTGTGATCGAAAACCCATGAATTGGAACGTCAAGAGAACTTGAAACCGGTGAGCATGAATAAAGAGACTGTTGAATGTCAATGAAGCGAAAGAGATCTGCAAGTCCAGAGAACTAGCTTTACTTTACTCTAGCTGCAGTTGGTGCGATGATATATAAGTTTATTTAAGTAATAATAATAATATAATATATCCTCACGCCTTCCCACAAGGGTCCCCGAAGGGGTAGGCAGAGGTGTATAGCTAATACCCATACACCCACTTTCCGCCAGAGGTATATTAGGTGCCAACGTGACAGATGGCGAGTCCATCGCCGTTACTCAAGCACGACTATACATACGCCTTTGTATTTCTTCTCAGACGTATGCAGGTTTCCTCTCGATGTTTTCCTTCACCGTAAAGCTCGTGGTGTCACTAATCACTGTACTTATTTAGGTGTCTGGAAAAAAACCGCGTTCCAATAACCCAGACCAGAATGATAAAATATTTAAGTGTCTGAAATAAAACCACGTTCCAACAACCTAGATCAAACACTCAAGACTGAGAAGTAGAAAAATACTCGAAACATGCGAGTATATACTGATATGAAGCGAAAGAAAAAGAAAAAGTATAATAGTGGATAAGTGTAGAGAGAACTGGCGCTCTTCACTCTCTGGCAAGCCCATGAAAGATGTCCTATGTATACAATAACACTACTAGGTGCCTGCAAAGGAAAAGATCGAGAAAATGCCTACAAAAAATTACGTTTTCATTGAATTACCAAGACGTATATATTATAGTCGTGCTTGAGTAACGGCGATGGACTCGCCATGTCATGTAGGCACTTAAAATACATCTCTGGCAAAAAGTGGGTGTGTGGGTACTACGTATACACCTTGGGGACACTTGTGGAATGGCGTGAGGATAATATAAAAAAATAATTAAGCACACCGTGACCTTTACGGCGAAGATCAATGAAAATGATCAAGAAGAAAGCATTAACATAATAATACTAAGTGCTGAGCTGGAATACTATCCACATCTTTTACGAATAGCAGACGCCGTCGTGCAGCTAGAGAAACTAAATTTCAAATCATTTATGCTCTGACGATTTTCTGTTACCAGTTCCAACCAATTAGTAACACTACGTTTTGCTACGTATTCCTTTAAGACAAGTATTATATTAGTAAGACGTCAAAACTGAGTATCCATTATGTCTCCAAACTATTTATGTCACACTAAATATCCTTTGTCGAGATATTCATGGTCAGCCAATAAAGGATTTAACTATCCATCTAGATTATTCTTTAGAAATTGCAGAACTGACATAATTTAAATTTCAAATACCCCAATTTATAGTTTATATTCTGGTCTGAAAGAAGATGTAGTGACAAAAATTGAGAAAGGTATGCTGAGATGGTTTGGCCATGTCGAGAGAATGCATGAAGAACGAACGACGAAAAAAGTGTATAAGGCGAGTGTGGATTAAAGTGTTGGAAGGGGTAGACCTAGGCGGACGTTTCTAGACCAAATTAGGGACGAGTAACCTAAACCGAAGAGCATGTATGAAGAGAATAATGAAAGTGGACGAAGCGAAAGAAGTATGTAAGGATCGTAGCAAGTGGAAAAAAGTTGTCTCTGCCTACCCCTACGGGAAAGAGGCGTGATTATATGTATGTATGTTTGTATATTCTGACCTGTGTATAACTAATAATACTTATTAAACATAAATCTTATATGTTGGTTTGAGTTGCTATGCTAATATTTTTAGAGTTAATTTAAGATATGAGCTGATCCCACTTCTGCCAACATAGACATTTCATGTGGATTTCTCGAAACCTTACTCACCGCAGTATTACGACTTCACGATACTACCACTAAGCAGAACTGATCTTCTATAAGGTGGATAACACTGCCCAAGTCAGGTTTTACCAATATCAAACGGATCTCCCTTACTCACCCGTTAAACAGTGGATCCCGTTATGCCTCACCTCTCAAAAGGTTTGCATCTCAGCAATCAGTATGCAGATTTTATCTCGATGTTTTCCTTCACCATAAAGCTCGTGTTGTGCCTGTGCTGTGCACTTTACTTAAGATCAGATTCATTGGTACAGTCGGGATGCGAACTTGCAACCTTTTTATGTAGGCTCAAACCATTCGACCACCACGGGTCAGATTAAGGCTTGCACCAAATAAATGATAAACATTGATAGTTAGTTTAGTTAGTTGGAAGCCGTGGTGGCTGGTTGGGTGGCGAGTGGTTCGAGCAATTGCCTGCGACGCAAAGGTCGCAAGTTCGAATCCCGACTGTACCAATGAGTTTTTCTGAACTTAAGTACATTGATTAGTCACACCACGAGCTTTACGGTGAAGGAAAACATCGAGAGGAAACCTGCATACGTCTGAGAAGAAATTCAAAGTCGTATGTATAGTCGTGCTTGAGTAACGGCGATGGACTCGCCATCTGTCACGTTGGCACCTAATATACCTCTGGCGGAAAGTGGGTGTGTGGGTTTTACCTAGACACCTCTGTCTACCCCTTCGGGGACCCTTGTGGGAAGGCGTGAGGATATATATATTATTGATAGTTAGTTAGATTACAATCACAGACTCATTGTGTAGTCTTGAGATCAACCTTGGTATTATTTTGGTGGCAAGCGACGTCACTTCTAACTAGGGCTATCGCTTTAGCTATTTTAACAAAGCTAAAATCTTCGCTGGTATTTTGTAAAACAAAACAGTTTCTTCAGTATCAAATAAAGCATACATTAGCCGTACATTGCTAGGGTTAACAGAAAATATCGTAGCAATGACGCCTAACCGTCTTATCCATCTGCATTTATGGCAGCCCTAATACAGTCTATTTAGCGCTGATTGATCTTGTCTTCGGCGCGAGAAATTTGGCGGCGATCGCCAATCAAAACGGCATGTCCAAATTAATTTATGGCTTCTTCATGAGCAACAAATAAATTACAAGATTATTTAAGCTCCAAAATACCAATTCTACGGATATAACAAATAAGAAAGTTTGAGGGTGCATTACTTAATCACGCCAGCACGGGAGAACGAAATTGGCTAAAATTTGGCACAGAGACATTACAAGCTCGATTAACATAACTATAGTTTATTTAATTGCATGAAAAAATCTACCATTGAAATTTAATAATACGGAGATGATACTTCGGGGTACAGTTAGTATGATAATAAAACCCAATCGCCATACACATCACAGGAGGATATAATAAGACAAATAGCAAATTATTCCAAAGGTTGAAAATATCATAAGGATAAAGCCACAACGGCTGGCCGGTTTAAGTAGTCACCCGCAAAATCAAGATTATAGGTTCGAGCCCCGGCGGTCTGTACTGCGAGTCACATCACAGGTGTTATGGTGAAGAAAAACACCATGAGGATACCCTGCGTACGTTTGAGAGGACATTCCCAGACTTATGTATACGCGTGCGTGCTGTAACAAGCTCAACATCTGTCTCGTTGGCACCTGAACAAATTGATGGCGAAAAGACATAAGTTAAGATAAAGATACATTTATTTGATTTATTATTCACACCACGAGCTTTACGGTGAAGGAAAACATCGAGAGGAAACCTGCATACGCTTGAGAAGTAATTCAAAGGCGTATGCATAGTCGTGCTTGAGTAACGGCTAAGGACTCGTGATCTGTCACGTTGGCACCTGAAATATATCTCTGGCGGAAAGTGGGTGTGTGAGTATTTCCCATACACCTCTGCCTACCCTTTCGGGGACCCTTGTGGGAAGGCGTGAGGATATTACATTTATTTGAGACAATTGTATTATTAACGATTTGTGTATCTCTGGCACTGTGTACCATCGGATCGCGTTAAAATCTTAAAATAGCAGACGTAAAAGATTCAAGGACAGTTGTAAACGAAATAAAGCATAAATAACAAACAAACGTTACTTCCAAAACACATAAGATATTCGAGACAATATCTTCAAGACAAATATGTACCCATGTAAATAATGTACGGAGGTATACGTCATATATACCCTTGAATTGAAATTGAATACGGACTCCGCACATAAATACATCAGTATTAGATGCATATCAAAGCAAGCATATTAACATACAAGCTGTTACCCGCGACTTTGCCCGCAAAAAGAAACCTACATTAGATGATACTGAACAGACTTATAATTAACTTCCAGCTATACAAATAATATATCTTTATTAAATAACTAGCTGTCCCGCCCAGCTTTGCTCGGGTGAAAAAGTTAAATTGCCCGTAACACGATCGCAGCGCCACCTATCGGGTCCAATTGTAAATCTAAACCATTCTCGAATCCACCTTAAGACACACGGAAAGGGATAGCTTCGCACGGGTGAAAAAGTTAAAATTCCTAAAACTCGATCGCAGCGCCACCTATCGGGTCAAATTTAATATAGCCTATGTTACTCGGGGATAATGTAGCTTTCCAAAGGTGAAAGAATTTTTGAAATCGGTCCAGTAGTTTCGGAGCTTATTCATTACAAACAAACAAACAAATCTTTCCTCTGTATAATATTAGTATATATATAAAAAGTGTGTGTCAGCTCCGACGCACGACTGGAGTTTACTCCTTACGAACGATTATAAAATAAATAGATTAGTTAATAAGGGTAAATGAATGTATTTCTTATATTACTTAGAGTATGCATGACACATCTATAGATTGATTTTTATTCATTGAGTAATTTTCTCAATTTCGAAATAAATATCAATTGATATAAATTTATATTTATATCAATTATAAATAAAATATAAAATTTACGATAAAACCTCCGCAAGTTGACAGTTGTTGTAGGTTAATATCAGGTTAATACAATATGCAATTGAAAGTAAATATTAACATTAATTAAATCGCCATTCTGTTATTCTCGTTGCCATGGAGAGTACGAGAGCACCAAAAACGTAACGCTGTCATTCATCAGTAGATTTTACCTCTCATATTTTTCTCATACCGGGCGCCTTATATATGAAAATCGATTCTTAAGGAGTAAACTCCAAAAATATACAAAAATAATATTAATAACCATCATCTACAGAATAAAACCTGACATTGGATGAATACAGAAATTGAATACAGGAATGAATACTAAACATGTTTTTTTTATTTTACCAAAAGCCTGGATATAAATTGTCACCCACACCGCCCCAATCAAGATATATTTTGTTTTAAAATGAATGAATTTCGCAGGATATACCTAATCTGTCTCAAACTCATGCCACATTTCATTAGGAACCGTTAAGCCGAAAAGTATTTAATACTTTTCGGCTAACAAACAAACAGTGCTACTCTCGCATTAGTTCTATTCGTAAGGATTGCCGTGGCGATGCATGAGCGAGATGGACACAATACGAGAGGTAAGTCATATATTTTCATAATAAACCGGCTGTAGACAATGCGATTTAAATTTATAATTTCGTTAAGATACGAGACGCGAAAACTCTTCGTCGTTTTATCATTGTGCTAGATGTGACTAATTGATGAAAGACTTAGTACATACTTGTTAGGTTCTTTAGTTGAAGGGTTCAGTACATATAATATGCAACTTCACGCTCCCACAAGGGTCCCGGAAGGGGTGGGTAGAGTTGTGTAGTACCCTAATACCCGTTTTTTGCTGGTGCCAATGTGACAGATGGCGAGTCCATCGCTGTTGCTCCAGCGCTACACATAACGCCTTCTATTCTCTAGATACTATTTTTCGATATTTTCCTTCACCGTATAGCTCGTGATGTGACTAATCACTGTACTTAAGTCAGAAAAACTCCTTGCTACAATCGGAATTCGAGCTTTAAATCTTTGTGTTCAAATGCTCTGCTCTTCAATTAGTGAATTGCATCTGCCTTTATCAAATGCAGGGCATAGGCCTCCTCTACAACTCGCCACGCATTCCGGTCCTCTGCCAATCGCACCCGTTCACACGACCGCCACGATATTGTCTACCTATCTACTAATCAAGCATACGGCCCATCTGATGGGAAACGGTTACCGTAGCCTATTTACGCTAACGATACCGAAGTATCACTTGCGCGCTGCCACTCTATGTTCGGAGAGTTATACTGTGTTGACAGCATCATAGGACTAATCCCTCTGCTGCAAGCACAATATAACAATCCTCCCCCTCCCCAAAGAGCTCATTACTGGAGATACTTTTTTGTGACAATTCCTAGTTCAAGACTTACAATAACCAAATATTTATATTCGTTTAAAATTCAATTGTGTAACCTCTCTATATTACGACTGAAACTAAATAAAGAGGGAATTAACATTTTCCAAACAGCACTAACACGAAGGCGCGTACAGAACCTTCGCTCTATAAAATCAGCTTTTATTTTACATCCAAAGCCCGACTATTTTTATACCATCCATAGCCTTACTTTTCTAACGTATAATTTCAAATGCAAATGAGCGTGGGAGTTCCAGGGAGGATATAAAGAGTCGACATTTCGGAGCAATGCATATGAATGCTATATTTATTGAAGGAACCATATTTAAAATATTTCCTTGGTTTCCTAGGACCTTATATTGTATACATATACCTTCTTACCTTCCCATAAGGGTAGGCAGAGGTGTGTAGGTGGTACCCACACACCCACTTTCCGCCAGACATTTATTTGGTTCGAACCTGACAAATGGCGAGTCCATAGCCGTTACTCGAGCGCGACTATACATACGCCTTGAACTTCTACAGAAACGTATGCTTTCTAATCTTTTCGATGTTTTTCATCACCGTAAAGCTCGTGGTGTGACTAACACTTTACTTAAGTTCAGAAAAACTCATTAGAATAGTCGGATTCAAACTTGCAATCTTTGTGTTGTAGGCAACTACTCGAACCACTCATCCAACACGGCTCCATTTATTTGGTAAAAAAACGAACTATTTAAAAGACCGCCAAGTGTATATATATATCTAACTGGAATTGTCTTGCGGCTTCATAGGCGTCAAATTGTATTAAACTCATATACATACTTATTACACACTAGCTGTCCCGCCCAGCTTCGCTCGGGTGAAAAAGTTAAATTGCCCGTAACACGATCGCAGCGCCACCTATTGGGTCCAATTGTAAATCTAAACCATTCTCGAATCTAGCTTAAGACACACAGAAACACACAGAAAGCTTCGCCCGGGTAAAAAGGTAAAATTCTTGAAACTCGATCGCAGCGCCACCTATCGGGTCCAATTTAATATAGCCTATGTTACTCGGGGATAATGTAGCTTTCCAAAGGTGAAAGAATTTTTGAAATCGGTCCAGTAGTTTCGGAGCCTATTCATTACAAACAAACAAACAAACAAACAAATCTTTCCTCTTTATAATATTAGTATAGATATAGATAATCTATTTATTTAGGTGCCAACCTGACTATCTGACAATCCATTGCTGTTTTATAAGCGTGGCTACACATACGTCTTTGAAATACTTCTAAAGCGTATGCAGTTTACCTCTCGATATTTTCCTTCAAAGCTTGTGGTATGAATAATTAATCAGATCACTAAATCAGCACTTAACATATTTTACATGAGAGAATGCAGTACCCAAAGGAGCTATTTAAAACCGTGTGAAAAATATCAAACCCAAGTTAGCTCTCTGCTACGTTATAAAATTCAACTTACTCAGTGTTTCAATACCAAAAGTACATTAGGGATATTATAGCACTAAGTCATAACTACTGGACCTATTGCCTTGTGTTACTTTTATATCGTTGAAGTTTAATCATACGGTGAATTTATACGTATTACGTAGTATTTAATAATTTTAATTAGTGTTAGTAAATTCGTATATATATATATATATATTCGTATATATATACGTATATATGTATATAATTCTTGTGGGAAATAAATTTCTATAAATTTAATTTATATATATATATTTATATTTATAGATATACATACATATGTATTAATATAAATTACAAACATAATATAAGATATTGATAAAACTATAAAAAAATATATACTATTGATAAAATCTATAAAAACACATATCATCACGCCAAGTCTCTAATTGGGTAAGTAGAGAGAGTAGAGCGCCAGTACTCCCTAGACTTTCATACCTCTTACGCTTCGTTGAACTTCATCAGTCTCTTCATACATGCTTTCAGGTTACAGGGCATGCATACAGGTTTCGAGTACTCTTGACGTTCCCATTCTTGAGTGTCCGATCGATTTGATGCAGGTATTTGGTACGCGGTCGTTAACAAAGATAATATACGATTATCACCTAGGTCATAAAATGTTTAACTAGAGTTATCGATACCTGAATAAAAATGTTATTTTAATAATCCAATGCAATCAACTGCTGGTAGTAAATAACGATAGCTAATAATCGTAAAAAGCGTGTAGAAGGATCAATAAAACCGACGCATTCGCATGAAAGAAAAAGAATCGTGGATTATGTATTTTCACGCCATCCTACAAGAGGTCCTTAAGACAGAAAATAGCATCCTCATTTCGTAGAAGTAAAGGTGCCAACGTGACAGATGGCGAGACCGTTTCCGTTTCTCAATCACGACTGCGCATACTACACAGACTACGGGTCTTTAAATTGCTTCTTAAGCGATTTAAATACTCAATACGAGATGTGAACGGAATCCTGACGACAAAGCTTTAGATTATCCTCTCGTTATACTGAAGCTGAAGATGCAGAGGAAGAGCTCATACAATTAAATTTAAATACTCGTCCACCGAAAAATTCCTCAGCAGCTCAACTGTTATTAGCGCGATCGGTCCCGTCTCAATTCGAAATAGCTTGGCAGTGCCTCCAATTCCGTTCCCACTGGGTGTTAAATCGTTCGAAGTGCTCCAGAATCCTATTGTGTGATCAACTGATTCATTTATACGGTAGATTGCACGTGACCCCGATAACGGGTGGCTTCAGGACGATTTTATTGTTTGGTAAGTGCACCTCAAGTGCTCAATTGAGATCATTATTGTACCCTTTGAGCTCTGACTGCAATTGTTCTACGTTCTATTCTATATAGACGATTTATGAGCATATATATGTTTGTAGTACCGGATGTATCAGGTTAGAAAGCAAGCTGGAGGTTATAGAGTCGGTCGATTTGGGATCCACATCAAAAACGAAGGATTCGAATTTCGTCGCAATTAAGTCAAGCTGTTTACGCATAATTTGGATAGTTATCTCACGCCTTCCCACAAGGGTCCCCGAAGGGATAGATAGAGGTGTATAGTCAGTACCCACACACCCATTTTCCGCCAGATATATATTTTAGGTGCCAACGTGACAGATGGCGAGTCCATCGCCGTTACTCAAGCATGACTATACATACGCCTTTGAATTGCTTCTCAGACGTATGCAGGTTTCCTCTCGATGTTTGCCTTCACTGTAAAGCTCGTGGTGTGACTAATCACTGTTCTTAAGTTCAGAAAAACTCATGAAACAGATATACAAAGCAAAACTGTGTAGAAGAGGCAGAAGAAGACTATCACTATTCAATTACCTAGATCGAAACGATTGAACACTCCACGTGACAGACGCCTAGTCAGTCACCCTCGCCCAATTTAGTTATTCTCCTTAGCCGTCCAGTATGCATTATAACTGGCGTAAGAATATATCCCGGAAGGAAATGCTTTATGATGTTAGGTACTTAAAAAAAAAACGGTGTAGATATCCTTGAACATGTTTTTCATATTATAATAATTACAGGGTTCTCGGTAGCGGTTCACCGCTTGAAACAAGATTTTAAATAAGCCCCAAGCAATGCTAGGAAAAAAGTCTATTTATAAACCACCAGAATAAATACTCTCAAGGGGAACTAATCTAATTAAATTAAAAACGAAATTGTATGCGAGAGAAGTGGAAGAATTGGATAATAGCGACAGTAGACATGATAAAAATTAAACTGGAAAAACACCGGCCAAGAGCGTGCCACGCGCAGAGTAGGATTCCGTAGTTCCAAGTACATTTTATAACTGCCGACTATTACTCGTTGACCTGTAAAGCTAACTTAGCTGTGATAGTTTTCCTTTTAACTTACACATGACATGACTCTAACTAAAATTACAGGTTAAAGCTTAATTATTTTTCGTAAATGGAACCCTAAATCGAAAAGCTTTCTTTACGTACCGCTGCAATTTTTTAATAAGATCTCTAACGATGTACCACCAAGGAAAGGCGAAAAATTTTTGTCCCCGTTTTATGTGCGTGGGATGTACCCGATTTTTTTTTTATTTAAGATGTTATACTAAAATTTTGACAGGGCTGGTAATATGTACCTACTACCATACCAAATCACAATTCTGGAGTACCAATCGTCTCTGAGCCTAGCTCTAGCCCGCGGAGGGAGGGAGACAGACGGACATGGTGAAACAATTTTTAGGGTTCGTAGTTTACTTTGAAACCCTAAAAATTTGGGAGTACTGACATCGAAACATGAATTCGACAATATCTGCATATTGTAGGTTTCTTCATTCGATTTACCATAGACGAATACTTGGTCGTATTCAATATTACTATCTTTATATATATAATTCTTCTGTGAGTGTGTATGTCACTGAACTCCTCTCAAACGACTGGACCGATTTTGATGAAATTTTTTGTGTGTGTTCAAGGGGATCTGGGAATGGTTTAGATTCACAATTGGACCCGATAGGTGGCGCCACCATCTTTTTTTTTCTACCCGAGCGAAGCTGGGCGGGACAACTAGTAACATTATAAATGAGAAAGTGTGTGGAAATTTTCGTTACTAAATCACGCCAGAACGGTGAACAGAATTGGATGATATTTTACTTAAATATAGGCGTTTAGCAACCAATGAAATAAACGTGAAATAAACAGTAAAAATAATATAATAATATATCCTCACGCCTTCGAGGACCCTTGTGGGAACACAAGGGTCCTCGAAGGGGTAGGCAGAGGTGTATAGGTAATACCCACACACCCACTTTCCGCCAGAGGTATATTAGGTGCCAACGTGACAAATGGCGAGTCCATCGCCGTTACTCAAGCACGACTATACATACGCCTTTTGAATTTAAAATAAAAAAAATAGGCAGGTTAAATCGCGGGGTAATGTTGCTAGTAATATACATATAACCTGTCCTCAGAATCTTTACCGGTTTGACCCGGAGCCTATACTAAAGAGGCGGCTACTGCAAGCTACTTGGCCACCGCGGGTTATATTGCAGTTTGTAACATAATACACTTTCAACCAAGTAACCCATAGATGGCGTTGGGATCGAAATAGAACGCGCTAAAGAACTGTTCTCGTAATTTCAAGACCCGGGAGCCGTGCGAAAACCAATTGGGACTTGCCTGCTAGGAACTAACCTCTTGCATGCTACATGCTTTCACTAAGTTGAGACATTTTAGCATCGTTAAGTGTTAGACTACTCCACTCCACTCAAGTGTCCACCACAGGCTGGGACTCACTGAACGGTATTAGGCGCGATATTCTTTGTACCTAAAAGTAATTAATAAAGTCGTAAGTAGTGACTCCAGTGTTTCTTGTCAACGCCCTGCTCACCCGCGGCTATAAGTTTCATCAAGATAAGACCGTCTAAAGCATCGGTTGTATCCTTGCAATATTTTCCTTCATCATAAAACTGTATTTAGTGCAGCGAAAATGCTTCCGTGCAGTAAGGATTCAAACTTGATTTTTTTGCAGGCAAATTGAAGCACTAGGCCACTCTCTCTCTGTATAGTTTTTCTCTGATGCTCTGTATAGTTTTACGCCGTATTAAGAATTTAACAGGAGTATTCAGAATTATAATTAGCATCGCAAAGCATGAAAAAACCGCCATAGGATGCAGCCACCACTTCGATAACGATTAATATTAACATGTTTGTGCCATTAATTATACATATGCACATGAGTTCATTCCAGTTTTAATATTAATATAGCTGCCCCACTCAACCAGTTTACTTTGGTGAAAAAAATTATAATATCAGGGACACGATCGCAGGTCTGTGGATCTAAACCATTCTCGAATCTAGTTGAACACACAAAGAAAATCATCAAATACGTTCCAGCGCTCGTGGAGGAGTTTAGTCACACACACACGCACATAAGAATTATATATATAAAGATTTTCTTTCGGAACTCACTGAGGTTCTAGACTTAAGTATAATCGTGTTTGAGAAACTCGATGGACTCGCTATCTGACATGTTGGCACCTCAAAATCTCTCTTATAACGACTGATTTCTTTATCAAGTATCTTGTGTCCTCAAAGGGGTAGGCAGACGTGTTACAACGCCCACTTCTCGCCGGAGTAACATTTAGGTGCATGCGTGAAAGATGGCAAATCCCTCGTCGTTTTTTCAATTTCACGACTATATTAATTGTTTTAAGAATTATGAAATCAGTAAAGTCAAAATCATCACATGTGCGATTAAACGATTGACTTATGATGACAATACATATATATGTACATACTATACATACATACCTATGTACATTGCCCTTTGATTTATTGTCAAACGCATACAATACGAATACGAAGGAAATCAGCGGAAACTTAAATACGCATGAAAGTTTCCGCTGATTTCCTTCACCGTAAAGCTGTGTTATAAATAACAGAACCTAAAACAGAAAAGTCGTGTTCGTACCTAAAACCTCAAATAAACAGGTGACTTCTCAAATCACTTTGCCGCGACAGGTCTCTCTCATCCTTGCAGAATTCTCATAATATTCTCAGCTAACGTTCTTGCAAGTACATATGATTGTAAAATATATTCTAATAAATGTAACATTGTTGATAATGATAACATAGCTGAACCTTTTAAGTTATTTAAGTCACGTACACGCACTTAAAGTCGATCGTTTGTCAACAGTGTGCTCAATGGAATCGGGCACAATATTAACGGAGGAGGCAATATCGAAGGGCACGATCCTACGACATGAATTGTATCTTGATACTCTGACAATAGAATACATAATATTATAACATAAAAATCTAAATATTATTATTGGTATATGTGCATTAGATCAGTGCTTACTAGATTAATATTACTTAGATAAATATATTTTATTGTAGAAAAAAGCGGTTAACTTCTTCTCCTGACATGCTTTTTTGAAACACACAAATTTAAAATATCATCCAACTTTTCAAATATCAGAAGTATTCTATTTATCATATCCTCACGCCTTCCCACAAGGGTCTCCGATGGGGCAGGTAGGCCAAAGTGTAAACGCCCATACAGACACTTTCCGCCAGATATATAGGTACATATTTTAGGTGTTAACGTGACAAATGTCAAACGTTTGCAGGTTTTCTTTCGATGTTTTCCTTCACCATAAAGCTCGTGGTGTGACTAATCACTGTACTTAAATTTAGAAAAACTCATTGGTACAGTCGGGATTCGAACTTTCAATCACTGTACTAACTACTACTAATCGATCCGGCCACCGACGACTCTTAATAAATAATGGAATTAATTTTTATTTCTCACTATAAATAATGGAATTAATTTTCTTTTCGTGTGCTTTCGTTACAGCCTAATAACATGAGTATCAAAATATATTGTTTTGTACAACAATATGCCGATGTTAAAGGACACGTGATCAAAGATTTCAAATCACGCTGAATTGATTGATCGTAAAACTCCGATGTTTTTTGCCACACCGTGTACACTGATACGTTTGTAGCGAACGTATTGTTGTGGATAATTAAATGTAGCCAAAGCGGGGTTACGTTGTTGAAAGATTTATTTCCTGCAGTATCTATTATCAAAAGCTCTGCTTGTACCAATGAATTTTCAAAGGAGCCGTTGTGTTCATATGTGCGAGTCATGGCTGTGCTATTTAGTATATAAGCCCAGTGTTTTTTGATATATTCGTTCTTCATAATGTTTAGGTAAAAATCTTGCCCTTTACTCTCTTATATATCTTTATTACCTACTAGCTGTCCCGCCCAGCTTCGCTCGGGTGAAAAAGTTAAATTGCCCGTAACACGATCGCAGCGCCACCTATTGGGTCCAATTGTAAATCTAAACCATTCTCGAATCTAGCTTAAGACACACAGAAACACACAGAAAGCTTCGCCCGGGTAAAAAGGTAAAATTCTTGAAACTCGATCGCAGCGCCACCTATCGGGTCCAATTTAATATAGCCTATGTTACTCGGGGATAATGTAGCTTTCCAAAGGTGAAAGAATTTTTGAAATCGGTCCAGTAGTTTCGGAGCCTATTCATTACAAACAAACAAACAAACAAACAAACAAATCTTTCCTCTTTATAATATTAGTATAGATTGCTATTTTAATAGTTATTAAATATAACTTTGTTTGCCGCAACAACTACTAAAAAATGTTAGCCAATAGTTTTTGAATACCGTTAAGATTGTAAGCAAACATGCGATCACCTATATGACCCTAGACGGCTAAGGACGCTAGCAAAGCTTCAAAAAACACACGTACATATATAATATATAACAATAATAATATAATAATAACATATAAATATATTATATATATATATATATATATATATATATATATATATTTACGACATTACGACAGGAGACAGAGCATATTTTAATATCTTTCTTATAAAGTGGGTGTGTGGGTATTACCTATACACCTCTGCCTACCCCTTCGGGGACCCTTGTGGGAAGGCGTGAGGATATTATTATTATTATAAAGACAATCTGATAAGTCGTACACATGCTCAGACAGTATGTTATAGCACAAAAATGAGTAGAAAATATATATTCGGTTATATGAAAGAAAATTCAATCATGCACGTCATCATTTCCAAACCATTATGATCATAGCAGAAAAGCACTTAAATGTAACCCCGAGAGACTCAAATACGTTTTCAATCAGCATAAAGAAGAGGAAAAACACATTGTATCGTTAACCACACCAATAAATTAAATAAAACGAACAAATATCTATAAATCAATCGTGAGACGGTGCAGTAAAAATGTAGTGTAATGATACTAAATTGAAAGGCACAGAAGCTTATACTCAGGTCGATATCCCTGACCCGACAACTGGAAGAATAGCTTTATCGTAACGGCCGTCTTGTTAGAGATCGGTAGGCTGTAAATGAGCTGTTGTATTCATATTTTTCCTACTACAAAGTTAAGCTTTCGTATGACCCGCCTGGTGCTTATGTTATAATAGTGTTGCCGTGGTGGCTGAGTGGTTCGAGTAGTCGCCTGCAACACTATTGTAAGTTCTAATCTGGACTGTACCGTTGAATTTTTCTTTACAGTGATTAGTCACACTACGACCTTAACGGTGAAGGAAAACATCGAGAGGAAACTAAACGTTTGTTAAGGAATTCAAAGGCGTATGTATAGTCGTGCTTGAGTAACGGCGATAGGCTTGCCTTAGTTTGAAATACCTCAAACTGGAGATAAAATTACGGAACCCACTTGCCCAACCAAATCATTTAACCGGTTTGTATTTTAAAACGCCTCAAAAACACGACGAGAAACTTATCAGAGACTGGAGAAAAAAAAATCGTTACTATATGCATAGTGTTATTATCGACGAGCCATTTTGCGCGATATCACGGGCGTTATTATAGGACTTGCCTTCTGTGTAAAGGGTCGCGTGTTCGATTCCCGCCGGTAAAACCAATTCAACGTTAATACATATATGATGTGATATATTAAATCTACACTAATGTCAGTCAGAAAGCTGACTATTTCGGGAACGTTTTTTGTGAGATTCTTATTTGTTTCAAGCAAACTCATCTATGAGTAACATGCGAAATAAAGTTCTAAGTTAAACCGGTGGCAATTCTTTATTACATTGAAATCTGAATTTTATATTATATTATAAATTATAATCACAGAAATAGATTGAAAGATAGGGAGGGTAGAGTACAGAGGGAGAGCGATACAGGCTGTCACTGAAGAGAGAGCAGGAGAGTTCTTTCTTGTAGCTTTTGTGAAGTATTTCTAAACCTATTATAGTTCGCACGAAACGTTGTACATAATTTATCATTACCTCAATAGCCGTGTTTAGTCTCACTATTGAGTTCTGTTCAATATAATGGTATATTAGTCGTACGAGAAGCCTTTTTATTTTTACTCTAACCAATAAATAAAAAAATAAATATGCAAATTTATTGTTTCTTTAAATAGTTAAGAAAAAATACTCGAAATCGGCGAGCGTATAAGAAGATGAAGCACTGATAAATGAATGAAACAAAAGAGATCTGTAAGTCTAGGGAGAACTGACGCTGTACTCTCTCTGCCTACCCGTGGAGGTACTCCGTGTAATGATATGTATGTAGGTATTTAAAAAAAGCATTAGCTTAGTAGCTCAACGCAAATCAGATTAAATTATAAAAAACACATTTTTTATGTCATTAAAATTCAATGCAAATATTTAAAAGAATTGTAAAACTTTGTTTAAACCAGAACGATGAGTTTAAAGATTTTAATACCACTAAGGTAGCAAACAAGGCTAAGCGGTAACTGTTGCCTAAAAGACGCTTACAACACCAAGTGTATCGCTAGCGTGATACCGAACATACTGGAATCCTTTCACACCCTTCTTGAAGAACTCCATGCTGTACTCTATTAATTATATTCAGGGCATTAGCGCCAAACAAGGGTTCTCAACGGGACTTAATTCCCTTGATGACGGTATCTCAAGATAGCTTCTCATATGGTTGTTTCTCATTAGTTTTAAGAGTACCTAACCCGTCGTAGATGTCATAGTCACGTGTGATCCTAAGTTGAGTGCGATTGTTAAAGCAAGGTTATTTGCGGCATTTGTTGTATTATTAACGAAATGAATTGAGGCTGATAGATGTTTAAAGTGCCGGATGTGGATCAAATGAGGTTGATTTAGTTACAACAAGTCTTGATGGTACGAAGCCCAGGCAAATCGTGTTGTTTTAGAGGACGTCTTCAAATGAAGTAAAGCAAATGAAAAATCATGACGACACAAAAACTTAACCGCAGTCACGACTTCGCGATATTCAATAACTGTTTTTAAAAGCATCATTCATGTTAAACCAGACACAACAAAATTGAATTCGACGTACACTTAAAGCGTCGTTAGATCGAATAACCGTGAAGGGGGGCCTTGTAATCTTCCGCAACTCACTCGAACGTGAAACCTAACCATTGCGTATAACCCAACCAATTTTGCGTATCTTTTGAAGATAGCGATTACAGGCAATTGTAATGCGTACGCTGTTAACGAGTGCATCATTAAGGTGCAGTCAACACTGAATGCTGCAACGGTTGTACGCTTATTGTATGGAACGAAACTTGACCTCGCCGTCCCGTGGAGTAATGAATTGGAAAGATGCGTTGAGAATTTGAAGTGCCTTGCATAATATTAAGGATTATTTGATTCGGTGAGAGGTGGCCGAGTTGTTTATCAAACAATCTGCAAGGTCAAAATTGTAGGTTAAAGCTTCGATTGTCTGTATGAATGAGTGTTTTCCGAAATACAGTTATTTTTAAATCACAAGCTTTCGAGCAACGAAGACATTGTAAGCCTTTACTATACCTCCATATGTCTTCAAAGAATCGTCAAAATATAAGTGGAGAATAGTGTTTGAGGGACGGCGACTGACACGCTGGCTGTCACGTTAGCACTTAAATATCCTCCGGCGAAACAACCCGTTCGGTATATTCCCCAGTAGGAACGTCTGAATATTCATTAATACGAGTGATAAAGTGATGCGTCTTAATAATTAGCACATATTCAAGTCATACTTGTAAATGAATAACCGACATCAAACATACATAGCATATTTCTAGCAGTGGCTTTATATATCACAATCAGTTATTATATTGTGCCTGTAAAAGTATTTGGAGGCCAACATCTAACAAACACGTAGTTGATTACCAAGCAAATACAACAAACCATCTTTAAGTAGCTTATAATCGTTGAACTTACGAGGCAAAGGTTGTTAGTTTACCAATGTAGTTACCAAACAATATAACATGCCTAAGTGACGTGTCTAACTAATTGCCAGAAACGAATGGAGTAAAACTTCGGATTACAGTACTGTCTTAGTATATTGTATCACATTCAGCTCAGGGGAATTTAGGACGCGAGTTCAATTCCCGCTGACGGCAGATCTTTGAGTGATAAACACTAGTGTTTGTTACTTAGGCCTGGATACCTTGCGGTAACGGAGGTATTAAGAGGGACTAATAATAAAGAGATATAATCGGTAATCAATTCGTATGGTTACTGGGCTTTAGCTTAGGTGCTATCACAACACAATACAAGGTCGGTGTGACAACAGTTAGTACGCTATTAAATATACTATTTCTGCACTAGATTTTCTCAACTAATGTAACATTTAAAATATCAAAGGCAGCCAGCCACTAGTGCGAGTAATCATATTTTTTAAAGATAACAAATATATATATCCTCACGCCTCCCACAAGGGTCCTCGAAGGGGTAGGCAGAGGTGTATAGGTAATACCCACACACCCACTTTCCGCCAGAGATATATTTTAGGTGCCAACGTGACAGATGGCGAGTCCGTCGCCGTTACTCAAGCACGGCTATACATACGCCTTTGAATTACTTCTCAAGCGTATGCAGGTTTCCTCTCGATGTTTTCCTTCACCGTAAAGCTCGTGGTGTGACTAATCACTGTACTTAAGTTCAGAACAACTCATTGGTACAGTCGGGATTCGAACTTGCGATCTTTGTGTCGCAGCCAACTGCTGCGGCCACCACGGCTACACAAGATAATAACAAAGATATGTATATTCGTTTAAATAATATTGATATTTTATACATTAATGTCGAGTGAGACTAATTAAGTTTCATTTGGAAAGAACCAGCACATGAATTGGTAAATAATTATCTTTTCATCCACAACAAATATGCGCATTTGAAACTAGAGACTGTATTCGCTCAAGTAGAAGATGAAACCGTGCATTCGAAATTAAGTAATTTGTTGTACTTTGACCCGTCTAATGACCAACAATCAATAAATTATACTGATACAGAATTGCTCTATACGATTCAGTTTTTATATTGCATAGGTTTAATGAACTAATGGACAAAACTTGTTCTGGACTGGATTTCATAGCAAAAAACCACTAGAAAGAAATTATAGTACTTATTTTTTGCCATATTAATTGCATCAAATCAAGAAATAGTTCGATAATTGATGTGAATGTTCGGGCTTACTAGAAAAAGAAGACAGGAATTATAGTTTTTATGTGCTATGTACTTCTCAGAATATTACGCGTTTAATAAGTTTTCAAACACTGACTCAATATCTGAACTGTTAAAGAAAAAAGTCCATTCATAATTACGATACCGCAATTGAACATTTCTTTTGAGGTAGATACCCAAGACCTTTGATAATATGTTGCATTAACGGTGCCAAGAACATATCCACAATTAATTGTGTGGAGCATCCGACAACGTGTCTTTGATGTGAACTAAATTGACTTTATTATTGTATCAAAGATAATTTTAGTTATCATCGCTACAAATTAAGGTTGCTGAATTAATTATCATAAAGCGGAAAATTTACAATCGTAGTCGGATGGATAAAATGAGAAAAAACTTAAATCAACCTCGATCTAAAATCCTATAAGTTCAGGGATTATCTTATTAGAAAGCGGCGTATTATAGCTAATATTTCTCGTTTGAATAGTAATGTGTATATGTGTGTGTAAAGTAGTAATGTGTATGGACATTAAGAACATACAGATACTATCTGTGAGCCGCGGTTTCTACCGCGTATAATTTCATAATCCTTTTTAGCAAATAAATATAGGCTATGTCACTCAGGGTGAATGTAGCTTTCTAATGGTAAAAGATTTTTTTAAATCGGCACAGTAGTTTTGAGTTTATTCATTACAAACATACACAAATAAAAGAACACATCTTTCCTCTTTATAATATTATAGTATAGATTTAATATATATTAATAATTAGTTGCTAACACTAACACCAGAACCACACAAATTACAGTTTGATGGAAATTTCAAGCGATATAATCAAATATTATTGGAATGAAATGAAATATTCCAGCCACGTGAGTTCTATGGTATTCATGATCCGAATTCCAAAAATTTGTGGCCGAATATTTACCTTCATGCATTTACCATGATAAGTAACTTGCTCACGCTATTTCCCTAATTTATATTTAACTTTCCTATTATTAGCATTAAGGAAACATTTTATTTAATAAAACACGACATCAATATTATTTAACCTCAAGCATGAATTAAAACGCAAACATGAAATGTTAAATGCACAATTTCTGATGACATACTTAAAATATACTGAAAATTTATTCTTCTTTTCAGAGAAGGGACAAAACACAGCTGTGTGTAAAAAGTATTATCATAACTACTGTCAGAATAGACAATGAACCTCAAAGAATTTTAATCAGACAAAATTGGCATTGACCGTTTCTTTTTGTATTATTTTGTGATAATATGGATTGTTTTTCCAATATTTTTTTTCATACGTGTCTACCTACTACTACTTCTGCTTAGAAATCTATACATTTTACCATTTAACAAATTCCTATGATTAAGTTTTAATCGATAATCACACTAGAAAAAAAATCCAAGGTTCAAAACTCAAGGGCGCTAATACTAACCCATTTAAATCAAACTTAACAAAACTTTAAAATCGTTGTAAGTCACAAACAACCATTAATAGCTCATTCAATTGAAGTCGTAAAATTAATTACGCCTTCTAAATGTCGCTGGGGAAATGGCCTTAGCAACTTGGACCTCGTTCGGGGCTACTAACTGGTCTAAGTATCCCATATTAAGGTGGTATGCTGTGTGTGGACAGTTATAAATCAATCTTAGAACCGGCTGTGGCTATAATTGCTTATACTTGAACAGAAACGCCAACTGGTTGGAGTACAGTCAATATAGGTATGGTTTAGTAACATAGTTATATTTTGTCTACCTAGAAGACCACTTGATCTCACTTAAAAATGCGTTTTTTTTATTAGATACCGAATGCTTTTCAAGTAAATCCCGTTTTTGTATTTATTATAAACTTTGTTTATTTTAATGTATAGACTTGTTACTTATAAATGTAACAAATAAAAAATCAACGCCATTATCGTTATCATAAAATAAACTACAACCATTCAGGTATGTATCTTTGATAATCGCAAGTGCTGTATATGTCAACATTACTCAAATATAGATGGTGCAGCAGGTGCAAACTTGCGCGAAGATTCCAGTTGGCTGGTCGCACTTACCTGAAAACAAGAAAAAAATCATTGATATATAGGACCGCTTGTTGATTTCACCTTAGATGGAGGGAAAAAACTTGTAGAAGGCCACATACGATAAACATGCAATTATTCTTTGGTATCAGTGAAGTACTTTCGCGTGTTTAGTAATGTAATCTATCTTCAACTTTCTAGAAAAAACTGACCTTAGAATAAATGAAAGAACATTGGTAAATAATCTTAGTCTTGAGTCGATGTAAAAAGATATTGATGAACACGGATAAATAAAAAAAGATTAAGTATTGATTGAAAGGATTTTATTAACATTATTATTATATTATTAGTACTTAAGACTTTTGGCTTAATTAAACATGTATGTTTCAGCATATTACACACAGGGAATTAGTCAAAGTATTATGAAAGTAAAGAACGTTTGTTAGGACTTAAATTACAATTGTAATTTAATCACAGATGCACAAATAATGAACACTACCAACATAATGAAATAATCTTTGGTGTAAACATTAAATAATTAAACTTATTAAGTTGCTTTTAAATGCACTACTTCTAGACGACTCTCAACGTAGTTATTTATAAGTTCTAACTGGAATTGGATAGACTGAAACTAGTTACAAACTAGTAAGCTCGCATTAAGGCTACACCTAGGCTTATGCAGCTTCTAAAGTATTAAGATTATTTATAACATTTGAACTTAGACATATTACGAAGTCATTCAGATTACCACTTGCTGTTTTATATATATGTAACATAACTGGCGTAATTGAATACATTTTAGGTCTAGATGATGAATCTCTAAACAATAGAATAACTATCGGAATCTGTGTAAACTTATCTTATATCTTCTTTCCTTCTTTCATACAAGGGTCCCTCAAGTACAAGTGTGTACTTAATACCTTCACTTTTCGCTATATATAGATAGCTATAATAGGATAGGACATGTATTTTAGGCGCCAAAGTGACAGGTGGTGTGTCCAATCGAAACTTTCTCAAAGACAACTTTACCATACATCTGTGAATTTCATCTCAGAGACATGCAGGTTTCCTCTCGATGTTTACCGTAAAAATCGTGGTGTCTAGTCATCTACTAATAAAAAAAAACTATTGTATAAATCTACTTAAAAAAATCTCATTGGTAGTCTGAATTCATGCTCGAACCACACGACGACGCACCACGGCTTTTTAAAGATTATATATAACTGCACAAAATGAAACGTCTTATTACAAGAAGTCGAGTACATACTTCACGGCTTAAGAATAGTACAGAGTTTTTGTAGGACTAAGTCCTTAAATAGTGACTGACGAGCATATTTTAAAATTGTCTTCGTGATGAAGTTGGCTTGAAACACGCTGTCTCGGAATTTGCGTTTACTTAGAAATTATAAACCACGTTGGATGAAGAATGCCTCTTTTTGTTACTAAATCCTGCGCCAAAGCCTGAACGATGCATGTTCGAAAGAATATAGCGGTGGATTAAAGTCGATTATTCATTTAAGGATACTTATTAACCTAAAACGCAATTCTTATGAGCAATCGCGGTTATTAAGCAGCGAAATCAATGATAGGTATTGCCGACTTGTATACTCTTTCAAATTATTTTTCATTTCTTTCCTTCTTCCTTTCACCATTCAACAGATCTTTATGAATTACTTCACCATTTGCTTCTTTATCGCATCGTATTAATTATGCGTCGTTGTTTACGACTCTCACTTAACTTGACAAATATCCTAAAACCGCGATTATAGAACTAAGTATTTTTTAGTCCAACGTAAATAATTCTTGGCCCGCAGATGAACAGGTTCTGCAAGGTTCCAGGTAAAGCTGTCAATCCACGCATCGCTTGCTATGCAAGGCCACGCTATACTTGCTTAATACCTAAAGATACTTCGCACCAGCATGAGTGTTTTATGTAATGATGGAACATAGCCGTGCAACGCTTGCAATGGAACGGGTTCCCAAAATTAATGTATGCGAAATAAGCGCATGTCACGTCTGTATGTCATTATTTGAATGTAAAATCAATATATATTCACTTTGAGTACATATTTAGATGCACTTTGTACTCTGTAAGTACTTATCAATAGGTCTTAGAATTCCTTTAACATATGCTCATATCTCTTCTCGATGTTTTCCTCGTGGTGTGAATATTCCAAATGTCATTGTGAAGATTTAAAATCTCATTGTTAAAGGCCATTGGGTTTCGAACCAGCAATATTGATTTTGCAGGAGACTACTAAAACCACTGTCACAGAAAAGTCCTAGTCTTCAAACTACGGTAACACGAAACGTAGTGTAACAAGAAAATATCCATTATAATAAAATATATAGGATTTCCGTTATAATTTCAGTCTTAAATAAAAAATATTATCGGACTTAACCGAATTAACATCGGAATAAGAATGAGCGTCAACATCGAAATCAAACTGACTCAGGAACTAGTTATAATATCATAACGTCGTCTTTACGACCATGTCATCTATCATATTTCTCAATGGTTACATCGTGACATTTCTGTGTCAATGTCAAATTATAATTAAAGCTTTTCTTTATGCATTAATCTCATATTTTATATCACCTATAGGATACTTAAGGTTGGTCCACAGATGAAAATGTAGCAATTTCAAAGCTATACTGGTAAATTGTTGTAAAACTCATGATGACATATTTTTATAGGAATTTAGGTAATAACCATCGCGATACCCATACCTAGTTTAAAGAGCTACATTTAACGACGACGTTAGCCGTGGTGTCCGTGTGGTTCGAGTGTTGCCTGCAACACAAAGACTGCAAGTTCGAATCTGGACAGTACCAATGAGTTTTTTTGAACTTAAGTACAGTGATTAGTGACCCCACGAACTTTACGGTGATGGAAAACATCGAGAGGTAGCCTGCATACGTCTGAGAAAGCAATTCAAAGACGTATGTAGGTATAGTGGTGCTTGAGCTTGGCGACGGACACGCCATCTGTCATGTTGGCACCTAAAATATCTCTGGCGGAAAGTGGGTATGTGGGTACTACCTCTACACCTCTGCCTCTCCCTCGTGGGAAGGCATGAGGATATATTATTATATATTTAAGGATAATACAGTAAAAAACCTGTTTGGCTGTGTTAAGTTGAAGTTTAGCGTGTGCATGAAAAAAAAAGGGATGGTTATAATCCTGGAGAGAGGACTGCTCTCTCTACCAACCTCGTCACAAACTCAGCGTGATTATGTATGTATGTAAATATGAGTCCAAAGTTTTCCAGAGCTAAGCTTGCGAGCAAATCCTCATAATCCTTTTGATAACGTGAGTGTACGATACAGCTTGGATAAATAAACACACATGTTGTGCAAGTTACCTTGAAAATAGTACACCTAAATGTGTACCTAGGGGATAGTACCGTGTCACAAAAATAGCGCCATGACGGCAAGCTTACTCCCCAATGACTTTTAGACTGACTGAGTAATATCTCACAAGTCACGTCACCGGATCTCTGACCCGATGTTAAGTAATAAACTATAAATTCTATAAACCTCGGTTATTATTACAGAAACAAAAAAAGGAACATAAGTTTATTCAGCTTTGAACTAAGCAAAGCTTGTACAATGGAAAGTACATAATTAACGATATACCGAAATACTTATTCTACAAGCCGTGAACCCTGACTGCACCATTGAGTTTTCTGAACTTACATACAAACTGAACTTAAGCACACTACGGGATTTACGGTGAAGGAAAATATTGTTAGGAAACCAATATACCTTACGTGAAAAAAATGCAAAATATTATAGTCGTGCTTGTCATTCTAAGTCAGTCCATTACGCAATGAGAATCATAAGCGTTTCGTTTTCCATATGAAGTTATGGAATGACAACGATGGTATTTAACCAAGCTAAGGAGTACTTATTTATCCATATAAGGCTAAATAAGTATTTCTTGGTGCTACCCTCTGGTGGCGTTAGGAACAATTTTAATATAGGATAACATTAGTAAAATAAATATATCTCTAACACTTAGTTATTTTGAGGCAAAGGTGTCAATGCCACCTGCATAGGTATATGAATAGCAGACATGAAAATCTATTTTTATAACTATCATTGACGTAAGTCATTGGTGTCAATATTACTTTGTACGTTTAAAATTACAGAAAAAACTGCATATTCAAATATTTTTACCTAATGATGTGAGATGAAGAAAGGCATGCTACGTTGGGTTTGGACATATAGAAAAGCTAAAGACGTTTATCTGTACATCTATATGTACAATGCGAAAGTGTGTAAGAGAAGAGGCAGAGGAAGACCTCGTCCCCACGTTCAAAAGCACTCAGCTCGCCTGACTGTAAGCGGTCGCCGCCGATATGGACGTTTGCAAAACCAGGGGTTATAACTCGTGCATTGCCGACCCTGCAGGAACCTTCTCACGCCCTTCTTGAAGAACTCCATGCTGGAGTCTCATTCTCTCATATAACCTTAAGAAATTTGAAGCACTTACTTTGATACAAAAACTGTCTTTTGTAATACAATTCAGGGCGCAGGGTGCGGTTAAAGCCCTTTTAGGTAATTCTCGACTTCACACATTTCACTTGACCTAGCGGTGAGAGGAGCAAAGACCACTTGACAGGCCACGGACATAAACAATGACTAAAGGTGCAAAATTAAATAGTAAACAAAATAAATATCTTCGCAAATAAAATCCAGTTAACGATAGCATAAAATATATCTAGCAGTTAAAGTACGAAAAACATAGGTAACATATTTTTATGTACACTTTCCATAACTCTTCCAGCTGTTTCTCTATATCTATAAAACTCAAGATTCAACTTTTATGTACACTTTCCCATAACACTTCCAGCTGTTTCTCTATATCTATAAAACTCAAGATTCAACTTTTATGTACACTTTCCCATAACACTTCCAGCTGTTCCTCTATATCTATAAAACTCAAGATTCAACTTTTATGTACACTTTCCCATAACTCTTCCAGCTGTTTCTCTATATCTATAAAACTCAAGATTCAACTTTTATGTACACTTTCCCATAACACTTCCAGCTGTTCCTCTATATCTATAAAACTCAAGATTCAACTTTTATGTACACTTTCCCATAACTCTTCCAGCTGTTTCTCTATATCTATAAAACTCAAGATTCAACTTTTATGTACACTTTCCCATAACACTTCCAGCTGTTTCTCTATATCTATAAAACTCAAGATTCAGCGAAAGTGATTACAGTAAGGTCGACTTTTATGTACACTTTCCCATAACACTTCCAGCTGTTTCTCTATATCTATAAAACTCAAGATTCAGCGAAAGTGATTACAGTAAGGTCGACTTTTATGTACACTTTCCCATAACACTTCCAGCTGTTTCTCTATATCTATAAAACTCAAGATTCAACTTTTATGTACACTTTCCCATAACACTTCCAGCTGTTTCTCTATATCTATAAAACTCAAGATTCAACTTTTATGTACACTTTCCCATAACACTTCCAGCTGTTTCTCTATATCTATAAAACTCAAGATTCAACTTTTATGTACACTTTCCCATAACTCTTCCAGCTGTTTCTCTATATCTATAAAACTCAAGATTCAGCGAAAGTGATTACAGTAAGGTCGACTTTTATGTACACTTTCCCATAACACTTCCAGCTGTTTCTCTATATCTATAAAACTCAAGATTCAACTTTTATGTACACTTTCCCATAACACTTCCAGCTGTTTCTCTATATCTATAAAACTCAAGATTCAACTTTTATGTACACTTTCCCATAACTCTTCCAGCTGTTTCTCTATATCTATAAAACTCAAGATTCAGCGAAAGTGATTACAGTAAGGTCGACTTTTATGTACACTTTCCCATAACACTTCCAGCTGTTTCTCTATATCTATAAAACTCAAGATTCAACTTTTATGTACACTTTCCCATAACTCTTCCAGCTGTTCCTCTATATCTATAAAACTCAAGATTCAACTTTTATGTACACTTTCCCATAACTCTTCCAGCTGTTCCTCTATATCTATAAAACTCAAGATTCAACTTTTATGTACACTTTCCCATAACTCTTCCAGCTGTTCCTCTATATCTATAAAACTCAAGATTCAACTTTTATGTACACTTTCCCATAACTCTTCCAGCTGTTTCTCTATATCTATAAAACTCAAGATTCAGCGAAAGTGATTACAGTAAGGTCGACTTTTATGTACACTTTCCCATAACACTTCCAGCTGTTTCTCTATATCTATAAAACTCAAGATTCAACTTTTATGTACACTTTCCCATAACACTTCCAGCTGTTCCTCTATATCTATAAAACTTAAGATTCAACTTTTATGTACACTTTCCCATAACTCTTCCAGCTGTTTCTCTATATCTATAAAACTCAAGATTCAACTTTTATGTACACTTTCCCATAACACTTCCAGCTGTTCCTCTATATCTATAAAACTTAAGATTCAACTTTTATGTACACTTTCCCATAACTCTTCCAGCTGTTTCTCTATATCTATAAAACTCAAGATTCAACTTTTATGTACACTTTCCCATAACTCTTCCAGCTGTTTCTCTATATCTATAAAACTCAAGATTCAACTTTTATGTACACTTTCCCATAACACTTCCAGCTGTTTCTCTATATCTATAAAACTCAAGATTCAACTTTTATGTACACTTTCCCATAACACTTCCAGCTGTTCCTCTATATCTATAAAACTTAAGATTCAACTTTTATGTACACTTTCCCATAACTCTTCCAGCTGTTTCTCTATATCTATAAAACTCAAGATTCAACTTTTATGTACACTTTCCCATAACACTTCCAGCTGTTTCTCTATATCTATAAAACTCAAGATTCAGCGAAAGTGATTACAGTAAGGTCGACTTTTATGTACACTTTCCCATAACACTTCCAGCTGTTCCTCTATATCTATAAAACTCAAGATTCAACTTTTATGTACACTTTCCCATAACACTTCCAGCTGTTTCTCTATATCTATAAAACTCAAGATTCAACTTTTATGTACACTTCCCATAACTCTTCCAGCTGTTTCTCTATATCTATAAAACTCAAGATTCAACTTTTATGTACACTTTCCCATAACACTTCCAGCTGTTCCTCTATATCTATAAAACTCAAGATTCAACTTTTATGTACACTTTCCCATAACTCTTCCAGCTGTTTCTCTATATCTATAAAACTCAAGATTCAACTTTTATGTACACTTTCCCATAACTCTTCCAGCTGTTCCTCTATATCTATAAAACTCAAGATTCAACTTTTATGTACACTTTCCCATAACTCTTCCAGCTGTTTCTCTATATCTATAAAACTCAAGATTCAACTTTTATGTACACTTTCCCATAACTCTTCCAGCTGTTCCTCTATATCTATAAAACTCAAGATTCAACTTTTATGTACACTTTCCCATAACTCTTCCAGCTGTTTCTCTATATCTATAAAACTCAAGATTCAACTTTTATGTACACTTTCCCATAACTCTTCCAGCTGTTCCTCTATATCTATAAAACTCAAGATTCAACTTTTATGTACACTTTCCCATAACTCTTCCAGCTGTTCCTCTATATCTATAAAACTCAAGATTCAACTTTTATGTACACTTTCCCATAACACTTCCAGCTGTTTCTCTATATCTATAAAACTCAAGATTCAGCGAAAGTGATTACAGTAAGGTCGACTAAGGAGTGAGCCAGTGAAGTATACGTAGAAACCATATGAGGAAAAGAGAGAGGCATCGGCGCACGCGCACTGTCTTGCGTAACACGACGTAACTGCTGACATTGGACCAATCTGGGTTATGATCAGCATTTTTATTGATTGTTTGTAATATTAATGTTGATTTTTAATGAAAGGCGAATCAGTTATCTCTTTCGTTGCGGATAGTAGTCAAACAGGTGATAATACATTTTTCATTCGTAGTAAAAAAAAACTATTTTTTATTCTCGAATGGGCTTTCAATTCCAACTTAAGCTTTGAATTTTAATACTTTGTTGCAATCGGACTTTGGGTTTGGTTAAATAGATACATCACGCCGAGTCCCTCACGGAGTAGAGCACCGGTTTATGTTTGTTCATACACATTCATTCGTTTCTTCATACATGCCCACCGGTTTCGAGTATTCTTGACGTTCACGTCTTCACGTTCAGTGTCCTTTCGATTAGGTCTAGGTAGTTGGAACGTGGTCTTCTTCGGCTTCGTCTTGCACACACTATCGCTCGGAACATGTTTCGTCAATATTTCTTCACTAATGCTTTAAATATGTCCAAACTAATGTAACACACCTTTCTTCAACTTTTCTTCGTATAGCCGTTTGAAAACCGGAGATTGCCTGGTTATCTGACACGTTGGTATTTAAATACAGATTTGACGGAAAAAGGATGTTGCTATACCGCTAGCTAGCCCTTGTGGAGTGCGCGTGAAGATATGACAATATTCCCAAACTATGAAGAGTTTCTGACATCCATAACGCATAACACTTGCTATTATCAACATTTCAACAACTGCTCATTCCTTGCGATTTCTTAATAAAAGAATCGATAACAAAAGCGTACTACGATTGTCTTGTTTCGTCGAAATAATTTTCTATTGTTCCATCACCGCGCGTCCGACGCTAAGCAAATGCTATTATGAAGGTTATCCGATGAACTTAAGCCTAAATGTCGGCAATTTATTTTGATTTTGGTACCTCACGTGACTTACGTGGGCAGAGAACTATAGTCCCTTGGGACTTGTTTGACCTACAGTGAAATTTGAACCCAATTTATATCACGGTTATGAGTTATTCTACCCTAAATCAACTGCTTGGGTCAAAATCGCTACTCACAAGGGTATACAACTTCTCCTAAAAAAATATGCTTCGATGTTAATATAATCATCAATATCATTAATGTCATCACTTAAATATAAGTTATGTCAAGAGTAATCAAAATTTAAAGTGTATGAAACGAAAGACATCGGCGTGATATGTAGGTACATATGTATGATGTGATAGATTTTCCAAAAACTTCAATATTATTTTGATAATAAAGATTTTTATAATGTTCAAAATATATTATATTTATCATATTTATAAATGCCAAGAGTTATTGTAATATTTGAAGAAGATAATATTATCCATCATCTAAAAACCAAAATTGTATTTGTGCAATGAATCTTTTAAAACCTCGGAACAACATGTCTATTCGTGTTGGTCGTAAAGTTTCTGCTTTGCCACTTGAGCTCCGAATCAAGGTTACTAATAATGGTCGGACCAGAATGTAAGTCGAGTGGCGTTTGCTTTATTTTAATCGATTGCTTTGAAGCTGAATCGATTCAGACTTTCATTTGATGTCATTTATTAGTGCCCGTTATTTCGGAAATTAAGATTGTAAAACATTTGCATAAAACAGTACGTCTCTGAAAATTTCTGTTAAATTTACTATGAAAATATATTGTTGTAACAAAACAGCGCGATTATAAAGTCTGTAAGATAATTTGCAAACGTACGAATAAATCCAGATCTCCTAAATAAATCTTTCATTTAGGAAACATAGGCGTGGGATGCGAACAGGGTCATCAGTGTGTATATATGCGTTAAAAATGCTAGTTCAAAAATTCCAATGAGTGAATATCTATACATATTAGCGAGACAGTCGCGTTAATCTCTAGACTAGCAGTTAGTTTGCCACTAGTAGACCTATTTCACCGAATGTGATGAAAAAGTTCGTATGCCTTAAGAAATCTAAGTAAATGCTCAAACAAATAAATAATTTTATGTCTACTTAAACATCAAACTATTTTGGTAGTGTCACATACGTTTTATAGAGTACCTATATGGGTTACAAAACAATCATACATTTAGTAGATCTATTAGATTATTGGATCCTGCGCAGGCGCAACTATTCAAGTCCATTTCTGATAGGAATTAATTCCCGCTAGTAATTATACACTTGGGATCTACATGCAACATATTATTGAATACCCTAACACCCTCCTCATATAAGAAATCTAGAATAGCGTAACGTATCCAACAAATATTTGGCGTAAATTCAAATCTTTATATATATAATTCTTCTGTGAGTGTGTATGTCACTGAACTCCTCCTAAACGGCTGGACCGATTTTAATGAAATTTTCTGTGTGTCTTCAGATGGATTTGAGAATGGTTTAGATTCACAATTGGACCCGATAGGTGGCGCTGTGATCGTGTTTTAGGGCATTTACTTTTTTCACCCAAGCGAAGCTGGGCGGGACCACTAGTGTTTTATAAAAACACAAAGTCTAATCAAGATAGCTTCACAATGAGGTACGATTAATGACTCACGACAATTTGAGGATGCTAAAGAAATAATAGCAAAAACTATCAGGGACGGGCAACAGTCTTGCTAACTAAATGTTTGGTTTCATGAATCCAAATATATAAATAAATACTTAACCAAGATGGAGAACTTCCCATGGAGCAAACAGAGGTCTGATAACACCCCCCACAAGAGATATATACAGGTGTCAAATTTTCAACAGACGGTGAGAACTCTAAAGAAAATGCTCGAATAAATATAATGCGCGAAATGAGTAAATGCAAGCAATCGATGAAGTTTACAAGCGCAGTAATACAAAAAGTGGGGCAATTTTAGTTCGCGATATTGACACGTCAACTAATAGTTGGATTGCGTGTCTCAAACTGGTTGAACACAAAGGAAACGCAGCACTAAGCACAGTAGACGTCGCTACAACAACTCTTAAGAACATTGTTAGTAGTCGTAATATATTGTACTTATGGAACTTTAACAATGAATATGATGTATTGTTGTTCGGGGTTGTTAGGGGCAGTTTGTCAAGGGCTAATGACTAAAAGCCTGTTTAGGGTCGTTATTCAGATGGGTGATCAATTTTAGCAGATGTTTTGGTGAGATAAAGACTTCGTTATAATATTAAGTTTTTGCTGATTTAGGAGCCAACGTTAGAGTTACTTTTTATGTTAATTTCGGAAATATATAGATTTTTCACACCGTTAAGCGATTTACATGTCTACTGCATTTAAGCACAGAAGTAAGCAGAAGTTATTGCCATTGATGTAAGGGATAATAGCATGTGCTGCATTTGCTCTGTATGTTTACAGTTCATATGGTGTAGTATTCCTTTAACGGTTTTCATTGTAGTATCCGTAGGGAGCGTTGTATGGGCTTCGAAAAATGTATAGACGAAAGAGCATAGAAGAGAACAACACACAAGATATGAAAGCGTCCAGCATTCGAAACAATTTATTAGAAATTAGTTAAGCATTTTTTTTCTTTAAGTTATGTGAATTAAACGTATTAGGAAAACTTTATTTTAAATATGCTAACTTAGATATTATAATATGACTACCTGACTGCATAGGAAAAATAAATAAAAGTTTGAAATTTCAATAATACATTTATCTACTCATATATGCATATGTATAATATATCCTCACGCCTTCCCACAAGGGTCCCCGAAGGGGTAGGCAGAGGTGTATAGGTAATATCCACACACCCACTTTCCGCCAGAGGTATATTAGGTGCCAACGTCACAGATGGCGAGTCCATCGCCGTTACTCAAGCACGACTATACATACGCCTTTGAATTTCTTCTCAGACGTATGCAGGTTTCCTCTCGATGTTTTCCTTCACCGTAAAGCTCGTGGTGTGACTAATCACTGTACTTAAGTTCAGAAAAAACTCATTGGTACAGTCGGGATTCGAACTTGCGACCTTTGCGTCGCAGGCAACTGCTCGAACCACTCGGCCACCACGGCTTCTATGCATATGTAGATAAATATTATCATGCCGAGTCCCTCAAGGGTAGTAATAGAGAGTTAGTCCTCTTCAGACATGCTCGTTGGTATAACTAAGCTTGGGAAAATCGGCACGACAATCAAAAAAACTCCACAGTACTGAACGATTTTCGAGTAAAATATCGTAGGGAATTTGTTATAGTTCATAGTTCGACTATTTATAATTTATGTTGAAGAATGCAGGTATACGAAATGGAACCAAAAAAATACTTAAGCCAACATATTATAACCAAATCTAAAACGTTCTGTCGGGGCTATATTTACAGACGCAAAATAAGACCCGACGAAAAATGGCGAAGAATTGAGAATAATGACGGAAAGACTATTGTTTTTAATTAAACTCCGAGAGATAATTGGAACAGATTATACAATACAAATTCTTGTTTTACATCTGCATATCTGTAGAAAATTTACATACGAGGGTTCATGCTTATTACAACGATGAATGCGGGGAGGGAAACGCATTAAATAATCTCTGTACATTGTACTGGATATTTGAAATTTGTTTATTTCGCCCATTCTTTACGGTGATTGAAAGCAAATTCAGTAAATCCTGCTTAACGAGCATTAGATCGTTGGTCTTCTTCCGGTGCCTTTGAAGAGCAATTAACATTGCTATTTCATTTTGATTAGTTTATTTGAAGATCTCCGACCCAATCAAATCCTAACATGCCGTGATATTTCCGATTAATCACTGATTCAGATTTATTTACGTCCAACTCAATTATTTGTTCCAAGATGAGTTGATTTCAATTTCTCTAGGGATATATATTCACAGTTAAAAGGTTTAATAAAGCCCCAAAAACGTCGAATCTCGGCCATATTATGTAAAAGCTAGGTGCAAAAAAAAATGCGCACCCTGGTATCATCAACGCTGCGCCACTGACCCAAATAGTAGGACAATGTCGCAAAATGGCCATAACGTAGATATAGAGCTACTTGGTGTGCTAATGAGCGCAATTTAAAATAAACGTTTTACTTCTAACATCTGGTTAGCTATTAGCAGTTTAACGATTTTTCAATTCGGCGAGAATGAAACCATTTGGAACAACTGTAGTACGTGCTATTCACTAGCAGGAAATTATAGTTATAACTTAATCAACGATTACTTTATCTCGTTTAGTAAGGTACAATTCTTTGAAAAATGCTTCAGTCTAGGCCGACTGCATTTTGGATGAAAGTTTTAACTCTGCCACTCTCCTCCCGATTTTTGTCCCGCAAAGCTCTTACTTAGTGTAACAACTGTACTTATATGTCTAGAAGGTCGTTAGTTTTGACCAGTCCTAGGTTCGAACATGTTTGAGTTTTAACACGAGCACGATTGAATATGAATATCGCTTCGCGCAATATTCATATTGAATCGCAAAACCATCTTCCAACTACCTAGATCAAAATACAATTTGCGAATTACAATGCGAAAGTGTCTGGAAGATGAAACAGAGCAAAACCACCTTCCAACTACCTAGACCAAATCGATTGAACACTCAAGATCGGGTACCTCTATACTCTTGAAGCCGTCGAGCATGTCTGAAGAGACTGATGAATCTGGATTAAGCGAAAGAGGTCCATGAGCCTACTCTCTCTGCCTACTCCTTGAGGAACTTTCGTCATTTGCCTAATTTGAGAAACTCTGGCAGCTTTTATACGATTTGATACGATTGACGACCGTCTGGTCAAGTGGTTAGAGCTCCTGACTGCAAAACTTGAGGTCGCGGGTTCGAATCCCGCTGAGGGCAGGTATTTGTGCCTGTCTTGGATGTCCTATGTATTTATGTATATATCTATCTATATAGTAAATATATCGTTGTCTAGTTACCATAACACAAGCTTTGCTTAATTTGGGACTAGGTCAATTTGTGTAGAATTGTCCCAGGTATTTATTATTATTATTATTATACATGCTTATTACACTATTTCACTCTAAACTTGTATTATTGCTTATTACACTATTTCACTCTAAACTTGCATTATTGCTTATTACACTATTTCACTCTAAACTTGTATTATTGCTTATTACACTATTTCACTCTAAACTTGTATTATTGCTTATTACACTATTTCACTCTAAACTTGTATTATTGCTTATTACACTATTTCACTCTAAACTTGTATTATTGCTTATTACACTATTTCACTCTAAACTTGTATTATTGCTTATTACACTATTTCACTCTAAACTTGTATTATTGCTTATTACACTATTTCACTCTAAACTTGTATTATTGCTTTGTTACTGTTTTAGCTACATATAAGTATATTCTAATAAGATAATAGGCAATTTTGTCATTTCCATGAGTATATTGTGCTTGAATAAACATTTTCATTGTTACTATTATTATTTTGTATAATTCAAAGGATGCCTTAAATACGCTGTTTGGAGCTGTTCGTACTTTGCAAATTTAGTTGATCAAAGACATAATTTTGTTATTAGACTACCGGCTGTTACAACAACTAACGATGTTGGGATTACGATTGAGTAAAAATTTGATTCAACAAATGTATATCAACATATGTATAAAGATTTACATTTGTTAACCAATTAATGTGTACTTAAGTATGATAATAATTAGAATTAAAATGAATATAATTAGGCAGTGGACGCGATTGTCATTATGGTATTTATATATATATATATATATATATATATATATATATATAAATAATAGGTTTGAGGATATATATATATATCCTCAAACCTTCCCACAAGGGTCCCCGAAGGGGTAGGCAGAGGTGTATAGGTAATACCCACACACCCACTTTCCGCCAGAGGTATATTAGGTGCCAACGTGACAGATGGCGAGTCCATCGCCGTTACTCAAGCACGACTATACAAACACCTTTGCATTTCTTCTTTCTTCTCAGACATATGTAGGTTTCCTCTCGATGTTTTCCTTCACCGTAAAGCTCGTGGTATGACTTATCACTGTACTTAAGTTCAGCTAAACACATTCGTACAGTCGGGATTCGAACTTGCGACCTTCGCGTCGCAGGCAACTGCTCGAACCACTCGGCCACCACGGCTATCGCTGTCGCTATTTTGGGTGTGATCATCTGTATGGTATTTGTACTGCCTGATTCGTGGAACAATTTTAAATCCGGAACGATATTATAAAATCGTTTCAACCAATGATCTTATACGAATACACATGCTGTACCGACGAACCGCCAATGAAAAAATACATAATAAGATGTATTTAACAAGGTTGTGTACTGACTGACAGGTTGCAAATGTCATCGGTGCGTCGTTAACACATACGATGATACATATTTAACCCACTGTGTTGAAACTGGAAAGTTTATTCTAGCCGCGACTGCTAATTACACCCTACACGGATCCAAATATAGAAATCAGTAAAATATAGCATTTTCAATGTAAACGCGTGCAAATGTCGCCCAGTTTCACCATAAATAGCTGTTAAAGGAATTAGATGGTTGTCTATTATCGACTTTAGCTCAGGAGCCGATCATAAATCTTCTTCTCAAAACACACAATGATGAAACAGGAACACGTCCAATTTGACACGGCCGCATGCGCCCGACGGCGGCGGCCGTTTTCTATTAGGAGGAATGTAAAAATAAATCTTTTAAGCTCTGTCTGCGTTTGTGTAATCGGAACGGTAGCTTTGGTTATGCGACTCTGGTGTATTTTAATTTCAACTGAAAATCTATAAGACATTTTATGCATGGTTGTACATGAAAAGGTCCAGCCATGCGTGTATTGATGAACACGTAATACAAATGAATCTTCAAGCAAGAGTCCCCGAAGGCGTGGGCCGAAGTTAAACAACATTGTGAGGTGAGTCGGCGTGGTGATATAAAGATAATGATAAAACATACACACATACATATCATCACGCCAAGTCCCTAACGGGGTAGGCAGATAGTATAGAGCGCCAGTTCTCTTTAGACTTAGATACCTCTTTCGCTTCGTCCACATTCATCAGTCTCTTCATACATGCTCGTCGGTTTCGAGTACTCTTAACGTTCCCGTCCTTAAGCGTCCGATCGATCCTGGTAGTTGGAACTTGGCCTTCCTCTGCCTTTTCTTGCACACACTTTTGCTTTGTATATATGTTTCGTCAATCTTTCTTCACTCATCCTTTCTATGTGTCCAAACCAACGTATCATGCCTTTCTTCATCTTTACAATCACGCCCTCATTCACGCTAGTTGATTTGCGAATCTCTTCATGATGATAAAAATACGTATTAAATGTATTTGTATAATATACTAATATTGGCGCCTAACCTGTGAGGGACTCGACGTAATGATAATGTGTATACGATATTCGTACTTCAATAATATACATATGTGTTAATGTGTATATATATTTCCTGGCCGAAATAGAGTTATTTATTTTTGAAACTCGTTACAAGTACTCAAACCCAGCGAGCACTTATCAAGAGACCGATGAATTTGGACGAAGCGTAAGAGGGATATCGGTCTAGAAAGAACTGGCGCCCTTCACTTTTTTGCCTACCCCGGGAGAGACTGCGTTTTTATCGATAACGACCTCTTAAAATGTTACGTATACATTTTAATAAATTTCAATTGTTTCTTCCTATAAATGGAATACTTTATAAACAGTCTTCAATACATCCACCCATATATTGAAGAAAATATATTTTTTAACTGATGTGTGACCGAATTAAAATATACGTAACTATATTGTCAAATATTATTTCAACTGCAACCTATAAATCAAATATATTATTTGCAGTCTTGGCAACATAATACATTTTAATATCTGTTACAAGCATTGTCTTCGTATTTGCACCATGGAGTTCCTGGCCTATATCTTTTATACTTATTGTTATCTTAAAATATATGCAAACACATAAGTTACAATTTATCACGTGTGTTGAAACCACCGAACGCAGTTGGTTGCGCGTGCCGCATCCAGTACCGTACTATACATATGTACATACATACTATTTCTGCTTACGTAGAGCCACCGTGAAAAATATCACGCAAGGAGTGTGACAAAAGATCCTAGTGAAGCACCATTGTGCGTTGAGGGGTGGCTTTCATCTTCATATAATTTTAGATTTGATAATATTACTCATATATAGAATGGAAATGCGAAAGTTTGTAAAGACGTTTTTTGCTCCTTCACGCAAAAACTAAAATACTAGACGACATCCCACAATGGTCCCGGAAGGGTACATATGCCGAAGCCGTGGTGGCCGAGCGGTTCGAGTAGTTGCCTGCAACACAAAGATTTCAATTTCGAATCCCGACTATACCAATGAGTTTTTCTGAAGTTAAGAACAGTGATTAGTCACACCAAGAGGTTTACAGTGAAGGAAAACATCGAGAGGAAATGTATAACAGTCGTGGTAGAGTAACGGCGATGGACATATCTAGATCTGTCACATTGGCACCTAAAATATATTTTGCTTGAATTTGCAGATATCTATACCCAAGCCACCACGGTTTTTTCAGAGGTCGACAATACAGAAGTATTTAGTCAGCAGTTGTGTAGCTACGTCGAAGTGACACTTTTGGCACTAATACACATAAAACTCACTAGCAAATCCACGCGGGTTCGTCGCGCTTAGAATTCGAATAAAATTTTAGTTTTTTCTGCTACAAATCACATTTTTTGTGTTAAATCCGGCTAATAATCTATCTGTCACGTTGGCACCTAATATACCTCTGGCGGAAAGTGGGTGTGTGGTTATTACCTATACACCTCTGCCTACCCCTTCGGGGACCCTTGTGGGAAGGCGTGAGGATATATTATTTTATTATTATTATAATAATCTATCTCTGTGAAAAATTTCATCCAATCCAAACATTCGCATTTATAATATTAGTAGGATCGGTAAAACTCCTAAAAAAATTATGTAGTCACAAACAAAGCAATGCCTATATGGGATCCTACTATGGGAACTAGATATAACCTCACGCCTTCCTGCAATAGCTAGAAAAGTCCAGTCCAGTAAAAAAAGGAAGAAAAGGTAGAAAGGTCCCAGAAAAGGTAGGCAGAGACGAATAAATAGCCTCTATTCGTCGAAAGATATTTAAGTGCCATAGTGACCGATGGCGAGTCTGTCAACACTAGCCCTTTTTTTTAGCAATTCCCTTCAATAGATTTTGCGTGAAAGAGCTACAAACGTCCTCACAAACTCTCGCATTTCTATCATTAGTAGTATAACCCATGAGCATAGCACGAGTCGAGCACGCGTCATTTGGCCATTTCGTGATTCCTCTCATCCGTACGTACTACGGACGTCACGGCACCATGTGATCGCTCCATTGACTACGGCGATTAGCTTGTTCAGTTAAACGATTAATTAAATTCAGATTAAAAAAGCCGTGGTGGCCGAAAGGTCGCAAGTTCGAATCCCGACTGTACCAATGAGTTTTTCTAAACTTAAGTACAGTGATTAGTCACACCACGAGCTTTACGGCGAAAAAAAATATCGAGAGGAAACCTGCATACGTCTGAGAAGAAATTCAAAGGCGTATGTATAGTCGTGCTTGAGTAACGGCGATGGACTCGCCATCTGTCACGTTGGCACCTAATATACCTCTGGCGGAAAGTGGGTGTGTGGGTATTACCTATACACCCCTTCGGGGACCCTTGTGGGAAGGCGTGAGGATATATTATTATATTATATTATATATAAATTCAGATTATTGGCATGGCTGAAAACACAAGGTAAAATATTGATAGTTACAAGAAAACTGTTTTATACCTATAAGGTGACAAAGAAACATGCTGTCCACCTGATGGTAAGCAGTTACCGCTCGCCTACTCGCGCGTGGCCGACCTTCCAGGAATATGGAAATAATGAATAGCATGGTTATAGTCCCAACTGATTTGTCCTATAAGCGCTAGCCATTCATTCGTTCGTTCGTTACGTTACCTATCCTATGACAGGTGTAAAGCTGCGCTAACAATATACATATTTAAAGTATCAGTTGTTGTATTAACTACTAGCGGTCCGTCCCGGCTTCGCACGGGTGGACTTAAGCTTTTTTATAAAAGCAAATATAGCCTATGGCACTCAGGGTGAATGTAGCTTTCCAATGGTGAAAGTATTTTAAAACAGGTCCAGTAGTTCCGGGGCCTATTAAATACAAACAAACAAACAATCAAATCTTTCCTGTTTATAATATTAGTATAGATATACATATCTTATTAACACTAGTTAGCAGCCTATCGGGTTAGGGGTCTCGACCGATTTGTTCCATAAGCGCTAGCCATTCGTTCTTTCATTCATTCGTTCGCTACGTTCCTATCCTAAGATGGGTGTAAAATATATGTAAAAGTATCAGCTTTTGTATTATAATAATAATAATAAATTTTGTATTAACCATATACATATCTTATAAGCACTAGTTGGAGATTAAAATGAGTACCTACATTAGGAACTGTAAAAAAAAATCCTTTTTGTCTGAGGTCCGAATATAGTTATATATATAGTTATATATATATATATATATATATATATATATATATATATATATATATATATATATAAAAACAAACAAAATAAAGCTTGTATGTCAAGACAGCACGCTGCCATAAAGACAGCCCGCAATTTCCCGCATTGCAAGACCGACACGAGTAATACCGCATATTTTATATTAGAGGGTCAAACTACGACACTATAGAATATTGCGATACTCCCCGCCCCTGTAATGGGGCGGGCGGGCCTTACGACTTCATTTGACGGGGTTACATCACTATTATTAGGGTTGTCTCGGATATGTAGAAACGGTTTGACGTGTATGTCATGTACCTACAACTGTTTCTTCATATAAGATTCTTTGAAGGTTCTTGAGGGCAGTTATGCTATTTACAAAAGATAGGAAGTACTCAAAATGTCTCAAGCCGACAGTACACGCAAGGATGAGAACGTCTTGACGTGCCCATCTTTGCTTGTTCGATCTAGTTGGACCTGGTTGTATGAACAAACTGATGAATGTGGATGAAGCGAAGGATGTCTGCGACTTTAGAGAGAACTGACGCTCTCTCGTGGGGTATGCAGAGAGAGAGAGAGAGAGAGAGAGAGAGAGAGAGAGAGAGAGAGAGAGAGAAGGACTCGGTGTGATCATATTATTTACTATTATAATGGTAATATAAATAACATTTTAACCAGGGAATCCATTAAACCACCTAAAACAAATAATGGTCGCGTGTTTTGATATCTGAACTATGCTAATTGCCGTGGCATGTCTCGTGTTGGAAAAACGATAAGAAAGCTGAAATAATACCAAGGAATTTTTTAGATGTTAAAGCTATGTCAGATAAGACCGATCAATGCAGCCGTAGCAGCCAAGTGGTTCGAGTAGTCGCCTATAACGCAAAGACTACAAGTTCGAGTTCCGATTATAGCAATGTTTTGTGAACTTACGTCTTTTGATTAATCATACCGCGAGCTTTACTGAGAAGGAACATTGGGAGGTAACCTGCACGCATATAATTGTGTTTGGTAGTGCTAGAGAAACAGCGACGGACTTGAAATATATCAATAAGTGTGTAGACATACCTCTGCTTACACCTTCGGGGACCAATATAATCTGAATCGCATTTACTAGATCTAAAAATGTTGAATTAAGCCGTGTGTTCAGTCAACAAAGATCAAATTCAATGGGAAGGGAATTGATATTTTGTCGAAGTCTACCATCCTACATGACATATTTTTTTATGTAAGACAATGGCTTACATAAAAAGATATTCCCACGAATTGAAATCGTTATACCTTTTACATGAACATACACAAAACAACAACACTGGCATATTTCAAGGTCAAATGTCGTTGTGTTTAGCAAACATATTTGTAAACCGGAACGGGCGGATGAACTACAGTTGATAGAGATATATATAATGCTTCATTACGTATTCATTTGTAGGATAGACGTGGAGTTGCTTTCAAATGTCATCTTGACAGAACATCATAGAAACGTAAATAACGTCTGATTATGTACATAATTATATAGAAGTGAAATCCACCTTAAGTTACATTTTTTTTAATAATACAATGTACGTGAGGTAAATTTTTGTAGTCGGGAACCTTTTTTTACCTTAAATTTCGGCAATATATTGATGTCAGACTTTATTACTTACGATCGATAATTTCAATAAATAAATATTTTTAAAATGTTCAGTTAAAATGCCGTTTTTACTATAATAAGTTACATTTTAAAGTCCATGCAGAAGACCAATACGCCAAATTAAAAGAAAAATCCGTGTCCGATGAAGATACGTACTCGTATACCAATCACCAAGGCTCAGGTTTATTCGTGTTTATATTATCTCAGGAATGTAGTTTTAACTCGGAAAAAAATAATTTTCTCAATCTACAGGTAATATTTTTGCCTGTATCCTACAGGCATCCTCGCACGCAAATATTTTTTTCCTTTTTTCTTTTGTCTAAAATTGCACACATTTGACAGCAGATCCAGTATAGAGCTGAAATTTGTAAATGAACCTTGAACCAGTTTGTAGGGAATATAAAGCAGTATTTAGCTTATAAAACAAACTAAGTTATAAAAAGTCCACTTTATGTAAGGCACTTATTTGATTGCCAAACTTTCTAAAAACTTTTTTGTACTTAATATATTTCTGCGTTTTTAAGGTAAAGTTAGAACAAAGAGACACGAAAATATCTTAAACTGCTGCTCAAGCTTTCGTTATCTCATAAATAAAGAAAGTCATTAAAGAATCGACAATTATTTAGACATTTAAGTACTTGAATTTTACTACATTTTTTATCACGTATGCATAACTCTATTGTCATTATGTATTATCCTTTAGAACTTTTAAACGTGTTCTAACCTAAAAATTCATGCTATTAATTTTTGAATTTCATAGCAGATATACCAACTAAATACAGGTATTAACTCTAAAATCACTGGAGCATGCGGTTTGTTGCACACACGTTCAAACACCCAGATATGCTTGGCCAAGTCCACAACACCAAGGAACTGGTTAAACACGTTGAACAAATATGTATAGCCATCTGCAAACACTGTAAATTTATCCAAAAGAACTAGAATGAAAATAAAAGTGTGAACAAGCAAAAAGCAAAGCAAAATTGTGAACCGCACAAACCACGTGACATATAATACTCGTTACATTATCATTTTCACCATTCAAAGTACACTACAGAGTTGAGAGAATATCCATAAGAAAATTCACGTGCCATTGCAATCATATTTCAAGAATGCTAAAAGGAGGTATATAAATCTGTCTCATTCGCAATTTGGAATTATGTTGACTGTTACAGCATGTCATGACAAGGGCATAAAAAACAAACAAATATTTCTTTCGATAACAATTACATATGTCAACGTATACAATTCCTATTATAACACGTAATAGGTACGAGCTTCTAAAACCTTTTCACTCGCTTGACCCTTGTCAGTAAGAGTCATGCCTGATTAATTCTAGAAAATCTCTCTTCAAGTGTAGTAACGACGCTGGCGTTTACGTAGTGAAGATGAAAATATTTTCATTCAATTTATGTCGTGGAGAATGAAATCGCAAACTGCATGCGCCCTGCGGTGATACCTCGGGTTAGCTGGTAACAAGATTTTGTATCATCGCTCCTCTTAGCACTGGTGTGAAATTTATCCTCACACATTCGAACCTAACAGGACGCAGTGTTACTTGAAGAAATGGTAGAAGAAGAAATGGTATTCAACTTGTATTCTTGACTACAAGAATAAGAAAAAGAAAAAGACTCTTGCAGGTACAAACTAAAACCACTCAGCCACCGCTCTTACAGATAATGAAGTAACCTATTCTCTACTAGAAGGGATAATTTGACATCACAATATATTTATTGCAAACCTCTTTGAAATTACTGGTGCGAGCCAAAGCTGGCACGCCGCATGAGCTCTTAAGACCAATTAACGAAAGGAAATGCCCTTTAAAGTGTTCCTACCAGATAAAATATAGCTAAGATACCGAAGAGAAACGAATAGCTCGGCTGAGTTTTTATCCGAAGACAAAGATGCATTAGATACATCCTTGGAATTATTGAAATAGTCCGCGCGAATGCCTCAGGAGTAAATGCTATGAGCTCATTAGGCATTGCGATAGCCGTAAAAAGTTGACCAAGGCGACAATTGCTATAGAACTGGAAAAGTTCTCTTGTAGTAGTAGTTAAATCTTTACTCAAATAAACGAGGCTACCTAAAGATTGTCGCACCTAATTTGATACTTTAAAAAAACCGTGATAGCCGAGAGGTTTGAGTAGAAGCCGGCAACGCAAATATTGATAATTCGGATCGAGACTATGTCATAAAGTTTTTCTAAACTAATGCGTAATGATTAATCACACCGAGAACTCTAAGGCGAACGAAACCATCGAGCGGAAACGTGCATAAATTTGAGAAAAATTCAAAGATATAATAGTGCTTAAGAAACGGGGACAGTCTCGCCATCTGATGGCACATAAATTTGTCTGTGTCGAAAATATTGTATTTATAGATAGTGCCATCCACGAAGACGCGCCCCACCAATTACTAGTCAGTCGAGTTGCGGGGAGTATGACCCGACTCTATTAATTGTAGTGTGCGTGTGCACTCATTGGTAATCAGTGGATACCGATAATACTCAAACATTAGTGGAAGGTTGCACACTTACACTACATACTATGAGGAAGAATAGTGGGCGCGTCTTCGTGGATGGCGCTACCTATACAAAAATACCTCTCACCCCTAGTGGGAAGGCGTGAAGATATATAATTTGAAACTTTTTGTTGGTAATTAGAAGCACGCTGTAATCAGTGGAAATCTAAACAACACGTAAATTAAGGCATCATCAAATTATACATTCATAAGCGTATAAACGCACAAAAAACAGCGTAAAATCATAATTCGTTATAAGAAGGTCAGGTAGGTATATGAACGATCTTTGTGTATTTGTTCTATTAAATCTCTTTCTACCAAAAATATATATAAGGAACTGGATAATATTTCATTTTATGTCGTATCATAAGTCCATTCATAATTACATTGTTATTTTAAAAGGTATATTGAAGAAATTAATGGTTTTCCTCAAGAACATAGTCATTATTGTAGTGGTTAGTACGATTCCCCTATTGACGTGACCAAAAGTAAAGGTTTGTTTATAACATCCATCATTGTAACTTTTATTATATATATATAAAAACATTATAAAAATATTATAAAAACAGGTTTTCGTAATTAAATTAATGTCTAGTTGATGGTACTGCGAAATATATATATATATATATATATATATATATTTATATAATTAATGTCTAGTTGATGGTACTGCGAGTGCAGTACCAGTACCATCAACTAGACATTAATTTAATTACGAAAACCTGTTTTTATAATCAGATTACAAATTTAATGATTTTAATTAATCCAAAAGTAATTTAACAGTTAAACAAAGCAATTGAATGTAACGGAAACGTCAAGTAGTTCACTTGAGTGAAGTCAATACAACGTGGTGACATTTCGGATTGTTTTTGGCATCTGACGTTGGAGCGCTTGGGAGGATAAATACGACGGTGATCGGATTGAGTGGGCAGTGTGGAACGTGAGAGTGAACGGTTGTCACCCGTTGTGTTGAACTCACTGCGTTTCCATTTTGAATCGTTGTACATCTTTTCAATCTTCGATTAATATTGTGATTTGAACGAGTAATCAAGTAAATACAAATTAATTCTACGTAAATTGATTATTATTTCGGATCCAGCAAGATGAGTGACCACTCTGATAGCGAGGCGCCGCCTTCAACCTCGTTATATATATATATATATATATATATATATATATATATATATATATATATATATATATATAATATATTAAACATTTAAATTTATCATACATATAATAACAACAACAATTGGCACCTAAAATATATTGGAGTGGCAGAAAGTGTGTGGGTATACACCTCTGCCTGCCCGTTCGTGGGCAGGCGAGAGGATATATTATAAATTAAACATAAAAATCAATGGGCCTTAATAAGTCTCGCATATACTTAAGAGTAGCTTGACGGATTTGAATATATTAATTCTATTTTATTCGCCTCAGCATTGGGTTAGTTTATACTATTAAGGAAGTGATAAACGAATAAGTACAAAATAAAAAGTTAAAATCGGCGGAAGGTCTAGATATCCACAAAGGGTAAGTAAGATAATAGTCAAAGGTGTAGCGATATTTATGACACATTTTAAAGATCCGAGGCGGGGTGGCTGAGTGGTCTGAATTATCAAATGTACGGTGAAGAAAAACATCTATAGGAAACCTTCATACGTTTGAGAAGACATTCAAAGAAGTATGTATAATGTTTGAAAGACAGCGATGGACAAATATATCTCCGGCGAAAAGGAGGTTGGTTCCTTCGAAGACCCTCAAGGGAAGGCGCGGAGATATAGGTGAAGGAAAACATCGAGAGGAAACCTGCATGCGTCTGAGATGTAATTCAAAGGCGTATATATAGCCGTGCTTGAGTAACCGCGATGGACTAGCCATCTGTCACGTTGGCACCTAAAATATATCTCTGGCGGAAAGTGGGTGTGTGGGTACTACCTATACACTGCCTACTCCATACCCCTACCCTGCCTCTGCCTACCTCTATATATTATATTTATATTATGTATTAAATATGGGTATAATCCTGGGTATGTCAGAGGAAGTATGAAAATAGCTTGAATGCAGTCGAGATGCGATCTCTTCGAAAAATGTGCGGCGTAACGATATTAGATCGAATCCGCAATGAAGAGATTCGCAAATCAACTGGCGTGAATGAGGGCGTGATTGTAAAGATGAAGAAAGGCATGTTACGTTGGTTTGGACACATAGAAAGGATGAGTGAAGAAAGATTGACGAAACAGATATACAAAGCAAAAGTGTGTGCAAGAAGAGGCAGAGGGAGGTCACGTTCCAACTACCTGGATCAAATAGATCGGACTCTCAAGGACGGGAACGTTAAGAGTACTCGAAACCGACGAGCATGTATGAAGAGACTGATGAATGTGGACGAAGCGAAAGAGGTATGTAAGTCTAGAGAGAACTGGCGCTCTATACTCTCTGCCTACCCCGTTAGGGACTTGGCGTGATGATATGTATGTATGTATTAAATATGTATGTATTTTGAGCATAAAGTGTTCAAAACAGCTGCGGAATCATGTCAGTAGGAACGGCCACCGGTCTCTACGTAGTTACATGGAATATTTGCCAATTACCGCGCACATCCTCATGCCGCGACCGAGCCAAGGCCGAGTGTCTTACGTTTGCACAACGAGGCATTATTTAATGCCGCTCTTTGGTTCAAAGGTAACCAACTAATGAAGATATATTGTTATTTACTATTCACAAAAATGAGTTTCAAGCCAAAAAAGATTACACATATGTACATATCATCATGTAGAGTATCTCACGAGGTAGGCAGAGAGGATGAAGTGCCAGGTCTCTAGATTTACAGATTCCTATGGCTCAATCAACATTTATTGGTCTCTTCCAACACGCTCGCCAGTTTCGAGTACGTTTGACGTTCCCATCCTCGAGTGATCGATCGCCTTCTTCCAGACATTTTGGCATTGTATATCCTTTCTATATGTCTCAACTTATACTTAACTACTGATATACACGACAGTCTCTGCATACAAACAGGAAAACAAGACATAATGATCATTACTTTCAGAAACGCATCGATTTTTTATAAGATTTTTAAACTAACTTCAGCTTAACTCAAAGTTAGACAGCCCTTGTATACCATGCTTGCTATGGCCTTTTGAACCGGTTCCGAAACCGCCGCACCTCTCGCCATCGTCGGGGAGTTCATCCCTATACTTTGGAACCAAAAAGGTTCCAAAGTATAGGGCCCGCGCGACTGTGAAATCGGCTTCCCGTTGAGGTTTGCCCTGGAGAGAGCCTAATGATTTGAAAAGAGTAACCATGGAGTTTCTTGCCGGTTCTTCTCCATGGAAGCGACCAACCAGAACCGTGCTTCTTTTTCGACGTTTTTTAAGTGCCCACCTGGGCCTATGTGAAATAAAAAGATTTTGATTTAGATTTTTGAGTACAGCATGGAATTCTTCAAGGGGGTGCGTAGAGGTTCCTGCAGTGGGCAGAGCGCGAGCGATACCAATATATTTTGCCTTCTTTGGGGTATAAAACAAATAAACTTCGTTAGTACCGGGTGTTTTTGTTGCTGTATTCTTCAAACATTATCGCTATGCATTATCATAATATATATGAATATATGGAAGCTAATACCTACTAAATGGGAATGTACAAAGTGTTATTAATAATAGCAACGACATTGACGGTCATACAACAAAGGCTATAGCCATTTATGGTAATGAGATTATATGTAAGTCAACTGAAGCACTTTTGATTTCTGTCGACCTTAATACCAAGGATGATAATGACAAGGCAAAATAGATCAAAGTAAGAATTAATACGGCTTATATTACATTGCTATCTTGTTTCAGAGCAGTAATGCCTAACGAGCTTTGTGAATAAAAGGCTAATTGATATTCATTTTGGTAGATTCCAGGAGATCTCGATCTCAATTTGAAAATCGATGCCAGATTGTTTTCCTTAGTAATGATCTTTACATGCGTTGGTGTACTAGTAGCAAGAAGGTTTAGTCTACCTCTTATGCTACTGGTACAACAATTACTCTTATTTTTAAGCTAACACGCCGTTCTTTAATAGTAAATGTTACCGTCACTTGTAGAGTACGCTCGTGGGATTTTTTTATAGTTTTAAAAGTTATTAAAAGCTGTTCAAGTGGTTCAAGTAGATGCCTGCAACATAAAGAGTGCAAGTAAGAATCTCAACTGTACCAATGAGTTTTTCTGAACTTAACTACAGTGATTAGTGACTGTCATGATACGAGCTTTACGGTGAAGAAAAACATCGAGAGGAAACCTGCATCCGTTTCAGAAGAAATACGTTATATTTATGTATAGTCGTGCTTGAGCAACGGCGACAGACTCACTATCTGTCACTTTGGCACGTAAAATATATCGCAGAAAGTGGGTGTGTGGGTTTTACCTATAAACATCTGCCTGCCCCATCGGGGACCCTTAAGGTAAGGCGTGAGGATATAAAAATAATTAAATACATACATACATATAAACACGACGAGTCCCTTACGGGGTAGGCAGAGAGTATAGAGCGCCAGTTCTCTCTAGACTTACATACAAGTACACAATTATTAAATACTTTCGTTAATCTATTAGAAGCATACGTATACTATAATTAGTGATTAATAGACGTGGATGAAGCGAAGGAGAGCTGTAATTCTAGAAAGCTCTAGCGCTCTACTCTCTCTGATATGTATATGATTAAATATCTTATTAAATTACTTCACTTCAATAAGCAAAATATCATAACTCAAGTTTATAATAAGCACAATTCATCGAAACCAAACAATAGACGTGTTAATCATAAACACGTGTCACCATATACATAAGGTGTTTAAAACAAAAGTGAAATTATCAAACATAACCCATACTTATATTTTATAAACATGAGAATAGAGAATAATCATTTATAGACACCAAATCAGTTTATGAAACATGATACTGTTGAAGACTTCTGATTAACATAATATAAACACATGATGGACCAAAAGGGTGACCACATGGTCAGGCCCTCAAGGCAAAAGGAAGAGAGGTAGACCTTTAGCTTGATGGGAAGATGAGCTCAAAAAAAACAGCTGGCCCAAACTGGATACAAAAAGCTCAATCTAGGGAAGACTGGCTATCTTTGGAGGAGGCCTTTACCTGCAGAGGGGTTCTCGCAGACAACTAAACAAAAATAACTTAAAATTTTTTGAGTAATATCTGTCAACTCACTGCAAAGAAATAAAAGGCTTTTTTATTTTATTATTTATTTAAACACATGCTACGATTTAGAAAACGATCAAAAGTATCCTATATATCCTCATTATAGTTAAACTATAAATGAGAGAAGTAATATCGTAAGCTGGACAGAAAATTCCGAGCGAAATTAACGACCTTTTAAATCATCCTGATCTTACAGACGGTATTGATAACGAGTATTAAATACGGGGATAAGTTTAATTAGTTAATTGTAACAAAAAGATTTAAAATATGATTGATGACTCCAATCACCAATTGGAACACTTAATTTCACAAATAGGAAAACCAGCATAATAGGCACAAGAAAGAAATTTCGGTGAAAGGAACCTTCCTTTTATACACTTTTGCTAACCCTTTCGGGAAGGCGTGAAGATGCAAGCGTGCGCAGCGGTAACTTTACATCTAACGCAAACTTGTTTGGCATCTTAGCGGTATATAAAAGGTGTAATCCTATTAAATTTTAGCGATTATACGACCTTTAAAAGTACCATATCAGAACCTTAATTAAATTAATTAATATTTTTTGTACCAAAATTTTGATAAGAAGCTTACGGGAGCGTTGTGGATACGAGCATGGTTGATCACGAGTCGAATTATACAATTACAAATCGCACTCCGACCGAATACACTTTTGAGCTTCTTGAACCCATATCATTTATCAGATTTATCAGAAGAAAAATTATCATTTGACACGAGATAAGATATTATAATAATATAATATAAAAATAAGATATTAATTACCTCTTATTGCATATTCGAGTTTTGGACTTTATTTTAATTATCACGTATGTTCAAGTGGGCTGAGAGGGAAAATATGAGTATATTTAAAATGTTTTAGCGCCCCGAGGAAAAATGTATAACACGCCAAATATAGAACCAAGAATGTTTGGGCATCGTGTATACATCGTGTACATAATTATTATTCATCTTCGCCCCCACAAGGCTCCCCGAAGGGATAGTCAATCAGAGGTGCAAGCACAGTTTGGGTGCCAACATAAGAGTTTCCCGGTTAAGGAAAACAACATAAAAACTTTTTTTAAATGACATGTTAGTCTTGTTAAGAGGAACGGGCTAGCCATCTGCCACGTTGGCTAAAAATTGTCCAAACATTTCTACGGCTAAAAGGCGTTACCACTACTACCCCTTCAGGGACCCTTGTCTGGGGTGATAAATAGTATGTATGTATCTACTTAATTTGCGAGGTAATGAAATCCTAGCACGGACATTAAGCTCGCGTGTTCCTCCATCCGACAGATCATTTTGTTTACGAACCTGACAGTGCTTCCAGCGCGCTTGGGCGGTTTTCAATGATAACTACAACTGGTTGTTTAATATTCTGCATGCAAATGAGAGCAGCCAGATGTTTCCGAGGGCGGCACAACTTGGGAAAACATTTTATCCCTGGCCCTGCTCAGACCATTGTTACCAACTTTAAATCTGTTGTCTATGGATTTCTTTAATATAATTATGTTTGTTGCTTCAACTTTTTCCCTTTACGCTTATTTTTGTACTTTCAAAGAATAATTAAATCGATCGAGAATTTAAAATCTTGCTTATATCATTATATAGCTCATATCATATTATAAGAGCCGTGGTGGCCGAGTGGTTCGAGCAGTTGCCTGCGACGCAAAGGTCGCAAGTTCGAATCCCGACTGTACCAATGAGTTTTTCTGAACTTAAGTACAGTGATTAGTCACACCACGAGCTTTACGGTGAAGGAAAACATCGAGAGGAAACCTGCATACGTCTGAGAAGAAATTCAAAGGCGTATGTATAGTCGTGCTTGAGTAACGGCGATGGACTCGCCATCTGTCACGTTGGCACCTAATATACCTCTGGCGGAAAGTGGGTGTGTGGGTATTACCTAGACACCTCTGCCTACCCCTTCGGGGACCCTTGTGGGAAGGCGTGAGGATATTTTTTTTTATTATATCATTACATCGACTCCCTTGGTAGTACTCCTCTAGACTTCTAAAGACTTCTAAAGGCTCCGTTCGTGTCGTCTTCTATATGCACAATAGGAATAATAGCAATTGATAATAATAATATTATTTTATTATAAAATCACAGTTTGTAAATTTTTCGTTAGACTGCTTTTTTGTTTGTCTGCTTTTCCGTTTGTCTGTTTAAGCAGATTGTTTGAAAAGGCTAAACCGATTCTGACGGGACTTTCACTGACAAATAGCTGACGTAAAAAATAGTAACTTAGGCTACTTTTAGTCTAGAAACTAAACGATTCGCGGGCACAGCTAGTTAATAAATAAATTAATATAACTATAAGCCGTGGTATAATAATAAATAATAATAAGCCGTGGTGGCCGAGTGGTTCGAGTAGTTGCCTGCGACGCAAAGGTCGCAAGTTCGAATCCTGACTGTACCGATGAGTTTTTCTGAACTTAAGTACAGTGATTAGTCACACCACGAGCTTTACGGTGAAGGAAAACATCGAGAGGAAACCTTCATACGTCTGAGAAGAAATTCAAAGGCGTATGTATAGTCGTGCTTGAGTAACGGCGATGGACTCGCCATCTGTCACGTTGGCACCTAATATACCTACCTCTGGCGGAAAGTGGGTGTGTGGGTATTACCTATACACCTCTGCCTACCCCTTCGGGGACCCTTGTGGGAAGGCGTGAGGATATATTATTTATTATTATTATTATAATATAACTGCCTGGCACAGCTGCAGCAGCACAACATACTGTACAATCATTCAAAACCAGTAGGTATATTACGCAATGCAGAAACGTTTCATTTTCCACAAGGATGTAGGTAAGGACATTTAACCCACATGCGAGCCAAGGATTAATTCACCACGAGTTTCTTTGTTAAAAACTTTGTAATAAAGTAAATAAGTATGTCTTTACAATAATGAGCCGGAGATAAGCAGGTGGCTCGAACACAACTCACAATGGCTCGGAATCATTCGAAGTCAGTCTCTTAGTTGGCAACACGAGCGCATTTGAATTTATATAAATGCCGAAACAAAAGGTTTTCGAGTTGTGAAAAGAATGACTTTTTAAAAATAATATACGGAAAGTCGTCGCCGCCCGCCAACTATCTGTCGTGGTTCGGTCGGATGTGTGTTTAAAATAGACACAGTTTCTAGTTCGACTTTACAAGTCAAAGCAACAATCGTCGGGTACGTACTATTCGAATATAATTTGGTCACAGTATTATACGTACACACACATACATATTCATCAGTCTCTACATACACATTTAAGAGAGATAGGGCATAATGGGCTACCCTTTCGAATTTGGAGCTGCCCGACTGGGGCAGGACCTCCACCTTATAGAAGTCCGTAGCCAAATAACACAATTTTTTGTGTTGTGTTCCTACGCGGTGAATAAGGTTTCCAGTAATGAGCTCCTTGGGGAGGGGGGAGGATTGTTACATTGTGTTGGAAGCAGAGGGATTTAACCCATTATGCTGCCAACACATTATAACTCTCCGAACACAGAGTAGCAACGCGCAAGTGATACTTCGGTATCGTGAGCGTAAATAGGCTACGGTAGCCGTTTCCCATCAGGTGGGCCGTATGCTTGTTTGCCACTCTTGTAGTATAAAATAAAAAATAAAAACACACTAGCCGATTTCGAGCGTCAACTCTTGACGTTCCCATACTAGAGTGTGTATGAAATAAATACATTGAATAAGTTGGGACGAGAACTTCTTCGCCCTTCAAAAAAGTCTGGCGTAACGATATCTAACCCGCAATGCAACTCACGTAAACGAGGGTGTGATTGTAAAAAACGAAGATAAGCATTTGTTGATTTGGACATATACAAAGAATCAATCAATCAATCAATCAATTTATTTGTAAGCAAAATACAATTATTATTATAAAAATACAGTGCTTTGCCATGACAGGCGTACAAATATATTTAAATGTAGATTAAACTATTGTTAACTTATATAAAAACTGAACAATCTAACATAAATAATAATAAATTACAAGAAAATAACAATTCTAACATAAACACTACCTCAAAACATGTAATAATAACAATTAGGCACTTATTATTAGGTTATCAGAAAGAAAATCATCTAAAGAATAATAACATTTAAACTATGAGAGCATTTAACAATTTTGTTTTGAACTTATTCAATGGAAGTATTTTGATAGATTCTGGCAATTTATTAAATATTTTTGGAGCAAGACAAGGTAGACTTCTGTGTAATATATTTGTATGGGAGGGAACTATACAGAGGCGCATTTTATTGCGAGTATTTCGGTTCTTTTCAATGGCTTTTTGGAACAGATAAGGGCTTTGTTTGACAAATACTGCCACTTCATATATAAATATACATGGCAATGTTAATAATTTTAATCTTTGGAAGTGTGGTTTGCAAGTTTCTGTGGATTTTGTTTTCACAATTGCTCTGATACATCGTTTTTGGGCTCTAAATACTTTTTCCTGAATAGTTTTTACTGCGGTACCCTAAGAATGACTGAAGAAAAATTTACCAAAACAGTAGTTCTTGAAAGACGAGGCAGAGAAAGACCACATTCCAAAATCAAATCATTCGGACACACAAGGATGGTAACGACAACAGTAGTCGAAGCCGGCGAGCATGTATGAAGAGACCGCTGAATGTGGATGAAGAGAAAGAGGTATAGATATAGACAGAGGTATGTAAGTGTGGCGCTCTACTCCCACTTCATACACCGAAATATGTGTGTAATTTTCTGAAGCGTTTAAGATAATCAACTGAAATGCTAACAACATTTAAAATTATCTAGTTAAACAAAGATATGTGGCAAAACATATATTTTTCTTAACGACAATAATACTGAGGGAATATAACGAAAAATTGTATAACAAAAGCCGATTGCGACATCCGTGGACTTATTATTAGCGATGGCGAGCATTATATTTCATTATGAACGACAAGGCGGCCGACAAAATGTATTTAACATTTTTGAGCTGTGACTTATTTCTATGTAGGAATATAAATACTTAATAAACACGGACACGAGGCAAAATTAAATATTAAAATAAATACCCAATCAAGACACTTTATTTGTGTCAAGGATCCGTTTGAAACCACTGAAACAATATATTCACGCTTTCCGACAAGGGCACCCGAAGGGGTAGGCAGAGGTGTGTAAGTAGTGCCTAAACACCTGTTTTCCGCCGGAGATATAGATACCAACGTGACAGATGGCGAGTTCATCCCCGTTACTCAAGCACGACTATATATGCGCTTTTGAATTTCTTCTCAAACGAGACTAATCACTGTACTTAAGTTCAGAAAAACTCATTGCGGACTTCAACTTGCAATGTTTGTACTGCGGGCAACTCCTCAAACCATCATCAAACAAATTCCATATGGTAGGTATATGTCAAAAAGAAGTCTAGATAGTAGAGAATTTACTATTCGAATGATGAAGTATCAAAACGCTTTATAAATGTCAAATAAAAAAAAAACTACAATTAATTAGTATCTAAGAGATAATAATAATTAACAATCGATGCGACACGTACCGTATGGAGGTTCCTTTCTTTAGGACCCTAGCTACAGGAAGGGTCCCTTTGGTAACGGGATCTGGGTTCAGCCGAAGCACAATTTTTTTTATTTTTAAATAAATGTGTTTATACATATATAAATGTTTAAAAAGGCATTGTATATGACATTAAATATTCTTTTTTATTCCAGATAAATCGGCCCTAGCGCGAATCAATACGTTCCTGAATACAATATTAAAAATCTCAGAAAATAAACTGCTATAGAATTAAATGTTCCGGGGTTTAGACGTAATAATAATAAACCAATCTAAATAATTGCGTTAATTTTATAATAAAGTAAAATATTTCATAAATACGCAAGATTCCTGCAGAATAGGGGATTATGAGATATCAAAGAACATCATTTACAGATTTCAACGCCAACGTAATCACTAGTTATAACATTACTTTGTCAATATAGATACCACCTGCTTACATCGATCAAACATTGTTTAGATGTTCTATCGTTCAAGTACATAGATGATCACTTGTTATATATATTAAAATAATATGAACGTTTTGTTTTCATAACGTTATATTTCAACACGCTTAATTAAGATATGCACGGCGATGGACTTGCCGTCGCCGTTTCTCAAGCACGACTGACTATTCACACGTCTTCGAAGTTTTTCTCAAACGTATGCACGTTTCTTCTCCATGTTTTCCATGACCGTTAAAACTTGGTATGATAAAAAACGGTTCAAAAGTTCAGAGAAACTCATTGGTACAGTCGGAATTGAGTCGCAGGCGAGTGAACAAACAACTCAGATACCAGGGCTCTATAAATTTTGATCATAATTTTTATTTTATCTCATATAAAGTTTGAATGCAACACATTTATTAGAAAAATGTAAACATTGTGTCATTATTATTGATCACGTTTTTCACTAGCGTTACAAGACAAGTTCCTGTGACAGCAAGCAATAGCATCATTAAAGTAGGCTAGTGTACAATAGACAACGTTGGCATTAAGCCCGGCTGGCACAGTTAGTACGCAGAATAAATAAATAGTATCCCTCAAATATAATCCGGAGAGATTATAAAACGAAACAATGTGGACACAGTGTTCTAACACGACGGAATTTCAGTGATCTTTTCATAACAATACTATTACGACGAACAATAAATACATCCTCACGCCTTCCCACAAAGGTCCCCGAAGGGGTAGGCAGAGGTGTATAGGTACTCCGCCAGAGGTATATTAGGTGCCAACGTGACAGATGGCGAGTCCATCGCCGTTACTCAAGCACGACTATACATACGCCTTTGAATTTCTTCTCAGACGTATGCAGGTTTCCTCTCGATGTTTTCCTTCACCGTAAAGCTCGTGGTGTGACTAATCACTGTACGTAAGTTCAGAAAAACTCATTGGTATAGTCGGGATTCGAACTTGCGATCTTTGTGTCGCAGGCAACTACTCGAACTTGCTCGCCGATTTGGAGTAGTTCGCATCTTTTGTTTTTACTTTTCCTTTCTATAAGTACAAAGTAGCATGCATTTCTTTATCTTTAAAAACACATTAGTTGTCTTGCGAAACTCTACGAAGGTTTCGATCTAAGATCTTTAACACCGCATATTTTCAAAACCTAGCGATATTATAAATGCAAAAGTGTGTGAGGATGTTTGTTACTTAAACACGCCAAAACCGGTGAATAAAATTGGATGAAATTTGGCAAAGATATTGATTATTATCTGGATTAATTACTACTAGGGTAGGTTTTGAAGAAGTCTACTAATAAAATCAAGTTATACGCGGGGGAAAGCGCGGGACCTGTTATGGACTCGGCGTGATGATATGTATGTATGTATGTATGTATGAAACTACGAGACACAGCTAGTGTTCAATAATATTTATTCCGTAAAAATCCCTTTTAACCCAAAATAAACCAACATAACGCTCGTTAGGATAATAAATTATTAGGTATTTTCTTTAGAACGCATTAATCTTAATTAGTGTCTAAGTTCTAACGCCAACTGGGATTTATAGAGATTTTGTATTTCATACAAAAAAATATACCCATATCAGTTGAGTTGTCTTCACGAGGGCTAAAGATATTTCTGAAGGTTCAACGGGTTCAAATCGATTTTGAAATTTATATATCAAAATACCCGATCACCTCGCAATTAATTTACAAACTTCACAAATCGACTCGTTATCGAATAAATTGATTCAATTATCCACCGACGGAGCAGCATTTGTATACATAAACTTGAGCAGGACAAAGTTTCTTTGCCCTCTGTAAAGTACTCCACTCACAAAATGTCGACCCTCGAATACTTAAGCATTAAAGCTGGACTTTTGAAGCAATCGGTTAATATTCCAATGCTATCTTTGACCCATCATGTACTTATTTATTCTTGTACAAAATTATTGATCTGCAAGTTTTAAAAAATAAAATAACTAATCAAAGACAGGCTTATAGAAATATCGAAAACAAAAATTCAATTCACCCTATTTATATACGTGAAAATCTATCTATATATCACGCCAAGACCCTGACAGGGTAGGCAGAGACAGGGTCCCCGAAGGGAAAGGCAGAGGGTTGTAGGTCATACCCTCACACCCACTTTCCGTCAGAGGTATATTTTAGCTACTAGCTTACAGATCCATCAGAATCCATCGCCGGACTCAAGTATGACTATTCTTACGCCTTTTGAATTAAAGCTCGCGGTGTGACTAATCACAGCACTTGTTCAGAACTCGGAAATGAACTTGCAATCTTTGTGTTGCAGGCAAGTACTCGATCCACTTGGCCAACACGGCTCAGTTAAAAACCGGTTAGAAACTTAGGGGGTCCCAAAATACTAAAGGCGTCCCTGTATGTGCGCAATTGGATTGTATCATACTTATGTTATACATCTGACCAGTTTGTATGTTTTGTTAAACACGCTATTATACGAACCAAAAACGATTGTTGCATCAGACAGACCGTTTATTGAGGAAGGCTATTTTTCAAAGTAGCGGATAATGAAATGGAACACGGGTGCAATCGCGGGGCGCGGCTATAATACAAGCCGTCGGCATTGGTGTGCGGAGAAACTCAAAGGTATATAATATTGCACCATTACTAAAGACACATTGTAGTAAAACTTATTTTGTGTAAACCAATAAATAAATAAAATGCCTTTACAGTAAAACTAATCCATTCTTTAGACCTCATATGACAGTGGCAGAATCGGAGAAAATAGGTCAACTATTAGGCATCATTATTTAAAATTTAACATTAAAAAAGCTTTCCACACACATACCACGAAATTTATCGTGGAGGAAAACATGGTGAGAAAACGTACATTTGCTTAAAACAAAATTCAAAGACGTACGTCTGCAACACATATTAACGGAGATGAACTGTCACGTCAGCTGTCACGCCATCTGTCATGTCGTTATCAATACACATTTCCGGCGAAATGAGCGTTTTAGGATTTCACATCTGCAATCCTCTTTGGGTTCTTTGTGAGAAAATATGAAGATGGAGCAAAATGATGTGATTACATAAAGGCTTAAGCTTTTGAATAGTATAAATATAATCCTAGCAGCCCGTCCCGGCTTCGCACCGGTGGACATTAATTCTTTAAACGTATTGGCATAAAATGTATTTTTTTCTTGCAATTAAAATAGCATATATTAATCAGTGATAATGTAGCATCCAAATGGTGAAAGAATTTAAAAAATCGGTCCAGTACTTTTGAGCCAATTCCTTACAAGCAAACTGACATACAAATCTTTCCTCTTTATAATATTAGTATAGATAAACCTACGCTAACTTTTGCTATAGCTTATACATTTTTAAAATATATATTATATATATTATAAATGCGAATGTTAATGGGGATGTTTGGTCCTCTTTCACGCAAAAATCACAACTAGAATTAGATTAAATATGGCATAGAGATATATTATAAGCTGGATTAACATATATTAATACATGGGATATGTTTTATATAAAAAGAAATCGACAACAAAATTACTAAATTTTACGCGGGTGCCCATGGGACTTAGCTACAGCGAATTTTTCAATTTGTGACATAGTTGCAAAAGATATACGAAAGCATATTTTGTGTCCAAATAACCTTGCTATAAATGTATTAATATTATCTATCCATAAACGCGTGGGTAATCCTTTTGGCCAGATAAAACATTTTCCGAAATAATTTTATGTTCCCCACATAGATAGGCAACAACTTTTATAACCGCACCTAAAGATAAGATATTTTGTAGGAAAAATATGTGTTACAAGGATTATATGTAGAGAATTTATGAGCCTGTTAAATTATTCAATATCAATAATACTTAAACGGATTAAAAAAATCTCTCTTCACTGATCGAATACGAGTTTCTAGAAGAATTTAAAATGAAAAGACTACTTAATACAAATTATTGTACTGTAGTTACATAAAATAAAAAACGTGTAAAAACTCACTTGATTAAATCCGAAGATAAAAGACAATCCGCACGCAAGTCCCTTTGATTTAAAAAATCACTGAAATTATCCACACACTCGCTAGTGATACTATTAATTGACGTCACACGTACAAATACAGCATTAACAATGTTATTTTATGTGAGAAAGATTTATTTGAAGCTGACGAATTAGAATTAAAATGAAGAAAATATTGTACGTAAATTTCGCGCGGGAAATTGAGAGCACGCGTGTACGTCCCACCCACACAGTGGCTCCGACAAGACTGACGAGCCAGATTCACCTGCAATGCGTGCGCTGGTCATGCCGTGAGAAAGAGACAACAACACGCAAGCTTACACAATCCAGAGCGAGATAGCAGGAAATACACGTGCTAGTACCAACAAGCGCCCACCTCGGAAAAGCCATTTTCAGAAAAGGGGCGCGTTATTACAAAGCTGTGAATGAATAGCTATGTATTTTACATTATGAACTCGAGTACAATAGATCAAAATACCTTTTGTTGATAAAGAAGACCGATGAGACAGTTTCGCCGCAGTCTTCTTAAATTCCGTTAATTAAGTTCTAAAGGTAGCAGTGACGAAGGTGATTGGGGTTTTGATTAGAAACGTGAATGCGGACATTTTCACAGGTTCATTGCGTAATAAACCGAGAGAAAAAGCGAAGGCATGTTACGTTGGTTTGGACACATAGAAAGGATGAGTGAAGAAAGATTGACGAAACAGATATACAAAGCAAAAGTGTGTGCAAGAAGAGGCAGAGGAAGGCCACGTTCCAACTTCCTGGATCAAATCGATCGGACTCTCAAGGACGGGAACGTTGAGAGTACTCGAAACCGACGAGCATGTATGAAAAGACTGATGAATGAGGACGAAGCGAAAGAGGTATGTAAGTCTAGAGAGAACTGGCGCTCTATACTCTCTGCCTACCCCGCTAGGGACTTGGCGTGATGATATATATGTATGTATGTATAGAAAAAGCGAAATAAATCTAAACCGCGTCTGGTTTCATTCCAAACAATCGCTTTGTTAACATTTGTATGCGCTTTAAAGAAACAACTAACTTTAAATTGCACTGATCTTTTGCAGACTTCACTCGTATTCTAGACTAAACATGTACATACCCTATTAGATGATGCTTTTATTTAATTCAAGTACAAAATGAATATAAGTTACTGAATTAAATTAAACTAAATAAAACACCTGTCCCAACTCGTCTTGCAGGAGGGGTGCCAAGAGGGCTGGCAGCATAGCCACGCCGTGTAGCAATGCTGATTCTTTGCACAAGACACGTGCTAGCCTTTTCGTCAACTTATACCTCCACATTAGCGTAAATGACCACGTTGTCGTGCTAATTGTAAATAAATAAATGAGCCCTATTTGAGAAGCAGGTGAGCGTCACGCCCCCATGGCACCATGGCCAAGCCTCGAGAGTGTGTTCCAAAGAATTGTTTGGCAAGATGCCGGGGCACCTTCTACTACCGCACCTCTCGCCCTCGACGGGGAACTCGTCCTCAGGCCTTGGAACTAAACAGGTCTCACAGGCTGTGAGATGAGGTTCCCCAGGGAGATTTACAGGAATGTTGTAAAAGATTCCTGCAGATTTAGCAACACATGAGCCATAACCTTGGTTTTAGAAGCGTCCATAGGCGGTAACCATGTCCTATTATCACATGGACTGGTCTTAAAAAGCCCGGGCTCGCTAGTATCTTCTATTGAGGTGGCTCAATGCCACACAATGCATTTTCCATGAGGTGTTTAGCCCATCTTTGTATTCAATTATATTAACTAAAGCCTGCAATATTCAACTTTAAGCCACTTATACACGAAGATAATTAAGCGCTCGTAAATTGACCTGACGTCGACCAATGTGTAATGTATTTGAAATACATTTCACTAGGCACGAAGACTTAATGACAATATTACGTAATAAGTTCCCTCAGATGCGCTTCTGCTGCCGACATTAATGCAAATCATATGTCAAAGGACATGCAAGCCATTGCCACAGACGACGACCCCTCACCAAGACGTACTATTGTAATTATTATTCGAGATTTCGTACAAAAAAACGCAAACTCAATAAAAGTACTCAAACCTATGTCTTTAAGCCTTCCCATAAGGGCCCCCGAAGGGAGAGGCTGACATATGGCAACAGTAACACCATATTTTCAGCGGAGATATATTTTGGAGCCAAGATGGCGAGACTGTCAACATTTTTCAAACACGACAACACATAGTCATTGATATATTCTTAAACGCTTGCAGGTATGACAATGTTATCCTTCACGGTAAGTGTAGCGTGATTAAAGACTGTACTAAGTTTAGAAAAAAAAATTACATATAGGTACAGACGAAGTTCGAACTTAATAAAACAGATTTTGCTGACGCCTGCCAGTTTATGTGTCGAACCTCTCGACCATTCGGCTCTGATGCACTCGAACGTAAGCTTTGAAAGTACAGTAACGGCGTGCGTTGTGAATAATATGATTACTTGGCGGGATTCGGGTCAAGGTTTCTCCATTGTTCCAACGTGACTTGACTTCTTTTACATTAAATTTGGCGATTCAAGGTCGCGTCTTAATGAATATTCACAAAAAATATGAATATTATTATTTTCCGTAATTATTATCATGGGGTCTCCGTTCAGGTGATGTTTCGAGTGAGGTAATTTAAATTTGTTTGTGTTTTTTTATACCACATAGGTGGTGAACAAACTGCCCGCCTGATCGTAAGCCGTAGCCGCCGTCCATAGAAACTTGCAGCGCCAAAGGTGACCCTGCAGTAATCTCTCCACAGTACTCTTGAAGAGCGCTATGCTATGCTCTCTAGGAATTTTTCAACTGAAACTGAAGCTGAATATAAGGAAACTGTTCTTTAATACAATTCATAATGCTTCCTATTTTTATATAACGAAAAAGTATATCTGAAACGGACATGGATAAAGTGAGATAATAAACAGTACAACTGCATGATGTGTTTTTTACACCAATAACTTGGTGGTAAACCAATGTGCGAATTAGAGGTAAGTGGTCTACAAGTCTAGAGCGCTTTAGTCTATCCGCTCACTCCACTAGATCTTTGTACAAAACTATTATTATTACAGCATGAGTACTGAAGAATGGGGGAACAGCGTAGGCCCAACAATAGGTCGTTGCTATACAAAACATACATAAAACAAGATAAGTATAAAAAAGTTAGCAAGATCTGGGAATCTACAAAGCTTACAATGTTCCCACATTTACAAATTAAACAAGTGACACAAATATTGTCATCAGTGCTGTAACTAATTCTGAGCAAAATTTGAACAATAGTTCTTCATAAGCCGACAAAATTCAATGGTAACAATTTTCCCTGAAGAATAACACCAAGTTGCTCGTTTAAACGTTCGATACACGTATTGTGGCATTTGTCTGAATTGTCAGCGTGAAATGGTGCGGCCCAGATTAATGTTAACTTTATGCTAATATTGTGACAGCCATGACGTCACACGGCGGTGACGTCAACTTTGTCGGCAATTATGATAATTCGGGGGCGGTTCCATTATGGTCGTGATCAAAGCTGAAAAACAATTGGACCGATTCGTTGCGTTGAATTTGTGATTTCATGTTTACGATACCAAAAACTTTATTAATTGTGTTAATACTTTGTGACAATTCGAAGATAATACAGTTTGTACCTTCTATGAAACAAAGTTAATGATGTACATATCTACATATTTATATATATAGCTAATCCGCCTTGGATTAGCCATGTATAAGTACAATTATTTATTTAAGTTAATCGCATTCAAAGACTAATTGAAGAAAATACCATAGAAAAAATTAAATAAACATACATATATATGATATATATATCCTCACGCCTTCCCACAAGGGACCCGAAGGGGTAGACAGAGGTGTATAGGTAATACCCACACACCCACTTTCCGCCAGAGGTATATTAGGTGCCAACGTGACAGATGGCGAGTCCATCGTCGTTACTCAAGCACGACAATACATACGCCTTTGAATTTCTTCTCAGACGTATGCAGGTTTCCTCTCGATGTTTTCCTTCACCGTAAAGCTCGTGGTGTGACTAATCACTGTACTTAAGTTCAGAAAAACTCATTGGTACAGTCGGGATTCGAACTTGCGACCCTTGCGTCGCAGGCAACTGCTCGAACCACCCGGCCACCACGGCTTCAAGGCACCACGGCATATATATGATGATATGTATATGTACATGTATATATATACACATGTAAACATAAAGAGATATATACATATAATCACACCGAGTCCCTAACAGGGTAGGCAGAGAGTAATAGAACGCCAGTACTCTCTAGACTTACATACCTCTTTCGCTTCGTCCACATTCATCATGCTCGTCAGTTTCGACTACTCTTGACGTTCCTGTCCTTGAGCGTCCGATCAATTATAATATTATATAAAAAATTTAAACAACCTAATTAAATTATTTATTACGAACTTCAAAACGTGGCATTCTGACCATAAGTGTAGCACCAGTGCTATGTCCCAGTGGCGGCTGACCGCTTACAATCAGACGAGCAGCAAATCTTAACTGCCGACAATCCATACTCAGTTCAAGGTAGTTATCAAATATGCATCTGATCGCAAACAAGATTAAGGTAATTAATTACGTCATTAATGACATCATAAACCTCGCCCGAGCATATCATACATCCTTATTTCCCACAATAGCGTACATTAATTAATCTACAATAGAATAACAGCTTCCTAAGTATGTTTTTATTGGTCAAATCAGATTTACGCATCACAATGCAAGGTCGACCTTAGGTCGTAATTACAAGATCCAGATTAGATCGAACCAACTGAAGATCCTTGTTACATTAAACTTGACGTGAGAATCGCTGATAAGGAAAATTCGTGTCTAATACATACGGAATTACGTCATATTTTGCGTTGCGTTGTTTATTTGCTATTCCGGGAGAAAAAAGGTTGTATTGTCCGTACAAAAAGAGCTAACATTAGACCACACAGGTTGATAATAAGGCATACGATGATGGCGTATGTTTAACCCTGCGTAGTTTTTTTGTTGTATCATCATTATCATTATCATGATTCTCATCATTAGCATCACAACCCTGGCAATTATTCCTATGTCTAGGTTATATAATTAATTGAGACTGGATGTGTTTTTAAACGGTAAAATACTTAAACCTTGATACTCATACATATAATTCCCTGGTGGGTTATTAATATATTAGGTATTACGAGCGTGATGGCCAAGTGGTTCGAGTAGACGTCTGCAACACAAAGATTGCAAGTTCGACTGCCGACTGTACCAATGAGTTTTTTCAACTAAACTTAAATACAGTGATTAGTCATGTCAGGCTTTGCGGTGAAGGAAAATATCGAAAAAGAGAAAGAAAATATGCGTTTGAGAAGAAATTCAACGACGTATGTTTAGTAGTGCTTGAGTAACGGCGATGGACTAGCCAGCTGTCACGTTGACACCTTAAATTTATCTAAACCGGACTACATTTTCGGGAGCCTTTGTGGGAAGCCGTGAAAATATAAGTATAACTATATTTATATACTTGAGCCAAAAACAAAGGAACGACAGGCACTCGGAATCTGAATGTCACGAGAGGCAGGCAGCCAGTGACGTCGCGCCCGGAATAATATTAGCATATAATTAACATTGATTACGTCGGAATGACACAAAACTGAAACGAAACTACTGAAAACTTATTCAACACGATGTAAATGTTCGTCAGTTATTTAACACTGCGAAATCTATAACTACAAGGTTGTAGCTCCGATGTTCCAATACTTATTTTATTGTTTTCTATCTACGAGCCTTTCCATAATGACCTTAGAAAGGGTAGGCAGATATGCACGCTCTTTTCACAGATTTATTCACGCGTTATATTTCTGTGACAGTAGCACCAAAATATATCGCTGGCGGAAAGTGGTGTGTGTAGGTACTACCTATACACCTCTGCCTACCCCTTCGGGTACCCACCCGAAGGGGTAGGCAGAGGTTCACAAGGGTTTGTGATAAGGGGTGAGGATATATATTAGGTAGCGAGACCTATGCCATTTTCTACCAGCAGTTCAAGACGAATCAGAAATTCAAAGACGTATAGTGATACGTCTTTGAATTTCTTCTCAAACGTATGTAGGTTTCCCCTTGATGTTTTCCTTCGCCGTAAGCTCGTGGTGTGACTAATCACTGTACTTAAGTTCAGGAAAACTCATCGGTACAGTCAGTATTTGAATTTGACCATTTACATGACCATTGTAACGTTACTAACGTGCAATAATACTGCAAATTTGCTAGTTGCGCGTCGCCTCAATCTCGCCGAGAGGATACTGTTTTAGCTTCTAATGAGCCTATCAGAATCTGTCGGCCTGTAATTCTCCCGAATAAGCGTAACTAGAGTCGTTCAAACGAATATAGACTGTTATCAGCGTAAAATAGGGTTTCAATCAATTGTTATACAGTTCGGAGGGTGTGAATAGGTCCCGCGATTACGTTAGATAAGAAACAAGGCTTTTTAAGGGATAAATAAGTTATTGAGAAATACGGGTCGGATTACGATTATTTCGCGATGGAAAGCACACGGATAGAGACGACGCTGATTTTTGATACAAATTCTTATAGTATTACTTAGTACTAATTCACTACCCGCCGTCTGTGCGCTAAAATCTCTTTAACTAAGTAACTGGCTTAGCGCCTTTCTTTAATGCCTATTAAGTGAGTGAGTGATTCAAGAAGTAAGTTAATATGTATAGTTTAATATTGTACCTTCCAAGGCAAGGGGACAGTTAACATGTAAATGAATTTAATCGTTATTAAGTCATAGCTCATTCATTCATCTCCGGTTCGAATATTCGCCCTAGAATAAACTTTAAGCTATATAATTGAAATGATAGATGATAAAGTAAAGGCTGTTTGAAACCATTTGACCAAGAGTTTTTTAGGTATATTCGCGGATAAAATCATTGCGTAATTCGCTAGCGTCAATAGCCGTGAATGCAGAATTGGACAGCGAAGGGAGAGGATGGGAGTAACGGAATTTAATTTCTGCGCGTTTGTGTTATCACCTTACCACGTTGATGAGATAGGCTCAGACTAACAGTTGAAGCGGTTTTTAAAACGAAATTGAATCGGTATTTTTTCGTTCGTTTGATTGGTTCCTATGATTTATTTTACCATTCATTAGATTGTAGGTAAAGCATCAGCTTTAGTGCGATCTTTTTGTTCACACCAACTGCCTCGCCGATTGTTTTGTATGAAATATATATATATATATCCTTAGATCGAATCCGCAATGAAGAGATTCGCAAATCAACTGGCGTGAATGAGGGCGTGATTGTAAAGATGAAGAAAGGCATGTTACGTTGGTTTGGACACATAGAAAGGATGAGTGAAGAAAGATTGACGAAACAGATATACAAAGCAAAAGTGTGTGCAAGAAGAGGCAGAGGAAGGCCACGTGCCAACTACCTGGATCAAATCGATCGGACGCTCAAGGACGGGAACGTTAAGAGTACTCGAAACCGACGAGCATGTATGAAGAGACTGATGAATGTGGACGAAGCGAAAGAGGTATGTAAGTCTAGAGAGAACTGGCGCTCTATACTCTCAGCCTACCCCGTTAGGGACTTGACATGATGATATATTATGTTAGGAACTGGTGACCGTGTGTATGTGCGTGAGCTTGCCTATTTATGCTTGTATGTTGTTTCTGTTACATTACGTCGTAATAAAAATACCACAAAAATCCTATTGTACCACGCTTATCGCCTGTCGCTTGAAGCTCCGACGGTCCGTAATTATTAAGGAAGTTAGTAACTACTAGTGAGTCTCTCCCGAGTTCCGTAACTTTAAATTTGCCTTCGTGTTCTCGAGAACAATGGTATTGTTCGATTCATTCAATATTTATTCTTCCATACATTTATACATACCTACATACGTCTCATCACGCCGTGACTCTCACTGGGCAGAAAAAGTAATGCACCAACTGTAATTTTGGTACACATATATATACTTCGGCTAAAAAAGGTTTCACGGCAATTCTGCCTAAAGGGGTAGGCAGAATTGCCGTGAAACCTTGTGGTGATTCTTTAAGGAGTTTACAAGATTGCTGTGAAGGCAATCGTTTTATAAAGACTACCTAAGCGTTTTCCGCAAGTATTCAGATTTTCCAGTTGGTTGATATATTTTATCCTCACGCCTTCCCATACGGGTCCCCGAAGGGGTACAGAGAGGTGTATAGGTAATACACACCCACTTTCCGCCAGAGGTATATTTTAGGTGCCAACGTGACCCACGTGAGTCCATCGCCGTAACTCAAGCACGACTATACATACGCCTTTGAATGGCTTCTCAGACGTATGCAGGTTTCCTCTCGATGTTTTCCTTCACCGTAAAGCTCGTGGTGTGACTTATCGATATATTTCTATGTCAAGAATTACAAATATTATTTAACGGATCAATAAAAACCAATCAGTTCCAGTTTTTTTTTTTTTTTTTTTTTATACCACTTTTCAAGAAGACCATCCAATTACATATATTTCACTACATGCGATAAAAAAGAACATAGGAACATTTTAGAGCCTAGTATTTATATAACAATATCTTTGAAGTACCTATCGTGTATCGTAAAGTTTTACAAAATATTTTCATACCAACCCAAAAATATTTTCGGCATGTTGTCGGACGAAACGTAAATCATATTATCTTCCCCGCTACTGTTCTATAAATTATTCCTCACCGTCTGTCTGTCCGTTAAAATAGCCAAACATATCTGCTATGAGATACTGCATGCCTTTCCATCTTGAATTCCTTTGTCTTGCGAAAAAGTGTTAGAACATTTTTTTAATTATTTCTCTGTTTTGTGTAAACTCACTGCATCGGACACTCATCCTTCGCATCCTTGGAAGCCAATTTAGGTAAAAATACAAGCGAGATTCATTGACGTGTATGTATGTAAGAGCGCGCATTCGTTTTCATTTGCTTTACCGTCACCGTAATCGTATTGTTTATATGTAATTACGTGTGACAAATACAATTCATTAACATGCCAACTAATTGCTACTCCAGTTGAACTGTCATAACAGTCGTTCCTCGCGTCATAATAACAAGAGTTCAAGTTTTGATTTAAACGCGTGTTATGACTCCTGTCACGTGGTCGGTTATGATTGATTTATGCATCTCTAACAATTGTAATTATTATTGAACCGTGTGACAGTAGTGATGGCAAAGTGGTTTGAGCAGTTCCCTGCAACGGCAAGATTGCAAGTTCGAATCCCGACTGTACCAATGAGTTCTTCTGAACTAAAGTACAGTGGTAAGTCACACCACGAGCTTTACGGTGATGGAAAACAACGAGATGAAACCTGAATACGTTTCAGAAGAAATTAAAAGGCTCATGTATATTCATGCTTGAATAACGGCGATGGACTCGCCAGCTGTCACGTTGACCCCTAAAATATATCAAACTCTGCCTCTTTATAGTATCAGTATTGATAGGGTAGGCAGAACTGTACAGTAGCTCGTTGCTATACTGGACAGTTAGTATGTACTGTCCCTTTGGAAATTCCCACACTACACACACACAACATCTAACGTATCAGACTGAGCGGCATTTCACAGTTAATCTATTAATACTAGTTGCCAAACATCATGACATTCTCCGTTGTCCATGGCGCTATTAGTAATTAGGGGTCACCTTGCCTTTGTAGACGAGACACAGTGGTGTAGAGAATAGATAGGCGAATTTTTCGAGATTGTATTTCTTACGAGCTGTGCCCGCTACTTCGTTTGCGTGGAATTTGACTAAAAAGTTGTTGTTCAAATTCTTACAAACACCACGAGCTTTACGGTGAAGGAAAACATCGAGAGGAAACCTGCATACGTCTGAGAAGAAATTCAAATGCGTATGTATAGTCGTGCTTGAGTAACGGCAATGGACTCGCCATATGTCACGTTGGCACCTAATATACCTCTGGCGGAAAGTGGGTGTGTGGGTATTACCTATACACCTCTGCCTACCCCTTCGGGGACCTTTGTGGGAAGGCGTGAGGATATATATATATACAAAGAAAGTAACTCCTTATTACATCAGCTATCTGCCAATGAAAGTCCCGTCAAAATCGGTCCAGCAGTTTCAGAGATTAGCCGGAACAAACAGACAGACAAACAGACAAAAAAATTAAAAATTTGATTTTTAAAATTAAAAATGTGTATTTGTACCGTGTATACATCCATATGCATTTAGTTAGCGGTTATTTTGATATTACAAACAGACACTTCAATTTTATTTATTTGCATAGATTACATCAAGTGTTATGCATTTTTGGTATAACATATTTAAACTTAGGAGTAAGCCCTATTTCTCAATAATCTTCATAATAATGTTACTCAGTATGTTATTCTAACGTGACCTTAGTACTGACCTCTGCGTAACTATCCGTAGTTTATATTCAATACTCTCTTAACTAAGTAAGACCACTTACTTCGTAAACTTACTTACGGGTAATATTCAGAAGAATCTACAAATTGAATCCACGTCCCAAGTTTCGTCGATTAACTTAGGAGTAAATGGCGAAATGAAAAATATTTCATACGTACCGACAAAGGTCCCCGAATGGGTAAGCTGAGGTGCTACGCCCACTTCTCGGCGGAGATATCAAAATCAAAATCAAAATCAAAATATTTTATTAGGGACACAGGGAACACTTATTGAACGTCACGTTTAATATAAACTAAAGTTACCATAACAAAGTTACATATATAAAAGCCATCGTGACAGGTGGTGTTAATCAAACGTGTGTACCTTTTCCTCGCGCTATTTGCCGTCACCGTAAAGCTCGTACTGTGAATAATCATTGTAGTTAAAGTTCAGAAAAGCTCATTGGACCAGTTGGATTCCAACTTGCAGTCATTGATGTAACTTAACGGTGGTAACTTTAGTTTATATTAAATATGTGACGTTCAATAAGTGTTCCCTGTGTCCCTTACATTGAATAAAATATTTTGATTTTGATTTTGATTGCGTTGCGAGCGACTACTCAAACAGCTCGGCCACCAAGAAACTTATTAAACTATGTTTATAAAAAAAACTCGCGTATTTTGAGGATTTTTCTTGTGTGTATTTGCATGAGTACTTAGGTGGTTTAGAATCCCTGTTCCTTTCTTCTCCTCTTTATTCATTTTTTACCCTCAAGCAAAGCAAAGCGGGATAGTAATCGACAAATCGACAGATGGCGTGTCAGTCGTTATTCCTGAAGTGACGACTTTATTTCCCGTAAAGTGCATAAGTCGTTCGTCTGCGCAGTATCGAAATCTATATTCAATGTTTCCGTTTGTCATTCACCTGCCCCAGTTGACTACAAACAAAACTTATATTAATGACTGAAATTACTTTAATTTAGCTCTCAGAAACGACAATTTGGTGAAAAAGAGAAAAATAATTTTTCGTGTTTTGTATTAATGACGTGATATTTTAATTCTAGTAGTATACACCTCTGCCTACCCCTTCGGGGACCCTCGTGGGAAGGCGTGAGGATATATTATTATTATGTATATACTTTTCTTCACGCCTTCCCACAAGTATAGGCAGATGAGAAGGGGTAGGCATACGTGTGTAGGTAGAAACCACACACCCTTTTCCATCGGAGATATATTTTGGGTACAGATTTTCCTCTCGATGTTTTCCTTCACCGTAAAACTCGTGCTTTATCTAATCACATGTATCATATGTGAAAATATATACAATCCGAGTATAAATAAATAGAAAATAAGAAAATATAAGAGAGGTAGGGCATAACGGGTTTCCCGTTCGAATTCGGAGCTGCCCGACTGGGGCAGGACCTCCACCTTATAGAAGTCCGTAGCCAAATAACACAATTTTTTGTGTTGTGTTCCTACGCGGTGAATAAGGTTTCCAATAATGAGCTCCTTGGGGAGGGGGGAGGATTGTTACATTGTGTTGGAAGCAGAGGGATTGAACCCATTATGCTGCCAACACACTATAACAATCCGAACACAGAGTGGCAACACGCAAGTGATACTTCGGTATCGTGAGCGTAAATAGGCTGCGGTAACCGCTTCCCATCAGATGGGCCGTATGCTTGTTTGCCACTCTTTTTGTATAAAAAAAAAAAATCCTTTTCTTTTCCTAAACTAAGCAGAGCCTGTAATATATTATACCGAGCTACATGAATGCGAACGCGAAACGGCAACAAGTGATCTATAATGATTTACTATCTATCTATACTAATATTATAAAGCTGAAGAGTTTGTTTGTTTGTTTGTTTGTTTGTTTGTTTGTTTGTTTGAACGCGCTAATCTCAGGAACTACTGGTTGGAATTGAAAAATTATTTTTGTGTTGGATAGTCCATGATTCTAGGAAGGCTTTAGGCTATATAAAATATAAATAAATAATAGTTAATATTAAAAAAATCTCTGAAAAGTGAGTGTGCGAAAGAGACAGACAACAAGATACTGAGACGTTTTCAATATATTGACAAATACTCTGTCAGAGTGACGTGTAAATATTGACGGTAAAGGTGCGTTCCACTAAGCGCCCACAACAATGAAAATTCTCCTATACCTAATCGATCCACATAACGACCGCGGTCGTTGTGTTTGCGGCGAAAACGTCAATTATAATGTCATAACTTACGCTCACGACGACCCATCTAAAAAGGTGGGTCGAAGTGATCGTTGAATCGAAGAAAATTTGCGTCATTTTCAAAACTCAAAGCATATAAAATGGCGACTGTACCTCTTACCAAATATCCAAGTGTCGCCGCAAGACATTTTAATTCTATTTGAACGTAAATTAATTTAAAACACCAATAATATTAAATATAAAAAAAACATTATATTTTTTTTCGATATAAATCTATTTAAATTAATCAAGTTTATTTTCAAGGCTTACAGATTATAAACTAACATCTTAAATCTTTTGCTTTCTTTTTACTAACTCGCCGTTTGTATTATTTACCTGCACGCTCAAAACGCTCTGTAATCCATTCCATTTGAGGTTACGACAGTAACGCTTACAAGCAAACTGTGGTCGTGAGCGTGATCATTGTGAACGCTTAGTGGAACGCACCCTATGTATAGCTGACTGACATTTCATTCAAGTAGTAGTTTTGACAAACCTCAAATTCCAGTTTCTTTCATAACAACAAAAGCAAAAAGATGTTTGTTGTGTTTTAGTGTGAGTTTCATAATTAATCGTCGTATTTTATTAGTAATACCACCCGTAAGGCGTCAAAATATCCGTTGGCGCACACCAGTTCGATCGCAGTGTAACGCAAGTCCTATTCAATCGCAGTGTAACGCAAGCCCAGTTCAATCTTCGAGCCAATGAGACTGAAGAACAGCGTAGGCAATGGTAAATACAAATTTCTCCAGATTTATTTCCTGGGGAATTCTGAAGAAGAAGTAAATGAACGCTGTTCGCAGATATCATTTAGCAGTTACAACAACTTTTGCATGAACATAATAAGTTGATCCAATTGTTCAAAACTGTCTTACAAGTAATGTGATGCCATCGGACAATCAGAAAATAGTGATCACAGCAGACAAGCGACCTGCAGGAGACAACATGTCATGAGAGAGGCATCAATGCACCAATGTTAAATGATGTTGCCTTAATCGTGATTGGGGAGAATATGGAGTCTCGCGATATTGTAATGTAACCAAGAAATGATGCCATCATCCTTCAGCATATTAGGGCAAATTCTCACCTCTTATCAAAATAATCTAATATCCATGTAACAATAAATGAATATAAACTACACCTAAACAATACTTTTAATGCCTAACTTTTTAATATAATAGTAATGTTTCAAACTACTTAACCCTTTCGTTAACAAGTCAGCAGGCATTTCAGTAGGTGGCAAATTGCCTTGGCATTGAAATTTTGACATTGAAAAAATGGCATTGCCATGTACTCGGCCTCAGTACTGGACAATGCCACTGTCGGTTGTTTTCTGCATTCATATGATATTACAGTACCAGACAATTTAAAACAGAAACCTGTATAAGATCTCCTGTCAATAGTATTTGATGTCCAATCTGAGTCTACAAATCTTTCTAAGTTTTTATTATCATTTGTAAACATTAAACCATAAGATTTTGTTTTATTTAAATATTCTAACACTCTCTTTGCATTTTTCCAGTGAACTGCAGTAAAACAATTGTTAAATTGGCTTAAATAGCTGACACTGTAACTGATATCTGGGTGTGTAAGTATAGACAAATACATAAGACTTCCTATCAGTTGCTGATAAGGATATTATTTACAAACATTTTCTGACTTATCCAACTTCAATTTACATTCAATAGGAGTATCAACAACATTACAGTTTGACATCTTAAACTTATTTAAAATATGTTCGACAAAATGCTCCTGATCTAATGATATACAACCATTTTTATATACTTTTACTCTCATACCTAAGCATTCTTTCACTTGCCCTGAATCTTTAGTTTTGAAATTTGACATTAAACTATGTTTCAGTTCATCTGTCAATGCCTTGCTACAGGAAAATATGAAAAAATCATCGACAAACACAGTTTTTAAAATTTGTTCATTATTTACCTTTTACTATATAAACATGGTTCCAATTTAGACTTATTATAACCCTGGCTTAACAAACAATCATCTACTCTCTTATTCCACTGCCTTTGCATGTTTTAGTTTGAGTACACTGTTACTCTGACATTCTAAATTAGGTGGTACTAGCATGTATACTGTTTCATCAAGGTACCTAGCCATTTAAAAATGCAGTGTTAACATCAAGATGAGTAATTTCTAAATTTAACTTTACACTTAAAGAAAATAACATTCTCAAAGTGTTAATACAGGTGAGTATGTTTCTTTATAGTCCACACCTTCTACTTGGGTAGAGCCCTTAGCGACTAAACGAGCCCTATATCTCACTTTATTATCACTTTCAAATTTTCTTTTGAAAACCCAAATTTTAAATTCTTTTCACAAATTCTAGAGCAAGTGAATGAATTTGTATATCTAGGAAGCATGTTCACACGAGATGGAAAGTATGAAAAAGATATTGAAAGAAGGCTAACTGCCGGTATTAAGGTGAATGGGGCCATGTCGGTGTTGATGGCCAGCAACGGTTGCTGTCCACAGCGTGATATTTGTGCCTACTTTATTGTATGGCAGCGAACCCTGGGTATGTCAGAGGAAGTATGAAGATAGCTTAAATGCAGCTGAGATGCGATATCAGCTGCGAAAAACGTGCGGAGTAGCGATCTTAGTTCGAGTCCGGAATCAAGAGATTCGCAAATCAACTGGCGTGAATCAGGGCGAGATTGAAAAGATGAAGAAAGGCATGCTACGCTGACTTGGACATATAGTAAGGTTGAGTGAAGAAAGATTGACGATACAGATATACAAAGCAAAAGTGTGTGCAAGAAGACGCAGAGGAAGGCCACGTTCCAACTACCTGGATCAAATCGATCGGACGCTCAAGGACGGGAACGAAAAGAGTACTCGAAACCGACGATCATGTATGAAGAGACTGATGAATGTGGACGAAGCAAAAGAAGTATAAAGTCTAGAGAGAACTGGCGCTCTATACTCCCTGCCTACCCCCTTAGGGACCTGGTGTGATGATATGTATGTATGTAAATTTTCACCCATGCGAAGCTGGGCGGGTCAGCTAGTAGTTAATATACCTATAGTATAGTATACACACCAAATTTCGTTCATCGACACTGCATTTTCCTCATACATCGGGTATACGACTACGTCACGATTCCTCACGTGATAATTCACTATAACTACCACGATACACTCGCGTGATGCGAAAACTAGCTTTTTGGACGCCAGCCAGTGCGCGGAGACGGCGAAAAAAAACTTTTTAAATTATAATAAATCACAGACACGATCGTCGGATATACGTCACGGCTCCATTCAGACGGTTACCGAGGACGTACTAGGAGTTGTCGATAAGAAAATCATGGTAATTTGGCAATAATTTTCTTCACTATAAAACACCAATCTAATTCAAATTTTATATAAATACCCGCCCAGCTTCGCTCGGTTGAAAAAGAAAATTTTCCTGAAATACAATCGCAGCGCCACTTATCTAAGCCATTTTTGAATCCACCTGAAGACACACAGAAAATTTCATTTCAATCGGTCCAGCAGTTTAGAGGAGGATAAAATGGATTATTCATTCATTTTATCCTTTCATATTTATATGAATCCGAGAGAATCAGAAGTTAAATCAAGATATTGTGTGCCAATGACATTTTACCAAACAATTGTCCAGTGTTTTATCACACTACGAGCTTTATGATGAAGGAAAACGTCGGGAGGAAACCTAGAGAAGATGTTTAAGGTGTGTATAGTTATGCTTGAGAAAGGGCAACGACCTTTGATGTCCGTCATGCCGGCACCCCAAATATATCTCGCAAAATGAGGCGTCGTCTACCCTTTGGGGTTTTGAGGATTTAGGATACTGCAACACTAAATTCGATGCTGTTATATAGTAGCACTAGATGTGCCATGCGATTTAATCCGCAAAAATATATTTTTTGAGTGGTAGTTTTATTTTCTGTATTAAAACATATCTCATATATCCTCACGCCTTCCCACAAGGGTCCCCGAAGGGGTAGGCAGAGGTGTATTGGTAATACCCACACACCCACTTTCCGCCAGAGGTATATTAGGTGCCAACGTGACAGATGGCGAGTCCATCGCCGTTACTCAAGCACGACTATACATACGCCTTTGAATTTCTTCTCAGACGTATGCAGGTTTCCTCTCGATGTTTTCCTTCACCGTAAAGCTCGTGTTGTGACTAATCACTGTACTTAAGTTTAACAAGTTTAAGTAAAACATATCTTATCCAGTTAATAGTCTCTCTATGTCAAAATTCATCCAATTCCGTTGAATAGTTTGTGAAACAAACATACTCTCAAATTTACGCATTTTCAACATCAGTAGGATAATCTATACTAATATTATAAAGAGGAAACATTTGTTTGTTTGTTTGTTTGTAATGAATAGGCTCCGAAACTACTGGACCGATTTCAAAAATTCTTTCACCTTTGGAAAGCTACATTATCCCCGAGTAACATAGGCTATATTAAATTGGACCCGATAGGTGGCGCTGCGATCGAGTTTCAAGAATTTTACCTTTTTACCCGGGCGAAGCTTTCTGTGTGTTTCTGTGTGTCTTAAGCTAGATTCGAGAATGGTTTAGATTTACAATTGGACCCAATAGGTGGCGCTGCGATCGTGTTACGGGCAATTTAACTTTTTCACCCGAGCGAAGCTGGGCGGGACAGCTAGTTGGTAATATCTACACATGTTACATTTTAAGAGAACATTTAGTTCATACTATCTTACTTCTTACTAATATTATAAATGTGAAAGTTTGTAAGTTTGGATGTTTGCGGTTCTTTCACGGCCAAACGGCTGAACCGATTTGGCTGAAAGTTGAAATGGTGATAGCTTATGCCTAGGAATAGGGCATAGGCAACTTTTTTTATATCCTGAAAAATTCAAAGTTCTTATGTTATAATGTACGATGCTCTTTCACGGCATAGCGCCTGAACCGATTCTAGCACGAAAATTTCCAAAGCTACTTTTTCGAACACCACGCGGGCGAAGCCGCGGGCATAAGTATACTATATATTATAGGTTAACGTTTTAATACAACTTGTATTGATCTCTTAATGCATGGTAAACTAATAAATAAATAAGATGAATATCAAAAGAAAATAATTATGTACTCTGTTTGTCGTCTACTCAGTAAAGAAAGGAATCAGAAATCTAGTTTTTCTCGACAACACTTAGTTGTAAATCAACTGGAAAGAACCGGTGCGTACCAGATGCTGTTATAAAATAAAATATTTTACGATGCCTTTAAGTATTTGTGTGGTATACCACACAAATGTTTACTTGCAAATTGCACTCTAATGTACTAGAACATCGTACCATTTGTTCCATTGACATTAAAGCTAAATAAAAAGATAGGTAAACAGTATGCATGTTCGTTCATCACGAATAGGCAGAGAGTGTAGAGCGCCAGGCCTCTCTAGACTAGATTAAGCTCGTCTAGCGCTACTATATATAATGCCATCCACAAAGACGCGCCCCATTATGCTTCCTCATAGTTTATCTTCCACTAATGTTTGAGTATTATCGGACACACTGATTACGTACTATGAGTGCATACGCACATTACAATTAATCGGGTCATATGCCCAGCATCCCGTGACCCCCTCGACTAGAAATTGGTGGGACGCGTCTTCGTGGATAGCACCATTTATAATATCCTCACGCCTTTCCACAAGGGTCCCCGAAGGGGTAGGCAGAGGTGTATAGGTAGCACCATTTATACTACATTAATTAGTCTCTTCATACATGCTGGTCCGATTCGAGTAATGTTGACGTTCCCAATAAAGTATATTTTAGCATCTTAACACCCTACTGTAATAAAAATCTCTTAAATATTAGCAAATTACGACCGCGGCTTTGCTCGCGTTATCTTAGTCCGGGATACCACAAGTCTTTTTTCCTTTGTCTGTACTCGAGGCATCGTGTTGCAATTTATTCATGTCACTTAGCCGAGTCGTTATGCCAGACGACCGTCTACAGGCTATTTTTCTAGCCCTCGGGATCAGTAGCTACTTGCTATCTGGAGGAAATATATCACATACATCGTTAAGATACGAACGCGTATGAAATATATAAACTTACTTCTGTAATTATAATAGTGTGAAAGAAGGGGTAGAGGAAGACCACTTTCCAACTACCTAGATAAGATCGATGGGACACTTGAGGATGGCAACATCAAGAGTATCGAGCATGTAAGAAACTGATGACAACCAGCGCTCTACTCTCTCTCTCCCTGCTCCGTAACGGACTCGACGTCAGGATTTGTATGCATATTTACGCTTTCCCACTAGTGTCTCTAAAGGGGTAGGCAAAAAAACAACAATTTTTCGGAGAGATTCGGTCTTGGAGATATATTTAGAACTAGCTGTCCCGCCCAGTTTCGCTCGGGTGAAAAAGTTAAATTGCCCGTAACACGATCGCAGCGCCACCTATTGGGTCCAATTGTAAATCTAAACCATTCTCGAATCTAGTCCAGAAACACACAGAAAGCTTCGCCCGGGTAAAAAGGTAAAATTCTTGAAACTCGATCGCAGCGCCATCTATCGGGTCCAATTTAATATAGCCTATGTTACTCGGGGATAATGTAGCTTTCCAAAGGTGAAAGAATTTTTGAAATCGGTCCAGTAGTTTCGGAGCCTATTCATTACAAACAAACAAACAAACAAATCTTTCCTCTTTATAATATTAGTATAGACGAAACAGATGGTTAGTCTGTCACCGTTTCTCTAGCACGATAGATAGATACGCCTTAATATATAGTGTATATAGTACTTCCGAAACGTATGCAGGTTTCCTCTAGATGTTTACCTCTATGATACAACTCGTGGTTTGATCAATCACTTAATTTTACGTAAATTCGGTAAACCTCAATAGTACGCGCCATCGGATTTTGAACTGACGGCGACTACAGATAGTGCCATCCACGTAGACATGCCCCACCAATTTCTAGTCGACGGGGTCGCGGGATGCGGGGAGTGCGACGCGAGTGTACTAATTGTAGTGTGCGTGTGCACTCATAGGTAATCAGTGTGTACCGACAATACTCAAAAATTTGTGGAAGGTTGCACACTTACACTATAAGCTACGAGGAAGAATAGTGGGGCGCGTCTTCGTGGATGGCACTATCTATACCCGAGTCATTCGGCCACTACAGCTCTAATATTAGGATTTCCGTCTGTATTCTGTCCAGCACAAACATAGATGTACACAAGATTACACTGATACACTGAGACGTCTATGTCACTCATCTAAACTTTCATCTCATAAATAACACTGCGGGATAAACACTAAAAACAGGGGAGATCCCACAAAAGAAGCAAGCTTGGCACGAAATGAAATATATGCCGGGAAAGGCAAGTTAATCCTCCCTGTTTTAAACTGTGCTAATCCGTGGCTTTTCAATAGGAGAACATTTTCAGGCGTTGGACGGAATACGTTGTGTATCGTAAATTGCAGTTTTAAGTTACGTAACACTACTCAGGAGAAGCAATGTTTTTTGGTTGATGACAATGAGGACCGCTATAGTTTAGAAAGGGAGTTTTGGATATAAGATTCTGTTACTTGAATGTCCCAAATAGACACACTGCGCATAGACCTCCTAGACGACAACATAAATTGTTCGTACAACCATCGAGCCGAACAGTCGCTAGGGACCAGTCACCGGTATACCGTACTCTGAGCGCGCTCAACGCCCTCCTTGTTGCCAACCCTGAATGTGATCTGTTTGCGGATGGATGGAATAAAATTGTATCAGAATGCTTGCAGTTCTGTGAGGATCAGTATGCGAGGGTGTCCTCTATATTGTAATTTATGTTTTTTTATTTTGTTATGAGCAAAAATTGTTAATTATTGTAATTGGTGAAATCGTTACAGTTAACAATAAATAAATAAAGATTCGATCCCCCATCTCTTTCCTGCTGATCTGGAATTATCGCATCGCTATTAGATAGTAGGCTCGTGCAAACAAGCGATATCCGTATTTCATTATCAAGTAAATAATATAAAGAAAAGTATAGCTTACGTAGATATAGGACACCCAACAATCATTGATGAAAATTAATCAATCACATTAATATTGTATTTTAATTAAAAGGTAAAATAAGCCGTGGTGGCCGAGTGGTTCGAGCAGTTGCCTGCGACGCAAAGGTCGCAAGTTCGAATCCCGACTGTACCAATGAGTTGTTCTGAACTTAAGTACAGTGATTAGTCACACCACGTGCTTTACGGTGAAGGAAAACATCGAGAGGAAACCTGCATACGTCTGAGAAGAAATTCAAAGGCGTATGTATAGTCGTGCTTGAGGAACGGCGATGGACTCGCCATCTGTCACGTTGGCACCTAATATACCTCTGGTGAAAAGTGGGTGTGTGGGTATTACCTATACTTCTCTGCCTACCCCTTCGGGGATCCTTGTGGGAAGGCGTGAGGATGTATTATATTTATTATTAATTAAAAGGTGGTTAGTCACATGACGAACTTTGCAGTAAAGGAAAACATCGAGAGGAAACCTACATACGTTTAAGAAGAAATTCAAATACGTATGTATAGTTGTGCATGAGAAACAGCGATGGACTCTGTCTGTCACGTTGGTAGGTACCTAAAATATATCTCCGGCGGAAAGTGGGTGTGTATGGTATTTTTGTTCCGGCTACTCTTGAAAAAGGCAAGTCTGTTTCTCAGACGACTTTCACAAACAGATAGAGCATATTATAAGGAGTATTGAAAATTGACTTATATTTAGACTTTTTACATATGTGTATAATAATTGAACACAATAGAAAGCGCGGGGCAAAACGGGCACCTATATAAATAATACAAAGTATTAGGTGCGAATTATTGAATGTCGACTTAATGAAAGCTGAAGACCTTAAGCTTGTCGCATCTTTGAAACTCTCAAAGATGAACTTTATATCTTAAAGGTTCGCAAAGATATAAAGCGGAGATTATATCGATCCCTCCTCCAGAAACCTTCTTGAGTCGCGACTATTTTTTATTACCTTTGGTAAGATAATACGTGTTTTCTTTGAAAAGGTCTCCTTTTGAGATTTGATGGACCGTAAGATCCCGTGCGAGATAAGTATGTTGTTTGTATATTTCCTAGACTAACTATCGCCCGCTGTTTGGCCTGCGTTAATTTTAAATAAACATATTATGCATGATAATTGTTCATTTCCTTGAGTAACATGATGATATATCCTCACACCGTCCCACAAGGGTCCCCGAAGGGGTAGGCAGAGGTGTATAGTGCACACACACACCCACCAGAGATATATTTTTGGTGCCAACGTGACAGATGGTGAGTCCATCACCGTTACTCGAGCACGACTGTACGCCTTTGAATTGCTTCTCAGATGTATGCAGGTTTCCTCTCGATGTTTTCCTTCACCGTAAAGCTCATGGTGTAAATAATCACTCAAAGTCGGCATTCGAACTTGTCATCTTTGTGTCGCAGGCAATTATTCGTACCACTCGGCCACAACGGCTACTTTATGTCTGATGATATAAAGGAATACCTTATAACAGAATTAGGATTCATATGCTGACGAAACATACTGTTTCGTTCGAAATCTGAATCGGTATTGAATCGTTCCAGTTTAAGAGGAAGAAAGACCTCTAATAATATTCTGTGATGCAGGATTATATAAAATACTAGCGGTCCGTCCTGGCTTCGTACGGGTGGACATAAGATTTTTTTATAAAAGAAAAGATAGCCTATGTCACTCAGAGTGAATGTAGCTTTCCAATGGTGAAAGAATTTTTCAAATCGGTCCAGTAGTTTCGGAGCCTATTCAATACGAAAATACTTGCATACAAATCTTTCCTCTTTATAATATTACTAGTACAGATATAGATTGCATGTTTCTTTATTCTAATATTCATTGCTTTCAACGCATTAGATAAACAATGAGACACCCTCGCGCGGTGAGATCAAACGGTTGGTTTATAAAGAGCTCCGATGCGAATTCTGTCAAAACGTTTGTAACATTTTGACAGAATTCGCATCGGAGCTCTTTGAGCGTTGCAAAAATTATAAAAAAGTTAGTAAATGTAATTTACGTTTTTATTAAAACACATGTATCTACGACGTACATACGTACCTACGTCGGAAGTGACGAAAGTGATTTGTATATCATCATACTATAGTATGATGATATACAAATCATCATATCATCACACATACATATCATCACGCCAAGCCCCTAACGGGGTAGGCAGAGAGTATAGAGCGCCAGTTCTCTCTAGACTTACATAACTCTTTCGCTTCGTCCACATTCATCAGTCTCTTTCGATCGGTTTCGAGTACTCTTAACGTTCCCGTCCTTGAGAGTCGTAGTCAGGTAGTTGGAACGTTCCTCTGCCTCTTCTTGCACACACTTTTGCTTTGTATATCTGTTTCTATATATACAACTATCTATATATATATAATACAACTATCATCTACCGCGTATAAAATATAATTCAACGTTGAATATTCAATGGAGATATACCCGCCCGATGCAACAGGTCTGGCATATCCAACAACACCAGTCGATGAAATCCCGGTTAAGTACCGCTTTTCGATACGGAGTTTACCGTAAGTCCTGCCACAAAGGGTGTAATACTGAGGCCCACTTTGAACAACGGGGTCTTTCTATCAAAGCCAGTTCTAAAATTACTCATCTTTACGCCTACTCGTAAGTGGTAGGCAAATGTGTACACATCACCCTTTTCAGGGTCTATATATATATCCTACTCATTTTAAAAATGCTAACGCTGCTGACCCCTTCCGTGACCCTTGTGGGAAGGCATGAAAATATAGTACAGTATAAATTAATAGTATTGAGATAAGGAAACGTTGTGGTCTGAATAGTGAGATAAGGAAACGTTGTGGTCTGAAAGGTATGCTGAGATGGTTTGGCCATGTCAAGAAAATGAATGAAGAACGATTGACGAAAAAAGTGTATAAGGCGAGTGTGAATGAAAGTGTTGGAAGGGGTAGACCTAGACGGACAGATGGACGTTTCTAGACCAAATTAGGGACGTCTTGAAAAAAGGCCAGGTCAAGAGTAACCTAAACCGAAGAGCATGTATGAAGAGAATAATGAAAGTGGACGAAGCGAAAGAAGTATGTAAGGATCGTAGCAAGTGGAAAGAAGTGTTCTCTGCCTACCCCTACGGGAAAGAGGCGTGATTATATGTATGTATGTGTATGTATAAATTAATCATAAAAAATATTCCCATTGTTATTTATATATATATATTTTTTTTCTGTGAGTGTGTTTGTCACTGAACTCCTAAACGGCTGGACCGATTTTAATGAAATTTTCTGTGTGTCTTCAGGTGGATTCGAGACCCAATAGGTGTTTATTTTTATCACCCATATGAAGGTGGGCGGGATTGCTAGAGTTTACCTAAAAACCAAATCATTACGAACCGTGTCAGGCTCAAAGAGATTTTATGGGTCGTTTAATCGCGGGCCATTTGTTCCGAACGATATATTTCCTTGAATTAATTTCTAAAGTTTAAAATACATTTATTTGAGTTTGTTAGTTAGTGTAGGAAAATTAGTTTGTTTTCTAAATTTACAAAGATGCAATCTGTTATTTAAATAGTAATTTTCTTTAAAGTTGTGCGTGTGTTTAACTCCTCCTAAACGGCTGGACCGACTTTGATGTTTTTTTTGCGTGTGTGGATTCGAGAATGATTTAGATTCACAATTGGACCCGTTTGGTGGCGTTGCGAAGCGAGTATATTAATAACTTCGTGATAAGAAGTTGTATAATATAAAGTACATAAATGTATGTATATATATATGCAGACCTCTTCTGTTGCATATTTTCATACAAGCTCGGTAGTTCTATTTCATTATTATTCCATGTAATCCGTTAACCATGAAGTTATGTAAAACTTGTTATCACCAACCATTAGTGCTATGTGCAAATCTAAGGTTACAAATGAATTTGGAGACATATACTTATAACCATTGCAACCTTAAATAAATAAAATAAAATAAATATCCTCACGCCTTCCCACAAGGGTCCCCGAAGGGGTAGAGGTGTATAGGTAATACCCACACACTCACTTTCCGCCATAGGTATATTAGGTGCCAGCGTGACAGATGGCGAGTTCATCGCCGTTACTCTAGCACGACTATACATACATACGCCTTTGAATTTCTTCTCAGACGTATGCAGCTTTCCTCTCGATGTTTTCCTTCACCGTAAAGCTCGTGGTGTGACTAATCACTGTACTTAAATTCAGAAAAACTCATTGTTACAGTCGGGATTCGAACTTGCGACCTTTACGTCGCAGGCAACTGCTCGAACCACTCGGCCACCACGGCTCTATACGGCAACCTTAAATACCCACTAATTAAGGAAAACTTTCCAACCATCACATATTTTTTTATGTGTAAGAGTCGAATTGGGATATATATAATACAAAATACACCATGGCTAGTCGAGCATTGCCGTCCGTGCAGGAAATAAAATGGGGAGAATAGCCCATTTTATTTAGTCCTTATGAGGAAAGAGCTAACAAATGGGTTGCGCTGACCAACACGATACAATGAAAGTGCCGATATTGGAATCGTTCGCGAAAATGTCAGCTCATCTGTTGACACAAAAACCCCTACTATTGGTTTAATGATAAGTGACAGTTGAATAAGCTTTTTCGAGGGCAAATTAAGATCCGCACATAATTCTGTTGCCACTAAGCACACCTAAGAAACACTCAAGGATACGTCAAGCGCAAATAGAGGTCCAGTTCTCTATTACAAATCTCTTTAGCTTTATCCTTATTCATCAGTCTCTTCGTACATGCTCGTTGTAGACCGACCGAGACTTGAGTCGTCAATAACTCGACGTATTTGAGAGCAAGTTCTGAATGTATGTAGTATGGGCAAATGGAGCAGTAATTCAATATGTTTTGATTTATGATATGGAAAGCGATTTCTCTTCGTTATGTCCGAGCATTTTTCGGTACGTTGCTCGATACAGGCGGGCATTCTTTCCGGCGATCGATGGAACAAATGTACCGGAGTAAATTTTGCAATAGCATTTTGGTCTGGATCATAGCCAAAATATGATATTTCAACTGACGCCATTTTTCATGCTAAGTTTGTTTAATTTGGAAATTAACTGAGATGAAGAGAGAATTTTATCAAGATCGGATACTAGTTTCATATCCTTTTGGCTTGGTTTATATCAGTCAGCTTGAGAGTAGCGGAATTTAATCTATTAGTTCTTTATTCGAACAGATGTGCAATAAATTTGAATTGTAATTATACACAATAAAGTATTTTTATTATATCAGGTACCAAAAAGGCAAATCTGCTTATTATTTAGCGAATAACTATGCGGTTTACGCGTGATTTGAATTCAGAATTTTACTTTTACTGTCACTAGATGTCACTGTCTTGATAGTGTCAATGCTTTAAACGCGCTCTTGATATTCTTCGAATCGTTATTATAGTAAAAGTCATGGCAGCGAATAGATGATTCAATTTAATTGTAAATATAGAACTCAGATAAATAATACATCTCATATATACGAAGCGAAAGAAGTATGTAAGGATCGTAGCAAGTGGAAAGAAGTGGTCTCTGCCTACCCCTACGGGAAAGAGGCGTGATTATATGTATGTATATATACTTGTGTAGGTCTGACATTAGGTTTTGACACTTTTCATTTAGATATATACGAAATACCTTGAATGGTGCATTACCTATTCATTTGAAGCTTAGTTATGCTTTCCTAATAACAAAATACATATGTACAACTAGTTTATTCCCGCGACTCCTTGCGCTTAAAAGCACATGGGATCTTCAAAGTTGGTTTAGCTGCTTAGGCGTGAAAACGTAGCATATATACTAGGCTGCATGAATCACTTTTAGCACATAAGTATAGACTTAATGGAACTATGATGTGTATACTGTCTTGCCTGACAGCTGTCAATGAGTTTCGGCTTGGCGCGATCACTTACCATGACAGCTGTCAGCGATTTGTTTTGGCGGTATTTGGTGCAAATGCGCGCCATTATCAATAAACCAGTGTTCTGAATAACATCTTTTATTCCGCTCCATACATACGTAACAAACTAACAATATGTGACTTTTGGAACATAATTACGTGCAGAACTTTATATTAAGTGAATGATACTTATTTTTTTATGGTATCGTCGTGTCGCTAGATTACACTGACTGGCGGAGTATTTGATCGCAGCCAACAACTGCGCGCGCAATATCCTTGTAAACAAACAGGCCTCGTCCATCGCCAATATTTGTTCAGCTCACGTAATTTCTCCTGTCCCACTTCCATGTTCTCGAGAGCTTTTTCGTCTCATTCGTGGACGCTTCACGATTTGCAGTACTTAAAAGTAATTACTTTGTTAATCTCAACATTTAGAATTACCTAAATCACTAGAAATGTATATTTTGACTAGCCAAAATACGTTTGTTTATTATATTCTATTCTATCCCCACGCCTTCCCACAAGGGTCCCCAAAGGGGTAGGCAGAGGTGTATAGGTAATACCCACACACCCACTTTCCACCAAAGATATATTTTAGGTGCATATAGGATATAGGTAGGATAAATGTCTACAGCCAAATATGTGTGTCACCAACAATACCTTCGGTGACTCATGCGTAAAGACGTAAATAAATTTCGCCATCAGCTTTTCATGGCATCTATAAAAACACGAGATGGTAACAACTTCATGAACAGAACTCTACAATAATCTAAGTTAAGAACAACGGAATGAATTTAATTAACAATTTTAATCACGACTCGTTCGAGTTGAGCCCAAGTTGTTCGTCGCACAATGTCCCTCGGAACTGTCTTGGGTATTTTTAAATGAGCATTTTGCAATTCGCATCTTGCCTACAAATTGGAGCTCTATATTTTAGTAATCACTGCTATACAGGTATACCATAAAAGAGTTTAAGAGCATAAGTTTAAATAATAAATTTTATCTGCTACCAAAGCAATTACTACACAATATAAACCTATAGGTATGTATACATACAAGGTTAAAATAAGCAATGTTTTTTCCCCTCCTTATAATTAATGCCCCCCTCTGAAATGACTGTGTCCCACAGGATACGTAATTTACTCTGATATAATTGTGAATTAGTTATAATTGGAATGACAAAAAATTATTGAATTAATCTTCAGCGGCACATGGGAGGTATCCATCTATTCTGGTACTCTTCCCGAAAGGCGACTCTCTCCGCTCATCAATTATATCTTATTGCATCGAACGACAACAAATAAACAAGTCAGAGAATTTGCCAAAGCCTTTCCGAAATATTAAGAAGCTACTTACATATATAGCATACTCAAGTAAAATGAATATTCGAAGAGTTTACTGAACACGAACGACGGCAAAATATTTTAAGCAAAGTATTTCATTGAAAATGCTCTACCAGGTGGAATTCGGCCAGAATCCCCACCCCTGTTGCCAACCCACATCTGTTGATACGGCATATGTGCGCGTCGATTCTTGCATCTAGGGCTTGGACATGCCTTCGCACAAGGGTCCTAGAAGGGTAACCAGTGTAACACCCACTTCTCGCCGGAGATATATTTGGGTGTCAACATGTAAGTTGTCATGTCCATCGCTGTTTTTCAACGCAGCTAAATATTCGTCAGCACAGCTAAATCTACGATGTAATTAATCACCGTACATGACACGAACATGCAATATCTGCGATGCAGGAGCGGCCACCAAAGCTTTTTTTTTTTTTTTTTTTTTTTTATACCACTTGGGTGGCAAACAAGCATGCGGTCCGCCTGATGGTAAGCGGTTACCGCCGCCTATGGACGCTTGCAACACCAGGGGTATCACTCGCGCGTTGCCGACCCTGCAGGAATCTTTTCACACCCTTCTTGAAGAACTCCATGCTGTACTCTCCAGGGAAAACCTCAACGGGGAGCTCATTCCACAGCCTGAGCGTTCGCGGAAGAAAACTTCTTTGGAAGCGCACAGTGCGAGACCTTTGTGGTTCCAAGGTATGGGGATGAATTCCCCGTCGATGGCGAGAGGTGCGGTGGTAGAAGGTGGAAGTGGGCATCATATCGAACAATTCTGCAGAACACTCCCCGTTATACAAGCGGTAGAACACACACAGGGAGGCAAAGTCTCTCCTCAGACTTAGTGATTCCAAGCCGCTTGTGAGCATGGGATCGTCGACAATTCTAGCGGCGCGTTTCTGAACCGCGTCAAAAGGCCCAAGCTGGTATCCAGGGGCTCCAGCCCACAGGTGGCAGCAGTACTCCATATGTGGCCGAACTTGCGACTTATAAAGTTGCAGCCTTTGTTGCGGTGTGAAGTACTGCTTAGCTCTGTTGAGCACACCGAGCTTCCTCGACGCCAGCTTAGCCTTGTCCTCTAAATGACCACGGAACTGAACGTCGCTAGAAATATCGACCCCAAGGATCCTAATGCTCTCCGAGATGTTCAGGGGAGTGTTCTGGAATTGTGGAGCCACAGCGAATGGAGTTTTTTTTGCGGTGAACGCGCAAACTTGTGTCTTAGTGGGGTTGAAGTGGACTAGGTTTAGTCGACCCCAATCGGAGACACTGCGAAGTGTACTCTCGATTTCAGACACAAGTCGTTCGCGACTTTCCTCCACAGTGGAACGAGGGAGATTAGCACGGCCCGTGTAGTAAGTGTCCCCAGTGCTGTCGTCTGCATAGCAATGAATGCCTTCAATAGAAAGCATGTCATTAATATGCAGAAGAAACAGAGTCGGGGACAACACAGAGCCTTGCGGGACGCCAGCATTAATTTCCATGCTTTCGGAGCAGCTACCGTCAACGACGGCTCTTATGCATCTGCTGGACAGAAAGCTGGCGACCCATTTGCATAATCCCTCTGGCAGTCCGTAGGATGGAATCTTCGATAGAAGACCGCGATGCCAGACCCGATCGAACGCTTTCGCCACATCCAAGCTAACAGCTAATGCCTCACCTTGACTCTCAATGGCGAGTGACCAACGGTGCGTGAGATATACTAGAAGGTCACCCGTTGAGCGACTGTGGCGGAAGCCATACTGTTGGTCACTCAACAAACCGTGACCCTCTAGATATCGCAGGAGTTGCGTGTTAATCACTCGCTCCATAATTTTGGAGAGGAGGGTGGTGATGGCGATCGGCCTGTAATTCGATGGGTCTGATCTATCGCCCTTTTTGGGCACTGGGTGCACGTGGGCGGTCTTCCACGAAGTTGGGACTTTTTGGGTGGAGTAGGAAAGCGCGAATAGGCGCGTCAAAACAGGACACAGTTCAGGAGCACACTGCTTAAGCAACACTGCCGGAATACCGTCTGGCCCGCTCGACTTATGGACGTCCAGAGACAGCATCTCCCGCCGGACCTCCCGTTGGGTTATGCTTATCTCCGGCATAGAGTTCTCACACCGCAGGATAGTTGGCGGTGTGGCGCCTCCGTCATCCATAGTCGAGTTCGAGGCAAAGAGAGAGCCCAATAGATCCGCTTTCTCTTTGGCACTGTGGGCCAAGTTACCATCCGGCTTACGGAGTGGTGGTAGGGACGACTGGCAAAAGTTTCCCTCAGCAGCCTTGGCAAGGGACCAAAAAGCACGGCTGCCAGAAGGGTAGCTAGCGAGTCTCTTACCAATTCTGCTGACGAAATCGAATTTCGCCCTGGCAATCGCTCGCTTACAGTGCCTCAAGGCAGCATTAAGTTTCCGCTTTGCATCAGATATGTTGGGGTCCAGATTGGATCGAGCCGTGGTCCACGCCTCATACAAGGCTTGCTTGGATAATTTAGCTTCCTTACAGGGCTTATTAAACCACGGCTGTTTCTTTACCCCTGTAGCTACTAGCGAGTTTGGGATGTAGCATTCCATTCCCGCCAGTATCGTCTCAGCGACGGCTGCTGCACAGGGGTCTGGATCTTCTGATGCAAAGCAGATCTGCCTCCACGGGTACGATGCGTAAAACTCACGCAATCCATCCCAGTCTGCTGCCTTGTAGTGCCACATGCGCCGCCGCCCCGGGGGTCGGGGCACTTCGGCCTTTGCGCACGGCACTTGCGTCCGGACCAGACAGTGGTCCGATGTGCCAAGCGGCGCACCCACCGAGATGGAATAGCTGTCCGGTCGCGTGGTCAGCAGAAGGTCCAGTAAAGAGCTTGTATGGCCCTCGATATCAGGTATTCTGGTTGGTTCGTGTACCAGCTGCGAGAAGCCATAAGCCAGGGTAAGCTCGTAAGCAGCCCTCCCCGCGCAGTCAGTGGACCGAGAGCCAAGCCACTCAACATGGTGAGCGTTAAAATCTCCTAAAACCACCAACTCCGCGGAGGGGTACTGCTCAAGTACTTTGTCCGTTGTCGATTGCAGGTGCTCAAATAGGCGAACTGTGTCTGTGTCACCGCTATGGGACCTGTAAAGGCACGCGTAGATTCGGGTGTTGCCACCATAGTCTACGCGCACCCACAAAATTGACAGGTCTCTGTCTTCAAGGCCGTGGAGACGTCGACAGCAAATATCCTCCCGGAAGTACATACATACCCCGGCGCGGCGCACAAAATTGTGTTCCATCTTGTACCCGGGGTAGTTCAGGTACGATGTATCATCAGGGCAGGATATCTGCGTCTCCGTCAGAAATAGCAGAGTCGGCTGTGTCGTCTCAAGGTGTTGGTGGACTGCATTTAGATTAGAATGAAGTCCCCTGATGTTGCAAAAGTCCATTTTTAATATGGAAGGGGAGGCCGCTGGGAAACTTCTACTATTTTTAAATTTGGCCATTTTAGATTTCTAAGGGTGCTGAAAAGGAAGAAGAGGAATCGTTGTGTCGGCATCAAAGAGGACAAAGCGCAGTCTCAATCCGCCGCAGTGATGTACAGGTAGTGCGGATTGCCGGAGCGGAAGTCGGAAGGGCCCCCGATCCCCCCCTGATGCAGCGGCCGGGTCCACTCCGGTCTCCTCCTCCGGCACGACCACTACACCAAGGACTTTACACACATGTGCGGGTCAGCCTCCCAGGGCGGAGATTAGGTGATCCCTGGGTTCGGGACCCCTATTATATGCGGGCGGCCAGCGGACAGCCGTTTCACCGGGTCTCCCTAACAACCGCACCGACATGCCGCGCCTGGTCACCACCACGGCGGAATTGCACCACTGGTCCTGTGATGCCGACACACCGCTTCCTCTTGGAGCCTGGCGACCTTACTCACCACAGGAACACGACACACCCGAGGGTAATGCCATTTAGCTGCGATCTTCTGTAAGGTGGAGGTAATGGTACCAGTCGGGCTGCTCCGAATTCGAACGGGAATTAACCGTTGTGCCCTCCCTCCCTTAAGCTTAGCTCGTAAAGTTTTTAATACAATACATTACAGTTTCTTCAGGTAGTTAACTATTGTTTTGCAATAGTTTAGTGCCATCGTAAACAACTACTGTAGCTCCTCGTCGATGTTATTGACCTCAGCAGGTTTTCATCACCATAACCACTGTCGGTTATCGAACGACTGACCCACTGATCGTAAAGGAAACCAAAAAATAAACCCTTAAGTTTGAATCGCCGTTTCTTCTCCTGACAGACTTTGTCTTGGGTGGTAACGGTGATTTTACATCTATACTAATATTATAAAGAGGAAAGATTTGTTTGTTTGTTTGTTTGTTTGTAATGAATAGGCTCCGAAACTACTGGACCGATTTCAAAAATTCTTTCACCTTTGGAAATCTACATTATCCCCGAGTAACATAAGCTATATTAAATTGGTGGCGCTGCGATCGAGTTTTAGGAATTTTAACTTTTTCACCCGTGCGAAGCTATCCCTTTCTGTGTGTCTTAAGGTGGATTCGAGAATGGTTTAGATTTACAATTGGACCCGATAGGTGGCGCTGCGATCGTGTTACGGGCAATTTAACTTTTTCACCCGAGCAAAGCTGGGCGGGACAGCTAGTTTAATATAAAATGCTCAATTAATATTCCCTATTGAAGTAAAACATTTTTAATATTAACTTAATTTGACAGACTTAAGACATCGTCTGAAAATGAATCGGTTGGCTGGTATGTGAAAGTGAACAGATAATGTTCGTGCGTTTCCGACCCTGTTCACCTGGTGTGGTATGTGTCCACAGGCTGCGGTAACCGCTTACTACCAGGCAAAGTGTGTTACCTGCCACCCAAGTTGTATAAAAGTCGAACACCACGCAGCATAAAATATATAGACAAAATAAGCTTGCCGAAATTGGGTAAAACCTCATTACAGTATTTTCCTTATCTATGAAAAGTTCAACAGGTACACGTTCCAGGAATGTATCAATATCATAATATCAATGCATGGATAAGATAAACATAGACTTTTATCAATCACTAACGTAAACCTAGATTTAGTTTCGCATTATATGATATGATGTCGTACTTACGGAAGCACTAGATTATAAAAAATTTCATATGTACCTAAAAATTTATTCTAGTTCAGATGAAGTTTGGTTATGAATTTACGAGACCTTGAAGAAGAATATGTTAGGAAACAGCCTCTTTTTGTCGCAAAAATAAAATTTATAGGATGAGATAAGGATGCACATTTCTATGATCAAATGATCATGGATGGACAAATTAATAAAAGAAAGATAACTCACGGTAAAAAAATCTACGCAAACGAAGTCTGCAGTGCAGTCTTAGAAGAGGCAGCTTTGGATTCGTTTGTTTCAAAGGAAATCTCAGGAACAATCATCTTGGCCTATTTCATCCTACTACTACCCCATAGGAGCGCAGCTGTAACCATAAAATACCTACACGTAATATATGTAAACGGAGTAGTTTAACAAAACAAAACACGATCTATCAATATTGCATCCCTCAACGTGTCCAAAGCAATTGGGCGCACAAAGTAAAATTGCATAATCCGATTAAATTTCAACTCAGATTATGCGGAACAACAAAACAGAGCACGTACAAGCAACAGTTTTGGTGAAACTTTCCAAATGTATTACTACTCCCGAACTCACTTCCTGAAATTGAATTCGGATTCAGACGTAGGGAAGTGGGTGCAGTATCAACATTGATCATAACGTTAAAGTCAATAATGCAAGTATGCATCTTCTCTAATACTACAAATAGGCACAATGGGTTGATATCAAATTCAAATCGTAGTCGTAAAAAGTAAGCGCCACAGGGAACACTTATTGAACATCAACTACTAAATGTAAAGCACATACAGGTATCACTGTTTCCAATAAAAAATCTCCTGTCAGGAGAAGAAACAGTGAAACAACTCCTCAGTTTTCCTTTTCTAAACCCTTGTTTTAGATAGCGCGTTTATAGAGGAAGGCTCTAGATCCACAACGGAATATTGGTACCTACCTTGTTGTATGGCAGCGAATCCTGGGTATGTCAGAGGAAGTATGAAAATAGCTTGAATGCAGTTGAGATGCGATCTCTTCGAAAAATGTGCGGAGTAACTATATTAGATCGCATCCGCAATGAAGAGATTCGCAAATCAACTGGCGTGAATGAGGGCGTGATTGTAAAGATGAAGAAAGGCATGTTACGTTGGTTTGGACACATAGAAAGGATGAGTGAAGAAAGATTGACGAAACAGATATACAGATATTACACAGACGAAATAGATACAAAGCAAAAGTGTGTACAAGAAGAGGCAGAGGAAGGCCACGTTCCAACTACCTGGATCAAATCGATCGGACTCTCAAGGACGGGAACGTTAAGAGTACTCGAAGCCGACGAGCATGTATGAAGAGACTGATGAATGTGGATGATGCGAAAGAGGTATGTAAGTCTAGAGAGAACTGGCGCTCTATACTCTCTGCCTACCCCGTTAGGGACTTGGCGTGATGATATGTATGTATGCTCTAGATCCCAAGAAAGTTGAGACGTCATCATATATACCTACAAGTTTAACGCGCGCGCTGGCGAAACGCCTCTCTCTAGACAGCCCTTCACTTCGATATCCATCCATATCAGTGTTTTCCTACAATTACAAGCAAGGCAGAGAGCCAAACGATTTGGGGACCCATACCTCAAATCAGTATCGATCCAAGACATACTTTAAGTAAGGGACTTTAAAGTTGCAGCCCCAGTTCCGAGCGCATCAAGTTATTGTTACAGGCGCGCCGGAACTACAACTTGTACCGTGTTCTCCGCGAAATAAGCCAGGAACTGACAATATTTAGGCGCTGTTTACTGGTCCACAGCTTGGTATGTTTATTTCTTGCGAAAGCTTCATTCGAAAGTCCAATTTTGCAATGCATATGCTACAATGTTTTACAGAGTTGTGATGATTTTGAGCACACCGGATCTCCCATTGTTCAGACACTTAAGAATGGGAACGTCAGTAGTACTTAAAGCCGGCCAGCACGTACTGGTGAATGTGGACGAAGCGAAAGAGATCTGTAAGTCTAGAGAGACCTGACTTAGTGTGAAGATATGTATGTACGGATCCCGTCCCCTAGAGTACGCCAATCGATAAAGGTTTCAAAGTGAAGAGACACAGGTGTAATTGCAACGCCTTTTCACCATTGGTATATTTAGTTGACCATGTTTGCAGGTAAACGTGTTATTATGGTTCATAGGGCTTAACACATTTCTTTTCTATTGATGTTGTAATTGTGGGCACCCAACGGTCGCCAATGGAAGAAGTATGCGTTCGAATGCGACAACTGGTGAGCCCGTCGCGGTCTCTCAGCACGACTATACGTACGATTTTGAATATATTTTCAATGGTGTACAGCGTCTGATAAGAATTAAAAAAAAATTCTCACTACTTTTTCATATAGTTTGTTATGCGTTTCTGTAAAGTGTATATCGTATCGCGTATTACAGCAAATTTCTGTAAACGAAATATACATTTTGACCTATTGGGGACTGAATCAGGTGAATGGCATGGCAAAATGGAACCGCCGTCCGGTTAGTTTAATTCTATAGGATGCAATGGTCCCGCATATTGGCGGCTTAAGATATTGCTATCTGTTAGGGCTGTTGCTAAATGCCAAAATTGAAATAAAGCGCTTATTTTGTTTAAAAACCACATATAATATTAGTTGACACCGCTTCGCTGACCATAAAGCCGCATGTACCTAAATCGTGTAAAATAAACAAAAACAAATTCTGAAAGCAATACAATATTTAATTTTTTCGCAAAGAAGTGTCACACTTTTATTAACGCACCATGTTAAAAACGGCAGTGACAATTGTGGTCAAAACAATCAACTTGAACACGAATGTCATACTAGTACTACCTATAAATCAATCAACGTGCGGCATTGCTAACGCACTCGGGGTTTCTTCTCGCCCTGCCATTATAGACTATTTTAAGTCACGAGTAGAGTATAATATAATTTTTTTATGCCATGAAATGCAAGCATGCGATCCGCCTGATGGTCGCTTGCAACACCAGGGGTAGCACACGCACGCTAAAGCGCTAATTTAAAAAAATCTTAAAAAGAACTTGTTTGAAAAAGCATTACCACTTAGTACTTTAGACTCGCGAGTGACAGTGTCAACCCTGCATGTCGGCACAGATGAAATAATGGAATGGTGCCAACAGACGAACAGGGTGGGAAAAAACTGGCGTTATAGACAGCGGCAGCTAATGGAATATTCCACGCTGAATAGATCTGAAATAGATATGTGGGGCACTAGGGATTTCCGTTACAGGTTTTACCGGTTAAAGCCACCTTCAACAACAAATACGAAGTCGTTCGACGGCCGTCTGATGTAGCGGTTAGAGCTCTCCACTGCGAAACTTGAGGTCGCGGGTTCGATCCCGCTGAGGGAGTTTTTGTACCTTAGTCTTGGATCTGTGCATGCATCTACGTATCTATATAAGTAAATATATCGTTGTCTAGTTACCATAACACAAGCTTTGCTTAATTTGGGCCTATGTCAATTGTGTGGAATTGTCCCAAGGTACATATTTATTTATATATTTATTATGTATCAAATAACTAGCCATGACCCGAGCTTTCACCCGAAAATTTATGGATTTAATTTGTAGATAATGATGAGATGAGATGTATTAATTCAGCTAATAATCTATCTAGGTCAAATATTATCCGGTTACGTTCAGTAGTTTTTGCGTGAAGGGGTGGGCAGAGGTGTATGGGTAATACCCACACACCCACTTTCCGCCGAGGTATATTAGGTGCCAACGTGACAGATGGCGAGTCCATCGCCGTTACTCAAGTACGACTATACATACGCCTTTGAATTTCTTCTCAGACGTATGCAGGTTTCCTCACGATGTTTTCCTTGACCTTAAAGCTCGTGGTGTGACTAATCACTGTACTTAAGTTCCGAAAAACACATTGGTACAGTTATATGTTCTTATAATAATAATAATAATATGTCCTCACGCCTTTCCCCGGGTCCCCGAAGGGGTAGGCAGAGGTGTATAGGTAGTACCCACACACCCTATGTCTTTTACGTTGAATAAAATGTTTTTCTGACCTGATGTTTTTCTGGAAAAAAAAGGACGAAAAATATCTAGAACTAGTAGCGCACGATATTCACGTGGGAACAGTGGACATAAAGCCGGTGTCATAGACTCTGGCTGGGTTACTGTGGATTAAGGAGTCACTGGGAACATAAAAATGTTACGACCTTGTTGTACCCAGGCCGCGGAGCCTCGAAGCTATATACCTGATAGTTTATTGAGACGATATAGTTTCAACTTTAAGTTGTACTTTTGAAAAGTTTCACGAAAATAAAATGTTATACTAGTATCAAGATATGTCGGTTACAGTTATTGATGTGTACATAAATGGTGGCTTGAATAGTATCAAAATATGTTGGATACATCTTTTGAAGTCAATTACAAGTTCACTCTTTTTACTTATAAACTTACTTTTTTACTTATAATAGCTTTTGAGAAGTTAGAATTTTACCGAAATTAAAATGGTGGATGGACGAGTATCAAGATATGTTAGATACATCCATTAACATACGAATACCAAGATACCATATCGGATTCTAGACACATTACAATGTGTTGAAAATACTGTCGACACTACGTTCGAATCTCAGAAGCGGTTAAAAACACCTAAGGATGGGAACGTCAAAAGGTCTCGAAACCGGCGAGCATGTATGAAGAGCCTGATGAATGTGGACGCAGTGAAACACATCCGTTAGTCTATAAAGAATCGGCGCTTTTTTCTCTCTCTCTGCCCACCTCGCGAGGAGATCGGCGTGATAATATATAGGAGTATGTTAAAAACGTAATGATTTGTTACATCAAAAGGGCATTTCTGAGAGGACATCTTTACGGCATTCAAATCTTCATTGCATTACATCGAGTCTTGTCAATAAATCTATATATACAAAAAATTTTATTTGTATATGTGTCCTTAATCGGATTGTAAACGGCTGGACCGATTTAAATAAAATTTTCAATTTTCTTCAGGTGGATTCGAGAATATTTTAGATTCACAATTGGACCCGCTAGATGGCGCCACTGGGTCCATAGGTTTTACTTTTTCAACCATGCAAAGGGCGGTGGGCAACTAATAATAATAATAATATATCCTCACGCCTTCCCACAAGGGTCCCCGAAGGGGTAGGCAGAGGTGTATAGGTAATACCCATACACCCACTTTCCGCCGGAGGTATATTAGGTGCCAACGTGACAGATGGCGAGTCCATCGCCGTTATTCCAGCACGACTATACATACGCCTTTGAATTTCTTCTCAGACGTATGCAGGTTTTCTCTCGATGTTTTCCTTCACCGTAAAGCTCGTGGTGTGACTAATCACTGTACTTAAGTTCAGAAAAACTCATTGGTACAGTCGGGATTCGAACTTGCGACCTTTGCGATATAATAAAGACTTGAGAAGCTATTGAAAGACGAACGGATTTGGCTCCGCATCGTCGAAGCTCGACATCCTCGTAATTAAACCAAACACGTAACATGTGGCGCCGACGTCACTTCGTTAGATCCAGCGAAATGTGAATTTTCAGCCGGAAACAGATGTGAAGATCTAGATGTGTTGCGGGAAGAAATAGCAATGCATACGTAGGATAGCTGAAATAGTTGCACTGATCCTTAAATATACAACGGCGTAAAAATAGCTATGTGTTATTGGGACGTCTTTGAATTGCTTCTCAGACATATGCAGGTTACCTCTCGATGTTTTCCTTCACCATTAAGCTCGTTGTGTGACCAATCACTGTACGTAAGCTAAAAAAAACTCATTGGTACAATCGGGATTCGAACTTTCGCAGGCAACCACTCGGCCACCACGGCTATACAAATAAATACTACGTATTTTCTCTTTGTTCCTAACGTGACAATGAAAGACTAATCACTTAACGACAAGTTTTTTTTAAGTGTTACAACACAATATTTTATCTGGAAGATACAACTCTGCAATATTAATATCTATTTCCCAACCTTTCACGAAGCAAAAATTAAGTACTACAATAGGGAAAAAAGTACATCAAAGTACATTTTAAGGGAGGGAGGGCACAACGGTTAATTCCCGTTCGAATTCGGAGCAGCCCGACTGGTACCATTACCTCCACCTTACAGAAGATCGCAGCTAAATGGCATTACCCTCGGGTGTGTCGTGTTCCTGTGGTGAGTAAGGTCGCCAGGCTCCAAGAGGAAGCGGTGTGTCGGCATCACAGGACCAGTGGTGCAATTCCGCCGTGGTGGTGACCAGGCGCGGCATGTCGGTGCGGTTGTTAGGGAGACCCGGTGAAACGGCTGTCCGCTGGCCGCCCGCATATAGTAGGGGTCCCGAACCCAGGGATCACCTAATCTCCGCCCTGGGAGGCTGACCCGCACATGTGTGTAAAGTCCTTGGTGTAGTGGTCGTGCCGGAGGAGGAGACCGGAGTGGACCCGGCCGCTGCATCAGGGGGGGATCGGGGGCCCTTCCGACTTCCGCTCCGGCAATCCGCACTACCTGTACATCACTGCGGCGGATTGAGACTGCGCTTTGTCCTCTTTGATGCCGACACAACGATTCCTCTTCTTCCTTTTCAGCACCCTTAGAAATCTAAAATGGCCAAATTTAAAAATAGTAGAAGTTTCCCAGCGGCCTCCCCTTCCATATTAAAAATGGACTTTTGCAACATCAGGGGACTTCATTCTAATCTAAATGCAGTCCACCAACACCTTGAGACGACACAGCCGACTCTGCTATTTCTGACGGAGACGCAGATATCCTGCCCTGATGATACATCGTACCTGAACTACCCCGGGTACAAGATGGAACACAATTTTGTGCGCCGCGCCGGGGTATGTATGTACTTCCGGGAGGATATTTGCTGTCGACGTCTCCACGGCCTTGAAGACAGAGACCTGTCAATTTTGTGGGTGCGCGTAGACTATGGTGGCAACACCCGAATCTACGCGTGCCTTTACAGGTCCCATAGCGGTGACACAGACACAGTTCGCCTATTTGAGCACCTGCAATCGACAACGGACAAAGTACTTGAGCAGTACCCCTCCGCGGAGTTGGTGGTTTTAGGAGATTTTAACGCTCACCATGTTGAGTGGCTTGGCTCTCGGTCCACTGACTGCGCGGGGAGGGCTGCTTACGAGCTTACCCTGGCTTATGGCTTCTCGCAGCTGGTACACGAACCAACCAGAATACCTGATATCGAGGGCCATACAAGCTCTTTACTGGACCTTCTGCTGACCACGCGACTGGACAGCTATTCCATCTCGGTGGGTGCGCCGCTTGGCACATCGGACCACTGTCTGGTCCGGACGCAAGTGCCGTGCGCAAAGGCCGAAGTGCCCCGACCCCCGGGGCGGCGGCGCATGTGGCACTACAAGGCAGCAGACTGGGATGGATTGCGTGAGTTTTACGCATCGTACCCGTGGAGGCAGATCTGCTTTGCATCAGAAGATCCAGACCCCTGTGCAGCAGCCGTCGCTGAGACGATACTGGCGGGAATGGAATGCTACATCCCAAACTCGCTAGTAGCTACAGGGGTAAAGAAACAGCCGTGGTTTAATAAGCCCTGTAAGGAAGCTAAATTATCCAAGCAAGCCTTGTATGAGGCGTGGACCACGGCTCGATCCAATCTGGACCCCAACATATCTGATGCAAAGCTGAAACTTAATGCTGCCTCGAGGCACTGTAAGCGAGCCATTGCCAGGGCGAAATTCGATTTCGTCAGCAGAATTGGTAAGAGACTCGCTAGCTACCCTTCTGGCAGCCGTGCTTTTTGGTCCCTTGCCAAGGCTGCTGAGGGAAACTTTTGCCAGTCGTCCCTACCACCACTCCGTAAGCCGGATGGTAACTTGGCCCACAGTGCCAAAGAGAAAGCGGATCTATTGGGCTCTCTCTTTGCCTCGAACTCGACTATGGATGACGGAGGCGCCACACCGCCAACTATCCTGCGGTGTGAGAACTCTATGCCGGAGATAAGCATAACCCAACGGGAGGTCCGGCGGGAGATGCTGTCTCTGGACGTCCATAAGTCGAGCGGGCCAGACGGTATTCCGGCAGTGGTGCTTAAGCAGTGTGCTCCTGAACTGTGTCCTGTTTTGACGCGCCTATTCGCGCTTTCCTACTCCACCCAAAAAGTCCCAACTTCGTGGAAGACCGCCCACGTGCACCCAGTGCCCAAAAAGGGCGATAGATCAGACCCATCGAATTACAGGCCGATCGCCATCACCACCCTCCTCTCCAAAATTATGGAGCGAGTGATTAACACGCAACTCCTGCGATATCTAGAGGGTCACGGTTTGTTGAGTGACCAACAGTATGGCTTCCGCCACAGTCGCTCAACGGGTGACCTTCTAGTATATCTCACGCACCGTTGGTCACTCGCCATTGAGAGTCAAGGTGAGGCATTAGCTGTTAGCTTGGATGTGGCGAAAGCGTTCGATCGGGTCTGGCATCGCGGTCTTCTATCGAAGATTCCATCCTACGGACTGCCAGGGGGATTATGCAAATGGGTCGCCAGCTTTCTGTCCAGCAGATGCATAAGAGCCGTCGTTGACGGTAGCTGCTCCGAAAGCATGGAAATTAATGCTGGCGTCCCGCAAGGCTCTGTGTTGTCCCCGACTCTGTTTCTTCTGCATATTAATGACATGCTTTCTATTGAAGGCATTCATTGCTATGCAGACGACAGCACTGGGGACACTTACTACACGGGCCGTGCTAATCTCCCTCGTTCCACTGTGGAGGAAAGTCGCGAACGACTTGTGTCTGAAATCGAGAGTACACTTCGCAGTGTCTCCGATTGGGGTCGACTAAACCTAGTCCACTTCAACCCCACTAAGACACAAGTTTGCGCGTTCACCGCAAAAAAAACTCCATTCGCTGTGGCTCCACAATTCCAGAACACTCCCCTGAACATCTCGGAGAGCATTAGGATCCTTGGGGTCGATATTTCTAGCGACGTTCAGTTCCGTGGTCATTTAGAGGACAAGGCTAAGCTGGTGTCGAGGAAGCTCGGTGTACTCAAGAGAGCTAAGCAGTACTTCACACCGCAACAAAGGCTGCAACTTTATAAGTCGCAAGTTCGGCCACATATGGAGTACTGCTGCCACCTGTGGGCTGGAGCCCCTGGATACCAGCTTGGGCCTTTTGACGCGGTTCAGAAACGCGCCGCTAGAATTGTCGACGATCCCATGCTCGCAAGCGGCTTGGAATCACTAAGTCTGAGGAGAGACTTTGCCTCCCTGTGTGTGTTCTACCGCTTGTATAACGGGGAGTGTTCTGCAGAATTGTTCGATATGATGCCCACTTCCACCTTCTACCACCGCACCTCTCGTCATCGACAGGGAATTCATTCATCGAACGCTCAGGCTGTGGAATGAGCTCCCCGTTGAGGTTTTCCCTGGAGAGTACAGCATGGAGTTCTTCAAGAAGGGTGTGAAAAGATTCCTGCAGGGTCGGCAACGCGCGAGTGATACCCCTGGTGTTGCAAGCGTCCATAGGCGGCGGTAACCGCTTACCATCAGGCGGACCGCATGCTTGTTTGCCACCCAAGTGGTATAAAAAAAAAAAAAAAAAAAAAAAAAAAAAAAAAACATCGTTTCCTCTCCTGACATGAAAAGACGGAAAATACATAAGACTACTTTATATTTCCAAAACGAATCTAAATATCTAAACAAAGACCCATCAATTTGTGCTGCAGGCATATAAAACCACGTAACATATCAGATACTAGAATAAAGAAAGACGGACACGTATGTAAAACAAAGTACAAGAAAATCACTTCAGGTACGTAACACTAGCCGCCCCGTTGATTTATCGCTACTTAACAAAATAGAGCATATAGTCGGACTTTATTGATTACTTTTTAATTCTAATTTACTGAATTGGTGTCTGGAACTCGGAGAAACAGGCTGGCATGACAAGACATAGCTTAAATATATTCCATAATATCCTCACGTCTTCCCACAGTGGTCCCCGAAGGGATTAAGGTGTATAAGTAGCACCCACACCCACTTTCCGATATTTTTAAGGTGCTAGCGTGACAGATGGCGAGTACACCGCCATCTGTCACGTTGGTACTGGTTTTAAAGATACATTAAATTCAGAGATAATAAACCAGCTTTACCTTTCTGCAATATTAGGTCGTTAACGTGTACCAAGCAATAAGTCCTAATACCCAGAGAATGTTGACTTTACATAATTCTCGTCTCAAATCGCGGCTCCTAACATTTTCAAAGACAACACGGGAAGTGGTTATTTAACGGTACTTAGCGTACATTGGTTAACTTGTGAGATTTCAAAGTTGCCGAGTGGGGCTTTGGATTTTGATAAGGGCTTTGTAAAGTGGATAGTACTACAAGCTAAACAATTTTATATCTGATAAATGAAAATAATTTTGGGCCTCAAGTGTTTCCACTTAATTTGTATATTAACTTTATAAAATTTCAAATACATTTTATAGGTTGATGGTGGGTGGCGTTAGGTTAAAAACCGTGTTACAGCTTTATAGCCTGGACGAACCGAAAGAGGTATGTAAGTATAGAGAGAACTGGCGCTCTATATATACTCACTGCCTATCCCGTTAGGGACTCGGCGTGATGATATGTATATATGTAAATAATATGTAATATATACATACATCATCACGCTGAGTTCTCTAACGGCTAGGACTACAGACCTACTTAACTTTTATAAAATCTCTTCATACATGCTCACCGATTTCGAGTGCTCATGCCATTTCCATCCTTCATCCTTGATCGTTTTGAATTAGGTAGTTGGAACGAGGTTTTGCTCTGCCACTATTTCTGCCGATAAATATCCTTCAAAAAAAGAAATGAAGAACAAAACAGCCGATATCTTGGGCATTTCAAAATCGGCCATATATCGTATTTTAAAAGAATATACCGAAACAGACACCGTCAAGCCGGCTCCTTCACCGAAAAAACGACTCTTAATAATTGAAAAGACTGATGAGTTCGATAAATCGTGCATTAGACGAATAGTGCACAGCTTTTATTTAAAAGGAGAGTTACCTACAACAAAAAAGGTACTACATGTCATAAATGCAGACGAATCCTTACCAAACATGGGCTTGACATGGTTGAAAAAATTACTAAAACATTAATTTAAGTTAAACATTAGTTTAAATATGTCAAACGAAGGCGAAATAATTGTTTGATCGGCAGAGATGACATAAGCATTGTGGCGTATTAAATATTTGAAAAATATAAAATCTTACCGACAGCAACTACGACCAAAATATTACTTGGATGAAACTTGGGTAAATGCGGGTAAGACCTTTTTTTATTATCTATTTACTGACTGAATTAAATCCATACTAATATTAAAAATGTGAAAGTATATCTGTCTGTGTCACCTTTACATGCCTAAACGGCTGTTCTGATCTTGATAATCCTATTAATATTATAAACGCGAAAGTTTGTGAGGATGTATGTATGTTTGTTTCTCTTTCACGCTAAAACTACTGATTGGATTTTAATGAAACTACAATAATATAACTTATACATCAGAATAACACATAGGCTATGTATGAACCACAGGCGAAGCCAGGGGGAACAGCTAGTATTAAATAAATATACTTGGTATCAAGAGCAAGGACAGGATCGACAAAAGCGATTGTGATCCCTAAGCAATATTAAGTTATGCAATATTAAGTGGTTAAATGTTTAAACTTATGATAATTTTATTCATTATCTTTTTATGGCACACTGTAGGCAAAGTGTGGGAAGATACTACAGTGCAGTCACGAAAACATGCATTTTTGGAGGGTTTGTCGACGGGTGCCAAGAATCCTACTTCCAAAGGCAACCGGTTAATTATTTTACATATAAGAAGTGAAAAGGGATTCGTCCCAGAATCGGAATTGGTGTTTGAATGCAAAGGTACAGGCGATTACCACGAATCGATGAATGCAGTCAAATTCGAAAATTGATTCCAAGCAATGCTACCGAAACTTGAACCAAACGCAGTCGTTGTAATGGATAATGCCAGCTACCACTCACGGCGCCAGGAGAAAATTCCAGTAACACGTTGGAAAAAATCAGACATCCAAGAATGGCTTTCATCTAAGCAAATTTCTTTTGAAGCAAATGAAACGAAGGTCCAGCTCTTGGAAAAGGTGAAAGACGTTAAAACTTGGTACCAATCGTATGTAGTCGATGAGATGGCAAAAGCAGTTGGTGTAGAGGTATTGAGATTACCTCCATACCACTGCGAATTAAATCCCATCGAACTGGTGTGGGCAGACGTCAAGAGGTATGTGGCTCGGAAAAACACAACATTTTAAGATGGCAGATGTCAAAAAGTTGCTCCTGGAGGCTTTAGGCAACATTACAGCAGAAAAATTGCAAAATTGCATAAGTCACGTCAAAAAAGAGGAATCGAAACTAGGTGGACTAGATGATAATGTAGACAAAACTGTCGATTCTTTTGTTATAAATGTGACAGGCGAGACGTCATCAGAAAGCAGTAACTCCGATACAGACGAAATCCGATTCGTTCCGATTCACGTTCCGATCCGATCCGATTCATTCGGGTTTATGATTTTTTTATTTCTACTTTTAAATAAATTTTTTAAATTGGTAATTTTAAGACGATTTTGATACTGCTGTAATGTAAAATCTAAATAAATAAATAATTGATAATAATTTATTTAATAAGCTAGTTTTTTTCTATCCTTCAAATATTTCATGCAAACCACACATATAAAAATGTTTGTGACCACTGTCAGTAGGTAAAGAGGTCATTGTACGAAATTCTTCCTGCTCCGCGACCGTACTTTAACACTGCTTATTATTAAACTATACGCACTAACCTTATCCGAATTGGTGCGTTACTGATAATAATAGAAACTAGACCAGCGAAATAAATACATAAGTATGCAGTATTTCAAAGTACGACACGCGCGTAATTCAACCGTCTAGATATTTAGGTCGGGTCTTTTGAAGTCTCAAAGATTAACGTCCACGTTCATTGTAAAATGCCAAGCAAAATACATATATTGATTACAAACGATAATTACTACTGAGCAGAGATTTCACACATGCTTTCCACCAGGGACCTCGAAGTCGCAGGCAGAGGTATGTTCACCCACACAGGACACAACCTCATTTCGCCGGAGGTAAATATAGGTGCCAATCTGACCGACGGTGTCTGGATAGCTAGCCGGTTTCCAATACTCCTGACCTTCCCTATTCTCGGGTATTCGATCGCTTCGATTTTGGTAGTTGGAGCTTCCTCGACCTCTTATTTCTCACACTTTGGCATCGTACATGTGACAACCTTTTTTTACGTCGATGCCTCCAAAGTAACGTAACGCGCATTTCTTGATCATTGCCCTCATTCTCAGCATTTGCCGTAGGAATCTGATTACTGCAGATTCGATCTAATGAAATGAAATGACTGAGCGCTTAGATTCTAGGGAATTCGTTTATCTGTGTAGACGACCTAGCTCACACGAATCGATGCGTCTTACATTGGCCAACATTAACAAACACGCTATAATTCTGACCTAAGTCGAATTTCCAGAAGGAGATAGCGCAAAATAAACAATACTCCAGTTATATCTGGATAACGGTGGGATTATCTACGCGTTCCGTTTGATTGGGTTACACATTGGCTTACATGTAGATATACTGACACCTTAAAATATATACTACCTTAGTTCGTCCCTACAACATTAGTAAAACATCGAGAGGAAACCTGCTAAGTTTAAGCAGAAAAAACGTATGTCCGTCTGACATTTTGACATCCAAAATATATCTCCTGGGAAAGAGGGTGCCTACCTCAATATATACATACATATCATCACCCCAAGTCCCTAACGGGGTAGGCAGAGAGTATAGAGCGCCAGTTCTCTCTAGACTTAGACGTGACAGGTGGCGAGTCCATCGCCGTTACTCCAGCACGACTATACATACGCCTTTGAATTTCTTCTCAGACGTATGCAGGTTTCCTCTCGATGTTTTCCTTCACCGTTAAGCTCGTGGTGTGACTAATCACTGTACTTAAGTTCAGAAAAAACTCATTGGTACAGTCGGGATTCGAGTTTGCGACCTTTGCCTCGCAGGAAACTGCTCGAACCACTCGGCCACCACGGCTTTATACATAGTAAATAAACGGAACTGTGCCAATAGCACCTCCCTTATTTAATTCTGAAACATATTACGAATTAATTATTCTTCGTGCCCTGAGGCGAACCCTACCATGATTACTTATCTCTTAACAGTTATTTTTTTAACTTTATACCAATGATAATACTTTGAACTAAATAAACGAGAGACATGGAATACTGAGAACTAGAACATTCAACTTTCAGGCGCTTTATATCGCTCCCCTTCATGATTTTATTATCAACAATGAAGAACTTTAAACCTAATTTAATTAATATATATACAAATGTATCACCCACGTTCAATTTGATTTCTGTGGGAGATTTGTTTCAGGCTACTGTCAACATCATAGTGATATTATAAACGCGAAAGAATTTCACGTGATTACTACTGAATGGAATCGGATGAATTTTGGCATAGAGACATTTTATTAGCTGGATTATGGAATAATGTATTCACCAGAATACGGTTAATTACATAATGTGATATTTTGCTATACATTGTGATTCCCGCGTTCGGCCACACAATATTGGCATGCGAATTTTATAGGCTTTACGGGCTAGGCTAGGCTAGGCGGTAGGTAGGTTTATATATATTTAGATATCTCCTAATAAATACACCTACAATGCAACATTTTAAAAACAATTGAATACAACATTTTTTCTAAAAATATCCTCATGCCTTCCCATAATGACCCTGAAGGGGTAGGCAGAGGTATTACCCAAACACCCACCAAATAATAATTTAAAAATCATAATTTCTTTTATTTTTATCAAACATATATGATGTGTTTTTCTCCTGAAAAAATCTAATAATGAAATTCTATTTTACGACTGGAATTCATTTATTATCTGGGATGGAGATGTTTCATCTATGTACGTCAAATGAAATGGTTACCACCAAACCGAGGTAGCAGAATTCAAATGAGCGTAATATCGTCGAAATATCACGAAATATCTAAACTCATTTAGCTATTTGATTTGAATGAGACCCGTTATGAGAAGCTTCTACTTAGTAACACACGAGTGAATGGACGCAGATAGTGTGTGCATTTGAATGGGTTTTGCTCTGTGCCTTTCCTACTTTGGTAAATTCACGAGACGTCACGCCGAGTCACTCGTGGGATATGTAGGGAGAGGAGAGCGCCAGCTTTCCCTAGACTTACAGATCGCTTTCGCTTATCAACAGTTCTTTCACACATACTCGTCGGTTTCGAGTACTCTGCATTCCCATCCTTGTGACCTATCAATATTATCTAGCTAGTTAGAACGTTGTCTTCCTGTGGCTCTCCTTCCACATTGTATATATGTATCGTCAAGCTTTCTTCACTTATCCTATCTGTATTTCATCTTCCCAATCACACCCTCGTTTGCGCCTGTTGCTTTGCGAGTCTGTTTAAGTTAGTAGAACGCCTGTCTCTAGACTTTAAGAGAAATACTTATGTGATTGTTAATAAGGCTATCGAATATTTTATTTATATTATTTATTATATGTTTAAATATATTTCATACTCAATATGTAAGACTAAATTTAAAAAAGGAACTTACAATATTATATTCAACCATTCAAGAGAGGGGATGTGTTAAAAGCAAGACAAGAAAACGCTCTCTTGTCGAATGGTAATCTTGTATCTATCGACCGACGCTGAAGTTTAGGGTACGGTGAGTAAAGCCGCTTACCTGAAACAAAGATTACATTTTCATTAACAACCAAGATGATACAGATATACTATGATATAGGTACACTATTCAATAGTACGGCTAATAGTCTAATTACAATCAACATACGGATAATCTATTTATTTTTTAAAAGCAACAAATCCTACTTATATTATTTACTAGCTGACCCGCCCAGCTTCGCATGGGTGAAAATTTACATACATACATACATACATATCATCACACCAAGTCCCTAAGGGGGTAGGCAGGGAGTATAGAGCGCCAGTTCTCTCTAGACTTTATACTTCTTTTGCTTCGTCCACATTCATCAGTCTCTTCATACATGATCGTCGGTTTCGAGTACTCTTTTCGTTCCCGTCCTTGAGCGTCCGATCGATTTGATCCAGGTAGTTGGAACGTGGCCTTCCTCTGCGTCTTCTTGCACACACTTTTGCTTTGTATATCTGTATCGTCAATCTTTCTTCACTCAACCTTACTATATGTCCAAGTCAGCGTAGCATGCCTCTCTTCATCTTTTCAATCTCGCCCTGATTCACGCCAGTTGATTTGCGAATCTCTTGATTCCGGACTCGAACTAAGATCGTTACTCCGCACGTTTTTCGCAGCTGATATCGCATCTCAGCTGCATTTAAGCTATCTTCATACTTCCTCTGACATACCCAGGGTTCGCTGCCATACAATAAAGTAGGCACAAATATCACGCTGTGGACAGCAACCGTTGCTGGCCATCAACACCGACATGGCCCCATTCACCTTAATACCGGCAGTTATCCTTCTTTCAATATCTTTTTCATACTTTCCATCTCGTGTGAACATGCTTCCTAGATATACAAATTCATTCACTTGCTCTAGAATTTGTGAAAAGAATTTAAAATTTGGGTTTTCAAAAGAAAGTTTGAAAGTGATAATAAAGTGAGATATAGGGCTCGTTTAGTCCCTAAGGGCTCTACCCAAGTAGAAGGTGTGGACTATAAAGAAACATACTCACCTGTATTAAAACTGAGAATGTTATTTTCTTTAAGTGTAAAGTTAAATTTAGAAATTACTCATCTTGATGTTAACACTGCATTTTTAAATGGCTAGGTACCTTGATGAAACAGTATACATGCTAGTACCACCTAATTTAGAATGTCAGAGTAACAGTGTACTCAAACTAAAACATGCAATTTGCATTGCAGTGGAATAAGAGAGTAGATGATTGTTTGTTAAGCCAGGGTTATATATAGTCTAAATTGGAACCACGTTTATATAGTAAAAGGTAAATAATGAACAAATTTTAAAAACTGTGTTTGTCGATGATTTTTTTCATATTTTCCAGTAGCAAGGCATTGACAGATGAACTGAAACATAGTTTAATGTCAAATTTCAAAACTAAAGATTCAGGGCAAGTGAAAGAATGCTTAGGTATGAGAGTAAAAGTATATAAAAATGGTTGTATATCATTAGATCAGGAGCATTTTGTCGAACATATTTTAAATAAGTTTAAGATGTCAAACTGTAATGTTGTTGATACTCCTATTGAATGTAAATTGAAGTTGGATAAGTCAGAAAATATTTGTAAATAATATCCTTATCAGTAACTGATAGGAAGTCTTATGTATTTGTGTATACTTACACACCCAGATATAAGTTACAGTGTCAGCTATTTAAGCCAATTTAACAATTGTTTTACTGCAGTTCACTGGGAAAACGCAAAGAGAGTGTTAGAATATTTAAATAAAACAAAATCTTATGGTTTAATGTTTACAAATGATAATAAAAACTTAGAAGGATTTGTAGACTCAGATTGGACATCAAATACTATTGACAGGAGATCTTATACAGGTTTCTGTTTTAAATTGTCTGGTACTGTAATATCATGAATGCAGAAAACAACCGACAGTGGCATTGTCCAGTACTGAGCCGAGTACATGGCAATGCCATTTTTTCAATGTCAAAATTTCAATGCCAAGGCAATTTGCCAACTACTGAAATGCCTGCTGACTTGTTAACGAAAGGGTTAAGTAGTTTGAAACATTACTATTATGTTAAAAAGTTAGGCATTAAAAGTATTGTTTAGGTGTAGTTTATATTCATTTATTGTTACATGGATATTAGATTATTTTGATAAGAGGTGAGAATTTGCCCTAATATGCTGAAGGATGATGGCATCATTTCTTGGTTACATTACAATATCGCGAGACTCCATATTCTCCCCAATCACGATTAAGGCAACATCATTTAACATTGGTGCATTGATGCCTCTCTCATGACATGTTGTCTCCTGCAGGTCGCTTGTCTGCTGTGATCACTATTTTCTGATTGTCCGATGGCATCACATTACTTGTAAGACAGTTTTGAACAATTGGATCAACTGATTATGTTCATGCAAAAGTTGTTGTAACTGCTAAATGATATCTGCGAACAGCGTTCATTTACCTCTTCTTCAGAATTCCCCAGGAAATAAATCTGGAGAAATTTGTATTTACCATTGCCTACGCTGTTCTTCAGTCTCATTAGCTCGAAGATTAATTATGAAACTCACACTAAAACACAACAAACATCTTTTTGCTTTTGTTGTTATGAAAGAAACTGTAATTTGAGGTTTGTCAAAACTACTACTTGAATGAAATGTCAGTCTAAAGCACGGTCGCGGAGCAGGAAGAATTTCGTACAATGACCTCTTTACCTACTGACAGTGGTCACAAACATTTTTATATGTGTGGTTTGCATGAAATATTTGAAGGATAGAAAAAAACTAGCTTATTAAATAAATTATTCTATATATTCGGTATATTCTTTTAAAATACGATATATGGCCGATTTTGAAATGCCCAAGATATCGGCTGTTTTGTCCTTCATTTCTTTTTTTGAAGGATATTTATCGGCAGGCCAGGATTCCTTAATGTATTTAAACACGTTAATAATCATAACCTTCTCAGATTCACTAAAGTGTGACATTTTTCTTTTCTTCCGCGGAGAAACAAACTTCTTGAATGGACGCGAGGTAGACGGCACTGGTTCCATTTTAAAACAGTAAATTAAACTTAACAAATCAACGAAACCACTTAACAATTAAAACAAGACAACAAAAACTAACAAATAACAACAAACTAAGATAAATGTGTTTCAAAATTGAACGAGCACTAACGCATCCCAAGATGGAATGTCGTTAGTTATTCAAAAATTATGAATCATGTCAAATACTTTTAATTGCGACCAAAACACCAGACGCAAGCAAGAACAAACCTTACGGTCTCAATTAAACGGTTTTCAATCCCTGGCGACAGCGGTCATTGCATCTGTGCGAGCGAGACGCATTATATTTACGCGGGAGTGACAGAGATGGGTAATAATAGGTCATTGTACGAAATTCTTCCTGCTCCGCGACCGTGCTTTAGCTATACATAGGGTGCGTTCCACTAAGCGTTCACAATGATCACGCTCACGACCACAGTTTGCTTGTAAGCGTTACTGTCGTAACCTCAAATGGAATGGATTACAGAGCGTTTTGAGCGTGCAGGTAAATAATACAAACGGCGAGTTAGTAAAAAGAAAGCAAAAGATTTAAGATGATAGTTTATAATCTGTAAGCCTTGAAAATAAACTTGATTAATTTAAATAGATTTATATTGAAAAAATATATAATGTTTTTTTTATTTAATATTATTGGTGTTTTAAATTAATTTACGTTCAAATAGAATTAAAATGTCTTGCTCTCACTTGGATATTTGGTAAGAGGTACAGTCGCCATTTTATATGCTTTGAGTTTTGAAAATCACGCAAATTTTCTTCGATTCAACGATCACTTGGACCCACCTTTTTAGATGGGTCGTCGTGAGCGTAAGTTATGACATTATAATTGAAGTTTTCGCCGCGACCACAACGACCGCGGTCGTTATGTGGATCGATTAGGTATAGGAGAATTTTCATTGTTGTGGGCGCTTAGTGGAACGCACCTTTACCGTCAATATTTACACGTCACTCTGACAGAGTATTTGTCAATATATTGAAAACGTCTCAGTATCTTGTTGTCTGTCTCTTTCGCACACTCACTTTTCAGAGATTTTTTTAATATTAACTATTATTTATTTATATTTTATATAGCCTAAAGCCTTCCTAGAATCATGGACTATCCAATACAAAAAGAATTTTTCAATTCCAACCAGTAGTTCCTGAGATTAGCGCGTTCAAACAAACAAACAAACAAACAAACAAACAAACAAACAAACAAACAAACTCTTCAGCTTTATAATATTAGTATAGATACGCAAATTGGTGAGGATGTTTGTTCCTCTTTCACACATAAAATACTGAACGGAATCAGATGAATAAATAAATAATAATAATAAACCATGACCAGTTCTCGAACAAACGATTTCATGATCGCCGAATCATATTTATCGGCAATCACTTGGAGGATGCTATTGGTACTACCCCGAATTCTGTTGAGTAGGGAGGCAGTCCTTTTGCGTATTATAGCATGGAAGCTATCCACTGGCGCTCCTTCAAACATGTTAGACGCACTGCAGAATCGGGTTAATCCCATCAGAACCCTAAAGCCGTTATTGTATTGGATACGTAGGTCATTAAACGATCTCTGCGTATATGAGACCCACAGGTTGCTCGTGTAGAAATATGGTATAGAGATCTATAATTCGCTGGATTAACACATAGGCTGTGTTTTATTTCAAATAAAAAAGCAGAAAACTTAAGAGCCGTGGTAGACGAGCGGCTTACAGCACAGATCTGTACCAATGAGTAGCCTGCATACGTTTGAGAAGAAATTCAAAAGCGTATGTACACTTGAGTAACGGCGATGGACAGGCCATCTGTCACATTGCCACCTAAAATAAATCTCCAGCCGAAAGCGGGTACCATTTACACTCCTCTGCCTACCCATTTGGGGACCCTTATGGGAAGGCGTGAAGATATTACAAATAACCTTAGGAGAAGGCACAACTAATCTTTCACATAGAATTAAAGTTGCCAGTTCTAGCAGCTCAAAGAGGATCGCAGCCAGATCGCAAACATAAATAGTAAAAAAAACTACTAAAAAAACTTGGGACTAAGTCACACTTTGCGTGCATATCCATTAGTTAACAAACCATCTGATGATATATTGCGTCGTAATAGCGGCGATGTTTGTGTCACTTCACGTTTAATGCCCAAACGTCATTGACCTGATGGTTTATGTCAGGGCTCGGCCGCTTTGGGTTTATTTGAGACAGTATTAAGCTATTGACGCAATGAAGTCGAGTTAGGTGTTCCGTTCAAGAACCCAGAGCTAGCCTTTATGAAAAGAGGCCGACCATTGAAGGTATTTAGGTAACTAGAAATAATGAATGTTGAACCGTGGTGGCCAAGTGGTTTGAGTAGCCTGCAGCTCGATGAGTGTTAGTTCGAATTCCGACTGTATAATTGATATTCAAAAGAGGTAGGGCATAACGGGTTTCCCGTTCGAATTTGGAGCTGCCCGACTGGGGCAGGACCTCCACCTTATAGAAGTCCGTAGCCAATTGACACATTTTTTTTTGTGTTGTGTTCCTACGTGGTGAATAAGGTTTCCAGTAATGAGCTCCTTGGGGAGGGGGGAGGATTGTTATATTGTGTTGGCAACCGAGGGATTAGACCTATTATGTTGCTCAGAGTGGCAACGCGCAAGTGATACTTAGGTATCGAGAGCGTAAATAGGCTACGGTAACCGTTTCCCATCAGGTGGGCCGTATGCTTGTTTGCCACTCTTGTTGCATAAAAAAAAATCTCCGAACTTCAGTAACTTTAGTAGTGCTTGCAAGTTTAACTTTGCAGGTGCCGGAAACCGTCCGCGGCTCGGCGAGTATTAAATATAACTAAATGCAGTTTCCAATCAGCAATTAATAATTTCCAGCTAACAGCTAAGGACATGAAATAAAGCGGCGTACACAAGTGCGGTGGAGATTTACGACGACACACTCGTCCGTTATACACAAGCATTACGTTTACGACTCGTTTCGAAACGACCGTTGCTCGAAATGTATCGGGCCTTCGCATAGTAAGTTGATTATGCTTAGGTCTGTGGAATTAGCTAGACGAAGGCGTATTTGGTGCAGCATATATCATTAGCAATACATCAAGGAAACGCGGCTGGCATCTTTGGAACTTTTGAGCTTGGTACGTATCGGCCTTAAGGTGTCTCTGTTTTTGCGTATTGTTACTTATTAGTAACTTTAAAGAGATTACCAAAGTACTGAAAATTAAGATGAAAAAATAAAAGAGTCAATTCGCCGAAAAATTTTACTCTACACCAGTAATAAAGTTTAAAATTGCGTGTAACAACGATGCTATATTCATATACACAAATCCATCCCATTGTCTTACTCAATCGACATAGAATTCATTTTCGCGTGTATTACTGTGATGAATAACAATACATGCGATCGTATGGCACAAAGTAAATATTTACGCGTTTCGAGCAAATCTCGAGCTCAGAACGCGCGTCTTTGGTAATAATATGGATTTATCGCTTTAGCTGGAACAATGACTTTGTATTACAGGTTTTGCTTTGTATATGAAATATTATATTTATTTATTTATTGATCACCAACAAGATGTACATTATTACAAGTAATGAAAATCATTCCAAGTTGTGCCCGTGCTAAATGCCATCTTAATTATAGGTGAAAACTGCTTGCAAAAAAACAGAAGACTAATTACCTAAAATTAAACTAACAAAATAAGATTGAACTACTATATAATAAACTACCCACAAGGTATGAAAAGAGGCTAAATATAACCCTATTTTGCAACGTGACAGATGGCGAGTACAATGTCGCTTCTCAAGCACGACTCTTCGACGAGTTAGCTGCTTTCTTCTCGACGTATTTCTTTTGTGCAAAGCTCAAGTACTTGTTCAGAAATACACATTAGCACAGTCGGAATTCGAACCGAATATTGCATATTGATTTTGGAGTTGACTAATCGAGCCACTCGGCCGCCGCGGCTCTATATCTCAATTATATGAATAACATTATAAATACTGGTGCCTACAATAAAAACAATGAAAAACTACTAATCGGTCCAGTGAAGGGAAAATCAAAAGCAATAAATTCAATGACACTCCTGAATACAACTGGTGTGTTATGTAGCCATGTGCCAGTCACAAACATACTCATATATTATGTACGATTGTATGTGAATCACGGCAGAACGGCAGCAGAATTTAAACCATTTGCGTTCAAAATCTATCGAATCTTTGTGATAGATTAATTATTTATTATTATTAACACATAGGTTATGTTCAATTCCAGGAAAAAAAATACCAAATCAAAATTAACTCATATTTTTATGCCGCCATTTTTTATCTTTCCCCACTTAATTAAATTATATATGCGAAACTAAGTTCGTTTATTATGCATATACCTAACTGCTCACCCAATCGACAGCCTGGTCTAATGGTCAGTGACTTGAGCGTTCGATTCCCGATAAGGGTAGATATTAGTGTGATTAAAACGAGTATGTCCTTAGTCTTGGACGTCCTATGTTTATATGTATACATCTATCAATATAAGTATGTATATCGTCGTCAAGTTCCCATAGTACAAGTTTGGGACTAGTTCAATTTGCATGGACTATCCTCAGGAAAAAAGATAAATGTTGCATACACGCGTCAGGTATTATGCTACCATTTATTAAAAACCCGTGGGAAACAAATTTCTGCTCAAAAGCGATACATCTATTAAAAAAAAATAAAGTACTGTACAAAGCGAAAGACCTGCCAAAACTCACACGAACCGACCGAATGTATTTCATGTTAGCGTCCATTTATGACAGAATAAAAATCACTTTAACCCTTTTACGTTGATCATAAAAACATGTCATCTAAAAGAAGAAAGAAGCCCGTTGGCCCGAAAACCATTGACATAAAAGTGTTCTAAACACAGATGAATAACAGTTGATCACTAATAACTGGAAGTATTCGGCATGACATCCATCAATCCCATTTCATGCCCAAGTGTATATAAACATGGATGCCACAGTTAATTTAAGTTATTTTCTACTTAAACGTCAATAACCCTAGGCCATTTACAAGCCAGGCGTGCTGTCGAAAAAAATAAATTCGAAATTGGTTTTTTTATCGCACTCTTGCATCGCTTTTATGACCGAGGGAGTTAATTTTTAATTTCTTATCACAGCAATTCCTCTTTCACCGTGATAAAATGTAATTTTAATAAACGGGGAATTTATAATATGGCAATACGTTATATGGTATGGTAACAAAACGGATCGCTCGTATCGTTCAAAATTGGAATTTACACGACCGAGTCGGAAACAAGTTACCTACTGTAACTTCGGCTAAGTGTTGCTGCATTCGGGTCACTAGAGCTTTATAAAAAACGTTTTCCTATTTCCTCACATTCACGTGGCGTTAAGGGTACTTTGACTATATGCTTATTTACTATATCGCACAAATTTCTGGAACGTTTGCATATATTTTTCATTAAGTTCATTTCTTATTTTAATTAATTCTAATAATGAAATCTATTAAGACGCACTTTCAGCTTCTATTATGCTATCTCAATACTGTCACTGTCGGCACGTGCGCCGGTTAGGTAGGCGCAAAGAGATGCTAGAGATACAATATTTTTGATAAAGTTATGGTTAAAATAAAATAGGAAAAAAGTCGACCAGGAATATTACAATGTCCTACCACTAACTTTATTGGTCTAAACAAAATTGTCTACAGATGTTGGTGTATCCCCTGAAAAAAAATGCACGCAAATGCACGCATGGCTGTCGCGCTGTTACTACATATATAACTTCGTATCATACTTATAACAAGCCTTTAACGGGGTAGGCATAGAGAATAGAGCGCCAGTTATCCCTAGACTTACAGATCACCATTAATCAATATCTTGATAAATGCTCGCCGGTTACGAGTACTCTTGAAATTCCCTCCCGTAATTGTTCGCTCCATCTGACCTTTAATCTATTTCGTCAAGCACTCATCACTTGTATTTATGCCTCAAATTAATCCCCAAACTTAAATTGCTTCCTGTACTACATCATGCAGCAAAAAGGCCCGTTGTCCAGTCGCCCGTGGGTGTAGTCGCCCAAACGACCCTGTGTCGGTTTTCCGTTAATTTTCCATGAAGCGGTAAAGTTACATAGTTTCAAACAGCCTGTCATTATGAAATACGGCGACAATAACGTGTTCTCATTGTGAAATGTTCTAGTTTAGAATAAACACAAGTGAATTAGATTTACGGTGTTCGTTAGGCGACACGTTTTACGTCTTCCATCTCCATATCTGTGTATATGTCTATCAAATATTTCAGTCGTTTTGAGTATACAAAATACATAATGACGTATATATATATATATACGCCGTAATAGTTTTTTTTTTACTATTTACAACAAGCGTGGCAAACAAGCATATGAAGACCTGATGGGAAGCGGTTACCGTATCCTATTTACGCTCACGATACCGAAGTATCACTTGGAAACCCGTTACGTCGTACCTCTCTTAAAGCAATAAATGTTATTTACATGTCAATGTAATTACACGCAACAGTAATCTTAGCAAAATACATAGCGATATTCTCAGCGTTCACGCATCTTAGTCCCCAGAATAGGTGCTCAGAGTTTAGCGGAGCATTTAAGCGGCTGTAACTGTTGTCTTACAAACAGTTGGGTATGAAACTGTACAGGAGGGAATAATAATAATAATCTTATACAGTACAAAACACCTTTGGCAAAAATGATGAGAATAACGCGACCGCTATATCCAGACCTACGAGAATTACATAAGTGGAAGAGGACCTTAACGAAAATCGTTCGTGGAGGAGTTCTTATAATGCTGGCCGCCGGTGCAATATTTTGGTGAATAAGGTAATGAACTAATTTGTCTCGGGTATAATGGACCCCTCAAATCTGGCGTCCGACGGAATGGCTCCTATATAACGACCAACATTATTTTAAGTGTATCTTCTTCTCGTATGCCGCTTTGTATGGCGTAGTTTGTACTCGTGACTTCAGAAAAAAATAGCCAAGTGGATGAAGCGATAATGTTCTGTAAGTCTGGAGAGAACTGGTGCTCCCACTCTGCATACCCCGTGTTGATAGGAAGCTGTATAATATATATATATATATATATTTTTTATACCACTTGGGTGGCAAACAAGCATGCGGTCCGCCTGATGGTAAGCGGTTACCGCCGCCTATGGACGCTTACAACACCAGGGGTATCACTCGCGCGTTGCCGACCCTGCAGGAATCTTTTCACACCCTTCTTGAAGAACTCCATGCTGTACTCTCCAGGGAAAACCTCAATGGGGAGCTCATTCAACAGCCTGAGCGTTCGCGGAAGAAAACTCCTTTGGAAGTTTTTGCTTAGATTTGAAACACCAAACTTTCAAAGCTGAGAACATATATACTTTTTTTTGCTTATTTTACGAACACAATCTTCTTAAGCTCTTCTGAAGAGCTTTTGAAGACTTAAAAGTCTCGGGCATTTATTTTGAAATGTTAATGTTTTGTTGGGTCGACGTAAAGAAGGGCGCAAGTGAAATGGCGCAACTGTGCTCATTAACCCGAGAGGCGACCCTTGAGCGCGGAAAGAGGGTACAAGGCAAAAGTATAACTCTTACCAACGATGCTTATTGTTACGGCTCAAAGCGTTAACTTCTAGTTTTGAATTAGGTCGCTATGTTGTAACTTAATTAAATGTTGCTGTTTTTTTACCAAGGCCGAGTGTTTTTAATATTCTGTATCGCAACGATGCAAGTGCGAACCCTAGCGGTTTTTTAGAATTTTAGTACATAAATAACATCACGCCGGGTCCCTAACGGGGTAGGTATAGAGAGTATAGAGCGCCGGTTCTCTCTAGACTTACATACCTCTTTCGCTTCGTCCACATTCATCAGTACCTACATACATGCTCATCAAGTAGTTTTGACGTTCCCGTCCTTGAGCGTCCAATCAATCAATTTTAGTACAGTGATTAATTACACCACAAGCTTTACGGTAAAAAAAATATATAAAGAAAACCTGCGTACGACGAGGGAGAGCATGAAGAGAAATTCAGACATACATACATATCATCACGCTGAGTCCCTAACGGGGTAGGCAGAGAGTATAGAGCGCCAGTTCTCTCTAGACTAGACCAGACTAGAAATTCAGACTTATGTTACTAAATTGGAAAATACAGCGGACTATGTGGGAAGGCGTAGGATCGCCGCATCAAGATCAGCTTGGAAATCTATGCAAGAGGCATATGTCCAGCAGTGGACGCATATATGCTGAGAAGAAGAAGAAGAAGAAGATGTGGGAAGGCATGATAAGAAGATCAAATATCCCCCTCCTTCACACCTTCCAACAAGGACCCCCAAAGCCGTAGGCAGAGGTGTGTATGTAGTACCAACTTCCCGTACAGTACTCTTAATAGGGGAAAATAAATAAACCATGAAGGACACTTAAGACAAGGTCACATTAAGAAGAAATTTGCGTGACTCAAGTAGTTTGGTCTTTGGTCGCTTGCCGTAAACGCCGCACGTCTAACGATGGGCAGGCAAGAAAAAAATATCTGTAGTTTTATTTAATATCGTATTGTTATCAGAAATATAAATGGAGAGAAGAGCAGAGAAGTATTTTACTCTCGTGCTTAAATTCAGTGACAGACCCATCATGTCACGTCCATATCATGTCATGACGAAAACGAGGGTGTTACAACATCTGTGTTCACTGATGGAAAGTTCACTTATGAGAAATGAATTCTCTAAAGTCTCTCTAAGTACGCAACTCCACAGATTCGGTACTAAAAATCTTTTATTTCTTTACATTACACCTATTAAAGGATCCAAAAATAATTGAAGGAGTTGTGTAAAGTAATATTGTATGGCGAAGGACCTAAATGTGTTAGGCCAAAGGGGCCCGCGCTCGTTAACTAAGCGCGCTGGAGCGTGTGTGAATAGCCCTTATGGCACCATACATACATATATTACGTAGAACGCCGCATATCACCTTATAAAGAAGTGTTACCATTTAAATAAAATGATAATAATATATCCTCACGCCTTCCCACAAGGGTCCCCGAAGGGGTAGGCAGAAGTGTACTGTGTAATGAGGTTTACTGTATGTAATACCCACACACCCACTTTCCGCCAGATATATTTTAGGTGGCAGATGGCGAGTCCGTCGCCGTTACTCAAGCACGACTATACATACGCCTTAAAATTTTTTTTCAAACGTATGCAGGTTTCCTCTCGATGTCCTCGTTCGCCGTTCAAATTATTAATAATACCGTCAATCCAAATTACGTAGGTACACCAACTGTATTCTGAAAATCATACATTGCCTATCCAGTGTGGAAACTTTCAGAAAAATACTAGTTCACGAATGTTATCGCAGTTTGAATTGAAAGAATGCATATACGAGCCTTTCATTCCATTTTGAAACGGAATAGCTGAAAGTATTAGCAAATATATTGAAAATATTTGCCTGTGAAAACGCATTGATGCTTTGCTGCGAAGCAAATTTCAAAAACAAATACTCTATATAGTTTTTCAACTTGTATATATTTCTGATCCTTGAAATGGTGGTGGAATTATGTTGAAGTTCACATCGATCGAACACTTTAGGATGGGAACGCTAAGAGTACCAACTCTAAGCCGGCGAGCTTGTATGGTGAATGTGGAAGAAGCGAAAGAGGTCTGTAAGTCACCCGCTCTAATCCCTCTGCCTAGGTGCCTCATGAGGGACGCGGCGTGATGATATTTTTAAAACTTAATTTTTTTTTATACCAATAATTTAAAATAAATTTAAAATTTAAAAATTAAATAACTGTACGTCAAGAGTACTCGAAACCGACGAGCATGTAAGAGACTGATGAATGTGGACGAATCGAATGAGATATGTTAGTCCAGAGAGAACTGGCGCTCTTTACTCTCTGCCTACCTCGTGAGGCACTCGGCGTGATGATATTTTATGTTATTTAAAAACTTAATTAAATAACTGTGACGGTAAAAGAAAAATCAAATTACTATTGAAGCTGAAAGGAAATATCAAAGTTTGAAGTTAAAGCACTGCAGACTTTGTATTTAAGTCTCCGCCGCACTGAGTTTTTCATTCTATTTTCTAAGGCGTTAGCAGGAAAGTATTGCAAAGCTTTTTATACGGCTTAGGTACTTACACTTAAAAGAAAATATGTGCTAATAACAATAATAATAATAATAAATATGAAGCTCTCGTTAGATGGTTGAACTAAGGGCCTGATGCAGAAAGCAGTGCTACTCGATACGGCACGTATAAGTTAGTAGGTTTCTTTTTCTGGAACCCTAACCACCTTGAGCCCTGATCCCGATAACGTTGGGATATATAAATAATATATCCCAACCAAAATTATAATAATAATAATATATCCTTTATTGTACAAACACACACATTTAAAAAACAAACAGCAATGACAAAAAATACATGTAGTAGGCACAATAGGCGGCCTTATCGCAAAAGCGATTTCTACCAGGCAACCAGTGTAGAGAGAAATAATAGTAAGGTCCCAATAAATAATAATATAACATACATACATATCATCACGCCAAGCCCCTAACGGGGTAGGCAGAGAGTATAGAGCGCCAGTTCTCTCTAGACTTACATACCTCTTTCGCTTCGTCCACATTCATCAGTCTCTTCATACATGCTCGTCGGATTCGATATATATAATAATATAAAAATGTTTTATATCAAGCACCTACTCGAGTCACTTGAATATAACATCGAAGTTTAAGCCACAGTCCAACATAAACGATTTAGTACCACAAGTCGAGTCATTAAACGCAACGGCATATCAAAAATAAAATAAATATGAAATATGCACCGCTGAGTACAACAGATACCAATTTTTCAGTGGCTGTACAATAAAAACGTCACTGCCTCCATTATACGCATGCTTGGAATATAAATGAATAGCAACAATTGCTAGTGGGACGTGTATTGAAAAATGAACTTTACGTTTTAAGTTATACGTTTCAGATTTCAACACCATTGCATTAGGAAGTGTGGTCGAGTGTACGTGTCCATCTCTTTGCAAAATCCCTGGAAAGAGGAACGACAAAAGGAATGGCATCTCTGCAACCAAATTGAATTTAACTCTGAAAAGTGTAGAATAGAGATAGGTCAAGGAAGGACTTTAAAGGTTTATACGAACTGTGTCACCAATATGGTTATTATTATTGTTATTTATTAACTAAGTAAGTGCTAGGTACTTATTTCATAACATAAGCTCAGCTCTACTCGCCCAAGCTCGTTAGGGTATAGCTTTCCATTTGACATCTATCTGTAAAATATCTGAACGATCCTGATTTTATTAAAGACCTGCACGCAATCAATTTTGGCTCCTAATGACAAATTGCATTATGCTCTTTTTTGAATTATTTAATTAGCGAGATATAACGAGCATAATTGTTGGTATATTGACGTATACGCGCGCATTGTACGTTATCAATTAAACCAGTTTTAGTGGAATTTGTAGTATAATATTAAATTATATTTACATAAGCCTTCATCTTGAATCATGAACCGCATTGAATCCGTTGCGTAGCTTAACATCTCTAAGCGAAATTACTATGATAGCATTTCATTTTCAAAAAAGGAATCTTAGAGCAACACTTGTTTCACACTTGGCTCCGATCCGATGGTCCCGTGGGAGCTGAGTAAGAAATTCCATTAGTTACCACATGTAACATTATAGGATACATTGAGACAAATTAAAACGTGATAGTTCTATTACTACTGCGCCAGAACTTCAGTTCGCATCAACCTATGGCTAGAATGGGAATGTATCCCCTTATTTGCATGTTGCGGGGAAACTAAAATATTTGCGATAATTCGACAATCTGTCTGTTCTCTCAAACAGTCTGAATGTTCATTAAGTAGAAATATTATACATTGTACACACATATACTATCTGTAAACACAGTACTTGTGCTCCGCGGTTTCATTCAAGGTGATTTTATATAATAATATAAAATGAAACAATGCTAGAGTGTGCATGCAAAGTGTGTTCAAGAAGAAGCAGAGGGCGACCACGTTCCAACTACCTAGATTAAATCGATCAGACACTCAAGGTTGGGAACATCAAGAGTACTCGAATCCGTCATGCACGAATGTAGAGACTAATGTAAGTTTAGAGAAAATTTGCGCTTTATTCGCTCTGCCTACTCCGCTAAGGACTCGGCGTGACTATATGTATGTATGTAATACTAAACACTTTGTTATTTTTTTAACATTTAGACATATATTGGGAAACAATGCAGATTTTACATGCAAGTAAATATTTCCTGTTTCTATTATTAATACGACGGCATTTTATACCGTAATGCACTTGGAAAATCTTATTTCAACTGCTTCCCGCAACATGCAAGCCTCGCAAAAGCAATTAACTTTAGCACGTTAATGGTGTACCTGAAGGTAGAACTTTCAGGCTCATATCGTTTGTCAGTTTCACACTATCACTGGTGTTCGTTTAAAGCATTAAAATAAAGGTGTTGACATCATTACAGCTTTATGTGAGTGTTTAAGGAATGCGGTAATTAATTGAAAGTCTAACAAATTACGCGTATGCGAAATAATAACGATATTGCGTGGCGCCTTCCCAAAGGCTCCCGGAGTGTAGGCAGATGGTTATGTATACCTCTACCTACCCCTGGCCTGTCCCACTATAAAACAGTTTTTGAAAAAACTGTCCAAACGTCATTTCGATTCTGCTGTAAATCACCCCAACCCCCTCGTCGTATCGGCCGCCCGATACACTCCTTCCCTTATCTCGAAGATAAGGCGTCCAAGACACGCCGTCATCGAACCGGATGACGACATAACGGTCCTCCAGGACGCCCGACAAAAACATACCAACACTACACAAAACCGACCACTGTTCCGTCCTCGCCGACGAGGCTCGACGCGAATAAGCCGTAATGTAACCCCCCGACCCCCGCCGCAAACGCCGGCCCGCGCCGAGCCTGACGCGTAAATCCCGCCCCCAAATAATATTTAAATAAAATTACCAGTCCAGCCCAGCTCCCTTGCTCGCGATCCAGCAACGCCCTAAGCCGAGGTTCGTACCCCACAGGGGGTGCCCTTAGCTGTGTTGCTTAGAAATAAAGTGCCTGGCTGGAGGCCTAGGTCTCGCCATTGACCGGTTAAGTAGCAAAAGTTCCCGGAACTCACGCTACGAGAGACAATACAAAAAAAAAAAAAAAAAAAACCCTGGCCTGTGAGGGATGGCGCATCTGCCTTTGTCGTTCAGAAATAACTTTACATATGTTTTCAAATGCTACATAGGTTAACTGGTAGAGAATGGCTTCGGCATTAAGTTCGCCTTTGCAATAATGTTTGCAGGAAGTTTTAATAATAAATAAATGTATGTAGGATCGTCAGCATGCTTTTGTTGGCTTTTGTTCTTTCCCACAAATGTCGCCGAAGTGGTAAACAGACACCCACTTTCCGGCAAAGATATATTTAAGAAGCTATCGTGACAGATGGCGAGTCCATCGCCGTTATTAATATATGTATAATACTGAAGAGCCGTAGTAGCCATGTGGTTGAAGTTGTCGAATTTCAAGGACAAGGTCAAATTCTTGCACGTGCTTGAGAAACTGAGGGACTACAGCATAGAGTTATTAAAGAAGGGTGTGAAAAGATTCCTGCAAGGTCGGCAATGCGCGAGTGATACCCCTGGTGTTGCAAGCGTCCATAGGCGGCGGTAACCGCTTACCATCAGGCGGGCCGCATGCTTGTTTGCCGCAAAGTGGTATAAAAAAAACCATCTGTCACGTTGGCACTTAAATGCGATCCAGGCCGATAGGCGTTGTTGTGTTACATATCTGCCTACCCCAACGATAAATATTTTGTAATTTAATAGTTTCCGAATCGTTTGTTATACAGATTTTCTTTATATACAAATAAGGTTTGCACTTATAACTTCCCCAATAATTTGGATCAGACTCTGGAACTTATTCAGTTTACTCGGAAAGTTTAATTATAGCACCGATAGAGTTGTGTCTCAGTTTTTTTTTTTTTTTTTTTTTTTTTTTTTGTATTGTCTCTCGTAGCGTGAGTTCCGGGAACTTTTGCTACTTAACCGGTCAATGGCGAGACCTAGGCCTCCAGCCAGGCACTTAAGTACTAAGCAACACAGCTAAGGGCACCCCCTGTGGGGTCGGACCTCGGCTTAGGGCGTTGCTGGTTCGCGAGCAAGGGAGCTGGGCTGGTCTGGTATTTTATTATTATTTAGTTATTTGGGGAGGGGATTTGCGCTACTGGCTCGGCTCGGGCCGGCACTTGCGAGAGTCTGGGGGGAACGTTACGGCTTATTCGCGTCGAGCCTCGCCGGCGAGGACGGAACAATGGTCGGTTTTGTGTAGTGTCGTTTGTGTGTCGTCGTCGGGCGTCCTGGAGGACCGTTATGTCGTCATCCGGTTCGATGACGGCATGTTTTGGGCGCCTTATCTTAGATATAAGGGAGGGTGTGTATCGGGCGGCCGATACGACGAGAGGGTTGGGATGATTTTCAGCAGAATCGAAATGGCGTTTCGACAGTTTTTTCATAAACTGTTTGATCGTGGGGACTTTTAGGTCAACATGAAGTTGACTGTTTCTCATGTACCACGGGGCACCTGTGGCTCTCCGGAGGAACCGGCTTTGGAGCACTTGAAGGGGGTGGAGTACTGACTTTTTGGATTGTGCGAACACAACACACGCATAAGTCATGATCGGTCTGATGCACGTCAAGTAAATCCTCACCTTGGATTTCAATGAGAGTTTACTCTTCGAATTTAGCATACAATGGAGTCTACCGAGCGCGAAGGCGGCTCGCGCGCGTACCGTCTTTACGTGGTGACGGAAGGAAAGTTTACGATCGAGGGTCACTCCCAGGTATTTGGCCTTGTCTTCCCATGGAATGGGATTGCCGAAGAGAGTTATGGGGGCTGTCCGTAGGGCATGCTTGCCTTTCCAAAAGAGGACGGCTGCGCTTTTTGAGGGGTTCACTTCTATTCTCCATTTCCGGAACCACCGCCCTAGGGCGTTGGCCGCGGTCTGGAGGTAGCCGCGAATCGCCTCGGGGGATATACCTCTGCAGTATATGGCCGTGTCATCGGCGAATAGTGCGCTTTGGACCTTTCTAAGGGTGGGGAAATCGCTCGTATACAGCGTGAATAGAAGAGGGGAGAGCACGGAGCCTTGCGGGACTCCTGCTCGTATGGGACGAGGGGAAGAGAGTGTGCCCTCCACTCTGTAGCGAAAGGAACGATTCGACAAAAAGTCCCGCACTATGCGTACGAGACGGTCCGGCACGCCCAACTGGTACAGCTTGTATATTAAGCCGTTGTGCCAGACCTTGTCGAATGCCTTCGCCACGTCGAAGAGGAGCATACCCGTGGGATATCCGCGTTGGAAGCCGCTACTGACGTCTTCCACTATACGGTGGACTTGTTGGACACACGAGTGTTTGGTTCGAAAGCCAAACTGTTGATCTGGAATAACTTTTTCAGAGTCAGCAAAACTCTTTAATCTATTATAGACAAGTCTCTCGTATATTTTGCCGAGAACGATGAGGAGACTGATAGGGCGGTAACTGGAGGCTTCGGTCTTGGGTTTCCCCGGCTTAGGAATACCTATGACCGTCGCACTTTTCCAGGATTGGGGGAACAAGTTGTTGCTCAGTGCTGCATTGAAGATGGCAGTGAGCAAAACTATCAGATAGGGGGAGAAAAGTTTGATGACTCTATTAGGGATACCGTCGGGGCCAGGAGCTTTCCTAGGGTGGAGACCATCGATCGCCTTCCGGACTTCATCGACCGTGATTGGGGCTATGGGGTGATCCGGGTGTTCGGAGGGTGGATTGGACAGTTTGCTTTCGACCTCGGCGTCCACCTTCTCGAGGTGTCGCTGGTCTACCGGCAGGGAGCTGGGCGTACATTGAGCCTCGAGACTGTCGGCCAGGCACTCGGACTTCTCGTCGTCGTCAAAGGCGGGCTCTTGATTCGGACGAGTGAGAGGAGGCATGGGCGCGGTGAGGTCAGATTTGAGTTTACGTTGGAGTTGCCAAAAGGCCATGTGACTTGGTTCAAGCTTCCCGAGGAACTTGTTCCAGCGAGCGTTACGCAGGTCCTTCATGCGGTATCTCAGCTTGCGCTGGAGTGACCACAGGAAGGTGCGGTTCGCTACAGTCGGTTGAGCTCGATGGGCTCGGAGTGCGGCATTCTTTTCCGTCACCAGTTCACGCACGTCGTCTGAAAGTTTCCAGCGATGATCTTCCGTCACCGGAACTTGTCGGGAGCAGGAGTCCACGACTGACTGTACGTGAGCTGTGAGGGAATCGATCGCCTTTTGCGTGTCGGCTGCCGACTCTATGTGGGGCGGGATACTATCTAAGTGAACAGATGAAGGGGACTTGAGGAGTTCCTCTAATTTCCTCCAGTCTGTTATCTTTTTCTGAGGTAGGGGGCGACCTGTGTCAGAGGGGCCTAATCGGGGGGAGAGCGCTAGTGTTACAGGTCTGTGATCTGAGTCTAGTTTGTCGTGAGACCTCATTGAGTGCAAACGAAGGTTCACATTCTTGAGGATCACGATGTCAAGTACGTCCGGTCGGTGGTTAATATTTGCAGGGTAGTGGGTGGGGTGCATGGGTGCAATGACGTCGAATTGGAGGAGCCCACTGAGGTCCTCCAACTGGCGTCCCCTGTTATTTCGCGAGCGGCTGTTCCAAGCATCGCTCTTGGCATTCAGGTCACCCGCGATAATAACCGAGCTACTTAGGTTGGTAAGGGCCTTAATATCATTTTTGATATCTGCCGATGTATTGACAGGGGAGCAATAGGCTGAGACTATCGTGATCGACTGATGGCCGGTCAATCCTATCCGACAGGTCGAGGTCTCTATGTGGGTGAGGGTTGGAGGTTGGACGGGTATGCAGTGCAAGGCCTTCCTGTAGTAGATCAAAGTACCGCCGAGGGCGGAACGATATCTATCGTTACGAACTACATTGTAGTTCGCAATTCTAGGGTCTCGTTGTGATGGTTTCAGGAAGGTTTCTTGCACTAAAAAGATGTCTAGATTATTATCGCGGAGGAACGCGGCGATCTCCTCCCTTTGGCTACTAATGCCATTAGCATTAAAATAGCCAATTGAGAGGGTTCGGGGTTTCGTTCTGCTGTTTGGGTTTGCGTCCATTATTGGTTCGCGGAGAAGGAGGCGAGGGACTCGGTGACATCGGCGTAGTCACCGAACAACTGAAGGAGGGCAATTGGGTCCTTTCGGACGGCCCTTAGGCTTCGGGCCATTTCGTTGACCCTACGGATGTTGACTGTCGCGAATAGGTCCACCAGGAACGCCATGTTGGCGGAGGTATCATTCGCGGCGTAGGAGGAGGGGGGGGGCGGTGAGGCCTTGACCGCCTGGGGTCTACGCGGAGGCGAAGCGGCCTGGGGTCGGGGTTGTTGAGGAATGGCTGTTGGAGGGGCCAGCAGAGATGGAGGCTGCTGTTGAGGGGGCGTGGATGAAGCGGGGTGAGACGCTTTTGGGAGGGGTGGGAAGTCCCTTGGAGGGAGGGGCCTCCACGGGGAAAATCGAGGTGGAGCGGGTTGCGCGGGGGGGGCGTTACGCCATTCGCGGGCCGCTGCCCTCTTGACCAAGACCGGTCTGGGCTTGGGGGCTTTGGGACAGCCCCTGTAATTGGCCGGGTGGCCTTCCTGGCGGCATAGCACGCAACTTGGAGGCGAGTCGGCGAGTGTATGGTCCTTTGGCCGAGAGCAGTCGCTCGTGCCGTGGTCACCCAGGCACTTGACGCACCTGGGTTTTGCGCTGCAATTGCGCGAAGCGTGCCCGTAAAGCTGGCAGTTGTGGCATTGCCCTATAGGGCCGCCTTTGTGGGGGGTTTCCACCCTTATGCCAGACAGGTGGCAGAGGGTTTTGATGTTAAAGACGGCTTTGCCGTCGGGGGAGTTCTCGCAGACGACGAGGACCATGTTGAACGCCTCTCCGGCGTTTCGGCGGTGCATACGGTGGACTTCCTTCACCGCGACCTTTTGATCCTTTAGATCGTCTTTAATCGACTCGGTGTCGATTTCTCGGGGAACGCCACGGATGACGACCCGGAGTAGACGATCTTCGGGCAGGTCGTAGGTGTGGAACTCCACACTTCTTGCCTGAAGGAGTTTGGTAAAAGCCCTAAACTCCGTGGAGTTGGGCAAATGGACTTTAATGCCGTCAGCAGCAGCCGAGGCGCGAGTGAAATTTATTTTGTTGGTATTACACCAACCAGAGATCTCGGTCCATTTGTCCTTATTATGGACGAAGACGGGGGGGCAAGCTCGCTCCTTCCTCGGCTGAGTGGAGGAAGGTCGCGTGGGTCTTGGGGCCGGGGTGAACCGGTTGGCCTGAGTGGCTTCCGCGGTTTCCGGAGAGGCGAGAGGGGCGGGGGTGGGGACCGGGGAGGGCTGTGTGGAGGGCACTGGCACAGTCCGGGGGGCCTTGGTTGGGGGGGAAGGTGAGGGCGAAGCCTCCTTCTTTTTAGCGCGCCTGGCGCGCTTTTTTGAACCCGTCACGGTCGTGAATTCGTCCGAAGAATTCTCAGAATTGTCGGACGTGTGTGACGATATGGACTCCATTTCAGAGTCCACAATGTTGGTTTCTGTCTCTGGGGACAGTGGGGTGGCCTGGCTTTTATTGACCTCGTTGGTGAGGTCAAGAATGGCGCGTCTTGACTCCTCAACCATTTCCTTGGTAGGGGTGATGGGGGTGGAGGCGTTCGCCTGTTGGGAGAACGCTTCGAAGTGGCGCTGGAGGGAGGGGACGGACTTGAAGAGTCCGTCAACGAAGTGCGCCAGTATGGCCGGGTCGGCCATTGTGGCGAGCGAAGGGAGAGGGGGAGACATTTCGTGGGCGAGGGAGGTGAGTTCGGGGCGCGGTCCCCAGGGGAAGAACTCACGAAGAAACCCCTGGTGACATCAAAACTATTATAAGGGGGCCCGATCCCCGGGGGGTTGACCCGGGGGTGTGTGCTGAACCCTCCCTGTCGGGTGTAGACAGGGAGGTGAGTGTGCCTATGGTGAGCCCTAAGCTTGTTTTCCCGCTGCCAGTCTTATTGTGCAGCGGGTTCCTGACTGTTCCGGTGTAGAGAGCACTAGTCCGTGGACAGTGCCCAAACTAACACCGGAGGATAGGAGGTAAGGGATAGGTAGCGTGGGAGGTGGGTGATAACCAGGCGCGACTAGGGTAGACCCCAAGGCCGGTGAACCTGGTCCCAACCGTTTGTAGCCTTACCCTGAAGGGGCAAGGCTAGGAGCGCAACGGGTCAGCGCCCCACTCGGTTCGTTGGCACCGTTTGGTTTCCACCGAGTGACCACGAAACTGTGGATTTTCCCAGAAGGGGACAAATATTATTGTCGAGAAACAGAAATTGTGATTGTTGTTGCCTTGAAAAAGGCGACCAACAATCACCACGTGCGGTGCGTAGCGGCTAGCTAGCGCGTGGCGATTTGCGTAGCGGTGGGTATGGCTTCTGCCGGTCGTAGCGGGCGCAGAGCGCGGGAGCGGTGGGAGCACACGTCTGCTCGGTACGGCGGCCGGAGCGAGTCCGTTGTGTCTCAGGCATGTTAGCGAATGTTAAATTATTTAGCTTGCTACGGGTCCGCTACGAATAGGCTTCTTCGAATTCTCGTAGCACATCGTAGATCTTTTCATTCGTAGCATTGCTACGAAGAGTTCAGAAGCGCGACCAGTTTTATTATTAAAGCTGTGCCTGTGACTTCACCCGCGTGCAATTATTATTAACAAAAAGTTATTGTTTAGATTCTAAAATAAAAGTAGCCTAAGTTACTCCTGTTTACCTCAGCTATCTACCAGTTAAAGTCCATCGCTTCAGAGATTAGCCGGAGCTAACAGACAGACATGCTGACCAAGACCTATTATGTTGCCAACTCAGTATAACTCTCCGAACACAGAGTGGCAACGCGCAAGTGATACTTAGGTATCGTGAGAGTAAATAGGCTACGGTAACCGTTTCCCATCAGGTGGGCCGTATGCTTGTTTGCCACTCTTTTTGTATAAAAAAAGAAATTTTAAAAGTTTTGGTATATGTGCCGTGTTTTGGTATATGTGGGCCGAGGTTACCGAGTGGTTTAAGTAAAGTGAGTGGTTAAGTAACCTGAAAGTCAGAATAGTAGACACTGATCTCAGAAGTCTGCATCGATGGTACTTTCTGCACTTAAACACAAACATGTATAAATAAGCTTAAGGCTTCCTGCCTTAAGCTGGTCTGCATTAGTTTGAGAAAAGAAACAATGAGGTAGCAATTGCCAGGCTTAAAAGCGATGCCTCCATCGAACAAATTGCGATATGATATACATATAAATATTCCTTATATACGTTTCTAGACCAAATTACGGACGTCTTGAAAAAAGGTCAGGTCAAGAGTAACCTAAACCGAAGAGCATGTATGAAGAGAATAATGAAAGTGGACGAAGCGAAAGAAGTATGTAAGACGTAGCAAGTGGAAAGAAGTGGTCTCTGCCTACCCCTACGGGAAAGAGGCGTGATTATATGTATGTATGTATGTATGAATATTCCTTACACACCCCCGTCGTAAAGACATGAGCACGTCAAAAGCATTTAATATATTCATAAACATACATTTGCGCCAAATACGTGAGAGTTAATTACAAGACGTTCATATGATCAGACACATTTCGATGCACACACAAAATGCAATCCCCTCAGACTGTATAATGTGCTAGAGACAAAGTTAAATTGAGAGGTTGATGTCTGGGGCGCCCAATCTTAAACATTAATAGCATTTACTCACCCTTTGTCAAGTTGCCGTCGAAATAAGTCGTCTTTTCACAAAAGGGGGCATTTATGCCGACAAACTGTCATACAGTTTGGCAGAACATACAATATTTAAATACACCTCTGCCTACTCTTCCTTAAATACACCTCTGCCTACCCTTTCGGGAATGATTGCAGGAAGACATGAAGTTAAATATTAAGTAATGTATAAGTTTTATGAGCTGTATTTATTCTCCTTTTCCACAAACTACGATTCCTGTAAGAAAGGTAACAACTTATGTTAATATATTCCATAAATATGGAAAAGGTACTTTGTGTTATGGCCGACAAGATGGAATGTCTGTACATCAGACGACATTATGTTATATATTTATCATCTGTCCGTTGTGATGACGACCCTATTTCGACGGAATTGACGTAATGAAATCGTTAAGTCGGTAAAAGCAACTCATAAAACTTTTTGTAATTACTGATGGATGGCCGCTTAGTAACATGTTATCCCAGTAAGCGAACATAATCAAAAATCGGCTAGCTAAAAATAATTCTACCGCTGAACTCTGAATGACCGCCCATGCTTTTTTTTTATACCACAGCAGTGCCAAGCAAGCATACGGCCCACCTGATGGAAAACGGTAGCCTATTTACGCTAACGATACCGAAGTATCGTTAGCACGCTGCCACTCTATGTTCGGAGAGTTATACTGTGGTGGCAGCATAATAGGACTAATACCTCTGCTGCCAACACAATATAACAATCCTCCCCCTCCCCAAAGAGCTCATTAGACCTTAGAGGAGACCTAATTCACCGCGTAGGAACACAACACAATAAATTGTGTTATTTGGCTACGGACTTCTGTAAGGTGGAGGTCCTGCCCCAGTTGGGCAGCTCTAAATTCGAAAGGAAAACCCCGCTATGCCCTACCTCTCTTAAATATTGACCAAGGAATCGTTTTGGTTTGCAATAAGCTAAGACAGGCACCAATATAAAACAAATGCAGTGTCGACATCCGACACCTTTGAATCTCAACGATCTGATGAAGATCGAAGAGATGGACGAAAGAAGTGGCGAGTCTTCAGCAGGGATAAATTACAGAGTGTTTAGTTAGTTATTTATAACAAAATAAATCAAGCCCAGATATAAAATATACTATTTAGTATGTGACGTTCAGTAAGTCTACCCTATGCTTCGTTGAATTAAAGATTTTTGATTTCGATTTTAACTTTTGAACATAATTGAATATAAACACTTATTTATGAGCACTCGATTTTTTAAACGAATCTAACGATACCTAAACTTTCTTACTTAAACTATTCAGCCTTTTGAAAGATACGAGGTAAATAATAATAATAATATATAATATAACAATATATCCTCACGCCTTCCCACAAGGGTCCCCGAAGGGGTAGGCAGAGGTGTATAGGTAATACCCTATAATACCTTAATAATAACCCTAGTATAATATTAGGTGCCAACGTGACAGATGGCGAGTCCATCGCCGTTACTCAAGCTAGACTATACATACGACTTTGAATTGCTTCTCAGACGTATGCAGGTTTCCTCTCGATGTTTTCCTTCACCGTAAAGCTCGTGGTGTGACTAATAAGATACGAGGTAATCAAGATATTTACAAACATACATTAAAAATTAGGTACGTCTGAAAAACCTAGCCCTTCCTTGGCAGTCGGGTACAGAGCGAGAAACACTGCTATGAAAACAAATGATATAAAATAAAAAAATGTCATATATTATCTCCAGCGAAAAGTGGAGTATGGATACTACCTAAGCACCTCCCTACCCTTAAGGGAAGATTTAAATTAAAACCATAGAAAACGAGTTCATTCTCTTTTCCAAAAAGTTTGCTTCCATCGAGCGACTGGAGCATCAAAATTCACGCGTCGAATTGGCATAATCCCAGTCCGTTTGCCGCGATCCATTCATCCCTCCATCTGTAGTAGATAATTCTCTCTATCCGTCTGAATATACGACAACCCCCCCCCCCCCACCCCCTCTCCATGGCATTTGCCCAAGCATCCTCGACAATCGTCGATCGTTCAGCGTTTTTGCCACACAGTTGTTTGCATTAGAGCTTCATTGTTCCTCCAGCTAGGGAATATTCCACGTTGAATGGAGGTTTTTGTCTCATTCACACTTGTTGAGTTAGCGATTGATGGATTGATATGAGTTTCAGGGGACAGTCGTTTTTGTTGTACGAAAATAATCTGTAGAGATCAGAAGTTTTGATGTGAAAAATGTATATTCTGAGAAACGTTTTTTTTTAAACACACTATGTAAAATCCTTTTTCGAAACGAAAACTTACAAAGAAAGAGGTTATTGTTTAATATGAATTTTTTTAAAGAAAAGGCGTATGTAAATTGTCAATATTGAGAAACGATGATGGACTCGCCATCTGTCATGTTAGCACTTTAGAATATCTTCGGCGAAAAGAGAGTGTTGGTATACATCTGCCTACCTATTATATACAAATCATCACGCCAAGTCCCAAACGAGGTAGGCAGAGAGAGTAGAGCGCCAGTTCTTCCAAGACTTATATATCTTAGTCTCATATATCACAATTAAATAGAAAATATATATAAGTATGAATACATTTACTATTGTCTGTTGAAATATGTAAAAGCCTTAGAAAACCTAAAAGCCCTGTACCATTCCATTCACAACGTTCAGATATTCAGCCTAGGAGCAATGCCATGAATACAATTCAACGTAATTCCTTGCAGCAGCGTTGTTTGTGGAAACAAAGGAATTTTCGCATATTTTGCTGCGATTCAGTGTTATGAGAGGCTAAAATGCTTTTGTCAAGAGTGCTGTTACTGATAAAAAATGTGAGATGGTAAATTAATTTCTTCAATACTATGAAAATACCTATATACGTATTAATTTGTCTCAACTACCTTGATTAAATCGATTGGACGTTCAAAGACAGGAACTTAGTAGTATCGTAGCATGCATGAAAGCACTGATTAAGCGAAAAAGTCCACAAAGAACTGGTGCTCTACTCTCTGCCTCACCCGTGACGATAATATGTCTTTATAGGTATGAATATGTGTCTAATAAAATAAAGTTGTGAATGTGACAGATTGTTCTCGTGTATCTGTGCCTACCATACTTAAATAAACACATATGTAGGTCTCCTTGACGTAAATTGAAAATCGCATGGCACATTATTTCAGTTCAGACCAAATCACCAGTGCAGACCTAAGTTAGAAGCTAGATTTTGTGAAGCTGTAACATGTTCCAAAGTCAGCACAAAGCGTCCTTAGACGGATTAATGGTAAGAAAATGGACACGTGAACTGGAATCAAAAGGAAGTAGAAAAGACAGAACGTCATGTCGGAAACCGCTTTTTTTTTCATGCTTCACTAGAGTTAGAATTTTATCCTGATTTCTTATTAGCGAAAGAGTGTATGTAGAGAGAACTGGCGCTCTACTCTCTCAGTCTAACCCGTGAGAGACACGGCGTGATGATATGTGTGTATACAACTCTGGCATTACTAATAGAAGTTAATACGACGAAAGGTGGGAATATGTTAAAACGAGTACGTATATCGTAGGAAATACTTCGTTTCAATAGCGTAGGAGAAAGAGCGACGTATTATTTCTTTTCAAAATGGTTCGTGGGCTATTCGAGTACTCTGATTAATTAAAAGAAATCGAATTATGTTATACCATACAATTACCCCAGACAGAATATCCAGGATCTTTTCAGTCCACCAGGACCAACCTTGGCTTACACTCTCCGATTCCGCATGTCTTTTATAATGAACTTAATGGGCTCATTGATAACCTTGAATTTTCCATGACCCATACCGCATCCTAAAAAAAACACCTTCTATAACTTAATATAATGACAGCTCTTCATGAGTTCATAAATCTGTTTCTACTTTATACTTTATAAGCGGTCCGTCCCGGCTATGCACGGGTGGACATATATTTGTTTTAATAAAAGAAAATAGCCTATGCCACTCAGGGTGAATGTAGCTTTCCAATGGCGAAAGAATTTTTCTAATCGGTCCAGCACTTTTTGAGCCAATTCGTTACAAACATACTTAGTATAGATATACATTTTCTGTATATCAATACATATATATTTTTTTTGTAACCGTTTTTACATACTCCTATACATATTAATATTATGCAATTCTAGTGTTGCAAAATACCACCCAACATGTAATTAATTATAGGAATCATAATCATGCTTCATTATTAACTAACGCACTATTTCACGCTCAGTAACACGGCAATCCAAAATACCTGTCAAATATTAATCATTGTTGTTGCACCGGTCTGTGAGCGGACAGAAAGCAGATACTTATTGGAACGTACTCGTTGCAACTAATAACTGAATATTAATGGGGTCTGGCCATCGGTTCGGTGTAACAACCATACTGGCAGCGATCCAAATGGTCGAGGGGTTTTCTTTAATGTTTCGCTCGACGCGTGTTGTCTTGAGAATGCAGCTAAATACTTATGTAAGCTTGTACTTGCTTGTTGTGTTACGACACGGTGTTTAAAGTAACGGTATGTTGAAACCGTAAATTACGCGAACCTGCGGCTCTAATAAAATCCTTTTCTGTTTTCTGCAGCTAATATCAGCCATACAAATAGTAGATTTATTTTTTGGGACACTTACTTCCCCACATATTTATCTAGACCCAATTGTAGCAAACCTTTTGGGAACCAAAAAATTATATACTTTAAATATATACAGTAATAATATAGATACATACCTTTATAGATAGATATCCAAGCCAGCGGGAATCGAAACCGCTGCCTCAGGCTCCGCAGAAGGGTCTGACTACTAGATCAGACGGCCGTGTCTTTGGATAGAGTGAGAGTTGAAGTGAAAAGGATTTGGTATAGAGCATCTTTATTATGCGCTATGGCGCTCATTAGGGGAGGCCTATGTCCAGCAGTGGACTAGAGTGGGCTGATGATGATGATGATGATGATGATGATGATGATGATGATGATGATGATGATGATGATCTTTATTATATCTAAGTTTTTTGGTTTAAGATGTTAATTTCACAAAAGAACGCATGTAGGTATTAATTTGCCTATTCACACGGGGCTATATTCATTGTGATGCAAAAGTCAGAACGGTGAATTTCATTTTTTTATATCTAGTTTGTATAAAGTTTAAATTTCAAACGTAGATTAAAAACATAAATAAGGCTTACTATTATACATATTTAATTTATGACACCGATTCAATTCCACAGGATAACTTTGAAGTGAAGTAAAGTGGGCTTAGATAAAAAAAACGAATTGGTACAGTCGGGATACGAACTTGCAATCTTAGCATTGCATACGACTATTCGTTTAAAAGTAGCATTCTGTTGCCCTCTACTGTCGCTCATAGTTTCATTACTATTCAACGTCGTTCTATTAATAACTTCAGAGCGAGAGTTTCCGGTACTGGAACTTTATCCTTACCTACATTAGTTTACGGTGTAACAACTTGCACATCAAGTATGTATTATAGTTATACTTTATTGTAAGCAAAAGAGTAATTGTTGATATTATACATACATACATATCATCACGCCAAGTCCCTAACGGGGTAGGCAGAGAGAGCGCCAGTTCTCTCTAGACTTACATACCTCTTTCGCTTCGTCCACATTCATCAGTCTCGTCATTCATGCTCGTCGGTTTCGAGTACTCTTAACGTTCCCGTCCTTGAGCGTCCGATCGATTTGATCCAGGTAGTTGAAACGTGGCCTTCCTCTGCCTCTTCTTGCGCACACTTTTGCTTTGTATATATGTTTCATCAATCTTTCTTCACTCATCCTTTCTATGTGTCCAAACCAACGTAACATGCCTTATTATTTTGTTACAATTATTTATCTCTACCATGTATGTTATTTTGTTACATAATTAAAGGTTTAGTAAATTTACAAACACAAAACCATCGGGCATCGAACCTACGACCACTAGAGGTCGTAGGTTCGGTAGTCAATCAGATAAACAATATCAGTATAGTGATATTTTCCGAATACGATGCGGACAACACCGTAGGATAAATCTAGTGTTTAATAAATAGCTTTTGCACGCAATGAATAAAATAGAAATGCTCGTAATAGCGCTGACATTCATTTGTCTACGAACCATTTCAACGGCGCAGTGAATTTTACACTTGGTTTACCTTAACCGTCGAACAAAATAATTATTCAGTCTGGATAGACTGCTGCACGTCTCGCAGTATCCACAGTCAATAATAAAACCAGTAGCACATGAGCCAAATAAGTGCGCTCAGTGACTGCACGCATACATATATATGTACTTATACATATTTGAAGGTCGTCTGGTCTAGTGGTTAGACCGCCTGACTGCGAAACTTGAGGTCGCGGGCTCGAATTCCGCTGAGGGCAGATATTTGTGTGATAAACACGATTATTTGTACCTTATTCTTTTTTATATGCGCACACGCTGATATTATAAATATATATATATATATATATATATAAATAAATAAATAAATAAAAAATATTTATACGCGCATACTTAATTATAGCATGTGTGAGCATTACCTTCGAATTGTTGATGGTTCTAAGAGTAATCAAGAGAATCCATAATCAAGTTTGATTGTTAGTGCAGCGTACTAAGTTAAAGAATGCGTAAAATTTTTATCACAATATACTCTATATTGTGATAAAAATTTATGATAAAAATCCATTTTATATTCATAAAGTTGAGAGAACTTGATCTTAAAACATTGAGATATAATCACACCGTTGCTTAAAGTTTTAATTATAATATAGTGAGACCAATTAAACATTGCTCGTCCTATGGAAACTAGATACCGATATAGGTAATAACAAACTTTTAATGATACATCCAAAAGTAAGCTACAGCTCCTCGCGTTCATAACGTAAATATCCGCCTAAAGAGAGGATAGAAGCCATGTTTGATTTATTTATTTTGATTTCATGGGATTCATTCTATTAATTTTAACTTATTCTTAATATTGATTTGATTATACATTTTTAATTTGTGGATTTTAATATCTGAAATAAATGAATTATTATTATTATTAACTTTGTACACAAAACTACTAACCAGTCGGCTATGTACTATATGTATATATGTCTAGTAAGTAAAAAAGTGCTCACTGTGTCTCTTATGTTGAAAATATTTTTGATTCGATTTCAGTACGTATTAAGAAAGTTTATATTGAATGCATGAGTGAAGAAGGATTGACGACAAAGATATACAAAACAAAAGTGTGTGCAAGAAGAGGCAGAGGAAGACCACGTTCCAACTAGCAAAATCAAATCGATCGGACGCTCAAGGACGGGAACGTCAGGAGTACTCGAAACCGACGAGCATGTATGAAGAGACTCATGAAAGTGGGCGAAGCGCAAGAGTCTGTAAGTCTAGAGAGAACTGGCGCTCCATACTCTCTGCCAACCCCGTTAGGGCCTCGGCATGACGATATCTATGTATGTATGTTAAGAAAAGTTTACGTACGAGTGAGAGTAAGTACTCGCCGAATCTACAATATGTCTACTGTATCATTGACATGTTTTGCAGATTATGTGTGAGCTTAAAGCCGAACATTACCGACGTTTAGTGCACCGTTCTGTCGGTGACTTTGTGTCTGATCTTAATATTGTAACGCTATTTGAGAAAGGTTATGAAGACATTAACTACACGTTGTTTAGTTTTGAAACTACAGAACATGCTGTTATTCATAATAAACACAGACAAACATGCAGTTCGTAAATATTCAGCAAGGTATACGTAAAATATCCAAGCATTTATAACTTTGCGTACAAACTTTATCAAAACACAGATAGGAACGCTGCCGTAGCGTGTGAAATCCTATGATTTATTCATTTTTCTATTACTAGAGTTTAGAGTTGGATGTAATGCTGGTGGATTATACATGTTTACATAAGAAAAGCCATGGTGGCCGAGTGGTTCGAGCAGTTGCCTGCGACGCAAAGGTCGCAAGTTCGAATCACGACTGTACCAATGAGTTTTTCTGAACTTAAGTACAGATATTAGTCACACCACGAGCTTTACGGTGAAGGAAAACATCGAGAGGAAACCTGCATACGTCTGAGAAGAAATTCAAAGGCGTATGTATAGTTGTGCTTGAGTAACGGCGATGGACTCGCCATCTGTCACGTTGGCACCTAATATACCTCTGGCGGAAAGTGGGTGTGTGGGTATTACCTATACACCTCTGCCTACCCCTTCGGGGACCCTTGTGGGAAGGCGTGAGGATATATATATATATACATAAGAAATGGAGCGGTGGCCAAGTGATTCGAGTAGAGGTAGTGCAAGATCGAACTTGTAATTTCAGACGGGCTTGAACCAATGAATTTTTCGTACTAAGAACACTTATTATTCGCACCACGAGCTTTACGGCGAAGGAAAACATCGAGAGGAAACCTGCATAAGTATGTATTACGTAATTGAGTGACGGTGATGGAATCGACATGTGTCACGTTGGCACCTAAAATATATCTCTGACTGAAAGTGGCTTTGATGATTCTATCTACACACCTCTCCTTACCCCTTCGGAGAACCTTGTGGGAAGGTGTGTAGTTACATTATATTAGTATTAAATATTATTGAAAAACGAGGCGGACAAGTGGCTCGAGTAATCGCTTGCAACACGAAGATTGCAAGTTCGAGGCTTGACATGACATGTTTTTTTTAAATATTGCATTAGAATATTGAGAAACACGTATTCATCTAAGTAGATTATAAAAATCGTCTACGTAATACGTAATATACTTAAATAAAATTATTATTATTAATCTATCAAATAGTAAATCGACGACAAGAGTAGTCGAAGCCGGCAAGTATGTATGTATGAAGAGACTAATCAATAAAGCGAAAGAGCTATGTAGTATAGGGAGAACTGGCGCTCTACTCTCTCTGCCTAACTCGTGTCTTAAACTTGTTGATGGAAGTGTTCCAATAGTTCTAGTTCCACACTGTTACATACACTTGCCATACATAGATAGTGCAATATTCCTTCCTCTTGCGGTAATTGACTAAAAAGAGTACACTTGATTTTTCTCCGGCGATTTCCCGAAACCCTTCTATTGCTAACACTCGCACCGGCATTTCCCGTTGATTCAATGTTAAATTAGCCGGCTACAATTTGTTTCCATTTCTTAACTTTCTCTCGGCGTCGTGCCAAACAATCGATGTATTGGACCATCGCCAGGCCATCTGTCGGTGAGGGAAAAGGCACTACCACTATTTGCGTGTTACACGCAATATACTACTCATTTGCATTGATTATTAGGTTGGTTTCTTTGTCTAGTGAGTGCGTGAGAGTAAGAATTTTCCTTAATTATTACTAACCGTGAACTGTTTGCTAGGAATACATTCCGATTGGATTCCGGTAGATGGTATTTATAAGCACTGATAAATCAGATTAGACTAGAGCCAACCACTCTGTCAGTATTACATATCTCCATGCTTCACACAAGTATACCCGAAGGGGTAGGCAGGCACATTTAATCAGCAGCAGGGATATACATCTTTAGGTTCCAAAGTGACCTATGTAGGATGTACTTAAATTCAGGAAAACCCATCACGATTAGAACTTGCATTCTTTGCATTGTAGGCGACTACTTGTTTACTACTAATTACTCAGCCGCCACGGCTGATCAATATTGTAACATGATATTATCTTGTCCTTACTTACAATGTGTTATAAAAAGCTATTTCGTATAACTAAAGCAGTCCATTAAGTGTCGTTAACTCGACACGTGTTCCATTCCGGCCAGAATCTATTTCTATACAACAATTCGTATGAATATAAATTTAGTTCTATGTTGGTCGTTTGAATTAAATTTGTAGCATTCAATTCGCCATGACATAACAACATAAATTTTATGTGGCTTAATTTCAGGGTATTTAAGAGAACGTTCCAAGGTTTGGATCGTTCAGCGTCGTTAGTAATTTAGGAGCCTATTAATTTGAACACATTTAACCACAACTAAAATGTTAGTTTGTTATACTGTTTTAGTATCGCTATTTGAATCGATAGTTTCTGATATAAATTGAGCTGGCGTACGTTGGTTGCTCAATAACTCGAGAATTACTCGACCGGCCCGAAATACAATATATATTTTAACGTAAATTTCGCCTCAATATTGGAATAGTTAAAGCACCACTAACGAGCTTTGTATTTCTATTGAGCATCAGATTACTTTCAAAAGACGTGCATGTGGCAGATGGAACTCTGGTTCGTTTTCTTTTAAATTAAATGGCGGATTAAAACGCGAGGAAATGCTTCTTACCCATTCATACTCTTTACGTAAATAATAACCAAGTGTTAAGTCGCTATAGATACCACCCTCACCACTTCCCACAAGGGTCCTCGTAGGGGTAGGCAGAGGTGTATAGATAATACCAACACACCCACAATCCGCCAGAGGTATATTTTAGGTGCCAACGTGTCAGATGGCAAGTCCATCGCCGTTACTCAAGCACGACTATACATACGCCTTTGAATCGCTTCTTTGACGTTGCCGTGCAGGTTTCCTCTCAATATTTACTTCACCGTAAAGCTCGTGGTGTGACTAATCACTGTACTTAAGTTCAGAAAAACTCATTGGTACAGTCGGGATTCGAACTTGCGATCTTTTGTCGTAGACAACTACTCGAACCACTCGGCCACCACGGCTCTGTACAGAGCCTGTATATACCGTAGATAATATGATACCTAATGATGTGTCTAACTTACGTCATAATGACGTAAGTGAGTCTTCCTGTTATCTCAGACGTAGGCAGAAGAGAATCCTTCCAATCATCGTAGAAATACTCCGTTATTTCAACCTTTGTATTAAGCAACCGTTGATTGGTTTATTAGTGTACGCAGACTAATTTGCACATTAACCGGTGAAAAATGGCGTGATGTATCACATACTCAACGCTAATAACATTGAACATCATAAAGTTTTTGTTGGTCAGGGATTACAGCCCCAATTGGCATTCAACGAGGTGATTTTCATAAGAAATATAGTCGCTAGAACCAATTAGTTCCTATCCATGCTTTGGCCCAGCACACAAATTGCTTTGCGCTGAAGGCAATTAGTATAAGCATTCATATTTATGTACGTAGCCGAAAAGATATTCAAACAACGTTAATGCTTAAAGTTGCCGTCACGTTATTTGAGCGCTGAGCGAAAGGGAGATAGCTATCTTGTACATACGCCATAGTAGTGCCATCTCTATCGTGCAGCGCTCGCTTTACGTGCCGGGGAAAGATTAATTTTCTTTTATTTTTTTACTTATTCGTAACGTTAGTGCGACGCGCATATTTCAATTGAGAAATAATACAGAAATTTAGAATAGAAATATTCCAAATGTTCCAATATAAAGTACTGAGTGTGTGATATAATCGCTCAATTGAACAGTGCGTGCGCTGTCGTATGTGCTAGCAAAGCAAGGCTTTTTGAAAGGAGTTATTAATTTGATCGTTTTGATGTCTATTTATAGAGTAGTGTCAACTGTATGAAATCGATTGGACACCTCATATGCTTCGTTTTGAACGAGAAAACGACTCGACAAAGATATCTCGCTGTGCTATACAGGAATAATCCATTAACTTTACACATTTAGGTTTTCTCATGTTGTTTTATAAGTAAGAGTGTAATTGATTCCAAACAACGTACCAAAAAACAAAAGTTCCTATAACATTAATACACTAAATGTGAATGAGTCCACATATTGAGGTGCTATTAAAATATTTGTCGCAGCGGGAGAAAAGTGATCTTTAAGTTATTAGCAATTAATCTTCATTAATACAATACTTCAGTTTATTTGTCTGCGTGTGGGACCAGCTGTGTCCAATAATTCGTCTAGTCGACATATCGTCACTAATGGACAATCCATCTGGATTTATTATACCCGTCCCATTCGTCACCAGAACGTGCAGACTTATATATAACTAGATGAGACCCGTGGTTTCACCGGCGTAAATAGTATTTTTATTTGGTAGATTTTTTCTGGTATAAAACATTTTCTTATGTGTTAATACACGTAATGTATCTCACCACGTAATCCATTTAAATATATTTCAGTTATTTTCGCTCTGGCGTGATTGACTAACTTAAATCTTCACAAACTTACGTATTTATAATATACGTAGGATTTTCTATTAGATCATTCGATATAACGCTTAATACATTACAGGTATTTATATATCTTCACACCATCCCACTTGGGTCTCTAAAAAAAGGAGGCAGCAATGTACCATGACCCTTTATTAACCAAGATATCTTTAGAAGCAAACGCGACACATCGCATCGCCGTTTCTCAAATACCTACATTTTCAAACTTGTACAGATTTTAATAGACGGTAACTTCACCGCAATGCTCGTTGCATGATAAATCCCTATACTTAAGTTCTGTAAAATCTCTTTGGTAGAGCTAGAGACCGCCGAGACTCGTGTCTACAATATTTTGAAGTCTTATTTAAACAGGTGATTGTAATATTTTACACGAGCATTTATGTTTTGTGAAAGTCTTGGTCGCTATAAATTATCTTTAATGTAATAAATTGTAACATTACAACATATTTTTTTTATATTAAGCGATCAACGGAAACAATAAAAAGCCTACATAAATTATGTCTACCATCTCGTGGTTGGTGCGCGTGTTGGTAGACATATGCCTCACCACAAGTGGGAATAAAATCAATAGTCTACTTACATTGATCGCATCTTCACGCCTTCCCACAAGGGTCCCCGAAGGGATAGGCCAGCACTTTCCGCCGGCGATATATTTTATGCGCAAACGTGACAGATGGCGAGTCCATCGCTGCTACTCCAGCACGATTCTATATATGTCTTTGAATTTCTCCTCAAACGTATGCAGGTTTCTCCTCGATGTTTTCCTCAACCCTAAAGTTCGTGGTGTGATTAATTATTGTAATTATATAATAATACATTCTCACGCCTTCCGACAGGGGTCGGTAGTGCTCACACACCCACTTCGCGCCAGGGATATATTTTAGGTGCTAACGTGCCAAATGGCGAGGCTATCATCATCGGTCGTGTTTGATCAACAAGCACGACTATACATACTTTGAATTTCTTCTCAAACGTATGCTGGTTTCCTCTCGATGTTATTCGTCACCGTAAATCTCGTGGTATGATCTACGAATCAATGTACTTGAGTTCAGAAAAAGTCATTTGTACAGTCGGAATTCAACTTGTTCGAGTAGTTGCCTGCAACACAAATATTGCCAGTGCCAATAACTTTTCTGAACTTAAATAGAGTGTACAATCACACCACAAGCTTTACGGTGAAGGAAAACATCGAGAGCTGACCGCGTATAGTCGTGCTTAGGAAACGGCTATAGTCTCGTCATCTGTCACATTGCCACATTTAAATATCTCTGGGTGTCTGAGGATGTATTTCTACACATCTGCCTATATCCCAGCAAGGACCTTAGGGGGTTCAAGGTCAAGGGTCCAAGGTAGGACCTTATGGGGAGGTGTATATATACTTATATATTATGGTAGGAAACAAGAAGCATTTATTTAAATTAAAATTCACATGATTTCAAGGAATGCGTTGATTAGGATGCTTGAATTATACAAAATCTTGGCGTTTGATCAACAATTGTTCGACTAACTATTATCATTGTTTAAAATAGTTGTGAAAACGTGTCTTGGCAGTTTATTATAAGACCGAAGAGATGCTGAACAAGCTGGCGGCCTATTTGATGGCAAGCGGTTATCACTAGCAGCAGGGGAGGTACTAACGTCCCTCCAAACAAATCTTTACATCTATCCTCTACTACTATTCATAATATGATTTGATTGCTTGCACGTTTATAAAATTGGTTGTAAAGGATCTCGTATGTATAGTAGTGCTTGAGTAACGCGATAGGACTCGGCATCCGTCACATTAGAAAATATATCTCTGGCGGAAAGTAGGTGCGTAGGTAGGTACTACCTGCACATCTCTGGGGAACTTTTGTTGGAAGGCGTGAAGATATATATCAGATAATTAAGGCTACATTATACTTTTTTTTTATTTGACATTGAACATAACTGTCAGCAAGTGAATTTTGACGAGGGATTCTCGGGGCACAGCTAGTGTTAAATAATACTGTACTCTCATACTCAATAGGAACTTCAAGTGGGAGTTTATTCCACAGCCTGAGCGTCAGCGGAAGCTCAGCAGCCAGCGGCAGGAAGCTCCTTTGTAACTGCGTAGTGCGAGACTTAATTCGTATGCGAGTATCTCTTTAATAAGACCAAAAAATACGGTTTCAATCTAGGTATAGATTGTACACGCCAAAGGTATAGAGTAAACCTTGAAACGCTTTTTTTTCGCAGAAGTATTGGAATGAATAGACATTTAAAAAACAGCTCCTTCCGCTGGTCTGTTTTGTTGGTTACATCTACAATGTTTTAATTTCGGCAGAACAAAGAAAATTACGTAAAATAATTATTACCGGTAAATATCATGTACATCGTATACATCCAAACTGACTGCACGAACAACAATATAACGTAGTATTTGTTAATTTAGGATTCTTTTAAACTTATATTTGTTTTTATTTTAAATGCCATATCTGTTAACATATATAATCACGCCTTTTTCCCGTATATTATATACATACTTCTTTCGCTTCGTCCACGTTCATTATTCTCTTCATACATGCTCTTCGGTTTAGGGTACTCTTGACCTGACCTTTTTTCAAGACGTCCCTAATTTGGTCTACAAACGTCCGCCTAGGTCTACCCCTTCCAACACTTTCATTCACACTCGCCTTATACACTTTTTTCGTCAATCGTTCTTCATTCATTCTCTCGACATGGCCAAACCATCTCAGCATACCTTTCTCAATTTTTGTCACTACATCTTCTTTCAGACCTTGTTATCTGTTTAAATTTTATTATATCTGTGGATACTACTATTTAAAGTTTTTGTTACTTATAAATAAATAATTTATTTATTTTAAATGATTACTGTATTTCCTTATAAATTAAATAATATTAAATTTAATTTAACGAAATACGATACATTTACATAGCTTCGCTTTTCGTTTATTTTTATCTAATCTTTACTACTTCACTGTTTTTATACAACATCCAGTCCGGGACATTTTACTACATCACTGACCTAACACACGAAACATGCTCGCAAACGTAGATTTACCTGGAAGTAAAAAAATAATATGAACACGCTTCTAGAACTCGAGACAGTGAAAAGTAAATTCAATTACACTTCGAGCCCTTGTAAATAAGGCCTCGTTTCTACAAGCCCTAGCTTGTTTAAATAAATTATAGAATCACTTTTACTTATTTCAAGCGTCCTCGGTGAAGGCTAGGGAAAGATGTTAAGTGCTTGGGACACTTCTACCTCGCAGTATCTACTATCGTCGTCGGGGTCGAAGAGTTATCTTAATATATATATATAAATTACTCGTCACGTTGTTTGTCCACGATGGACTCCTAAAGTACTTAACCGATTTTAATCAAATTTGCACGCCGTGTGCAGTTTGATCCAATTTGAAAGATAGGATAGCTTACATCTCAATTTACAGTCGCAATATTATTATATTGCATATTATTTATCTATTATTTGACAGTCACAATTATCTGTTAGCTCCAAACGATTTTAATAGATAGCGATATCTGTTTACTGATCGAGTAAATATTTATTTATTTACAATGTAAATATAACAAAAACCTTAGCTACAGCCAAGCGTAGCCGGATCTGCTACTTTCTTAAAAACTAATTGATATAGCTTTTTATATAATAGAAGAATATATTACTGACAAGCGGTAGCCGCGTTAAATTGAATGTCATTGATAGTTTTTTTTTCTAGAAATACCCTATAAGTGGACCAAGATAATTCCGTTCAGTAGTTTTAGCTTGAAACGGGAACTCCTCACTAATATTCTTATTTATAAAACTGCTAGCTCTCCCCCGCGGCTTCACTCCCGAAAATAGTTTTTTTAGTGGTGTTAGTTTTATTTTCTAGAATAAAATATACACCTTATCACTTATCACCTCAAACTTTCGCATTTATAATATTTGTAGGAAGGATACACAGTAGGATAATTAACTATTTGAAAATATTTGAATCAATGTTTTCTCTAACCCTATGTTAATTCAACAAAAAAAAAAACCGTCAATCGTAGTGTCTGTAATTTTTCAAAATTAATATATGACTTTCAGTTAATGTTCCCTGCGTCACTTACTTTGAATAAAACATTTGAATGACTACTCGAAAATAAGTCTGAAAGAGGTAATAATTAAATTATTAGGTATATTATTATATTACTGGAACTTGGAAAAACCTTACGTACGTACTCTTTCTTGAAACATATTCTTTGAAAGGTAACACAAAAAAATACATAGGCCCAAATGAAGCACATCTTTAGTACTGTAGGAACTGGACATATATATAAATAGATGTATACAGACAGACATACATATTCTTAAAAACCAGGACAAAAAATAGACGTATTTGCGTTCATCACACACAAATGCAACCCCAGTGGGAATCGAAACCTTCAAACTTTGCAATCATATTTTGCCTTCAGAGCTTACACTTATAGACCGACATATTCGTACATCTTGTATAAATCACACATCTCAATCAAATTTAAGAAATCTGTCGACTTTCATAAAACTTAATCTTTCTATCTTTTTTCCTTGTGGAGAAGAAAAAAGACAAGAAAAAAAGATAAATTCTCGCATGCTGACAATTAATTTCATCAATCATTTGAGTATAAACTACAAATAAACTACCTATAAATAAAATAAATGTCCCAAATCTGTCACGCGGAAGTGTGCTTAGAAGTCAGACGACATTGCCACGTTGTACAGCAATGCTGATTCGCTGAGGGAAATATTCGCCTCGTGTCACGGAAAGCCTCAAAAAGTTTCCTTAAGACATCCTCATAAAAATTAAGAGCATCTGATCCTCACGGCCCTAGAGTTTGAACAAAAGGCCAAAAAAAAAACTCTTGGCTCAAAGTAGCTTTTGGGGCGCTCGAAGCACTTGCCGAGCAACCGATACGCCAAGTGCCCGGGAGGTGAGACGGAGCAAGAGGCAAAGCAGGTTGCGTCCATTATTAAAAAAGAATATTACCCATTACCATCCGAAAACTGATTAAGATCATGCGTTTAGCGAGACGAGTTCGTAAATCTGTCGACTGAAAAGTCAATTGGCTGACTGTCGGCTATTGACATAATGACATTTCGTCGTTGCCAACACCTCAACGACTAATTATGCCCCCACCCCATTGTGATGCCATGATTTTGATGACCGCATGACGGTTGGACAGGGAAACAGCAGTTCCGCCCACATGAGAAATGTCAGTTCAGTACCCGCCCACAGAAACTATTGGCAATGTTGCTAGTTCAAACTAGATTCATACTTGGACGGATGCCACGCGGGTCCAGAGAGATCTTGATATTTTTCATTATTTTAACACGCGCCGGATATCTCTGACCTTTATATAACTCCGATCGCCAATTGAGATACGAGTCCTTAGTATCAGATATATATTTTTTTGTCTGTGAGGTTTGAAATTAAATTAGGCTGGGCATATTCATATATATAAATCGCGACTAGACCCTCGTGATTCTCCAGACTTACGGGCTCCTTTTGTTTTATTGAATGCCATAATATGAGATATTATATCGCTCCTTAAATCAGGACTACTGACAACTACCAAACCGACAGCTTTTGTAGAATTGGTGTTGAGTCCAGATCCGGTATTTATACCACAATATTTTCAGCCAGACACGGCTTATTAATTTTGAAAACATTTTGAATTCGAATTTGGAATTGGTTTTATTTTTTTGATTTTCGAACTTATTGTCTTGCTACGTCGACCAACTATAGATTCGAAATTATCTTTTCGGGAAGAACCAGCATTTTTCTTTGTCTAACGTTGAAAATAAGGTCAGGGATATACTGAGAATAATGTTCTACATGTTAGAGATAATGCGATGGGATGATTCATTATTGTTTGGCGGAACAGAGAGACGGAGTGTCCCATCCGCGGTATTATTTATAGATTTCGAGAAGTACACAAAGCGTAGCCAAGAATTGGCAGACGGGCAGATATGCTGAACAATCATTAATAATAATAAATGGATAAAAATCTAAAAGTTCTATTCCAAAAGGCGTGTAATAAAGTTTGACAAAAACTTTTAAAGTTAGGCGTTTTTGTTTTTGCTTTACACCTTCCCATATGGGTCCTCGAAGGGGTAGGCAGAGGTGTATAGGTAGTACCCACATACCCACTTTCCGCCAAAGATATATTTTAGATACCAACGTGACAGATGGCGAGTCCATCGTCAAGCACGACTACACATACGCATACACATACTTTGAATTTCTTCTCTAATGTTTGCAGGTTTCCTCTCTATGTTGGCCTTTACCATAAACCTACTAATAACTGTACTTAAGTTTAGAAAACTCATTGGTACAGTCGGGAGTCAATCTTGGAAAAACACAGCTAAACCCATCACGTGATCCTTAAAGCATTAATTAGATTAACCTATAATATTACCTAACACTTTAAGCCCACAAAATCTGCTAAGTGCTACAGACAAAATGTTCACGACCGCTGCAAGTTGTCACACTGCAAGTGGCATTGTGCCTGGCTGCCGGCCAGGGGTCCACCTGTTGCGGCCGTCGAGAGCCGTTCAGGAAGAGCGTTTCATCTCTGATAATATTTGAAATGATCCTAATTTTATTTGTTTGAGACTTGAAACCTTGCATGTCAGATGTCACATCGGCTATTATTACTACCATACGATAAGGATATATGGTTATATCGTGTCATTATGCCGATTCTATTGTCCATATAGTGAAGTGGTCCGATTTGGGTAATGTCAAAGTTACGTAATGTAAAAAAAAAGATGAATAAAAGAAATTATGATTCTTAGATTGTAATGTTTAGTAAAATATTGTACACATACTTCATTTTAACTTCTATTTGATTGTGTGTTAAAATATGGCATTGTAGTTGTAGTTTCTTAGGTGGTATCCATAATATATAAATACCTGACCAAGGAAAAATATTATGAAGCCGAATGCGCGATTCAGAGATTCAGATTAAATACAGAGATTTAGATCAGCACGATTAACGCGAGCGAAAACATCGCAAGGACCTTCGCATGGAGAGAACCGACGGTTACGAACTCATATTATTCTCTCTCTCAGTTCTCATATTACACCTCTTTCCACATTAAATAACCTTGAGAGAGATGTGAAGCAGTATATTACTACTAGCCCCACCCGGCTTGAAAAAAAAATAAGTCCTGGAACATGATCGTAACGCCACCTATCGGGTTCCAATTGTGAATCTAGACCATTCTCGAATCGACTTGAAGACACGCATCTTTTTTATTAAAATCGGTCCAGCCGCTTACGAGGAGTTCAGTGTATATGTACACGTAGAGAAAAAATATCTATACTAATATTATAAAGAGGAAAGATTTGTTTGTTTGTTTGTTTGTTTGTTTGTTTGTTTGTAATGAATAGGCTCCGAAACTACTGGACCGATTTCAAAAATTCTTTCACCTTTGGAAATTACATTATCCCCAAGTAACATAGGCTATATTAAATTGGACCCGATAGGTGGCGCTGCGATCGAGTTTTAGGAATTTTAACTTTTTCACCCGTGCGAAGCTATCCCTTTCTGTGTGTCTTAAGGTGGATTCGAGAATGGTTTAGATTTACAATTGGACCCGATAGGTGGCGCTGCGATCGTGTTACGGGCAATTTAACTTTTTCACCCGAGCAAAGCTGGGCGGGACAGCTAGTATATTATATAAAGAAAGTTGTCCCGCTCTATTCGCATGGGTGAAAAATAAAAGTCACGGACCAAGTGGCGCCACCTATCGGGCCCAATTGTGAATCTAATCCACCTGAAGAAACAGAAAATATCAATATATTTTTTCCAGCCGTTAACGATTATATAAAGGACATACCTACAGACAAACATTCATTTTTATATATGTACATAAGAAAAGTTGCTTTGTACTGCTATTCATTAGAAACAAGAAAGACACCACACAGGTGACAAACGACTCACGGTCCGCCTGATGGCAAGCGATTCCCACCGCCTATGGACGCTTGCAACACTAGAAGATACGCTCGCGCATTGCCGACCCTATTTAATTGCAATATATTTGTGATTAAGTGCGCAAATTAACTATACGACGTGGGACAAATATCGGTTTTTTTTTATACAAACACGCAGGGCCTATTTCAGGGCATATTTCCCGATATTTCACTGCAGTAAAAAAAGGTATGTCATAAATCAGTTTAGACTTCCGTTCGGAGCGTTCATCCAACACAACGCGGCCCCTTCAGTTAAAAGCCGGCTTTTAAATATGTATGAAGGAATAAATTAAGCATCACACTTAATGACCCTGAAACTGTGTACGTGCGAGACAACAGCACGGAGACCCCAAAGTAAATAGGACAAACGCTTGTGTAAACATTTGTCCTGGGAGTCGAATGTTCCAACGGTTTGCATTCTGTTCGGATAACGTTGCAATTTGTATTAATTCTGTTTGATTTCGCTTAATATGGGGCAAACGTTGCAAAGTGTTGTCAGACGTACGTAAACTCGTGGTTTAACTGTTCAAATAATGTTGTAGAATAGATGAGTTCCCTTCCCCTTCGTGTTTGTACAGAATCTTAGGTCTTGTTCGAATAGACTGAGAGAACACAATTGTTTAATTCTCTTTTCGTTAAGCTGATTGCGTAGTCATGTATTTCGAAGGTTAGTAGTTATATACCCTAACGCACGCACATCTATCACTATATGGTCATATTTGTGTTGTTTTTAGTAAAAGTAAAGTTGTGAGTCTGAAACATGGAAAATGCTGTTACATTACCAATAGACGTATGCTGAGTGACACTAATTAAGGGAAGTATTATTGACCTTGATCATCATATCATGTATAAAAGTATAAAATGTGTTTGAAATATATCACCCCGAGTCCGTGGTAGGCAGAGTGAGTAGAGTGCCAGTTCTCTTTCAGCTTACCGCTTAAGCTTCATCTACATTCTTCAGTCGATTCATCCATGCTCGCCGGTTTCGACTACTCTTGACAATCACATATTTGAGAGTATTCAAGAACGGGGAAATATATTTAAAAGAAATAATGTTTTAGCTCCTTAATATTATTATGAAAAGCCGTGGTGGCCGAGTGGTTCGAGCAGTTGCCTGCGACACAAAGATCGCAAGTTCGAATCCCGACTGTACCAATGAGTATTTCTGAACTTAAGTACAGTGATTAGTCACACCACGAGCTTTACGGTGAAGGAAAACATCGAGAGGAAACCTGCATACGTCTGAGAAGAAATTCAAAGGCGTATGTATAGTCGTGCTTGAGTAACGGCGATGGCCTCGCCATCTGTCACGTTGGCACCAAATATACCTCTGGCGGAAAGTGGGTGTGTGGGTATTTATTACCTATACACCTCTGCCTACCCCTTCGGGGACCCTTGTGGGAAGGCGTGAGGATATATTATATTATTATTATGAATATAAAAAAAATTGGTAAAAAATTAGAAAGTACGTAAGTACCTAATGAAATTTTCAATAAGCCTCCTTAACGAGTCGCAACTTCTAACTCAATGAATATTATTAAATATTCAACAAGAATAATTTCGGAAATTGTTAGAAAGCGAACCATGGCAAAATGTTAAAATACTTAAGGTATCAAATGTCAATAGAAATATAACTTTTATGGTTTTCCTTATTTTGCTATTAGAAATAAGCTTGGCATTATGAAATATACAACATACAAGAAAAATCTTCCATCTCTAAAATAAAGATCGAAAAGTTATATGATCTGATTAGTTATATGATGTGATTTAAAATTCCTGGTATTACAAACGTCCATAGATCGCGGTAAGCGCTTACCATAAGGCGGGCCGCGAGCTTGTTTGCCACCCTAGTGGAATAAAGAAAAAATCCATATGATATCTTCACGAAGATTCCTCCGAAGGAAAGACAGCACCCTCTTGCTGTCTTAAAAAAAATAATTACGCGTAAACGAAGACGTGCTCAAAAAAAATCAAAGAATCAAGAGTACTGCTAAAGACAGTTGAGAATAGAAGAGGAAAGATGACAGGCCACCTTATATGGCATGACAGCTTCTTTAGAAATATTTTAGAAGGAAAGGTAGAAATAAAGGGAGGAAGAGACAGACCAAGATTAACATACATGGGTCAGATCAAAGAAAAAGTGTCTCCCATTACGTACTGGGAGGTCAAAGCTGTTGCGCTGGACAGAAGCAAATGGAATGGACTACATCGGAGACGCCGACAAGAGCCCAGCTCTTAAATTTATGATGAAGCGAGAATTCTGTACTGTAGATAGATACAACAGTAGGTAGTAGATAATAATATACTAGAAACAGTATGTTGAAGACAGCGAGTCCCCAGATAGGCCGGGCATTGTTCGTGACCGATTGTCAACAGTCGTCTGAAATTCTAACACGTATCGCGTAAATCTTAGTCCTATGAGAGGACATGGAGTTGTAAAGGCTGTAGAATGGATATGGCATGGAAAATTTTTAGAACCATCTGTTCTCTAATGGCTGAAATACTCCTGTTTTTGCGGGCTAGAAAAAAACTTTTTTATATGCAATATATGCGTTCTAACTAAACACTTCTGCCTACCCCTTCGTGAACTCTTATAACGGTGCAGGTATATAATTTATAAGTTTGTAATGTCTAGCGAATTAACCAGCATAAAATAAAAAAATTACACTAGATACATTTTCCACCCTGAGGGATCATACCTCACGCCTTCCCACAAGGATCCCCGAAGGGGTAGGTAGAGGTGTATAGGTAATACCCACACACCCACTTTCCGCCAAAGATATATATTAGGTGCCAACGTGATAGATGGCGAGTCCATCGCCGTTACTCAAGCACGACTATACATACGCCTTTGAATTTCTTCTCAGACGTATGCAGGTTTCCTCTCGATGTTTTCCTTCACCGTAAAGCTCGTGGTGTGTCTAATCTTTCTAAAGTCTAATACTATTACAAGTGACGTCACCAGTGCACATACAGCCTTACTACCTCTGCGGCAAATAGCTTGTCTCTACCATTTTCGTGCGCCACGGGATCGCCCTACCAATTTCTATTATTCAGCGTCCAAGAGAGAGGATCGGCCAAAAACACAGACCGATTAAGTACACTGTCTTGTTACCGTACCGGATTTTACTTCAATAAGATTATGTGAAAGGGTTCCCTGAAATCTTCTTATAAATGTATCAAAATAGTGATTTCCCTCTGGTTTACTGGATTATTTAGTTCGATTTCGAAAGATTGGAGGGTAACGTTTAAAGTTTTAGTTGGAATGCCAAATTGGATTTTCTTATGGAAAGAAATAAATCAAGACGGCGATCTACAAGTGTTAACAGAGCTCCAGGGTGCGAGGCTTAAGATCGCGAGATCGATTCCCGTTAATGAGAGATATGTGTATGATGATGGTGTTTGGATATGATGGACTATTTGTGTACCATAGTTATGGATGTTCTATAAATCCATTAATATATTTCCATAGTGCAACATTTGCTTAGTTTGAAACTAGGTAAATTCATGCGGAAATGTCTCTAACGGGGTAGGCAGAGAGAGTAGAGCGCCAGTTTTCTGTAGACTTACATACCTCTTTCGCTTCACATTCTCTTCATCGCTCGCCGGTTTCGAGTACTCTTGACGTTCCAGTCCTTGAGCGTCCGATCGATTTGATCTTGGTAGTTAGAACGTGGTCTTCTTACACACACTTTTACTTTGTATATCTGTTTCGTAAATCTTTCTTTACTCATCCTTTCTATAGATAGTACATTAAATAGGATATAAATATATATATTGCAAGTATTCTATCAGATTGGAATGGGCAGCTTCATGAATTACTTGGAACAATTTCTCTTACATTTGCTAAAAGAGGTAACAGCACAGAAATATACCGAGCATCAGATTGCGAGGAAACACAAAAGATATACAGAGATCACGTACCAAAGAAATGTAGTCATAGATACGGGAGCAAAATGGAATCACTCGCGTTATAAAAAGGGATCCAAACAAGATATCAACGCGTCCACAAGTGCCGTAGAGAGACCCTTTGAGATATCCGCGACGCGCCCTGGAACGCCGTGATATAATGATATTTGCACGGAGCTGTAAATAAAAATCAGTCGAGAATACGTCCGGTATGAGAAAGGGTGAGACACTCGATTTTTGCACGAATGCGTTTATAGAATTGTGCAAAAATATTTCGTAGCCAGCGTATTGTACAAAAAATATACAATATGCCAGAATTTTATAATAAATAAATCTTATATTTATTTATTATAAAATTCTGGCGTTCTAGTTTGAACAGAATTTGTATTTATAAAGACAACTTCCACCCTTCAGTCAATAGCTTTGATTATTAACAATACTTTTTTTCTTCATAAGTTGACTGTCAGAAGTTAACTGACTCAAATTTGAACGAATTTTGAAGGAAAATTGGTTACGCTTTTAGGGTGTGTAAAAACTCTATTGCAGGTTAAACAAAATATAAATACTTTACTCCTATCTAATGTCTACTTACTCTACTCATTTACACCTACTTAAAAGAGCCTTCGTTTTAATTTTACATTGTGATGTATGTGTGCAGAAAAAACAATTGAATTCCAATTTTACGCGGATGAAACCGGGGGAACACAGCTAGTTCTGCTTACCAAAAATCTTTTTCCGCAGTGAGATTGATTCTAGCAATGATTTCACTGCATTGACAGCACCGCCTTCTCGATAAAACTGTACGCAAAAATGAACCTTATGATTACATACCCGCCGTCTATATAGTATATAGTATCCAGTATTACGACCCCTTGCAAACGAGACGACGGCGTCAATTCCGTCTTCAATATTCCGATATCCACTCGCTCATATATACACCTAAAAAGTAACATTAATATTCTGTACAAAAATGGCAGCTACCATCAAAAGTATAAGAACTATTTTCGCGTGAAGCGATTGAAAATACTTTGCTGAAGGTGAAACATTATTGAATTAATAAGATGGCTTGACTAAATAACTGGACGAGACCTCATTTGTTATGTCAACAGCATCGCGGCTGACGTGCTTATGATGACGTCACGTGTATCTTATGAAGGTGGATATCGGTGATTGACATAAGGATTGTATGGTAGGTCTGAGCGGCAAAACTGAAAGACAGAAAAAAATCCGAATATGGAGCCGCGTTACCTTCCAAGTTCAAAGTGATTCCTACTATACAAATATTGTTAATACAAAAATCAGGGACGTTGCGTTGCGGATGCGTCGAATTTTTCACATCCGCGAATGCTGATATTTAAGATCTCATATAAATACTCGCTTTCCCGCCCAGTTTCGCCCGGGTGAAAAAGTAAAATTTCCTTAAACACGATCGTAGCGCCACCTATCAGGTCCAATTGTGATGTAAGCTATCCTATCTTTGAAGGTAGATCAAACTGCACACGGTGTGCAAATTTGATTGAAATCGGTCAAGTAGTTTAGGAGTCCATCGCGGACAATCAACGTGACACGTAATTTATGTATATTAATATATATACTAGCTGTCCCGCCCAGCTTAGCTCGGGTGAAAAATACGATTGTGGCGCCACCTATCGGGTCCAATTGTGAATCTAAACCATTCCCAGATCCCCTTGAACACACACAAAAAATTTCATCAAAATCGGTCCAGTCGTATGGGAGGAGTTCAGTGACATACACACTCACAGAAGAATTATATATATATATATATAAAGATATATATATATATAAAATAAGAAGATAATATATGAATGAAGAATTAAAACAGTGTATATAACATTTTAAATGGCAATACATCTATTCTGTGCCACCTTTTGGCACCAATAATGGCCGACACAACGTATTTTCGTTAAGGAACTAACAGTAGATCTCGTTCACTAACCGGAAACCTGCAACGTTCGCCAAATAAACAAAGCTACTGGGGTCGGCTAATTAACGTACATCTTGTGGTATCCGATTGCTGGTCATAATAAATACAACTCAATTGTTCAATATAATGGCGTTTTATTATTACATTTTGCTATTTTATTATGTAAAAGTTTCATATAGCTACGGGCTAAAACACTACAAAGTTTTTATATAATATATTTGTGTATTGCGAGTTGCGACACAAAGATCGCAAGTTCGAATCCCGACTGTCCAATGGGTTTTTCTGAACTTAAGTACAGTGATTAGTCACACCACGAGCTAGGTACCGGCTGGCTTTGGCACCACCACCTTACGGTGAAGGAAAACATCGAGAGGAAAACTACATACGTCTGAGAAACGATTCAAAGGCGTATGTATAGTCGTGCTTGAGCAACGGCGAACTCGCCATCTGTCACGTTGGCACATAAAATATATCTCTGACGGAAACTGGGTGTATGGGTATTACTTATACATCTCTGCCTACCCCTCCGGGGATCCTTGTAGAAAGGCGTGAGGATACGAGGAAAATTGTTGGTAACGTGCAAAATGAAACTCTTATTTATACGTTATACCAAACAAATGTATGAAAGAAATAGATCCGTTGACCCAGCTGGCAGAGATAGCATCAATATTTATCTCTAACGTACGTCTGTCACTATAAATATATATTTAATCTTATATCCTCACGCCTTCCCACAAGGGTCCCCGAAGGGCTAGGCAGAGGTGTGTAGGTAATACCCACACACCCACTTTCCGCCAGAGGTATATCAGGTGCCAACGTGACAGATGGCGAGTCCATCGCCGTTACTCAAGCACGACTATACATACGCCTTAGAATTTCTTCTCAGACGTATGCAGGTTTCCTCTCGATGTTTTCCTTCACCGTAAAGCTCGTGGTGTGACTAATCACTGTACTTAAGTTCAGAAAAAACTCATTGGTACAGTCGGGATTCGAACTTGCAACCTTTGCGTCGCAGGCAACTGCTCGAACCACTCGGCCACCACGGCTATCATATTTAATCTTTTCAGTATTATATCACAGCGGAAGCAGCTAGGTGTAACAACCAGCAGACTGAAAGGTCAATTGAAAACTTTTAAATTAAGATTTGTCATACTTGTTCCGAAAAAGTTCAAAGGGTTTTTTTAATTGGGTATAACGGCTGTTGGTGTTATTTGACAATTTTGTCAAGGTTCCGTCAGCGTATTTCACACTTATTGCGTCGTATTATACAATTACCTGTAATATTTTCCCTTCTAAGGTAGCCAATGAGCATGCAGTTAGCACGCAGTTCATAGAGATGGAAGATTACTTTAACTAAGCGGCGGCATTACCGTAAGAGCCTTAGAACCCTCTCTTTATACTACGTATCTTGACCGCTGTACCCGCTATATGGTCAAACGTATAATTTTTTACCACTAAGGTGGTAAAGGAATGTCGCAACTTTTTTTTTAACTCTCATACTGTAGTCATAAATATATCCTCACGCCTTCCCACAAGGGTCCCCGAATGGGTAGACAGAGGTGTATAGGTAATACCCACACACCCACTTTCCGCCGTAGGCATATTAGGTGCCAACGTGACAGATGGCGAGTCCATCGCCGTTACTCAAGCACGACTATACATACGCCTTTGAATTTCTTCTCAGACGTATGCAGGTTTCCTCTCGATGTTTTCCTTCACCGTTAAGCTCGTGGTGTGACTAATCACTGTACTCACACGACTCGGTGAGGATATTATTATTATTTTATTCAAATATGGAGTCATTGGTAATAAATAATCACAAAACAACAAATAAAAACATACATTAGAATAGGGAGCTCCATTTTTGACGTCAGTTAATAAAATAGGTTATTGTTACTACGAGCGTGTGAAGATGTTAATTGCTTGTGAAATAAAGGATCTTATGACGTATGTCTGCAAGTACTAAATTTGGAGTAGATCTGAGGTACACAACATCTTTTTCTGTTATCGTTCATGCCAACATTGTAATATTGTTTTCCGCAGCTTGTATCATTGGCATACAAATAATAGAAACCGGATAGCGTGAACGCTATAGTGAAACGGTTATGCCTAGAGGCGCTACTATTTTATGACACTCAAATGACATTATTTAGGCCAGAAGTTAAATGAACTAACCTCATAATGATTAAACTCTTCAAGTTTCATTAAAAATAAAGTAACACATACCTACATATATCTCCTTAGACCAGTCAAATAGTCCGGATAAAGAATTAAATAATTTACAGCGCCGACAAATTAACTGCACAAGTTTGGACGCATTTTCGTGACTCCTAATGTGGGCACTACGCCTATAGGTATCACACACCTCAGATGTATTGTGGTACACGTGCAGATCGTTTGAATCTAAATCGCGGTACATGGAGACAAGATGGTTTATACTTGCGGTTAAATGGTGTATATTAGGGTCAGGCTATTTATATGTCCTTGGGGTCTGATGCATACAATCTCGCCGAGTCTTTCTCAGGATCGGCAGAATCTTAAAACTGGGCTCTTCAAATTAATTTTAGACGCATTATTGAAAAAAAGGAAGATTCGTTTTTAAATCCTACCAATATTATGAATGATAAAGTTAGTGACAATGTTTGTTCTTCAACCACGCCACAACGGCAGAATGGAATTGGATGGAACTTGGTACAGATTTTTTTTCCATTTCACACAAATTGACATAGCCTCAATTTAAGCAAAGCTATAATATACTAACATAGATAGGTACGTAAATACATAGGACATCACAAGACCAAGGTTCAAATACTCGTGTTCATCACACAAGTATGTGTCCTTAGCGGGAATCGAACCCGCGACCTCAAGCTTCGCAGTCAGGAGATCTGACAACTAAACCAGACGGCCGTCAAAACACACATACATATCTGTAATTAGCTGTATTGACAAAGAAGATCCGTTTATCTTTTATTCTAGAAAGAAAATTACCTATTAAATCAAATTTTACTCGGGTAAATAGAGACTTCACGTACATATATAACATCCATGCAAATATCGTTGCCATGTTAGATAAAAAAATACTTCTCGTATGGGCATCGAAAATATAGTTGCCATATATGAAAAAAAATCCCTTAACTTGCACCACACACGAGAACCTTGAACAGTAAAGTCCTCTCAAGGGGCCTGGATTTGTGGTGTAAAAACTTTGTCCATTAAGACTCATGCGGTCATTGGTCGGTCTGTTAGCTCGTTTCTCCAACTCTAGTACGCACACGTGTTTTTGATAAGACTTTGTTCCGTAACTAAGCAAAGGGTCCAGACGGTGCCAGCGTCGGTCATTTAATTATAGAAAACGGCTATTATATAGAAAAACCTAGATGTGTCTAGCTGTCTGAATATATACTATGAATGAATATATATGACTTACTTACTTATCCTCACGCCTTCCCACAAGGGTCCGCGAAAGGGTAGGCAGACCCCCCTTTCCGCCAGCGATAGAGATAGATATTATAGGTAGGCCGTTACTCAAGCACGCTCATACATATGCCTTTGATTTGCTTCTAAGATGTATGCTTCCTCTCGATGTTTTCCTTCACCGTAAAGTAACAGCTTGACTATTTTATTTTAAACAAATTAAATTAAAAATAAAATACCCAATTCTCTTCAAAAAGAATCACAGAGTAAATAGACCCGAGATGAACTGTATACTTAAATGTATCAGACAAATACTGGAATAAAATTCACCTCAAAATTTGTCCTTTTAAAATGTAATCCGACCTAATTGAAAGAAGTGCGAATCCGCAGCAATCAGAACTTCAAACACGAAACACTTTACGACCAATAAAATATTTGGGTCGTTTTTAATTTTGTATTTATCCAGCATTCATCCCGCTCATAATTTCCATTCCAAATTAAACATTTGTTAAGGAAAACCTCATTAGTCTGTGCGTATCTCTAATACTCTCGTGCGCCCAGTTTTGTTATCATTTTAATCCCTTAAGTTCAAGGACTGAATTCGACCTTTTTAATGAAAGGGAGGAATGATTGTCTCACTCAGTGTGGTAATTTTTTGTGTACAATTGTATTTGTACCAAGTGTTTATTTGTATTTTAAATATACATACATATACATCAACACGCCTCACGTAAAGTCCTTTTAGTCCTCGATTTATTTGCTCTACGTAGGTTTGAATGTAATTTCAAAATTAACTGACTCACGTTCGTCAAAACGTGTTTAACTCAGCGCTAATTAATAAAGTTTTTTAAACAATTAAATGTATTTCTTGTTTCTTACTTTTATTGCAAAATGGTATGGGCGCCGATGGATTTTACGGGTACGTCGAATTAAGTAAGAATTTCATTCTCGGACTGTAACCGTCCATAACAGTTGGGTAGTGTCTCCCGACAATAAAAGAAAAGGTGGTTGCGTCAAACTGCTGAAAACTCTCATTAGAACTGTATATATTAGTGAATGAATGCGGACGAAGCGAAAGAAGTATGCAAGTCGAGAGTAAAATGGCACCCTATTCTCCCTGCCTGTTCCGTTAGGGACTCGGCGTGATGATATGTATGTATGTATATTAGTGGAACTTTAGCACTTCTCTCACCGTTAATATTAAGAGTTCTTACTTGAGAACATAATATTAATATTGAGAAGCACGTAAATCATTAGTTCATGATGTCATAATGACGTCAATATGTAGGTGTAGCCAATTACAAATGAGTATAATAAATGTAGGGGCAATTTCTCTGACGAAGCCAATGAACGCCTGATCATTTTATGATAGCAATCTCGCTACACTTACAGTATCCTACTATTATTACACATGCGAAAATTTGTGAGTATGTTTTTTTTTTTTTTTTTATACAACAAGAGTGGCAAACAAGCATACGGCCCACCTGATGGGAAACGGTTACCGTAGCCTAATTACGCTCACGATACTAAAGTATCACTTGCGCGTTGCTACTCTGTGTTCGGAGAGTTATAGTGTGTTGGCAGCATGCATCAATCACGCCAGAACGGCTGACAGGATTTGAATGAAATTTGGCACAGATCTAGATTATTAGACAGATATAGACAAATGAAATAATCTTAGTGAAGGAGGTGAGTCCATACTATATTTGTCTTAAAAACTAAAGACGAGAGATCTGATTAAAGTGTTCTTAAAAGTGAGAATAAGAGTCTCTTATTGTTTAAAGGTTTATATTGTATTTGCGTGGGTCTCTGGATGACAATTGGGCCCGAGGTGGCGCTGCGATCGTAATCCAGATTTTATTATTCAACTAAACGAAATTGATTCAAAAATATAAGTATATTGGTTTTATTTTGCTTATATAATATTTTGTTTTTTATATTGCTTAAATAATAACATTGGTATTTATATTTATATTTATATCTACTTTTCGCTGGAGATATACATATTTTCGGTACCAATGAGACAGATGGCAAGTCTATCGCCGTTTCTCAAGATAGTATATACATACGTCTTTGGATTTACTCTCAATATTTTCCTTTTCCGTAACGATCGTGGTGCGACTGTACCTTAAGAAAACTCATTGGCTAAGTCGAGATTCGAAGTGGCAATGGCAACCACTCGGCCTTTACAGCTTTATGACCTACACACAGAGTATGTTTACGGATATTACGAAATGTAAAAAAAAACTCCTCGAGCTAACCCCGAAAGCCTCCCCAGGGAAATAGTTGTGGGACAGCGGCTGGTAATGAAGCCATTTTCATCTTGGAGAAAATAATTATTCCATGAAACCATTATGAAGGCTTCTAGTTAAAATTACCAACAAGCTGCAAGCATCTAACGTCAGAATATTTGTTTTTATATTAAACCAGTACGGAACTTCATTATAATGTTTAATTAACAAAGCAAACAAGAGGTTGTGTCCACCGGTCGCGAACTTTCAAAGCCCGATCTGTTGCGCTGTTTTTCTGTACCAAGATTTCAATCACAGTTAGAATACCTAACAGTAGTGAGAAAAAGTTCCAAGTTGTATAATATTCATGTCTGAGATCATGAGAAGACATGCTGACACTATGCTGAAATATACATACATACATATCATCTCATCATACATGCTCGTCGTAATATAATATATCCTCACGCCTTCCCACAAGGTTCTCCGAAGGGGTAGGCAGTGGTGCTTAGGTAGTACCCAAACACCCACTTTCCGCCAGAGATATAATTTTAGGTGCCGACATGACAGTCGGCGAGCGATGCACTCGTTATCTGTCACACCTCTGCCTACCCTTTCAGGGACCCTAGTGAGAGGCGTGAAGATATACTATTATTAATACGAGCACCCGCCGTAATAACAAAAACAAAACACAATAAAATATATAATATAAAATAAATTGGGACTACCGTTTGTATAACGGGGAGTGTTCTGCAGAATTGTTCGACATGATACCCACTTCCACCTTCTACCACCGCACCTCTCGCCATCGACGGGGAATTCATCCCCATACCTTGGAACCACAAAGGTCTCGCACTGTGCGCTTCCAAAGGAGTTTTCTTCCGCGAACGCTCAGGCTGTGGGAGTACAGCATGGAGTTCTTCAAGAAGGGTGTGAAAGGATTCCTGCAGGGTCGGCAACGCGTGAGTGATACCCCTGGCGTTGCAAGCGTCCATAGGCGGCGGTAACCGCTTACCATCAGGCGGACCGCATGCTTGTTTGCCACCCGAGTGGTATAAAAAAAAAATAACACAATAAAATATACCTACATTTATATCTAAGTAAAAAAACCGTAGCATGGGCGCAGCAAATGCTCTGACAAAACATATTTTCAAACAAATCTACAAGTAGCTACTCAGTAGCTGGACAGGCCGCTTACAATATAACTATATATTATTCGGATAACTACAACCCCGGAATACCCAGTTTATGGCATATTAATTCATCACTACTCCTTTGTTCTGCCGTTCCAATTTCCCGTCAGTGACGTCACAGGGTGGTTAAATAAGGCCTATTTTATTACAAGACAATAATAGAGCCTCAGATAGCATAGGAGGGGCTCGATTATCAATATATACTGAATAACGTAGTTAGATCGTAGCTTGTTCAAAGATTTTCTCTTCGGCTTTCTTGCACGATAAGCCTTATATTATGATTGTGTTATAAATAACAAAGGTCAATTCTATGGAACCTATAAAGATACATTGTTAATGCCTCACTCTTAAAACGGACTTTATACAAAATAGTTTTCCGTAAATACTCCCGTGCCTAGCTACCGCATTGCAAAATCAAGGTTGCAGGTTCGAATCCAGGCTCACTCACACGCGAAAAGAGGGTATGATACTCTTGCCTGGTTTTGGAAGCCATTATGGGAAAACGTATATCTATTTCAATCGATAAAATGATCATAAAACTAATTGTATTGTAATTTTTGTTTTATTTCCTTAATTTCAGTGTACCCTATTATTAAAAACAAAAAAATACTATAAGTTGACAAATTTTAAATTAGTATAATATAAAAATCTGCTGCTTCGGACTTTTTTTCCAGTTACGTTTTTATTTATTAATCTTATCCAAATTGTTTTGGAAAAAAGCCCATAAAACCATGTTTTGGAGTGAGCTCGTGATGTGACTAATCGCTGAACACGTTGAGAAAAGACCATTGGTACAGTCAGGGTAGTCGGACAACTATTAACATGATCCTATTACTGGTTTGCAAATGTATTTCCGGTCGTTCATATCCGTTATTACACCAACTTAGATAACTTGAGCTGTGGGCATTCCACAACACGCGTTTCCGCAAAAATAAGAGTAAGCTACTTTCAGAAACATAAGGCGCAACACACTCCATCACTATCCGTAATCTTACTAAAATAATAGGTGCAAAAATTTGTGAGTGTGTTGTGATGTCTTTTCCTCTCTCCCGGAGAAACTACTGAACGTAATTAGATGAAATTTTGCACAGACATTGATAATAAGTCGGATTAACATATAGGATATGTTATATTCCAGAAAAACATTTAATAAAATCTTTCGCGGTGTGCATAGCAAATACTTTTTTTGCTATTTGGTTGTTTGCTATCACCTGTTCTAGACTTGACATTTGCAACGGTGGAACTTTCTCATGTTAAATACATGCCCGATCACCTGCCAGTCGATAAAAGTAACACCTGTTAGTGGATTACAAATCGACCTTTACCAAAAGCCGTTTTTAATTGTAGATTCGAACAACTTACTTTAGTCACAACTTTCTTGATGATTATCTATCTAGATTCGACCTCATGCCGAAGGTTTTAACCTTAACCGGCTAATAATAATAACGCACGTTCAAACGAATTTTTGTAAGCTTTATATTTGATTATCCCTGCAGATGTCGTAAGGAACTTGGCGTGATGATATTTATGTTTTAAATATATAAAGATTTCTGCAAGGTCGGCAACGCGCGACTGATGCCCCTGGTATTGCAAGCGTCTAGGCGGCGGTAACCGCTTACCATCAGGTGGGTCGCATGCTTATTTGCCACCCATGTGGTATAAAAAAATATATATACGGACCTGCTCAAATGTTACAGAGCACAACTCACAAAATAAGGTAAAAAAAAACAACTTTGAATGTATACCTTTTCACATGTATATACATGAAACGTACCTTAATCACATTAAATTTGCATCCTGGTACATCGTGCCATATTTCCGCATGAGGAAACATCAAAATTCAATGTTTCCTGAGGCATACACGTCAATACTGCATACTCACAGCCAGCCATTAAGGCACTTAGTTAAGGCTCCATAGCATGCCCAGTATGGTGCCACTTTGAACGCACGTACAACAGTATAAACAGACCTTTCGATATATACATATACTAGCAACCTGCCCTGGCTACATACATCGCACGGATACATAATTTTATTTGTTACTAGCTGTCCCTCAAGCTGTGCTCAAGGACGGGAATGTTAAGAGTATTCGAAACCGACGAGCATGTATGAAGAGACTGATGCATGTGGACGAAGCGAAAGAGGTATGTAAGTCTAGAGAGAACTGTCTCTCTATACTCTCTACCTACCCCGTTAGGGACTCGGCGTGATGATATGTATATGTTTGTATTAAAAGACTGATGTAATACGAATGTAGATGAAGCAAAATGTCTGTAAGTCTAGAGAGAACGAATGATCTTTACCTTTCCCCGTGGTCGGGGACTTGACAATTCAAAGACGTAATCAGGCTACTTCTCGATTCTTCCTTCACCATGAACCTCGTGGTTGGATCAACTGTACGCGAGCTTAGAAAAACTTATTGGTACCGCAGATCCCGTTAGGGACCTGGCGTGGTGAAATGTATATATGTAGTAGCTGTCCCGCCCAGGTTTGCTTGGATTAAAGAATAAAAGCTTCTGAAATACGATCGCAGCGGCACCTATGGGGTCTAATTTCAAATCTAAACCATTCTTCACTCTTCATTCACATGAAGACACAGAGAAAATTTCATTAAAATCGGGCCAGCGGTTTACGAATCTCTAAAGAACATACAGACACACATTTTTATATATTTACTAGTTGTCCCGCCCAGCTTCGCTCGGGTGGAAAAAAAAAGATGGTGGCGCCACCTATCGGGTCCAATTGTGAATCTAAACCATTCCCAGATCCCCTTGAACACACACAAAAAATTTCATCAAAATCGGTCCAGTCGTTTGAGAGGAGTTCAGTGACATACACACTCACAGAAGAATTATATATATAAAGATATACACTACTCAACGGGATTAGGCAGCGTCGATTAAAGCTCTCCGACTTTTGAGTTTTTCCGACATTTTCAACAATTACAGTAATATTTTAAGCTGAACTACGCTTACTAAAGCTTAACGAGTTATGCACCTTGAGTTATAAACCTTTCTCTTGTATCAATATTGTCTGTTCGTTCAATCCTTATAAAAATATGTTCAGAACTTTATTACGAACAGACAGGCGCGGCTTAGGACTCTTTTTTATAATATGTTTATTCTAGAACAAAATAATATAGAAGGTGTCTCAGAAAATAGAACAGTTGTTTTCTAGAAGTTTTCGGGATGTTTTTTATATGTTTTCAAGACTATGTAATTGTTTTGAGAACATATTGTGATTGCCTGAAAATAAATTCAAACACTTTGGTATAGTTAGTCGTGCTTGAGAAACGGCTACGGACTATATATATATATATATATATGAGCCCACCCGATGGATAACATTTACCGTAGCCATTTACGCTTACAATACCGAAGTATCACTTGCGCGTTGCCACTCGGTGTTTGGAGAGTTATACTGCGTTGGCAGCATAATGGAACGAATCCCTCTGCTGTTTTTAGCTACGGACTTCCTGCCCCAGTGGGACAGCTCCAAATTCGAACAGGAAACCTGCTATTAAAACTAGATAAAAATCCCTTCCAGAAGAGATTGTTACAAAACCTCTGGTCCACCCCTCGCTACTGACGATCCTTGTGGGAAGGCTTGAATATGTGTATAAAGGTAAATTAATTTGCCCTTGATAAATGTATCCTTAATATAAGGTGCGAAGATATAAAGTCGAGCAAACAGTAATTAACAATCATTTAAATTAATTCATATTCAGTCCAACCCACTTCAAGCAAGCGAGGTCAACGCTCAGCCCTCACACAAATAGTCCAATTATCTTATTAATTTGAAATCTAATTAACACTATTGAAAAATACCTCGGGACTTACAGACAATACATTTAGACATTAATAGACAAATAGAATATACTTCTTATATAAAGAACATTATAAGTAGGTTATAACATTATTCTCGGAATAATAGATTCAGTAAATAAGTACGTATTAACAGAGAAGCCAGCTGTAACGATTTAGGTAAAATTGGTTTATAAGTAAAACGGATTCATAGACAATAATTAAAAAACATCCAACCTCTAAAACTAATGCAATCAGGTGACTTGAATTTGGAACAAACAAATACAAACATCATGCCGGGTAGGCAGAGAGAATAGAGCGCACCATTCCTTGGTTGCATATGAACTTTCAATAGTTTCGATAATTAACTTTGTACCTTAACAATACCAAACTTTTTTAAGCATTTATTCTTCAAACATTCTTCCATTTTCTCATATTCCAAATTCGAAAATGACTCACCGTCCGTATACACCTAGTCGTAAACACATACACGTCACTCGCGGTCGATAACGAGGGATGTTCGGCGTGCGCTCGACTCAACGTCGTGGCGAGAACTGTAGGGGATTGCAGGCTATCGTAGGGGCGGGCGACTGTAGGGAGGTTGTTGTGGGCAGTTTTCCACGTGTAGATGTAATGTTAGTGAAGACACTTCGGACTTAAATGACGACGCTCCACTACGAACAAGAACAAACATTTGCCATTCTAACTAGTATTTTTCTTTTAACACTGTTGCTAGATTTACTTATTTAGATTCGGACAAATTTACCTTAACATCACAAGTTTTAAAGCGGAGAAAAGTCCTCAACTTTTTAAATGCATATTTATTTATTAAAATTAGACAGTTTACAATGAATTGCATTGAAACAACAGTATACCTTGTAAGGCGCAGCAATAAAATTATCCTTGCAGGGCACTACTAAATAATTTATTATAATAATCGAAACTAGCGATCAAGTACGAAGAGGCTGATTGATAAATGTGGATGAAGTGAAAGAAGTATGTATGTATGTAATCACGCCGAGTCCCTAACGGGGTAGGCAGAGAGTATAGCCAGTTCTCTCTCAAAGTAGAAGTAAAAGAAGTATAATAATAATATCCTCACGCCTTCCCACAAGGGTTATCGAAGTTGAGGCAGTGGTGTAGAGCCAATACCTACCCACAAACCAACTTTCCTCCAAAGCTGGTGGGAAAGTGGGTCATCGCCGTTACTCAAGCACGACTATTGAATTTAGAGCCATTGAATTTTTTCACAAACCTATGCAGGTTCCCTCTCGGTGTTTTCCTACACCGTAAAGCTCATGGTGTGACTAATTACTGTACTTAAGGTAAGAAAAACTCATTGGTACATATTTTTGTGTTGCAGACAACTATTCGTACCAATCTACCACGACGGCTCACTAAAGTATGTTATTCTATAAAGAACTTGGCGCTCTACTCCCTCAGCCTCCCCCGAGATTGGTATCTCAGGAAATGTTAAATCTTGACGCATTCTCACATGGGTTGACAGGTCAATTAACATTAACATTTACAAGTGCTTCTCTGCTATGGTGAGTGAATTGCCGTCTGACTAAACCAACGTATATACATTTCCTTTTCAGATATAAGCAGGTTTCCACACAATATTTTCTTTTGCCGCAATGGCGTGGCCACACAAATCACTGTACTTAACTTCAGAATAGGTTGTTTGTAATGTATAGGTTACCTGGATTTGAACATACAATCTTGATAAGACAACTTACTTACTCCCTTACTAGATAAGGCCACCACGATTCTAATGTACGCTGAACATCAAAAATAATGTGGTTGTCCTTAACTTTATTTAGATTTTTCACACATGGAATAATAATGCGATAATATGAACCCCTTACATACAAAAATGTATTATTATGAGACAGTTTTTTACATATTCTCCTACTTGAATATTCATTAATATTTTTTATTTAAGTATTTCTTTATAAGGCTCTTAACACAAGCTATGGACACGAAGTCTGAAAATAAATGAATTTATTTATTATTATTATTAATACCTTTGACTTTCAAGCTGCGCAAAACAGTGCAGTCACCCCACTAACCATACTAAATATGAGCGTATTAAACCTTAAAAATACCCCGAAAACGTGTTTCCCGCCGCGCCATATAGAACCTCACGAAGCTATCTAACGTTAGTATCACTCAATTCGCTGATTACTTAAGACTAAAGCTTGGCCATGACGTGACGCTATTGACTCACGCGAATTGGCAATAAAAATTGATGAATGGGTACAATTACACCGCTTGAGGTTTATGGGATCCTGGTACAAGTGTGAATTATACCTATATGGTTTCTGTGGAAAGCACCATTGAAAAACTTTGTAAATCACTTTACAAATATCACCCAAGGTTGAGGTGTCAGTGGTTTAAATTGCCTACGAAGACAAAATTACAGGTTTTATTACTGTTCTGCACCAAAGTTTTCTACGCAGTGCTCCACAAAGGTATAGGAAAACACCATGGGTTAACTTAAACCGCATTTTAAAAACACCGTAAGGAAACCGGAAAGGACGCTTGGTTTACTCGTGCCTGACGTTACGGCGATACCAATCGTCCCCGCGGAACTAGTTGGCCGCGCCTTGGTAGGGGCAGGGGTGAGCTACTTGCACAGTGATCACAACGCACATAATTTTCTGAATTTGAGTCAGTTTTTAACCGACTTAAAAAAGGAGGAGGTTCTCAATTCGACTGTATTTTAATATTCAATGCTATTAACATCGGCTTTCTGTTTTTGAAAAATCGTATGCGTTTTCTTTGAATATAACATTGCTAACTTGTCAATAAATCAGCGGACTTATCTTACGATTGTATTTCATGTGGCGCGGCAAACAAGGACTAGATTACATAACTGCGGCAAGACATTTGTAAGTGCTGTATAAAGTATATGATTAAGTTTATTGATATAAGGGTGTTTCTTCCAAGGTAACCGATTATTTTGAGCCATTTCGTGATCTTATTAGGTATCATTAGAGTTTGCTTTGCATTTGCTGGTATTAATGGCAACCGCTTACTATAAAATCGTACTACTTACTGCATCGGGCTTATCACCAACCTCTAATGCTTTAGTCAGTATGGCCCATGCAGTCTCCTCGATACGATGCCCTTCAAGCATCATTGAGCTAATATCGTTTCAAGTAAGCATCGCTATATCAATAGATAAACAGCCTCTAGCCGAGTCAAGGAATCTAGAATAAGACCGTTCGCAGAGAGCTATAAGGCAGAAAACCTAGATTACCTCAGTAAAGTTGAGATGACAACGAGAGATATTCAGCCGTTGTTAGGTAAATAATTTGGTAAGTGATAAGGAACTTTTACTCAATAAATTTTGGGTAGTGTTACATTTATGTCAATAAAGATAAAGAAAGGCATGTAACGTTGGTTTAGACATAGAATGGATGAGTGAAGAAAGTTTGACGAAAGAGATATACAAAGCGAAAGTATGTGCAAGAAAAGGCAAAAGAAGACAACATTCCAACTACCTGGATCAAATCGATCGGACACTCAGGGACGGGAACACCAAGAACTCGAAACCGGCGAGCGTGTATGAAGAGACTGATGAATGTGGACGAAACGAAAGAGGTATGTAAGTCTAGAGAGAACTGGCGCATTACTCTCTCTGCCTACCCCGTTAGGGACTAGGCGTGATGATATGTCAAGGTAATACAATACATTTAGCATCTCACTAGTTTCCACCAATTTACACGTTGAAGCAAATTGCTAGCGATTTTGAATAATGTCAGCGAGGGGAGTAGATACTTTTTAAACTCTTTTCAGGTCAAATTACGTTGCAATGCAACACGGCTTTGCGTATAACAACATAGGGAGTCGATGTAATTGTGTGTCCACAACTTTACGCCACAGGCAAAAATTCAATATTGAACTTGGTACACGTAGGAATGGAATGCTTATTTTTCTCTCTATACAAATATTTTTATTACAGTGGAATCTGTTTAAAATGTGAACACTTATATATAAAGTTGCCGACGATACATTTCAGAACTTATCATCACGCCGAGTCCCTCACGGAGTAGGCAGAGAGAGTAGAGCGCCAGTTCTCCCTAGACTTACGGGCCGCTTTCGCTAGGCGCTTTACTTTCTAGTACTCTTGACGGTTTTATAAAAAAAATACAGAAATTAAACTTCGTTTTCAAAGCGTAGAACTTTTTTCCTGTAATTGGCATCTACACTTTTATGACAATTATGAGGATAATAATGAAATATTTGAATCGGAAAAGTCTTCAAATTACCGAATAAAAAAGAACTTCCGCAGAATTTTACGACAAAGTAACAATGAAAGCAAATTTAATGGGCACATTTTAAATCATAATTTTTTTCAAGAAAAATAATATTTATTCATAGCATGGACAATAGGCCGTTGGTTGCATAGATTTTGAAAAGTATCACGGTAAAATAATCGATAAAAAATACTTTTGAATACACAAAACACTAGTTGAATAAGTTCTTTTCTTTTTTAGGCTTATTTTTTCCTTATTTCATATAGACTCAAAACACATACATAATTATTATATCGAACTTCTTCCAATTGACTGAAAAATATATACAAAATATGACGTTTTGTGGAGTATCTGTAGTAGCAATATAAGGGACAAACGAATTCTTCCCTTTACCAAAGGTTAAAGTAGAGGCTTCGATTTTCTGTGACCTGGAAGGTACTATCCCAGTCAAGCAAATCTAATTTCGATCGGGACATTCCGTTGCGTACTTTCTCATTCGGGGCTACTAACGGATCACGTGGTATTGAGCGAAGTCAACGGCAAGTCACATCAATTATCATCATTTGAAGAGTTAAAAAGAATTCCTTCTTTAGAGGAAATGTACTATGCTATCCTTGATGTCGCAGGTATCCATATGCAGCGGTTACCGATTATCAGGTGTACTGCCTTTGTCTAGCCAGATAGGCAAAGAACTTTAAGACCAAGAGCTTTAGACTTTACTGATCGTCCCGTAACATAATGAAAAGGTCAATAAACTACTCCTAAATGCCCTATTATTGTCCTTATTACGTAGTTTCAAGTTTAAAAATGAATGCCAATAAAAGAGTAGGTATGCGAATTCTTTCCAACATTCTTGAAGTTCGAGATTTCAAAGAAAAAAAGAAACAAATTTGTTGGAAACTTGATAAGTGCTCGTGAAGAATTTTGTGAATTAAATTTTACATTGACTCTTTAAATGTATTTTGAATTTCAGCTCATTGAATATTTCTTGAGTCGCTATAATAAGCGATTTAAAATTCGCCAGAATGGATTTTTTTGCATGAACTACGCTGGGATAAAAATGAAAGTTATTTAACGGAACGAAAATTATTGAGAAAGGAAATTACTACTAGAGTATCCAGCACATTGGGGCTGTCCAGCGCCTCACACTCTTCAGAATATTGAAAGAGGAGGATTACTGGGATACCCATTGAAGGAGCATCGACGAGTGAAAGTATCCTATAACCCAACCAAATTAGAATGGATTATTGCTGGTGGCTTATGTCCAATTACTACGACCCTCGTCATCTTGGTCCATTTTGTGCTCTCACACAAACTGTATTAAAAACGGATTTCCAAATAACTTTGAAAACATGCCGACATCAAAGTGTTCACATTACAAATGCAACCCCGATTTGAAACTCGCTAATCCTTATCAATCTGATTTACAAGCGACCTCCATAATTTACATTGATTAATTCTGCCTTTACTCTTGGCCATTACACGGACCTAAATAAAAGCACTAACCTTACTCGTATTCGTTTCATATTTATTTGTACGCATATACACTGGTCAAGAACATTTTTGAAAAAATACAACCACGACGGTTTAGTTGTAAAAATGGTCACCCCATTAAACATTTGATCACTGGTAGATCACTTCACACACAACAAATATGTAACAAATCCAGTTTATCAGTTAAATACATGCGTAAAGGCAATATAACCAAGAAAAAAACAAAAGTTTTTTTTTGTTTCGTTCGTTTACGTTTTCCGACGAGAAACACAAATGACGCTAGGCGGTAAATTATTTACAACATCAATTTCTAATATAGCTCCGAAATGTAAAATGAAGGAAGGAACAACAAATAATTTGAAGGTACAATTGAGACATAAATGGAATGCCGCAACGCATTTATAGTCGGTAATTTCGTTATTGGTCTTGTTAATGGAGAATTTGCACGAACCACAATATTTTTACGACAGACATTTTGTGGTACCTGCAATTATGTAAAGCAAAATATCCTTTGCGTCTTCCCACAAGGGTCTCGAAGGTGTAGCTATATCATCAAGAAGAGTTCCATAATACATAAGAACCTTCTTTCATTACAGATATAAGTATTTAGGTGCAAAGGTGACAGACAGATAGCAAACTTTTGCAGTTTGTCAAGTCCGACTGGAACGCGTGAAATAAACATATAACCGTGGATTTGCTTGCTTATCTAACCGAGTTTTTTACCAACAGAATTATGACCCTACTACAGAAGGAAGTATTGCAACGAATTATGTAGGTGCTGGGTGAAGAAAAGTAACCGTATAGCAACATATCTTACGACCAACATCGGTCCAATGGCGATTCTTTAAGTGGTAATTTGATTTATTCTGTATTAGTTGATAGAGATCTGTTTTAGTACTCTTATTTGTAGGCACGTATATTATAAAATATCCTCCCCACAAGGGTTCCCGAAGGGGTAGGCAGAGGTGTACCCACACGCCCACTTTCCGCCAGATATATATTTTAGGTGCCAACATGACAGATAGCGAGCCTACGTGACGTATTTTATACATAGTAGATCTCGAGCATTGATCCATGCAAGCATGTGATGCCAAGATTAAGTCAAAGATGCTTTGTGAATGTCAGGTTAAAGATCGAGTGAAGGTATACGGCATTGCTACATAGTTCATTAAGAATCTTGCCCCAAATTTATCAAAACCAACCTTACTTATCTTGAGATGACAACATCAGCCGTACCTGAAAACAGAAAATTTTGTTGAGCAAGAGGACACATTGATAAAAATGTTTGAATAAAATATGTGCGTATCACTTTCGATACGAAAACTAATGATCAGCTACAGAATATATACTCACGCCAAAAACTATAAAATCTGCGTCTCCATATAAGTCGCGCCTGCAGCTCTAGAGCACGGAACAAAAATCCCATTGTAGTTGAAAAATGCGTTAGAAAGTTTAATCTGGATCCATTCGGCCGTTTAAAAGCCATATTCTGGACTATCAGAAGCCTATGCGAGCCGTACGTTTAAACCACTGGCAACATCATAAACAGACATCTATTCTCAAAAATTGTACAAAGATAACTTAAAATACCTACAGCCCATTTCCTAGGTTCAAAAACTAAACTTCAGTACTTACAAATAAAATTAACCGCAGCGCAGTTCTGAACAGAGCGACGGAACCACCCAATTGGCGTACTCGAAACTTTGCTTTTATTTTCGCTTCATAATCTCAATTAGAAAGTTCTCGGTTTCGTTAATCTTAGATACTGAAATTAATTCGGGCCTCTAAGTTTCTATGTAGCAACTTGGCTGAGCTTCCCTTCGTAAAGTTGCTGTTTAGCAAATTTGTACAGACTTGGTAGGTACTATTGTGGGCTTTTGCTGAATATGCGTTTTGAGTTTAAAGGCCTATCTTATGGTGATCGCTTGATGGATATTGGTAAGAAAAATTCAAGAGAAGGTACACGTGGAAATTCGGTGTTAAATTTAACCAGAAATTACGAAAAGAAAGAGATAGAGAGAGGGGGAGTATCCACATCTTTGCCAAGCAGTTCGGGGACCTTTGTAAATATCTGCCTCACAAAGTCGCCATAATCCAGTGTCTCAAAACGTGATCGTAAAATCATAACCCTGTCTTAGGCGTGACAGAGCAATAATATAGGGACCTCGTAACCTTCTTTAAGCCCGCATGATAAGAAGCCGGCCTGAAATGGTTTTTGGGCGAATGCAATAGACTTTTATTGAAATAATAGCGGCTTATCAGTGGATATCTCAGATCTCCACTGACCCTTTTCCGGATGGAATTTAATGAGTTGAGGATCTCGTATCTTACATAGGTAAGTTTTTAGGGAACACGAGTTAGTAATATTGATACATTTAGTTTGTACTTTATGTACATCGATTTACATATACTTTAATACATTTTTATTTTGATAAGATAATAACACCAAACATATATCTGTTTGAAATTCTTAAGATTGACAGATGAGATGCTGAAACAAGAATAAACTGATATTGCCGCCCAACGTGGGACAGATTATGTTTTCCCATCATCAAATGACAATTTTAGGCACTTTTTTATTTCAAATAAAATCAAGCACACGAGTTATGGTACAGTGTAACCAGGTCATGGCAAGGGGTAACCAGGCTATGTAACTTACTATAATTCAAACAGCACTTAGCGTAACACATCAAAGTGCATACGTACTTACTATAATTTTATGAACGCTTACCACAACTTGATAAGTGCTTAATCTAGTATAGAACCGGTAAGGAATCTACAAACGCGTATATATCATGAAAGCTGATTACAATATCTTGGTACTAATACTTTTTTTTTTTTATTCAACAAGAGTGGCAAACAAGCATACGGCCCACCTGATGTGAAACGGTTACCATAGCCTATTTACGCTCACGATACCGAAGTATCACTTGCGCTTGCCACTCTGTGTTCGGAGAGTTATAGTGTGTTGGCAGTATAATGGATTTAATCCCTCTGCTTCCAACACAATGTAACAATCCTCCCCTCTCCCCAAGGAGCTCATTACTGGAAACCTTATTCACCGCGTAGGAACACAACATAAAACATTTTGTTATTTGGCTAAGGACTTCGTACTAATACTGTACAGATCTAGTCCACTGGGCTCTGGTGGTCACTTTATATGGGATTAAAAAGACACGTTAAGTCGAATTTCTACTTCCCCTTTTTATGTATAAAAAGCTCAGATCTGAGATTAGTAAGGGGTTTACAATAAAATGAGTGCAAACTGTACCATTACAGATGGGATACCACGATACGACCCTGGTTTCAATGAATGATTAATAGGAGTCCCTGACAGGGTTTGTGAGATTTAACACGATACGTGCTGAATTTAGAATATTAGGGTAAAAATATATGGAGAAATAAAAACTTGGGTACGTCACATAAATATATATGTACGTGTGGCGTATATGTGACGTACTAAATCTGTTTACTATATCTTGTATATAGTTTTATTTACATTTTGTAATCCTGGGTATGTCAGAGGAAGTATGAAAATAGCTTGAATGCAGTCGAGATGCGATCTCTTCGAAAAATGTGCGGCGTAACGATATTAGATCGAATCCGCAATGAAGAGATTCGCAAATCACCTGGCGTGAATGAGGGCGTGATTGTAAAGATGAAGAAAGGCATGTTACGTTGGTTTGGACACATAGAAAGGATGAGTGAAGAAAGATTGACGAAACAGAGATACAAAGCAAAAGTGTGTGCAAGAAGAGGCAGAGGAAGGCCACGTTCCAACTACCTGGATCAAATAGATCGGACTCTCAAGGACGGGAACGTTAAGAGTACTCGAAACCGACGAGCATGTATGAAGAGACTGATGAATGTGGACGAAGCGAAAGAGGTATGTAAGTCTAGAGAGAACTGGCGCTCTATACTCTCTGCCTACCCCGTTAGGGACTTGGCGTGATGATATGTATGTATGTGTACATTTTGTAGGCACACCCTCATTTCGCCTGCGCTTGCTTAGGTGCCAACGTGACAGATGAGACGAGTACACAGCCGTTTCTTAATACATACTTCATTGAATTTCTTCTCGAATGTATGTATGCAGGTTTGCTAAATTTTTTTCCTTCGCCGTAAAGCTCGTGGAATAGTCGTCTTTAGAAAACTCATAAGCATAGTTGGAGCTTCGAACTTCAATATTTGAGTAGCAAGCGACAACTTGAACCACTCTGCCGCCGCATAAATATCTCTATACTGTATTGTAAGTAGAACCGCCAGAGTGACAGACTGGCATGCATCTAATTGCAGACAGAAAATAGATCCGACGTATTTAATAATCAGCTGTGGTAGGAGTAGTACTACGCATTTCCTGATTCTATTTACAAACCACATCGCTACTGTAACTTTCATTTATCTCGCCCGTTGAAAGATTTAAGGCTATTAATATAACGCAAATTAAACGATTCCTTTCGACCTAATAAATTCGAGAGCCGTCTGGTAAAGCAATCAGATCAACTGCCAGGGAACTTGAGGTCGCGGGTTCGATGAACATTGCTTGTAGGCACTAGTCTTGTAAGAGATGAGAAGAGATACAAGATGTTCTATGTAATTACATATGTACATATCAATCAATTCTAAATGTGTGTTGAAGTCTAGTTTCCATAATACCTACTTATACGCTTGCTTAGTTTAAGACTAGGTCACTTCACGTGAAATGATATTATGTGATAATGATATATATTTATTGATATCATTATTTATAAATTTTTTATATGAATATCAACTAGATACTAAAATCAAATCTAGCACAGAAAAAGTAAGAAATCAACGAGCATGTATTAAGAGACTGATGAATTTGGATGAAGAGATAGACACGTATAGAAAGAACAGGCGCTCTACACTCTCTGTGCAGACTCCGTGAGAGACTCGGTGTAGGTATGTAAGTAATATATACTATGCAAAAATTAAAAGAAGCCTTGCGTAAAAAGCGTGTACTTATTTTCTTGTGAACAAAATGTATCCCACATTGTCAAGGAGAGCATCTCATTATTCAGTCCCTTTTAAAACCCACCCGCTCGATATTGAACACTCAAGTGAATTCTTCCAATTTTCCGCTGGCTTCACGAGACTGTATTTTCAACTATAATAAATATGAAACCAATATTGATATATAATACAATGTTCATCCCTGTATAGCTTAGTAATATGTAATCGTATGTGATAGTGTTGCGAGGTCAAATATCATCACCAATGCGAGGTTATAATAAGTTGAGTATTCATTCTACACCCTGAGCTATTCGCAGAAGGAACGCTTTGAAACCGCTCAGGACGGAGCCTGATTGGTTCCAATCTGTGGAGACGACTGGCGATAGTACATACATACATACATACATACATACATATCATCACGCCATGTCCCTAACGGGGTAGGCAGAGAGTATAGAGCGCCAGTTCTCTCTAGACTTACATACCTCTTTCGCTTAGTCCACATTCATCAGTCTCTTCATACATGCTCGTCGGTTTCGAGTACTCTTAACGTTCCCGTCCTTGAGAGTCCGATCTATTTGATCCAGGTAGTTGGAACGTGGCCTTCCTCTGCCTCTTCTTGCACACACTTTTGCTTTGTATATCTGTTTCGTCAATCTTTTCGTCAATCTTTCTTTCTTTCGATAGTACATTACATAACATAAAATGAGAGACTTTGTAATATGGAATATACAATTGTTTTCTTGCACGAACACTTAGGCTTTGGGATGAAAACGTTGAAAAAAAATCGTGGGGAGTTCAGCATGGAGTTCTTAAAGAAGGGTATGAAATTAATCCAACAGGGTAGGTAGCGCGCTTGAGAAACCTTTGGAATAAAAGCAAACGTATATAGCTGCGATGACCGCTTACCATCAGGCGGACCGCACGCTTATATGAAACTTTAAACAGTTTGTTGTTAAATAAGCGTTATTCTATAACCAAGTCACTTAACATCATCTTGATGAATGTACTGGGAACGTAAAAGGGAACAAATGTTAAAAAAGAAAACCGGGGAGTTGGTTTCGCCGTTTCTTCTCCTGGCAGGTACTTTTTTCTTGGAAACGGTGGAACTTTGATAACTTTAGTTTATATTAAATATGTGACGTTCATTAAGTGTTCCCTGCGTCCCTTACATTGAATAAAATATTTAGTTTTTTTTTATGCTAAGGAAAGACAAACACACCTACAAATTAACAATATTAAACGTACACATATACCTATTTGTATTAGGGGAGAGGATAAAACCAATTTAAAAGCAGTTTCCTGCTGTCGTTTTAGCTACGGAAGTTCATTTTATAGGGACATCCCACTGAATCAGGTACAGGTAATAGGTAAAACTCAATATCTTTCAGTGTGTAGTTTATTGTTATATTTTTTCGGCTATTTTGTGATGGATTCAGGTATTCACACAATATCTGGCATTATAGTAAACGCTTAACGTACCGGGTATTTATAATTTTCACTGTGATATCTACTAACACAGCTGAACAGAGTTAAATAAAAGTTCGTTCTTAGGTAGCCCCAGAAAAGAAAAAACATTCATTAATATATTAATGCTAGTTGTCCCGCCCAGCTTCGCCCGGGTGAAAAAATAAAAGCCGCGGCGGCGCTAAACCCAGTGGCGCCACCTATAGGGTCCAATTGTGAATCTAAACCATTCCCAGATCCCCTTGAACACACACAAAAAATTTCATCAAAATCGGTCCAGTCGTTTGGGAGGAGTTCAGTGACATACACACTCACAGAAGAATTATATATATAAAGATAAAGATAAACAAACATTCATAGTCTATAACAAAAATCGTAATATTGGTTATTGAAACAAAACGGGTTAACCTTAAAGTGCGCGTGTAGTTGCGCCCGTTGCGGTCACTTCATTCGACCGCCTTTATTACTGTCGTCGTCGATAGACCGCCGTTTGTAATACAAAGGGTATTATAATTAGATCTTGGCACAGCACTAGTGCCCGTTGAAATGTATTATCGAACTAGCATTCAAACATCTCGTGTATGCTTCGCGTTGCTGTTTTAGCAATCGATGCAATCCTTGAGTTTTTTTTTATTATTACATACATAGAGGGATATACAGAGAGAGTAGAGCGCCAATTCTCTCTATACTTCCAGACCTCTATCGCTTCACACACATTTGTTAATCTCTTCATACATGCTCACTGGTTTCCAGTACTCTTGGTGCTCCCATCCTTGAGTGTTGTTGTCGCTATCGAAAGTAGTTGAACGAAGTAATTTTAATGATGAGATATTAAAATATAGATAATTATGTATATAAGGTTGCATTATACCTGGATCAAATCGATCGTACGCTCAAGGACGGGAACGTTAAGAGTACTCGAAACCGACGAGCATGTATGAAGAGACGGATGAATAAGGACGAAGCGAAAGAGGTATGTAAGTCTAGAGAGAACTGGCGCTGTATACTCTCTGCCTACCCCGTTAGGGACTTGGCGTGATGATATGTATGTATGTAGGTTGCATTATTAAGAGTATTTTTCCCTAATATAATTCTTAATTTTTTATTATTGTATATTTAGTTCACCTCCGCCAATCTTTATGGTGTGAAAATATTCCAAATAAATGTTTACTTGTAACAGGAGAATAGAATTTCGAGTGCAAAAATACACGCGAACACTAGAATATATAACAATGCAAAATCTTTCAAAGAAGAGACTTACATTTTCCGTCCGTCATGGCATTTGGGTACAAAATAAGTCAACTCTTCGTCTCCTGTACCTCACTTCTACACTAGTTTTATATCATTGAGATACTTACTTACAACGAGTGACATAAGAATTGCTACGAAAAGGCAACACAAACATTTATCGAATGTGTTGACCAACGAAATGAACCCCAAACCTTTATGACGCTGTCACCAAACAAACATATCGACGACAGCCCTATTAAATTAATTTAGAGATCCGAATACATCAGCAGCAAACGGAGTACCGTCGAACAATATATTATATTGTCTATTTGGAAGTTCGTTTGTAGTTTATGAGCTCAGTAAATGATTTACGTGCGCTAAGATTATTCTTAAAAGTGGGCATTCGACAGAACTCACTGCGTTCCTCCAATCCATATCCATCCCAAATTACTGAATGTAATATCACGCTTTCGTATGTAACACGCCGAGTTTCTTACGAGATAGGTAGAGTATAAACCGCCAGATTTACAACCTTCTATCGCGTCATCTAAATTCATCAATAAATCATCAGTAAAGCGATCTTTCACTGTATCTTCTGCCGTCAACTGTCTTTTGTCATCCTTCCGAGTCTGGTTATATTTTTACAGTATATATGTCCCAACTAACTTGTCGAAACAAAGCCTCGAGCCCGAGCCCGACGACGAGGAAGACCCCGAATACATGGATGTCCATAGTAAATAAGAACCTTAAAGAGGTCCTAGTCAACAAAGAGATGACCAGGAGGCATGATACGGAGGGCCGACCCCAACTAAAATGGGAAAAAGGCCAGACAAAAGAAGATATGTCCCAACTAGTTTCTGTCCAGTATAGCCCAGTCAGTAAACTAAAACATGCATAGGTATGACCAGGTCGGGCAAATTTCATTGTTTATAATATTATATATGTAGCTATGTGTTTGAAAAGATACCAAACTGATTTCCATTAGTTCATCGGATGTGGTAATCTATATATATATAGGAGATCCCATTTGTGAACTCACTCATCACGAAATCTCAGGAACTATAAGGCCGATTGACTTGAAACTTGGTAGGAGTATTCCTTACGCGGTGTAGAGGTCAGCTAAGAACGGATTTTATGAAACTCGTTTTTATTTATTGCCTACATAGGGGAAGCAATAGTTGAAAAACGTGTTTTTTTTACTTTTTAACCCGGGCGAAGCTGGACGGGACAGCTAGTATACCTATATTTGTTTTAACTAACAGACACATATTAATAATATATACTCGTACATATGTATGCTTAAGTTATCACACCTCCACATTCCGATATATTTGAGTACTAGCTGTGCCCGCGACTTCGTCGGCGTGGACGGCTTTTTTAATAAAAAGTATCCTATGTTACTTCTAATACTTCCAAAAATATGTCTACAAAGTTTTATGATGATCGGTTAAGTAATTTTTAAGTGAAAACGTAACAAACGAACTTACATTCACATTTATAATATTAGTAAGGATGCTTAAGTCACAATTTAAATACAACACTCCGTATAAAATCTAATATAAGCCACATATATGTGTAACGAGCCCCGATTACGTCACACTCTAACACAGAAAAATTGAACTACTTATGTACAGCGTGAGAGAATAATGGCGAGGTAAATAAGGAAAACTAGATATCCCCGGAATAAACCAGGCAAGTGGACCTTTCCACGTAATTCCGAGCCCGTGTGATAAATGAGTATTGACAAGGAAAACTTTTGGGTTGTATTTGCTTTTTACTGATAAGACAAAGATTAAAAGATGGATTTGCTGACATCGCTTCGGAGAACTCCTTCATGGAAGCGGATAATAACGCACTCAAGAACATACCCACGCACACTCACCCAAACCCATAAATACACACACTATATGTGCACAATTTAAAATAAAAAAACTTCTCATAAATGCATCGTAACACTTCACGCCTTCCCACAAGGGTCTCCGAAGAGGTAGAGGTAGGTATTAGTATGCAAACGCGGTCTCACACCACCCCCCCACATAGGCGATAAGATGGTACACCGTGGGTTTTTAGTCAGTAAGAGTCTGACACTCCCCGTCGCTGCCCCCGCGGCGGCGGGAGTCCAATGCAGGATTTTCCGACATTAAAAAAAAAAAAAAAAAAAAGGTATGTAATACCCACATACCCACTTTCCACCAGAGATATATTTTAGGTGCCTACGTTGTCACGATAGAGAGTCCATCGCCGTTACTCAGGTACGGCTATACATACGCTTTTGATTTTTTTTCTCAAACGTAAGCAGGTTTCCTCTCGATGTTTTCCTTCACCATAAAATTCGTGGTAATCAAACCATTCATCATCAATTTACTAAGTTCAGAAAAAAGTCACTGGTACAGTGGAGATTCGAATTGCAATCTCTACTACTATTTGAACCAGTCGGCCACCCTGGTGTTAAAGACAGAAGGATTACTTTGCAACATATTCATTAAAAACATTCAATTTAAATACAATAATGACAGAGGCTAGTACTGAGGCCCGAGGGTTCTCACCTAACTTGGGTAATTTCAGGCGTAACTTGCTTTAATGCTTGTTAAGATAGTTTAAACTTCTTGATTTGACTGGACAGTTATGTTGGTACTCCGTCGATTACTCTTATTAAGATAATATATAACCCTACCAAATTCAATTCAATTCCAATTCCCATATCGATATCGATCCAACTCACTATTTAATTAAAAGCATAATTCTGACATACCCCCCCCCCTAGTTCTCGGGTAATCGACGCGAATATTTGCCACGCGATTCTAAACTTTGACAGCATTTAATAAGATGATTACAGTAACCAATTCGCTCAGCACTACGAATTAATTGTGTCTAATGAAGCATAGAGAGGCACCGTTAACCTAACATTAATTGCACTTAATTTATTGTAATAGTTGATATTTCAATCGGGATAAGGCTGAAAATTGCGTGCAAATTGTATTTAGTGCGTGCTTTAATATGAAAGTTGTTTAATGGACTAGAATTTATAATTTAAAGGTAGGGCATAACGGGGTTTTCCGTTCGAATTTGAAGCTGCCCGGCTGGGGCAGGACCTCCCCCTAATAGAAGTCCGTAGCCAAATAACACAATTTTTTGTGTTGTGTTCCTACGCGGTGAATAGGTTTCGGAAGGTTAAGGTTTCCAGTAATGGGCTCCTTGGGGAGGGGGGGATTGTTATATTCTGTTGGCAGCAGAGGGATAAGTCCCAGTATACTGCCAACACAGCATGACTCTCCGAACACAGTGGCAACGCGCAAGTGATATCTCGTTATTGTAAGCGTAAATAGGCTGCGGTAACCTTTCTCTATCAGGTGGGCCGTATGCTTGGGTGCGACTCTTCTTGTAGTATAAAAAAAAAGTGTATTGTAAGAGCCGTAAGACAAGGAGGTATATTTACACTTATATAGGGAGATATAAGTTTTTTTTTTTTTTTTTTTTTTACCACTTGGTTGGCAAACAAGCATGCGGTCCGCCTGATGGTAAGCGGTTACCGCCGCCTATGGACGCTTGCAACACCAGGGGTATCACTCGCGCGTTGCCGACCCTGCAGGAATCTTTTCACACCCTTCTTGAAGAACTCCATGCTGTACTCTCCAGGGAAAACCTCAACGGTATATCCCCATACAACAGCTTAGTCAGTAACACTAATCTCCTAATTCATATCTGAGGTATTATGAACGTCTCAGGTGTAAGGCTTAATCGCCAGAGCATTCCATAACGTAACGACACTATACCGTAATGTATGAAGGTACATGCAATATTCGAATACACAAACCTTAGTAGATGAGGCTGTGAGTACAAGAGTATCAGTTATGCTTACACTACCTTATTTTTGTTGATTTGTACCTTAGTCTCGGATGTCCTGTGTCTAATTACCAAAACACAAGCTTTGCTTAATTCGACGCTATGACAATTTGTGTGGAATTGTCCCAAGATATATATATATCATACTAGCTTATGCCCGCGGCTTCGCCCGCGTGGAGTTCGAAAAGGTAGCTCATGTGTTTTTCTGCTAGAATCGTTTCAGCCGCTATGCCGTGAAAGAGCATCAGCTATACTAATATTATAAAGAGGAAAGATTTGTTTGTTTGTTTGTAATGAATAGGCTCCGAAACTACTGGACCGATTTCAAAAATTCTTTCACCTTTGGAAAGCTACATTATCCCCGAGTAACATAGGCTATATTGAATTGGAACCGATAGGTGGCGCTGCGATCGAGTTTTAGGAATTTTAACTTTTTCACCCGTGCGAAGCTATCCCTTTCTGTGTGTCTTAAGGTGGATTCGAGAATGGTTTAGATTTACAATTGGACCCGATACGTGGCGCTGCGATCGTGTTACGGGCAATTTAACTTTTTCACCCGAGCAAAGCTGGGCGGGACAGCTAGTACTTTATAATATTATAACTTTGAATTTTCGAGATAAAAAAAAAAGTAGCCTATGTCCTATTCCTAAGTATGAGCCATCACGATTTCAACTTTCAGCCAAATCGGCCCAGCCGTTTTGCCGTGAAAAAACCGCAAACATCCAAACTTACAAATTTATAATATTATAGTAAGATAAGATAAGATAGATATATCATACGTATATTAGCGAGAATAAAAAATAATTTCCTAACTGTCTTTGTAAATAGTGCACGTTAGTTTCACGAGTTCCAAGGACCATAAATCTATTGCTTCACTAACAAACCAGCTATTGGCTCCGAATGCATCCTATGTTAATGGTCCGCATGAATGGCACGTGTATCCCCAATCTAATTCCGTTCTACAAACTAAAGAAGCAAGTGGTTTGAACGAGGTCTTCTTCTGCCTCTTCTTCAACATATTTGGCAATGTATATCTGTTTCGTCATTCTTTCTTCAGTCACCAATATCGATAACAGCTACAATAGCGGCCCGTCCCGGCTTCGCACGGATGGAGATTTTATAATTTTTAGCTTTTATTTATATTGCAATAAATATAAGTCACTCAAGGTGTATGCAGCTTTCCAATGGTGGTGGAAATTTTTAAATCGGCACAGTAGTTTTTGAGTTTATTCATTACAAACATACACACACAAAACTACAAATCTTTCCTCTTTATAATATTACTAGCGGTCCGTCCCGGCTTCGCACGAGTGGGACATAAGATATTTTTATTAAAGAAAATATAGCCTATGTCACTCAGGGTGAATGTAGCTTTCCAATGGTGAAAGAATTTTTCAAATCGGTCCAGTAGTTACGGAGCCTATTCAATACAAACATACCTAAATACAAATCTTTCCTCTTAAAGAAGAAGGAATTACTTACCAGCCCAGGTACCCTTACAATGCGGGAAGATAACCACAATCTACAGAGATATGTCAACCATGCTGGCAGATTGTCAACGCATGCATATCCAGATTGAGTGACGTATTAATTGCAGCACTGTGTGCTCAAGCGAGGCCATATGCTCATCATTAATAGTCCATTGAACTTGGGATATTTGCGACACTGACTGATAATGTGTAACGCAACGGTGATCGGTTTTGTGTACCAAATATATATTATACCTTCTTTCGCCGGATGTTGGTAGTGCCAACATGACAGACGGGCAGTCTGTCGCAGTTTCTTGATAACGACTTTACGAATTTCCTCACAAACGTAATCAGGTTTCCTCACGATGTCTTCCGTAACAGTGAAGCTTGGAGTGTGATAAAACATAGTACTCAAATATTTTTATTATATCGCTTAAGATGGCAAGCTAACGCGCGGCTCGCCTGAAGGTAATCGGTCGCCGCCTATGGCGGCTTTCAACCCCAACGATGTAGATCACGCGCTGGCCGAGACCTTGGATGAATCTTATACCAACTTCTTGGAGAATTAGAAGAAGAACCGCAGCTGCAGTCATTATTCTGCAGTAAATAATTAAACTGAAACCAAATAGAATCGCTATGAAAAAGACTAAAATTTTACTTAAAATTAGATTATGAAGTTAAAGACCTATTCATACCATGTTAACACGAAAACTGGATTGTTTGATGAAAATACATAAATTATTTACACAAAGGGTAAATGTACAAAGCCACCGCAGCTTTTAATCTGTATACATTAGAAATGTATTCATTAAATGGCAACTGACGTCCCACAAGTTAAACGCGGTAAGGTTTTTGGGCTTGATACCGACCAATAATAGGAATGAATTTGTAAACAATATTTGCTATACTGATAGTTTTTTCCCATGCGAGTTTCTGAACTCAGAGCGCAGTAATTTATCATATCCCGACTTTAATGTTAACAGGAAAAATTGTAAGGAACCTGCATACCTTTTTTCGTATTCGTATTTATCGAAAATTATGCCAAAGAGACCGTGGTAAATAGACAATCTGTCACGTTAGCACTAAATTTATATCTTCGACGAAAATAAGGTTTAATGCACCGCCTACTGCGTTAGAGCTCTTATAGGAATAATAAATTCGTTCAATGTAAATCTCAAAAATATTTATCCAATGTAACACAGGGAACACTTATCGAACGTCTTATATTAAATATTAATTTACCGTTACCACCGTTTCCAAGAAAGAAAACAGCCAGTAGAAGAAACGGTGACACAAACTTCCCAGTTTACCCCCTATTATTAATATCGGTTTATAGCGGGTTTATTAAGGGTAGTGTTATGTCCAATAAAACACCAATCTTAGTGAATCACATGTATTGTGCTAGGTAGCAAGACAATGACTGAATGCACACAATATACTTACAAAACCACCCACTTGTACTTCACTAATCTTATGTGTCGACAAGATTCAATAAGTACCCACATTAAATACATAACAGGTAGAAAAGTTTTATTTACGTATGTCTATCATACATATTCTGCTCCTGTATAGAAAACCTTTTCAATGAGTCTACGTTTGATGATACTCTTTCTCGAAGCTTTTATTTTAATTACTACCGAAGTAGTCGGTCACATAATAGTATGACAGTAACGTAGTATAAGATTATATAGTGTATATAACACTTCTAATTACAAGACTTCGTGTGTATTCGTGTGTAATAGCATTAATTTTGTATTACGGCGATGGACTCGCCATCTGTCACGTTGGCACCTAATATACCTCTGGCGGAAAGTGGGTGTGTGGGTATTACCTATACGCCTCTGCCTACCCCTTCGGGGACCCTTGTGGGAAGGCGTGAGGATATATATATATATATATTATTATCGAAAAAATATGAATATCTTCAGAAACTGACAGAAACCAGCGCTATTATGCCGTAAAGATACCCAGAATATAACGACTCTACAAAACATTTTTTTCGTAGCAATGTAGCATTCGGCGTAGCAGACTGTAGCATTCTCGTAGGCACGTAAGGCCTAGACGATTTTTACTGACCGGATAACATACGTGTTAAAAGTCCATAAAAAACAGTTTTTATGCAAACATTATATAGGTTCCTATCGCATTGCATATGCATAGTAATAATAATGTATTATAAATAAGGTTACAAGCGAATATCAACTACGCGCCCAGTCTCAGTTGAGCGCTCAAAGCGCCACCTTGGTAAGCTCTAGGGCAGTTTAAAATTAAACCATTGCAACAATTATAGGGAGTTTTGTTGACGTAAAAAGGTTATATGAAAAGCGTGAAATGATCCCAAGTACAACATTTTTAATTATTTATATTATATGTATAAGTGTCAGAAAGAAGAGATAAAGAAACTACCTAGTACGAATTTTCCATGAAGTGTGAATAAGACAAAATATATCTGGCGAAAAGAAGGCTCTTATTAATTTTTTTAATACATATTTAATTATAGCTATAAAATAATAAATTGACATAATGTCGAATCCACATCGCAGGTTTCCTCGATTAAACATAAAACGCAGGCTTCGGAAAATGATATCTGAACATACTTCGTCATGAACAACTACTAACTACTTACTTAATATTACATCGGACACGACATCTGAGATGTAATAATCAAAATCTGAAAATGATCCAACTTCAATGCAATTATTCTATTCTCTACCCAAAAGCAAGCAAACATACAAAATTAAATGCGAATGAATATCACTACAGCGATTCAATTTCGGGAACAACGTCGCGCCTGACTCTAATATCTAAGTCTAGCCTTTCATCTCCACTCTGGGCTAGATTTAATACCGCCACATGCAGCCTAGACGCATTCGCTTAATTAATACAGACGTACTAACAGATTTCTAGCGTACCGCGTTGGATAATTGGATTTCAGTGTTGAGAGGAGAAAAATACTCCAGTTTGAAAATTTAATACTTGTTTGAGATTTTTTATTGTTTGTGAGTTGGAAAAAAACAGCATTCTTTGACAAATGAACTTTAGAAAAGCTATGTCAAATATATGTCTGCTTAGCATTAAACTATGGGGTAGATACGTATTTTGAAGGTTTAAATCTTATCTCTTTATTTGAATGGGAACACCTTCAATTGTAATCCCACAATCCCAAGTAGAAGGGAAGAATCCCATAGCTTAAGAATGACCCATCTGGATGGTAAGCGCTTAACGTAGTCTAAAGAATAAGGGCACAAAAATACGGGAATTGTATACGCTTTAAAACCGGTGTACAAGCAGCATTGCCATTTTCGTAGAGCTCTTGATAAAGGGATTATTTGAGTAGACAAAGTGCTTTCACCTTTCTGATGGAGCAGTAGGCATACCACGGGAATGCTACACGTTTAGCAGCTTCATTGGATCGAGTGTACGATCATCGTCACCGGACGACCGTTTGGTCTAGTAGTCAGAGCTCCTGACTGCCAATTTAAGGTCGCGGATTCGATAGCCGCTGAGGGTAGACATTTGTGTGATGATTACGAGTATTTGTACCTTGGATGTTGATGTTGATGATGTTGAATGTATATATATCTATCTATATAAGTATAAAATATATCTCTGGCGGAAAGTTGGTGTGTGGGTATTACCTATACACCTCTGCCTAACCCCTACATACAACCCCTGGGTCAATGTTATATATTGTCAATTTGTGTAGAATTGTCCCAAGGTATTTATTAAAAGTCATGCACGTAAGCCGATTAAAGAATTTGCCAAAATCCGATGGTCTATTTTGAAACGTGAAATTATCAGATCAAGGTAAAGTAGCATAGAGACCATGATACGCAAAAATCAACTAATTTGCTCCAATCAAGTTTCATACTCCGATACCAAACGCCGATCCGTTCTGTTGGACCAAACACGAGTTGAAAGTCAAAGAGCGCACAAGCGACTCCAACCGATGGAATTCCGTCATCCAGTTTCCACATTAATTAATCAAACACCAGCTTTGACGTGCATCTACGTTCAGCCGACATCTATCCAAGTAGGCTGTATGTTTGCCGGCTAAATGAATTTGCTTGTTTACCAAAAGCTTCTAGTTAAAAACAAACCACTCATGCTTGATATTGGACTTACGTAGACTTATTTAGGTGGAAAAATAGCTTTATTGCCCCGAACTAGATTCAGGTTATATAACTTTATGTTCAGTGGGCATAAAATAAAAATTGTTTTAGAATAAGTAAAGTTAGCTAGGCTTACTTATTCTACTTGTACCTCATAAGCTTAAGGTCACTCAGTGTGCTAAAGAGAGAGTTAAGATCAGGGTTTCTTTTCGCAAATAATTACGGAATCATCTCAAGATTCGTAGAATAAAAAAACCGACATAACTCCCAAAAATAGCTTTAAGTGGTAATCGACAGATCACGTCACTCGCAGAAACCGAAAGTAAGTAAGTAGAAGTAGAAGAAAGTGGGTAAGAAAGGGTCTGGAGCGGAGACCGCACTGCAAGACGCAGCGTATTATCCACAAGATGTCGATCAAAGCCTTGATCAGTTTCCTAACTCGCAGAAACGGTTAGAAATTTCTTAGAAACTATTTGATAATATATAAGTTTTTAAAGTGTATTTTGTTATATTGTAAATTAGTTTATTAATGTTATTATTATTATAAATTTCTTTTAACATCATATTGGTATACCTACTGTAAGGATGTTAAAGTGTGTGTAAATAAATAAATAAATAAATAAATAAAAATCTCTGTCTACCCTTTCGGAGATCTTTGTAGAAGTGAACTCACTTTACCTTAAAACACCGAAAACTGTTTCCTATCTTTATCAATAAATATACCGTAACTGAGAATATATTGACACCTTGTTAAAATAAGAAACGAATTCGTGAGCCATCAGTCAAACACCCATTTCTCAGCGTTGATATATTTAATGAAAACAATAACTTATTTACATACATGATTATTATAAAATTGAGGCTAAATCAAACCGACAAACCAAAAATGATTTGTATTACGTAAACATAGGGTTTATAATTACATTTAAGAAATACATATCCTCGGTTATTTATAAACGATTTCGGTCAATGTCCGCTTGCAATACTAAGGCATTACTTAACCTGTTGTCCAAAATACAAACATTTGACAATGCGTTCATAATAAGTACTCCTTATATTTACCACCTCACATGATGAAGGGGCAGAGATCTGTAGTTTTAGAGAGAGCTGGCGCTCTTCTTTCTCTGCCTACTCCGTGAAGTACTTGGCGTAAAGATATATATGTGCTATATGAACGTATCCATATAAATGGTGTACCTATTACATGCCCAATAAACGTCACATACATTGGATGAAGTTTTGATATCCACAATCCTCAGTGTCATCTGCAAAGTTTTGATTTATGCGCCCCAAAAGCCTTTAGCGTGAAACAGGTACAGTAACTTCACAGTAATGTACTTTGGGAAGTTTACCTTTGTACAATTTGAAAATAAAACTCTCCAACATTTGGTCGGCTTAGAGTTTGTCTGGACTACGTAACATAAGAAAGCATTTAATTTATTTTACGTAGCAACGAATATAAGTATTTTTGTCTAGCAAACCCACTTTTCATCATCAACTTTATCATTTTTCAATTCCATCAAAAACTGTAATGATTATTACTTTATAAGGGTTATGCAGGTATTGAGCACGCATTTATTGGATGTCAGTGAACACTTATCAATTAAATACAAATTTATCACAATACTTACCACATTCAAAGTAATAAAATGCTGTCATTTTTACCTGAAACAAAAATAAAAAATATTATTAATAATACTAATATCTGTACAAGTAATTTATGACTAAAACGCCCCTAATAGAACCTTTGCCTTACCTTAATGTGTTATTGCAATCAAGAATATTTTAGACACAGATAGGCATAAACTGTATCTTACGCAATGTTGAATTGTGATTGCTTTAGTACATTATGGGGACGATAGTGCCTTAATAAAAGAACACAAGTAAATTACACAAATACGCCGCAATTATTACCCACTTCCGACAAAGCACTATAAATAATATCGCAAGAAACACATATATTTCTTACATTGCCGGGGAAATCGAAAGGTCCATTAAAGGCTCAACGGGGAGCTTACTACGACCAGCGTAAGATGGGCCCTTAGCAACTTGGCGCGGCTGAGAAATTGGGTTAGTTTCCTGTGGTGAGGTACTAGAACTACTAGAGGACTATAACTGGCAAAATAGCCAACGCTTAGAGGTTATACGAGTATAATGTTAATGTATGTACTCAGTAGGATATACAAGTACATAAGTATTTTAGCTAAGTATAATGTTATGTGGAGTAAGTAGTATCTCGCTAGCGCCTGGATGTCAGTCGCCAGCGAGATCACTTTTTTGGTGGCAAACAAGCGAGCGGTCCACCTGATGGTAGGTAGCTACCACACCAACACAAAGGGTTGCGATCGCGCGTTGTCAACCCTGCAAGAATCATTTCACACCTTTCTTGAAGAACTCCAGATAAACTCCAGAAAAAACATCTACCGTACAAATATAATTTAAGACGGCTAAAATCGCGGGAAACCGCCAATTAGAATATAAATTGGTTTAACATTTTATAAGCTCTGTTGTAGATCTGACAGAGAGTTGAATAAACATTCACCTCTTCTCCTACAAACAACCCCCGAACTGGATGAGAGGAGAAGAACTAAACCCATGGTCACCCTAACACTGCACATATAGGTAGGTATATGTGTGTATATGTGTATATCTACACAATCTAAATCCACTAGCGACTGTTCAACATTGTCTTACAGACTTCAGTAAATCTAGATTTGGGGCAGAAATGTCAAGGTCCCAACTCAGCGGGACGTGTCCGCTATTCGGCAGACCATAACGGCATGGTCCCTTGAATAATGAACGTAGAAAGCTATTGCCGATTTATTCTCATTTCTTTGTAGTATATTTGGTGCAAACAGGACAGAATACATTCTCAGGAACATGGTAATAAAAGCGATTTTCACGTAACAGGACGGCTAATACGATGAAAGATCGAAATGTCGCTGTATTAGTTTTAACCCAACTAGCGCGAGAGAATGGATTTTGAAGTTTCATTAGCTTATCTCAGCGAGTTATGACTTTGTGTATGACTACCATACAGCCTAACAATATAAGATATACGTATGCTGACTGATGAATGTGGACGGAGCGAAAGAGGTATAAAAGTCTGGAGAGAACTGGCGCTCTATATCCTCTGTCTACCCCGTTAGGGTCTCGGCGTAATAATATATATGTGTGTTGAAGAAGCATAGATTTCCTTGAACTTGTATTAAGAGTAATATTTAGAATTTAATTCAACACGGACGGCCACAGACTCGCCATCTGTCACGTTGGCATCTATAATATATCTCTGGCGGAAAGTGCGTGTGTGGGTACTACCTATACCTACCCCTTCGGGGACCCTTGTGGGAAGGCGTGAGGATACATATTTTTTTTATTGTATAATACTTTAATAAACCAGAAAACATTTATTGAATTCAAAATTTATATTATTAGCAAGTGGAAAGATTTGGTTCTCTGCCTACCGCTACAGGAAAGAGACGTGATTATAAGAATATATGTATTTATTGAATTAACTTCTTAGCTATTTACATCAGTCTTATTTCACTTAACTTCCAGAAATTTTATGAAATAAGTACATTACAATAACGTAGTCGCTTTCCAACACAAGCGTGTCTCGTTCCAAAATATCCCAGCACTGGCTTCACGTGAGAATCATACAGATGGATCATAAGTAAGATGAAGGTGGTGCATTGTTCTCGGTGCATTTTTCTAGACCACACATGCCTCGGCATTATTGGATATCACGGGGTATTAATGCACCTGCGCCACCGATATTGGCTGGCGTCGGTACCGCGAAGTTTGCGCTTGGAAAAATATGGAACTATTTAATATCACGCACGATGACTGACTGAAAGGCATTCCGAATGCGAACCAAATGGAATAAGCGAGCTATGAACCCCCAATCACCTAACTACAGTTTCATCAGCAGAAAACCGCAAACTAGGTCATACGTTACTCGTAGTTAGCATTAAGCAATGATTATTGTATTCATTTGGTCGTCTCTATTTACATAATAATATAATATAAAAATATAATGACGAGAGGTAACCAAATCAAATTAGATGTGATTGTTCGTTGTTTAAAAACCATGGAAAAATACTGATGGTGTTTTCTTTCATCGTAAATCATTTTTTTTTCTTTTTATACCATTCGGGTGACAAACAAGCATGCGGTCCGCCTGATGGTAAGCGGTTACCGCCGCCTATGGACGTTTGCAACACCAGGGGTCTCACTCGCGCGTTGCCGACACGTGGCGTTTGTATACACTGCGGCGTGTATACATGCATACAGTTGAGTACATCAGGTAAATAGAGGACTTCTCCATGTATATTGTGCCTAAAGCGTTTCATTTCACCTTATACGTCGAATAAATCTCTGTAACGACCACTTTGCACCACTAAAGCTTTGTTAAATTACCTTTAGATGAGAGTACATGTATCAAGATCATAAAATTGGACCTCCAGTATTGAGTTCCACTTGGTTTGCTCCTGTCGAGAGGCTATTGAAATTAAGAGACTGAAGATAAATAAAAATTATGACGTTAAAAATTTTAAAACGTAAAATTTTGTAGACAATTTTATTCTGATGAGCTTACACAATATATATTTAAGGGCACAAGATTTTTAAGCTATCTCGATTTATTGAAGCAGTAAAAATATAGTCAACCAAAAAATATATCTATCAAATATCTATCAATTATATATTTCTAGTGAAAAATTGAATGTTGTTACTTCCATTCGGGTCCCAAAGACACTCCCAAGAGGTTTCCCGAAGGGATAGGCAGAAGCATCACAATCAAAGTGACAGACCACTTTGACTGTGATGCTTTCGTCGCTGTTTTTCAAGAATGACTGAATATACTGGACGCCTTTGAATTCCTCCTTAAATGAATGCAGATTTCCTGTCGATTTCCTTCGCCGTAAAGTTCGTGTTTTGTTTCATAACTACTGCAATGAAGTTAATGGCCTCCATACTTATGTCACTTAGACATAATAAGATAGTAATAAATCATTTAGGTATATCTAGCTTGAGTACCCGCGATGGAATCGCCATCTGTCACGGTGGTCCTTAAAATATATCTCTGGCGAAAAGTGGGTGCGGTACTTATGCACCTCTGCCTACCCCTTCAGGGACACTTGTGGAAAGGCATGAGGATGAGCTATTTTGAACATAAAAGTCTCAGTCTCAAGTCAAACTACGAAGCGTAATGTTCATAGTTTCTTGTAGCTATTCAATCAAAAACTTCTGTAATCAATCTGGAAGGTCTCAGACCGTTGGGAATAGGTACCATCTGCTCGGGACATCAAAGGGACATTGATAGGTAATAAAGAAACTGGTCTGTCTGGATATTATCGGGAGATATCGACAAGGGACTAAATGTGATTAATTTAGACTCTACTTCAGTTTGTGTGATTATATTGTCAAGTAGGTGTGGTGACTATGAAGTTGGGCCGAATGGTTTGAGTCGCACACAGCGCAAATATTGCAACTCAAAACCACGACTGCACCGATGACTTTTACTGTAATTTAACATACCGAGAGGCCATAGTGAAGAAATACAAAGACGTGTGTATAGTTGTGCTTGAGAAACGGCAATGGACTCGCCATCTGTCACGTTAATACTTCATATTACATCTTCGGCGAATAATGTACAAAACCACCGTCACACACATTAAATCATGAACCTTGATATTTGTTCAAAGATCGCAAGTTCGAATCCCGACTGTACCAATGAGTTTTTCTGAACTTAAGTGACTACTGCAGTGATTAGTCACACCGCAAGCTTTACAGTGAACGAAAACATCAAGAGGAAACCTGTATACTTCTTGAATAACGGCGATGGACTCGCCATCTATCATGTGGTCACCTAAAATATATCTCTGGCGGAATGTGGGTGTGTGGGTACTACCTATACACCTACCCCTTCGGGGACCCTTGTGGGAAGGCGTGAGGGTATATATATATATATATATATTTCTTAGGTGATCTTCTATTTAATTAAACAAATGAAGATTAAGAGTATAAATCTTCGGTCTGGGAGGTCAAGAGATTATCAAGGGGGAGAATGGTAGCAGTGACGGCAAGGCATCGTTAACTATTCACAACGTCAAGTGCCTGAACATCTTAAAACCTTGAATCTACAATGCGAAGATCAAAGATAGAGGTGCCAATTGCTTAGATTAATGATTCAATAGCTGTTAATGGTTGTTTAATACGGACCAAAGGGACGCTTTGTGAATAATTCCACGGCTAATATTGGACGTTTCTTGACTTCACGAGTAAAGGGCAGACAAAACCCAAGACGAAGTTTGAAAATATCATCAAAAAGTCAACAGAAATGGACTCTTTGAATTAAGAACTTGCAAAATTTTGCCAGTAAATACATACACATCACCCTAACAAACTTTTTTGACTCATTCATTCATCAGTCTCTTCAAACATGGTCGCCGGATTTGAGTACTCTTGAAGCTCCCATCCTTGGGTGTTCCATCCATTTGATCACGGTATTTCGACTGTGCACCTACCAAACACTCTTTTCATTCCTTTATTTGTAAAGAGGCGCGCATTTGTTGTAAATGTACTCGTAGTTACCTCAAAGCAAAATTGCTGGAATTTACTCTGTCTGTAATTTTTTCTTTACTCACTTACATAAGTTCCGAGTCTGGTGTTTTGGGGTAGTAGAAGAAGTCAAAATATACATACATCATCACGCCGAGTCGCTAACGGAGTAGGCAGTGAAAACACCGCTAGTTCCCTCTAGACTTGCAAACCTCTTTCGCTTCGTCCACATTCATCCGTCTATTCATACATGCCCGCCGGTTTCGAGTACTTTTATAAGATTTAATAATCATAATTACAACAATAATTTCTTTAAGATTTTGTTTATTTTTCGTCTCAAGAAGTCACGCTCGATTTATTAAAATTTCCAAACCAAATTCTAGAAAAGGACTAAGTAATTAATTCGCCTGTATTTTTATAACAACAAGCGTATTTAATTTGGAACGGACCTAAAGGCATACATTTAATGCCTAAAACAAATTGTTATAAATTAAAAGACGAACATTAAAAATGCTAAGAACCATTGTCCTTAATTAAATATTTGCGATTAATTAAAAAGCGCCCCGCGTTTCAAACTCGTGCAAACTCCATCCCTTGGGCAACGAGTCAGATATTATTTCGTAGGCTACATAACTAGTTTCATTATAAACATAGTTAATTTTTGTAACAGTAGCAAATAGCATCCGAGTCCTAGTGGTTTCAGCAGTCACCTGAAACCTCACCTTCAAACCTCCATGGAAGCGACCAACCCGAACCGTGCACCTTTATCAATCAAATCAAATCAATCAAAATCTTTTTATTTCACATAGGCCCAGGTGGGCACTTATAAAACGTCGAAAAAGAAGTACGGTTCGGGTTGGTCGCTTCCATGGAGAAGAACCGGCAAGAAACTCCATGGTTACTCTTTTCAGATCATTAGGCATATACAATATTTTTTTTTCGTTACAGCAATAGTACCCAAGTATGGGGGAACAACGTAGGCCCGACAATAGGTCGTCGCTTACTATACAAAGCATACATAAAACAAGATAATTATAACAATGTTAGCAAGATCAAGAATCTACAAAGCCTACAATGTTCTCACATTCACAAATTAGACAAATTAAACAAGTGACACAAATATTGGCATCAGTACTGTAACTAATTCTGGTCAAGATATGGAATAAATTAAAATAATAAAAAAAAGTAAAATTATTAATGTATAAAAAAAAAAAAACCGAATTGAGAAAAGAAAAAGATTCAGAATAGTTAGAGACATCCACAAATTTGTGCCGTTTATGAGCTACCAAGGAAGCCGCATGCGCAGAAGGAACTAGAGCCAAACTTCTTTATCTTCAACGTAGTCCTTGATTTTATAATATGCTTTTTTAATCAGAACACGTTTGATAATTTTTTTGAACTTACGTCAACGCTTTATAAGTGCCCATCTAGGTCTATGTGAAATAAAATATTTTGATTTTAATTTGATATTACATATGTGGCTCTAACCCTGTAGGTATCCTTGTGGGACAGCCTGATTGCGAAATTCAAAGTTTTAACTGTCAAACCAAAGCATAAATGCGTTCTAATATTGTTTAAATACTTAACATTTTATAAACCTCAACAACTCCAGCCGGTACTTCAAAACTTTAATTTGGACAATAATACTTAAAACAGCAAACTAAATGCTGAAAATTACAGCTATTCCGTTTGACCACTAACGGCTAAGTATGTGCACGTTGGTGGGCTGTAAAGTAAGCTATGACGTCACTGGAGCGATTATGTAAAGTGTTGGTAGTTTGTCCGCGTATTGCACCGCTCTCGTCGGCGGCAACGACTTATTGCCGTGTAATGCGGATTTATAGCCCAGCTATTACTGTGGCACATGAATTATATCTCTATGTTAGAAGTGCATGCAGCCGCGAGAAGATAACAGATGTACCTATGAATATGAAGTAGACGTTATCTCTATAAATAGGTAGCTTTGAGAGAGCTTTGAGTATCTTTCTAAGCTGAAAAACGGATCTCTATTTCTCTATTTGTAAATTTAAAAATACCTAACTCATTTTAAAATTGCGGTCTCACTATCTCTGAAGGATTTTTAGAGCTTTTACAGACAATCTTCTTAAAAATGACAAATCTAAGGTGGAGAGGAAAACATTTTTATACATCTCCAATACTTTGTACTCGAAGGTATATTTTACCTTAAGGGTTTCCAAAGGGGTAGGCAGAGTTCTAATGAAGCTTCTCTCCGGAAAAAATATTAAGGCGCCACGTGATAGATGGCAAGTCTTTCGCCGGATAATTCAATTTATATTCAAACGAATGCAGTATTATTTGCCTTCAGCACTCGTGGTGTGACAAATCACTGTATTTAATACATTTAATACACTGTAAAATCGGAAAACTCCTTGATACAATAATAATAAATACCTGGTACAATTCCACTCAAATTGACCTAGTCTCAAATTAAGCAAAGCTTGTGTTATGGTAACTGGACAACGATATATTTACTTATATAGATAGATATACATAAATACATAGGACATCCAAGACTAAGGTACAAATATTCGTGTTCATCTCACAAATATCTGCCCTCAGCGGAATTCGAACCCGCGACCTCAAGTTTCGCAGTCAGGAGGTCTAACCACTAGACCAGACGGTCGTCAGACAAGATATAAATCATTAGAGTTTGAGTGTGCTATTATTAACTTGCAGGTCAGGTTACTTAAAACACTTGGCGACCACGACTCTTAAGTGAGAAGTAAGAATACGCTATCCGGTGAACTTTAACAAGCAACACGACTAGAATCCCGCACGTGACCACTGCAAATCCCGGGATCAGCCGCTACGGGATTCACTGGATTATAAAAGAAAATTACATTTCTACATATTTGCTGTTTAAGAAAATGCTACTCGTAAATAGTTTTTGTACTATCGCGCCCGAAAGACGTGTTGAAGTCGACGTAGATTCCAGTATTTCTTCCTATTATTTCCTTCTGTAAATATTATAACGAGTAAGAAGCATTCGGATTTCTATAGACTTACTTGAACCACATTCCTACGAAAGAAATGTAGGGCGCAGCGAGATATTTCATACGAAGGAATAACCATCGATCAACATTAAAAACTAATCATCCAAGAACAAAATTCTGAAAATACAAAAATTTTCATCAATAGAAATATATATTGTATATCTGACATTGATGGTTCCAATTCGGAATTTTCTCGGTGTAAAAATAAATTGATTACAAAAAAAAAGCTAAGTCACAAAACAAAAAACTAACCTTGAAGGTTATGTACTGTGCGTACTAGACTAGACTATGACTCTATTTGAAAACTGAAGACTAAGTATAAACATCTTTTATAGTTAGGACAAGGATACTCATTATAAAGACAAACAATTGAAGGCTCTTCGAGACCTAAGGCTGACGTTGATTTAGTAAAGAATGGGCAAATGCTTTGTACACATAATGGTGAGAAATATCTCACAGTTTACCGAGCATTTTTAACAAGAAAATATTTCTAGGCATGAACAAACTATTAACAGACGCGACATAAAATGAATTTGCTTCCAAAGCTTGGGGTAAAATTTGTATAAAATTAAAAATCGATTGGGAAGTGAGGGCGGTCGTAAAAGCCGACGGGCCATGAAACAGCAAAAACGTTCAGTTGATTACTTTGCAGATATAATTCCGTAATTACATGTATTCTATGGGCCGCTAGTACCCGCTCTGGCTTCAGGCAGGTGCATATATATGTCTGTAATATTTTAAAAGGATTAGGTAGCATTTTCGTTGACTTTTTCGACATTTGCAACAATGATGGTATTGTTTCCACCGGTTGACAAAAAGGCTTAACATCTAAGCCTTCCATATGCAAACAGAACAGACAGATGCGATGCGACTTTGTTCTATAATAGAAGGCAGAGGTGTATAGGTGTGTATATTTAGGAATATATTTCAAATATCGTTTAAATAAACATTGAATAATATGAGGTATCATTCACTATTAAACGTTTAAAAAAACACATTTAATTACCTATACCTAAACCACCTGCCTACTGAATGTAGATGAAGCGAGAGAGTGTATTCTAAGAGAATGTCAACACATGTTCATACTCAACAGTACACTACACCTAATTGAGAAGAGAGAAAAAATATTTTACGACTTTGTACGATTTCAGTGGATTTGTAAAAATAAGTCTTCCCTATTCAAAGCCTAGCAAACTACAAATATTCAGACACGCCTTTGAAAACTATCGCAGGAATGTCTGTTAAATATCGAACTTGGTACCAAGTTTGCTGAATATGACTTAATTAATATTACCTTGACTGAGATTGATACCTATTAGTGAAGTTTATAATGCGGATTTACGCAGTAACCCGTGTTACTTACAATCTGCGTATATTGGAAGTATTCAGGTTCGAACACACCAATGTCATCCAATGGAGGCATCTTTATATTTTTTATTTACCTGCATACATCTGAAAAGCAATTCAAAGGCGTATGTGTAGTCGTGGTTGAGTAACGGCGATGGACTCGCCATCTGTCACGTTGGCATCTAAAATATATTTCTGGCGGAAAGTGGGTATGTGGGTATTACCTATACACCTCTGCCTACCCCTTCGGGGACCTGTGTGGGAAGGTGTGAGGATATATTATTATTATTTATTTTTAGTGGTATGTCATGTTTTTAATCAATCGTCAATCGCAGGTTTGAAATGTATTTTTCGCAAGAGATAGGCAAATAGATATACTTCAGTCATAATATGTCGCCTTTTCTCAAGATCGACTAGGTACAGTACATACGTCTTTAACATTCTTCGCAAAAGTAGGTATGAAGTTTTCCTTCGCTCATCGTGTGATAAATATTGCACTTAAAATCAGAAAACTAACTAGGGGTTCGAGCACTAAGCCTAGACATTGCAGGTGCTTACTTAAACCGACCACCACAAAATTAAGTACGTCTTTAACATTCTTCGCAAAAGTAGGTATGAAGTTTTCCTTCGCTCATCGTGTGATAAATATTGCACTTAAAATCAGAAAACTAACTAGGGGTTCGAGCACTAAGCCTAGACATTGCAGGTGCTTACTTAAACCGACCACCACAAAATTAAGTTCTCTTAAGAATTATATCTTCGAAACTATCTCTTCAAAACAAACCAGCTGTTTTTGCAACGTTAAACCAATCTTATGTCCTTTAAAATCAATTTAGCTGTGTAATTAATTATTCTCCAGAAGAACAGTTTAGATTCCTTCGCAAGACAGCAAACTTTCCAATTTGTATGTTAATGCATTCCCCTAGAACATGATCCCGGCTTATTAATTGGTACCGTAGTAGCGTAGTTTCCACGCGATAATATTGATAGAAGAGATTGATTAAACCAAAATAACTTTACAAATTAACTTATAAAATGAGAATCGGAGATCAAGGATAAGGAGATCGATAGATCGTGGTTAGTTTGGTACATTTGTGTGAAAATAATATCAATTTACAACTTATCATCATCATTATCAATACATATATAAAAAATGTAACGGATCGCTGTCTGTACATGGAAGATATATAAGGAAAAAAAATATTGCGACCTTTGTATATATATATCCTCCTCACGCCTTCCCACAAGGGTCCCCGAAGGGGTAGGCAGAGGTGTATACGTAATACCCACACACCCACTTTCCGCCAGAGGTATATTAGGTGCCAACGTGACAGGTGGCGAGTCCATCGCCGTTACTCAAGCACGACTATACATACGCCTTTGAATTTCTTCTCAGACGTATGCAGGTTTCCTCTCGATGTTTTCCTTCACCGTTCAGCTCGTGGTGTGACTAATCACTGTACTTAAGTTCAGAAAAACTCATTGGTACAGTCGGGATTCGAACTTGCGACCTTTGCGTCGCAGGCAACTGCTCGAACCACTCGGCCACCACGGCTTATAACACCTCAACGCAAATAACACCTAAAACAATGATTGTTAGATGTTTGTCTGTTTATGTTTGTCTGTACGTTTGTGCACGCTAATCTCAGAATCGGCTTATCCGATTTATATGTGGTTTTCACTAATATATTGTGGTAAGCTTCACTTAACATATCCAAAATAAACCATTAGATATATCCAAAAAATGCTGCCCAAATCCACTGTTCCATGCGGAAGAAGTAGCGGCCACAGCTAGTGCCAGTATATCCTCACGCCTTTCCACGAGGGTCCCCGATGGGGTAGGCAGAGGTGTATAGGTGATACCCACATACCCAGACCCTTTCCGCCAGAGATATATTTTAGGTGCCAACGTGACAGACGTCGAGTCCATCGCCGTAACGTCGTGCCTGAGTGTACAATTGTCCCAAGAGATTGCGGTAGTGCTTGTATCGTTAATTTCGTGTCGAGCTTAGATTAAATTTAACCCAAAGTTAAGTATCCATTTAAAGGCAATTAGAAAGGTGTTCTCATGCGATCTTTAAACAATTAAAGCTTGCACTTTTCACGCACAAGATAAGGGATCTGCGAGCGAGACCGGAGCAAATGCATGTTCCGATTCGGACCACCCAAGTGCCAGTTAATGCAATTATAATAAAAATCGACCCAAGATACCATTAATGAAGGGTTCTGTTTACATTTATCGTAACAATGAGTAGAAAGCTGTGCTCCTTGATACGGTACGCATCCTCAAATGTATGAGGAGATCAAAAGAGATCATGATCCCCATACCGATGGACACCTACATCTTATATTATGTTTAAATATATGTTTTATCGTTATTATTAAACATATATATATAGGTATATATATATATTACATACATACATATCATCACGCCAAGTCCCTAACGGGGTAGGCAGAGAGTATAGAGCGCCAGTTCTCTCTAGACTTACATACCTCTTTCGCTTCGTCCACATTCATCAGTCTCTTCATACATGCTCGTCGGTTTCGAGTACTCTTAACGTTCCCGTCCTTGAGAGTCCGATCTATTTGATCCAGGTAGTTGGAACGTGGCCTTCCTCTGCCTCTTCTTGCACACACTTTTGCTTTGTATATCTGTTTCGTCAATCTTTCTTCACTCATCCTTTCTATGTGTCCAAACCAACGTAACATGCCTTTCTTCATCTTTACAATCACGCCCTCATTCACGCCAGTTGATTTGCGAATCTCTTCATTGCGGATTCGATCTAATATCGTTACGCCGCACATTTTTCGAAGAGATCGCATCTCGACTGCATTCAAGCTATTTTCATACTTCCTCTGACATACCCAGGATTCGCTGCCATACAATAAGGTAGGTACCAATATCGCGTTGTGGACAGCAACTCGAGCATTCTTGCTCAGACTTTTACTGCCCATGAACGCCGACATGGCTCCATTCACCTTATTTCCGGCAGTTATCCTTCTTTCAATATCTTTTTCATACTTTCCATCTCGTGTGAACATGCTTCCAAGATATACAAATTCATTCACTTGCTCTAGAATTTGCCCATTTACCGATATTGCACACTCGGTCACTTGTTCATCTCTTTCGAATACCAGAACCTTACGCAAACGCCAGTAAAACCGCGTCATCGGCGTATAGTAGGCAGTTGACCACTAAGTTTCCCATTTTCACTCCACATCCGTTCGTTCTTAGTGCTCTCAGACAGTTATCTAATATATAATGAACAGCCAGGCAGACATGATACACCCTTGTTTGACCCCCGACTTCACATCAAACCAGGGTGACATCTCACCGTTAACCCTAACGCACGCCTCGCTATCACTATAGAGTGATTTCACGGCATGCAGTAGGGAACTGCTCACTCCATATCCAGGCAACACGTCCCAGAGTTCCTTTCGTACGACTCTATCAAATGCCTTCTCTAAGTCGACGAAAGCGCAGAAAACCCTTTGGTTAATATCCAAAAACTTTTCCGCGATTCCGCGAAGCGAGAAGGTTTGATCCATACATCCTCTTCCTGGTCTAAATCCACCTTGGAATTCCCAGAGAAACCTTTCGGATCGCTCTTGCATTCTTATCGTCAGGATCTTCGTGTACACTTTACTAGCTAAGCTGACCAAGCTGATGGCTCTGTAGTTGGAGCAGTCCAATCGCAGGAGCAGAGCAGTCAATATATATATTAGTTTTATTATTAAAAAATTACTATGTATCCGCGGTTTCGAATGGCGTAATTTTGAGGTTATCGTAATATTTTGGCCAAATAACGCATCTTAATAAATTATAGCGTATGTGTTATTTGGATGTATGAACTATATTATTGTAAAGTTTCATTAAAATCCATTCAGCGGTTTTTGCGTGAAGACGGATGAAACTTACTCATACTTCCCAATTATAATACTACCCGGAAGCATTTCAAAATACATTAATTGATTTAACATTATGATAAGAATATTTATTGAAACCAAAATAGTCACCAATGTATTTACGCGAAGTTCCAGAATGTATTTGATTTCAAGAATTACTTGAACACATTTAAAATACAACATATAGGTACATATTTCAAGTCAATACAAAATATCGGAGAGACAGCACAATGGAACTTCTACCCAGAATCAGAGATGCCCCCCTGGGACGGTACCTTAGTAATCGGAGCCGAAGACACTGCTCTCGGATAGCTTACGCTCCTCCAGTAAGAAGCTTTCCTGAACTCGGTAAGAAATGGTTACGTTGCCAAAAGGGGAACCTTAAGCCTCCTAATCTGCTAACATAGTCACCCTCTGACTATCGGCACAACCATAAAACATTAAATGTAATACCTACTCGTATCTTCACGCCTTCCCAGTAGGTTCTCCGGGTAAGGCAGAGGTGTATAGGCAGTACCCAACACACCCACTGTTCGCCGGAGATATATTTTAGGTGTCAACGTGACAGATGGCGAGCCCATCGCCTTTACTCAATCACGATAGTATGTCTTTGAATTTCCTCTCAATCGTATGCAGGTTTCTCGATGTTATCATTCAACGTAAAGCTCGTGCAGTGACTGATACTAATAATTAAGTTCAGAAAAACTGATTTGGTACAGTCGGGATTTACTTCGAACTACAAACTCGACCCATAAAATACATTTTACGCATATTTTTCCCTACGAAATACATTTGAAACATTAAAAATACTGATTGTGCAGTTTTTATTTACTTCGAAACCCTAAAAGTATAATTGCGTATCACTATAACAAAACCTACATAGTCATATACCTCGATGCAGGCATTCGTCTATGCAACCTAGCTTGCGTGCGTCACGCTATACTTAACCATTTCCATATTATCGACCTTATCTGTATAAATACAAATCCGGATTCGCAACTTAATATACTAGGCACAGGGTACAAATTCAAACCAAACAAAATGTCAGTAAGACAGTTTTTTGCATATAATCTTAATATTCTTATCAAGTTACTAGTATACAATACGCTTGTCGTGGAGTTGAATTAAAATCCAAAGGTGAGTCACCAAATATTGAATGCTCATTTTGCGAAATTGCGAAACTTAATATAAGGTTTTTTTATAACCACTAAGGCCGCAACCAACATGCGGTCCGCATCATGCTAACCGGTAACTACTGTCTATGACAGCTTGAAACACCAGGAGTATTGCTCAAGCGTTGCTGATCCCGCATGATACTTTTCACATCCTTCTTCCAATAGCCCATGCTCCTATTCCTTGAGGAAAACTTCAACGGGTTCTGATTCAAGTTCTATGAGCCTGCGAGCTCCTCCGAGATCCCTGAGGCAGATATCACACACGTCTTCGAATTCTAAATCTAGCGTAAGGTTAAATAAAGTCTTCCGTACTCATCAACACAATTTGAATGCCTCTATTTTCTCAATCCGAGAAATTTAAGAGAGGTAGGGGATAACGGATTCTCCGTTCGAATTTGGAGCTGCCCGACTGGGGCAGAACCTCCACCTTATAGAAGGCCGTTGCCAAATAACACATTTTTTTTGTGTTGTGTTCCTACGTGGTGAATAAGGTTTCCAGTAATGGGCTCCTTGGGGAGGGGGGAGGATTTTTATATTGTGTTGGCAACCGAGGGATTAGACCTATTATGTTGCCAACACAGTATAACTCTCTGAACACAGAGTGGCAACGCGCAAGTGATACTTAGGTATCGTGAGCGTAAATAGGCTACGGTAACCGTTTCCCATCAGGTGGGCCGTATGCTTGTTTGCCACTCTTGTTGTATAAAAAAATAAAAAAAAATCCTACTAATAATGAAAGGAGAGAGTTTGTGAAAATGATCGTTTCATTTTCAAGCAAAACCCACAGAACGGAATTGGGTAAAATTTTACAGAGAAATAGATTATTAGCTAGATTAAACACATAGGATGTGTTTTATAAAATCAAGCAATAAAATCAAATTTTAAGCAGACGAAGCCGCGGGGCACAGTGATACTATAAGAATACTTCCCAATCGCTCCTGTCGCGTCAACATCTGACGTCCCTTCCAACTTGTCCCGATTACTTACGCCAATTCACTGAAATGCGACGCAAGTTTCCTGGATCCATTTAATAAATTACTTTCGGATTAAGGGAACGACCAAATTCAGTTGAAGGAATAATGATAGCTTGGCCGCAGTCAACAGGGGTACACTTCTTGATCATTAGCTGGTCGAACTTGGTGAGACCTTGTATTGAATGTTTACGTTGAAAGGGGACGAAAATAAAGGAGTACTGGACCGATTTAAAAAATTCTTTCTCCATTTGAATGCTAAATTATCACTGATTAATATAGGCTTTATTAATTACGAGAAATATTAATTGCAAGAAAAAAAGACTTGAGAGGTATCAAGGGACACCCGGATGGTACGAAGTTCAAGAAGCACACGTCACTCACACGGGGGTTATAAATATACAGCAAAAAAAAAAGTGTCGTGACAAAAAGTGTCGTGACAACTATTCGTAAGATTTTTTTCCGCCTAGCCCCATTTCACAACGCGCGACAAAAAAAAGTGTCGTGACAACTTTTCGTAAGAATTTTTCCCGTCTAGCCCCCTTTCACAACGCGCGATAAGGAACTTCGTTCCAATAATGGTTATATCAAAATGTTTAAATATATTATCTACCCGTGCGTAGCCGGAACGGGCCGCTAGTAATATAACGACAAAACAGAGTTTGTCGAACTCTCATCCAGTTGTGACCTTTTCTATTGAAAGATAAGTACATAATTTATTTGTGATTTTGACAAGCCGCCATTTTGCGTAACGTTATTTTATCCTAGTATCCACAAATATTATAAATGCTAATATTAGAGAGGATTTTGTTACTTAATCATGCCACAACATCTATACTGCACTTATATATAGATTACTAGCTGCTTCACCCACGTAAAAAACAATGTCATTAGTATAATTTTACCTAGATTTATTTTCGGAACATAGCATATCCTGTTTTAATCCGGCTAATAATTAAAAAGTACGTCATACACAATAATTAAGTCGACCGGAAGTAAGAATGATCTTTTTACGCATTGTGGGATAAAAAAAACGCAATCAGGACCGTTAACGTCCGTAAAATCAAATATTAAGCACCAAGTATTATTCATAACTTCGAGAGTTTACAATTCAAAGTAGTTGAGTTTCATCCCTGTAGATTTCAAGTTCGCCCACAAAGTGGGTACCCAAGTACATTTAAATAAATTCCTTTTACACAGAAATTCCAGTGCTATCGAATTGCTAATTTCGAACGATCTTTCATTTGTTCGCACTGAATTTTGAATAGGTATAGAATTGTATTTACCAAGCAGAAGGGTTCAAAGACCTAAACATTACGTCATATAGTATAGGCAGTTAACCGCCCCTGATTTTGGGAAGTAATGTGTTCCAATAGTGAGTAAGGTTTAGGGTGTGAAAAGATTCCTGCAAGGTCGGCAACGCGCGAGTGATACCCCTGGTATTGCAAGCGTCCATAGACGGCCTTAACCGCTTACCATCAGACGGACCCCATTCTTGTTTGCCACTTATGTGGTATTAAAAAAAAACCTTCCCATGCTCCTTCCCGCCTTTCGTATAAGATCAATAATGGATGTACTGGCAGAAACAACCTTTTTAATTCCACGAAGATGGCAAGCAAGCGAGCCGTTCGCCTGATTGCATATAGTTACCACCGCCTACAAACACTTGCAACACCAGGGTTTTGACCCTGCAGGAATCTTTTCACTTGCTTCCAAAAACTCCATGATGTACTTACTGTCTACAGAAAATCTCCACATGGAGTTCATTGGCATCCATAAAAAATAATATCTATGTTACTGCTAACCGCTATATTTGTTTTTCGTTTAAGCAGTAAACCTTACCATACAGTTATTTACAGCATTCAGTCACCAATAAGTTTCACGTAGGGCAACACATGCGAGTAAGTGTGCTCGGGATAAGCTCATTAGTCTCTTAAGCATAGTTACCTTAATGACCGCTTACAAACCACAAGACCACAGTTTCAAACTGCTATGGCCAGCACCAAAGAGGGTTTTAAAGTTAATAAAAGTAATTTATTACTCGATCATTACATGAGTACGGTGAAAAATATTATGCGACGTCAGACCCACCATGTATCTTTGGCCCCTCAATATATATACATACATGTCATCACGCCGAGCCCCTAACGGGGTAGGCAGAGATTATAGACCGCCGGTTTTCTCTAGATTTACATACCTCTTTCGCTTCGTCCACATTAATCAGTCTCTTCATACACGGTTTCGAGTACTCTTGATATTACCGTCCTTTATATATATATCACTAGATATATATATATATATATATATATATCGCGAAATTATAACACTGCTTACCCCTTGAGAAGACACGAGATAATTAATTGATCTGTATTGGTTTCATCAAGTGCTGTTACGTATCATAGACAAAGGTTATTTTCTTGAGATCTATAGATGTTCCTTAAGCTATGACAAATTTTCATGGAACAATTTATTATTCAAGGTCCAAAAGCACAATCGCTGAGATCAGTGCCACGATAATCTTCGCATAGGTCAACTATAAGCGTTTCATTATGGTTGGTGACCACTTATGTGAGTGAGCCATTAGCCATCAAACAAAGTGCCAATAGGACTAAATGTAACAAACTCACTCGATTTTTCCATTTGACAAACTACCCACCATTCTCAGACATTTTGTTCGCCTAATGGATATCACCCCTCGTTATCTCTAATCTAGACAAAGCTAAAAGGACAATTTGTATGGTTGCTTTTGTTTTCTTTACAAGTTACTAGATGTCCCGCCCAGCTTCGCCCGGGTAAAATTATCTGAAGCACGAACGCAGCGCCACCTATCGGGTCCAATTGTGATGTAAGCTATCCTACCTTTTAAGTTGGATCAAACTGCACACGGTGTGTAAATTTTATTGAAATCGGTTAAGTAGTTTAAGAGCCCATCGCGGACAAACAACGTGACACGTCATTTATATATATGAATTAAGATTAAGATTATTAAGTAGGTACGAAAATGGAAGTAAATTCGTCAAAGCTCCGGCCTAAAAGCTTTTAGAACTAAACTTACATTTGAAACAGAACCAAAACATCCACGTTATGAAGGTATGTATTTCATGTCTGCGTCGGTTTCGAGTTCTCTTGACGTTACCGTCCTTGAGTGTCCGATCGATTTGGTTTAGGTAATACTTGAAATCGGCGAGCATGTATGATGAGTGATGAATGCGGACGAAGCGAAAGAGATATGTAAGTCTAGAGAAAACTGGCGGTCTACGCTCTTTGCGTACACTGTTAGGGACTCGGCGAGTCGATATGTATGTAAGTAATTAATGTGTTCGAACAAATATATGATACGAAATACGCCACACAATCAAAATTCAATTATTCGGCGAGCATATCTATGAACATAAATTAATATTAGCTAATGAATGTGGATGAAGCGTAATATGTCTGTAAATTTCGATAGAACTTCACCTACACTGTGAGGGACTTGGCATGATGTCATTCATATACAATGTACGCACATTTCAAATTCTAGTAGGCCGCGCAATGAAGTTGGCTACAAAATTTGGATCATTAAATATTTAAAATACAAATCCATTCAAAGAGGATATACTCGTATGAAGCACAGATGTCAAACATCCTACGGCGCTTAAATAGTTCTCTGTTATCTTCTTTTTTATAATTAAGTTGTCAGCACGCTAAAATTGCCTTTAATATTACCTTTAATATTACCATATTACCATCTTACTAATATTATACATGTGAAAGTTTGTAAGTTTGGATGTTTGCGGTTCTTTCACGGCAAAACGGCTGAACCGATTTGGCTGAAAGTTGAAATTGTGATAGCTTATACCTAGGAATAGGACATATGCTACTTTATTTTTTTTTATCCTGAAAAATTCAAAGTTCTTATATTATAATGTATGATGCTCTTTCACGGCATAGCGGCTGAACCGATTCTAGCAGGAAAATTTTCAAAGCTACTTTTTCGGACTCTACGCGGGCGAAGCCGCGGGCATGAGCTAGTTGTAATATATGTATGTATTTATGCTACGGTAAAATGAGGTGGGGTTTAGTTGGAACCTTTGTTGAAGGTATATATGTTAAAAATGTTATGACACATAAAACGTAAAAGGTGTGCCGTACAATATTAAGCGTATTATGGCGAAATTACCGAGCCTTCCCATGCACCATTAGGTCGTACACACGAGTACCTGTAGGTACTTCAATCCGGTCGTAAATCAGCGGCGAAAATCATTTCCTCCGCTGAGGCGCGAACTGACGAAAACAAATAGACATCAAGTATCTCATTCCATCTCGGATACGGAACACTGCTTGTATGTTTTATAAGGAAAGATCGCAACGCGGCACTGCGAGGTTTTACACCATTTTTACTGCTAACTAAAAGTCGTCTGTGGACTGGGACACGTGTTTAAATTCCTATTCTAAATTCTAGTTTCGGTACAGTGTTGCCTGGTTCATGAATGTCCAATAAAAATCGATTATGTTAGCCCGCTACTGTCTCCCAAACGTAGAAGAAATGTGTTCACCTAGCCAAATCACTTCTAGATTCGGGCTATTAAATATATATATTCCGTAAAATTTTTACATAACGTTAGTTACGTTACGGCGATCGGTATTTCAATTAAAAAAATATTTATTTGTTACAAAAGGATGTTTACTGTTTGACAATTAAAATTGGACTGAATATAATGTAAAACATAATTACTAATCCTAAACTGAAACTTAAGCTAAGGTGTCAGTTGCGCCGCTGTGCTGCGTCTGCGTATTCCTAGGGATGCGGCTCGCTAACTCGTTATAAATAGTTTTTTTATATATGACTAGCGGTCCCGCCCAGCTTCGCTCGGGTGGAAAAAAAAAGATGGTGGCGCCACCTATCGGGTCCAATTGTGAATCTAAACCATTCCCAGATCCTCTTGAACACACACAAAAAATTTCATCAAAATCGGTCCAGTCGTTTGAGAGGAGTTCAGTGACATACACACACACTCACAGAAGAATTATATATTATAAAGATTGCTATGGTACGGCTTAAACCAATAACACGAATAGTAAAGGATATGTATAAGATATCCAACACCATATAATTGTAGATACGACCTTTATAGAGAGATATATAAAGACATAGACAGGAAAATAAGACAAAGATAAAAATAAATAGTTCTCATGAATAGATACGAGACATTTCCATAAAATAAGTACTGGTTGCTATGTAACGCACAATTTAGATACACAAATATAAACTGGAACGGAAAAAATATTATTTATTAGCCAACGGAATAATTTCATCGAATCACAACAACTCACTGACGTCGAAAACGAAAATGGAACAATTTAGCATCGAATTATATTTCACGCCGTAAATTAATTTACAAGTTCTTTAATATCACACAGTTTGACAAGAACAGCTTATCTAAGCAGAATTAACAAACTACCTAGATCAAATTGGTCGGACACTCAAGGACGCGAACGTAGAAGAACAGAAGAGTACTCGTAAGAAGAGACCGATAAATGTGGACGAAGCGAAAGAGGTATGTTAAGTCAAGAGAGTAAAGACGCTTTACTCTCTCTGCCTACCCCGATAGGGACTCGGCGTGATGATATGCATGTATGAACCAAGCATGTTATGGATCGGGAAGAAGGAAAAGATATCCGACATACGAGGCTTCTACTGATGTCGTACAAAGTCATACTATCTTCTGACCCACAAGTGACCTCGAAGGGGTAGGCAGAGGTACACCCACATTTCGCCGGAGGTATATTAAAGTGACAGATATCGTGTTTTTAGCAGACCGATCATGACTTACGCGTGTGTTGTGTTCGCACAATCCAAAAAGTCTGTACTCCACCCCCTTCAAGTGCTCCAAAGCCGGTTCCTCCGGAGAGCCACAGGTGCCCCGTGGTACATGAGAAACAGTCAACTTCACGTTGACCTAAAAGTCCCCACAATCAAACAGTTCATGAAGAAAATGTCGAAACGTCATTTCGATTCTGCTGAAAAACATCCCAACCCCCTCGTAGTATCGGCCGCCCGATACACTCCCTCCCTTATATCAAAAATAAGGCGCCCAAAACATGCCGTCATCGAACCGGATGACGACATAACGGTCCTCCAGGACGCCCGACGACACACAAACCACACGACACAAAACCGACCACTGTTCCGTCCTCGCCGGCGAGGCTCGACGCGAATAAGCCGTAACGCTCCCCCCAGACTCTCGCAAGTGCCGGCCCGAGCCGAGCCAGTAGCGCAAACCCCCTGCCCCTAATAACCAAATAATAATAAAAATACCAGACCAGCCCAGCTCCCTTGCTCGCGAACCAGCAACGCCCTAAGCCGAGGTCCGTACCCCACAGGGGGTGCCCTTAGCTGTGTTGCTTAGTATTAAAGTGCCTGGCTGGAGGCCTAGGTCTCGCCTTTGTCCGGTTAAGTAGCAAAAGTTCCCGGAACTCACGCTACGAGACACCATACAAAAAAAAAAAAAAAAAAAAAAAAAAAAGTGTTTTTAACACGACTATGCAAACGTCTATGAATTTACGACTATATAAACGTATGCAGGTTTTCTTGCGATGTTTTCTTTCACGGTAAAGCTCGTGGTGTGATTAATAGCACTCAGGTGCAGATAAAAGAACTTAGCTTTGCCACCACAGCTAATTAATATTATCAGGTGCTCACATCTGCCCTCGCTGAATCGAATCTGTGGCACTTCATCGTCGCTTTGCCTACGCACCAGCAATTCCCACTCTTATAGAACGCTACTGCCACAATAATTCGTATTTTATCGTGTATCATAAATTTTTATCATGACTTTACTAGACCATGAACCCTTCGTGAGGAATTCCATATTTTGCCACCGAATCGTGTTACGTTTCCTATTGTGAAATTTTTGTATGAATTTTCGTAGCGTGTAAAATGGTTTATAGGTTGCGATTGCAGAAGAGGTGAAATTGGGCGGACCCGCTACGAATCTGAAACATTTTAAAATCTAACTTTTAAATTTCAATGCAATAGTGGCTGGCAATATTTGGACAGAGATGTGGTATGGCATTGACTGTGTCAAATATATTTTCGCTTTTAGTTTGGATTTCGTCGACAGATTGTCATGTCTCTAATTCACACCCTATAAGACTATCTTTAAGTTACTTGTAATTATCGTAATGATTAATACTTTATAAATAAAAACTACATACATTTTAAAACTTTAATAGCGAATGCAACATGGCCGTCGACCACAGATTGCCTAAATTGACGTAAGACAAATTATGTCTGATTCCATGTTTGTCTTCTAGTTGGCACTCTGAGCGATTTCCTAATGCGAAACGATAAATAATAAGCGTAAATTAATAATTTTCTTTTAGAAAAGAGGGCCGTATAAGTGTGTGCTAAAAATTCAGCGACTAAAGACAGAACCAACACACGCATGTTTCCAAAGCAAAATAATAAGTACTGTTTAACATTTCCCGAACATCAGAGTTCCTCCTGAGAGAACCTCCGAGTCATTAGGAGAAAATAGTTACAGAAAAAGTTTAAATATTTATTTACTAATTTACCACCAACAAAATAAATAACTCCATCACTCCGAATCCGTAAACAAGGATTACGGACATCGGCTTAGAGCGTTTCTGGATCACTAACAAGAGAGCTGGGCTGGACTCACACCTTGACCATAGGGGTCCTCAGTCCTCGAATCTGCCCGGTCGGTAGGCAGAGGTGTATAGGTACTCCTACTCACACACCCACTTTCCGCCAGAGATATATTTAAGGTGCATAGGATGGTAATTTTTAATTTTATTCAAATATGTATAATAAAAAATTATTTGCGCGTCTGGCCAGCGTTTGCGAGGGTCGCGGTTAACACTAAGGAGTTGTAGAAACAGCCAAATAAGACTATGCCAATAATAGCGTGAACTAATATACAGCTAGCGCCATCTAGTGGGCGGTGGTGAACTAAAATAGAACAATACCTTGTGACATTTGAATATTTTGTAACACTGAGATGGATAGCAATACATAGCTATCCTATAGTACGGAGAAGCAGTTGCATTGGTAAACTCATTTGTATGTCAGTTGTATGACACAACCAAGTATATTATATGGGTTTGTCTATTCATACACGGTTTGTCAATACACATTTAGATTTCGCTACATATTATATACATACACATACAGATACAATTACTATCCACTAGCGGCACCCCGCGGTGCTGCCCGCGGTTTTACGACTATCGCTGTGATAACACGCGAAGAGTAATTATTTTGTAATAAATTTGCCGTGGTGGCAGAGTGGTTCGATTTCGATCATTTTCACGAACTAACGCGATACTACACTATAGTAGGTTCAAACATATGTCTGTTAGAATACCCTACAAACAGACCAATGTTGGAGTTCCAATAGACCGAAGTTATACCAGTAAATATATGCGGAGTATCCGTATTAAATGCCACTAGTCTCTGCCAGTGCTACTATTCCTCACGGAATTCTGGTAAACGCACCGCAGGAACTCCACCTAGCAGCGCTATTTGGCCCACATTTCCTGTAGGGTGATACAGTCCCAGGCACTCCGTATTCTAATACGAGATTCCGATATGCACTACATTTCTTCAGCAAGTTCTGGAGATCACATGAAAGTAATGAGGGTTAAGTAATACGGCAACAATTAAAGGTCTACTTGATAAGCGAAGGGCAACGCGCAAGTGACAGCCCTGGTGTTACAAGCGTCCTTAAGAAGAACTAAACGCTACTAATGATATAAAAATTTATTATTTAATATCACAAGTGTACCACCATACTCAGTTTGCTTAAGTCGTACAGATTTCAGTTGAGCCGGTGCTAGCTCGGGGCTTTAAGGCGACAAAAACTGCATTGTTAAGTTTTTTCATACAATAAACTCGTAAGAGATAATTTGTTGACCTATTTACAAACTATGTTGGCCTTAAGTCGTTTAATGACCCTGTTATAAGGGATAAAATTTACGGGTATGTTTTACATTTTACCCATAACGTCACGCTTCGCTCTTAAGGGAACGTGCCTTAATTAAATTACTTGGGACCTTATTGTTATAAATATTTTAAAGAGAGGTAGGGCATAACGGGTTTCCCGTTCGAATTCGGAGCTGCCCGACTGGGGCAGGACCTCCACCTTACAGAAGTCCGTAGCCAAATAACACAATTTATTGTGTTGTGTTCCTGCGCGGTGAATAAGGTTTCCAGTAATGAGCTCCTTGGGGAGGGGGGAGGATTGTTACATTGTGTTGGAAGCAGAGGGATTAAACCCATTATGCTGCCAACACACTATAACTCTCCGAACACAGAGTGGCAACGCGCAAGTGATACTTTAGTATCGTGAGCGTAAATAGGCTACGGTAACCGTTTCCCATCAGGTGGGCCGTATGCTTGTTTGCCACTTTGTTGTATAAAAAAAAAAAAAAAATATGGCATTCGAGAAGAAATTAAATAATTTAGGCGAAGAATATATTATCAGAATGCACAAATTTCTCGACTCACTAAACATACAAATTGTAAGACTTCAGATAAACCCTGTGCAATATGGATACATACGATCAGTCCTTCTCTCTTTCCCTCATCCCCTCTACCTTTTAGAAGGAAAGATAGAAAAAAGAAAAGTAAAGGAAGGCTAAGTTCAGAATTGGTATATGAGTCAGATCCAAAGTCAAAGATTAAAATATGTCTGCCGTGGTTTAGAGGGACGTCAAGAAGATTGCGGAGAGTCATTAGAGACGCAAACAAGATACCAGCTCTTTGCGTTGAAGGTTCGAAACAATCGGTCACCGTGGCTCTAAAATTCTTTTTTGCCTTTATTAATCATTGCCATCATCATATTATCATAATCGATCGGACGCTCAAGGACGGGAACGTCATGAGGACTCGAAACCGACGAGCATGTATGAAGAGACTGATAAATGTGGACGAAGCGAAAGAGGTATGTAAGTCCGTTGGGGACTCGGCGTGATGATATGTATGTATGTATGTATTAAGAGAGGTAGGGCATAACGGATTCTCCGTTCGAATTTGGAGCTGCCCGACTGGGGCAGGACCTCCACCTTATAGAAATCCGTAGCCAAATAACACAATTTATTGTGTTGTGTTCCTACGCGGTGAATAAGGTTTCCAGTAATGGGCTCCTTGGGGAGGGGGGAGGATTGTTATATTGTGTTGGCAACCGAGGGATTAGACCTATTATGTTCCAACACAGTATAACTCTCTGAACACAGAGTGGCAACGCGCAAGTGATACTTAGGTATCGTGAGCGTAAATAGGCTACGGTAACCGTTTCCCATCAGGTGGGCCGTATGCCACTCTTCTTGTATAAAAAAAAAAAAAAATGTATGTATGTATTAAACATTACGTTTATGGAAAGTAAAGGCATGCCATAATAATACTAATATTTACCCTCCCCTCTATAAAGATGAAATTCCAATGCAAAATCACTGCCTTAAAAGTTTGTCAGTTCACTTGATTGTCAATTCAACAGATTTGAGCTGAAAATCTTAAACCAACACAGCTAGAGCAGAACTTTGTAAGTCTGGAAAGTTTGCAGGTACAAACAGGTCATAGACTCTCATGCTAAATTGATACTCAGCTTAGCATTAGCCCTTATGGAGTTTCCAACAGTTTGGGAACTCTTTATCAGGGCTTACAGGTGAACGAGAAAGCTACTGGAAAATAATAATAAATAACCTATGACACTTTTTGAGGCCTAAGCTACGCAAATCTTGCACTGAGACTCCCAACTACTATTATAAATATGAAGTGTGGTTGACGAGTGGTTCTAGTAGTTGCCTGTAACACAAAGATTGCATATTCGAATCCCGACTGTACCAATGAGTTCTTTTTAACTTAATTACAGTGATCAGTCATACCACAGCTTGACGGTGAAGGAAAACATCGAGAGGATACTGGCATACGTCTGAGAAGACGTTTGTATAGCTGTGCTTTAGTAACTGCGACGGACTCGCCATCTGTCACGTAAGCACCACGTAAAATATACCTCTGGCGGAAAGTGGGTGTGTGGGTACTACTTATACACCTCTGCCGACCCCTTCGGGTACCCTTGTGGAAAGGCGTGAGGATATATTAAATATATATAGCATACATATCATGCCGATCTCCTCCGGGATAGACAGAGAGAGAAGAGGACGAGTTCTCTCCAGCATTATTCACTTCCTTCACTGTGTATACATAATACTAATGGAGCTCCGGGGTTTCAACCTTGTAAAATAGCATTTCTTTGTACAAACATGTGCCATATATTTATCCATTTCTATAGGGCAAATAGCACGATTTGCTAAAAACAACCTCTCATACAGACAACGTACAACAAAAGTTAAAACTTTGAATTCATAGGTCGTCGAAGTTATCAATATATAAGTGGAAGCCCAAGCGTGTCGTAGCGTAGCGTAATAAAGTTGCGATAAGGGAATCATGTACGCCGAACACGTTATATGTATATTATGTGCCTTTATTGAATGCGCACATATTATTTCAGATAGCCGCAATACAAAGATTGCCACTTCGAATCCCAACTGTACCAATGAGTTTTGTTTTAGCTTAAGTACAACGATTAGTCACACCACGAGCTTTTAAGTGAAGGAAAACATCGTAAGGAAACTTGCATACGTTTGAGAGGAAATTCAAAGGCGTATGAATAGTCGTGCTTGAGTAACGGCGATGTACTCGCCATCTGTCACGTTGGCACCTTATATATCTCTGGCGGAAAGTGGATATGTAGTTATTTTTATATATACACCTCTTCCCACCCCTTCGGGGACCCTTATGGGAAGGCGCGAGGATGTATTATTTAATACATTGAACACCACTTTTCGAACCAACAATATTGACATTGAAGATGATTGATGATGATGATGAAAAATGTGCGGAGTAACGATATTAGATCGAATCCGCAATGAAGACATTCGCAGAACAACTGGCGTGAATGAGGGCGTTATTGTAAAGTTGAAGAAAGGCATGTTACGTTGGTTTGGACACATAGAATGGATGAGTGAAGAAAGATTGACGAAAAATATATACAAAGCAAAAATGTGTGCAAGAAGAGGCAGAGGAAGGCCACGTTTCAACTACCTGGATCAAATAGATCGGACTCTCAAGGACGGGAACGTTAAGGGTACTCGAAACCGACGAGCATGTATGAAGAGACTGATGAATGTGGACGAAGCGAAAGAGGTATGTAAGTCTAGAGAGAACTGGCGCTCTATACTCTCTGCCTACCCCGTTAGGGACTTGGCGTGATGATATGTATGTATGTATGAAGATGATTACTTGAACCACTCGACCATAACTGCTCTTTAAAGCTACCCTGAGACATTTTTATTTGCTTTTAATATTAACGTACACGTTCATTTAATGTCATTATTTCAAGCAAGCAACTCTTTGACAGACTGACAGCAATCAAAGCCGCCTGTCATACTAAAAGGCCTCGAGGCATTTCAGCTTTTAGAAACCGTTGAGTGTAAAGGACATGTTCGCCCCATACATTTAGCTTACACACAGCCATCAAGCGGAGCTTACAGCTGTTGTGGCAACTAATGGCTTTTTAACTTCGATATAATCATGATCAATAGCGTGATATCGACAAATAATGATACAGTTTAATGTGTTGCTCTTTGAAGTAAATTTATTGAATTGGAAAAACCAAGGCAATCTTTAGTTACCAAAAAATTTATCGATACGTATGAGTTCGCACTGAATCTGCACCTCAGTTCACTATCTAGGTACCTATACTCATATTTTTTATACCACAAGAGTGGCAGACAAGCATATAACCTGATGGGAAGCGGATACCGTACCCTATTTACGCTCACAATACCGAAGTATCAATTGTACGTTGCCACTCTGTGTTCGGAGTTATACTGTGTTGGCAGAATAATGGGACTAATCCCCCTTTTGCCAACACAATATAACAATTCTCCACCCTCCCCTAGGAGCTCATTATTGGACATTTTATTCATCTCTCAGGAACACAACACAAAAAATTGTTTTGTCTGGATACGGACTTCTATAAGGTGGTTCTGCCCAAGTCGGGCAGCTCCAAATTCGAACGGGAACTTTTCATATTCTACATCTCTTGTTAATTGTAATTAAGTCTTGTTAATAAATAAAAATAAATTTAATCTTGTTACCAACATTACAAAATTACTAAGAGGCAGAGTTTTATTGTTTGTATGATCACGCTAATCTCAAAAACTATTATATTTTGCATTAAATGTATTAAAGAAAACTATCGGGAAAAGAGCCGGGTTGGCCGAGTGTTTCGAGAATTTACCTGCAACACAAATATTGCATGCAAGTTCGAATCCCGATTGACCAATGAGTTTTTCTGAACTTTACTACAGTGATTAGTCACACCAAGAGTGAAGGAAAACATCTAGAGGAATTCTGCATACGTTGGAGAAGATATTCAAAGACACTAGATACTCTCATCGTGCTCGAGAAGTATAGTAGCTGTAGTCGCTATCTGTCACGTTTGCACCTAAAATATATATCCGGCGAAGAGTGGGTGTGTGGGCTAAATTATAAAATTTCCTTTCAATACACGAATGTTAGTCTGTTCTACGTGTAAACATAAAACCAGGTAACAATAAATGATTTCATATTATATTCGATATTCTGCTATATTGTAAAGCATTACAGATTTAAACTCGTGCATAATTAAGATACTTCTATGTTAAGGAACATTCTAATAATGTAAAATATGAGAACTCAAATCTTTATGGATCATTACCCTAATTTCAGGGCAAAAAAATTCATGAAAACGGAACATAGTTCCATGATGAATGACCCTTGAGCACGAAAACATTCCAGTCCTTTGCACTAAACTATATTCACACTCCACTATTATATTAAAACAAGTAATTAGTTTGTTTAAAAGGATCTTGATAGGTTACTCGATTCAACTATGACTGTTAGAGCTATCAAAGTAAGAGCCGTGATGACGGAGTGGCTTAAAAAGTCGCCTGCGAAATTAAATTGCAGGTTCCAACTGACGGTGTATACCACTGAGTTTTCTCTGAACTTGAGTAAAATTATTTATCACATCACGAGCTTTACAGTCATCGAGAGGAAAGCTGCGTTAGACGTTTGAGAAGATATTACATGACACGGGACAGATGGCAACCCATCACAATTTCTTAAGCACGACTATACATACGTCCTTGAATCTCTTCACAGACGCTTCTCTCTATGTTTTCCATCACCGTTAAGCTCGTAGTGTGCTGATCAATACCTACGTTCAGAAACACTCATTGCTACAGAATATAACCGAACCTGCAATCCCTACGTTTCAGGTCTACTCGAGCTACTCGAACCACTTGGCTATTACATCTATATAAAACTATATGTTACCTACATATTATATTATATTGTATCTATGAACTTATCCTCACGCCTTCCCACAAGGGTCCCCGAAGGGGTAGGCAGAGGTGTATAGGTAATACCCACACACCCACTTTCCGCCAGAGGTATATTAGGTGCCAACGTGACAGATGGCGAGTCCATCGCCGTTACTCAAGCACGACTATACATACGCCTTTGAATTTCTTCTCAGACGTATGCAGGTTTCCTCTCGATGTTTTCCTTCACCGTAAAGCTCGTGGTGTGACTAATCACTGTACTTAAGTTCAGAAAAACTCATTGGTACAGTCGGGATTCGAACTTGCGACCTTTGCGTCGCAGGCAACTGCTCGAACCACTCGGCCACCACGGCTCTTTATTTATGGCCGGAAGGTTGATACGAGAACATTTAAGACGAGCCCGGCCAGATGTAACGCAATGCTTGGAAGCTAAAAGCTAATTGATGTCGCCATAAATAAACCAACCGGCAGACCGACTGAATGACAGGATATATAGTTCCTATCGGTGTTCATAGATTACTAATCTCGGAGGGGTCCGGTTGCAATGAGTTGCCTGTTACGGTTATTATGCAAATAATTTTGGTATTATGTCGCTATCGACTTCGCAACGACTTGGCATCACGGGTGTCGGCAGAATACCAGCGTCGTGGACCCTCTGCGCAAGACACAATGCCGAGTTGATGCCCATTTCAATGATAAAGCGCAGATTATTGCAATAACACTATGTGATTGGCTTAATAACGCTAAGTCAGTTTCGTAGTTTTTGTGGTGTTTCTTAAACTAAGCATTATCTCTATTTATTGCTTTGCTTGAAATAAATTGTCTATGTATTCTATCTTTACGCCTGCCAAGGGTCTCCGAAGCAATCGGTGGAAAACTACTTCTTTTCGCCAGAGTACTATTTGGTGCCAGCTAGACAAACTGCGAGCCTCCGGTAACCGTTACCCTTACGTTTCATTTCGCCGACTAACTATGGCTTAGTTTGAGATGTAAGCACCTAATTTTCACCGAAAAATATATTTTCGCCACTCAATCGTTTCTCAGGCTCATTGATATAGGTACGTAATTGCAATACAAGCTAATTTGTTTACGATGTTTTCCTTCATGGAAACGTCCTGTGACTTACTTTACTGAAAATCTGATTTACTCATTGGTAGAAACCGAGACTTTTCCTGCTATCTTGTCTTTTACTAGTAATACGGCTTTTTTTCTGCGATAAACCTGTTATAAGTACATTATAATTTTATTTCTCGAAGCATTTAAATATTCCCAAACATCGAATTGATAAATAAACACGACTTATATTAAACTTAAATCGAAAATTGTTTCAAATTAAGGAATTTATATTTGCATAAGTGCCCAGCAAGTAGTTACAATTCAATTAAAGTGAAAACAAACAAATTTAATCACTAAAGGTTGTTAAACAACTGTGTAAAAGTCGGAAATGAATTAAATACTTCCACGAATGGATAATTGAATGGAAATGCATTTTCATTTATTCATGTATGTAAGTAATGCGACGCGCCATGTCCCAACACATTGGGCTGACAAAAAACTGCTGTTTTATCACGAGTGTCTGATTTCACACACCGATTAATCTTTAACGTCAAGAGTCCTCGAAACCGACGAGTATGTATAGACCGATGAATGTGGACGAAGAGAAAGAGGTATGTAAGTCTAGAGAGAACTGGCGCTCTATGGTCTCTGCCTACCCCTACCACTCTGATTATGTGTATACATGTATGATTAATCTGCGAAGTTAAAAACATTGTCAACTAGTTGATTTTTAGATGATTGTGTAAAGAAGGGAATGTGTCTGCTCGCTTTCACGGAAGAGTCTCTGAAGGGGTAGGCACACATGGTGAGTGGACGGTCTTGTTTCAAACTCTCTGTAAGCTCACGTAGGTTCTTCACATTTCCCTTTACCGCTAAGCTCTTTTGTGTGTTTGAAAAGTCGCCAGCAATGCCAAGTTCAAAATCCGACTAAACCAGAGTTTTTGAAAATGATAATAAATTGATATATATATCCTCACGCCTTCTCACAAGGTTCCCCGAAGGGGTAGGCAGAGGTGTCTAGGTAGTACCCACACACCCACTTTCCGCCAGAGGTATATTAGGTGCCAACGTGACAGATGGCGAGTCCATCGCCGTTACTCAAGCACGACTATACATACGCCTTTGAATTTCTTCTCCGACGTATGCAGGTTTCTTCTCGATGTTTTCCTTCACCGTAAAGCTAGTGGTGTGACTAATCACTGTACTTAAGTTCAGAAAAACTCATTGGTACAGTCGGGATTCGAACTTGCTACCTTTGCGTCGCAGGCAACTGCTCGAACCACTCAGCCACCACAGCCAAGCATTAATAATAAATTGATTAATGCTTATTTTGTGACGAGTCGCAACATTTCAAGGCATTCTTATCGTAAATTCGTCAGAAGGACCCCTGGCACAGTTAATATATTTACACTATCCATCAAGGGGCAAGCCACTACCATTTGTTACAAACGCCGAGTGACAAATATGTGAGGATTTGTTTCTCACCTAGACATTGATCTAGTATGTACAACCGGCACAATTCGTTAGAATTGACTTGAATAAATCAAGATCAAGTATAATAATAATAGTATGTAGCAAAAATATCTCATTCGGTTATATACCAGAGAGTATACAACAAATAGCTACAGTGGCTCGTTTTAACTATTGTCCTTTTCAAAACACACGAAATACCACAGAAACAGATAAATATCCACTCATATTAAAATGTTTATGTTGCAGGCAACTATTCGAACTACTTGTGGGCAAGCGTAAAGATATTATATATCTCAAACGTCACGGCCAGTGCCCTATAAATATTCTTGGATTATGACGTCGCATGTCATGGCAAGCCCCTAAATAAGATGTATGCGTATATGTCACATTTTGGCTCGTTGAATGCTTGAATTAAAATAATTTTCTTTCACGTAAAGTTTTATCGTAGGGGATTGGCAGCGAGGGGTATGAATAAAATAGTCCTCAAATCCTCGGGATCTGTAAGTTGCAGCCGCATCTACCCACCTTTATAGATAATAAATTTGGATCTCGTGTTAGATTTCTTTCTCGACAACCGATAAATGTATGGTGTGGAAACAACGGACTGTATTGGTCATTACACAAGGAATTGCGAAATAAATTAATAAAAGAGACGTGATGGCCGAGTGGTTTGAGCGAATGCTACACAAAGATTGCTAAGAAGTTCGCATCCCGCCTACACCAATGAGTTTTTCAGAACTTAAGTACAGTGATTAGTCACACCCGAGCTTTACGGTGAAGGAAACCTGCATACGTCTGAGAAGACATTCAAAGGCATATGTATAATCGTGCTTGAGTCAGAGCGAGAGATATATTTAAGGTGATAGATATATTTTCCCACGTCAGGATAACTGAAGCTTTTGACCTTTAACATACTATAAAGACTAAATAAGGGCATTGCTTTTAAGAACCTTTCTTACGTAATGTTCCCGGAGAACAAGACTTGGACAATCAATAATAGTCTGTGAGGCTGGGAGTTGAGTATCATTTACGATACGGCTTGAAGACTGGATGAATACTGTCATTTATGTACGGAAACGACTTATAATACTTACACACATCTTACATTATGTACAAGTATAAGTGTTAGCCAGATCTGAAACCACGGGGTGTCACAGACCTTTGCCCAGCAGTGGCCCAACCCAGTATTAAAAATAAATGTTCTAAAAAACTAGACTAGACTAGAGCCGTGGTGGCCGAGTGGTTCGAGCAGTTTCCTGCGACGCAAAGGTCGCAAGTTCGAATCCCGACTGTACCAATGAGTTTTTCTGAACTAAAGTACAGTGATTAGTCACACCACGAGCTTTACGGTGAAGGAAAACATCGAGAGGAAACCTGCATACGTCTGAGAAGAAATTCAAAGGCGTATGTATAGTCGTGCTTGAGTAACGGCGATGGACTCGCCATCTGTCACGTTGGCACCTAATATACCTCTGGCGGAAAGTGGGTGTTGGGTATTACCTATAATACACCTCTGCCTACCCCTTCGGGGACCCTTGTGGGAAGGCGTGAGGATATTATGTTCTAAATTCAAATACTTTATTTATCTTTTCGCTGTCCTGAAATGTGAATAACCGACGTGATTGTCTAGTCCACTATCTGTATACATACGAGTGCATACATATCATCACGCCGAGTGTTTAAAGCAGACACAGTAGAGCTTCTCTGTCTAGACATAACTACATTCACATTCATCAGTCTCTTGATAGATGCTCGCCGATTTCGAGTAGTATTGACGTACACAAAATCGATCGTTTGATGTTGGTAGTTGGAATGTGGTCTTTTTATCTGTTAACTTTCGATAACAAGACGTAGGTATGCAATCATAGAGAGAACTGGCGCTCGCTCATGTCAATTCTCTCCAGACTTGCACACCTCGCTCACGCCTTCCCACAAGGGTCCCCGAAGGGGTAGGCACTTTCCGTCAGAGATATATTTTAGGCGCTAACGTGACAGATGGCGAGTCGGTCGCCGTTACTGAAGCACGACTATACATACACCTTTCAAATTATTTTCAGACGTATGCAGGTTTCCACTTGATGTTTTCCTTCAACGTAACACTCGTGGTGTGACTTATCACTGTACTTAAGTTCAGAAAAACTGATGTGTACAGTCGGCATTCCAACATGCAATATATGTATTTACTGAACCCTGTGGATGAATTATAGGCTATAGGCAACTATTCGAACCCTTCGACCATCGGAAGTAGTAGCTTAGATTTAAAATCCTTGAAGGTTCGAATGTGAGTGTCAAATCAATAGAATTAGGTTTCAAGGTCAGGTTCTGCCATTGAAATATTTCTACCTTCTGCTTACATCGATTTGACCACGAAGGTTTTATACCTTAAGAAACATTACATTAATTGAACCAATCCACTAGAAGGATTCAAAACACAAATTTATAGATGTACAGCTTCAGTGGGTCCTTCAATGTAGTCATTAGTCATTGAAGATTGATGTATCCAAAAGTGGCTTTCCAAGAGATTGGGAAGGAAAAGGGTGTTTCAAGCATTAAAGTTAATTCAAACACATTAAAGCTAACATCGAACAATCGGCTACCAAATTGTTTTGGAAAATTCGCAATAAATATATCTTTCAGGCTTCGGAAGGATTTATTCTACAAAAAAAACTAGGTTAATTAAATCTTACGCGGGTGCACGCACAAAAGAGTGAATACTGAAATCACGTTTATCACACAAATATTCGCTACCAGTGGGAATCGTACCCGCGACCAATCGCTTCTCAACCGAGAACTCTAACCTCATACCTGACGGTAATCTAATAAAGAATCAGTAACTATAAATATGTACGCCCAAAATATATTGCACAATCGTAAATAAGTAATACCAAAACCACTTATTCATCCATCCAAACGTCTCGAGCCTTCACTGTTACTATATTTCTGTATGAATGTATGTAAATGCGGGCGCGGCTAAGAAAAAATGGCCGACAGTACAATTTATTACATCCACATCATAAAATGTATATATTATTTAATATCTGGAAAGGCATTGACCTGAAGAAATAAACTAGGTCCTGTATATACGCCAAGCAATTTGGCAGAAATTTTACTAAAAGGTTATCGGAATTATGTTTACGTAGTATATAACGCAATTATGTTATTTAACTACCTATAGACGGAACTGGCGCTCTACCTTCTGCTGATAAATATGTATGTATACTAAGCCCCAATCCCAGAAGAAAGGTTATTAAAAGCTTATTTATTCAAAAGTATCATTTAGAGGCATGGCTACATCTAATTAGAAGATACATTTTAATGTTGCTATAAAAAAACATTACCTAAACATACATATGTATGCTTTTGTCCGCCCTGCAGATAAACGTCTAACAATAAAGGTGACGATTCGCACCCTACGGCCGTTCCTTATAAGGCCTTAAATACTTTTTGATGATGGTACTACCCCAAGGTGAAAATATTCCTGGAAGGCTAATTCTATTGTGGCTCTTCTTTTCACCTCTTCAGAAGTACCGAGGGATCAAGAATCAAGAGACAGAGGCTCTCCAGAGCGTTGAAGCTCGATCGAATTAAACCCAGGTACGGAAAAGTCACAAACGGCTGTTGCATAAAATAACTTAATTTTAGCCGCAAAAATATGTAATTAAAACTCTCAGGTCTTTGTTATTTTTGTAGCAGGTTCTCTTTCTCGTGAAACTAAATTTTAAATCGCAAACGCGGCCTTTTAATTTTAATACAGCATCTAAAGTGCAGCTTTTTAAGATCATTGCAGAGAGAATTCTCTTAATTTGGGACTAGCAACGCTGTATTTTTTAATATCTTCACGCCTTCCAACAAAGGTCCTCCTTAGGTTTCATATTTCATACAAAATTTAGACTCCGTGGTAGCCGACGATTGCCAGTTCGAGCTCCGACAGGCCCAATTAGTTTTTCTGAACTTCAGTACAATGATTACACCACAAACTTAACGGTGAAGGAAAATATCGAGAGGAAACCTGCATAGATCTGAGAAGCAATTCAAAGGAGTATGTACAGTCGTGCTTGAGTAACGGCGATGGACTCGGCATCTGTCACATTGGCACCTAAAATATAACTCTGGCGGAAAGTGGGTGTATATTACCTATACACCTCTGCCTACCCCTTCAGGGATCCTTGTGTGAGGATATATATATACTTGTAGCGTCATACAACTTCATAGCTTCTTCTTGTTAACGCATGTATGTGAGCACGTATGTATCTCTATATATATATATATATACCATGTTCAAGCAAGCTAATATCACCAAGTGGCTTAAGCGACCATATTGTCTACCATGCGCCGTAGTCGGAGGAATTATGTGCATATTCTGGGAATTTATTTGGAGCACCCACTTGAAGGCGGGCCATAGATTTCTGGCAAAGTTCAATGGCTGTTTAATGGTATTTGTTGTTGAATTTCTTCGCTAAAATACTGAGAAAGTTTGAGGCGTAAAATTTAGGTATTTTAAAGAAGATTTTTTTAACGATGTTTTGAACAAACCCGGTTAGATTTTCTTTTCTTTTCTCATGTACATTATAATGGATAGGATTTTATGCAATATTTATACTTTGTTTATTATCTGTAATAGAAAATCCAAAAATATTATTACGCTCGAGCACGAGGGATGAGCGGGACAAAGCAACTTAAGTACCCGAAGAAAGTAAATATTCATATATAAAAGATATCAAACGGTACATTATGGGGACTGTTGTTCTTCACGTGCGTAGAGGTCAAGACCACGAAACCTACACGTGATCACGGATAGCGTTGTGTTATTACAATGAGTAATATTTTTAGAACTCCAGAAGGGTCGTGCGGGCAGAAAGAGGATTCTTCGCTCCCTTTGCTGCTAGAACCGCAATACACCCAATATGAAGTCGGCATCTCGTGAATGATACTTTACACATTGCTTACGCCTCTATGCTACGGTAACCGCTTGCCATTAGGGCTATGCTTATGTATCATCAGCATCACTTAAACATATCATATGTGTTAATCTAGCTAACTATTAAATTCTGACCAAAATTTCATCCAATACTTTAAAGTTATGATTTTTTGAATGTGTCTATTTCTGTACCAATGAGTTCTTTCTGAACTTAAGTACAGTGATTAGTCACACCACGAGCTTTACGGTGAAGGAAAACCTCGAGAGGAAACCTGCATACGTCTGAGAAGAAATTCAAAAGGCGTATGTATAGTCGTACTTGAGTAACGGCGATGGACTCGCCATCTGTCACGTTGGCACCTAATATACCTCTGGCGGAAAGTGGGTGTGTGGGTATTACCTATACACCTCTGCCTACCCCTTCGGGGACCCTTGTGGGAAGGCGTGAGGATATATTATTTATTATTTTACTTTAAAGTTATTTTTTTCGTGGAACAAAGATGCTCGCAAACTATCGCATTTATAATATTAGTGGGATTTATACTTTTACCACGAATATACAAATGTAATATTAGACAGTAGCTATAATTGAATCTTCATTCATGCATCTTCATTCGCACTTGCAGACGTGTGTTTGCAGTTGACATTATAAATGACTGGATTGTTACCTCCGTTAGAGTCAGCTAGGCGCCAGTCGATACGTACATGTGGGTCTCGGGTTCTCATGAAGATACATCTTCATGCTAAAATATACGTCTCACGAAACACAAGTCACATATTTATATTAGTAAATACTATTTACTAATAATATACTATCTACATGTCTGTACAAAAGGACATTTAAATAGTATTATATATAAAAAAAGTAATTTTTATAAATATGTACTTACTTAGCAGACGATGATAACAACAACACAATTTTCGGTTCCGGTTCCAATCATTCTTCGAAAAGGCTGGATCGATTTTGACTGGAATATCACAGGCAAATAGCTAATGCTACCATTTGACCTCTTGAAAGTCTTGCCCGTTCAGAAAAGGACAACTTTCAAACTCGACTCAGTGTTCAAGAATTTTGTACGTATTTTTTATAACTCTAATTCGAGCTACTCAACTAATTTTACAGACATACATTTAATCATGCCGAGTCCCTTACAAAGTAAGCACTAGCAGCGAGAGTAGATCGCCAGTTCTCTCTAGACTAACATACCTTTTTCGCTTCATCTACGTACATCGATCACTTCATACACCTTCGCCGGTCTCAAGTACTCTTGACATTCCCAACGTGGTAGTTGATGGTCTTCTGCCCCTTCTTCCATACACTTTCGCATTGTACACCAATCTGTTTCGTCAGTATTCTATCAACCGTTCTATATATATAAATATATCCTCACGCCTTCCCATAAGGGGTAGGCAGAGGTGTATAGGTAATACCCACACACCCACTTTCCGCCAGAGGTATATTAGGTGCCAACGTGACAGATGGCGAGTCCATCTGTCGTTACTCAAGCACGACTATACATACGCCTTTGAATTTCTTCTCAGACGTATGCAGGTTTCCTCTCGATGTTTTCCTTCACCGTTCAGCTCGTGTTGTGACTAATCACTGTACTTAAGTTCAGAAAAACTCATTGGTACAGTCGGGATTCGAACTTGCGACCTTTGCGTCGCAGGCAACTGCTCGAACCACTCGGACACCACGGCTTTTATCCTTTTTTTCTACTCTTATTCGGCTTTTATTCTTCATATCCAAACCAACGTAATGTCTTTCTTCATCTCTACAATCACACCGTCGTTCACGTCTGTTGCTTTAGTGACTTTAGATATTAGATTGAACGTTGTAGTTACAATTTCAGAAGTTTATATAGCAATACTCCACTCTAGAGCCTATATGAGTCTCCTCAAGGTTCCGGAAATTCAATAAGCACGAAAATGTTACGTCGTAGCTCAGAGTTAAGGCACATTATTGTCATCAGGCACTGCTATCATATAACTTCATTACCGTAAACGTACGCAAGTAATGTATCGCGTTCATTTCATTCGTGGCGTAATACTACGGTCGCGTGTGCTGCAAGTTGAAAATGGACGATGGAAATTCAAGTCCAAATCAAATCGATAAGATTTTTATTTATTTATTTATTAACTAATTTACAATATAACAAAATACACTTTAAAAACTTATATATTATCAAATGGTTTCTAAGTATTTTCTAACCGTTTCTGCGAGTTTCGGCAACTGCGAGATTTGATTCAACGTAAGTAACACAGGGAATACTTATTGAACGTCACACATTAAACATAAAATTACAGTTCCCAAGAAAAAATCGGTTTCCGAAGAGGTAGACAGAGGTACATTATATCTTCCAACTTGACTGTCAAGTCTGTACCCGTGTTCGATAAATTTATTCTCAGACCTACGGAGTTTATTCTATGGATATTTCTTGTTTATATCATTGTGCTAGTGGCATAAAAAACTGGTCCCCTTCACAGCCGGGATTCCTTACCAAGCGTCACGTAATAAATAAGCGAAATTGAACCTTGTATCTCATTATAAAATAGCACGTGACCCCAAAGGCGGTATTCCTTCAGCTTATCGTTATCGAAATTGCGCTAACAAAAAGGCATGGTTTGGTATGACAAGGTAATTTTACTGCGACACAGCCATAAAAAATATAGTCGAATAAAAATACTAGGACATATTTCAATAAATTAAACTCAGCCCTAATTTTAATTCATCAACACCAGTGCAGAATGCTCAGATAACACATTCGTTTTTATTTAAGTTTTTAATGTCATCTGCTGAACTTACCAATGAGGTAAGGTGCATAAATTTACGAATATGGCGTCAGTACACGAATAGAGCGCTAGTACAAATGTACAAAGCTAATCAGACTATTCCACTTAATAATTGGGTACATATTTTTTAACGGCATAAGTCGCCCACATCTCCCAAACACCAAAATGAACTCCGCTTAAACACAAACTGTTATAACGAACATCATAAACTAAAATAAGCGCTATGTAATTCAACAGTTCCGGATATTTTCACGGCAATTAACCATCTCTGTCATCCACGTTTTAATTCACAGAAACGGAAATTTCAGCTGATTGGTTTCAATTTCAATTACACAGGTTGCTTCAAGTATTGCAAATATTTTTAAGAGTATTTTTGTATTTAAGGTCTGAATATATATGAGGAAACATGAAAAATATCTATATTTTCCACGAAACGACTTATCTAAATAAAGCTTCAAAATTCCAATGTATATGCCAATATACCAATATTATAAAGTGGAAAGATTTGTATGTAAGTATGTATGTATTGAATAGGCTCCGAAACTACTGGACCGATTTGAAAAATTCTTTTACCATTGGAAAGCTACATACACCCTGAGTGACATAAGCTATATTTTCCTTTATAAAAAAAAAACTTATGCCCACCCGTGCGAAGCCGGGACGGACCGCTAGTAGCATAACCGTACCTCCTATATTACTATATTACTTTTATCTTTACCACTCTGTATATTCGTTGATTGGCTAAGGAAACGGATCGTAAATTAGTATATTTAAAGCCGTGGCGATTTGTAAAGGTTTTAAATTTTTCGCTAATTGAACTGTTTGAACGGATTCGGCGAGTGAAATAAAAGCTATTAGAAGCGGGGCGTTACTTCATCATTTCGATTCTGCTGTAAATCACCCCAACCCCCTCGTCGTATCGGCCGCCCGATACACTCCTTCCCTTATCTCGAAGATAAGGCGTCCAAGACATGCCGTCATCGAACCGGATGACGACATAACGGTCCTCCAGGACGCACGACAAAAACATACAAACACTACACACAACCGACCACTGTTCCGTCCTCGCCGGCGAGGCTCGACGCGAATAAGCCGTAATGTTCCCCCCCGATCTCCGCCGCAAACGCCGGTCCGCGCCGAGCCAGACGCGCAAATCCCGCCCCCCAAATAATATTTAAATAAAATTACCAGTCCAGCCCAGCTCCCTTGCTCGCGATCCAGCAACGCCCTAAGCCGAGGTTCGTACCCCACAGGGGGTGCCCTTAGCTGTGTTGCTTAGTACTAAAGTGCCTGGCTGGAGGCCTAGGTCTCGCCATTGACCGGTTAAGTAGCAAAAGTTCCCGGAACTCACGCTACGAGACACAATACAAAAAAAAAAAAAAAAAAAGGCGTTACTTCATTCGCTCTGTCTATTAGCTAGCTTTGCCCCCGGTTTTTACCCATCTCAAATCGTAAATATAATGTATAAGATCATATATACTATATGTATGAGTGAAGAATAATAAAAAATTTACGTGAGCCGTCACGGGACGCCTGGCAGATGTGAAACATCGACATTATTTTTTTATATTTTGTAAAAGTAATATGCAGAAAAGAACATATTGTAATAGGAACTAAATATGTCATAATGATAAAATAAAATATTACGATTTTTTTCCAGATAACGATGACTATTTATTGAATAAACATTTATTTTCATTGAATACAAAAAATACAAAAATTTACGCATTTATGTCAAATCTTGACTACTTAATTCGTTTAATCAGTGACTTCGGTATTAGTTATATTCGATGTTGCCTCTGAGGACGGTATTATTTATTTTATTATTACGGTATTATTACTGTGACAATTGGTCGATGGTAACTGAAGTATGTTACAAAAGTATTGGACATAACATTATCAAGATATCTAATAAATACAGCATCTATTGTTGTTCCGTATCTGGTGGTAGGTTCTCTTGGATTGTTATTAATTTGCAATTGAAATTCTTCTTGGAGAAACGTAATTAATGGCGTTGATTCATCTTTTGCAAAATTTACATTGAAATCCCCAGCTAAAATCAATGGTAGTTTGTCTTTATTGGTTTTTAAAGTTATTTTTTTTTATACCACTAGGGTGGCAAACAAGCATGCGGTCCGCCTGATGGTAAACGGTTACCGCCGCCTATGGACGCTTGCAACACCAGGGGTATCACTCGCGCGTTGCCGACCCTGCAGGAATCTTTTCACACCCTTCTTGCAGAACTCCATGCTGTACTCTCCAGGGAAAACCTCAACGGGGAGCTCATTCCACAGCCTGAGCGTTCGCGGAAGAAAACTCCTTTGGAAGCGCACAGTGCGAGACCTTTGTGGTTCCAAGGTATGGGGATGAATTCCCCGTCGATGGCGAGAGGTGCGGTGGTAGAAGGTGGAAGTGGGCATCATATCGAACAATTCTGCAGAACACTCCCCGTTATACAAGCGGTAGAACACACACAGGGAGGCAGTCTCTCCTCAGACTTAGTGATTCCAAGCCGCTTGTGAGCATGGGATCATCGACAATTCTAGCGGCGCGTTTCTGAACCGCGTCAAAAGGCCCAAGCTGGTATCCAGGGGCTCCAGCCCACAGGTGGCAGCAGTACTCCATATGTGGCCGAACGGTCCAATCATCCGTTGTTTAGACTGCTTATAGATTGGAGTTGCACGGACTGGAGGTAATTGTCGCAAATCTCCAATAAAAATAATGTCTAGACCACCAAAATTTTCATCAAAATTTCCGGTTATTTGCTTTAGTCTTGCGTCTATTTGGTTCAAGAGCTCGGCACCAATCATACTGATTTCGTCAATTATTAAAACTTTGACATATTTAAATAAGCATCGATATTGTTGTGCTGTTTCTATTGACAACGGAATTAGCAATGTCACACACACTACATTAGATGAGTCGTGAAAGTAGGATGGTATGATTTAATTATCACGTGCCAGATAGAGACATATAATTTGCTGTGATGCGTCGTCACATACACTACAAACAATATAGATTAATTAAATCAGACATGACATTTTGCCCTACCAAGTTTTATGCCTATTAGCTACTTTGCTAACTAGCTTTTGCGCGCGGCTTCGCTCGCGTCACCTTCAAACCCGCGCTTATCTCTGGTTTGCATAAAGCGCATATTACTAAGGGATAATATAGCATTCTAAGGGTCAAAGTCCATTAGTTGATGAGTACATTTGTTCCAAACATAGATATAAAATATATTATTACTCAAGCATATATAATTTGAGCCGTGGTGGCCGAGTGGTTCGAGCAGTTGCCTGCGACGCAAAGGTCGCAAGTTCGAATCCCGACTGTACCAATGAGTTTTTCTGAACTTAAGTACAGTGATTAGTCACACCACGAGCTTTACGGTGAAGGAAAACATCGAGAGGAAACCTGCATACGTCAGAGAAGAAATTCAAAAGCGTATGTATAGTCGTGCTTGAGTAACGGCGATGGACTCGCCATCTGTCACGTTGGCACCTAATATACCTCTGGCGGAAAGTGGGTGTCTGGGTATTACCTATACACCTCTGCCTACCCCTTCGGGGACCCTTGTGGGAAGGCGTGAGGATATGAGCATATATAATAATTTATTTACTACTCAAGTAACACAACTCATAAAATTAGAACAAAATATAACAATTCAATTTATATAACAACTGCATTACAAAAAAATAACTTCAACTAATAACCTACCCTTTGTGCCTACTCTGTTAAGCAGCTCCCATGTCTGTTCCTGTATAGTCTGTGATGAGTTATGACATCTATCTCTTTTGCACTTGGTAATGAGGATACTTTTGTTGCGACGACGACGCATGCCGTTGCGACGCGTTGCCACGCCAGAAATCGCTTTTACGTGCGGCTATAGATGTTTCACATCAATAATAATAATATAAATTAGGGTACTAATAATGAAAAACATGACAATCAAAACATTGACATAAAAGTGAATGGATTAAGAATATGGTTTAAGAATAAATTCATACCATCAAGCCAACCTGACAGGCAGACTCGCACTTTGTCCGGGTGATTTTTGCTTACAGGTACTTAAATATATCGTAGACGAATCTTTACGCCTCCCCACAGGTCCCCGAAGGGGTAGACATGTATGTATTAACGCACTCTCGTTTTGCCGGGGATATATTTATGTGCCAACGTGACCGATATCGAGTCCATCGCCGTTTAGCACGTCTATCCGAATTTCTTCTCAAACGTATGCAAGTTCCCTCTCAATGTATTCCCTCAGCGTAAAGTTTGTGGTCTGATTAATCATAGTAGGTACGTTATTCTCATTGGTACGGTCAAGATTCGAACTTGAAATCTTTGCGTTGCACTCGAACCATTCGGTCACCACGCTAACAAGTAATAAGAATCTATAATAAATAATTACATTTAGAAGATGTATTCAATCCGTACACACAAAACTTTCCAACTATATGTAGTTAGTTCCCGTATATAACCAAGCCTCAACTTCATGGTTCTGCCTTCAACAACTGCACGAAAGGAACACGATATTGTAAACTTTAAGCGAATGTTAATAAAGTTGAAAAATAATCAGAAACCTTTCATAAAGTTCGCAGAACTTTTTCATAGAACATGTAACTTGGAGAATAGTCTAACGTCTGATATAATAAGCTTTTAATTTTCTGTAACAAGACGCAACTCCCATACATAAAGCTTTCATTCGAGGGCCTGAAATTAAAAAAGACAATATGAATCTTAAATTAAATTATTAATACCTGCATATGGATTGTGGATCGTTGCATACACACACCGATTCAAAACTATATTTTCACGCCTTCCCACAAGGGTCCCCAAAGGAGTAGGCAGAGGTGTGTAGGTAGTACCCACACACCCACTTTCCGCACGAGATATACTTTAGGTGCCCACGTGACGGATGGCAAGTCCATCGCCGTTCAAGCACGACTATACATACATACGCCTTTGAATTGCTTCTCAGACGTATGCAGGTTTCTTCTCGATGTTTTCCTTCACTGTAAAGCTCGTGGTGTGACTAATTACTGTACTTAAGTTAAAAAAGCAACTAGGAATAGATAATATGTCTTTGTATCATTGTAGTTTAAACTTGCAGACCTCTTTAATTTTCCCGAGTTTTGTAGCTTACTCATTTTAATTATAGGTCCTGAATAGTTCGGAGAATGAAACAAAAAACGTCAAAATGATCATGAACGAAACGAAATCGTGCACGAAACAGAATTTCAGGAAGATTTAGGCCGCAATATATGCAGAGCTAATCCAGAATCATTCGTCAATCAATTAGTAGTAAATAAATAAATCAACTAATGAGAACAGCAATCACACTTGATTGATATTAATCAAGGCACTGGGGCGGTGGAAACGCTTCGTCTTTCAAAGTACAACAATGATTTAAATTAAAAATAATTCTTCATCAGACCATTTCCAGCTGAAGAACCCCTTTTACTAAGGCAAAGTAATAACTTTAATTTAGTTTTGTCAAATACTACGATATACATTTATGTATATTATGGTCGATTAGCGGTGATAAACACTATGAGATATTCAGTCAATAGATACGGCCAATAAAATATTTGGTTACTCTTAAATCCACTAGTATTATGTAGGATATGTTGTAAAAATAGCTTTTCCATAAATTCACTCGAAGATGTGAACGTCAATAGAAACTGGCAATCAAGTATGAAGAGACTGATGAATGTGAATGAAGCGAAAGACATTGTAAATTTTGTGAAAACTAGCCCAGTACTCTGCCTGATCTGTGAGGGACTCGGCGGGGCAATTCCTTCCCACGAGGGTCCTCGAAGGAGTAGGCGTGTGTAGTACGCACCCTCACACCCACTTTTCGTCTGAATGTTAGGTGTCAACTTGACGAGTAGCGAGACTATCACCTCTCAAGCAAGACTGTACATACGTTTTTATTTACAATAACAACAATTAATAATATTTACAAAGAACAGTTGAAACTAACTACTTACAGATAAAATATTTGTCCCAAATAGGTATCCCGGGGCAACGTGCCAAGAAGACTAGCAGCATTGCCACGCTGGAAAGCAATGCTGATTCTCTGAGCGAGATATGTTCCAGCCCGCCTGTCACGAGAGGTCTCGATTAGACGGCGCGAGACCTCTTTAAAAAGATGGTGAGCCTCAGGACCCCAAGGCCCCAGAGTTTCAACCGCAAATGCAGCAAATATGTAACCTGACCCGAGACAGGCATACTTGCGGCGCTTGAGGCACTCCTGCTGAGCAGCAGCGGCGCCGGCCGCGACCGATGTGTCAGGAAGATGGGAAGGAGCCAGTGTATCGACACACGTAGCGTCCCACACTAAGGGCCGACCCATCCTCCATGGCATCAGAGACATACCGGCCGGCCTCCGGCCATCGCCGCGAGCGAGACCAACTGGTTCCAGCACAGCAGGCACGCCGGCGCTACGTACGTTTTTTAATTTCTTCTCAAACGTATGCAGGTAGTACGTGTATCCTAAAAGAGCATGAATTTATTACTTTTTGGGCATATAAAAAAAAATACATCCCGCACCTTCTGAACTCCCCGTAGACACAAGTTGTAAACAAATCTTATCTGAATCAAAACTGTTAAGTCAAAAGTTACTTTGCACATAAATTGATATTATGTCAAACTCGAAAAATAGAGTTTCATATAATATTATAAAGAGGAAATATTTGATATTTTGTTTGTTTGTCACAATTTACATCAAAAACTACTCGACGTATTTAAAAATTCTTTTAGGTGAAGACGATCAATGAAATTGTACGCGGGTAAAACCGCGGGACATAACTATAAGTTACATGTGAGTCGAAATTTATTATTGAGTTAATTAATGAGTTAATTAGGCTCGCTTAATCTACTTGTAACACTGGCCAATGAGATGGCATTTACATTATTTACAGGATGTAAAAATTTACCAAGCACTCCTTAGATTCCTAAGCAAACATAGCTAGGGGAACGCCCTGTAGCGTTCAGACTTCGGCTTCGGGCGTTGCGTATTCGCGAACTAGGCAGCTGGGCTGTAGTTATGGATCAGCAGGCAGCTGTGTAAGCTTCTAACTTTCGTAGTCTGACATCATCGTACATCAACAATCTCTCTAATGACCATTGTTAGGAAACCCGAACAATAGAAAGAGAAGAGGAATATTTTCAAGTAACCATAAATCCTATATGGAAGTCCCAACGTGACAGATGGCGAGTTCATCTCCGATTCTCAAGCACTACACACATACGTCTTGGAATTTCAAACGTATGGAGGTGTCTGCTCGATGTGTTCCGTACCTTTAAACTCGTGGTAACGTAGACTCTCGTACAGTTGGGACTCGAACTTGCAACTTTTACGTTACAGACGACTTCTAGCACCACTAAAGGATAACTTCCTACAGATAAATATTTTAAATATCTAATCTATGACCATAAGATCGATAAACATATTCTGGCACGCCTGAGTGGTATCGTGACCACAGATTATAAAACTCAAGTCAACTAATTTCGAATGCGGGCTTCGTAAACAAAGGTGCAAAGTACGAGTAGGAACTAGAAGAAGTTATTACAATTTGTATAACTTTATCGCCGAAAAACTTTGCGAAATACTGTTGCTCAAGTAATTTACAATGTTTGTGATGTATTTAATAAAGCTGGGGTAGCAGGTGTGGACGTAACGCTTTTGGCGAGCGGTTTGGGAAGTAACCTGTATAGTACACATTGCCGGTTCAAATCTCGGTACATACCCGGTATATTTTCTTCTTAAAAGTAGTAGTGTGAGACGACTATTGTTTCTTGTCTCTTTCATGGGCAAGAGAAAAGAAACAATTGTATATACTCACGCTTGTCCATAAAGGTCCCCGAAGGGGAAGTTTGATAGGTAATATACACTTATCATCCAATTATCTATTTTGTTTGTAAACTTAATATCCGATTAACCTACGATATATTTAGTAACATTTGTTCTAAGACTAGATTATTGAAAAACGGTAACCGCTTACCATCAGGCGGGCCTCGTGCTTGTTTATCACCTTGGTCATTCAGTCTCAAACCAGTGAAGCAAAGCCAAAATACAATTCTACCGTGGAAGTAAACAAAGTCGCAGTATACCCAAACATTTTATATACATAAAACCTATAGACAATAAAAACTGGCAGCTCAGTAGTGCAGAGGGCAATAAAACCTAATAGAATATGTATGTAACACGTGTCCAGTTTACATTTTGGCTGCACACCAGAACACGATACGGGGTGTGAACCCACAAATTATTTACTGTGCCCAAATGAAAATGTGGTATCGAGAAATGTGGCATAGGCGTGGAAAGCAAAATTAAGTATCCAACCAAAGTCTAAACAAACGAACAAAGTTTAACTAGATGTGATAAATAATTTGACGAATGGGTTTTTTTACATTTTAAATAGGAATATTTAAAAAAAAAATATTTTTAATACATAATAATAATATCCTATAATATAGGAGATCCCCATTTGTGAAATCACTCATCACGAAATCTCAGGAACTATAAGGCCGATTGACTTGAAATTTTGTAGGAATATTTCTAGAACTACTAGAGAACTAGTAGAGGTCAGCTAAGAACGGATTTTATGAAACTCCACCCGCAATATGGAACGCGAGCGCATTCAATAAAAAAAAAACGTTTTTCAACTATTGCTTCCATAGGTATGAAACTTGGTCAAAATATTATTTTTGGCATGATATTAATTTACAATGTTTCCTCATGCCTTCCCAGAAGGGTCCCCGAAGGGGTAGGCAGAGGTGTATAGGTAGCACCCACACACCCACTTTCCGCCAGAGGTATATTAGGTGCCAACGTGACATGGCGAGTCCATCGCCGTTACTCCGGCACGACTATACAAACGCCTTTGAATTTCTTCTCAGACGTATGCAGGTTTCCTTTTGATGTTTTCCTTCACCGTAAAGCTCGTGATGTGACTAAGCACTGTACTTAAGTTCAGAAAAACGCATTGGTACAGTCGGGATTCAAACTTGCAGTCTATGTGTGGCAAGCAACTACTCAAACCACTCGGCCACCTAGGCTCTTTATTAAGAACAGAAATGTGTCAAACTAACGTCATGTCTTAAGTTAAGTTAATGTTAATGTCTTTAAGTTTTTGGGGCCAAACGAGCTAGTTTACACATTTTACGTATAATACAAACATATGATGGTTGAAGCAGCCATGTCCAAAACAAAACCCCAAAAGCATCATTATCACATTTGGCAATTGGATTAGTTTGCCCGCAGTCACATCGCGTGTATGTTACTGCGCGTTATCGAATTAGTGCACATCGTACGTTTGTAGTCGGGGGACACTGGAAATATACACGCTGTTATGATCTATAAAGTGATTACTCCATTTAGTGGAACAGTAGCAGAATGGCGAATAAAATTGTAAGCTGTGAGTGAAGAGATAAAGCCAAGCATCGTCGATTCAGACATAAGTACCTATATATAGTAAATACGAGTGAAGAAAGATTGGCGCAACAGTGGTTTTTCTTTTATACCCCATGGGTGGCAAATGAGCATGCGGTCCGCCTGACGGTAAGCGGTTACCGCCGCCTATGGACGCATGCAACACCAGGGGTATCACTCGCGCGTTGCCGACCCTGCAGGAATCTTTTCACACCCTTCTTGAAGAACTCCATGCATGCATACTCTCCAGGGACATCCTCAACGGGGAGCTCATTCGTTCGCGGAAGGAAACTCCTTTGGAACCGCGCAGTGCGAGACATTTGTGGTTCCAAGGTATGGGGATGAATTCCCCGTCGATGGCGAGATGGTGCGTACGGAATATTTAATTGTAATGGAAACTTTTAAGGCTTTTTTTATCATCCTCAGCCGGTAGACACCCACTGCTGAGCATAGGCCTCCGTGTTAAAACGCCAAACGAGCGATTGAGGCTCTCCGTGACTCCTACCGGTTTATCGGCCACTTCAAACTGCTAACTTTGAGAGCTTTGTCGTGTCTATGTATTTTTTGTCGCTTCACTTTAGTTGATTCCAGTTAATTATGACCGGTATAACTAGCGATTTGCAGATCTTTAAATGGGTCAAGTATCTTTGCTTGTAGCATAAGGAGCGAAGGGATCCTTCTGGAGGAGCTACGCATTGTTAAGCCCTGTAAATCTCGCCACTTGATTTATTCAAGTGCGACGTCAAGTAAATGGTAAGACTGATTATAAATAAAATATCAGTAATGAGATTTTGTATGCGTAAGAGCCGATCTATTTTCCTTCAATACTTCGAACTCCAAATGCCACCGTTTTATCGACACTTGAGTGATTCTTCGTTTGAGTTATTTCAAACCGAATTAATCGAGACGGTAAATTGATTTGAGCGGTTACGGAAATAGACGCAATGAAATACACTTTGATCTGCCTTTGCTTTGCGTTTAAACAGTAATGTGACGTTTAAATAATAAATATTATGAATATATAAATCTTAACACTTTTCCGAAAAGGTCCAAGGGTCAGCGCCCTCTTTTCACCACACATATATTTTAATGCCTGTCTCAAACACGACAATATTTTTAATAGATTTCTCGTGATTCTTTTCATCACCGTAAATCCCCGGACGATATATCACTGTCCGTAGTTTAGGAAATTCATTGAAACAGACCGCCGGGCTCATGCTAGCAATAATGATTTTGCAAGTGACTAAACATACCACTATTTAATAAAACACATCAAACAATGTGAAGTTCATAAACAATGCCATCTTTAAATAAGGCTACTGTAAAAATATTAATGAACTTATAATATTTTTTCCTTTCACAAGCCAAATACAGGGTTGAAAGAAACGACGGTAACATTTTAAATAACAAATTCATCTCAGACCTAAGTGCTAAATCAAATTTCTGTGTAACTTCAACTATGTAATTGACAGAAAAATATTTCACAGATTGATCAATATATTTTCTTTAAAGGGCGGTATGCAGATACAACGCTAAAGAAAAGTTTTACTTTAAGAGCCCTAGCCATTAGTAACTTAATACAAATTTGACAATTAATAAATCATAAGATCAGATACTTTACGGGGCAAAGCTATTCAACTGTAGTTGTAAATTAATAGAAATATTTATCGCGATCCTTGGCTGGTCGCCAATCTTAAGCTGTATTATTATATTATAAATCATATGTTAGGACCGCGTCAAATTGCCACGTTAGTATTTAAAAAAAAAAATTCGTATATGAAATATATTGCAGACAAAACTAAGCAAGACGTCAAATAATAGATACAAGCTTCTATCGTCGTAGGTATATATATCGACAACGAAGTCGAAGAACACAACGCAAATCGATCAGAGTTGCTAGCTCCAAACCGAGGAATTTAAATTAGATTAAACAATGTCACCGCGTAGCCCACGTATCGGTTGGGTTAATATTAATTGTGTCCCAAAAATGTGCTCGAAATAGCACCAGCATCTGTTTCTGTGAGACTGGCCCAGAAACAAGAATACAACCGGCTCGCACTGGTTTTTAGTTTCACTCAAATGTGTTTGAGTGACATGTTAGAAATAGATTTATGTTGGCATATGCGTTCAAATTGTTTTACTCCGAAATGGGTATGGAATACGAAAATGCATTAAATATCTGAAAATAGTTGTGTAAATAGTGTAAGTAATAGAATGGTAAAAAAAACAACTAGGATTATAAGTGCAACAGTATCGATGTTCGTCAATTGCGCACACACGTGTGAAAAGTTAAAGGAACCTTTGTGGAAAGGAACACCAACTTTTGAAGAAATTAACCATTGTCAAAAAAAAAGTCCATGTGGAAAATAAATATTATGTAAGAAGCTCTTAGTAGTAGTAAGAAATTAATTAAGACCAAGACAATAAATCTCTCGTCGTACCTAAGATCAAACAAGCTTAATTTTCTATATACCCCACCCTTCAGATCAGTGTCCAATGCAAAACTTTTCCGAATCAATTTCGATCCAAATAATTGAGTTTTCATCCAGACTGTATAAGTTACAAAGTGCCTTCATCAGAGCCTAAATAAAATACAAGGTTATTGATTTACATTTTCACGGCTGGAAAGTTAGATGGGTGAGGCATATAGCCGATGAGTTTGAGAGCTCAGTAAATGTACGTTAAGAAAAGTCAGTTCAGAACATTATTTTATAACGACCTATTTATCTACATAACGTAGCCACAATAAAAGCTTTTCAGCTGTAATCACAAAGCCAGCAGAGCCTAATCTAGAGACAACCTGTACAGATAGAAGCGATTATACGCTTTCAAAAATATAGGGAACGTCAATAGTTTTTTTTTTTTTTATACCACTTGGTTGGCAAACAAGCATGCGGTCCGCCTGATGGTAAGCGGTTACCGCCGCCTATGGACGCTTGCAACACCAGGGGTATCACTCGCGCGTTGCCGACCCTGCAGGAATCTTTTCACACCCTTCATGAAGAACTCCATGCTGTACTCTCCAGGGAAAACCTCAACGGGGAGCTCATTCCACAGCCTGAGCGTTCGCGGAAGGAAACTCCTTTGGAACCGCGCAGTGCGAGACCTTTGTGGTTCCAAGGTATGGGGATGAATTCCCCGTCGATGGCGAGAGGTGCGGTGGTAGAAGGTGGAAGTGGGCATCATGTCGAACAATTCTGCAGAACACTCCCCATTATACAAGCGGTAGAACACACACAGGGAGGCAAAGTCTCTCCTCAAACTTAGTGATTCCAAGCCGCCTGTGAGCATGGGATCATCGACTATTCTAGCGGCGCGTTTCTGAACCGCGTCAAAAGGCCCAAGCTGGTATCCAGGGGCTCCAGCCCACAGGTGGCAGCAGTACTCCATATGTGGCCGAACTTGCGACTTATAAAGTTGCAGCCTTTGTTGCGGTGTGAAGTACTGCTTAGCTCTGTTGAGCACACCGAGCTTCCTCGACGCCAGCTTAGCCTTGTCCTCTAAATGACCACGGAACTGAACGTCGCTAGAAATATCGACCCCAAGGATCCTAATGCTTTCCGAGATGTTCAGGGGAGTGTTCTGGAATTGTGGAGCCACAGCGTATGGAGTTTTTTTAGCGGTGAACGCGCACACTTGTGTCTTAGTGGGGTTGAAGTGGACTAGGTTTAGTCGACCCCAATCGGAGACACTGCGAAGTGTACTCTCGATTTCAGACACAGGTCGTTCGCGACTTTCCTCCACAGTCCGTGCACTGTCCGGGCACGGCCCGTGTAGTAAGTGTCCCCAGTGCTGTCGTCTGCATAACAATGAATGCCTTCAATAGAAAGCATGTCATTAATATGCAGAAGAAAGAGAGTCGGGGACAACACAGAGCCTTGCGGGACGCCAGCATTAATGTCCATGCTTTCGGAGCAGCTACCGTCAACGACGGCTCTTATGCGTCTGCTGGACAGAAAGCTGGCGACCCATTTGCATAATCCCTCTGGCAGTCCGTAGGATGGAAGCTTCGATAGAAGACCGCGATGCCAGACCCGATCGAACGCTTTCGCCACATCCAAGCTAACAGCCAATGCCTCACCTTGACTCTCAATGGCGAGTGACCAACGGTGCGTGAGATATACTAGAAGGTCACCCGTTGAGCGACTGTGGCGGAAGCCATACTGTTGGTCACTCAACAAACCGTGACCCTCTAGATATCGCAGGAGTTGCGTGTTAATCACTCGCTCCATAATTTTGGAGAGGAGGGAGGTGATGGCGATCGGCCTGTAATTCGATGGGTCTGATCTATCACCCTTTTTGGGGACTGGGTGCACGTGTGCGGTCTTCCACGAAGTTGGGACTTTTTGGGTGGAGTAGGAAAGCGCGAATAGGCGCGTCAAAACAGGACACAGTTCAGGAGCAATAGTATGCGAAACCGGCGAGTATGTATGAAGAGGCGCATGAATTTGGAGCATGTGAAATAGTAAGCCTGTAGCCGGTAGTCAGGAACTACCCACCGTATGGGACGTACATTTATAAATATATCTATGCTAAAATTATAGCTGAACAGTTTTTTGTTTATTGTGTTAAACGCGCAAATCTCATAAAAGTTTATTGAGAAAGGCTTATAAGCTTCCATAGCACACGACTAAAAGGAGCGAACCGTCAATGAACAATGTTGCTAAAATGGAGATTTTATTTTATTTTATTCCAGTTGAATATATTTTACGAAGGTGAAACCGCAGAGCATAGCTGCTATGTATGAAATAAATAAAATAGTTCCCGTTCGTATCCTCTTCACAACCAAAACATAATGTCTAGAGACACATCTGACGGATTAACATCAACAACGCGTCTGCGTATGACAAATGAGATTAAAAGATAAGTCTAGCCGGATTCGCTGGCAGCGTGAACACAGGCGCACATACCATATTTACGGAAACTCTTCCCACGGTTTGTCAAAATTCTTGGAACTAAAATCACAACAAAATAAAAATATAGGCTACATTCAGCATTGTCATGTAAGGACCCTATTTCTTTTCAATACTGTCTTCACGTGAACGTAAATATGATAGCCAGGGTGTAAAATCACCCCCATTTTGCCAGATATATATTGAAGGTCAACGTGAAAAATGGCGAGTTTGTCGCCCATCCTCAAACACGACCACATCACATTTGAAATTCTTCTCAACCATATGCAAGTTTCAAAAATAATCTGTTTCATATCTGATATTTCCGCATTTCAACCGTTTCCACACTTAAGCATTTCCTTTTTTACATACGGCACGTCATTTCGAATCCAATGAAGTTTGACTGCGCGCGTTTGTTTGCAATTAAATAATTCGTATTTTTTTTTCTGTAAAGTAATAATAATAATAAATAATAATATCCTCACGCCTTCCCACAAGGGTCCCCGAAGGGTGGGTGTCCCCGAAGGAAGGGTGGGTGGGTGTGTGGGTATGGGTAATACCCACACACCCACTTTCCGCCAGAGGTATATTAAGTGCCAACGTGACAGATGGCGAGTCCATCGCCGTTACTCAAGCACGACTATACATACGCCTTTGAATTTCTTCTCAGACGTATGCAGGTTTCCTCACGATGTTTTCCTTCACCGTACTTCTTCTAATAAGTTTCTGCATATCAGTCGATGTGCAAGAAGCATCAGCACCGGTGTGGCTCCAAGATGCAACTCCATTCATTCAGTCATTCAACTGGGGCTTCAATAAGTTCACTCATTCGTTCATTCATCAATAATAATCTTATATTCTCGCTTCTAGCACGCGCGTGCTATGAGCGCTCATTTACATACTCCTTCTAACGCATAAGTTCTATAATCGGATAATATTGAGCCACTGGCTTAATAAGAACCGCCTTTGCATAATCTTGTTAAGTTGAAGCGGGAATTAACTAAATATAGTATAATAAATCATTAAAATCCCGGCAAGGGATACTTGTGTATCCCTTGCCGGCCACCCTTGTGGGTGTAATATCATCCTGTATACGACATTCCTCTATTATCCAATCCATAATGGCGAGACCTAGGCCTCCAGCCAGGCACTTAAGTATTAAGCAACACAGCTAAGGGCACCCCCTGTGGGGTTCGGACCTCGGCTTAGGGCGATGCTGGTTCGCGAGCAAGGGAGCTGGGCTGGTCTGGTATTTTATTATTATATAGTTATTTGGGGAGGGGATTTGCGCTACTGGCTCGGCTCGGGCCGGCACTTGCGAGAGTCTGGGGGGAACGTTACGGCTTATTCGCGTCGAGCCTCGCGGGCGAGTGCGAAAGTTTGAGTATGTATTAATCTTTGTTACCCAATCACGTCAGAACGGCTGAACGGAATTGAATGAAATTTGGCACCGTAGTAAATTATTAGCAGGATAAACACATAGGATATGTTTTATACTAGAAAAAATAACCAAAGAAATACAAATTTACGCGAATGACACAGCGAGTCACAGCTGATAATACTACAGAAGGCGAGTCTGCCTTTGTATCTCACACACTACATTTAATTTTTTTCAAACTCGGGACGTATCTTTCTCGTGATGTCATAAATTGTGCGATAAACATTTTTTGTCAATCAATCCGAGTCTCTCACGGAGTAGGCAGAGAGAGAAGAGCTCCATTTCTCTCTAAGTGGTCCTATTTCGCTTCATCTACATTCAAATATGAACGCTGGTTTCGAGTACATGATTTTAAAGTGTTAATCTATATCTATATAACTCAAAGGTGACTGACTGACTGACTGACATAGTGATCTATCAACGCAAAGTCCAAACCACTGCACGGATCGGGCTGAAATTTGGCATGCAGTTAGATGCTATGACGTAGGCATCCGCTAAGAAAGGAATTTGATTAATTCTACCCCCAAGGGGATAAAATAGGGGATGAAAGTTTGTATGAAACTTTGTCAATTTTAAACCGATCGGGCTGAGACTTTGCATGCATAAAGCTACTATAACGTAAGCATCCCCTATACACACACACACATCCAAAATACATCGCAAAGAAATACTGCGCAAAGTCACTATCCCACGCGGACGAAGTCGCGGGCACAGCTAGTACATACATACATATCATCACGCCGAGTCCCTAACGGGGAAGCTAGAAATTATAGAGCGCCAGTTCACTCAGACTTACATAACTCTATCGCTTCATCCACATTCATCAGTCTCATCATACATGCTCGTCGGTTTCGAGTGACTCTTGACGTTCCCGTCCTTGAGCGTCCGATCGATTTGATCCAGGTAGTATTTTTAAGGTGTATGACACTGTATATTTGTCGCAGAATTGCTGTCACCAGTTAAACATGATACAGCCATAGCGAGTTATGAACGATCAATAGCAAATGCTCCAGAGAAATGCAAATACTGTTGGCCGTATGTAGTATCCCCGTTGGGATATCGTTGCATTACGATGATTGCGTTCAATAATAGTTTGGAGAGGTCGAAAGCCGCTTCGATGCCCTGACCATCTGAACTATCCTAAAATCCTAAATCCTCCTATCCTAAACTATCCAAAAAGGTCAAATCCACATAAAGCAAGAATTCATTTCAGAGATGTTTTCAAGAGCCATGGTCGTCGAGTGATCTGAACTTGCAAGATAGCAGGATGGAACCCTGGCGGTCTATCACATAGCTAAACGGAGATGTAAAACATTGTAAGGAAACCTGCATACGTTTAAATAATCTGTGGCCGAGTGGTTCGAGCAGTTGCCTGCGACGCAAAGGTCGCAAGTTCGAATCCCGACTGTACCAATTAGTTTTTCTGAACCTAAGTACAGTGAGTAGTCACACCACGAGCTTTGAAGGAAAACATCGAGAGGAAACCTGCATACGTCTGAGAAGAAATTCAAAGAAGTATGTATAGTCGTGCTTGAGTAACGGCGATGGACTCGCCATCTGTCAAGTTTGCACCTAATATACCTCTGGCGGAAAGTGGGTGTGTGGGTATTACCCATACACCTCTGCCTACCCCTTCGGGGACCCTTGTGGGAAGGCGTGAGGATAAGGGACGTATGAAGAGTCGTGCTTGAAAAACCCCGATGGGTTTGCCATCTGTCACATACCTAAATATATATCCCCGTAAAGATGCTGTTGCATACATCCGAGATGCCCTTCGGGGACCATTGTGAGAAGGCGTGGAGATATATTATACTAGCAGTCCCACCTAACTGTTTCTAGTGAAAAAATAAAAACTTGAGAAACGCTTGAGAAATTGTGTTTTCAAACCATCCAGGGACCCATTGAAATACAATCCCGACTCCCGACTGTGCCAAAGAGTTTTTCTAAACTGTAAAGTACATAGATTCATCACACCACTAGCTTGACGGCGAAGGAAAACATCGAGAGGAAACCTACATACGTATGAGAAGAAATTCAAAGGGGTATGTATAGTCGTGCTTGAGTAACGGCGATGGACTCGCCATCTAGCACCCAAAATGGCGGTAAGTGGGTGGGCCTACCCCTTCGGGGACCCTTGTGGTAAGCGTAAAGATATTATTAAAATGTTATCGTAGCTACATTCGCAATGGCACGTCCTTGCGATCATTCCGTACGTGTTACTAATGCACCAAACGGATGGAAATGTGATAAAGCAATTAGCTAATGGCAAAACTGCATTATGCATCGGCATAACCCATTAACATCATAGAGCATACCCGCCGAACCAATTCACGGACACTCGTCGGCCTCACCGCACCAGCGCTCCATCAGCACATATTATGCAAGTGGCACACAGAAGCAAATAGTGTAATACAGACAAATGCATCTGACACTAAGACGAGCCAAGCGCAAGGGCACCATTTCGCGAAACGCTTCGTCGTTTGTTTTAACCCTCATATCTTGGGTTTGCATGCGACGGACACGAGATCTAAAACGTTGGCACTGAAATAATTTTGGTTATCTATTTGGTGCTACACATCTTCCTGCCTCCACGGTAAGTCTAGACTTCTAGAGCTTTGGCGCTATATTCTATCTGCCAACTGTCTGTCTGCATCTGTTATCTACAAACTGATTGTATAAATATTGCCTAAAGACAATTGAGTCTTTTATACTGATCAATATATCAAAGTTGCTAATAATCAGCAATAAAGATGTTTGGCTTCAGTTCCTTCTGCGCATGCGACTTCCCTGGTAGCTCATAAACGGCACAAATCTGTAGAAGACTAACTATTCTCAATATCATTTTTTCTTTTCCTCTATTTAGTATTCTACAGTAATGTTCAAAAAGTACTAATGCTGTAACATAATAATATTGTTATTGTATACTAAATGATTTAAAAAGAGTAACCATGGAGTTACTTGCCGGTTCTTCTCCATGGAAACGACCAACCCGAACCGTGCACCTTTTTGACGTTTTATAAGTGCCTATCTATCTATGCCTATTCGAAATACAATATTTCGATTTTGATTCATTTTGATTACTGCAGCGTATACATTGTTGCCTTTGCGTCTATGACCGTATACTGAGCGGATGGCTGACCTAGCAGCATAGTACGGTTTCGCGGCTCCGTTTTGTCAGCACGACCATCCGTTTCGAGTTTTGGAAAACTTACCGCAGGAACACAAGACTACTATTTGGCTGCGATATTCCGCAACATGAAGGTGCCCTGGTTGAGCATTTTGAATGTAACCTCCGCAGTGCCTCACCTATCTTCACGCAACTGCTTGTTTACCAGCTATCCTCAGTAAGCATATAAGCGATGCTGCTCATTACCTTGAAGAAGAAAAAAAAATATATAAAAAATACTGAAAGCAGGTTTTATTTGCTCGAAAAATATGAAGGTATAGGAGAAATCCCAGGTGTAGGAAGTACTAGTAGTAGCGTAGTTTTGAAATCTGAACTTGCACTTATCCCGAATCTAAACCATACTGCATCACAATAATAAAGCATAGATTACCAAAGCACTTAGACCACCAATATCGTCAACATTTACATAATATATTTGACGTGGAAGCGTCAAACCAAACATACCCATGGGAATTTATGCAGTGTGCTAATTAGTTTGAACCGGATATTTGCACCACAAAATTACATACAAGCATAGGACGTATTTCAGTTTGATCAGTTGGGAAACTACTGTAATATTGTTAATAAGGATATTGGTAGGAAAATATTAGGATACATATTTGTAAAGAAAACATTTTATTCAAACATATAATATATTTTATTTCGACGAAATAAAAGGTAGTAAGTAAGATTCTTACAGGAATTCGGTTAAGTAAAGCCTCGAATAGACGAACAGCCTAGGGATGAAAAGTAAGTAATAATAATTTGCACCTTTCAGTACCACGAACTCAGTAATCTAATCTAATCTGTCATGTTGGCACCTAAATATATCTCTGGCAGAAAGTGGGTGGGGTACTACCTATACACCTCTGCCTATCCCTTCGCGGACCCTTGTGAGGATATAATTAAGAATCTGAGTTTATTGTGAGGCTGATTACAAAATCTACCTCATCCATAGCCAAACTTTTGAGTACTAGAATATAGTTTTTTTTTGTATAATTCCAATTGAACATGGAATTACTATAGAAGTGTACTTTATAGAGCTATTCATAAGCTCTTTAAATAGTATAATGTTGAAGTAATAAGTGGGCAAAAACCAAACACGGTTTACCGGATTAAAATTTAACACACAATTAACTTTAAAAGGGGTGCCACCACAACAAGGCCGGATCCGAGCCAGCGATGTTATCCACATACCACATAATATTTATATATATCTTCACGCCAAGTTCCCCGACGGTGCAGGCAGAGGTGTGTAGGTACCGCTAATAGTACCCAAACACCCACTTTTCGCCTGATATAATATATTATAGGGTGCCATGTGATAAATAGAGAGGAGAGACCATCGCCGTTTCGCAAAAACTACTATAAATACGTCTTTGAATCTAAGTTGTAATTAAAATAGTGCATACGAAAAAAAAAATACTAGACTTTAACTCAAACATTTGTATTTAATCTTTACGCAGACGTGTCTAACAAATGGCTATTTGGCTTAAAGCGGGTGGTTTGCTTAAAGGACCTTTGACTTTGAAAGGGCACTTGGCTTTTCGCGCAAGCGTTAAACGAAGACGATCCTCAAGCAAACAAGATTTTAATGACGCCGACTTCTTACATCGCCTTAAACGTCTATACGTCGTACTTCGACGTCACACTTTTACGCCCACGTGATCAAAGAGCTCCTATATTAAAATCGTGCCTTTTGAGTATAGTAGTAATCGCCATTTGGGATTACTGCACGGAACGCTTATACAAAGGTCACCATAGGAGAGTAATAACAGTCCCTTTCGACGAAAATGTATTAACGTGACAAATCGACGTCGACGACCGTCTGGTCTAGTGGTTAGAGCTCCTGACTGCGAAACTTGAGGTCGCGGGTTCGAATCCCGCTGAGGGCAGATATTTGTGTGATGAACACGAATATTTGTACCTTAGTCTTGGATGTCCTATGTATTTAAGTATATATCTATCTTATCTATATAAGTAAATATACCGTTGTCTAGTTAACATAACACAAGCTTTGCTTAATTTGGGACTAGGACAATTTGTGTGGAATTGTCCCAGGTATTTATTATTATTATTATTTAAATGAAGAGTTTTTCATCGTATCTAGGAGAAGTTCTCATTGGTCAATCACTGCACCTCAATAGCGTTGGTAGCCAGGATTTATTCCACAGGAGTAATTCCCTACTTCCTCCAATTATTACAGGAATTAATCCACACATCCGTAGTGGATGTTCCAACATCGGGTAGGACTGTACAATTTTGGAAACTCGAGTGTAAAATGCATCTTTATTAACCAAATAACTCTCAAAATTATGAGAGTAGACCTGAAATATAAGCCTAGACAAGGTTTTTTAGATAGCGTTCAATATATTATCAATAAGAAAAGTACAGTAAGCAATAACGATATGAAAAATTACGTCAATATTGTCTGTACTTGAAAAACATCGCCGTTCCGGGTAATCGTTAAATTGTCAATCAGTTTCATAAATTTTACTGTATATGCAAATCATGCTGATGAAAGTAAACAACACATGATTGGCAATATGTGACAAAATACAAACTGATAAAATATTAATTAAAGCATCGTACATCAAGCCGACATGAAAGGCAAAAAGCCCATTGGTGCAAGTGATGGTGACAATAGCGACAACCAACAGGATGTTCCTAACTGTCGGAAAATTACATTTGACATAATAAACTTGCTTTTAATTCACCTTACGCCTCTCACAAAGGTCTGGAAAGAAAGATGATACCGGCCATATATATATAAGGTATGGATTCACAATTGGACTATCGGGTCCATAATTGGGATTTTCAGAATTCAGGAGATTTATTTTTTCACCCAAACTGGAAGCATATAAGCATATTTTGGTATCTGAAATAAATGAATTATTATTATTATAATATATATATATATATATACTAGTGGTCTCACCCAGCTTCCAGCTTGGGAGCAAAAATAAATCTCCTGAAACACGATTGTAGCGCCACCTATCCAATTCCAAGGTACAATTGTGAATCTAATCTTTCTAGAATCCACCAGAAGACACAAAGAAAATTTAATTAACATCTAGGTCTTGCTGTTTTCGACTCCATAAAGGAAATGTAACTTTTTTAACAAAATTGTAAATGAAAGCGCACACAATATGTCGATACCATACGACACATCCTTCCAGGTGGCTGTTACTTATTAAGGCTCGTGGCACCGTTAATAAGCCACGTGTCATATTAAAACACGTACCTACATATTGATCTTCGAACGCTGTCGTAATATGAGAGGGTCTTTTGACTTCATATATCGGGACTAGAATCTAACGTGTATGTATGTAACCCATGCGTTTCGTCTTTGTTTGTTTGTATTCACTTTGTGGATCCTTGTGAAGCGTGAAGATATTATTTTACTTATGAGGAATGGGTTGAAATTTTGTACACAGATAGATTAGCTAACAATGATATAAAATTTTGTGCCAGATAAACACGATCATAGCTATAAGGTATAATATATTAATAAGGACGGTACAATAATACATTATTTTAAAATAATATATTTTATTTCCAAAAAACACTTTCTCAAGGTATACTTTATAGGTCAATATTTAATTCAGCCACATCTAAAATGATTAGCTCAACCCTTGTATTTTTTTCCCTTGAATTCCCCGTTGATAGCGAGAGGTGCGGTGGTAGAAGGTGGAAGTGGGCATCATGTCAAACAATTCTGCAGAACACTCCCTGTTATACAAGCTGTATGTAGTTTTCTCTTTCTATTTCGTGATGGATACCAAGTCCTCCCAACTGTAGTATCAAAGCAGAAGTTGCGGAGACAGAAAACTTCAAGAGTTAAGAACAAGTCAAAATGAAAGGGTCGTTAGCTACAAAATTCCAAGTAACACAGTATCATAGGGCCATTCAGAAATTTCAATGGAGTAATTTGCCTTTGGTATAAACTTTGCTACTTCCTTTTTCCACGATCTGAAAACATGCACCAATTATAAATTAAATTGAAGTGTTTTTGTAGGTAATATAAAAAAATCTTATTACGTATAAAAATATCTACTGTGATAATATAAAAAAAGTATAAAATTTTTGTCTGTCTGAAATTTATTCGAAACCGCTAAACAGATTTTGTCCGAACTTGCCCAGTGCAATGTTATACGCACATAGCTAATGTTATAAGGAGTACTTTAGGCTGCGTTTATTTTTTATATAATGGAATCGTGCGTCACAGCTTGTAATGAACATGTTTCGCAGAATCGCTTGTAATGAATGCCCGGTGTTCATAAGATTACCATACTTCTTAAGAACTGAGAAAAACACGAGGCGTTCCCTTTCCTACCCTTCGTTCCGACTGTACAATCCTTACTAATATTATAAATGTGAATGTAAGTTTGTTTGTTACGCTATCACGTAAAAACTACTTAACCGATCGTCATAAAACTGTACACACATTTTTAGAGGTATTAGAAGTAACATAGGATACCTTTTATAGAAAAAAAAATACATTTTTACGACAGATAAAAAAGCCGTTTTGCTGAAAACTCCACGCGGGCGAAGCCGCGGGCATAAGCTAGTTATCTATTAAAACGACATAAAAAATATTTCTATTGTATTGGAGCCCGACTTAAATATGTATTTTATTCTGCCTTAGTATTTTTTTGTTATAGCGGCAACAGAAATACATCATCTGTGAAAATTTCAACTGTCTAACTATCACGGTTCATAAGATACAGCCTGGTGACAGACGGCAGGCGGGGTCTTAGTAATAGGGTCCAGTTTTTACCCTTTGGGTACGGAACCCTAAAAATAAGTACTATGAAATGCCACGACACTTGGGAGGGAAAGCAGCGTGGCTAATAAAACATTTTACTACATGCTTCATGCTCAATAAATTATCACTACATTCGCCAAATAAATTATTGAAGACAGCGCTGTGAAATTGTAGGTGCGCTAAAATACTTGTGGTATTTTAAGTGAGAAATTAGTAGTACGATAAGCACACGATCATGCTGCATGAACTGCATCAAAATGTGATTTCATTGTTACTCTTTTTCCTGGTATAAAACAACCAATAACCTCTGTGACAACTTTGTCCAATTCCGTTCACCCGTTCTGGCGTGACTGAGTAACAAAATTTTTTTATACCTCTTGGGTGGAAAACATGCATGCGGGCCCGCCTTGCTTGCAACACCAGGGGTATCACTCGCGCGTTGCCGACCCTGCAGGAATGGAAAGGAATGGTTCCTTAAGAAGGGTGTGAAAAGTCACACCCTTCTTGAGGAACTCATTCGTGACGGCCGTCTGGTCTAGTGGTTAGAGCTCCTGACTGCGAAACTTGAGGTCGCGGGTTCGAATCCCGCTGAGGGCAGATGTTTGTGTGATCAACACGAGTATTTGTACCTTAGTCTTGGATGTCCTATGTATTTATGTATATATCTATCTATATAAGTAAACATATCGTTGTCTAGTTACCATAACACAAGCTTTGCTTACTTTGGGACTAGGTCAATTTGTGTGCAATTGTCAAGGTATTTACAAGGTATTTATTACGTAAATATAAATATATATATATTCCAGAGCCTGAGCGTTCGCGGAAGGAAACTCCTTTGGAACAGCGAAGTGCGAGACCTTTGTGACTAATCACTGTACTTAAGTTCAGTATACTCATTGGTACAGTACAGTGAACCACTCGGCCACCGCGGCTTTTTATATTTTATGGCACTTAATTTAAAAAGATGATAAAAAATATGATTTAATGAATTTACGTGACGATATAATGTAGTTCACCCAGAAGTAAAATAGAGATATATAATATACTAGCCGTCCCGCCCAGCTTCGCTCGGGTGAAAAAGTTAAATTGCCCGTAACACGATCGCAGCGCCACCTATTGGGTCCAATTGTAAATCTAAACCATTCTCAAATCTAGCTTAAGGCACACAGAAACACACAGAAAGCTTCGCCCGGGTAAAAAGGTAAAATTCTTGAAACTCGATCGCAGCGCCACCTATCGGGTCCAATTTAATATAGCCTATGTTACTCGGGGATAATGTAGCTTTCCAAAGGTGAAAGAATTTTTGAAATGGGTCCAATAGTTTCGGAGCCTATTCATTACAAACAAACAAACAAATCTTTCCTCTTTATAATATTAGTAATATAATATATATGTAGGTACTAATAAATTTTCTTCACTCAGTAGATTTAATTCCACTTGAAACTTCAATAAGAAGCATCACAATTTCAGTTACCTTCGCCAAAATTAATCATCCAGACCTTTTTACTCTTAACACAATCTCAACTCAGTTCCACAAAACTCCGCCGAGGGTATGAAAATTGCGTACGGAAAACAGCTTAAGGCAAGATATTAATTTCAAGCACAAAATTTAAAGTGTTCATTATGTACCAGATTCAACTCAATTTTCATCTGGCATAGGGCGCGCACAGACGGAACGCGTTTAATGCAATTAAGAGCGACATTCGCATATCAAACGCACAATCCGATTATTTTCACACGGCTAAGTCGACCGCGTCGTAATGCAAATAAATGTATTATGGATAAGACTGGGATTTTTATAATAATAATTATATATATCCTCATGCATTCCCACAAGGGTTCCCGAAGGGGTAGGCAGAGGTGTATAGGTAGTACCCGCACACCCACTTTACGCCAGAAATATATTTTAGGTGCCAACGTGACAGATGGCAAGTCCGTCGCCATTACTCAAGTACGACTATACATACGCCTTTGAATTGCTTCTCAGACGTATGCAGGTTTCCTCTCGATGTTTTCCTTCACCGTAAAGCTCGTGGTGTGACTGTGTGGATTTTTATGTTGCTTTTAATTTGATATCAAGAGAGGTAGGGCAATGGGTTTCCTGTTCGAATTTGGAGCTGCCCGACTGGGGCGGGACCTCCACCTTGTAGAAGTCCATAGCCAAATAACACAATTTATTGTGTTGTGTTCCTACGTGATGAATAAGGTTTCCAGTAATGAGCTCCTTGGGGAGGGGGGAGGATTGTTACATTGTGTTGTAAGCAGAGGGATTAAACCTTATGCTGCCAACACACTATAACTATCCGAACACAGAGTGGCAACGCGCAAGTGATACTTCGGTATCGTGAGCGTAAATAGGCGACGGTAACCGTTTCTCATCAGGTGGGCCGAATGCTTGCTTGCCACTCTTGTTGTACAAAAAAAAAAAAAATATTATTGTCAACGTAGTGGCACATTCAAGCCTTCCCCACAGAGCGTGCAGCTAAATGATTTGATGATCTTTGTTTGTATAACAATTTATTTGATGTTTAAAGGGGTTCACTAACATAGTTTTAAGTCAATTGTCTACTAACACTATGCATGTTTTTCCGAAATAAAATTATTGCTACATTATTAACAAATAGTTCATGTGCTAACTTCGTTTTAGTAGCAAGGACGCGATATGTCACCCTTTCAACCAACCTAACTCTGTTTGCAAAAAACTTCGTAAACGCATCAGTCTCTAAACATATGATGGAACACCTCAATATCTCCAGCAAAACATGATGTTATAAAAGTTCTCTCTACACGGGCTTTATTGAAGACGAAGAAGAATTGAAGATCTATTATTATTATTACTTCTATATCGTCGACTAAATATTAAATTATACGGAACATCACCTTGTCGTATTATAAAATCGTGTCATATTGAATCCTGCATGAAGCTGTATAAAGTCGATATTAGATTACTTATATTAATATAGGAAAACTCACATCAAAAGTACGGGAAATCTGCGACCGTCCTCACTCTGTGACGGGCTCATCAGGACCCTCAAAGCGCGGGCAAAGTGTGTATAAATAGTGCCATCCACGAAGACGCGCCCCACCAATTTGTAGTGGGGGGTAGCGGTATGCGGGAGTATGATCCGAGTGTATTAATTGTAGTGTGCGTGCGCACTCATAGGTAATCAGTACCGATAGATCAGTACAGTGTACCGATAATACTCAAACATTAGTGGAAGGATGCACACTTACACTATAAACTATAGGGAAGAATAGTGGCGAATATACGTCGTCAGTTTTCTCTAGACTGGGATAACACTTTCAGTTCATCCACATTCATGAGTTTCTTCATACATGCTCGCCTTTTTCGTGTTGTTTCCTAGTGTGCGATCGATCTGATTTAGGTGGATAAAATAATTCTGTAATTAATAAATATATAAATACATAGAAGACAAGAACCGCTAGGGTACTTTTTACGTCACGTCTCATTTTCGTTTTCTGCGGCTAATTTCCAAAAGTATATACAGAGCGCGCAACGTATACGCAGCCTTAGAATTATCCGTTAAGAGATTGAACATGGCAGCTTTTTAATCAAAAACATAAACTTGGCTATATCGCGTCATTCCTGAAATAAAAGCTGTTTAATAAGGGACCGAGAACTTGTGAATGCTTCTACAGGTTTTCACGTCAAACGCACGATACGTAGCGCTGAAAAGTATATAGATAGCATCTGCTTTGTTAAAGGCCCGATATAATTGTTCACATAATTGGCTAAAGATACTAGTGTGAGAATTAATAATACGAAGTACCTAATTCTCTTTCGTTATGATAGTCTTGAAACTTGAAACTTGAAATTTTGTATTGAATGTTTGTCTTCAGACATCGTATATAGCAAATGTGCAGCCATATGCTTATATATCTAACGCCTTCAAGGGTCGCAAAAGGCGCCAATGGGTAGGCAGACGTGTGTAGGTAATACCCACAGACCCCCTTTAGGCCGGTGATATATTTTAGGTGCCAACATGACAGTTGGCGACTTCATCGCCGTTAGTCAAACACGACTATACACCTGTCTTTGAATTTCTTCTGAAACGTATGTAGGCTTTTTTCGAAAACTTTCTTCACCGCATGGCTTGTGGTGTGACTAATCACTACACATACTTAATTTCAGAAAAACTCATAGGTACAGTCGGGATTCGAACTTGCAATCAATTTGTTTCAGGCAATTACTCGGACCGCCCGGCGACTACGGCTCTCTTACAATCAACTCATTGTTTCAATAACTTTATCTCATCGTAAACTGCTTAACGATGTTTACCTCAACTATAAAATGCGTGGAGTCATAAATTTACACAAGCAGAGAAATAGTGCAAACTGACCACCATGGTATAAACCCACAATTCTGACTGCGCAGGTTCTCAAACCCCTCGACCACACAGGTTTAATCTGAGAGATACCTGCATGCGTCGAGAAGAAATTCAAAGACGCGTGTGTTGTCGAAGCCGGCTTCAGCCCTCATCTCGGCTTCATTATATTCAGGCCACGCGGGCTAGTGATATTAATTTCTGGGAAATGCACATGGAATAGCGAAAGTTGAAATACGAGCTGGGTACGTGAAACATTCCGAAGTAATAGTGGTATGAGGGAAAGGAACGGCCAGTTCGGGTGTTACGGTTTATTAATATGAATGATGGGGCTGCTATGTGTACCTGTATTTCATTCGCAGTGTGAAATGATTTATTTTATTAAATCCCATATTTATTTTGTGGGAGTTGGAAAATTGAGATTAAATTTTGGGTACATAATGTTTATCCAGACTTTCCTCTATTTACAGTAGGAAAGAAGCATCCGCCTGAAGGTAAGCTGTCACTATCACAATAAAAATAGTCTGTAGGCCTAATAAAATAATATATCCTCACGCCTTTCTACAAGGGTTCCCGAAAGGGGCAGGCGGAGGTGTATCAGTAATACCCACGACGGAGATATATGTTTGGAGCCAACGTGACGTCCTTCGCCTTTATTCAAGCACGACTATGATACGTCTTGTATATATGGTTTCTTTTTGATATTTTCCTTCACTCGTGGTGTGTCTGATCACTATACCTAACTTCAGATAAAGTCCGACTAGTCGGGATTCGAACATGCAATCTTTGCGCAGGCAACTACTCGAACCACTCGGCTACCACGGCTTTTGCTTGCTTTCTTAATGTGATTATATCTAAGATAGTCGAAAGAAAGTAAAATCTATTTAGCTAAGAAAGCAAAAGAGGTATGTAAGTCTAGAGACGACTAGCGCTCTACCCTCTCTGCTTACCCCATGAAGGGTTCGGCGTGGTGATAAGTACGTATGTTATATCTTAAAGCAATAAAAAAATAACTCTTCCGCTTAAAACGATTCATCATTGGAATTGAAGAGCTGGTCAATTACTTTAATTTACTTCTGTCCAGCGCAATCTCTTTGAACTCCCAATCGCCACGATAGACGACAAATTATTACTTTGCTTAAAAAAATAAACAAGTAGGTATATTTACCAGTATTATGAAATGAATGAACACATTGGCTTAACTTCAAGCAAGCGCGTCAAACTTTGTGTACGTTCATTAAAAGTTATTAGGAGAGTAAACAAAGTCTTCCGACACTCGATAAAGCTTATTGTTTTAACGATCCTCATATACGTAATCTATATACTCATAAATATAGTAGAAGTGTCTGTTTGTAATATCAACATTATGGCTGGAAACGTCAAGAGACCTACCTACTAGAAACCGGCGAGCATGTGTGAAGAGATTGATTAATTTTAGATTAAGGTAAAGAATAAGATTAAGAGTAAAGCGAAGTCTAGAGAGAGCAAGACAAGCGCATTACTCACTCTGCCTACCCTACCTACTCTTTAGGTACCTACTCGGCCTGATGATATATATATATATATGAAAATATACGCGGTGTACTTAACAAAAACACAATCCTCGTGAATTTCGTGTTCCGGCTTATGTCCGAAACGCTTCACCTATGCTGACGAAACTTTAACGGGGAGATTGCCAAAGAGGGGAGTTCATTCCACAGCCTGTGCGTTCGCGGAAGGAAACTCCTTTGGAACCGCACAGCAGGAGGCACCTTTTTGGTTCCACGATATGGGGATGAATTTCTCGTCGATGGCGAGAGGTGCGGTGTTAGAAGGTAGAAGTTTTCAGCTTCGATACAACGCGGGTGAAGTCGTAGGGCACATATAGTGTAATGTAAACTGTTTGTTACATTAAATATTCATTATTTTCACAGACGTATTTTCTTTTTGTTGTCTTAGCAAAGAAGCTTGGTGGTAAACGGCAACCGCTCTTTGCGGCTCGACATTGAACCCCAATAAAAAACATACACATCATCACGCCGAGTCCCTAACGGGGTAGGCAGAGATAATAGAGCGTAAGTTCTGTCTAGACAGGCCTCTTTCGCTTTGTTCACGTTCATTAATCTCTTCATATATGCTTGCGAGTTTCGAGTACTCTTTACGTTCCCTGCCATGAGTGTATGAATTCTATTTGAGTAAAATACGAAAAAATTGTGAGATAAGGAAAAGTGGTGGTCTGAAAGAAGATGTAGTGACAAAAATTGAGAAAGGTATGCTGAGATGGTTTGGCCATGTCGAGAGAATGAATGAAGAACGATTGACGAACAAAGTGTATAAGGCGAGTGTGAATGAAAGTGTTGGAAGGGGTAGACCTGGGCGGACGTTTGTAGACCAAATTAGGGACGTCTTGAAAAAAGGCCAGGTCAAGAGTACCCTAAACCAAAGAACATGCATGAAGAAAATAATGAAAGTGGACGAAGGAAAAGAAGTATGTAAGGATCGTAGCAAGTGGAAAGAAGAGGTCTCTGCCTACCCCTACGGGAAAGAGGCGTGATTATATGTATGTATGTATGTAAAATAAGATTGAAGTAAGGTACGTATAGATAACCATAATGGATCTGGAACTGTTCTGTAAATACAAAACAAACCTTTCAAGTGAAATCCATGCCATTCAGCGAAACTAAAAGTCATTCCGATACAATTCCATCATTGCGGGAGCGTGTCTGAGTCTATCAACTCACGCATTACGTCAGTCATAATCTGAGATCCGACGTAACTGATTGAATTCTTATTTGGCCTGTTGTTTCGCGCTGTCTGGATTTATTTTCCCCATTTGATAAATCTATTACGATTTGTGGGAAATAATATTTGTGAAAGTAATTTAAGCTGGCAACTTTCAGTCACTTATCGAAAACGCTGGCGTTTAGTATATTCATTCGCTCATTCGTTGGTTCATTCATTCCTTAATTTCAGTTTCTTTGAACATTCTGTTGGGCGCAAGCCTCACCTCAATTGCGCCACCCATATTCATATCATATCCATATTCTGTGCGAGTTTTATAAAAACGTAACGTACTTCAATTACATATATTATAATAATAATAATATATATCCTCACGCCACACAAGGGTCCCCGAAGGCGTAGGCAGAGGTGTATAGGTAATACCCACACACCCACTTTCCGCCAGAGGTATATTAGGTGCCAACGTGACAGATGGCGAGACCATCGCCGTTACTCAAGCACGACTATACATACGCCTTTGAATTTCTTCTCAGACGTATGTAGGTTTCCTCACGATGTTTTCCTTCACCGTAAAACTCGTGGTGTGACTAATCACTGTACTTAAGTTCAGAAAAACTCATTGGTCACAGTCGGGATTCGAACTTGCGACCTTTGCGTCGCAGGCAACTGCTCAAACCACTCGGCCACCACGGCTTTCATATATTATAATATTTTATATTAAATAGCAAAATAATACATCAAGCCAAAAGTTTATTACCAGCACCCGCCGCCGCCCCTACATTAAATCACTTTCTGATTCTCCGTAGATATTAAATAGGTATGTGTAATGTACATAATATTCTAAATAAATATTTGTGCCCTGACTGCCTGCGAACAATTTCAATAATATTTTTCTTCTTTAAGTATATTACAACATTCTCTCATCTGTAATTAAATTTGAACATGAAATCCTATAATATAATATTACTCAGGAAACTAGTATGTTTGTTATTCCACACGTGAACTACTAAATAGAATCGGATAAAATATGGCATAGAGATTATAAGCTGGATCAATATGTAGTATGGGTGTGTGGGTACAACTTATACACCTCTGCCTACCCCTTCGGGGACCCTTATGGGAAGGTTTGAGGATATCATCATCATCATATCATCACGCCGAGTCCCTAACGGTAGGCAGAGAGTATAGAGCGCCAGTTCTCTCTAGACTTACATACCTCTTTCGCTTCGTCCACATTCATCAGTCTTTTCATACTTGCTCGTCGGTTTGAGGATATATATTAATAGTATTAATTATATATTTTATTTCAGAAAAAGTTACTATTAAAATATAATCTTGCGCTGGTGAAACAGGTAGTTTTAAATCGTGACATGTACCTACAACAAGAATAGATTCCTATGAGAATCTAGTCGCAAACGAAGAATGAATCAGAAATGGATATTGACATCACGACATTTTCATTTGCCATCGTCTGTCATCTCTGTGCTCTTCGCGTTGATTAGTAAAGCCAATGTGTCAACACAGTTCCATTTATCACAAATTGGAGGCGGGAATCTCTAGACGTACTGTTTGTTCTCTTGAGCTATTATTGGTTTTGCGGTTATTGTTCGTGTATGAAGCGGCCGTGTGTTCTTCGGATTTACGTGTACGAAAAAGATATAATATGTCTTCACGGCAACCCCACAAGTTTCCCCGAAGGTATAAGCGGAAAACACCCACACACTCATATTTAGGTGTCAACGTAACAGATGGCGATCCTATCGCCGTTTCTCAAACATAAGTACAAAAAAAAGGACGGTAACGTCAAGAATACTCGAAACGGACGAGCATGTCTTCATACATACTCGTCAGTGATGCATGTGGACGAAGCGAAAGAGGTATGCAAGTCTAGAGAGAACTGGCGCTCTATACTCTCTGCCTACGACGTTAGAGACTCGGCGTGATGATATGTAAGTATGTAGAATTTCTTCTCAAACTTTTCGTTATGTTTCATCAAGTGGTGAGCAACTGGTGTCATTTCAAAACCTAGGTCTGATATCAAATAGAAAGGCTACTCATTCATGAGTAATAACTGACAAGCAGTATTGTGTCCATAAATCTAAAATGTAAAAAAAATATTATGATAAACAGTTCGCACATCACGCTGGCATAGATTGATCGACCCTGGGCGCCGCTTCATTGCATATTTATTGGACCGCTTAACTGGCACGAAGATCCTATATTGAATTGTGTAAATTGAACATCGAACCTGTAATCAAGACCCCGATTTATCTTTAGGTGACGGGACCCCAAATAGCGTTAGGCGCAATCTCAACGTATTTGAAGATTTTTAAAAGTATTAACACATAAACTTTATTTATTTTTAACAGAATGTTTGGAAAGAACATCATAGTTATGGCAATAAATTTAGAAATTTTATCCAAGTATTTAACAATACTAATAAGATATTTTCTACGTCACAAGTTGCCATATATTGTAACGAAGAATAAAAAATAAAGATTGACGAAACAGATATAAAACGCGAAAGAGTGTGGAAGAAGAGGCAGAGGAAGACCACGTTCTAGCTACCTATCGATCGGACACTCAAGGATGGGAACGTCAAGAGTAGGTACTCAAAACCGGGGAGCATGTACCAAGAGACTGATGAATGTGGACGAAGGGACTGAGATATGTAAGTTTAGAGAGAACAGGCGCTCTACTCTTTCTTTGTTTTATACTATATCCTCACGCCCGCCCACAAGGGTTCCCAAAGGGGTAGGCAGAGGTGTATAGGTAGTACCCACACACCCAGTTGTTTTATCCTAGTCGCATGTAAAGACAAGACTGAGTAATATCGTTAAACAACTGTTAAAGAAACATTAAAAACATCAACAAATAAACAATCTTAAGTACATACTATCAATGAATCCTCTAGCAGGTAAATTTGAAATGTTACCGTCACCTAGAGATACAAATAAGCCGAACTGGGATACAAAGAAGGTCCATTAGTACAGATTGGAGGCGTAATTGATTTTGGAACAGACATTCTTCACAAGCGATGGAACCAATAGGTTTCTGAGAACGATGTTTAGAGATTTCCTCTTAACTTTATCTCACGCTGTTTGACATTTCAGTTTTGGAATGTTACCTAGGGCAGAAAAGCGTATTATGCGTGTATGTTATTCTATCGCAGGGTGGCATCAGCTCAGTTCAATTTACATAAAACCTTAATATATTATACACCCAATCGTTCCTCATGAATAACTCTGTTTAGTTTTTGAGGTTATCGCGAACAGACAGACGTGCGGGACTTTGTTGTAGGTATAATATGTAGCGATGTGTCTACTCATAATTACTGTTCCGTCGTTCCAGTAGACATACTTGCATTAAAATATGCACTCATAAAACCGTCTTGTTATTGTTTGCAGGAGGCGACGGGACAGAGGCAGAATCCGAGCAGTTAAAATCTTGTAAATGTGAATCATCTGTTGAAATATCTTTGTAAATAATAAATAATCATTTGTTAATAAATAAATACCTAAGACAATTCACCACAAATGTACCTAGTCCCAAATTAAGTAAAGCTTGTGTTATGGTAACTAGACGATATATTTACTAACATAGATATAGATATGTATATATATATATATATATATATATATATATATATATATATTTATACAATATATATAGACAATTCCACACAGATGTACCTAGTCCCAAATTAAGAAAAGCTTGTGTTATGGTAACTAGACGATATATTTACTAACATAGATATAGATATGTATATATATATATATATATATATATATATATATATATTTATACAATATATATAGACAATTCCACACAGATGTACCTAGTCCCAAATTAAGAAAAGCTTGTGTTATGGTAACTAGACCACGATATATATATATATATACATAAATATATAGGACATCCAAGACAAGACTAAGGCACAAATACTCGTATTCATCACACAAATGTCTGCCCTCAGCGGGGTTCGAACCCGCGACCTCAAGCTTCGCAGTCAGAAGCTCTAACCACTAGACCAGACGGTCCTCGTAATTATGCATTGTCGTCATGTTAAAGTAATTCCGCATCAGGCACGGTTTTATATAAGGTAAAATTCTTTGATTGTTGGAAAGCCTTGGCTATTGTTTGAAAATGTTCATGATCTTTAAAAACATTATCTTTACGCCCACGAGGGCAAAGAGGTAAGCAGAGGTATAACTCACCCACTTTACATCGGATGTTTAGGTGCCAACGTGAGAAGTGGCGCATCCATCACCGTTTCCCGAAAATGTTCACGCAAAAACTGAATTATATGAAAATGAGCAGACATAGGTTATATTCTGTAAATACAGGTTATAACCTATATCTGTGCTAAATTTTATTTCATATAAACATGACATAGGTAAAGTAGATATACCGCGGGGCGGCGCCTGTTAATCATGAAATAAGCTTAGCTACGTATATGTTAGTGTAAATCGTTTCCGCCGGCCATCCGACTGGCAACAGCGCATCAATTAGAATTGATATACGTCGTAAACTTTATGAGAGCTTTTAGATGTCCATTGAATATTAATTTTATGTGTGCAGTAACATTGTCGACAGTCTTATCGAGTCAGACTGCTTAATTATTCATTCTGTATTGTTTTGATCCGATTTTTTATTACAAGCATTGCTGAAACTAGAAATTTAAACTAAAAATCCCCGAAAGGGTAGGCAGAGGTGTATACGTAGTACCCACACACCCTCTTTCAGCCAGAGTTATACAATAGGTGCTAACGTGACAGATGGCGAGTACATCGCCATTACTCAAGCACGACTATAAATACGCCTTTGAATTTCTTCTCAAGCGTATGCAGGATTCCTTAGATGTTTTTCCTGCACCGTAAAGGTCGTGGTTTGACTAATCACTGTACGTGAAGTTCAGAAAAACACATTGGTAAAATTGGGATTCTAAGTTGCCATAAGTATTTGTGCTGCAGACAACTACTCAAACCACCCAGCCATCAAGGCTCTAATAAAATCAAAACATGTGTCAAAAAAACCTGGCCTTATCTCAACATAGCTTGACACGATATACATAATCATGTACTTACTTAGATAGCTAATAGCAATATTATAACATAGAACTTCTAATATTAAAGTACATATACTCGAGTACATATTTCCTCTGCGGGGAACTCACCACCTTTACTTCACCGCCTCATTGCTTATTATATTTGATTGTAACCAAAGCAATAAGTTTTCATTTAATTCAAGTACTCAAGTTAGCTGGTTTAACATTGTCATCTCAAAAGTAGGTACGAAGAGGTTTAAGGGTCGTTAGGACGATATATGAACGCTAGTGGGAATGCAACAGGCTTAAGACTACTTGAGCTAGCAACTGAGCTGGGATATGGCGAGAGAATGCTAAGAAAATTACGGGACACAGAGTTCAGAATCCTACTAATATTATACATGTGAAAGTGTGCCAGAATGTGTGATACTTCATGACGCCAGGACGGCTAAACGGAACAATGTCATATTGTAACACAAAGGACATATTTTATTCGAGACTAGCGGTCCGTCCCGGCTTCGCACGGGTGGACATAACTTTGTTTTTATAAAATAAAATATATGTCACTCAGGGTGAGTGTAGCTTTCCAATGGTGAAATAATTTTTCAAATCGGTCCAGTAGTTTCGGAGCCTATTCCTTTACATACTTATCTACATACAAATCTTTCCTCTTTATAATATTAGTATAGAAAAGAAGTCCACTATTGAAGTCATATTTTACGCTGGTGAAACCGCGGAGCTCAGCTAGTAATTATGTAGCGGTAAATGTCGCGGTGTAGAATTGTCATTGATCATAATAAACCCTTTACTGTCCAACCCAAGAACATTATCGATCAAATATTTCGGGCATATTCAGCGACTAATCGCCAGAAAGTCTAATCGCCAGAAAACCTAATCGCCAGATTACGTCAAAAGCATAGTTCTGGCGATTTGAAAATACGTTAATTGGCGACCTAGAAAACTTGAACAGTTGAAAGCATCTGCCACAACGGATATTGCAGGCCCCAAGTTGGCACTTAGGACTTTAATGCATTCTTTTCGGTTGATTGATGGTATTTCCGTTCGGTACGTCGTCCGTTAGCATAAATCGAGTTTTCCGATTTACCATTTGTCTTTGTCACGTAGTATAGAGTGGGGGGATACTAAAGCTAATATTATGAAGGAATTCTTTTGTTTTCTACAAGAATTTCAAGAAATCAGAGTGTGACTTAAAAATACTTAATGCGAATGTTTCTGGAATAAGAGGCAGAAAACTTACCAATCTATATCAATTTATTTAACAACCTGAATTTCCCATTCGTCCTTACTCCACGTCCATACTCGAATTTGCTATATTTGCGTCGCAGGCGAATACCCGGACCACTCGGCCTCCACGGCCTAATCACAAAACTAATTTTGTTTAAATCTCACTCTTTTCGCACCTAAAAACTCTCAACCCATAACATAACCAAGATAGGTTAGCTCAGCCTAATCATTTAGGTTTACGAAAATAATTTGTTATAACTTGGGCAAAGGGCAATTTGCTTATAAATTTGTCTGAGCTCAGCAAACTTTCTTTTGAGTAATTTTAATTATTTATGATGTACATGGTCCCGGGGTAGATCTATCAATGTCAGCGCATCAATACCTCGATGCCTTCGGAAACTTACGAATAATGTATTAAATTAAAAATGTTTTGGGGAACAGGCGGGGAGAGAAAGCCTTGTTTGTTCAATAAAATATCAAGAACGATATTAGATATAGACACTTAATATATATATTAGGTATATTATAGGTAGGTATATTAATTATTTAAAACACAAGTATTACTTCTCTACTAGCTGTATTAAATATATGTGTAGTACTAAATATATTTAAAAAATCCATACATTTTAAAATAATGTAGACTAGGTATTCAATTAATATATATATATATATATATATATATATATATATATATATATATATATATATAGCTCCACTCACATATTCTTAATAAAATTTAATAATAATTCAGCTCAATCTTAAAGCATTGAATATAGACGCAATCTTAATAAGGCTTGTCCAAGGATTTCTTTCTTAATCAGGGTCACTTAATTGTCTGATTATAAGTTAAGAAGTCCTGGAGTAGTTTTTCCATCTTCACCCAACTTTTGTCTCGGATTTTGCCTCGAGCATCTAAAGCATTAATATTAATGTAGGAACATAGACGATACAAGATCGGATCCAGAAAGCGTGCAACAAGACCTTGGAGGATTAAATATGGAATTGATCGGGCGAACTAAAAGACGTCATTACTTTTTTAACACGCTTTTATTAGCTTGGGTTGTATCTATGTATGTATGTAACGGAATGTTTGAACTTAATTTTCACCAGTTTTCAGAAGTCTGATTAATTTGAAACTTTGCATACGTATCAAGGACCGATGACAATACACTAATAACTAAAAAGTAGAAAATAAATAATAGTTAAAAAAACGACCAAAACACGCAATTTTTATAGAAAACGGAACTAAAAAATTTCGATAATATCTTAAAAAGCGTGGGGAGCTTTTTAAGATATTATCGAAATGATAATCACTCTACTCATATCTGTCAATAAAATATTTATAACTATTGACACCATGCACCCCACGCTTTTTAAGATATTATCGAAATTTATTATCTATTTTTTAGTTCGATTTTCTATAAAAAGCTTGTTTTTTTAGTTTTTTTTTGTCTTTAAATGTGTGTGTTTGTACAATAAAGGATATATTATTATTATTATTCTTTATTTCCTGTGCTAAAATTATTTATTTCTTTTCAGTTTCTGGTTTATTACCACCGGAATTACGAAAAGTACCGAAGTACCGAAGTACTTAACTTTGGCCGCAAACACTATATATATATTTAAGGCCGTATTTCAAAAGAACGAAACAATAGTTAACGCTCAAACATTGTTCATAACATCAATATCATTACACCGCGAAAGCTGTCACAAGACAGCATTAACCTGACACAGTATTGGCAAGCTTGAGTCACTGGGAGTTATTGGCAAGTTGAGGAGATTGCCGGCCGACAGCCATTGGCGGTATGATTGATGTTATCGGAGCTGTGATTGAAAGGCTAAACGCTTGGAGGAAGACCCAATGGAAGACAGTGATGGAAAAACCTATTATTAGCACAAGTGTAGGTAATGATGGGTACCGTTTTTGTGGCATTTTTGGCGCCACGTGGAATTAGTCACTCTAAGGTAAATCTTTAATTGGACGGATATCAAATTTTCCTTATGACCTGGCATATACGTGGACTCAATATTATCAGGGCTAAAATAATGTTTTGTGTAATTCATTATATTTTCACTAATAACCAAACACGCAAGCTACAACCATGATTTCATGAAAATTATCATATAATTTTGGTAAAGATGATATGGGTTGACGCGTCCCTAACACCACAGGGGTAATTAGCTGATAACCAGATAATAAAGCACATTTATGGACCTATGTCATTTCATCTCAACATCGTTTAATACCGTGTAGCCGTGGTGGCCGAGTGGTTGCCTGCAACACAACGATTGAAAGTTCGAATCCGATTGTACCAATGAGTGTTTCTGAACTTAAGTACAGTGATTAGTCACACCATGTGCTTCGTGTTGAAGGAAAACATCGAGAGTAAATCTGCTTTCGTCTGAGAAGAAATTCAAGGCGAATGTATAATCGTGCATGACTCACGGCGATGGACTCGCCATCTGCCACGTTGGTATCTAAAATATATCTCTGGCGGAGAGTGAGTGTGTGGGTACTTACTACCTATATACGTCTCTCAACCCTTCGGGGACCTTCGTGGGTGAGCGTGAGAATATATTATATCATTTAAAACATCCAAGGACCGTACAGGCCGCGTGCATCTTTTAGACGTGAGATTGCGACTAACTCTACTTCTGCCACGTCGGTACCCTCTATATATATCTACATATATCTTCGACAAGAAAGGGTTACGTGATAAGTCTTGACCCTTCGGTGATCTCTGTTTGGAGGCGTAAAGATATTTATAATAATAAATATGATAACCAAAGCAAACACCAATGAAAGTCTGAGAGAATGCCCCAATTCCAATTTTGTTATTATTGGGCCGTGTCAAGTCCAAATAAACCCAGGTCAATATTAGGCTACACGCCGATAAGCCGAAGGTAATCGAATCTCTATTACTTCGCGCAAGCACATAATGGGTTCCCAAAGGGAAATGTAATTTTCCTTATCAACCGGCGGCGTTCAGAACAGTTTGTATAACCTAAATCCAGATTAATATGGCCAACTTCAGTTATAGTATATCAAAGCAAGAAATGCTAAGCGAGTTTTGCGCGTTCACAAACAATAAACAAACTCTGCCAATTTATATTAGTAGAAATACTTGGTTGTACGAGCCGTGGTGACCGAGAGGTTCGAGCAGTTACCTTCAACACAAAAACAGCAAGTTCGAATCCCACCTATACCAATAACTTTTTCTGAACTTAGTACAGTGATTAGTCACACCATGAGCTTCATGGTGAAGGAAAACACCGAGAGGTAATCTGATCACGTCTGCGAAGAAATTCAACTATATATGTATAGTCGTGCTTGAGTGACGGCGATGGACTCGCCATCTGTCACCAAAGTGGGTGAGTGAGTACTGCTTATCTACCCCTTCGGCAACTCTTGTAGGAAGGCGTGAGGATATTTTATTATACAAGGTTATATATTTGATACAAGGTTTCAACCTGAACACCACCAGTGTCACCATTGTCAAATCCCAATCGACGTGAAACCTTTCCACTGAATCCTACAAAGGGACAACTTTTACAAATTAAACTAGTGAGATTCGAGACGTACATTTTTCCGCCGAGTATTTATAGGACATCTGCTCGAATAAAAAATCAATTTCTTGTGAGAATATGTCGGTCGGGTGAAAATACGAGGTTTAGCGTCTCGTTTGTTCTACGAAGAAGTAATATTTAATATTCTCTGGTTCGGCATTGAGTTTGCATAATTTTTTTATAGTTTTTTTATAGTAACGTTATTTAGTTGTTTCCATTTTTTTGATATGATATTCAAGAAATGAAATGAAGATTTTTTAAGAAGAAGGAGGAGATTCGGCTGAATTTACGGACTACTGTTATTATTCTAATAGACATCGGTCATCTTGAAGCTAAGTTATCATCTTAATATTTAAATGACCAAAGGGATACTTCAATCTTTGCGGTTCACGCTCGATATACTATCACTACACAGTCGAGCTTGATTGACGGCGATGGACTCGCCATCTGTCACTTTGGCACCTAATAATATATGTCTGGTGGAAAGTGAGTGTGTGGGTGCTACCTATACACCTCTGCCTACCCCTTCGGAATAGTGGGAAGGCGTGAGGACTAAATAAAACAAAACAAACAATTATGTTCAATAAAAATGCGCATGCAAACATTAACATCTATAAAATGAACAACAAACGCTAACGACCCCCACATTTCTGCGACATTACTGCTTTATCTCGCATTAAAAAGTAATACCAAGACACGGCACGAAGACAATAAGGTATCCCACAATGTTTTAAAGTATTCGCTAGAGTTCAGACGCTGTGTACACGTACATAGCAGTAGATCAAGGAAATACACACATATTACCACGGACCTCTTACGGAGTAGACAGATTGTAGCCAGTTGTCTCTACGCACGGACCTCTCTTAATCCAATTTCATACATCTTCACATACATGCTTGCCAGTTTTGGAACTCTTGACGTTGTGCCTGTGACATAAGTACTCTAACCTATCGGACCTCACTTCACTTTCACTTTATCTACTTTGATCAAACAACACACATGTTTGCTAGTCTTCGGAGCACTTGGCGTTCCCATACTTGAATCTTCGATGGATTCGATTTTGATTTTTGGCTGTGCCTCTAGAGCATTCGAATCAACTTGAAGAAGTTCAGTCTGTTTTCTAAAGTACAATGAGATAACAAGAATTATATTTGTACATTTAATTATTCATGGCTTGTTTTTTGACATCTATCAACAGTCAAGACAATTAAGAGACTGATAAACTTAAATGAAAGGAGAGGTCTGACTCAATACTATCTGCCTACCGGCTCGGTCTGATAACATTTATATATTTAGATCCAAATTCACACTGTTACTTGTGGAAAAATACTATTTTACAAGGAACATGACTTACTGACAGCCTATTTTTAATGTGGATCCGGGGGAATTTAGACAATTTTCAACGTCATTTCAGGCGAGCAGGAATCCACCTTTGTCATAACATCGCCCCTTTTAAATACTATCAACTTCCTGACGTTAACGAGGGAGGGAAAATGATGGACTACAGCGAAGGTTGGCCAAGTTATTATCAAAGAAAGTGACGGAACGATGGTCGACATTACAGAATGTATAAAAGCAATGAAACTTCATAATTTTCTAAAAGACTATCTAATCTGTCCTCATTTGCAGCAGAATGATCAAAGAGGAATTGACAATCGCTTTGTCTGTTAAAGTTTTGTTTTACGAAATACAATCTTTATAACAAAAGATGCTGGATGCAAGGCCAAATAAACCCAGGTTTATATAGACATCTGTAAACCCGTGACTTCATCCGCTTAAAAATACAACTTACTGGTTATAATATTGTATGATTTTGTAACTAAGTTATGTGTTTTATTTCTTACCAACAGCCTATAATTCTTATATAAAACTTCAAAATTCTATTACTTACAAAAAAATCTTAGGATATATTATAGATCTATTTATTTTAGATATATATCTATATCTCTCCACGGACTAAAAATAATTTATTTGCCTAACTTCAATCCGATCTGTTTAGTCATAAAAGGTGAAATAAACAACCAAACAGTTGTTATACCTATAAGTATACATATGCTTACATGCCGATAACCTTTTGACATCTTATCACAGAAAGACGTCACTAATTCAAGGCACGGATACTTAAATCCCATTCTGTAATAATGGGCCAATGGTTGAAGTTGAAAAGCCTGTGAAACTGCCAAACGTGATTGAATCCCAATTTTAAAATATCGTCGCTTGAATGCCGAGCAGCCATTAATTGGGCCCATTAAGAGCGGCTGCGCTCATTTAGCGATTAAGGCGGGGTACATTAATATATTAACCTACTACTCACCCCCCGCTTAAAATGTTCCCTTACGAGACAGAATCTATGTTGGTATGAGAATTTATTAGGGATGCAGTTTTCATGATTAGGGAGAGATTAGGGAGCGATTTAAACAATATTGAGAATCAAGTTCTGATCATAACCGTTCAAGTGCTCCGTACAAATTCCCAAAGATATTTTCACGGTCCCCCGAAGGGATAGGCAGAAGCGTACCCAAAATCCTCTGTTCGCCGAACGGCACAGACTCTCAAAGCAACCTTACATACGTCGTTGAATTTCTTCTCAAACATATGAAAGTTTCCTTGCGACGTTTTTCTCGTAAAGCTCGCGATGTCACTTAACTTACCTATCTAAGCTCAATATGTTTTGGTACAGACCGCTGCGATCTTAATTTTTTCGAATCTTTAATCAAATTACAACGTCATATATTTTTATGTTCAGTGTGAAGTTTACGATTACTAAGTTAAAAAAGTAAGCTAAGGTTAGTCCTCGTAGTCTTTGCGCAAAATACTTACAGCGCCATCTGTTGGTTCAGCATATTACCAGGATATAATAGTACCCGGAAAAGAGAAGGCAGATACCAAAGCTAACACTGGATGACGCTATATAACATTTTAAGAGAACCGGCGGTCTTCACTTGTCACCTATCCCGCGAGGGACACAGCGACGATATTTTATGAAAACAAGTGAAATTTAAAACTAAGGACATATAGTTAAGCTTTAAATTATTTAACCTTCACGTCTGATCTGTTTATTAATATTAAATGGACTTCAAAGCAATGGCCAAGTAATTAAACGCATCTACTTTTAAGCACTGACATAATTTCAGGGTAAAATATAATAATTTTACCTTAAACCCTTTAAAAACCTTTGCAAAATTATATATTATAAAGCTTAAATATTGAAATACTTCAATAGATTAGGATTTGTAGGTTTAATATCAGACATCTGTCTAAATCTTTTAAAACTATTATGTCCACAAACACAATAGAAGTTTGGCCAAATGACGAAAGATGGCGCTGCTAAGATGTTTTTTAATCAAATATTTCTCTAACTTTATTTTTATTCAAAACTTTTGCTGATGATAATAAATTAATAACAATGGGTTAAAAGTTATTAGTAAAATAATATTATTACAATGCTCACCTGCAAATCAGAGCTGTACTGCAAACTCGCCTCCCAGAAATCTTCTATGTTCTCCGGATAATCACACTCCTTGGTTGGATCTGGACTAATGCACAGATTACGAGTTTTAAACACAAACACAAGGCCTCCGTCTTCTTCCTCCGGCCTCCAGGCCCCACACATAGTTGCCACAGTTCTATGCTGCAATTCTGAATATTGACATGTACTATCAAGTTTAATTTTTTTTATAGGTTCATGGCCTAATATTACGTCACTTTTCATTTTTTGAGTTTCTTCAGCCATGGTGAATGCTTTTTGGAGGTTAAAAAACGACGAAAACGTTAATTTTAATTTATCCCTAAAAATATAGCAATTTTTGTTTATATACTTGGTAAATTTTATCATCTAACAACAAATTTCTATAACGTATACTTGGCTATATGACAATCAATTTATTTAAAATGGTAAAATAGTACATTATCGGGACATAATGTGACAAAAACTGTTTATTTACAAACTGACTAAAACGAATCTTGTATAAGACACGTGCACGACGTGGAAGTTATTCAGCTTTTTATATTCAAATATACAGGCTTTATACCGAGAACACAATAATTTCACACACTATTCATTAACACAGGAAAAAGATTAGTTTAACTTCTCTTAGCTAAGCCGACATTTTGAGGTTATACGAAGTCTCGCACAAAGACCTTATACCTAAAACTAGACTGTGCACTATGGCGCAAAAACCGGGCGGCGCGAGAGAGCTTCCGTTGGTAGTATGTCCCTTTCTAATGAGGTGACCATGACCAAACAGAACACGGGACAAATTGCTTGTAAAAACGATTGTGTTAGTATCCTGATATATTGATACTACCTAACTAGCATAACTTCACCTACCTAATTTATTGTAAAAAAAATACTAAACCAGAACGTGTGTATATTTTTTTAAATTATCAGAACCCTACACGTGGGTAAGGGTTGAAAGTACTTTTTCCTTTTATTGTGAGATATTCCCACATATTATTATTATTAAATGAGAATGATGAGTTCGTTGAGGGAAAAAAGCGTGAGGAAACTTGCACATTTAGATTTCTGTTTGTGTAACCATTATCCGAAAAATGAGTCTGATTCCCCTTGTGGCTATGAAAGTCAGATGGCAATCCCTTTACTGTAATTATCAGACTCGCCACTCCAGGATCATGTTCGGCGAACCCTGGCAAACTCCAAAGTGAAAGCTTGCGCATGTAACCAGGATGATATTCGCTAAGATGAAAAGATGAGGAGGAGGATTATTATTAAATGAGTGTTAGGTCAAATGAACGTGATGCAATATTGTAGACGGAAAAAAATACTGTTTTTTTTTTAATATTGATTTATTTTTATACATTGCTGAACAATACAGTTTTACGCAATTTTTGTCGTAATGTAGCCTTATTTCCTACGTGCTTGAGGGTTAAAGACTTTCCGTAGCTTTTAAGTCTTAAATTTAAGTATTTTTGACCAATACATTTAATCAGTTCCAATTCGTGAGATTCGTCTGAGCTTGGATGGGCAGGCAAAATGTGCTTAATTTTAGGGTAGAATTGATGTACTGTCATATTAAGCATTTTTTTTATATTCAAACTCTGTAAATCAGGAGACATTACCAAAAAAAGTTTTTCTATATACTTTACTACATCGAACACAAATGTTGAAGCATATTTTAGCCCTCCTCTGTCTACAAAGGCTGTGAAAGAAGAAAATTCACAAACATCAATCAAGTAGTCATGATCTTTATGTGTACGATGCGTTATGAGCAAGGCTCGGCAATGTTGACATGTTAGTTTGTCTACTATTTTCATTACAATGTAGCCAGATATGTAGTACAATATATTGTTTTTATAGTCAGATAAATCGGTTCTGTCCACTAAGTGCATAAGAACATCACTATTATCTGTCTCATTTTCTTCTGTAGTGTTATCGTCTTCCACGATCGATCTTTTGGCACTTCGGAACTCAAGTATTGCAGAATTTTCATAATCGGGATTTGTACAGTTTGCATTAATGCTTGGTCTGACGCTGTTACGAAATAGCAACTTTCGCATAATAAACATAAACTGAAGAGCAGTAGGGTTGTCATTTGCCCCTCCTCTTGCTCTCACACATGAAAAAAACATTTCAATGTGGTCTTGTGAGGCTTTGTATGGTAATAGGTAGGTCATATTAACATCAAACAAATCAGTTGCTAATTCAGCAAAACTGTATGTGTCTATTATCAGACCAAAAACCGGAGTCTTCCTTCTATGGGTCATTATATTTTTCCCGTCGACTTTAAGTTCAGTCAAGTAATGTCTTGTTTCTTCGAAGACCTGAGTCCAGACATGTTTATTGTTAAGCCGCAAAGGGGATTTGAAACCAGTTCCTACTGGATTTTTGGCGTTAAGAATGTCAAACAGTCTGTCCAAGTACCGTAGGTATTCCACTGTGGCTTCACTTCCAGCAAAGCTAGGATGACCGATTGACCTCAGATAGTCAATTGCATCAGCCACAGAAGAACTGAGTACTTGGACAGCTAGTTTGACGTTCATTTTCTTGCCAAAAAAATCGACATGTACCCTAGTCAACTTATTTTTTAATTTAAGCCCCTCTTCCTCTTGCAGATCTTGCAATTTCTGTACATATGCGAACTTAATATCTCCTTTTCCCGATGACAAACTAGTTTCGGCGAATAAATTTCGGGCTAATTTAATCATATGGGCAGGGTCGAGTATGCAGTATACTTTTGTAGATTTAATTGGGTGATCAAAATGAGTTTTCATATTTTCAAGGGTAAAGTTGCACCCCAGAATTTCAAATGTTTTTATGTTTGCTTGTGCGCCATCCGCTGTCAAAGACCTCACCACTATATTAATATCGGCCAGCATACGAATCGCTGTCAGGACGAGCTGAGATTGTACGTACGCAGAAATCTTATCTATGAAAAAATAAGCGATAGGGCAGACAAATTTTTCCTTTAGAGAGACTATTTGAAATACTAAGGCTTCTGTAGCAAATGTTTCAGAATCGCTTGTTAATATTCCGCCTAAATCAACACAACCCCAATACTTGTCTGACCCTTTATCATATTGTTTGCCAGCTTTGATAGCCATTGCATCAAAAATTAAAGCGACGTTCATTTCATCCTTTTCAGCCTTAACCTTCAGGAATTCCATCACTTCTCCCATAAAACCCACGTTGCATTTATGCGTCGCCAATATCCTTCGTAGAGTTGCAGGGTGGGGTAAAGGAATACGATTCCTCAAAAATAAATAGGCTTTACCAGAATAATAATACAATGATAAAGCAAACGATTTCATTTCATCTGAATATTTGTTGGACGTGTTGGATTTTGTCGTATTTAGTTTCGTGTGAATGTTTTCGAAATTATGTTGGACCATCTGTTCGACTTCAAAATAGTTATCACATTTTTTTTTTATAATTTTTAACAAACATTTTAGGTTACCTATAGTTGTATTACGTCTTTTCAGGCGTTGTTGTAAGACTTTGACATCTCGACGTAATTTTTTTTTACGTGGTGTGGCAGGAATTGCAATAGATGCTGTTTGCGTACAAACACTTTCCGTGGTGCTTATCTCCTTTGTGACACTTTCTTGCAGTTTTATCGTTTTTGATGCTGGTCCTTCCTCTATACATGTATTGCTTAAAACATGTACTCTTTTTTCGCAGGGCATGACCTGCAAAAATATTAGAAGTTAAAGGAACACCGTAGACAAGAGTAGACTGGAGCAGTGGTGCAGATCAGAGCTTCTACTAGCCATCATTGAGGAGTTTTACTTCCGCTTTCTTATTAGACCCTCATTCATAACCCGAATTTTACATCTTTTACATACATATTTGTATTGAACCGCACGTGATATTAATACGCGTCTAAAATTTTATGGAAATCGGTTCAGTAGAATTATGTGAAAAAGGCGTCGCAATATTTGAATCCTCAAGGTTATTAAGTTAATGATTGACTTGGATGATTTATTCTTACCTTAGGAAATATTGACGGAACAGCATCACGTTTCAGCATTTTCCTAGTATAACCAGGAATAAAATCGTCAATTTTAAAATGCTCACTGCAAACAACAGACGACTTTGAGATTTTTCCAGGTACTGCATTTTCCCACTTCAATTTCTGGATTTCATTCTTCGGAAATCTACAATACAATAAATATACTTATTTAATAACAACTAACGTCATCGGTCAAAAAAGAATTATCCTGTAAAAAAATCTAAATGTCAGGTTTTGCCCCTTTTGCACATTGATGACTGACGGTAACCGGTAAATCTCAAATTTAAGACAGTCAGTACGTCGTAACTCTCTCTACCTACTTACTACGAGATAGTAAAAAATCTTTGATCAACAAAATTCACGGTTACCCTAAATGTTATGATTGTTGTTTTTACTTACCCGTGGAAAGAAAAGCGGCTACCGGGATAAGACTCATTTTTGCACCCTGTCACACAACAAGAATTCACCATATTTCATGAAAAACAAACAGATTGAATATGAAAATTTACAAAATCGCAAATCGAAGCACAAGAATCAACCAAACAACCAAATGAGCAAACCACCATCTTGCATTTTAGTGTTACCAAGCCCAAACATTTAAGTACTGCTGTAACTCGGTATTAATGTTTTTTTTTTATAATACTACGAACTGGCTATTAATTATATGGACTATAAAGATATATAAATACGTTTTATAGGTTATGCAATTTTCGAGTTGGTAAAACATAAAAAAGAATAATATTAAATTTTCTACCATTTCTACTAAACCCTATGGTTAGTTGAGCTGGCAAGATGTTAGACAAGGACACACTACCAGCGGGAGCCCTCTCACCAGGACCGCTTTTAGCTAGTTACCGCTTTTAAGAAAATAGCTACCCTAAGAGTAACGTTATAGATCTCATTTTAGCAAAACAAAAAATTTGGGTACACTGTCTAGTTTTAGGTATAAGGTCTTTGGTCTCGCAAGCCGACCGAACATCGAAAACAAATAACTGTCAGTCAGTCAGTACTGTCAAATGCTGATTTTTCCTAAGTCGAAAACCATACAGCCTAGTCGGATTGCACCAATGACAACTTCTGAAAAAGATTTATTTATTTATTTATTTAATAGTTTGCAACAGCTTACAATTTTTATAAACTGACAATATACCCTGATGGGCGTAGCAACACAATAATTTTCTGATTGGTCCACAAAGAATAAAGTGAAACCAAATATATTATTGCGTGATGCTGACTTCGAAAAAAATACTTGTAGAACTTGATGCTGCATAATTCTGAAATGGATAGCTCGACTGAAAACAAAACACGGACTACTGTCAGAGATCAGATGACATTGGTAAAATAATGGGGTAAAGCCCGTCCTAACTAACTAACCGCAAGTCAATGACAACACTGCTCGCAGCCTTGTAGCTACCATTGATTATCAAGAGATGGCGCTATATGTCATGAAGTCGACGTATTTTCTATTACTGTAGTCTGTAGAGCGTTTGCCAACCCTCTAGTATCTGCGATGACAGTGACTTTCCCCGGCGTGACTCCCCGTCTATACTTTAATAATAATAATATTTTTTTTTTTTTTTTATACTTAACTTAATATTGAAGTTCCTGCCACGCATGGATGGAACACTGGTTCCGCTTCGGAATGGAACTGTCTACATTCTACAGAAAACCCCTCAAACTTAGTTTTGCGCTTCCAAAGCGTGTTGAAAAATTCTTGATATCGATATCAGGAATGTTGATACTAATGTTTACTACTCGTGTCTGAATTTTTTGTGTTTTATGAAATATATATATTTTTTGAAATACGTAGACAGTCGTTAATGTGCCACTTCAAATGGCAATCATAACAAGGAGAATTTCCTATTATCTTTTGAAGTAAATCCTTCATGTTATTTTAACTAAGTGCCATATTACCTACTGTCTACGTACATTCATAAATATATCCGTCCATGTAGCTCGTCCTCCGAAGCGCCATTCCTCAAATATTATTGCAATGAGAGAAAATCCCTCAATAGTCCCTTACGTCACGCGCTCATCAACAAACTATTGGAACCACTGACTCGCCACGTCACTGCATCTGGCCACGTTCCCACGCGTGAGATTCCATGACTGATTTATGGTGAAAGTGTCCTGACGTTGATTGCCCGCCATTGTTTCTGTTTGGGGGAAAGTATGAAATTAATAATTTATTAGAAAAACTGGATAATCTTCTCAATAAAATCTTCTGATATTTTTTTTTATCAACAATAGATTTCTTCTACCTACCTACTCGAAACCAGCAAACACGTATGAAGTGATTGATGAATGTGGGTTAAGCGAAAGTTTACATAAATATAACTGGCACTCTAGTTTAGTCGTAGGTATGTATGTACCTATTTCTTCTAATTCGATCGGCACCTCTCTTTTTTTTGCATTTGTTACAACTGTAGATATCTTCAAATTCATATACCCATTAAAATTCCGATTATAAAATTTTCACTCGCCGTTAAATTTAAAAGGAATCAAACAAGAGGTAGGGCATAACGGGTTTTCCGTTCGAATTTGGAGCTGCCCGACTGGGGCAGGACCTCCACCTTATAGAAGTCCGTAGCCAAATAACACAATTTATTGTGTTGTGTTCCTACGCGGTGAATAAGGTTTCCAGTAATGAGCTCCTTGGGGTGGGGGAGGATTGTTGTATTGTGTTGGCAGCAGAGGGATTAGTCCCATTATGCTGCCAACACAGTACAACTCTCCGAACACAGAGTAGCAACGCGCAAGTGATACTTCGGTATTGTAAGCGTAAATAGGCTGCGGTAACCGTTTTCCATCGGGTGGGCCGTATGCTTGTTTGCCACTCTTGTAGTATAAAAAAAAAAAAAAAACGATAGCTTTGCAAAGAACTTGGTTTATCGAGGACATATAAATGAATATAATTAAAATACAATATTAATATATTGGTCCACGCCAGTAGGTAACTCAAGAGAGAACAAGAAAAGCATATCGCTCTTCAAGATTTTGCAAGACTAACGAACATTAAAATGTTGAATCTTATTTATCTATATTTGCTACGTGTTTTCATATTAGGTGTGATTAGAAAATAAAATACTATTAGACTGATTATTATTTACTATATTGCCAACGCAGTGAAAACAAACTGCCAACGAACTAGGTATGACAATGCCTTGTGGCGCTCTGCACACACTCCGTGCGACAAGGATTGACTGTGACAAATGTGAGCGAAAAGCAACGCTAATATCAACTGTTTCCCACCCACTATGATATCTTCCGCGAAAACTGGCGATGGTTCGGGTAGGGCCAGGCAATCGCTTACACAAAAATACAGATGAAAATAATAGGTATCTCATAGATACGACAGGAATATATAAGGTGTTAGAATCGAGGTTAAATCTTGCAATTATTCACGTAGGCTTCACTGTATACCAAACAATAATATAGTGTTATGCGCAGAAGTATAGAGAGGGTGGACACTACTTTCTCTGCCTACCCCAGGAGGGACTTGGAAGCTGGCGGCAGGATTGCTGTACGTAGATACATTTAAGAAGATATACGAGTTCTCCAAGAAGGGTGTGAAAAGTTTCCTGCAGGTTCGGCAACGCGCGAGTGATATCCCTGGTGCTGCAAGCATCCATAGGCGGCGGTTACCGCTTACCATCAGGCGGGCCGCATTCTTCTTTGCAAGTGGTATCAACAAAAAAGGTACATTTGGCGGTCTGGACCGCACTCGACAATAAACATATTTACATATATATATTTTTAAGGGTACAATGTAACAGTACCCTCTTTAAAGACATATTAGTATGTATCAGCGCCAATGTGATTGATGAACGTTGCCGTTTCTTAATAACTACATTCGTCTTTGAATTTTTTCTCAAACTTTTTTCTTTTTTTTTTCGTTTCTTGACGATAATTTCCTTCATCGAAGACATATTTCAATCTGAACAACATCTATCTTATTTTTAATACATGAGGGACCAATCAAAATACTAGCTTCTATGTCCAGACAGACTTTTTTCGACCGAAATCGGCTTAAAACGCTCAAATCATGGCCCAACGAGCAGACCTAACATAGTCTACTATTAAGGTGAGTCTCATTTGTCACGTCACTGGATCGTTTAGTGGATATCTCGCAGATGTAGCGCATTTATGACGGCCTTTTCGTCCAATCGAGCGAATGGTGTGATGGGTGAATGGTCTTTGGTGTTATTATGTGATATGAGACAGCTTGGCATGGTCATTTGTATGACAAAACAATATACATACATACGATCACGAGTCGCTTAAGGGGCAGAGATATTACGGCGTCAGTTCTCATTCATGAGCCCTTTCTTACACTGATAATAAATAATGTGTAAGTACCTACGTGATATATTAATGTCGGTACATAATATGCTGAAGCTGAACCAACTTTACTATAAAGAAAAATCTCAATATTTTGCCATATATTATGTACATGAGTAACGACGACAGATTCGCCATCTGTCACTTTAGCACATTGATTTCCGGCGAACAGAATGTGTTGCATCACTTCTATGTACGTTCTGGGAACCTTTTTGGTGCTTGAGTAACGGCGATGGGTTCGCCATCTGTCATGTTGGCACCTAAAATATATCTCTGGCGTACTACCTATACACCTCTGCCTACACCTTCGGGGACCCTTGTGAAAGCTTATCTTTATATTATATATAAGATTTTTATTTTATACCACATGGGTGGCAAACAAGCATGCGGTCCGCCTGATGGTAGGCGGTTACCGCCGCCTATGGACGCTTGCAACACCAGGGCATCACTCGAGCGTTGCCGACCCTGCAGGAATCATTCCACACCCTTCTTGAAGAACTCCATACTGTATAATATGTTAATACGTAATAAATAATACTTACTTAAACACGTTTCTTTTTGTATAATTTTTTTTAATCCACTCATCTCGGCAGCTCATCTACTAACCGATAGCGAGAGAGCGAAAGCGTATAAATAGGTGGGTGTATGTAGTATGTATAGTTGCTTTCAGTGTGTCTATCTGAATTAGCGCCGGCAGTAACTAGCGGGACGAGCGCCCACCTCAGCCATAAATTAGGAGCTGCTTGGGCAGTACATGGGCTGAGCGCGATTCCAATGACACACGGTATAATATCGTTGCAAAATAAGAATTGGCGGATACTCTTCTCTACACACTTTTGTCTACAGATGGTGCCATCCACGAAGACGCACCCCACCAATTTCTAGTCGAGGGGGTCGCGGGATATGTCGGGTATGACCCGAGTCTATTGATTGTAGTGTGCGTGTGCCCTCATAGGTAAACAGTGTGTCCCGATAATTATAACTTTTTGTTCAAAATATACAACTGAAAAGTTACTCCTATCGCTAACATAGTGTAGACGTGTTGGCCGAGGGGTTCAAGTAGTCGCCAGCTAGAGAAAGATTGCAAGTTCGAATACCGACTTTAAAATGTTTTTTAAACAGTGATTATACACACCACGAGCTTTATGGTGAAACAAAACATTGAGAGGAAACTTAAGAGAGAGTTTAAGTAGAAATTCAAATTCGAATCCCGACTGTACCAATGAGTTTTTCTGAACTTAAGTTCAGTGATTAGTCACACCATGAGCTGAACGGTGAAGGAAAACATCGAGAGGAAACCTGCATACGTCTGAGAAGAAATTCAAAGGCGTATGTATAGTCGTGCTGGAGTAACGGCGATGGACTCGCCATCTGTCACGTTGGCACCTAATATACCTCTGGCGGAAAGTGGGTGTGTGGGTATTACCTATACACCTTTGCCTACCTCTTCGGGGACCCTTGTGGGAAGGTGTGAGGATATATTTTTATATATTATTATTATCTACAAATGTGATATACGATTTGTTCATAATATGCTGAATCCGAAGCAACTTTATTGTGAAGAAAAATTTAAATGTTCTGGCATATGTGTGCATGAGTAAAGCGACGAACTCGCCATCTGCCACTTCAGCACCTTAATTTCCGGCGAATGGTGGGTATGCGTATGACGTATAATTATTATTAGTGTAACATTAAATCTGCATGCAATATTTATTAATAGCAAAATCGAATGAATAATCGCATCATTTAAAACAATGGACACAAGCTATAAAGCATGGACCATAGACTTTTAATCAATCTGCACGAGCGATGCGGGAGTGCAAAAATGGCGGTAGGACGGTTAGTGGCCAGTGTGCTTAATTAAAACCATAAGGAAAATTTGCACTGCCCTCGGTTGTCTATGACTCGGTTTTTTGTTGCCCATATGATGTTGGACATTTTGGCCTAATTGTTATTATCCTTTTGGAAACGTAGGCAGCTTTAGCCTTCACGATACATTGTACCAACCTAATAATGTAGGTAATTGAACAGATCAATTATGGCTCTGCATTTATGGTTTACAGATATTATTGTTCTTTTTACACGCTTTATATTAGCTTCACCTGTATGTATGTATGTATGTAACCGACTTCTTTGAGCTCGATTTTGACCCACTTTAAACGGCCAGATTTCGTTCAAACTTTGTAGACTTATCGAGGACCGATGACAATACACTAATAACTAAAAAGTAGAAAATAAATAATAGTTAAAAAAAGCTAAAAAACACGCTTTTTATAGAAAACCGAACTAAAAAATAGAAAATAAATTTCGATAATATCTTAAAAAGCGTGGGGTGCTTTTTAAGATATTACCGAAATGATAATCACTCTACTAATATCTGTCAATAAAATATTTATAACTATTGACACCATGCACCCCACGCTTTTTAAGATATTATGCAAATTTATTTTCTATTTTTTAGTTCGGTTTTCTATAAAAAGCGTGTTTTTTAGATTTTTTTAGCTATTATTTTTCAAATATGAATTAATATATATTTATTTACAATAACAACAATTAATAATATTTACAAAGAACAGTTGAATTAATTAAGTTACGTTTATCAGAACAGTGATGACGCTACATACGTTTAAAGTAAAATTTATTTTTTAATCTGGAACTCTTGGGTTTCGAGACTATAAGTAAGTGTGCACAATATGAAAGTTGGCAATAAATAAAAAATGAATATAACGTTATGTAAATGTGGTCCCGGTTTAATCTCCCGAACAAATCGCGAGGTGTTTGGATATATAAATTGTATGGTAATATTATTCCTATACCCAAAGTAGCCCGGGGAATGTATGTTCTGATAATGTGTGAGATTACAGTAATACATAATACATATATCTTGACGCCTCCCCACAGGGGTTGCCGAAGTGGAAGGCAGAGGTGGCCATATACCGTTTTTCCACCAGATATATATGTTATGTACCAAAGTGACAGACGGCAAATCCAGCGCCGGGACTCAAGTTACATACACTTTTTGAATTTCATCTCAATTGTATGCAGGTTTCCTCTCGATGACCACGAGCTTTAAGGTGAAGGAAAACTCCTTCACCTTAAAGCTCGTGGTGTGACTAATCTCATTGTAAGCATCTCATGGTAAGCCGTTACTGCCGCCTATGGACGTTTGGATTACCAGGGGTATAACCCCTGCGTTGCCAACCCTGCAGGAATCTTTTCACACTATTCTTGAAGAACTCCATGCTGTCAAACGCTCAACGCTCAAAACCGGTCACATGCCTACAATAAAAAAACTAGTACAATTACTATCTCTATCTCTATAAACTTAAGTATGGCGATTGCAAAACTAATACAGTTTGTTGACTGAAATTCTGTCAGAAAAAGCCTTTTTGAACAAAAAGTTAGACAAAATAAAGCAGAGGCCACACGCGCGGTAACAAAACCATGTACCGTGCAGGCTAGTGCGTAGTTGTACGGTGAATTAAATATGGGCACGGACTGTACAACGATTGCATGGGGCAAGGATTGGAATAATGTGGATAAGATATGCTCAACTCAAATTTTGAATTTAAAATTATATTTACATTGTAACAAAACATACATAGCCGTAATGTACAAATACAGTCAAGTATGTTATTGCGGACAGTTTTGATGTGTGAAATGTTAATTTAAATGTGGGATCTGAGAAACCTCGGCACCTGATCAGTTTCAGTAGTCGGCTGCGAAACAAAGACCGAGTGGTTAGCTAGACCGATACACACTAGACCAAAAAAAGTAGCAGCTGCAATCGTGAGTCCCCCCATGGGTAGGCACAGAGCAGGGCGCCGTCTCAAGACTTTGATACCTCTTTCGTTGCACCTATACTCTTGACGTTCCCATACTTAAGTTTTCGATCAGGGGTATGTAAAGGTGATTTTTATCTGAACTTAAGAACTACAAGCTTTTTTACAGAGAAGAAAACCTATTGAGGATACGGTTATCAAGAAAATTCAACTATATGTTTATGTCGTATGTTTTACTCATATTAGGGAAACGGTGCAGCTCTGCATTTGTCACGTTTGCACCTAAATATATCCGGCTAAATGAGAGTGTTATAGTCTTCCCCACTACGTCATTACATAGGTATATTTTGCACTTGTCACGGTTTATTTAGTGAAAACTCTATTCTCGTGACCGGTAAAACTAATAAGCGTCAAAACAGGTCCAATCCAAAACATCCCTTACTCCTTGCCTCGCCGTATTCAAAACAATCCAAAGGCAAATAACCGATTCCTCGTCCCTTGGGCGTCGTTCTTGGTCCGCTTTACTTTTTCACATTATTCCGCTCCGCTCCTCGCGGTGCGTGCCATTACCTAAGTGTTTATTTTTATGAAATGTGCCCGTGTGCACCAAGCCTTACAATACACGCGAGATTTTGTGACGTAATAATGATTATTCATAGGAATATTTGAGCTACCAGCATATGTTGTGTTTGTTTATAGAAGCAGTTTAGTATCGTTTTTTGTTAGGGCTCATATTATGAATAATGTTGTTTGTGAGCCATAGGCTGTAATTTATTTATGCTAGCATAACGATAAATACTGAATATCAGATCTATATCTGATACTGAATATGAGCCGTGGTACAGTGGTTCGAGTAGTTGCCTGCGACACAATGATCGCAAGTTCGAATCCCGACTGTACCAATGAGTTTTTCTGAACTTAAGTACAGATATTAGTCACACCACGAGCTTTACGGTGAAGGAAAACACCGAGAGGAAACCTGCATACGTTTGAGAAGAAATTCAAAGGATTATATAATAGTCGTGCTTGAGTAACGGCGATGGACCCGCCACCTGTCACGATGGCACCTAAAATATATCTCTGACGGAAAGTGGATGTGTGGGAACTACCTACACACCTCTGCCAACTCCTTCGGGGACCCTTGTGGGAAGGCGTGAGGATATATTATTTATTACTATATTATTATATATAATAGTAGAGCGTCAATTGTCTCTTAACTTTTTCGTTAACCATAGGTATAACCAACAACGGAGTTATCACTCGTGCCTTGCCGTTCTCGTGCATATGGGTTAAACTGGCCTCTTTAAGCTAACGGGCCTCTTTCTACCAGGACGCCACTTGGAGTTCTGAGAACCTTATTCACCGACACAACACTATCCAGAAGTTGACTGCGATCTATGTATGTAAATGGTTCTTTCTATGTACCTACCTATGTATTCAGAGTATAAAAAATATATAACATAGTCACATACATACATATATATCCTTCGACATTTCATTCCTCTTATATATATTAGACACGGTTAGAAAGTTTTTAGAATCTAATTGATATATATAAGTTTTTAAATTGTATTTTGTCATATTGTTAAGTAGTTTATTAATGTTATTATTATTATTATTATTTCTTTTAACATCATATTGGTATACTGTAAGGAGGTTAATGTGTGTGTAAATAAATATTACTTTCGGGGTAGGCCTAGAAAGTACCTGCAGTTCTCTCTAGACTTATATTCCTCATTCGCTTATAAAGTCTTTCATTTATTATTCATAATAAATGTAAAAGGTAAAAACTATACCTAAGGCTTCTCTTCGCTTAATAGATATAGACACATACATAATATAGAGATCTTCCTTTGAAATCCAACCGGCTGGCGTTTTAACAACATTTAAGGCGATTTGAATCTCAAAGATTTCGAATTTAAGTTCCGCAAGGCACTTGGCGTACTGTCTTGATCATAAGCGACAAGCGAAAAGCAATTTGACGTGGTTAGCTTTTTTTATATTTTAACGTATTATTAATTTCATATAGCAGGCATTTATTTTCAGAATTGAACAACGATGATTGATCACACTGCGAGCCTTAGGGTGAAGCAATCCATCGAGAAACCGGCATACGTTTGAGAAGAAATCAAGACGTCTATGGTCGTGCTTGAGTAACGGCGATGGACGCGCCATCAGGCACACACAATACATCCACTCTCATTGAAGGAAAGCATGAAAATTAAATTAGTCTTCAAGTTTTAAGCAGGTACGCCAATCCTAGATAGCTTTAATGAAAAAAGGTGGAAAGAAAATATTAAAGCATGATTCTTACACTCTTTTCAGCACGAAACTACAACCTATACCTAAATAAAATTCAACTTTTCAATGGTATTTTTCTTGTAACTTGAACCATCGCATCTTCTTTATACGCTATATTCAATTCTGATATCTTTTGGGAGATCATCCTTGTGAAATTGAACCGGTCAATCTGCTGCGCTGGAATCTCTTTGTTGAAACTTGACTATCTTCAATAACTCACGATTGGGTTATAAGAACATTTTGTTGAAAAAGCTGCTTGCGTGCTCATATTATTTCTTGGAATACTAAGATAGACAAGGGCTTTGTGGTCCTAGTAGGTACTTTCCTCCACAACCAGGTTCATTCCCCGAACGGTACCAAAAAGTTTTTTTACCTATAAGGTGGTAAATAAGCATGCGGTATGCCTGATGCTAAGATCCTGTAGTTACCCTTTCACACCCTTCTTGAAGAACTCCATGCTTTCTCTCCAGGGAAAACCTCAACGGGGAGCTCATTCCACAGTCTGACCGCTCACGGACGGAAACTCCTTTGGAACCGCGCACTACTTTTGTGGTAGGTATCTATGTGGTGGTAGTGGTAGGTTTATAGGTTCTAGGTATGGTGATGAATTCCCATCCAGCATATGTTCGATAATAAATTCGAAGACATATGTAATAGTCGTGCTTGAGTAACGGCGATGGACTCATGGGCGATGGGATCTGTCACGTAGCCGCCTAAAATATATCTCCGGCGAAAAGTGGGTGTGTGCTACACTACACACAAACCTTCGGGAAGGAAAAGCTAAATTCTTACAGTATAATTAGTGTTAGTCTTTTAGTTCGGTAAATGGGCAAATTCTAGAGCAAGTGAATGAATTTGTATATCTTGGAAGCATGTTCACACGAGATGGAAAGTATGAAAAAGATATTGAAAGAAGGATAACTGCCGGAAATAAGGTTAATGGAGCCATGTCGGCGTTGATGGGCAGTAAAAGTCTGAGCAAGAATGCTCGAGTTGCTGTCCACAACGCGATATTGGTACCTACCTTATTGTATGGCAGCGAATCCTGGGTATGTCAGAGGAAGTATGAAAATAGCTTGAATGCAGTCGAGATGAGATCTCTTCGAAAAATGTGCGGCGTAACGATATTAGATCGAATCCGCAATGAAGAGATTCGCAAATCAACTGGCGTGAATGAGGGCGTGATTGTAAAGATGAAGAAAGGCATGTTACGTTGGTTTGGACACATAGAAAGGATGAGTGAAGAAAGATTGACGAAACAGATATACAAAGCAAAAGTGTGTGCAAGAAGAGGCAGAGGAAGGCCACGTTCCAACTACCTGGACCAAATAGATCGGACTCTCAAGGACGGGAACGTTAAGAGTACTCGAAACCGACGAGCATGTATGAAGAGACTGATGAATGTGGACGAAGCGAAAGAGGTATGTAAGTCTAGAGAGAACTGGCGCTCTATACTCTCTGCCTACCCCGTTAGGGACTCGGCGTGATGATATGTATGTATGTAGTCTTTTAGTTTTCCATTATAGTGTATTTTATTGTACTCTGCTTGAAAATATATGATTTTATTGCAGTTTGCGTGTACAATAGCATGCGTGTCCTCGCATTGTCCCGTTTCCCGGTGATTTGTTATGGCCGCGCTAATTGTTCGCTTCCCGAGGTTCCTTCCTCATTAACGAAACGATGACACTATTGAGCTTATCGCTTAGAAGTTGGGATTGTTAGGGAAATATCTACCTGCTAAAAACCAGTAAAAAAACGTAGACGTTAGAATGGGCCTTTGTTCTTTGTCGTATCATGGTAGGTTCAACGATAACACTAATCAACTGACCACAAATTCTGAATGAAGGAAAACACGGAGACTAGGAGAGATATCTGGAGAGAAGGACCCTAATACCTAATCGACACGATACTGCCCGCGCTCGTAAGCAGTAGCAACTTAACAGGAGATACATCTCTAAGCAATCTCCCGTTTGGATTTTGAGGTTCCTGACCGGAGGGTGACCAGCGTACAGAAAATCGTAACCAAGTAGTCAACCAACATCTCTTGAATAGTGTAATGTTCAAAAGCCGTAATGGATTTTTCTTTCAATGTAAGGTATACCTGGCAGCCGTACGAATGATTGTTTGCTTAGTTCATAGTGCCATCCACGAAGACACGCCCCACCAATTTCTAGTCGAAGAGACCCTGGGATGCGGGGAGTAGGACTCGACTCTATTATTTCTAGTGTGGTAGGTAAGTGTGTACTGTGTACAGTGTGTACGGTTAATACTCAAACATTAGTGGAACGTCTCACACTTACATAACCAAGGATGGTGGGGCGCGTCTCGGTGGATGTCTCTCGGTCGTCTCGGCACTATCTGTATGTGGGTTATATTACACATCTACCCCAGCCAACAATTAAGATAATGTATCATGTATAATATAAAGCAACTGGGAAAAATATTTTATTCAATTTGAACAGTTTTTTAGCAAAAACAAAGGCAAACAAGCATTAATATACATACCATTCAAAGTTACATATATAAATTCTATAAATATACTAGATTTAATTATACTCTTGTAAGTAAAAAACGCTATATCGCCAATCTTTCAGTGATCTCCTTATATAAATTAGGCCGCACCTGTCTCGAAGCAGCACTAAGAAATTACTTCCTCACGAGTGATCAGACCATCTCATACCAATTCATTGATTAGACAAAATCACGAGATAACATCCTAAGGACACCTGAGACTCAATTCTGTTAAGAATGTCGAAGGATTCGCTATAGGGCTGGCACTACGTGTACGTGTGATTTTAGTTTTTATTTAATTTAATTCATATTAAATAATAATAATAATAAATAATAATATATCCTCACGCCTTCCCACAAGGGTCCCCGAAGGGGTAGGCAGAGGTGTATGGGTAATACCCACACACCCACTTTCCGCCAGAGGTATATTAGGTGCTAACGGGACAGATGGCGAGTCCATCGCCGTTACTCAAGCACGACTATACATACGCCTTTGAATTTCTTCTCAGACGTATGCAGGTTTCCTCACGATGTTTTCCTTCACCGTAAAGCTAATAATTAATAATATAATTAATAACAACTAACAATATTTACAAAGAACAGTTGAAACTACATACAGATAAAATATTAGACCCAAATCGGTAACCTGAAGCAACGTGCCAAGAAGACTAGCAGCATTGCCACGCTGGATAGCAATGCTGATTCTCAGAGCGATATGTTTCAGCCCGCCTGTCACGAGGGCTGTCGATTAGACGGCGCGAGACCTCTTTAAAAATATGGTGAGCCTCAGGACCCCAAGGTCCCAGAGATTCAACTGCAAATATATTTTTTATTGATATAAGTATATCACTCGATTATAGCACAACTTTGTCTTAACAAAATTGACTGTGTTCAGATAGAAATTACCCTTTTCTACCAATACTTCTGGAGTTACAAGATGCGGATAAGGACAAGATAAAGGTGAAAAGCAAGCATTAACCGTTTACCAGCCGGTCAATGCTTGCTTTTCACCTTTATGGTATGAAATTAAAAAACTTTTTTTTTAAACATTCATTAAAAAAAAACAGTATCAACAATGAGGTTAATCTAAGTATCACATTTCTAAAATCACTTTGGCTCTTTTAAATTATAAGCGACGCTTATTCTACTTGAGCCAGCCCTATTGGTGTTGTCTAGGGCCTCGTTCGTTCCTCGTACGTTACGATTTTACAGTGCAATATCGCCTACGCACTCCAAGTTACGATTCTCTACTAAGATAAGTTCAGCAGCTGAGCTTGCCTTGTATATATATCGTGTTTATTTATTTATTTTTAATTAATAATATGTTACAACATAAATTATGTTTGCTGCCGTGGTGGCCGAATGGTTCGAGTAGTTGCCTGCAGTAAAAATATTGCAAGTTCGAATCCCAGCTTTACCAATGAGTTTTTCTGAACTTATGTAATTGATCACACCACAACATCGAGAGGAAAACGGCCTACGTCTAAAAAGAAATTCAAAGACGTAAGTATGATCGTGCTTGAGAAACAGCGACAGACTCTCCATCCCACGTTAACACCTAAATTATATCTCTGGCGGAAAATGGGGCGTGCGTAGTATCTATACACCTCTGCCTACCCCTTCGGAGACCCTTGTGGGAATGAATCGTTTGTATAAAAATTATCCCTTTATACTGACGTACGTCCAATTATAATTCATGAATGTCTAAGCGACCTACGCAGATAGCGGATAGTGCTTTAGTACATAGTACTTAGTAGCTATCAAATGGATGCCTAAACTGGCAGGAGCGTTTTCTCGCTCTTCTCAAAAATGACAATTAACCGAATTATACTTCGAAGCTCAGTTAACTAGACCCGAAATGAGACTGAGCAGAGTTGCTGTTACAACAAATAAGCGCTTTACCCAAAATTGAATTACGTGCCGTCCGAACGGAAACACACGGGATATGGTTGCTTGCGTGGCCGTTTGCCTAAAGGATTAACTATTACCGACCTGTCTCATTATATTGAAGTCAGATTCACGTACCGATCAGGCTAATTTGATTATACATCTCATTTATGTATCTTTGAATTGTTAGAGTTACCTGCAACACAAAGATTACAAGTTCGAATCCCGACTGTACCAATGACTTTGTCTGAACTTAAGTACCAACAGTGATAAGTCACACCACAGGCTTTACGGTGAAGGAATACATCGAGATGAAACCTGCATACGATTGAAGAGTAATTAAAAAGCGTATGTAAAGACGTGCTTGAGTAACGGCAGTAGACACGCCATCTGTCACGTTGGCACCTAAAATATTTCTACACACATATACAAATACTCTGCCTACCTTTCAGGGACTCTTGTGGGGAGGCGTAAAGATATACATACATATCATCACGCCAAGTCCCTAACGGGGTAGGCAGAGAGTATAGAGCGCCAGTTCTCTCTAGACTTACATACCTCTTTCGCTTCGTCCACATTCATCAGTCTCTTCATACAAGCTCGTCGGTTTCGAGTACTCTTAACGTTGCGTAAAAATGCGCAAAGATATATCTATGTATATTAAATTTTACGGCTTGCCCTTTGCGTTCATAACTTCCTATAACAATGTTATAATTTGCTAGTAATTTGTCTAAGTCTAGGTATTAATTAGAGCCAAACCGCACCAATCAGCATCCCGTAAGTATGTACCACTCTACGGTTCCGTAACAAAAACACGATGTGGCCAGTTTTATAATTACGTTCAATTTAGCGGAAACTCCAGCGTGCATGCAAGACGCAAGTTTTTCGGTGCATTTGCTCATACAACCTAGAATGAAACCGTTTATATTTGAGTGGAGTAAGATGGTGAAGCTCCAGTCTTTGGAATTGGTATGGCTGCAACAGTGGGAGCCCAGAATGTAGGTAAGTGTTTTGTACCAAAATACCTTCTAACTTGCGTCTATGAGTGTTTGGCTATTTCGCATTGTTGCTTTCATCTCAGGAGTTGTGGGGGTTTGCTTAGTTTATGTTTATGTAATATTATGTAAGTTTATGTTTTGTAAGTATTATCAGAAAATGTGTATACATAGGAATATATGTCAAATGTCGTTTAATTGTGAATATAATGAGGTATTTTTCGGAGGAAAAGTGTATATAAAAATTAATTGGGCAAATTCATTATTAATGCAGAATAACAAAAAACAGGATAAGTTTACCGAAGATAAATTTCACTCGGATGAAACCACACGGAACGCCTAGAATGTGTAATTTATAATAATTTGTATAAAATTTGATCAGGTGATTGATAGTAGTTCGTTCAAAACTGGTACACTTGTGAAAGAAATCCTGACGCATGAATGTATGTATATACAGTACACTCGTGTACAAAAGTTCTTCCTGATCCGTCTAATAGGGGCTGTAAATGTGTCAGTGCGTCTAATGACTTAATGATATCTGTTTACAGCACCTCACTGCTGTAAACAAATGAAAATCCACCATCATCTCCCATACGACCCGGTAATTGCCTACCAATAACATTATAATTTAAGTAATCATTGCTTTCGGCTACTATTTGCACATTTAATCAATGGTTTCGTCTGTTTGACCAGGCCAGCCCTATTTTAGGGTTGCGTAATTAATTTCGAATGTGAATAACTTTAGTTTTCGTGCAAGCTGTGCATGTTGTATGTTAAGTAATACAAGTTTGAAACGAAACGCAAACGAAAGAAGTATGCAAGGTTAGAGAGAACTGGTGCTCTATTCTCTCTGCCTACCCCGTTAGGTACTCGGTGTGATGATATGTATATGTATGTAACTTACAGATTTGCGTGTAAATTAAATTATATCACTACTTTTTTCAAGATTTGACAAATTTCTACGGAACCGCACATAAACTGATAAACCGTCACCAATTTCAATGACATCAGATTACCTTCTTTCAAATGCAGCAAGTAAACTGTACCTTAAATGAAAAACGAGCTCTATACTTCAAATTTATAAGAGTCAAAATTGATAACCGTACCATTTACTAACGGTAAAAATGAAATTGGTGCCGCTAAATATACTCGCGTACTAACGACTTTGACGATACCCTCGAGGCACTTCTAGTATTAAAATGATAAACGCACGTCCCTATCGCATGGAAATCTTCCCATTTATTATACGATAGGTCATTATTCTATTAGGTAAACAGAATTTAGGGGGTTAATAGAGACATCGAGGTTATTATAACGGGTGGGGCCAGTCTGTCACTGGGATTGTGTGATGTATTTTGTTTATGTGGACTTATTTGGTGAACTGTTCTATATTACCTTGACTATCTCTAGTAAAAGTTCCGTTAAAATTCGAAAGTTCAAAAGTCAAAAGTCAATTCAAAAGTCGAAACGACTCGACCAGAGTTGTTTCGCAGATTAGCCGAAACGAACAGATAATTTTTTAATAAATTGAGTTTTTGTTATCAGCACCATAAAAAACTGTACTTTTTTCTAAACCATCTCTAAAATCTAAAATCTAAAATTTTAGAGATCGAAATTTCTTTTTTTACTAAGTAAATAAGAATTGACGGAAACCTCTAGGTTCATTAGTTAATATTTTCCTCATATGGCATAGAAGTATGAAAATTATTTTAAACATGTATATTTTGGTGCCAAAATCAAATGGCGACTCAATCGACATCTGTCAATGTAATGCAGGTTCCTGAGTTTAGTTTATACAGTAGAGTATGTAGATTTTTTTTAAATACTCGTAAAACTTGACAGAAAAATAATATTTACCAGAAGCCCCGCAAAGAAACTAAAAGGCAAACAAATTTACTTAATAGTCTACTAACTGGCCATAAAACAGGCGTGTGTCGCTTAGCCAAACATTAGCTCTTTACATTATTTAGTTTTAAATGAAACCGTACGGATGTAACAATTTCGATGCAAAATGCGTAATGAATACCTATGATTACTATTGGTTCACGATGGCTTTAAGTGAAATGAGTGAGTGAGTTTGAGGTGACTTGGAAACAACTGCACGGTAAGGTTACATTTTTAAGTGATAAAATATGCATCAATGTGGCGTGTCAAAACGACTCAACTAACTACGTACGTCTGTTTGTCACTTAACTCCCAAACGGCTGGACCAATTTCGATGAAATTTTGTGAGTATATTTTAGTGGGTCTCTAAAGGTAAGATCTGTGAAATTATTTAAATATCAATTGATTTATTATAATAATATAATATATCCTCACGCCTTCCCACAAGGGTCCCCGGAGGGGTAGGCAGAGGTGTATAGGTAATACCCACACACCCACTTTCCGCCAGAGGTATATTAGGTGCCAACGTGACAGATGGCGAGTCCATTTATTATATATATATATATATATATATATATATATATATATATATATATATATGTGAGTCCTGGACGCATTTCGAGATCTCATAGTAACGCTCTTCAAGAGTGCGTTCAACGTCGTTATAAAACTAAAATGGTAATTTCCCAGCGAAAGCAAACACATTCGAGTCGGATTTTTTACTGTAACGACGGACTCACGCCTGTTATTACGAGCAATATATCAAAATATTGTAAAATACGGGGGTAGGTAATAGCGCCCTTGTTTGCCCGACATTGTGTCCGTCCGGCAGCGACTTTGTACATTATAATTTCATATTATGGTTTGTCATCTTCATTAATAGGGCTAGTTTTGAAGCTGATATTCGTTATTTACGTTTTAAAGGGTCGACAACGCGCGATACCCCTGGTATTGAAAGCATCCATATTGGACGATAACTGCTTACCATCAGGCGTGCTTACGACCATAGTGGCTTAAAAGCGATTCCTAAATTTGGATTTTGATGTAGGAGACCAACATTCTCTTCGAGAGGCTAGGTTGGGCCAATATAAATATTATTTATTTATTTTAACAAGTGAGCCGTGATGGCCGAGTGGTTCGAGCAGTTGCCTGCGACGCAAAGGTCGCAAGTTCGAATCCCGACTGTACCAATGAGTTTTTCTGAACCTAAGTACAGTGATTAGTCACACCACGAGCTTTACGGTGAAGGAAAACATCGAGAGGAAACCTGCATACGTCTGAGAAGAAATTCAAAGGCGTATGTATAGTCGTGCTTGAGTAACGGCGATGGACTCGCCATCTGCCACGTTGGCACCTAATATACCTCTGGCGGAAAGTGGGTGTTGGGTATTACCTATACACCTCTGCCTACCCCTTCGGGGACCCTTGTGGGAAGGCGTGAGGATATATTATATTATTATTATTATTATTTATTTTAACAACAAAGCTTCCATCTATCATAACAGTACATAACCAATACAATAGAGAAGCAAGATACTTATTTCTGAACGGAAGCTAACTGTTAATAAATAATCTTAATTGTCAATGCATTTAATGAAAAATAAACTAATCGTGTTAGCAAATACGATATCGCTGATAGAGAAATTGCGTGTTTTAATAACTTTACGTCATTTCGTGTCAATTTATAGGGTGAAGGAAATGTGTTGCTGTAAAAACATGGTCGTTTCAATACTGCGAACTGTATGTGTCTTTTATAGCTGATCAGGCAGATTTCTTTTATAATATACATATTCGCTTTCCTACAAGGGGTTGAAAGAGTAAGGAGAGGTGTAGCAACACTTATGCCAGAGATATATTGATGCCAACGTGACAGACACTGGCACGGTATCCTAACCTCCACTGCTCATACGTCTTTGAATTTCTTCTCAAGCGTATGCAGGTTTCCTCTCGATGTTTTCCTTCGCGGTTAAGCTCGTGACTAATCACTGTATTTAAGTTCTGAAAGTTAGGCTCTGATCGTGTAATAATTTTATAGTAAAACATACTCTTAAATCAAGCGGTTGATTTTACCGACTTCGAAAGGACTCCTTGAAAAGTTTCACAATGTAAAGAATGTATTTATTAGGTTTTGATTTCGTATAAAGCTTTTATCCAATAATAAGCTTACGATATCTGATTGTAAAATTTCACGAATTTCACATTTTAATTAACAAAAAGGTATTTTTACAAATATGCGTCAAGTTTCTGTGACCGGCGAGGGCGTCCATTACCAACCCTGATGGGAATTGGAAAACGCGACAAAACTAAAAAAACATTGTGATATATTAAATGTTTGTTAGTGGCTTGAGTGACGGGCCGTGGGGAGGGCTGGGTTCATGGATTGCTTAGGTTTTACATCAACGTTTGTCTTTCATTTGAAAAATACGGCATTTTTGTGTTCCAAATTAAGTTAAATATTGATGAAATTCAATAGAATAAGTAGGTAGGTATCATTTCTCTATAAAATGTCAAATATGAATTATATTTCTGCTGCCCATATTTAGAATATATAGAGCATGGAACATTTGAATAAATCAATCGCCGACTAAGGTGCCAATGTGACAGATTGCGGGTCTCTCAAGCATGATCATACTTAGTAAGATCGGCTTTGAGTTTTATCCTCAAACGCCGTTTCTCTCGTACAGCGTGTGGGTTGAACAGCTTGTGGGGTGCCTAATCGCTGAACTTAAGTTATTGAATAAAAACACAAAATTACCTTCTCTTTCTCTGTTTCTTATCTCTCTCTTCACTTGGGCTGTTTGATAGATATCACTTTTGTGATAAAGCCCGCCTATTGCGCCCTTTTTCTTTGTTTTTTGTCATTACGATTTGTATTATAGTTGTGTGTGTGTTTGTACAATAAAAAATATTATTATTATTATTACAGCCTGATTTTGAGTCAGCATAGGCACCTAACAGACGGCCCACCAGACTTACCACGGCTCCTTCCATCAGAACCAAAGATACTCATAACGCCACAATGAAAGAGTTAACAGCATTTATGAAAAGATTAATAAAACCCTGTTACTAACGCTTTATTACTCCAGCACACAGCAAGAACTACAACACCCAATCTATTTGCTATAAAAACAGGGATAAAACGCAATTAACATTACACAAAGCCTTTTTAGTGGGCTTAGACGCAACTGTTAAGTTTAATAAAGTGGCTGTTAAATTAATTAGCCAATTGGGTTTTTGGGAGAATTTTTTAAAAGAAAAAGTCGGTGGTAGCCCCTAGCAATTGGTTTGAAAACAATAAAAATCGTTTGCCCCTGATGGTTTGTTGATTGAGAAAGATGACTGTGGCTGTGAGAACGTTTTCTACACCAGATTAAATGGGCAATTTATAGTTTACTACTATTGGAATTACTTCAGGTTTAATGAAATTAAACGCATTAAAGGTGTTTAGAAGCCGTCGTGGCCGAGTCGTTCGAGACGCCGGCAATCGCCAAGATGGCTAGATCGATCCAGATCAGATTACCAGTTACTCTGAACTTAAAATTAAGAGATTGAGCTTTTAGCTGAAGAAAAATATCGAAAAATACTTGCTTACGTTAAGATTGAAATTCAAAGACATAGGTACTTATGTATGGCGTATGACATATAGGAAGGTCAAAAATATTGCGCTGGACAAAGGAAATGGAAGGGATTGTATCAGAGACGCTGACAAGAGCCCAGATCTTAAATTTATGTTGACGACCTTGTACAGTCTCGCCATCTATCACGTTGGCACCAAAATATCTTCGGCGAAAAGCGGATGCAGGGCCCTTATGGAATGACGTGGAAATATTATTGCTTAAAAATGTATACGTCCATTCTCAAATAGAATTAAGAAAATCGATTAATACACAGTAATTTCATTAAAATATTTGGGAAGTATCCTTCTTCGGAGTATTCGATTTTTTAACCCACGATTGAAGTATCGTATCGGCTGTTCTAAAGGATCTACAGAGTCGATAGTCGTGTGACTCACTCATTAGACCCAAGCTGTGCTTTAATCACTGAGAATAACATGTAATTAGTTGATCTAGAGCAAACGGGACCACTTTCTCGGCGGTAAGCCTTTGACTAGTTGACCGAGTGAATGAATAAGCGAACAAGTGACCGGAGATTCAATTATCTGGTCGACAGTTGAAGTTTGAATTTGGAATCTTTGGTAGCACTTGAAAGCTATTTGAACTTACTGGCTGAAAACAAATTCTGATTGGCTGATCGTGTGCCGACTTGTATAAAATCTACATATCTACACGTCTTCCTACAAAGGCCCCCAAGGTGTAGCCAGAGGACAGACCAGCGATATATTTAGGTACCAACGTGACAGATGGGGAGTCACATGCTAGCGAGACGGCCTTTGATTATCTTCTTAACGTTGGCAGGTTTTTTCTTAATGTTTTCTTTCACCGCAAAGCTCGTGGTGTAAATAATCACTGCACTTAAGTTCATAAAAACTCATTGGTACTGTAGGGATTCGAAGTTGCAATCTTTGTGTTGCAGCTAGCAGTATTTCATAGCGTCGATGAATCCCACACCTATCAACTATCTCGTTCAACAATTAAAAACGTTGCGCAAAGCAAAGACAAAGGGTGAACGCGCGTAATGTGAAAGTCAACATGCCCGCATGTCATTATAATCAGTTAAAAATGATTATTTCGTTAATTATTGTGACGCATCAGATTGCTTATTAACGGGCCCGTTGATGAAACAATCATTACTTGCAGAGAAAATACATGTTTTTATATGCTGAGCAGATTTTTGGGCGTCGCTGATCGGGATCAGAGTAGAAAATATTTTTTAAAATCTATGGAGTATCTAAGTTACATGACATCATTCAGAATGCCTACTCTTGCTAAATGACTTTCTGTTGAATTCTATCGTCAATAGAAAAAGAAATATAAATATTTATGGAACAAGGTCTGATGAGGTCATGCCTTTGACGGTTAATGCGAAATATTTATAAGGTTTACAAGGTATATGGTTTGTAAGGTTTATGTAAAAATTTCAAAAGATAGTTAAAACCACATAACAGCGGAAATCCTCAGAGTCGAGTAGTTCGAGTAGGTGCCAGCAACGGAAATATTGTTAGTACGAATCCCGACTGTACCAATGATTTTTCCGAACTGCCTTCAATAATCACGAGCTTTACGGTTAATTAATACGCCGACAGGAAGCCTGCACACGTTTGAGAGGAAACTCAAAGACGTAAGTCGTGCTTTGGAAATGGCGATGGACTCGCCACCTCGCCATCTGCCACCAAGGCCCTTTGATTTCAAGCAGATAAACAGATATCTATTTATAAGCTTCAGATACAAAAAGTCGTTCAAACATCTGTTCGTATCAATCATCATCCAGATCAATCATGATACGTTCTCAATCGCACTGACAACCGCACCACCATGAAACAATACGATCCATTCCATGTTAACGATTTATTAATTACATCTTGCAGGGCGTCCTGGAAGGGACATAGATTAAGTAGGATGATTTAATTCAAAATTATGATTTTGTAGAAGGAAAGAAAGGAAGATAAGCCGTGGTGGCCGAGTGGTTCGAGCAGTTGCCTGTGACCCAAAGATCGCAAGTTCGAATCCCGAATGTACCAATGAGTTTTCTAAACTTAAGTACAGTGATTAGTCACCCCACGAGCTTTACGGTGAAGGAAAACATCGAGAGGAAACCTGCATATGCCTGAGAAGAAATTCAAAGGCGTATGTATAGTCGTGCTTGAGTAACGGCGATGGACTCGCCATCTGTCACGTTGGCACCTAAAATATATCTCTGGCGGAAAGTGGGTGTGTGGGTATTACCTATACACCTCTGCCTACCCCTTCGGGGAACCTTGTGGAAAGGCGTGAGGATATATAAAGAAAACCAGACCAAGATCAAGATCAACGTACATACATGAGTCATATAAATCAAAAAGCCATGACGTATGGGAAGGTCAAATCGCTTGCGCTGGAAAGAGGTAAATGGAAGGTAGAAGTAGTGTATCAGGGACTCCAACAGTAGACCCTAGTTCTTCAATTTATGCTTATGTAAACGTATTTCGGACGTTTGATTGATGCAGATAATTATTAAGAACAGACAATGAAAATTATCATTATCTCATTATATCAAAAGTTAGAAAATAATAAAAATAATAAAAAACATATAAAACGAAAGCGAAAGAGTGTGTGCAAGTCTTGAACTAGCTCTCTCATCTTGCGACGTGATGATGTAGGAATATATGAACAGTTATAAGTTCTGTTGCAAAGAGTAAGATTTTTATTTAGTTCCTGCCGTTAGATGTCTTAGTTTTTTCTTCTACAAAATATGTGGCAAGCTATCATGCGGTCCTCCATGGTGACCAATTTCATAGACGGTTGCAATATTAATGCCGTAACAATAATATTAAATTCGATTATTTCATCTTTGGCTTGGGTTGCGTGTGCGCACCATGCGGGCCCCACAAGTTTATCAGCCACCAGTGATCTGTAGCGTCTGACAATTGGTAAAAAAGGCCCCCACTGTAAATTTACCGTAAATAGCTAAAACGGTTACGTCTGATTCCGTTTACGATTTTTAAGATTGAAAGATTGCTCATTTTAGGAATGCGGGTTATTGGATTTTTTATTTTTATTGTTTTCCGCTTATTCGGTAGCTTTTATTAATTGTTAAAATGGTGGTACATTTAGATATTTGTTATTATGGCCGGTACTTCCGATGGTCAATAAATGAAAGGAATAATTAAATATTTTTTATTTAATTACGGCGGTCTTATCTCACTCGACGATGTATAATAATAGACAATTAATTATCTTTGATAAAGTTAGAACCTATACCCCTCTGCCTACCCCTTCGGGAGCCCTTGTGGGAAACCGTGAGGTTATATTATTATTTATTTTTAAGTTCAACATTTTACGTGTGAATACATTTTATCTCAATTCAAACTCGCGTGTTTAATCTCTGAGGATTTCCGCTCCGAGAAATTTTTATGATTGTTTCAAAACATCTTCATTTACCACCTCCGAAGCATTAAAAAGAGTAGAAAAGAATTTACAAAGCGTTTAGGAATGGATTATTGTCGTAAAGAGAGGTGTACCGTCGCGGAGCTTCGTATAAACATTGCGTTTATTGTACTTTCATACGCATCGCCGCGCCGCTTCCCGTTTGTGAATTTTATTCTAGCGGGGAAGAGTTTTACCCGGTGCGTTTAAGGGTTAATATTTGTTTAATGTATCGTTGCCCAGGTATAGCGAAACAGTTTCAAATATGGTAATGATCGTGCCTCTTAAAATTAGTTGATTTATATTGTCAAAGATTTAATTGTGCAAGAAGAGGCAGCCACGTTCCAACTAACTAGATCAAATTGATCGGACGTTCAAGGACGGGAACGTCAAGAGTACTCGAAACCGACGAGCATGTATGAAGAGACTGATGAATGTGAACGAAGCGAAAGAGGTTTGTAAGTCTAGAGAGAACTGGCGCTCTATACTCTCTGCCTACCCCGTTAGGGACTCGGCGTGATGATATGTATGTATGTAGGTAGGTATATAAGATTTAAATAAGTGCCATTTTTGCATGGCATTTTTTGTGAATGATCCCTGCAGGTACGTCAACCCACCTGCGAACCCCTTGGTGCTGAAAGCGTCCATAGGCAATGGTATAGATAGTGCTATCCACGAAGATGCGCCCTACTATTCTTCCTTATCGTTTATAGTGTGCAACCGTCCTACCGTGCAATACATATTTGAGTATAATCGGTACACGCTGATTGCCAATGAGTGCACTCGCACACTACAATGAATAGACTCGGGTCATACTCTACGCATCCCGCGACCTCCTCGACTAGTATTGGGTGGGGCGCGTCTTCATGGATGGCCTATATCTGTAAAATAATAATAATAATATATCCTCACGCCTTCCCACAAGGGTCCCCAAAGGGGTAGGCAGAGGTGTATAGGTAATACCCACACACCCACTTTCCGCCAGAGGTATATTAGGTGCCAACGTGACAGATGGCGAGTCCATCGCCGTTACTCAAGCACGACTATACATACGCCTTTGAATTTCTTCTCAGACGTATCCAGGTTTCCTCTCGATGTTTTCCTTCACCGTAAAGCTCGTGGTGTGACTAATCACTGTACTTAAGTTCAGAAAAAACTCGTTGGTACAGTCGGGATTCGAACTTGCGACCTTTGCGTCGCAGGCAACTGCTCGAACCACTCGGCCACCACGGCTTCTGTAACCACTTACCATTTGGTGTATCGCATGACATTGAAACTTTAGCAAAAATATCTAAATAGTAATCTATCGTTGCACTGTTCAAAATACTTGAACATCGATATTCCTGACAAATCATGCAAAACTAGATGAAATCCTTGTGCCGATTTGTCGGCAACAGACATCAAAGGCGCAATAACAAAGGTACCCTAAAAGCATAATGAGATAGCAATGGGCGCAAGTGCTCCCGTTCGCATGGTCCCGTAGCAATTTCGAGACCTCATAAATATGTATAAGGCGGTACTCTTCTTTTCCTTTACTTATCAATTATGGGGTCGTTTAGGCGACAAGCGGGATCGGTGGGCGGAAAATATGCTCCGGCATCGCAAGGGTTAATAGCTACAACAAAGCTTTGAAGATTTTGTTAGTTTTGTATGGGCGGCTTGGATTAGCATACTTTGTATGACGAGCGACTGTGATGATAGGGTCTTGTGGTTAATCGCACCACAGGTAGGGTCGAGGAATCGAATCCCACACGTTATAGCTAATGAAATTGGGTGTCTTTTGTAAGCGCGATCGGCGCCAACAATCTGGTGAATTTTTGTGGACGGCTATAAAGTATACTTTTATTGTTTTGCTACGTTTAAACCTATGTCTCGGGTGCAACAATATTTTATGAGATGGGAATCTTTAGTTATGTTTCAAGCAAGCATTCAGCTGGCCGGATCCTCCCTAAGTTACTCTACTAATCACCGTCATAATTTCGCTAGAAACCTAAAATCTTTCAAGATAAACTGAACCCCGCTACCTCACAACGCATAAACCTACAGCTTACATCACTTCCCAATAGGCATTACATTTACTTACATAGAACCACACGCAAAGCCGTCACCAGAGGGCGCCACAGTTACCTAACCCTTAACCGCCCGGGGCCTCAACGACCCCACATTTTAAAGCAAGGGAGGGTTTTTATTGCAAAAAATACTCGGCAATTTCGCGCCGAGCACAAAACAGTCCCGATGTCCCCGAGGTAGTTTCGATTCAGACTCGATTATGTTTAGGGTTAAACGTCATTGATATTGCCGATCGGCGCCCACCGGAGGGTTATTGAATTTTCCGTCTCTAATTTGTACAGCCGCGCTAGGGTTAGATTGAGATCGTATCTCTCATTGTATCGGTTGTTGCTTCATTTAATACTGGTTGGGTTTTTTGTTAAAATGTTCGTAGTTTTATTATATTTTTTTAAGTCTCCCCTAGAGAGTACAGCACGGAGTTCTTCAAGAAGGGTGTGAAAAGATTCCTGCAGGGTCGGCAACGCGCGAGTGATACCCTGGTGTTGCAAGCGTCCATAGGCGGCGGTAACCGCTTACCATCGGGCGGGCCACATGCTTGTTTGCCCAAGTAGTATATAAAAAAAGGAAATCAACAATACTTGGTCTCAGTTATATGTATACAAATAAATTTAAATTAAATTAAAATTATAAACTTATATTTACGTCAAAACGTACTTGTTAAAAGCCGTGGTGGCCGAGTGGTTCCACGTTCGAATCCCGACTGTACAGTACTGGACCTTACCGTACTGTACTGTAGTCGTGCTTTAGTTCGTGAACTGGGTGTTTGGTTACTGGCTATAAACCTCTGCACTTTCCGTCAGAGATATAAATTGTTGCAGATGGCGAGTCCATCGTCATTAGTAGAAACAGTCGGTATTCAAGCTAGGCAATCTTTGTGTTCTTTCTCGAACCACTCGGCCCTTTATATATACTCTTATATACGGCTATAAGTAGTATTTATTAATTATATATAAATCAAATTTAACGCCGCTCTAATCGAGGAAAAATTGGGATATGGATATGGGATATATATGTATATAGGTAATACCGACACACCCACTTTCCGTCAGAGATTTATTAGGTGCCAACGTGATAGATGGCGAGTCCATTATTACCTATACACCTCTGCCATGAGGATATATTATATTGTTATTATTATTGTATATATATATGTGGAAAAAGTTTTCGTACTATTGTCTTAATTCAATTTATCCGTAGTCGAGCTTTTGTTTTGCACTAGCTAGTGTCTATGTTGCCAACAGCTATATGAGGGGTAAAATAAGTCAGTTAATGAATGGAATCGTATCAATTGTGAGACTACTCGGCTCCACATGTTCAATGGGCGACTTCCTGTGCCGACAGCGTCATGTCACGTCCGTCAAATGATTTGTTGCATCACTCGCTGAAAACACGTGACGAGCTTGGGAGCGCGTTTTCAGTACATAATAATTAGCTATTTAGCTATAGCGGGCTGGAACATATCTCGCTCAGAGAATCAGCATTGCTATCCGGCGTGGCAATGCTGCTAGTCTTCTTGGCACGTTGCCTCGGGATACCGATTTGGGACAAATATTTTATCTGTAAGTAGTTAGTTTCAACTGTTCTTTGTAAATATTATAAATTGTTGTTATTGTAAATAAACAAATAGATTAGCTATTCTAAAACTGGTCATGTCATGTTTGTAACTTTGTTAAATTAATAAACTAAGAACTGCTTGACCGATATTAAAAATTCTCTCGCCTATGTATAGCTCCATTATTCCAGAATAACACGTGGTTACAAGCTATATATCTATAGTTTCTAAAATTGTAATCCGTCTAGAAATGGCGCAGTCTGTACATACAATTGAACGCCGCGACCACGGGACATTATTAGTCTTATAAGAAGAGCTCCTTATACAGTATATCAGTCAGCCGGTCAGCCTTCACAAGTATAAGGTTGCACTGTTACAGTAAGAAAGGTGACGCGTCCAAATCTCATGCTGCTAGCAACAACTCAACAAAACTCCCCAACGCACAAATACCCGCTTACAATAAAACTTGACCTGAAAACAAATACTCGTTAGTATTCCTCTCAATACCAGATCCTGACTATCAAGATCAAATCGATCGGACACTCAAGGATGGGAACGTAAACGAAGAGCACTCGAAACAGGCGAACATGAAGGGACTGATGAATGTGGACGTATTGCAGAGGTATGTAAGACTAGAGAGAGCAGGTGCTCTACAAGCTCTATCTACACCGCGAGGGAGTCGGGGTGATGATATGTACGTATGTTCAAGATTATTAACATAATATATTTTATTTTACATATTTAAGTGTGTGCGAGTGTGTGCGAGTGTGTGCAAGAAGAGGCAGAAGAAGAAAGAGGTGCACGGTGCAACTACCTATATCCAGTCAATCGAACGCTCAAGGACGGGAACGTCAATAGTACTCGAATCTGAACAGACTGATTAATGCGGATGAAGCGAAAGAGGTATGTAAGCCTAGAGAGAACTGGCACTCTTTACTCACTCACTGCCTACCCCGTTAGCAACTCGGCATGATGATATGTATGTATGTATATTTTATTTCCTAGGAGTTGTAAGCTTCCGTAAGCTTTGGTAACTGCTTTTCATCATCTGGCAGTGTGTTTAATCATTTGAAAATACTGTTATTTGTGGTGGTATTATAGGGGATTCGCATTTTTATTCTATTTTTCACTCATCTATTATACATACTTCTTGTGTCTTTGTGTTAGTCATTGAACTGCTCCTAAACGGCTGCTTTTTGATGATTTTTTGGTGTGTTCAAGTGGAGTCTAGAATTATTTAGACAATTGGACCCGAAAGGTGACGCTGTGATCGTTTTTCGGGAATTATTTTTTCACCCAAGCGAAGCTGTGCGTGACAGCTAGTTTTAATATACAATTTCTACCATCGTCCAGTACACACACAGTACAAATAAGAATCTTCAAAAAAAATAATATCGCAAGAAATTAAGATAGCTTTCGCGTTAACAAGTAACTTTGTACCATTTAAAGGAGTAAAGTCACTGATAAAAATAGTGTGTCATGTCTGTTCATACAAATATTATTACATGCCGGTTCATGGAAACGTGTGATATATCTGTTTGTCTGTTCATTCATAAGCTTTTATTTAATAATGTAGAGCTAAAATTAAATAGAGAGGACGATACGTCTGAGAAGCAATTCAAATGCGTATGTTGACACGTTGGCACCTAAAATATCTATATTTTATTTCTATTTTTACAGCGTAGTACTGGCCCAGCTGCGACATTTTGATATCGCATTCATACTAGAGTTTATTGAGTTTAAATCCGTCATTAAACGTAAACTAATTCAAAAAGCAACATCAGATTTGAATAATAGCCATGCATGGCAATGAATTGCTCCTCTTGTACAGAGTTCATATGTAGGTTTAATCTTTTTCTATCCATAGGGATAAAAAATAGGGGTAAAAGGGAACAAATGTTAAAACTGGGAGCCGTTTCTTCTCCTGGAAGGTTTTTTGTTCGTTCTACTCTTCCGGTATGTTACCAAAGGCTTTCCCGGACTTAAGTACAAAGATTTATCATACCTGGGCTTTCCGGTCAAGGAAAATTCGTGACGAAACCAGCATGCGTAACAGAAGAAAGTCCTGAGATGCTGATTATTAAAAATTGCATAATAAAACGTGACGGACTCGACATCAGCGACGTTGACACCCAATATAAAAAAGGCGTGTTATTACACCTCTACCTACCCTTAAGGTTGGAAAGCGTGAAGACATATAAAGTAAGACTGCCCTAGACGAACTACTGGGTCTATCTTTGACAAATAATAGTCGGGGATGCTACTGTATTACCGCTTAAGCAAGACATAAATGTTCAAATTCCTACAGTATGTTATCAGTTCTACCAAACCAGCCCCTTCTCTACTTAGTGACCCGCTCTCTAACTCTACACAAATTAATTGTATGTCAAACTAGCACGTTGGCACCTAAAATATATGGCGGAAAGTGGGTGTGTGGGTTTTACCTATACACTTCTGCCTACCCATTCGGGGACCCTTATGGGAAGGCGTGAGGACTATAATAAAACTAGCGGTCCGTCCTAGCTCGCACGGGTGGACAAACTATTTTTTTATAAAAGAAAATATAGCCTATGTCAATCAGGGTGAATGTAGCTTTCCAATGGTGAACGAATCTGTGAGAGAAAAAGTTAAAGATATCGGTCCGGTAGTTTCGGAGCCTATTCAATACAAACAAACAAACAATCAAATCTTTCCTCTTTATAATATTATAAGTATAAGTATAAGTATAGATGTGCAATTCTATGAGTTTTGAAGACTACAACGCATTACAGTGTGAAACATTTGTCGTTTCGAACATGTGTATCTCTAGCGACAGACAGACGGGCGCGAATCCGTTATGTAACCGAACAATTTGCGGGCTGAGTTATTAGATCTCAGTAGGTACTATCTACTTACTAAAATTGATTATCGCATTCGTGACACGTGGTTCTAGATTCGATACTCTTAATAAATTTTCATGGATTTTCTATGTACTTACGTATAGAATTTGCCCGTAAAAGAATGTGATTATCGAGGTAGGTTGTCAGCACATGTAGAATTTTATAGTAAAGAAAAGGCTTTTCTGAACTTCTTTACAGTCATTAAGCACACCTCGAGCTTGGCGAAGGAAACACGAAGAGGAAACCCGAGAAGTAATTCAAAGTAAAAAATCATCATGTTTGACAAACGACAACGAACTCGCTATCTGTCACGTTGGCACCTAAATATATCTCCAGCGAAAAGAGTTAATACCACACAAAGAAGCCGTGAAAATAGATCAATATTTCGTCACTTAAAGGCCAGGCTGAAGTAGCAGCCATCACACAAACTAACAAAACTACATTATAACAAAACACCAATTAAAAACAACAAAACACTATCCACAGTCCTCTCTGTGATTAATACCATTAAGCCATTAAAGTAATTCGCACATGCAAATAATAAAATGGCATGACAGGAAGTCTCCAGAGCCGTCTTGTCATGTGGTCAGGCCGTTGAACCCAAGGGCTTCTAGACTTTAATTAGTGTTTATTTGTGCTGAAGTGCGAACGGGATAGAGGAGCTTTCGATTTGTATAAATAGTTCGGAGAAATACTTAGCGTCATGAAGTGGTTTTTAATAAATTAATCATACGATGCTTGATCAATTTTATCAAAAGTATTGTTCGAATTTTGTTAGATTAGATTTAATTAATTAATTAACCTACATTTGAATTTATTATTATTATTAATAGGGATTTTAAATACCACTATTGTGGCAAACAAGTAATGCCCGCTTCATGGTAAGCGGTTACCGTCGTCTATGTCGCAAAATCATGAGTATCACACGCGCACTGCCGACCCAAGAGTATTTATTTTAATAATATTATAATATTCGACTTAAAAATATATACATAATACATACCTACATATCATCACACCGAGTGCGTTACGGGATATGCATATCTCTAGACTTACATACCTCTTTCGCTTCGTCCACTTACATACAGTCTCTTCATACATGCTCGACGGTTTTGAGTACTCTTATCGTTCCCGTCCTTGGGTGTCCGATCGATTTCTAAGGTCTTCCCCTGCTTAAGAATATATGCATACACTGCACATATGTATATATGTAAATATAATACACTAGCTGTCCCGCCCAGCTTCGCTCGGGTGAAAAAGTAAAATTGCCCGTAACACGATCGCAGCGCCACCTATTGGGTCCAATTGTAAATCTAAACCATTCTCGAATCTAGCTTAAGACACACAGAAACACACAGAAAGCTTCGCCCGGGTAAAAAGGTAAAATTCTTGAAACTCGATCGCAGCGCCACCTATCGGGTCCAATTTAATATAGCCTATGTTACTCGGGGATAATGTAGCTTTCCAAAGGTGAAAGAATTTTTGAAATCGGTCCAGTAGTTTCGGAGCCTATTCATTACAAACAAACAAACAAACAAACAAACAAATCTTTCCTCTTTATAATATTAGTATAGATAGATAATGTTTGTTCCAAAGCCATTTGTAAATATGTTGCAGTCAACATACATACGAAAAATGGCGTCCAAATTATGCAGAATGAGTCGTAACTGTTACACATAACTCTTTAGACCTCTCGTGTCTTCTAATTTGTGCGGACATCTAATCGCGAAGCGGCGCAAAAAGATGGAATTGTGCTTCCTAATGTCACATCTAGATGCAAATTGTCTACCCTCGGGTATTTATTTTAACTCTAATTTACCCCGGTAAATACCGCAAGGGTTGCCCCTCTAAAACGGTTTAACATTTTTAACACTGGCAAGAAAAAGGTCGAGAATACGAACTCTTTTGTCCCCTGTCACTGTTGCAACTTTGTCAAAGTTGTTACTTGTTCTTTGAGCGAAATTCAGTTGTAAAGCACTTTATGGAGTTTGCGAAGGATGTGCTAAATTTTTCCTTTCGAAAGGAATTTGACTTTAAGGACCAAAATGCTATACACGCTAAGTACCAATGAGTATTATGAAATTAAGTACAGTATTTAGTCACATCAGGGTTTTAATGGTGAGCATCGAGGGAACCATGCGTACGCTGAAGAATTTAAAATACGTATGTGGAATCATGCTTGTGAAACGGCAATAGGCTCGTTATCTATCACTTTGGCGATAAGTATATATAGCTCAGAGGATAAGAGGGTTATCCAGAACCGTTATATAAAAAAAAAACATAAATTCGCAACATTGCATGGAATAAACCTATCTACTTATAGAAGCAGGGCTACAATAAGCCTATTTAAACATTAAATATTGGGTCAAGCGTAAAGCGTAATGTAAAGCGTAGCGCTTTTACATCTCTGCTTAACGCTCATTTGCAAGGCGGTTCAAATAAAATTTGGCAGTGAATTGAAAGTAAACAACGCAAAGAGTAATTCTGGAAAATGCCGCTCGTAGGCAAAGACCAAATGATTTTAAACTCACTACCTGCTTGCCGGTTAAGCTTTGGGATGGGTGCGGCTATGAAAATATACTTTGACTGTTTTTATTGTTATTAATTTATATTTTACACACGTAAGTATAGATTATCATTAAATCGATGGTATGTATGAAATCGTATGTGTGCAAGAAGAGGCAGAGGAATACCACGTTCCAACTACCTAGATCAAATCGATCGGATTCTCAAGGACGGGAACGTCAAGAGTACCTACTCGAAGAGTAACTACTTTTAAGAGAGGTAGGGCATAACGGGTTTCCCGTTCGAATTTGACGCAGCCCGACTGGGGCAGGACCTCCACCTTATAGAAGTCCGTAGCCAAATAACACAATTTTTTGTGCTGTGTTCCTACGCGGTGAATAAGGTCTCCAGTAATAAGCTCCTTGGGGAGGGGGGAGGATTGTTACATTGTGTTGGAAGCAGAGGGATTAAACCCATTATGCTGTCAACACACTATAACTCTCCGAACACAGAGTGGCAACGCGCAAGTGATACTTCGGTATCGTGAGCGTAAATAGGCAACGGTAACCGTTTTCCATCAGGTGGGCCGTATGCTTGTTTGCCACTCTTGTTGTATATAAAAAAAAAAAAAAAACCGACAAGCATGTATGAAGAGACTGATGAATGTGAACGTAGCGAAAGAGGTATGTAAGTCTGTAGAGAACTGGCGCTCTATACTCTCTGCCTACTCCGTTACGGACTCGGCGTGATGATATGTATGTATGTATGTATGAAGAGATTAGGGAATGTGGATGGCGACAGAGGTGTGTAAATCTGGAGAGAATTGTCACTCTACTTTCTCCTTATACATGCAGATTAATAAGTCTCTTCATACATGTCAGGTTCGAGTACTCTTGACGTTCTCATTCTTGTGTGTCCGAAAGATCTGATCTAGATAATGTTAGATCTAGATAGAGTTGAAATGTGATCTTTCTCTTCCTCTTGTTCCACACTTCCGCATTTAAAAAGATGGTTTGTGAATCTTTCTTGATCATTTCTTACATGTCGAAACCTAACATCACTTTCTTCATCATTACAATGTGATGAATACCTACTAAAACAATAAACAATTGGTTGAAACAAAAGACGCTCGCTATCGCGTCAGCTCAGCTCTCCAGTTCGATGGTTCTATAGCCACATTAGTAATGGTATGTATTAATTAACTCTGTATAATTAAAATGGTGTGCGAACACTGGGCGCGCTTCACACCTTAACGTTTTTTAAAACAGACACTGTGTCTAGTTAGGCAGGTGCATGTTCATATCTATTTCAACACTAATACGTATGTGTATGTATATAAAACCGTAAGTACCTACTCACTATGACATATACATTATTTTTGCGGACGTATGCAGGTTTTCTCTCGATGTTTTCCTTCACCGTAAAGCTCGTGGTGTGACTAGTCACTGTACTTAAGTTTAGAAAAACTCATTGGTACAGTCGGGATTCGAACTTGCGATCTTTGTGTCGCAGGCAATAGCTCGAACCACTCGGCCACCACGGCTTTTTAATTTAATTTTAACTTAGGAAAAAAAATATTAGGAGAAACATTAATATTCTGTATATTCATATAATTACGCCGAGTCCCTCATTAGGTGGCCTTTTCACACACCTCTTTCGCTTCATCCATCAATCTCTTCATATATGTGAATATTAGTTATTACAACTGGTTGCCCTATCTAATGATCGGTAAATGTTTTATCAGCTAATTTAAATGTGGAAACAAATCATGAACTAAATAAGGTTAGGCTCGAGTTGGGTTAGATCTCTGATCCTTAATGCAAGTTTTTTTTTACCTTATAGATACCCCACAGCGACGCTTTATAGTGAAATTGGCGACCTTACACTTTTCATTACTAAATTGATTGCCAAACTACTCAAACTATGTCCCGTTGTAAAGTCTTAAGTCTTACAAAACGACGTTCAGGTATAGTTTTATCTATAGGTACCAAGATCAAAAACAAATTTATAATATTGGTAAAGTTAAGGAATATTTCAAACTGAGTCCTTTGTATTTCACAAAACTAGTCGTGGTCTGTGGCTGTGTAAATGCACAGTCCGCAAACGTGTCTGTTTATATACATCAATCATATTTCACATGATGATGATTTCAGATGAAGAAAGGCATGTTACGTTGGTTAGGACTGTTGGTGAAGAAAGATTGACGAAACAGATATACAAAGCAAAAGTGTGTGCAAGAAGAGGCAGAGGAAGGCCACGTTCCAACTACCTGGATCAAATCGATCGGACGCTCAAGGACGGGAACGTTAAGAGTACTCGAAACGGACGAGCATGTATGAAGAGACTGATGAATGTGGACGAAGCGAAAGAGGTATGTAAGTCTAGAGAGAACTGGCGCTCTATACTCTCTATACCCCGTTAGGGACTAGGCGTGATGATATGTATGTATATATGTATATTTCACATGTACTTTTGACCGTAAGATTGTCATCGTCCAAGGCAGTTGTGAGACATATCTAGTGCTTATTAAATCAACATTATATCTTATCATTCGATTGATTCATCCATTGTATCCGATAAGGTGATAGTGCGGAATTTTAAAGGAAAATTTTGCAGAATTTGCAGTTACAGATGAGATGTGCATCATTTGTAATCACACCTCCTATCCTCAGTATCTCGGCTATCAACAATCAACTGAAACAAGAGAATGCAATGGGCTTATAAATAAATATCGGTTGCATTATTTTCTTTTAATACTTAGTCAACATTATTTTATATTAGCAAATATAACAAATGTAACTTTATTTTAATTAATGAAACACGTGCCTGATGTTAAGCGGTTACCGCCGGCTATGGAAACTTATTACATCAAGGGTCTTACTGGCGCAATTCCCTGCAAAAAAACTCACAACATATTTGAAGCTTTGAAAATGTCTGTTGCTATTTGCCATGTACGACTTTCTCTCAAAACATTTGAAACTCTTTGGCCTCAGATATATATATATTTTTCTTTTTTCTCAGATATATTTATTTATTCTCAATTTTTTCTCTATTTATTTTCTCTCTTCACTTGGTTGCCTCGAAGAATTCGCTTTTGCGATAAGGCCGCCTATTGTGTCTATTACCTACATATTAGGTAGGTATTCTCTCTTGTTTGTCATCAACAAGAGAGAATACCTAATAATAATAATAGTAATATTATTATTATTATTATTAGGTATTCTCTCTTGTTTGTCATCCTATTGATTTTGTAGATGTGAACAATAAAGAATATTATTATGTTTAGGTCCCATCATGATTGGCAGTGACCATGTATGAAGAATTTAATGAATAACGTTGACGCAAAAGAGGTTTTTAAGTCTACAGAGAACATGCGCTCTACTCTCCCTGTTCATAAAATTACAAAAGTTAAAAAAATATATATTGGTATACGTTTTTATTCACAGTTCATGGCAATGTTATTTACTGTAAATTATTGCATTAAAAACAATAATATCTTTGATATAAAGTTATAAACATAGCCTACTCAAAAAGCGATCTCTAGCTCAACACATTTTTCCTTCGTTACACAGCCTAGCTGGAAAACAGAGCGTGTTATCTTTAAATTGTTGAACTAATTTGCTTTCCTCTTTTACGGCCGTGCAAAATATGCTCAGTGTTTCTGACACAAGGTCCTGACTGGCCGTTTGTGTGCAAATGCCCGCTTGATACGGTGAATTTTAAAAGGGTTGTTAAAACGAATGAAGGATTCAACCTCTTCCCGGGGTGATTATTTTATATTGTCGGCTCTGCGGTGATAATACCCCGGAGGTGATAACGGTATTTACGCTTGCAATTAAGTATGGTAATTTTAGTATGAGATAAAATTATTATAATTTATTACTTAACATGTATCTACGTACTTCTAAAAATATACAGCTCCATATTGAATCAACTGTACAAGCATTTATATATAACTTGGAATCAGGTTAGTCAAATGATTTACCTATACAAGAATAAATAAATATTTACCTGGGGACAGTTCTGTTCCACACAAATTGACCTAGTCCCAAACTAAGGAAAGCTTGTGTAATGGGAACTAGACAATAATATATATATAAATAATAATATACATATATACATAGGACATCCAAGACTAAGGAGCACATACTCGTGTTCAAAATCTGCCCTTAGTGGGAATCGAACCCACGACCTCAAGTTTCGAAGCCAGGATCACTGACCACCAAACTTTACGGACCCTTCCATGGGTTTAAAATTTGATCAAGTAGGTAGGTAGGTACTTACTAAACAATAAACAGAAAAATTGTTAAGGATTAATAGTGACATAGGTACCTATAATCTCAGATTATCTCAGAAAAGAGTATTTATTCTTGACGTTCCTATTCTTGACGTTCCTATCCTTGAGTGTCCGATCGATTTGATCTAAGTTATTGGAACGTGGTCATCCTCTACATCTTCCTCACACATTCCTATTGTATATTTGTTTCACCAATCTTTCTTCACTCGCTCTTTCAAATTCACTTCGCCTGATTCATACATACCGTCACCATATCCCATACCATCAGGCAGAATCCATAACGAGGTAGGCAGAGAGTACCTATAGAGCGCCAGTTCTCTCTAAACTTACATACCTCTTTCGTTTCGTCCACATTCATCAGTCTCTTCATACATGCTCGGCTGATTGCAGAGATATTGAAATTCTACTACAAAAATATTCAGCTACGGATAGGTAGGTAGGTACCCTACATACTTGATGCACAGGCGCAAACGCAAGCCGTGGGGATGATCGAAATAATGGGATTTGCCCAGCAAGATTATGCTGGGATTATCACAGTGTCACTGAAAAATTTTCCTCAACTCCGGTGTGAAAGCGAAACTTCAATCGAAAATATGTTGTAAATTGTGATACGTAAGGTAGAATTCAGTTTGTTGAGAAACGTGTCAGGAATTTCATTTTGTCCCGAATAAAAATATCCCATACGCCGGCTTTGCTTTATCATTGCGATCCGGAGGTGTAATTAGTTTTTCGCAAAGCAAGCCTGCGCGGCTCTATTCTGTGAGAGCGTACAAAAGTGGATTGTCAAACTTTGAGATTATTCCATAAAATAAAACAAAAAAATCAATAAAACCATAGGGGTTTCATCTCCCCTTGTCACCCCTACTATAGTAATGTTCTATGGGATATGGTGACCGATTAACATTATCAAGTCAGGAATAAGCCTTTTTATTTTTTTGAGGTTTTCATGTACATTTATATAGGTATGTAAGTGCAGGTACTATTATTTTATTACATCTATGTTAAAAACATTCATCATACATCACTTTTTTATTTATACCTCATGGGTGACAAACAAGCATGCGGTCCGCCTGATGATAAGCGGTTACCGCCGCCTATGGGCGCTCGCAACACCAGGGTTATCACTCGCGCGTTGCCGACCCTGCAGGAATCTTTTCACACCCTCCTTGAAGAACTCCATGCTTTATTTCGTCACCACTTTCATCACCCTCATGCACATTCACCATCCTCTATACGCTGCTAACCACCGGTTAAGAGAATTATGCGAGAGAGAATTAAGAACCAAAAATTATGTGTTTTCATTGTCATATATTATTTCAAAGAAATAAAACACTTATTAGTCACACCACGAGCTTTACGGTGAAGGAAAACATCGAGAGGAAACCTGCATACGTCTGAGAAGAAATTCAAAGGCGTATGTATAGTCGTGCTTGAGTAACGGCGATGGACTCGCCATCTGTCACGTTGGCACCTAATATACCTCTGGCGGAAAGTGGGTGTGTGGGTATTACCTATACACCTCTGCCTACCCCTTCGGGGACCCTTGTGGGAAGGCGTGAGGATATATTAAAACAAGCCAAATGGTTAAAATACCTTTTTTATTTTTTTTAAATTCGAACCTAGAATCGCAGAATACGCGCTTATTTCAGTGTTGGATTAGCGGCTGTATCCGGTGTACAGGGGCGACCCGACTGGCCCCGTGAAAAATTGAACCGTTCATTGTTTTAAATGTCGGTACGTGACGGGGTCGCGGCGTTAATTCGTTGGACGTCGACGGGAATTGTATCATCTTTTGACGAATTTCAGTTATTAAAATTTGAGCTCGTTGTAGGTATACATGTATTTTTTTATGCAGTTACGTAATGAGATTTCGTAATAAAGTTTTCGGTACGATGTGGAATTTAGTTAAGATTAAAAATCAATTGTCATTATGATTATATACAGGTGATAATGATTAAATATTATTAGATTTCGAAGAATTTTATGAAAAATCCGTGCTAGCCGAGTGGTTCGAGTGGTCGCCTGCAAATCAAAGATTTTTCGAGAAGTTCGAATCCTAAAATATATTCCTGCGAAAAGTAGGTTTGTGACTAGGTACTACCTTCACACCTCTGCCAACCCCTTTGGAAACCCAGGAAACCTCTTTGAGTAGAAATACATTTTAGGTGCCAACATGACAGATGGCGAGTCCATTTATTCAAGCACGACTATACACACGGCTTTGAATTTCTTCTTAAAAGTACGCAGGTATCCTCTCGATGTTTACCTTCACCGTAAAGCTCGTGGTGCGACTAATAATGATTTAAGTTCAGAAAAAGTCATTGGTACAGTTGGGATTCGAACTTGCAATCGTTGTGTAACAAGCAACTAATTGATCCACTGGGCCACCACGGCTCTATTATATTAATTATAGATGTATCAATAGGTACGTAAACCAAATAAGGTAAACATTTGATCGGCTGACAAGTCTACCTCTACCTAATCCTCTGGACAATACATCAAACTATACTTCACCCAAATTGTAGCATATTAGCGCGAAATATTTATCCAACCCCATCTTGAAATACCGCTACATTTTTTTCCACTAAATTGCTCGCGAATAAATGCATCGGTAGTACAATAAAATCCATCACGAATCATATTATTGTGTTACCTATACAAAGTGATTGTCACTCGAGGCACATGGCGGCAGGGACGCCCGGGGCGGAGCCTAGCGCACCACGCCCACAGAATAACGCTACTAGCGATAAGGTCGAAATCACTATGGAGATTCTTGTGATTTTCGACTTTACCTAACCCAAAGCCGAAGCAACGCGGGCTGAGTGTGCGACTGCCTTAAAACACAATCGTAACCCGCGGCGGGCGCACGCTCGCGACCATACCAATTCGGAACTCGAAAATTTTCAAATTAAATACGCACGTATATTTAGAAAAAAATATTTTTCCAGCTAGCGTTTTCCAATTTTGTTATTAGTTCAAAAGTGAGGTTATGCGACGGTCGTTTTTTTTCTTTAATTGACAATGGAAGTAAGTGCAATGCCGCCGATGCCTCTGGACTTCTCGATGGTGAGAAGTGGAAGTGGTTCACCTGCCACGCTGCGGGAGGGTTCACCGCGGCCGGTCTCCAACAGCGCTTTCAGAGTTGTCACGCCAAAAGGTTAGTTTTTTGGAGAAAACTTTGCGAGAAAAAAATACCATTTTCGTATATCAACATTTAATTAAATGCTAATAGGTACTCACCTGTCATTTAAAAGCCAAAATAACATCAATACAATAGGTATAGATGTTGTTTTGGCATTTAATTAGGTAAAAAGGTTAACTACAGGTAGGCAAGATGAATTCATTTACCAATTAGATTTTGTCGTCCTTCATGTTAAAATCGTATTTGTTATATAAGTAGAAAGCGTATTTTTACTTATTGAACTCGGTAAATATGAAAATATATAACAATATTTGACTTAGGTATTGGCTTCCTATAAGCTTAACTAAAGCTAATATAAACCTACCTATCCGAGTTTCCATTACTGATAGCAGAAAGTTTGCCAAATAAAAGCAAAGTGTTATATATGTAGCTATATAGGTAATTATATTATTGATTAGTTATCCTCATTTCTACATCCTACAATAGGAAGTTACTTGCATAAAAAAGAAAAAATATTATTTTTTCTAATGAAAATTCCTAAGTGAATTTATTTAAGGTACCTACTGAATAATGGCATTATTTAATTTACTACTCAAACTATACTTGTGACCGTCTTTCTCTAAGTGTGATTGGTTTTTGGAAGACCTTTTTCAACAAAAAGCTTGTAATATTTTGTACCAAGAATTGTTTAGATTAAAATCATATATATGTAGTTACTAACTTACCTGTGTTTGATAACTTATCGAATGTACTGTTTTATTGTTGTTAGATTAACTATTTATAATACATTTCCAGACTCTACTGAAGACTTTTAAAGATCTTAAACAATATCGACATAAAATAAGTATGCATACCTAGTATTAGAATTGGTCTAATACTATTAATAATTATTTTATGTATATTAAAATTAATTTTATACTGGGTATTTTTTAGTCTCATGCCTATACACCTACCTATCGTAACTACCTGAGCAATATGATATGTAGGTATACTTTGTACTACTTTGTACTTTCCAGAAGTATCCATAATAATGAAATATAAAAGGAACAAATTTTTACGCAAAATATAATTGAATATTTTTCTGTATAATTGGAAAGCCACAATTAGAAATTCGAAATTGATAATTAGAATTAGTAAATATTTACGCGAAATAAAATGGAACATATTCCTATATAATAATTGAGAAGCCAGATTTCGAAATTCAAAATTGATAATTGGAATAAGTAAACGCGATATTGGTACCTACCTTATTGTATGGCAGCGAATCCTGGGTATGTCAGAGGAAGTATGAAAATAGCTTGAATGCAGTTGAGATGCGATCTCTTCGAAAAATGTGTGGAGTAACGATTTTAGATCGAATCCGCAATGAAGAGATTCGCAAATCAACTGGCGTGAAAGAGGGCTTATTGTAAAGATGAAGAAAGGCATGTTACGTTGGTTTGGTCACATAGAAAGGATGAGGGAAGAAAGATTGACGAAACAGATATACAAAGCAAAAGTGTGTGCAAGAAGAGGCAGAGGAAGGCCACGTTCCAACTACCTGGATCAAATCGATCGGAACTCAAGGACGGGAACGTTAAGAGTACTCGAAACCGACGAGCTGTATGAAGAGAACTGTATGAACGAGATGTATGAAGAGACTGATGAATGTGGACGAAGCGAAAGAGGTATGTAAGTCTAGAGAGAACTGGCGCTCTATACTCTCTGCCTACCCCGTTAGGGACTTGTATGTATGGAATAAGTAAATATTTACTCAAAGTAATATGGAACCTATTCCAGCATAATTGGAAAGCCATAATTCGAAATTCGAAATTGATAATTAGAATTAGTTAAAAGTGATCACCCACAACGACGGCAGCTATCACGTAATCAATACAGCTGTCAGAGTAAACTTAATTGTCACTCCGGCGACCCCATGACAAATGATCCCGGCTGACACTATTATTGCGAACTGTACTTTTGTCATTATTGATATTATATTATAGAAACACGAGTAAGTATATTATGGGGAATTCTAATGGAGTACTTACGTATTTGGATAAAAAAATTGTATAAAAATTACAGTTAAGCTATAATTGCTATTAGGGAAAATATATATCTTTTGATCAAGATATTTTAGTCAGTAAATGTAATGTCAGTAAAAAAATGTAGACCGTTTAGTTATAGTATTTATCTCAGTATAATATGTAGAAAGTACGCGATAAGAACTCGTATTGCTGTAAAAAAATATTTTACAGGCTTGTGTAATATTTTCCGAAAGGTATTTTCTATAATATTGCTTATAAATCTACTTTTAGAATATCTTAAATTGCGACATATTATATAGGTCTATAAGCCTATCTATTCAATAATAATATTTTTATATTAATTTACAATAATTATTGTCAATAATAAAGGAAAAAATTGTTTAGTGAATAAAATAAATAGCTTTGAAGCACAATTTCGATAAATTAAGTATAAAAGTACTTGAACTTTAACACCTCTCTCTTTGAACGCCTACCTTCTGGCTGTAACATTAATTCTGATTGGTCAAAGGTAACTAACTAACGGCCTGTTAAAGTGTTCGTTCGATATAGTCCTTTGTGATCGCCGCGGACTCTGATACGGTTCAAATATTAATTTCGAATTTCCAACTCCCATCCTGTTCAAAGTTTTGAGCTATGGATTTTAAAATTCAACCTCTTTGAATGATGGCAATGTAATATATGTTTTATTTTCAAGGCTGTAAGATGCATGCATTGTATAAAGGTTTAAGCATGAGATAGGTAATTTTTATTATTAATAATCCATTTATGTTGTCCTAAATAAGGATGTCTTTTGAAGTAATTATTTTACTAAATATATACGAAACACATACTTGTCTCACAAACGTTATCTGAGTGCGAAGATAGAACTCGCAACAATAGATAAAAAAGTTTAGTAACAATTATAAAGAAATGTATCGTTTTAAGTATACACAATACCTCTTTGTACAGGGCGAGAATCGAACCCTATCCCTGATCATAGTGTCGCTTAACAACAGAATTTTTACTAGGTACCTACTAGAGAATTTAGTCTCTGGTCCCGTAAACACAGATTACATTTTAATTATAAGTTGACTTATAGGTATAACTGGAATACCTATTTCATTACCACCTATTGTTCCATTTCTGCTGTTTAAGGAAATAATTATTTAAAAGTTACGCACCAACCTACTCAGAAAACATGTCTCAAGGTCTCAAGCTCTCAAATATATATATATCTTTAGTTGCAGAGGAAGATCACGATCCACGTAATCATTCGTACAATCAAGTAGGTATCAGAACGTTAAGAGTGCCTATATTTACGACCTGGCTGGAGGCCTAGGTCTCGCCATTGCTCGGTTAAGTAGCAAAAGTTTCCGGAACTCACGCTACGAGAGACAAAAAAAAACTATATTTACCTACGAAGCGATTGTATCCTCACGCCTCCACACGAGGGTTCCCGAAGGGGTAGGCAGAGGTGTAAAAGTAGTACTCACACACGAAGAGATTGTTGAATATGGAATGGGATAATTAGATTTTAAATCTGGAATGCCTATGAACGTTTACGACTTAAATAACGACTTCTATAAATATTGCAACACCATAGCATTGAATAAAAAAGCACACAAGCTACAAAGGAGTCCAATTAGCCGTGCACCGGCTCGGGTACAAAAAACACCCCACGCTCTAGACAATAACACCATAACACTGATCTGCCGCCGACACGCGCCGGTCTCTACCCCAGTATTGGCGTGCAATTGTTAAATTATACCATTTTAAGGGATTAATTCAAGTTTAAATTGTTCAATCTTTAATTGAAGACTGCTGGGAACTTCGTACATAATATTATGTATATATTTGTGTTAAGCTTTTTGAGACCGCAGCTATTTATTTACCTTTCAGATTATTTCCTTTCTTTTGACAATAAGTTTACTATATACTATAAGGGCCGTGGCCGAGTGGATAGAGAAATTGCCTGCGACACAAAGATCGCAAATTCGAATTCCGCCTGTACCAATGAGTTTTTCTGAACTTAAGTAGAGTGATTAGTCACACCACGCGCTTTACGGAGAATGAAAACATCGAGAGGAAACCTGCACACGTGGGTGTGTGGTACTACCTAAACACCTCTGCCTACCCCTTCGGGGGCCCTTGTGGGAAGGCGTGACTTAACGGTTAACTATGAAAAAATATGATTGTGAGGTAGGTACAAATTATTTTAATGATTGTACTCAAAATATATATTTAAAAAAATCTATCAATAAAGCCACTGCAGGGCATATTATTATTATTATTTATAAGAACTACTCTCCAACACGCCACTGTTTCCGGTCCTGTGCCAATCGCAATGATTGCCTTCCAGCTACCGCTATGATACCGTCTGGCCATCGGGTTGGTTCCCTGTGTACGTTTCATCCATCACAGTTTACATTCACAGTAAAAATATATCTCTAGCGGGAAGTGGGTGTGCTTATACTAAAACTACGGTTTTGTTACACTGCTGGCTTCCTTTTCGGAGACACATGTGAAAAAGCGTGAAGATATAAGAAAAATGAGCCGTGGTGGCCGAGTGGTTCGAGCAGTTGCCTGCGACGCAAAGGTCGCAAGTTCGGATCCCAAATGTACCAATGAGTTTTTCTGAACTTAACTACAGTGATTAGTCACACCACGAGCTGAACGGTGAAGGAAAACATCGAGATGAAACCTGCATACGCCTGAGAAGAAATTCAAAAGCGTATGTATAGTCGTGCTGGAGTAACGGCGATGAACTCGCCATCTGTCACGTTGGCACCTAATATACCTCTGGTGGAAAGTGGGTGTGTGGGTAATACCTATACACCTCTGCCTACCGCTTCGGGGACCCTTGTGGGAAGGCGTGAGGATATATCATTATATATATAAGAAAACAACAGATAGGTACCACATATAATAACCGGTGTATTGCCGATTCAGTTCTAGAAACCACAGAGTTAAGTTGGACAAAATCTCCAACATAATATTACTCTTAACAATTAATATAAGAGTAGCTGTTATCCGGCTCAGTAATAATTCTGTACGTCGCGGAGACATCTGATCCCGTCGTAATCGGATTTTCCTGATCGAACACCGGCCGTTATTGAGTTTGCCATTATTTTTGTACGTCCTACAACACGAGACATTGATTTTATTGGGTGGCGTATGTATTAACCTATAACAATACACTATTACTAACTACCTATATGATGGAAAAAACATACGCTTCGGGAAAAATACTCCTGCTTTGCAATACCATGATGAGGGATAACCGCAGAACGAAAAAATACTTTTACCAATTGGTCAATAACGAATTATATCGTTGATTTTGGGTTTGAGAATATTAGATATAATAAAATAACACAATCAAAGATGGGAATCAAAGAAAGAAAGTGTAACAGTGCTCGAAACCGGCGAGTAGGTAGGTATGAAGAGACTGATGAATGTAGTAGATGAACGGGAAGAGGCATGTAAGTCTGTAAATCATATATCGCTGTATTCGAGTACTACTTTTTAATGTACATATTTCTTTTACGCTTGACATTTCCGTCCTCTTCTTCCGCACACATTTGGGTTGTATATTCGCCGATGGACGTGAAAATTTATATCTACTATTAACTTCAACTTAGTATTTAGTCCAACACTATTTACTCCAGTGATTTGGAGGTGCGCTCGATCCATCATCTCGGATGTAAATCTAATTTGTCCCGAACAGTCGCTGCGCGCCCTAAAATGAATTACCAACGAGCACTGTTGATTATTAGAACACGATTTTGGGAAGAACAGTTGGGTTCATGGGTTTTGGTGAAACCGATTTTATATAAGGCTGTTGGAGTAGGGTGTTAAAGTTTCCGTGGTAAAATTTTATTCACAAATATATTTGGAGTTTGATAAGAAAAAAAAGGATTTATTAACTACTACGTTTTGCTACTACTTATGTTTTTTTTATACAACAAGAGTGGCAAACAAGCATACGGCCCATCTGATGGGAAACGGTTACCGCAGCCTATTTGCGCTCACGATACCGAAGTATCACTTGCGTGTTGCCACTCTGTGCTCGGAGAGTTATAGTGTGTTGGCAGCATAATGGGTTTAATCCCTCTGCTTCCAACACAATGTAACAATCCTCCCCCCGCCCCAAGGAGCTCATTACTGGAAACCTTATTTACCACGTAGGAACACAACACAAAAAATTTTGTTATTTGGCTACGGACTTCTATAAGGTGGAGGTCCTGCCAAAGTCGTGCAGCTCCGAATTCGAACGGGAAACCCGTTATGCCCTACCTCTCTTACTTACGTTACTTATATGCTACTACGAGATCAGACTATCCAAGCAACAAGTTTTGATAAATATGCACATCTTCGCACCCATAAAGGTACCCTCATAGAGAAATGCTGAGAAAAGCAGAGGTCCAATTATTTCTAAACATGCAGACGTTTCATCCAAATTAATCAATCTCGTTATACATAGTTGCTGATTTGAACTAACTAACTGAATTCATTCAGTCATTCTTCATCCACTCCTTCAACACACTTTCGCATTATATACCTATTTCCTCAGACTTTCTTCACTCATCCTTTATGATCGTACAGATTCGATCTAGTATCGTTACGTCGCATATTTTTTAAACGTATTGAATCTATATTTATGCGATGGACTCGCCATCTGTCACGTTGGCACCTAATATACCTCTGGCGGAAAGTGGGTGTGTGGGTATTACCTATACACCTCTGCCAACCCCTTCGGGGACCCTTGTGGGAAGGCACGAGGATATATTATTTTATTATTATATTTATGTCATAAAACACAGTTAAGCTTAGGCGTCGTCAATAAACAGCTCATTACATTGGCCACAATTAAAATCAGCAATGCCCGCAGACGCGCACATGTTGCCGACGACAAAACGAACACAATAAAATTGCCCGACCTTGGCAGCATCCTACATCCGGTTCTCACAGAGCCTGTAACTCATTAAATCATTGCCCGAGTAATATTAATTAATATGACTGTATGAGATGGCAGTTTCGAGCACATTGTAATGATTGGTGCTTTCAGTTACCGGAATCATTGATTTGAAACAAGCATTCAGAATAGTTTTCAGTGTATCTTCGGTTACTGCTAAAGACCTTAACGAATTTAGTAAAATTAAATATATCCTCACGCCTTCCCAAAAGAGTCCCCGATGGGGTGAGTGTACCCACACACCTACTTTCCACCAGAGACATATTTTAGGTTCCAAAGTGACAGATGGCGAGTTTTATAAGATTTTAAAATAAGCTTAAGGCTCATCTGACTGTAGCGCCGGAAACACCAGCGATAACTCTAAGGCCTTACTAATCTTATGATGAAAGGATAGCTGGGTAAGCAGCATTAGGTACGGATGGGTTCTTCTCCAACAACCTAATCATTCCTTGTGGAGTCTTGCAACCGCCGTCTTGTCACCGCCGGAACACAACACTAACGGAGAGCAGGGCAATTTACTCGTACTTACAATCTTATAGGATAGATCACTGAAGTTAACTTTTACATTTATTTTTGTACATATTCATACCATTCTTTAGGAATACATAATGATTTTAAGATGAATCAAGCGAAGTTTCATTATTCCAACGAATGACAGTTTTTGGGCATTGCACAAATTGCGATGATAAAAACACATCGCACTTTGTGTCAAATTCTAAAAATGCCTTTGCAATCGAAAATTCTAAATGTAACTCTTGTTGTAACCGGCGAGAAAGATTCCAGGGTCCCCATTAGGCTAATGGCAAACACGTGGCGAGCCGGCGAATTTGCCAAATCCCTTCGTCGTATAAAGGCGATTTACTGCCCAAATTCATTATTAATGGGCCCTTTGAAGCCGCGGTTGTGTTCATGATTACTTGATTGCCAAACGGATTTTTAGATCAATTCTCAGAGACGAGCTTTCATAAGCTTTGCTTGAGACTTTTCATTTCAATGGTTATTTGGTGGCGTTTTATTTGACGTTTTGTTGTAGATTTAATAAAGTTTTCATTAGTTTTATGGGATCGGATTTCTAGTTTAATTCATAACATTTAATAAGTCGGAAATGCCATAATAATTTTCCAAATGATTAATAACAACAATTCACATATTACTAAGCAAACAGTTGTATATCTAACTACTTATAGATTAAGATATTTCACAGGATATATGATTGATATTCGGAACACTGACATGACTGATTTTTGCTGTACGAAACAAGTAAAATTAAGTGTTTTTAAAATCTAGTCTATAAATACTTTCCAAATGACTATTTTAAAAAGCCAATACCGTACGTTAACATTAAAAGTAAATTAAGAATAACAATCACACAATTACAGCCATAAAATTAGGACGGCAAGATTTCACAAGTTCCAATGCAACATTCGCAGTTAAGGCTCCTAATTCCACGCATGATGCGGCCTCCCTACATGGTTGACCTGAAAGCTTTAAATCTTAACCTTATTAGATTCTTCCTGTCTTAGAATTGGGTTGCAAAAGAGCGGCTCACATCAAACAATGCGCCGGCACTCTGACCAATGACTGACTACGAATAAATGAATCATAGCGGCAAAATTGATTGAAACTGTCTCTCTTAACGTGACTTGAATTACACATGAGTCCTTTACTAGGTTATCAGGAACTATTTATGCAATTTATTATTTGAAATCTACCGGTATTTTTATGTGTTTACGTGCTATATACTATATATATATACTACTAAGAACCATCCAGGTTTGATCTACTCTAATACAAAAATTGCTATGTTAACTAGATAACACTTTATACATACTGAAAGATAAATACATAAGAAATCTAGGACCATTAGATTTTTTTTTTTTTTTTACCACATGGGTGACAAACAAGCATGCGGTCCGCCTGATGGTAAACGGTAAGACTCGTATTCATCAGACTAAGGGAGCAAAGATCAAAGCCCTTTAGCTCTTTAAAGCAAAACTGGATCACTCAGCTATTAGTCAAATCGCAATCGTTACGCGATATCTTGATTTCACGTTAATTTCTAATTTCGTTCTAACGTTCCTATTACCTAGATCAAATTGATCCAAAACTCGGATGGGGAAGTCAAGAGCACTCGAAATCGGCGAGTGTATGAATGTGGATGAAGCGAAAGAGCTAGCGCCCTACTCTCGTTGTCTATCCCGCGTGAGACTCGCTAGGATATGTATGTATGTATTTCTAATTACAAGATGAAACTTCATTGAGAACTAAATGTAACGTTACACATCCAACGACTTTGACCTACATTTTGCTGGTCTTCACCGATAATCTCACGAGCATTCATTTCATTTGAGAACTAAACTGGGTTCCGTACATTATCTAGTTTAAAAATTTTAATTGAAATAGTACAAAACTAAGTTTATTACTGAAAGGACTTCAAATTAAATTTAAGATACCGATTGAAGACTCTCTCAAGAACGTGCAAAGTTTTTCTGATCTGTGTATCCTTATTTTTTGTTCTTTCAGAAAAGAATCCTATCAGTTTTCTAGTGTTAAAACTTATTTTACTTTTAAAACCACGATATCGCCTACATAAAAAGCTTGCAGACTAGCAATTGCGTCCAATTGAAATTCTGCCCTGAGAAAACATTCAATCTCGCACAATTAACACCTCTTAACCCGATCCGACGTTCGCACGGCAATCAACACACGACACTGAATTCTACAATGTAATGGTTCGCTATTTCACTAAATTCACATCGATAAAAGTTTTCTTCTTAATCTCTACAGATATCTTGATTTAAATAGGACGCATCTAAAAACGAAAATTTACGCAGCTCTCATAAAATTCACAGACAGCTAGCTGGCCCAGTTTCTCTGCCTACCGGGTAAGGGACTAGTCGTGGGATGTATGTTATAAATTAAAGACATTAACTGGAAAATTTTATAGCACTGTAATCTACATTTTGTAAATTTGTGGGTTTCTTTATAATTTCTTGCGTTATTGAACCGATTTAAAAAGAACATTTTTGCTTTATATAGCCCGTTTATGCAGAAAGGCTTGTAATTAAACATGGATGAAATCGCGGGTCACAGCTAGTTGCTATTAATTTGATACAGTATCCAACTAATCTATAAGCAGAAATAGATAAAATGCAAGCTTATGACAAGGCTCGCGTTATGTTAAAGGACTTGCACGCTGACATAACAACACTGAGCACCCAGATTCATTAACCAAGGTCGTTTCTATCGCAAATAGTTAAAAAATATTCACACACTCGGAAAGACATTGATGAACCACGATTTAATTTACGAGTAGATCTCTTAGATCAATTAAAGTGGCAGATGACAAACACTGTGGACATGACTAAGGCATGCGTAGGAGTCGTGAGTCCGTGGGAATTGTTCTAGCTCCGAATCAGTACGCACTTACTACCGGTCTCGATAGACGATTGCCAGACGTTGAATTCGGCAAATAAAGTGAAAAGTGTGACGTCCCTAGAACGCTTTCTTCACGTCTTCGCACACGGTTTCTTTACTACTCGAATCACTCGGCCAACAGAAGCTAATTATCACTATAATAAAAAAAAAACTAAAAAACACGCTTTTTATAGAAAACCGAAGTAAAAAATAGAAAATAAATTTCGATAATATCTTAAAAAGCGTGGGGTGCATGGTGTCAATAGTTATAAATATTTTATTGACAGATATTAGTAGAGTGATTATCATTTCGGTAATATCTTAAAAAGCACCCCACGCTTTTTAAGATATTATCGAAATTTATTTTCTATTTATTTAGTTCGGTTTTCTATAAAAAGCGTGTTTTTTAGTTTTTTTTTTACTATTATTTATTTTCTACTTTTTAGTTATTAGTGTATTGAAATCTGGCCGTTTAAAGTGGGTCAAAATCGAGCTCAAAGAAGTCGGTTACATACATACATACATACATACATACATACAGGTGAAGCTAATATAAAGCGTGTAAAAATAACAAGATGTATCGATATGTCGATCGAACAATCAACTAGGCGCGTCAAGAGTACTAAAACTGGCAAGCATTGATGAATATAAATGATAATATATCCTCACGCCTTCGCACAAGGGTCCCCGAAGGGGTAGGCAGAGGTGTATAGGTAATAATTGATGAATTAGGTGGAAAATCTCTTCTTCTTACCACGTGAAAGGTTCGATGATAATCTTTATATCTCAACTCGCTGTCCCGCCCAGCTTCGCCCGGGGGAAAAGTTAAACTTCCTGAAACACGATCGCAGCTCCACCTATCGGGTCCAATTGTGATGTAAGCTATCCTCTTTTAAGTTAGATCAAACTGATTGAAATTGAAAAACAAATTTGATTGAAATCAGTTAAGTAGTTTAGGAGCCCATCGCGGACAAACAACGTGACACGTAATTTATATATATTATAAGAAGATAAACAAGAAAACAAAAGAGACACGTAGGTAGATTGTGATGCAGAGACACACAATCTGAAAACGGTGGATGTAGGCGGTGACAACAAAACTGAATGTGGGAATCGAGTTCAAATTGTATATGTAATGACTCATGAAACTTTGTAGAGTAGGGCTGGGGTAATGTAAGACTGGACATGTACTTATTTGACATATTTTAAATCGCAATGAATCGGTGCAATAATATAGGTTACACCTTTATACATCTCCCCTGTCAATAGTGAAGGCTAGAACAAACACACGCCGAGTCCCGGGGTAGGCAGCGAGAGTAGAGCGCTAGTGCTCTTTAGACTTACATACCTCTTTTGTTTCATCCACATTCACTAGTTTCTTTATACATGCTCGCCGGTTCTTGGTCTTGATGTTTCCATCCTCGAGTATTCAGTCGGTTTGACCTATTTAGTAATACCAATATTAGCCGGTACCATACCGAAGAGCATGTATGAAGAGAATAATGAAAGTGGACGAAGCGAAAGAAGTATGTAAGGATCGTAGCAAGTGGAAAGAAGTGGTCTCTGCCTACCCCTACGGGAAAGAGGCGTGATTATATGTATGTAATGTTAGCCGAACGATTTCATAAAATCTTGAATTTGCAGTATACGAAATCAAATATTGCCCAAGTAACTTAAAATAACAATAATATAACCGTCATGCGAACATGAAATGTAAAATACTTTAAGCTATTTTAAGTATTTCTTTTAAAAAATAAATTCATAAAGTCCATTATATCAGATAAATATGCAAATTAATTAAAAATGGTAAGCATTCAAACAACTGCATAATTTCTGCCACGTTGGTACCTTAAATATATCTCCGGTAAAACCGGTGACCTTCGTGGGGGGGTGAGAAACTATTATTATAATATATGCGGTACAATCGAACGTTTTTCTCGCAAGATCAATGGGCTTTACAACGACTCTAGCGGCAAACCTTTGGTGGTCTTACATGGAAGATAAGCGTGTATCGGTTATCTGCCCTTATATCAACGGCGCATCAATCATGCCACTGCGCACTACTCTGTTTCGGTAATCCAATTGATCCGGCTAATCTAGCCTTGAACTAATCGAATAGTGTAATATGATATAATCATATTTTGTAAAGATTCTCGCAAAAGCTCGCTCGCTCGCTCTCTTTTTATATTTTATGTATAATAATATATAATATATCCTCACGCCTTCCCACAAGGGTTCCCGAAGGGGTAGGCAGAGGTGTATAGATAATACCCACACATGAATTTTATGAATATATGTAAATATTTTTGGACAGTTACATTCAAATTGACCTAGTCCCAAACTAAGCAAAGTTTGCACTATGGAAACGAGATAACGATACATACTTATATAGATAGATATATACATAAATACATAGAACATCCATACTCGTGTTCGTCACACAAATATCTGCCCTCAACGGAAATCGAACTCGCGGCTTCAAGCTTCGCAGTCAGGAGCTCTGACTGTTAGACCAGAAGGCCGTCATTGTTCCTAGACCGAGACGTTCCGTTGTCATATTAAAGTAGAAACGCGACAGATGGCTAGATCTATCTCTATCACCGACACCACTTCACGTACAACCCGCAGACCTATACAATTTTCCACCTGATTTTTTCCTTCATTATAAAAATCGTTGTGTTCTTAATCACTGTAGGTACGTTGTAGGTATTTTATAATTTCTTTGCGTACATGCATCTCTTGGCGTTTCAATCCTCGAGTATTCGATCTATGTGATCTAGGTAGTTGGGACATGTTTTTAGTAGACTTTTTATGCTAGTTATTCGTTTTATAAATGAGTAAAACTGATGGACGTGACAAAATATGTTTAAAATTGAACAAGCAAAACGGTTAGGACTAATTAACCGTTTCCTTTAATTACGTGTTCATGTAGCTCGGTAGGTATTAGACTTAATTGGACGCAACTTTGTTATCGTCGAAAAAAACATATTTTGCTAATAATCTGTAGTCAGGAAACTGCGACCTCTCGCGGCCTCTTGCATGGCACATGGTCTGTTTAAAAATGAAAGATTCTTTATGCCCAGTGGATAATAGACCAGTGTTTGTAAAGATAACACTCGCCTGGTAGACGGCGTGTCACCAGTGAAAAGGGGACGCCTTTATTAATCAACATATTTTTGATCTTAGAACAAAAGATCTTTTTTAGAACGGTAGACTTGTTGGTGCAAATGTTAATATGACGTACAAATATGACTTGAATGATGGCAGCGGTTATCTAAACCTACCTCGTTGAGGTTATCCTCTAAAGAGTACAGCATGGAGTACTTCTAGAAAGGTGTGAAAAGATTCCTGCAGGGTTAGCAGCGCGCAAGCGATACCTCTGATGTTGCAAGTGTACATATGCTGCGGTAGCCGTGGTTTAAAATATAAGTGCTTTCTATACCAGGGGTAGCTATGTTTCCAGCGCCGGATACTCATATCAGTTCTAAAAACATTGTAACAAAAATTGTTCGTATAACACATCTAATCCTATTGATAAATGCTATCAAATTATTATTTCTAATTTGAAATGGTAATCTTTCACATTACATGTGAAAGGTAAGGAGCATGTTCCTAAAGCCCCCGACAAGACAAGAGAAGACGGAAGAGACAGTTCAAAACTCTTTTAATAGGGATACCTAATTGCCGTGGAGGCTGAGTGGTGCGAGAAGTCACCTGCATCGAAATGGTTGAAGTAAGTAAGTTGTAAGAGAGGTAGGGCATAACGGGTTTCCCATTCGAATTCGGAGCTGCCCGACTGGGGCAGTAGCTCTACTTATAGAAGTCCGTAGCCAAATAACACAATTTATTGTGTTGTTTTCCTACGCGGTGAATAAGCTTTCCAGTAATGAGCTCCTTGGGGAGGGGGGAGGATTGTTACATTGTGTTGGAAGCAGAGGGATTAAACCCATTATGCTGACAACACACTATAACTCTCCGAACACAGAGTGGCAACACGTAAGTGATACTTCAGTATCGTGAGCGTAAATAGGCTGCGGTAACCGTTTCCCATCAGATGGGCCGTATGCTTGTTTGTAAAAGTATCAATGATTTCAACTAAGTTGAAATCATATCACTGTTTAATTCATTTTTTTTTTTACAACACAATAATGGCTAACTATGGCCCACCTGATGGGAAGTATAATGGGAACTATCCCTCTGCTACCAACACAATTAAATATAACAATCCTCCCCCCTCCCCAAGGAGCTTATCATTAATATACTGTATTCTTATTTCTTATATTCTTCAATCTTATTCGTGATCTCTATTTAAATTCCAGTCTAGCTACATAAGTGTCAATAACATCTCGCGCGACACAATTTTATTATCTCATTGGTTTCCGCTAAGAATTATCTAGATTGTACCTTCAGTGGGTTGATTGTGGGCAATATAATGTACTGTATCTCTGTTGTTAGGTACAAGCGACCACCCAGGCGTGCTGTAATGTGACACCGGGATTAGACTTACGGATCCTAAGAGCGGGCTTGAGAATGACGTTAGTTTAAATTAGATAGATTATAATGACCTTTGAGTAGACTTTGTCCTTTGAATAATACTTCGATTACATTACTATAGCTCATTAGTATTTATCATATATTTTATTGGGTAATTGTCGGCATCTCTGACTTCATTTTTACTATTTGTCTTTTTCCAGCGCAATTTCTTTGAAGTGCCTACGTTACGACTCCTTTTACTTGATTTGATTCGTATGTTAATATTTATTCCTTCTTCAGAAGAAAACAATCTTAAAGGAAAGGTCCTTCTAAGGTTTGTACTTTACTTTGTTAGTAGACACTTACTTAACAAATACAATAGAATTGGTACCTTTCAAAATTGCTAGTAACGCTTTCTCTCAAGGATTTCCAAAACGATTTGCAGAGGTTCAATGGCACCCTTATATCTGTTGCTATACCTCAAACACAACTTTACATACGTCTTTGAAGCCCACGATGTTTTCCTTCCCGTAAAGCCCACGTTGTACTCAAGTGTGACACTCTGAACTTTCAAAGAAAACTCATTGGTCCTAAATATATTAACAGAATAAGAATATTTTTAAGAAATTCGACTCTATTCTTGTCGCTCTTCAATTGCACATCGAACGATTGAAGTGGATCTCTCGCTAATAATATCGAGTGAGTGAATGAATGAACGCTCGGTCCCATTGATCAGTAAATGCAGTATTGTCATATGATAACTGGGGCTAATTGATGCGGTTCCCTTTAAGCTTGATAAAGTCTATCCCGGTGGTATTCTTTATCGTTTGTATTCTTTGTGATTGAAAACGTCATCGTTGCGTTTATGTCACGGAAAATATTTAGTAATTTAGTGCCGTAGTACGAAAAGACCCTTTGAGACAGTCGAACTGTGTGGAAAATAAATTTATACAATCACAATATACTAATATTATCATAGCCGCTATCCTAGTTAGAATTTATTTTTTGCTACTTAATTAGTAACAATACATATTTATTAAATAACATGTTTAATTTATACATACCTACATACATATCTTCACGCCGAGTCCCTAACGGAGTAGGCAGAGAGAATTGAGCGCCAGCTTCTATCTAGACTTGGATAACTCTTTCGCTTCGTTAATACAGTCCCTTCATACACTATTAATAAAATAAGTATCCCATATATGTGTCAGGCGGGTGCTAAAAAGGCTGGTGGCATTGTCACGTTGTGCATAATGCTAATTCGCTGAGCGAAATTTTAGTCAGTCCTCTTCACACGTGAGGTCTCAAACAGTCATGGCTCTAGAGTTTCGACCCCAAACGGCACAAAACCATACCTTTAGCTAAAACAGCATAATAACGGTACTTCAGACATGCCCGCCTCAGCAGGTTGTTTGTTTTAAATATTATCAATATTTATTACGATTTGAGATCGAATCCACAATCAAAGCAACTGGTAGAAGAACAATATAAGAGTGTGATTTCTCGCCAAGAATAGTCGAATCTATGGTGAATGTTGATGAAACCAAAGAGGTCTGTAAGTCTAGAGAGGACTGCTGTCTCTGCATACTCTAGTTATAAATGAATAGTTAGTTACAAAGACATTTGTCAGTGTTAGTTCGAAATGTGTTATCGTACTCAACAGATTTCTTAGAAATGTTGAAAGAGCCAAGTATGTTTCATTATCAATCTGACCCATTGCATTCCGGTAAACGACAACTTTTTATAAAGCGTACGCATTGAGGTCTGTACATGCAATGATAGTAATATGGAAATCAGACAAATGATCCAAACTAGGCCAACTTAGTCTGCAGGTGCCAGCGATGAAAATACCTGTATACATTGGAATTGCTATCTCATATTTTTATATAACCACATGTGCTTATTAACGGTATTGAACTCACGACTACGAGCAAAAAAGACACGGCAAACCCCTATGTCGTTTTTCAAAGTAAAAATCATGTATTAAAGCGCCGGCATAATCTACTTCTGAGTGCCATCAAGTCGTGTAGCCACTTTTACTGTATAATCAAAGATTTTTACCACAAATGTGGTGTCTCACGTTCATTGCTAGTCAATCTTGAATTATTTGGCCACAGCTTAGGACAGCTTGATATATTAATAGCCACATCAAGTAGTAATAACATAAAAAGATGATATCGTCCAAATAAAATAGTAATAATTGTACGTACATAAGTCATACGATCGGCTGGGAGTGCCGGACACAGGTTATTTGAGAGGGCGCCACTGGGGGCATGGCGCCCGTCTGCCCAGATGACTATCGCCTGTGGTGTGCTACACTTTTGATTGTAAACGATTTTACGCCGAGTCCCTAATGGGGTAGGCAGAGAGTATAGAGTGCCAGTTCTCTCTAGACTTACCTACGTATGTAGGTAAGTCTCTCTTTTGCTTCGTCCACATTCATCAGTCCCTTTATACATACTCGTCGATTTCGAGTACTCTTGGCGTAAGCGTACTTGATTTTATTTGTTAAACATTGGATTCGAGGAGGATACAATAATAACCACGAAGTCATACATTATGCTCGTATATTTCATTTTGAGTACTAAGATATAATTTTCCATACAATATAATTTTTTTTTACTGGGTTTTACTTGGATACGGTAGTCTAGTCACAGTAATTGAGTTCAGTATATGAGTTAGGTAGGTATATGATGTTGTGACTAGACTACCGTATCTAAGTAAAACCCTGTAAAAAAAAAATATATTGTATGGAGAATTATATCTTAGTACTCAAAATGAAATATACGAGCCTACATTCCTTCCATTGAATAAATAATTTCAAATATTTATTTTTTATTTTTTATCTTTAACGTGGTCAAAGTAATTGCTTTAAGTAAAATCTGGTTTTAGGAAATGAGCAAGGATGAGCAATGGTTCTGTCTCCCTTATGAAAATATTATGTTTTGATCATCATAGATTGTATTAAACTCAGAAACAATAAATTATTTCATTCGACATGTTCTTGCTTAAACCTAAACAATCTCTGAAAAATATGCATTGGGTACATTCTGCGCGGATTAACCGAGTTCTCATAAATAACTTAAGAAGTCTTTTCTTTTATAACGGTGCTCACTGACAATTTGATTAACTCGTCTGCAATGCTGCTTATATCATTCAATAAAGTGCCCATGACTTAAATGAAGACCCCTGCCAAATTACTGGGCTCAGGGTAGATAAATCCCGGTTAAATTTCGACACGGAGAATCAGCACGCGACACTTATGTTCAGGTTTGAGTGAGACAATGAAGCGGATAATTCGTATATTGGGATCAGTGGGTTCTAGATCCCGTTGAGAAACCGAAGCGCTTCAGATTACGTCTCTATTGCGATGGAATACATCCGATGTTCGAACATGCAAGGATGAACGTCAAGAGTACTCGAAACCGCCGAGCATGTATGGAGAGACTGATCAATGTAAATGCAGAGGCAGGTGTAAGTACGTGTAGAGAGAACTGGCGCTCTACCCCCTCTGCCTACCCAGTGAGGGACTCGGCGTGATGATGACGTCGTCTTACAGACAGATTTTTTTTCTAGTCGAGGGGGTCGCGGGTTGCGGGGTGTATGACCCGAATCCATTAACTGTAGTGTGTGTGTGTGTATTCATAGGTAATCAGTGTATACCGATAGTACTCAAACATTATATGGAAGGTTGCACACTTACACTATAAACTATGAGGAAGTAAAGTAGGGCGCGTCTTCGTGGATGGCACTATCTATATTATATCTTTAAGATCCCAAACATGAGTGGGTACGTACAATAACGAACCCACACTTAAGCACTGTAAATTGATTTGCGAACTCTCAAAGGCTTAAAAGCTCACTTCCTGCGTCAATCAGCCGATTGAAAGGAAGCCAATCGATTAATGGATTTGCCTGTAACCAATCGCCAAGGGCTCGCGTCTTAGTCCATTGGTAACACAGGAAGCAACGATACAATTGGCGTCGTCAGCGTCAATTTAATGACGCTCTGCTCCCGGACGCCGGTCATTGATTCTTGAGCAGCGTTGGCGCCGGCTAACCTTTTGTTTTTAAATTGGTTTGCCAATAGACAGAGACAAATCTATGAATTAGAAGAAGAGGCATTGCATTTTCCTGACTCATTGATGCAGCGATAAGAAGCGCTTTAAAAATAGATGCCATAATTGTTAACTGAGTGACGCATTTTCTATTCGCGTCAATTGGTCGGGCGGCAAAGTAATATCCCCAATTTGGGATTTTATTGCGTCAACAACGTTTTGCTAAACATTTCAAATGTGAAGTCCTAATTTTGCTTGCTGTAACGTGTTTCCCACTCGTATGTTATTTTTTCGTATATATTAATATTAGGAATTAGCCAAATTCTAATAACTTTAAAAAATAAAACATACATCTTTTATAAATTCTGCAAAACACAACAGTGTTTGCTTAGTTTATCTTTTTTGTGTGGATGTCACGTAACTTAATCAATTGACCAATTGCAATTAAGATAATTTTAGGCTTTTTGGAAGCGTTTTTAGAAGCACTATTAATATGCTTAATATAAGTTGGCTCTGTATAAATTAAATAATAAATATTCCAATGCTAACATCTTTCAAGTTTAAGGCTTTTTGAATTCTGAAGCTTGTGTCCCCGTTTTGTAGTAATTTTATATTTAATATGCGACGGTCAATATTCTTTCCTATGTTTCTTGCAACGAATAAAATAAATTTTCGATTTAGAATTTTCAGAACGACGAAAAGCTAATTTTTATTAGCGACGTCAGTAGAAATTAATACTTTGTCTCTATGGTGTAATTGTTTGGACTATATAAAAGCGAAAAATCCATTTTAAACGTCAGTTCAATTTGATTTAGCAACTATAGTAGCTGATTGTAGCAGTCTTGACATTAACACCCGGTCGCCGCCGTGGCGCCACCGAATCGTTCTCTTCCTCTGGGACGCACTGATTGTCCTTGCCCCTTATCGTCCTTATCCTGTTTTGTGATGTCCGCTTGTGACCACGGCATCTCCGCTTTAGTGGAAGGATGTTTTCCAAGTTGGGAGCCAATCACAGGAATTCTATTTTCAAATATATTTATGCTTCAGGCATATGTTTTTTTATGTTATTTGGCTTACGAAAAGTCATCTTTCTGGTATCTATGGGCTAGTAACACCATAGCATTGGGGCGGGAATAGTCCTTTGAATTACACCCTAAAATAGACTTCAGCGTCGATTAGAATTTTTCGATAGAACAAGTATTTATTCCTTCTTTGCGTTCTAATCTGTTCTTTGCGTTCGTTCGTCATCAGAATCGGTTAGAAAGTATTAACAAGTATACCTTTCTAAATAGTAAATACACGTTTCATATTACCTCAACTGCTGTAGAAGGATATACGATTTGCGGTAAAATTCACAGGTTGGTATTGTGTTACACCAATGAATTAGTCGATTCGACGGCTCCGATCAACAATTACTTTATCCACGGCCATTTTAAATAACCCAATAAATTGATTAAGGACGTATGTTCTTTGGTTACGAACAAATTATGGCTTGTGATAAAGTTACGACAGTACGAAGTTTGTTACATTAATTCATAAAATAATTTCATGTCATTTGTATCTGTAAAAAATATATTTGAAAGAGAATGTACCTATTACATCGAATATATTAATTAAAGATCACTCTACACTACTACAACCTTTCACATACCTAAATGATAGACTACACCTATCTGATAGAAGTCAAAATGCGTTCTCATTTTTACGTATACTGTAACATTACTAGCCCCATAGTCATAAGTGCGTTCTATAGGTGCATAAATGACATAAACCATTGTTTTGGACAAAAATTACATGACGTCAATCATTGCATGACGTACGGAATTTTCCCTTCTCGCAAAATCTTACATTGATTCTAAAACACGTACATTTTTAACTGTTCTTGTTCTTGTTCACACTTATTAATAATTAAAATAACTCAACAGTAGTATTTTGAACATTAGTCAACACTGAAATAAATACCACACATAAATATTTACGACTCAGTTAATTCTGTAATCCGCCAACTTTACGAAGAGACTGTTTAATGTGGATGAGCCGAAAGCGTTCTGTAAGTACATGAAGAATTGGAGGTCTAACCTCTCCTGCTACCATGGCTATGGATTCAGCGTGATACTTATGTATGTATGAATCCGTCTACTTGTAAATTGAAACATTGGTAAATTAATTATGTCACCAGTAGATAATCAAAATATCTATGTTATCTATCAGTGTAATCGATAATTTTAATATATTGTAACAACGGCTGTGATTACCTAAATACATGTACGGCGATAATGCTTATCTGGGTACAATCGTTAATCACAATTATGTTTTCGATGTAATCATTGGGTCCTGTCAAATAATTGTCGATTTAGGTTGAATGCAAGCAGTTTTTATCAGTTTTACAACCTTAGCTATGGAACATTCTACAATATCAATTCAAACATATCACATTGTATGTATCATGTCTTCCTATGAGTCCTCGAAGGGTAAAGTCGAGGTCGAGATTGCCGGAGATTAAGTCTAGAGAGAACTGGCACTCAAAACTCTCTGCCAACCCCGTTAGGGACTCGGCGTGATGATATGATGATGATGAGCTTGCCGGACATATATTTAGGTGACATATGACGAGTAACGAAGGGAAAGAGAATAGGATGCAGTGCCCTATACAGAGCAGAAATCGCCTGTTAATTGTTAACATAACTTGTAATTTATCGAAGTCTTAGATATACTAACCTAGAGACAAATTAGAGTTATACATACATACATACATATAATCACGCCTCTTTCCCGTAGGGGTAGGCAGAGACCACTTCTTTCCACTTGCTACGATTCTTACATACTTCTTTCGCTTCGTCCACTTTCATTATTCTCTTCATACATGCTCTTCGGTTTAGGGTACTCTTGACCTGACCTTTTTTCAAGACGTCCCTAATTTGGTCTAGAAACGTCCGTCTAGGTCTACCCCTTCCAACACTTTCATTCACACTCGCCTTATACACTTTTTTCGTCAATCGTTCTTCATTCATTCTCTCGACATGGCCAAACCATCTCAGCTGATCTCAAATTAGAGTTATAATACATATATATATCAACACGCCGAGTCCCTCACGATTTAGGCCAAGGGAGTACAGCCTCAGTTCCTTCCATACATACTTGCCAATTACTCTTCATAAGCTATAATAGTTTTTATACTCTAGATATATAAAAACCGTGATGGCCGAGTGGTTCGAGTAGTTGCCTGCGACGCAGTAGATCGCAAGTTCGAATCCCGACTGTACCAATGAGTTTTTCTGAACCTAAGAACAGTGATTAGTCACACCACGAGCTTTACGGTGAAGGAAAACATCGGGAGGAAACCTGCATAGTCTCAGAAGAAATTCAAAAGGCGTATGTATAAGTCGTGCTTGGGTAATGGGGATGGACTCGCCATCTGTCACGTTGTCACCCAAAATAGATCTCTGGCGGAAAGTGGGTGTGTGGGTACTACCTATTCACATCTGCCTAACCCTTCGGGGACCCTTGAGGGAAGGCGTGAGGATATATTCTCTACTCTAGATATTCCTTCAGTGCACTAACGAAGGCGCAAAAAAGCGTTCTCAGTTAATGCTATCAACCAACTATGCCACGAGGCGATGGCATGCGCCGTGAAATCAAGATTGTCCATTTCGTTGATAGCACTAACATTCAATTAGACAACGATACTTCAGCGCTAAAATTGAGCTGTACCTTTAATGCCGGAAAGTTTCGCAATTCGCTTAACACCTACAGTAATAAAATACGTAATTAAATTGACGTAGACGCATCAACATATTTTCAGTTTTATTTCCATCCATTGCTTAATATCATCACGAATAACTACCAAGGTCCCTGAAAGGTAAAAGGAAAGGAAAAAAGATGTGTAAAAACATCATCCTTTCGTCGGATATATTTTTCAAGCACAATTTCTCAAGCACTTATTATGCACACGTCATTGAATTTCATCTTAAAAGAAAACAGGTTTTCTCCCATTGCCGTAAAACTTGTGATGTGAATAATTTCTGTAAGATTAGAAAAAAAAATTTTGGAGCTTGCAATCGGTTGCAAAGTATGAGTACTCGAACCACTCGGCCACCACGGCTATTGAAAAACAACATGAATTAATATATTTCTAACAAATTTAAAATTAGTCCAGTCATTTAAATTGTCAATGGTCATCAAAATTTTATAATTACATAAGATTTTATTCATAAATAAGTACTTACTGTATGATTGATATATTTAGGTCCGCAACATTTTAGTGTCCCTGAGTGTGACTCACTCTGGATCAACACATTGTTAGGAGCGTCATGTACCGTTGCTTTTGGTATATTTTATACTTTTGCGTTATGAGTGATGGTGTCTTTTGACGGGTAAATAATCTTTTGCATTAACGAGGAGCTAAAAAAAGTATAAAATGGAGGCTAAACGATTTTTAAAAATGGAACTCTATCATAATATTGTTCACTTGTATTCAAAATATCGAAGTTTCCAGAAATGTGTTGCCGAATAGATAAAGGCATATTACCAAATGTACGAAAGTGTTTTAAAATATAGAAAAAATCTCACATGTTCGGTAAACTAGACAGATGCGCGTGAGTCACAGTACCTAATTATCGTCAGCAGTCCCAATGAGGAAGTGTCCCAGTAACTGTCAATGAATTAACCTTACTATGATTGTTCTAATTCATTTAAATATTCATCCTAATATTGTAAACGAGACACAGATAAGCGTCACACTCCCGAGTTTAACTCTTATCTGTGCCTCTCATTCTGCTTCGTTCGCTCCTCAACTACTGAAACAATTCTGACGATTCTTTGTATGGAGACAGATTGGATCTTGGGCACGGATATAGCGAGAATTAAACTAGAATGGGAGTCTTTTTTTGTGTTGTCTCTCGTAGCGTGAGTTTCGGGAACTTTTGCTTAGGCCTCCAGCCAGGCACTTATTAGGGATTAAATACTAATTCCAGGCAGACGAAATCACGGGCAACAGCTAGCACCCTTATAAAATATTGACAATAAATGATACGATTAAATGGATAACATTTTTTTTCCTCAGGGGTAACTGCAAGCGAAGCGCTACGGAATGGGCTCTATCAGTCACTATGGGGAGCCTCCGTGAACCGACCAGAACCACGAATCATGTCACCACCACCAGCTCAGACCTACAACTCTTACCCGGTTAAAGGTAAGTCTTTAGCACCATAAAGAAGATTACCTATTGGGAGCTCGTTTAGAGACGATTAAGCGCTGGGAGAGTCATTTGCGTAGTATGGTATCTACGCGTATCGTTTCTTTTTATCTTCATCATCACACCGAGTCCCTCACAGGGTAGGCAGAGAGTTAATCGTCAGTTTTATGACTGTCGCTGTCAAAATATTAAGCTGAAATCCATTGTATGCAACCTGAACTAAAACAAGTAGTTTAAAAGCCAATCGTAATGTCTTTCATCATAATTAGTTAATGATCTGGGCTTCTGTCGGTGTCTCTGATACAATTCCTTCCATTTGCTTCAGCCCAGCGCAAATTCTTTGACGTCCCTATTATGTATATCATGAGATGCACTTTTTCTTTGATCTGAGTCATATCAAATATTTTATGTGTGACTATAATGGATGAGAATAAAAGTTTAAACAAATAAACGCGCAAACATATATTTTAGGAGGCAGAGTGTGTTTCTTTGAACCACGCTTTTCCGGAAACTAAAGATCAAATTTGAAAAAAATATTTGTGCAACAGATTTATTGGGAAAGGCTAAATTGGTCATACACCCAAAAAAACGTATCAGTATTTAAAATCTAATTTAACGAGGGTAACTCTCAAGAACGTAATGTATCTAATTTAAACAAGATTCTTTGTCTCTAACATCCTTCCATCAGAATTTGCCATTGTCATTTGTAAAAAAATACAATAGACGGGAGGCTCTGTAACTTTAATATTAACAGTTGTGTGTTCAGGCAAAAAAATAATTTGAACAACTTATAAAATAGGAAAACATTTAGAGGAACTAAATGCACTTATCGCCATAATAACACTGCGTCATATTTCAATACATCCGACCATAAACATCTGCGTACGTGTATGGAACAAAATTCTAATAACATTGAGTTTCACTAAATCCCACGGCTTCAGATTTGGGGTGACATATCTTATCAGCAGGCCGTCAGCGCATATCGCTGGCAAAATTACGCTTGTTTTATGACTTTGATTTGCCGGCGGCAACGACAAAGGTAACATTGATAACGATAGATATTATCGACTATCAACTTTAAACGTACACTCCATGTTATGATGCTTGTAATTTTTGTGTCGAACACAAATTTTCTGTGTAAGGCGATAAGGATGTACCGTTAGCATTGTTAAAACACTCTTACTGCTTTTAGTACGAGCCAAAAGCGCCTGCCTAATTATAATCATGCGCTTATAGTTACTAATACTCATTCTTATTATTTTAACTTCTTTTACTAACTGATATGGATTTTAGATATCTGAATTATATCCTTCCCACAAGGGTCCCCGAAGAGGTAAACTTTGGTAGTACTCACACACCCACTTTCCACCAGTCATACTTTAGGTGCTAACGTGACAGATGGCGAGGCCATAGCCGTTACTCAAACACGACTTTACATACGCCTGCCATTGCTTCTCAGACGTATGCAGGTTTCTTCTCAAAGTTTTCCTTCACCGTAAAGCTCGTGGTGTGACTAATCACTGTACTTAAAGTAATATATACTATACATGTACAGCGAAAGAGGTATAAGTCTAGAGAAAACTGGTGCTCTATACTCTCTATGTATATATGTATGCATGTATGCATGTATGTATGTATGTATGTATGTATGTATGTAAGTATGTTTAGACTATTTCAAAACCACCTTCGCGAATGCGAGCTATGTCGCTAGTCATTGATAATAACGTATCAAGTACGTACTATTTTTTAAACAGGATAAAATTCCACCTTTTGAGTGTTTTGCCGTTAATAATACATGTTATTTTTTAAATAAATTTATTCCAATTAAATTTAAATAACAATTGCTAACTATTTATCGAATAATTCGTAGATTAGCTTCCCATTGGATTTCGATGTGGTTACGATGTCGCCTTGACCTTAGCGATACGAGATATCAACCGAAGCAACACTGCAACTGTTTCGGCAACAGCGTGAAGCATGCCTGGGGTACCACATACCACATGTCAGGTATTTTCCTGAAAACTTGACTAATAGACTCATGTCGAGTGGTTCGAACTGTTGCTTGCAACGCAAAGACACAGGATAGGTAGCCAGTTGCTAATGGGCGACCCTTCTGCCTTTGTAGTACTTACTTACATACATACATATCATCACGCCAAGTCCCTAACGGGGTAGGCAGAGAGTATAGAGCGCCAGTTCTCTCTAGACTTACATACCTCTTTCGCTTCGTCCACATTCATCAGTCTCTTCATACATGCTCGTCGGTTTCGAGTACTCTTAACGTTCCCTTCCTTGAGAGTCTTACTGTAGTACTTACATACTCGAATAAGAGTATCAGTTTGCTCTCGGGTTTATCTATATCAAAGTATATATAGTAAAATATAATATATGTAATATCTTTCCTGGTACAAGTATATTTTACTTACTTACTTAAAATGGAAGCTTCATTTTTATTATTTTTTTGTACCTATAGGTAAAAGGGAAATTATATCTCCGTTTCATTAATCTTTCTTTGTATAATAATATATTTATAGATAGACGTATACATGAATTATATAATAATATATCCAAGACGAAGATTCAAATACACAAATATTTGCGGGAATCGAAACTGCGACCTTCGGCTTCGCAGTCAGGAACTCTGACCGGTAGGCCGCCGATTATTAAGACTGATGGCAGATGAAGCGAATGAGGTCTGTTAGTCTAGAAAAAACTAGGCAAAGAACTTGGCATGTTAATAATTATGTACAGATGAGACTATTCGCTTCGAAGTTGCATAGCACTGAAACGTTCAACATATCGCTGGAAATATAAAAGGCTTGCAAGGTTTCCAATAAACCCTTAGTCCTTAGCTTCTTCAAGGCATTTGCAAGCTGACCGTACGCTCAACTTAAAGTGTTGTAAATCCGATTTGGACATGTGTACCCTCCCGAGCAAACATTAGTTGACGATAAGGTTTCTGACATGTTTGGAATGTATGGATTGCTAGCGTTTTGAAGACCCGTTGCGTAATATGTATTTTGATACTTGTGTGTATTAAGGAGATCAATCGAACTACATAGTTAGTCGGGACGTTGTATTTTCACGTCATCTATATTTTTACATTGTCACATCTATTATATAGTTTTCCGTTGTTACGTTCCTTTTATAAATGAATAAACGATATTGCTAGCTAAACAATATTTTATTTAATTGCATTCGGTGCCATCTTGGCAGAAATGAAGTCTATCGCTGTCTTATGTACAACTGTTAACATACATACATGCATATCAACACGCCGAGTCCCTAACGGGGTAGCCACAGCTACCGCCGCCAGTTCTCTCTAGACTTATACCTCTTTAAAAGTATTCCGAAAAAAATACAAAGAGCTTTCCGCACAATGTTTTCTATGTGTTACGCACGCAAGTACAGGAAACTCACTGCTCCTGACCATCGGGGTCCAAACCTGCAACCCTGACTTTGCAGGTGATACTTAAAACCATTTAGCCACCTAGTAAACATACAAAAATATGTGAGCCGACGTCCTCAAGATGATTTCACTCACCGTAGAAATAAAATTGTATTCATATTTATGATGAAATTGCATAAATAGTTTCTAATTGCACGTCTACCGTCTAAATCGTTGTTATATGGAGTACAATCAAATATAATTAAGTCTTAAAACTACTTTTCTGGCCGACAGTACATAACGCGTAACTCAAACGCCATGACATTCAACCCCCGAGTGCGGCAATAAAAATGCTTAAGCAAGCACGGGCTCCCGATCAATCAAAAAGTGGCTAGTTGCATGTCCTAATGTCAATATTTGCCTACTGGCCGCGACACGGCATCGTACGCTATTATTCACGTCCATGTTTGCACAGCGAACTCAAGTCGACTCTTGTTTAAAGTTCGCGTGACTTGCAGCCATGACAATTGAATTTTATGTCTTTGCTCTTTGATTATTCATGGTATTGTGATTGAGTTTTGGGGTAATGTTCAACTGGACAGATCTTATCTATGCGTTTGTAGTGTTTTATTCGCTTTGAAACAGATTGTCATTTAGACGCGCGACATTCAAGCACAATTGAGTCATAATAAATACAGTAGGTAATGTATCCCTCCACGAGCTTTAGCATACGTTTAAGAAAAGGTTTTCTATTATACATGCAGTCATTTTCGCAAAGGTCGCAAGTTCGAATCCCGACTGTACCAATGAGTTTTTCTAAACTTAAGTACAGTGATTAGTCACACCACGAGCTCAACGGTGAAGGAAAACATCGAGAGGAAACCTGCATACGTCTGAGAAGAAATTCAAAGGCGTATGTATAGTCGTGCTGGAGTAACGGCGATGGACTCGCAATCTGTCACGTTGGCACCTAATATATCTCTGGCGGAAAGTGGGTGTGTGGTTATTACCTATACACCTCTGCCTACCCCTTCGGGGACCCTTGCGGGAAGGCGTGAGGATATTCATTAATACCGCCATTGACCGGTTAAGTAGCAAAAGTTCCCGGAACTCACGATACGAGAGACAATACAAAAAAAAAAAAAAAAAAAAGCTGTATAGTCTGATGGCAGCAAGCTCACCAACTCTCAGATTGGCATTTTCTCATACGTACCTATGGTCGGGGAAAAGAGGGTCTTGCATTACTCTTCGAAAATCTTTTTCGGATGGAGGTTCGAGCCTTGCGGTTATGAAACTGCAGTTAATTTCTTTTTAAGTTTTGGAAAATATATAAATAACCCTCTTTACGATTGCCAACTTTTACGAGTCTAAATACGCTACTCAAACTTTCGTAACAGTTCATAAAACAAACCAAGAAAGTCTTGATAATCACAAATCTAGGCGCTTTGTTGAATTATCAAAGGAGAATTTAATCTCAAAGACACCGCGGCCGACATTTCGTCAATGTTTGCTGTGCTACAAACTTAATCCACACCTTGCCTATCCGCTTGTCACGCTACTTTAAGCTTTATAACTGATAGGATAAGAGTGCGGGCGACATTGTTCTCTATAAGCCAAGTGCACGTCATTGTCAACGTTACAAATATGAAGCGTGCTATTGTTTCAGCAAATAATTCGTGGAAAACTCGAACGAAAAAAACGAGAAATCGGGACATGCACACACAAAGGTGCCGCCCGAGATAAGGTAGGGTCACCATGATCGATAAACTTCAAAAATCGAATACCTTTCCGCAATTACTAGAAGTCGACTGTCATATTAAGTAGTCTTGGAATAAATTCTATATATTAAGCTAGCCGTTCTCCCATGATGATATAAGTAAGCCTTTTGCAATAAATGGCCTATCTATTGCAACAATATAGTCTCAAATCGGATTAGTAGTTCCTGAGTTTACCGCGTACAAACAAACAAATACACTGCCACTTTATCATAGATATTTTTAATTTATAAATCAGAAACAGACGAGCATGTATGAAGGGATTGATGAATGTGAAGCAAAAGTACTGGTTCAAACAAAAGTAAACTGGCTCTCTACTCCCTCTGCTCACCCCGTGCGGGGCTCGGTGTGTTGATATGAATGTACTGTGTAATCAGATCTTTATCAATGGAGTAGAAAAAAATCACGCACTATATCTGTGATCCATCATATCACCAAATGCGCGCTACTGAAAAAATATTGTGAAACTCAAAGTAGTTATTATAATTTTATGCTGCATAAAATTACAAAATTGTATTTTATTTATTTCTCTTGAATTTTTAACTAAATTTTTTCCCGTCCTTGACATTCCCGCTTAAGTACAGGAACGTCAAGAGTACACGAAACCGACGAGCATGTATGAAGAGACTGATGAATGTGGACGAAGCGAATGAGGTATGTAAGTCTAGAGAGAACCGGCGCTCTTTACTCCCTGCCTACCCCGTTAGGGACTAGGCGTGATGATATGTATATTTTTTATCTTTATATATGTAGCTTTATAGCTCGCAACTTCATCTGTGTACAAAAAGAACCTACTTAGAAATAATCAATTCCGCAAGTTTCATATCCAATACTTTCTCGAAAAGACGCGCTGACAATGCATTTCACACCAAAAAGTCTTTATATAAGGCCCCATTTATGTCTAGGTATAGCAAAATAAATCAAAATATTCTTAGCAGTTGAGATAAACGTCGCAGACGCACATATAGACAGACAGAGTTGACTTCGCTGTTACAATATTGATATGGACATGCAACATAAAACTTTTTAGAATGTTCAAATACAATTTCAGTCTTATTTAAACACAGAAAGAGGTTTAAAGTCCTGAAGTCCTAGAATAGTGCCTGTATATGTTGAGGGCTGAAATATTGAAAAAAAAACATCATTGAGAAATCATATATCTATATATAAATGAAAACACTTTTCTGCGCGTCATTCTGGCGCATATCAATCATACATGAAGATACATGAGCCGATTTATTTTGGAAAAACCACTATTTCGTATTTATTGTTTTTTTCTGAATGATAACGACTCGTGATTGACTATTATTTCGTATTACGTAAATACTAACTCGAGTCGCCATAGACGTGGGCGTCCAGAACCATATTTTTTATGGTTTAGACCATAATGTATCAACTTTCTGTCAAAAGAAAAACTCCTTATTTTCTTCTAAAAAAAAATGCCACTCTCAGGCGTCACAAACATTTTTATAAAAAAATTATTTCCATAAATTTAAAACCTTTGTTGTATTCTTAGATTATCGGCGTGACGCATTAAAAATACTTCCCATATCGAGAACAAGGCGTGGCTACACTAATCCCAGCTCTCGATATCTCACGGTTCCTTCAGATCGCACCGCAAAGCCCAGATTTATCAAAAAACTGACATTGTTAATACTTGTAAAGAGGATGTGACGACACACAGGATTAGTTCTAGTTACGTATTCGATGGATTTATGGCTATTCTGTGATAACGTCCGCAAATGCCAATTCATTGTCGAACGATAGTGCCTACAAATATTATGGGAAGCTGGAAGACTTTATAAGTTACTTTCTAAATAATGAAGTTTTTATTAAACTTTATGTGTAAAGTCCATCACACCCACACCGGAGATTAAACTTACAATTATACCTTGCAGACTACAACTTTACAGACTTAATAAATATATATTTTCGAAATTTGCAACAAAGCATGCCTACCACAATGGTGGTAATACAGCGGTACAGAGTGCCATTACACTTAGATATTCGCTTCATTCACAATCATCAGTCTTTTAATAAACGTTAACTGGTTTCGTGTTCTTTATATACATGTATTAAACTATCATTTATTACAGCAAGTGTGTAACAAACATATTTTATGAAGTGAAATTCACATGTGACAAACACAGTCATAAAGATAATCGGAATCAATATTCTGATACCAAGCTCTATAAAACAGGTAATCCATCTTGGTGGACCTTCACAAAACAACTTTGATTAAATAAAAGTTATGCTGGATTACATAGTACGAAACAAATCCTATACGATAAGCCCTGAGGTGTTCTGATAATAGCAAATAATGATTTTCCACCAAAGGTTGACAGCGCCTGAGTTGAATATGTTAAGCGCGTTAATTAGCCAATCAGTGCGCTCCGTTTCATGTGAGCGGAAACGCAAATATATGTATACAAGAACACGTATTAACAAAATGAATGTAGAATTATTTACAATCATAGATTTAGCTAATCTAAAATGATAAGCGGGATTAAAATCATATTATTACACGTGATAAGAAGCATTAAATGTGAATGATAACATTGATTTATACGTATTTTAATCGCTTTAAATGTCGTGTGGTCACGAGCCGCGTTTAAAAAACTATATGAGATGATTTCAATTGACTTACGTATTTTGAGTTAGGTAGGACAATTCAATACATAAGGTACAAATACTCGTGTTCATCACACAAATATCTGCACTCAGCGGCAATCGAAACCGCGACCTCAAGTTTCCTCAAGCTCTAACCACTAGACCAGACGGCCGACGATAAAAATCAAGAAGATAACCTTGAATTTGTATCAATCATTTTTAACAGTGAATAATTTCAGCATTTACCCTTTTCTTAGGATTTGACACCCTACTGAGTTTATTAAAATTTGATAACATTAGCCACGGTCCCCGTATGTGTCGGTATGAACGTAGACCATTTCTGATAATCCTGATTAACGACAAGCCCGTGACTGCGCACGTTCGTAGTCTCTGATTATAGGAATCTTTATGATAATTACCGTTTAATTCAGGGTGTAGTTTTAATATGAACTTTTATTAAGTAGTGCCGTGGTGGCCGAGTGGTTCGAGTAGTTGCCTGCGACAAAATATAGCAAGTTCCAATCCCGACTGTACATTATATTAAGTATATGATTGAAACTGATTTTAATAGAGATAACGAGCACGACTATACATAAGACTTTCAATTTCTTCTTGAATTACTAAAATGTATATTTATTAACCAAATGATAATTTTAATTCGTTTGAATAATGCCATTTGCGAATTTCTAGTAGTAAAGGTTTATAATTACTAAACCAAGAGCTTATATAATATAGGTATATTAATGTGCGTTAAGTTTATATAGACTCGAGATGACTCCATTGCAAATGCTACTCTAATTCATTACAGATACATTCTATTTTTGAAGGTAAGAAAAATTGTTAGTTCTTTTTTTTAAATCCAAGTACGGGAAGTACCTGCAACAACGTCCACTAATAATGCGTGACTATCAAGACTTATCAGAATTAGGTCTTCAATCAAAGTGCATGATTTCATCGCTGATAAAACGACAGATTTATTTTTGACTGAGCGTTGATTTGTTCTGTGTTCGATAACTCATGTACAAACATTCATATTTCGAACGTTCGTATTCGGATTAAATGACAGTTTATTACAGTGCTGTCAACTGAAGCACTCTAATTCTAATTCAACAATGTTAGGGAGCAAGTACCATACACTCTTATAGTTATTAGGCCCCTGCTTATTCTGCCATTGCTATATATTGCCTTATGGAAAAGATGATTTCTACCAGGCCAACTATAAAGCTAGTGATAAAAAAAGAGTAAATTTTCGCAGTTAATTCATGCATTTGTCTTTTACAATGTTAATTATCGCTACCAAAGCTACTGATTCAGAATTCCTCTTTTTAGGGCTGTTAACATTTATCAATAGGGCAACATTAGATGTCACGAGCTCACTTAATATTCGTTCGATATTGCCTGATGATTACAAAACTCTTCACGTAACCATTGTCATCTGAACTTTGCCATCCTTGTACAAAAATGATTAAATGCTAGGGTTATTTTTGTCTAATCAACGATGTTCAATTGTCAACCGAAATCAACTGTTTAACTGACTCTTCAAGACATGTAGGTCAGAGTATTGTGGTCCCCTATGTTTTTAACACGTTAACATTTAGTTTAATTCTCATTTTGACCTACATATATATACAGGAACAGTATTTCCACATACAGAACGTTGAATACCCGTTGAAATAAATTATTGAGAAACATGGGATTCTCGGAAGGAATCCTGAATATTAATAATGATGAAGAATTGTGTCATATACTAATAATGATAAGGTATACGTTTTGTTTAACGGTACATTTATAAATCTAAAATCGTTATTTAATTAATTGTGATTATCGAAATATTATCAATGCGTATCAAAGTTTTGGCAACTGATAACGTTTTAGACGAGGCAAATATACCTAGAGCCGTGATGGCCCAGTGGAGCCTTGCCTGCAACACGAAGATCACAAGTTCGAATCCCGCCTGTACCATTGAATTTTTCTGAACTTAAGTACAGTGGTTAGCCACACCGCCAGTTTTACAGTGAAGGAAAACAACGAGAGGAAACCAGCATACGTTTGAACAATATATAGTTTAATCTCTGACTGAAATTCGATTGAAAATTTAAAAAAAATGTCTATATGATTCTGACCGTGAATCGCCGCAGTAGGTTTTAACGAATCAGTCCACTAAATATGCACAACGGATTCGGCGTATCGTGCAAATTTATCGCACCATTAATACACCACAATGGCACAGCAACGCGTATTTTTAATTTGTTAAAAGCTCTCGGAAAAATTACAATCTGGTAGCACATACCGCACCTTTTAGAATTAAAATTGCATTAAGAACGCAAATAAGTTGGGCTAATGATGATAATGCACTGTTGGATAGGGAAAAACGCATTTGACTGACGGTTTGTAACTCAATTTGGGCTTGGAGGCGCAATAACTCGTCATTGTCCTGAGAAGATTCGTGGCATCAGACCTGCTTGGCGGCCTAGTATCAAACGCTTAGTGATATTTTCCGCCGGATAATAGCCGTGGTGGTCGAGTGATTCGAGTAGTTGCCTGCAACACTGAGGTCGCAAGTTCAAATCCCGACTGTACCAATGAGTTTTTATGGACTTAATAATAAAAATAAATAATAATATAATAAATTTACATTAGATTAATCACACCACGAGCTTTACGGTGAAGGAAAACATCGAGAGGAAACCTGCATACGTCTGAGAAGAAATTCAAAGGCGTATGTATAGTCGTGCTGGAGTAACGGCGATGGACTCGCCATCTGTCACGTTGGCACCTAATATACCTCTGGCGGAAAGTGGGTGTGTGGGTATTACCTATACACCTCTGCCTACCCCTTCGGGGACCCTTGTGGGAAGGCGTGAGGATATTATTATTATTATTATTTTACAATTATAATATTTTATTGTCATTAATATAAAATCATAGCTCCACACCAATAAAATTACAAAGCCATACAATGCCAGTAAATAATAAGTTTCTTTACGTTTCGCTGTATTACACACAAGGGGGTGAGTTCAATATTTGCAAGGCCATAAATTCGAGCATACTGTCGGCCGAACAATGAATCTAAATAACCATTAATATGTAATAAATACTATGGGGTAATAAACCGAGGGCCCAACAAACAAGTGCAGCGCCAACCCTTAAACGTTAGCCATTGTTCAAAGAGAGCCGGCCGTGAAACTGAAGGCGAGGGGACATCGGACGAAGTCATTGCCGAGTCCACCCGAATCTAGCCGATTGGTTCCGCTCCAAATGCCGACAGCTGCTGTGTTTCAGATGTAGGGGTCGCTCTTCATTAGTGTAGCTTGTCTCTACTCGAGATGGATGTTTGTTTTTGGACAGCGTGGGCCCACGCCAATGGCTATTTGATGATCAATGAAAATTTTGTCACTATTATTTCTATTATGTTGTATATTTTTTCACGCCTTCCCCCTAGGGTCCTCGCAAGGGAAGGCAGAGGCAGTTAGTACCAACACATCCACTTTCCGCCAGAGATATACTTTAGGCGCTAACGTGACAGATGGCGACTCCATCGCCGTTACCCAAGCACGACTATACCCACGCCGTTGAAATTCTTCTCAAACATATGCAGATTTCCTCTCAATGTTTTCCTTTACTGAGTAGCTCGTATTGTGACTAATCACTGTAGGTACTTAAGTTCAGAGGAACTCATGGGTACAGGTGGGATTCGAATTGTGTTGTGCTCCTGGCAACTAATCGAATAACCCAGCCTCCGGTAAATAAAAAAGCGTGCTCATTTTCATGGTATTGAAAAATCTTGCCTTCTTGGTTGGTTTTGCAGTTGACTTAGTCCCAAAAGAAAACGTGTTGCGCAAACTGAATAACGCAATGCAGTTGTACGTTTAGTCGCGCCCGCGGATTAGTGAATTGTAAAAAAGATTGGGGTCCGCCCGACCCGATGTGTTAATTACGGGGGATGGGTGAGGGTTAGAGAACAGATGAAAGTCAATTTGCTTTTGCGACATGATACGGCCCATTTCATCGGGAGCGACAAGTGTGGCACCTGCGCTGTTTCACTGCGGGGGGTCAAATGAGCCAAACAATTGAAGAATACATTGTGTACAGTTAAACCAACAATGAATCAACATTTTGCTTTCCTTTTCAGACGAAATTAAGTTCGGGGTTAATAGACTAGTCGCCGAGCGGACGGACGAAGAAGAAGAAGAGCATCATCACAATGAAACGAGGCCAGAAGATGTGTCGCCAGCATCCCGATGTGGCAGTCCTTGCTGGGCACCGTCCCCACAATCTCCTAGATCTGTTCGTTCGAGCTCTCCTGAGTTAGAAGTGGACTCCCCTCCTTCATCACCGCGAAGATTACCAGACTTGTCACCACCGCCCAAAAGATCTGAGGCTTTTTCCGTCAGCGCTCTCCTTAGGCCAGACGCTCCAAGAGTGCAACCTCAAAGGCCTCTTCTGTACCCACCGCTGCCATTTGCAGAGTTCCTTAGAGACGCTAGTCTTGGTCTTCCTGGGTGGGGAGGTTACAGCAACTTGTACCTCCATGCTGTGCAAGCGGCCGGTCCTGAGCTGCTGAGGCTCCGGGCAGCTGTTCTTGGGGCTCCGGGTCCATTGTCGAGACCACTGCCGTTAGGGGACGTGTACTCCTGCGTCAAGTGTGAAAAGATGTTCAGCACACCTCACGGCTTGGAAGTTCACGCTAGAAGATCCCATAATGGCAAACGGCCTTTTGCTTGTGAGCTCTGCAGCAAGACTTTTGGACATGAAATCAGCCTGAGTCAACATAGGTAAGCTGTACAACATACAAGTATCATTTATATTCATACATGCTTATGATTAGCTTCAGATCATTTAATATCAGAGGAGAGTGTTTTTAGGCCACATGGTAGATATATAAAGAATTTTCTTCACGCCTTCTCACCCCGAAAGGGTAGGCAAAAATACTTCGTCGCCGGAGATATTATTTATGTGCCAACGTGACTGAGGGTTTACAAGTGGGCAGTTTCTTAAGACGCTCGCACGACTATACCTACATACGTCTTAGAATTACTTTTAAAACGTATTCAGGTTACCTCTCGTAGTTTTCCTTCGCCGTAGTTCGTAATGTCATTGATCACTGTAGGTACTTGAAAAAATCTCATTGGTACAGTTCTGATTCGAAATCACAACTTTTTTGGGTTACAGGCTACTCGATACAGTCGATAACTCAAATTTAATCTATATACATAAAAATGAATGTTTGTCTGTATGTCCTTTATAGAATCGTAAACGGCTGGACCGACTTTATTGAAATTTTCTGTCTTCAGGTGGATTCGAGAATAGTTTAAATTCACAATTGGACCCGATAGGGGGCGCCACTGGGTCCGTGGCTTTTATTTTTTCACCCAAGCGAAGCTGGGCGGGACTAGTGATTAATAAAACCTAGTGAGATTAGTCACACCACGAGCTTTACGGTGAAGGAAAACATCGAGAGGAAGCCTGCATACGTTTCAGAAGTAATTCAAAGGCGTATATATAGTCGTGCTTGTGTAACGGCGACGGACTCGCCATCTGTCATGTTGGTACCTAAAATATATGTCTGGCGGAAAGTGGATGTGTGGGTATTACCTATACACCTCTGCGTACCCCTTCGGGGACCCTTGTGGGATGGCGTGAGGATATATTATATAGTGAGAATAACCTTTCTTTGATGAGTTTCAAGATCGAATGACAAGAAGATGATTGACTTTCAAGATCTTCCCAGTATTTACAACAGTTCCTCCCTCAGGGCGGTGCACAGCATAGAGAAGGTGTTCGAGTGCAAGCAATGTGGGAAGACATTCAAGCGATCCAGCACGCTATCCACTCATCTCCTGATCCACTCGGATACGAGGCCTTATCCGTGCCAGTACTGCGGGAAGCGATTCCACCAGAAATCCGATATGAAGAAGCATACGTATATTCATACTGGTAAGTTTCATAAATTTCTTTCTGGTGTTACCCTCATCGAGATATAATGAATTTAATTAGAGAGTACTCGAAACCGACGAGCATGTATGAAGAGACTGATGAATGTGGACGAAGCGAAAGAGGTATATAAGTCTAGAGAGAACTGGCGCTCTATACTCTCTGCCTACCCCGTTAGGGACTTGGCGTGATGATATGTATGTATATATGTATGTAATTAAAGGAGCCTATTAAAACAGGTTATACATCACTTTGAGGGAAATTTAATATTATGTTTAGAACCGTCCGTTTAGATGTGATGAGAGTTTGAGCAAAGAGTTGTGATAAAAAATAATGTGGGATTACGAATAAAACTCTATTTAACAACATTCACAAATAGAGGTGCAAAACTAACTACTAACACATTAAATATTTTTGGCAAATCGGTATGTAACCCAAGCCGCGACGAAACTCTAATTATAAAAAAAGAAATTCAAATGTCCTTATTTCCGTAAAAGATATCTTTTGCAGGAAAAAGTCATGAACATTATAAATATATCCATCAAAGGCCATTAAAACAAGTCTAAGTACGATCTAAAATTTCATCTGCCAGCTACAATTCATGCGAAGCTCCTCTCTTAGTCCATTTACTTACCCGACATAATTCAAAGCGGTTACACTGTCAAAACATCTTAAACTCTCCCCCACATAATTAATGTACATTAACAGCTAAGATGGTGGATGTTTTATAATAATCGCGTAATGCTTTAGGATGCGCCCGAGACATTGTGGTTACATTATAAGGGCGATTGGGTTACTGAGACACAGCGACTAGTTGGATGACACGCAATGAAATGAAGACGGTGTGTGGTTATGAACAATTTGCAATTAACCGTACTAACTTGACGACCGTCTGGTCTAGTGGTTAGAGATCCTGACTGCGAAACTTGAGGTCGCGGGTTCGAATCCCGCTGAGGGCAGGTATTTGTGTGATGAACACGAGTATTTGTACCTTAGTCTTGGATGTCCTATGTATTTATATATATATATCTATTTATATAAGTAAATATATCGTTGGCCAGTTACCATAACACAAGCTTTGCTTACTTTGGGACTAGGTCAATTTGTGTGCAATTGTCCCGAGGTAAAAAAAAAAAAAAAAAAAAAACTTATGTATTCAGTAGTCAACCGGAACGTCAAGATTACAATTTCATACCCTGATATTTTTTTTGTTTGCACCTTATCTTATCGCACCAAGACGTCATGAAATGATCGTGATTTTACGTTTCATCTCTTTTTCGACAACATTTAAAATTCGACGTTTATTTTATATTTCTTTAAACCTTCAATATTTGCTGGCTACCAATGCAACACTAGTCGAATATTTTTATTAAAATCAAGCTCAATATCTGCCATTGTAAAGATACAAGCAGCATTGAGAATAATAAACTCATCATTAATTCATTCATTCATCAGGTCATTATACGTTCGGTCTTTTGCTCGTCAATCTTACAGTCCGTGTGACACCAGTAGGCCCTTCATGAATATAAGATGTTGCGGTCTGTATCTTGTTGTCTCGCTAACACTTAACTTGCGGATAAGATTCGTCGGGACAGTATTCTGTTCTACCCAAAGTGCTATCATGATTTTCTTAGACTGTTCTGGCGTTTTCACACAATCGTCTAGATTGAATTGTAGATTAAACTGCTATCATTTGTTTCGAGTTGCAAATTGTTTAGGTAGAGGACAATTTTGAGGGAATTTCTATTTCTGGCCATGTTCTGACTCAGACGTATTTATTTATTCATTCATTACGTATAACATAGGAGATAAGCCAAAACGTTTTATAATATTTAAGTTGCAGAATCTTTTTAAATTTGCACGTATGAAAGCTAAGGAGTTGAAGATGAATTGTTCGCTGAGTTTATAGCAAGTCCTTATTAGAATCCGAAATGGATCTGGTTCTAATCAGCGTTACCGATGAACAAATTTTAAATAATTCAAGATCAACATTTCATTTCACAGTCTGGGTGTCACTGGCAATGATTAGATTATTGACAGACGCGTTCAAATCTACTGTCAATAAGATCATATTGGTTGTTTAACTGAAATAACTAAATTTCTCTATTATAAAACAATTAGTTTGCCAATGGGGCTTCCTCAGTTTGATAATAATCAATAGAACACTTTTTATCACAAGGATATGTGTTTTTTGTGATAAAGTACAAAGGGTTGGTTTTTCAGTAGCCTGTTTTCCAAAAACGAAGCCTGTAATTACTTGATTGACGCATGGATAACCTTGACAGGCTATGTATGTTACTACTTATGCGCTGTGGTTTCATCCGTGTAATTTTTTTTCTAGTCGACTTAAATATTTCGTACGTGTTTCCAAACTTTCTCATTTATAATATTAGTAAGATTATAATTCACGTGGCTTATAAATACATACATACATATAATCACGCCTCTTTCCCGTAGGGGTAGGCAGAGACCACTTCTTTCCACTTGCTACGATCCTTACATACTTCTTTCGCTTCGTCCACTTTCATTAGTAAATAGTACGTCCAAAACTATTCCAGACACTTCACCGCCATTGATACACTCCCTATTAAGTACCCCTTTTCCATACTTACCCTCTCCCGTTACGTCATCGCCTCAAGTCGAGCTTCCATCTCTGCCTATAGTAAGCCCCGGTGTGTTTGAGACAGGGTGGGGGTGCTCCGTGATTCAGACGCATAGATTCACATTTTCGTTGGTTTGACAACGGGTGTGAGGGAGAAAACGATACTGGGAAAACCGGTGTGAACGCAACGAGCGATAAGAGCAGGGTTTATAATACACATGCTATACGGCGAATGGTAGATGGTTAATGAGATAGTTAGAAATATAGAATAGATTTTCATGAACAAACTGCAAAACATATAAAATATATAATTATATATATTTTGTTTATCCCAAAATAAAAGGCGTAAAGATATGTAAATCCCTTCCCACAAGAGTCCCTGGGGTAGGCAAAGGTGTGTAGGTAGTACCCACGCATCCACTTCCCGCCAAAGGTATATTTTTGCCAGAAAAACTCCTTGGCACACTCGGGATTCGAACTTGCAATATTTGTGTTGCAGGCAATTACTCAAACTACTCGGCAGTCAAGGCTCTACATTGCATAAAAACATAAAAGAAATACTTACTCGTAATTTTCGACACAATATATTTCGTTCAATGCCTTCGTATATCGGTAACTATATTTAAGAATCTACATAAATAAAATATAAATCTACAATACATGACCCGAGCACAGATGTAACTATTATGTAGTACCAACATTATAATGTTTAATTAATCTGTACTTTAAACGGGCGATAATTATATTTAGATTAATATTTTCCTCTTATTTATATTTGTCCAATTGCTAGTTAAGTTTTGTTGATATGTACATCGGAACCAATCCCCAAAGCACAAGATTATCAGCTCACCACGCGGAGCAAGTTAGATTACAACAAATAGAGTTAGCGGAGGCCACACCTGATCCAGCCCCTCACAGCCCTCAGCGTGTAAATTATTAACGATATCAACTTAGCGAATAGTTCCTCGAACGGCATTTTAATCAGCGTCCTAACTTCTTGATTAATGTGCCCCAAATAATTTATCGCCGAAATTTTATTTATAATTACGCCAGCTAAATTAAATGCTAAGCGATTAGTCTTTGTCAGCGTGAGGACCGCGGGTTGCGATTTGTCACCTCTGCTGTTTAATTCGACGCTAATTGGACCAGGAAGTTTGCAACCCTTGGAACTTCTCTCGTACCTGCTAGTACGGCAATTTCAGTTGGGTACACTTAGTTTGGGACACGGTAATTAATATTACATAGTTGCTACTTTGAATTATTCATGGACTTCCAATTCTGTTGAAGATGCACAACATTGATGAAGGGTCCTGTAACTCTGTTGAATTGTTGGCTATTAGCGATTGTCTGGGGCCTAAACTATTAATCATACGGTATCTGAGGAAGCTAGAATGTTGCGAAGTAGAACAAAACGGATATCCAATTCAGAATTGGAGTTGCCTGAATGGAGCAGTACTCCCGCTGTACAGAAGACCGCAGCTCCATAGTATCGCTTCTGCGTCTTTTTATACAACAAGGTTTCTAGAACTCTACAAGGAATGGCTATTCTGCATGGCAACTCAATCCAACATAATAATAAAAAAGAGGCCCTTTCAGGCGGCCATATGTTTAATAGCTACCTCTAAAAATACATACATATCATCTCCCAGAGTCCCTCTTGGTTAATAGACATACATAGATATAAAGAGAGTAAAGCGCTAGTTCTAGGCTTACATGCCTCTTTCATTTAATTCACATTCTCGTCTATTTCGAGTACTCTTGACTTTCCAATCCTTGAGTGTCCAAACGATTTGATCTATATTATTGGAACGTGCTCTTTATGTGCCACTAGCACACTAATAAAAGCCTTATAAAAGAAAATAAATATAATAAATAAATAATAATCAGATACATTGTCATAATCTTTATTAAAAATACGTAAAAATTACGTTTTTTTATAAGTCTTACTCGTTACAATTTGTCAGCCCGATGAGAATTTGCCCGACGCTGGTCATTTGACCTTTATTTGCCAAATAATAAAGCATATAACTTATGTACCTACAAGCGCTGTGATTGATATAGCAATGCAGAAACGATATCAATTGTAAATAATTTGCCGCAGAATCATCCTTGAGAGTTCATCTTTGAAAGTTGAGCCCACTGTTTATCAACGTAATAACCAAAAAGGCAGCTTTAAAACGCGAAAAGAAGGAATTGAAAAAATGGGTGATTATGTAAATTATCCTGCTTTCGTTCAATTGAAATTCATGAATTTTTTATCTTCTCAAATGCTTGGTTAGAACACTTTTTAAAAACTTCCTCTTAATTAGTTTGGGAATAAACAAGAGGCACATTAGCTCTCCGGATAATTACACAGCGGCTGTGTTTCGGCCGCTTTTCTTTTTTCCTATCTTTTGTTTCCCACTGACGTTACCTCCTAGCGGTTTGCGGAGAAGAATTTAAAAAGCATTTGCAAAATTAGCCTGCACTGTGTTAGCAATTAGCGAATATTGTTAATAACTAATGAGGATAATTGACACGTAACACGCAGTTCTTTTCTTGTCTTATTTTTATGGCAAGTACATTTTTAAAGTGTTTGTTTAAATGATGTCTTATCCTCTGTTTTGTTTGAATAAAACTTAATCCACAAATATTTATTATAATTTGTGTATTTTTCTTTAAAAAAATTGCCGGTATCAAATTATACGTAATGAAGCTAATTGTGATTTTCAATTTAAAATGCTTTAAGCAATGACTATAGTTAAACCCTCTAGCAATAATTGTAACAATATTTCAAAAGTAATTTGCAGTCGTTCTATTCAATGTTTTGTTCACATACATAATTAAAATTTAACTTTAAATTTACTTACAATGTAAAAAAGGCTCTCAGTGGAAAATGTTTTCCACATTAACAGATTCTTTCCTTTGTGAGGATTGCAAAGAACAAAATTAAAAGGTATTAAACATTTAATTATTACAGTTTCCGGGCCAAATGTTCTTACATCGCATTCCGACTCCCTCTGATTATTTTTTAAAGCCTTTTTCCACTTAAAAATGGTAGAAAGACACGTCAAGCGTTCTCTTACGACTTCTTATTGTGTAATTGGATCTGTAAGGCGCTATTCTGAATCAAGATGAGCGTTATATGCAAATAGGGGCGATGGTGAAGTCCAAGATTTTTTACTCGTCCTTTGTAAATAGAAATAGATTAACAAATTATCAACAAATAGAATAACAAATTAACAAAGTTAGTAAAGAAAGAAAAAAAAATAGTTTAATAATAATATTAAATTAATATATTTATAATAATAATATATCCTCACGCCTTCCCACAAGGGCCCCCGAAGGGGTAGGCAGAGGTGTATAGGTAATACCCACACACCCACTTTCCGCCAGAGGTATATTAGGTGCCAATGTGACAGATGGCGAGTCCATCGCCGTTACTCAAGCACGACTATACATACCATATATTTACCATAAGTTTTAAATCAAGATCATAGTCTGCGTAAAATTTAGCAGAGGTCTAATACATCCTCGTTTTGCTTCGGAGATACGTGGAGTGTCACATGTGGAACGTGACATGATACCTGTCACCGTCCCGATGTACGACTATGCCTCCTTTAATTCATGCCAACAAGAAATTAACCAAGGAACCTAGGTACACTTTTAATAATATGCAGAATGTTTTTCTTCCCCGTTAAGGACTCACTGTACTTAAGATCAGAAAAACTTAAACACTCAAATCATCAGGATTTGAATATTTCACATTTCAGGTGACTACACAAACAACTCAGCATCTTTACCTTAATCTAAAGTTCAATCCATTTTCAGTTAAAAACAAAAATAAATATCAATATAACTAGACTGTCCAATCTTTCGAAACCAATTCTGAGTACAAGATTCCTAGCTGAAGTATTCAGTCCACATAGCCTGGGGGGAGGAAATCTAAGCGGTCCATAAGAAACGGGGGGTGGGAGGGTGTCCGGGGAGACTGAATCAAGGAGAGCTACGTGCCTTGGGTTTAATTAAGGACTCCGGAGAGACTTCGATTTTAGTACCGTTTCCTTTTAATACGGTTAACACATAGTTGTGTTGATAACGTTTCGTTGTAGTTCTACGGTATTCTTAACTTGGTGTTTACTTATGCTCAAAGCTAAAGTTAAGTTCAAAGTTTCAGATATAAAATGTTTACCATGTATTATATACAAGTGTTGCTATTGATATACTATTTAAAGGAATATTTAAAATACCTAGTAGCGCAATATAAGTCGAATTATTTATTTTTTAAACCAAACTGTATGCTCGTCTATCTACCTAACCCGTGAGGGCATGATATAAGTATATGTGTGTGATGAACTACATCTATATTTAACTGTGAGAATACTAAAACCAACCATTAGAATAAAAAATGCAATAATACAACTTATTTATACATAAATTAATAAAAAAATTGCAGTTTCTTAAATTTTTTAGTAAAATTTCTTTAAATTCTCAATGAAATTTGTAATGTGAATTAGACTACGGTATTAAATACTTATTACGGTATTATAATAGGCATACTAAAGTAGTGTGTACAAGACAAAGGCTCGATAATTCGTGTTTGAAAGCAATATCCACAGGAATGGAATGTGGAACCTGTAGTACCGCTGTCGGAATCAATGACTATTAGACCAGACTAGCGTCTTACTCTAATCTTATTAGATTAAAACACGTCTTAAGTTACTATTGTGCATCATTTTAGGGAGATGTGATGAAACGAGTTGAAGATCACTTTACAAAATGGAATACTAGTCGACTAAAGTCGGCTTCAATTCGCAACCTAAGCTCATGAGAGGTAAAACAAAAATAACAGATTTATATTTTATTTTTCCACACGCAACGTGATCTCCGTTGGGGATGCCAGCAGACAAATCAGTTGCGAGATTTTTTCTCACGCGAAAAAATGACACTTGAATTTGTATGCTGGGAGATCGTCTCCCTCACTCCCGTATATTATTAGGCGCTCCCGAGAGAGAGGGTAATTAAATTAATGTCCTCAACCCTCTTGCCCCCTCATTCTGTTGCCAGTAATCCGACACCTGCATTGTTTTCGCTCGACAGTTGCTATGGTTTTTCTTCGTAGTATGGCTACTTAACAACAGCGATTTCTGTATTCTTTTGCAACCTAACCAAACAACGAGGAGACCGAAAAACCTACAGCCAAGCACTTCTTTGGTGCTAAGCAAATTTATGCTAAAAGATCCTTCTGAGATTAGACCTTAGATTCAGGCGTTGCTAAGAGCTAGACTAGTTGACAATATTCAAATTATTTTAGGATGATTTCATGGAAATTCTTTCAGTTTATATTTTGTGTTTACATACTGTCTGGTATAGGGCAGACCTTCAAGAGACTGCCTTAATAAGCCTAAATAGCATACCTACCTAGTATCAATTTCAATAGTAACAAATAACAAGCTAAAATTGGACTAAGTTTTATACTATAGATTGTTTTGTTTTTTGTTTGATAGATTTATTTCACTTGTTATCTAGGCCTACACAATTACGTTAATTATGTAACTATTTATTAAATTTATATCTAAAGAAGGAAATATTTAAAACATTTAAAAAATACCAAAAAATTACAACTATCTCAGGAGTATCGTGTCCCAAAGAGTATCATCAAGGCACCTTCATCTATCACCCCCTAACGAGTGATACCACTTAACTCATGCACGCGTGGCCGTCGCACGCGCCTCTAATTCAATAAACACATTATCGCGATTAGATGCCCCCCGCGGCGAAGCAACCCGAGCGCACCCGAAGGGCTCCCGAAGGACCTAACGTCAGATTTCGTCGGCCATTCGGCGATATGAATCATTAGTTCTATATTTAAATTAAGCCGGCTTCGCTAGTTTCATTCAAAGATCTTTGGGATTTTAAAAGTAGGATGCATCCAAAACTCTTAACTTTATTGACCAAACTTTTGAGTGCATTAAGTTCTTAACTCTATTTGTCCTAATATCCTAATTTATGACCATGACTCCTATTGTAAACTTACCCATCAAACCAGAAATACTAGTAAAAAAACTCATTTATTAAAGTTTAAGAGCCACCCTTATGAACTACTCACGAATGTTAGTTAACAGAATTCAACTCATTATAAACTTTATTCTGTAATAAGTAAGGCATACATGCCATGAATTTGTAACTTTGTCAAAAGAAAAGCAGTACCAAATTGAAATGGTCCTTGATTTCAAATGCAATATTCAGTAATTGGGATCACCAAAGACTGGCGCATTGATGACACGTGCCTGACGCATGCGCAACTACAGTGTCATTATTTAAACAATAAATATAATTGTAAAATTGGCTCCGATTATGACTCTCCCATTAAAGACTCGTACGCTGATTGAAATTGCGTAATATTTCTTTAAATTAAATTCGTGTTTGGAACTCAATCGTTTCATCGCTTATTATATTAATGCTCTTTAAATAAATCAATTTAAAATACAAATTTCTAATTGTTTTATTTTACAGTAAATTCAATTCCGGCGTTTGTAGTTATGATGATAAAATTCAACGTTGAATGTGTACCCACTTAATTGTTTCATCCGTACATTTTTCATTAACAGTTGCAGTACATTACGCCGCGCGAGCATTAATTGGTGCAATCTACAGATTGGCACTCACAGCAAGGGTGTGCCTTTTTTATTGACTTCCTTTGTTTGTTCAAGTAATCTACGGCAGTTGCGTTTCATATTTGGGATCCGACGTTCGATAAGTAGAGGAAGAACAGTAATATCACCGTTTTGATATTTGTAAATGAAACTTACGTTTAGAATACCGGTTTACAAAATTACTTATTTCTAACTATAAACTAAAAACGACAAAAACCACAAATAAACCACAGACAATGTTTCCACAGGTATTCATATATTCCGACGAATAAATAAATAGACACAATGGGAAATATGTATTGGCTATTGCTTAAAAAATCCCATGCGATGATATATTTATATAAATAAGATTATATAAACGTATCGACAATATTTAGAATGTATAAATCAAGCTGTAACAAAACTGGCGTTCCATTTCCAAAACAAACTGCGTTCTATAATCAAATTACTCGTATTTTGATTGGTCTACGTTCGATTCGCGCGCTTTAGGTGTTTTGATTTGATGGTGCGACATTGGCGCCAGTTGCCCAAGTGTTTCTGCAAACGTTTAAATAATAGCAAGGCGTAATAGCTTATCGACTCTATATATGCGATCTAAGGTTCAAAATATACTGCTGGTAAGCTTTTGAGTAAGTACAGTAACCAGGCGTGAAGCGGTGCACGTGAAGTGCAAAGATAATATGACCAAATGTGAGAGTGCATTTGCTAAAATAACACGAAATCGGTTTGGTCGTTATGTACTTTTAAAATTTACCTAGCAATTATTCCCTACATAGAGTATTTATTGCGACCATTTTAAACGATCGTTTAAAAACAAACTTTTTCAGACAGTAGGTAGTTCAAGAATAGTTCAAATTGTTCATTCATTAGGCAGAATGATAAATGTTCTATGCTCTATAAACCCATAACATACAAAATGTATGCAAAGCCACCCATCATTTTAGCAACCACGGCCTGTCATTTGAGATTTATGTTGTAATTTCGGTTGCTTACTGTAATCCCTTGATGAACCCTTTAAGGCGATTTGGTAACGATCCGAGGTCCATTATATTATGATGCCAAATGTTCATCTCAATATAACAATAAAATTGTTCAACGATATAGATTTTGAGTAATTTATATTTTACAAGGAATAAAGTTTTTTTTGTAGGTGGCGCTTTCACTTTTCTCACAATCAAAGCTGAGCGGAGCCTACATTGGAGTAAAATGTCAACCAAGATTCAATGGGTTTTGAAAAGGTCAACTATTATGACTATTCTTAATAGAACAATATCCTTTAAGAAAAACCTCAAGCAGATACATTTCTTATACATTTATAGTACACGTATTAGAGCCGGTAGTATTATGTACTACCGGTAGTATTATGTACTACCGGCTCTAATACGTGTACTATAAATGTATAAGAAATGTATCTGCTTGAGGTTTTTCTTAAAGGATATTGTTCTATTAATAATAGTCATAATAGTTGACCTTTTCAAAACCCATTGAATCTTGGTTGACATTTTACTCCAATGTAGGTACGACTTACGACAATAAACAGCCTGTAGTTACGATATAATCCGACAAAATGATCGCCCAACCCTTGCTCGTATTGTCTATAGCGCGTTGAGTGCCAATTTATTTGTCATCGTTACTTTTATTGGATTTGATGTGCATCGGCGATATACTACCCGGTGTCGAGTTCTTACTGGATTCTTTATTAAGTAGCTTCATGTGTGTTCGTCACTTCTACTCGCTAGTTGCATTGAGAAATATTGAAAATCTTATTCGTTAGGTTTTATCATCAAAACTTGCATCATATATAATTTATCATATCAATTTTTTATCAATTTTGAAAACATCGAGAGGAAACCTGCATACGTCTGAGAAGACATTCAAAAAGGCGTATGTATAGTCGTGCTGGAGTAACGGCGATGGACTCGCCATCTGTCACGTTGGCACCTAATATACCTCTGGCGGAAAGTGAGTGTGTGGGTATTACCTATACACCTCTACCTACCACTTCGGGGACCCTTGTGGGAAGGCGTGAGGATAATTTTTAGGAGTATTTTTGTTATTTTCTGGTACTTAGTCACTGTTTATTATTATATTTGTAAGATAAGCTTGTCTTTAGGTTCTTATACGTGGTTTTTTAGACTTCGTTGACAGCCGTAATTTTAATCGCCTTAGGGCGTCATAGGGCGACATTTCTTGCCTATTCTTCTCCATGGAAACCGCCGACCCCGACCGTGCACATTTTCACACTGTGCACATGTGAATTATTTAGTATTTTGATTTTAGCGAGATATAATATACACGTCAATACATAAACATATTTGACACAAAAATGTATGCCTCTAGCAGGAAAACTAACCACAACCCAGACGGACCGTCTAAGAAAAACAAATAAATTTGAAAAATGTTTTAAAATGTTACCAACCAATTTGTTACAAAAATAATCTAATGCAATTAAAACTGGTACCTTAACACCATGTTGTTTAAACCAAACAGCAGGGTCTGGTGCTTTTGTTGACCGTTCCACTGAAGAGCCCTCCACGCTCCAGCCCCCAATTACTTAGACATAAGTGTTTTTACTACACAGTCGCCGCCATTTAAGTCAATTGGATTAACAATCAATTGGTGTTGCATAGGTGGCCACTTACCATCACGCGGCCGCATATTTGTCACGTTAATGTTAAAAAAAACATTGTCATCGCATAAAAATTACGACCAGATCATGTTATACAGTAGTGTACATGGTAGGCGAAGTTTAACCCACTACTAATGGCATAGATGGCTGGACTACTACCTACCGTAACTAAAATAGTAAGACTAAGTAGAGAAGCAAAAGATGTACTCTTCTCTTCTGAGGATTTCATAAATTTAATATCAATACTAGTAGCTGATGATCGGTGTGACTGTTTGTAATATTAAAATAACCGCTTTTTACTAAATGCAGCCGTGGTGGCCGAGTGGTTCGAGCAGTTGCCTGCGACGCAAAGGTCGCAAGTTCGAATCCCGACTGTACCAATGAGTTTTTCTGAACTGAAGTACAGTGATTAGTCACACCACGAGCTTTACGGTGAAGGAAAACATCGAGAGGAAACCTGCATACAACTGAGAAGAAATTCAAAGGCCTATGTATAGTCATGCTGGAGTAACGGCGATGGACTCGCCATCTGTCACGTGGCACCTTATATACCTCTGGCGGAAAGTGGGTGTGTGGGTATTACCTATACACCTCTGCCTACCCCTTCGGGGACCCTTGTGGGAAGGCGTGAGGATATATTATATATTATTATTATTACTAAATGCATATGGATGAATTTTTACAATTTTTGTCTGTCTGTCTGTCCGTCTGTCTGTCTGTTTGTTCCGGCTAATCTCTGAAACGGCTGGACCGATTTTGACAGGACTTTCACTTGCAGATAGCTGATATAAAAAGGAGTAACTTAGACTACTTTTATTTAAGAAACTGTACAATATTTTTTCGTTAAATTCCACGCGGACGAAGTCGCGGGCACAGCTAGTATTTAATAAAATCATCCATAAGTAACCATATTCGAAATAGAAATCATTATGGACTCTTATCTTCTGAAGTTTACTTATAGGTCAATACAAATAGTTGATGATCGGTAAACAATGACTGTCGTATTTTTCATAACGTATTTTATAAAACGTCTATGCTATATAGCAATTAAACAAATGTGGATGCTAAACGTCTGCTAACTTCACAACGAAAGTTAGCTCTGGCCCGAAAGTCGAAAGTGGAAATGTCACCGGGCAAATAAGCAACGTGACTTTTGCATTCCAGTACTGCTTGACATGAGAAAGATTTGAAAGAGCCGAGGGAACGAGGTAGAGTTTCGAATGTTAAGACCTCAAAATTTCGTTAAAAAGCAGCTATGATTCTAAATCAAAATGAAATTAAGGACACGTTTTAAACATCATGTTAAAACATTATCTCCTAATTAGCTACATTAAAAATACAACGTGTTAGTAAAAGCAGTGTAAAGTTAAAAGCCTGAGAAATTATGAAACAAACGTTCTAGTTATTTTTGACCTTGAAGTTACTTGTTCAAGAATATAATAATCACAATTATGGACATTCAAGTCGCTCGAGTCCCGACGGTACCAATAAGTCTTTTTCTGAACTTAAGTACAGTGATTAGTCACACCACGAGCTTTACAGTGAAGAACAACATCAAAACCTGCATACGTTAGAGAAGAAATTCATCTCATTGTCACATTGTTACCTAAAAATATCTCTAGTGGAAAGTGGGTGTGTGTGTACTGCCTATATTTAAATTTTACTTATACGCCTCTACGCCTACCCCTTCGGGGTCCTTTGTGGGAAGGTGTGAGGATATATTATTAGTAGGTAGGCCATATCTTATCAGAAAGTATGAAAGATTTTATAAGGTTAGGAAAATTTATTTATTTAGGCAAAGGCTTCCGCTCGTCCACGCTCCTTCCGACAAATTTTCCGGATACATATAAAAGTTATGTAAAAAAACTACAGCACAAATATTCCCTACAAATATTCGCAATGTATAATCGTTACCAATCTTGCCCGGTCTCTACTCTCTAGTTTAACTGACCCTGTCGAAAAATCCCGAAATTCCAACCCGTATAACGGTCGCGAATACGTCGCAATAAGTGAAGTGACTCGGCATTCCAGCAGTTGGCAATCCCAACTGGCGGCAATCTGCCGCATTCCTTGACCAGTGCTCACAACTGTCGCCGACTGTACCTACTCACAGTTTCGACTGTTGATTGCGTTTCAAAGCAATAAAGACGAAGGTACTAAAATGAGAACCGCAGTTTGTGTTGTCTGTACTTTCATTGAGGGTATATTAGATTCTCCTGTAATTTTGGAGTTTATTGGAGTTTACTCCTTAAGAATCGATTTTCATATATAAGGCGCCCGGTATGAGAAAAATATGAGAGGTAAAATCTACTGATGAATGACAGCGTTACGTTTTTGGTGCTCTCGTACTCTCCATGGCAACGAGAATAACAGAATGGCGATGTAATTAATGTTAATATTTACTTTCAATTGCATATTGTATTAACCTGATATTAACCTACAACAACTGTCAACTTGCGGAGGTTTTATCGTAAATTTTATATTTTATTTATAATTGATATAAATATAAATTTATATCAATTGATATTTATTTCAAAATTGAGAAAATTACTCAATGAATAAAAATCAATCTATAGATGTGTCATGCATACTCTAAGTAATATAAGAAATACATTCATTTACCCTTATTAACTAATCTATTTATTTTATAATCGTTCGTAAGGAGTAAACTCCAGTCGTGCGTCGGAGCTGACACACTTTTTTTAATATTATGGATTGGAGGTTTTTTTCCCACCACTTCACCAAATTTCATTCAATTCCGTTCTGTCGTTCAGGCGTGATTAACTAACATATGTAATATTCTCACAAATTCACGGGATCATAATATTAGTTGCATTTTAACCTACCTACTGCTTGAGCTGATAGTCATTCAAGAGGAGTTGGGGTTTGCTGATTAGGATTAGACGGAAATTTATATTTAGGTATTTTGTCGTTTATTAAAATTCCTGCTAAGGCAACAGAACTTAACACCGCAAAGATCTCACGACACCATCAATAAAGCACCGGCTCAAAACCCGAAATTTATTTCGCCGGCGAAAACATTTCCTATAATTCCCTTGAGGCGCGCTCGTATTTCCCTCAGAGGGCGGAGGGCGGAATTAACGAATTTGTCAACTGTCAGCGATGGACGACCTTATTAGTTTTTCCTATGGACCTTTTCGATGATTTTCACGGTAGTATGTCAATTGTGGCGAATATGGCGGGGATATTTTCACCAAAAGATGGATTATGAAACGTTGTAGTATACATACATACAAAATGTATTTATATGATATTTAATGGCGCTATGACTTCACACAATAGCAAAACTTCATGTTTATTTTATAACACAATCGAAATATTTGTGTATTTTCGAGCATTTCTTATGATAGTGGAGTTCTAGCCATTCATACCATGACGCTAACACGCTTGCTTTCTATATCTGTATCTCATTTCTAATAGCTTTATGGTGATTAGATTGTCATATAACGTATCCTGTACTTTCTATACTTATCTTATCCTTACTTTTCCTTTTAACAATAGCACCAAACTGGTTCTCATTAGCCCAGCAGTTTTGCTGCCACTAAATCAAACAAAAATCATGTAAAAAACTCATTCTACGGCCCATAAACTGGGTTGCTATAAGTAAACAAACCAACATTACAGTGTAGCCAGCACGATAAATCTCCTTGTAAGTGGCATTTACACTGAACATATCTCTTCCGAGTTAGAAATCGTAAACGTCTCGGACGTGAAATGCTCACCGACCCGAGTTTTGTGACCCGGCTTTAAGGTTCTATACAGACTATAACTACGACCCATTGATACGCGGAAAATGCAAATTGGGACCAAACAATTTCAGAGAATGACATCAATATTATTTTCACCAGCTCGTATAAATTAATCTTAAAAAGTTATACCTGATTGCGTATAGTAAAAGAAAACAATTTAACTTAAAGGCCAGATTTTAAAGATAAACGTGCAATGTTTAGAGCCTGTGGCTGCAAAGCTTGAGGTCACGGGTTAGGTTTCGGCAGAGGGCAGATGTTTATGTGATGAACACGAGTATTTGTACCTTAATATGGATATTCTATGTATTTATTTATATGCCAATTTTCTTGCCTACCCACAATGGTTTCCAAGCAGATAAGCAGATTAATTACAACGGTCTCATTTCGCAATTTTTTTTAAATACTAGTTAAATTCGTGTCTAGTTCCCACAGTACAAGCCTACGCTTGTACTATTAATTTATTTAAGTATTTTGAAACAAGTCTCACGAATACAATACGAACACCAAGGCGCAATTGTAATACTAGCGGACTTCACATATAAAGCTTTCCAATTTCCTTACCAGTTACTAGCCGTCATCCCAAAAAAGCAACCACATTGCCATCACACTGAAACTACTATTGTAGCCACTTGATTTATTACGGCTTATGGCTCAGTAAATTTATCATCCCGTGCTTACAAAGCAGTTTTTCGCCACAAAACTTGATGAGAAACTTCGTTTTGTTTTCTGAAGCCAATTGTGTGCTTTCCTCTCGCAGTGAGATTGTGCCAGCACTCCCAATTTTCCATTAAGACGAGGACGAAGATGTTATTATAGGAGACGACAAGATTGAACGTTGTTCCTTATGTTGACTTTGCACCAGTGGTTTGTTTGCTCAATCACAATTCGCTAGATTGTTATTCCGATGGTTTTGTTAGATTTTCTGTAGAGTTTTGTAATTGGAGGGTATGCGAGCGTTGATAATTTAATAATAATATACAGAAAGTTGCGACTATAATCTTGGTTATATTGTTTCTGTTGATATCTTCACACCATCCCACAATAACCCAAAGGGTAACATCCTCAAGCCGGCGATATAATTTGTTGCGAACGCGACAGATGGAGAGTCCTTTCAATGTACATTCCTTATAGTTCGATTGTAGCAATAGATTGAATCAGTATCATACTGCTAGCTGTTCACAAACCACGTAAAATGTTATATAGTTGGTATGCTTTTTTTAATAAAACACATTTTACTCATATTTTAATCGAGCTAATAACCTATCTCTGTGCATAATTGCATTGAATTTCGTTAAGCCGTTCTGGCGTGATGGAGTAACAAACATCCAAACTCATAAACTCTCGTATTTGTAATATTATGTATGAGATAGATAGATGAGAAAAACAACAGATTTAAGCATAAGTGATAACATCTTTAAATATTCCGTCCATAATCATACACAGTCTAACCTTAAGATATAAACGTACCCTGAAAATCTCACACCACGCCGGTCCTAAATCTTACTCTATATACTTAGATGGTCATCCACCCCCACCCGGGGGGAGAACGGCACGCGGATCGTAAACCGGGATTCTCTGAGAAAATCCGCACTTCACTAGAACCCCGGTAATCACGCCACCGGCTCGGCTCGTGTGGATTTGTTGAGATATTGCGTTATGTATGTTACGTTAGGTTCTGTTTACGTCCTCTGGAAAAGTGTAGGGTGGCACATTATTTCAGTTGTCTTTCTACGCTGTTTTCTTAGTCAATTATTAAAAAAGTGAGCTTAATCTAAATATATATTCTCCTCTCTTCATGTCTCGATGAAATGCCGCATGTAGGCATGAAATCGATAAATGTTATTGATTGAGATTCAAGATTGAAAAGGTAAAGACTACTCGAAACCGACTAGCATATAAAAGAGACTGATGAATGTGGATGAAGCGAAAGAAGTCTGTTAGCCTAGAAAAACTGTACCAAACTGGCGCTGTACACTCACTGTCTACCCCGTCTATTTCATTGAGTGAGTAAAGATAACATTTATATACCATACGATGAAATCTGACACAATATTTTTTCCAGAAATATACTGATTTAGTTTATGACGTGTCTCTAACTATTCAATGGAACGAAACTATACTTAAATATACGTAGGTATATAATATGCAACCCAGACTGCCTGCCTCTCAGCTTGCACTTTTAATCTTGCACCTGGTTTCAGTTAAGTGCACCTTATATTCAACGGACAACTCCAGCCGCTGGCTAAAAGCTTTCCAACTACAACACAGTTCCTTAATACCTTCCCGACACCGAGGTTTTATGGCACTGAAAACCTTCTACGATTTATTTTTAAAATACTATATTAGAATGTTTGTTATAAAAGACCTACTTATTTAAATACAGTTTTCTTTATACCATACCACCTCACAAGGGTCCCCGAAAAGGTAGCCAGAGGTGTATAGGTTGTAAACACACACACTTTTCAGCAAATATATATTTCAGATGTCAACGTGGTATATATTCCAGATGGCGAGTCCATCAACGATATTCAAGCACGACTGTACAAACTCCTTTTTATCTGTTATCAAATGTATGCAGGCTTCCTCTCGATATTGTCCTTAACCGTAAAACTCGTAGTGTGACTAACCAACTGTACTTACGTTCAGAAAAACTCATCGGTACAGTCGGAATTCGATCTTGCAATATTTATGTTGCAGGCAACTAACTCGAACTACTCACCACGGCACTTCAAATTTAAATATGCGTACAAACTCCACATTTCAATGAGCCTAATGTGCTTTTTCAATTGTATACATATTGAAATGTATACGCATTTTAAGAAATATTTACACCCCAAAATGGCGACCACATAATCGACACAGTGTCTCCTGAAACTCGTTGCTGGCAAGCACTGTGAATAATCAATGAACATGTAAATGCAAGCTGAATTCATGAGTTCCCCACCCCAATTTTGCCGACCGTTTTTTATAAGTCGCTGAATTATTAAAGGAGAGGAGAGTAGTCTTTTAAATTATTGTTATGGTTTTTCGGGCTATCTACTGGTTCCGTTATTGTGATTTGATGCGATAATTGCATTTTTCGGAGGGTCTGCTTTGATCTATCCATTTAATTGAAGCATTTCTTCTTTAAGTAAGAAAAAACAAGTCAGTTTATGTTTCCTACCTAATATCCTCCGTTTGTCACTTCAATGTGTCTATGCTTAAATATATTTAGTAATTTAATACAGTTACTAGAATAGTCTAGGAGAGATTTCTGATTTGTCGCAAATCACATTGAAGTTATTCAAAGCGACTGACGATTTGTCCAGAATTTTTCAGTTATATATTTGATATAAGATTGTCACTGACTTTAAAAGATTTGCATGAAAAAGATTGTCGGTATCACTACCCATTTCAAGTACGCAGTTCAAGAATTATTTCAGTTGAGCGCAGTTTATTTCTTTCAAGGCAGCCAGCACCGCGTTCCGCGCTAAAACCCATGCAATATATCGTGAAATCTTGCCAGAAGGAGCACTTTAAGTTGGTACCATCGTATATTTAATTCACGACCGTCTAAAGTACGTCCCCATAAAAATCCGGCTCTGTGATACTGTGCAGATGAGCCGACCAGGACCGGATTCGGGCTTTGCCATAATTTAATTGTATTAATGTCTGTTTTATTGCGAATCTCGCGCTTAATGTCCCGATAATGGGCCGTGATGATTTTTGTGGGTAATCTGGTAAAATCTGTTCCTATTGGATTGGTTGCTTCTTGTCCTTTAGATTTTAGCTTTGGTTATAAAGCAGCTTACAGTGGCACTATTGACATGATTTGTTGACTGAGTTCGTTATTGTAAATTCGAGAGTATTGTGCATCGTGTGTTAATGATAGATGCAGTGTTGTATACATTTCAAACGGAGTTGGTTTTATTTCGAATGGTTGGTTATATTTTTTTTAGAACTTAGGTACTCCTGATAAAATCGGTGACGGGCATCTTTAATTATAGCGGCCTCGAAATCCAATAAAGTCATACTTCTAGTAATCATAGTCATAGTAAGTAATATACCTAGATATAGATATATTTATTTTTTTATTATTATTTATTTATAGATATACATGTTATCACGCAGATTAATTGACGTCTACCCCGTCAGAGAGATAAGAGTGCCCTTTTTTTCTAGACATGCGACCTTTTTGCTTTTTTTTTTTGCACATTCATTAGTCACTTCATATCATACATACAGGTACATGCAGTCTGCACAATAATTAGTAAATAAAACAGTTAAAATCTCCCTCAATCCGGGTATTTACAAAATTTCCTTTTCCTCGGAAACATCCGACCCTGGATCACGTTTATCCGGATACATATACCTGGGATTTACGGTTATCGCTCACCCGGATGTGTTCAATCACAACCGGGTCTTTTAATACTTAACGCGAGAATTGCACCCTCACCAAGCACTTCACAAATATTGATACTATTTATCGATATGACCGCCATCTACATTGATTTTAGAGATTAACTTACAATATTGATATATGAGTCGTGAAGACGATCACGCCTTTCCACAAGGGTCCCCGAAGAGGTAGGCAGAGGTGTATAGGTACGACCCATGAGAGACACCCAGAGATGGCGAGTCCATCGCCGTTACCTAAGAACAACATCCGCCTTTGATTTTCTTCTCAAACATATACAGGTTTCCTATCGATGGTTTCCTTAACCGTAACGCTCTTAACTGTGGTTAAGTTTAGAAAAACGAATGGTACATACAGTCGGGATTAGAACGTGCAATCTTTGTGCAAGCAACTACTCGAACTACAAGGTCACCACGGATCTGGATATATGTATATGGTTTTAAGTAATCGTCAAAATCAAGATTCGAACATTGGCGATTTACCAATACAATTGTTCTGAATTTAAATAGATAGGTAGTGATTTGGGTACAACATCACATGTACCAATGATAGAAAATATCGTAAGGAAACCTGCATACGATTGAGAGAAATAGAAATACATATAATATATTTACCAATTACACAACAATAAAAAAAAAAACACTTTTCCGAAGAATTGGATTTTTTTTTTTTAAATCTTTCACCTCTATTTGTATATAATCGAATTATCATCATCATATTCATCATATCATCACGCCGAGTCCTTAACGGGGTAGGCAGAGAGTATAGAGCGCCAGTTATCTCTAGACTAAACCGACGAGCATGTATTAAGAAACTGCTGAATGTGGACGAAGCGAAAGCGGTATAATCGAATTAAACGTGGGTAAAACCACTTTTCTTTTAAATTTCTTTCTTTCTTTTAAGTTTCTTAATAAAGGCTCAGTAGGTATGAACAGAAATCTGTGAATACTTAATACATACGTAGGTACTATAACAAGTTTAGAATTCATAACTTTCTAATTACGCAGCGAAGACGGTCGAATGGGGGTTCGTGGAGACTTTACTGTCACTTTAAGTACCTATGAAATGAAATGATTATAAATTTTATAACATTCAAGCTATCGGCTAGACTACACAGAGAGAAGATATATTAATTCATATTAGTATTATAAGATAATTTCATCTGTATAAGTACCTACCTAAATTAATTTAAAAACAAAAACCAAATATAATACTAGCTTAGGTGTTAGTTTTTGAAATGTAAGCGACCATAGGCGACGGTAACCGATTACCATCGATCACATGCTTGCTCGCCACACTATGAGAGTGAGAATGCGGTATCTTTGAAAGTAAGCGGTTACCGCCTCCAAGAAACGCATACAAAACAAAGAGCTCATAAATTCGATCCTTAGATTAGTTGAAATACCATCTAAATGGTATTTCAACCATGCCGTGGTGGTCGAGTGGTTCGAGCAGTTGCCTGTGACACAAAGATCGCAAGTTCGAATCCCGACTGTACCAATGAGTTTTTCTGAACTTAAGTACAGTGATTAGTCACACCACGAGCTTTACGGTGAAGGAAAACATCGATAGGAAATCTGCATACGTCTGAGAAGAAATTCAAAGGCGTTTGTATAGTCGTGCTTGAGTAACGGCGATAGACTCGCCATCTGTCACGTTCGCACCTAATATACCTCTGGCGGAAAGTGGGTGTGTGGGTATACATCTCTGCCTACCCCTTCGGGGACCCTTGTGGGAAGGCGTGAGGATATATATACCACCTAAATCATTAATTGCAAAATAATTTCACACAATATTTGCTATCTCAAAGCCTGTGTATTGAAAAAGTGCGAGTAACAAAAGGTATTCAATACCGTTGCTATAAATCAATCTGTAAACTGAAATCAATAATTCATAGCCGATCCTCATTTCATTCCCACTCCCCCGAAACAATTAAGTGCCGCTCCACCCCTCGCTAACAGCTCCACGTAATTGCACTGTCAAGTGATGAACTGTGAACAATTTACGCACTTGCAAGCCTTTGGGTTCAATACCAACACTGAAACAATGCGTTTTTCAGAACATTATTAAATATGAGATAAGTATGTAAGTCTAGAGATAACTTGGGCTGTATTCTTTACCTTTTCCGTGAGAGACTCAGCGTGATGATATGTATGTAACAAATATACTACATATACTAGAGAAAGGTTTAATTTTATTTAATATATTTTTTATATTTTCTTGTAATATGACAATAGTTGTTAATAAAGTCTAGCAGACTGGAAACTTTCATCGAAAACGCTTGCAACGCAAAATATCCTACTAATATTACAAATGCGAAAGTTTGTGAGTATGTTTGTATTCATGCATTGAAGGAAATTTGGCACAGAGATAGATTATTAGCCGGATTAACATATATAGGATATGTTTTGTCCCGAAAATAAATCTACATAAAATTATATTAATGAAATTGATTTTTACTCGGGTGAAACCACCGGGCACAGCTAGTTATAATTTTAACATATACCTAAGTAGGTATATGCTCATAGGCTTTTACAATTTGATGATAGATAACACATTGAGTGAATACTCAACATAAGGATGTCCTGGCTAAAAGCCGCCAGGACATTTCAGGTACCTACATATTCGCTATGAAAGAGTTTAATTTTAACATATATTTTAGGCCAATAATATAAGGTAGCTATTGATAGAGAATTTCATTGGGAAATGTGAATTTTATGGGCCTCAAATCAACTCATTTCATTCAAGTTGCGTTCTCGCCGAGCTCGCGAAAGGGAGGCTAGCCAGACATCACAATTTGAAAGGGAACATCTTTCCTCGGCAGTAAAAATCTGTAGCGAAGGAGTATCGTGAAGGAGGTCTAACGAGCGTGCCTCCAAGCGTTCTGATTTCCAATTCAAAGGAAAATTGCGATCCATAAAGTGGGGTGAGAAGTGGGGTCACCCCCCTCCCCGTCGCGTAGCAACGGGGGGAGGAGTCCCGCAATCAGTGCCCAATGGCACGACGGATATAAATTGCTCTCGCGTCGCGACACTGATGCGGGAGAGAGAGGTGGTCCGCCTCTCCCTCGCTCTAATGAAGTCGGCCCTTTGATTGACGGACTCGGCGGCCCTTTTTCGAAATGCTGCACCTAAGCTAGGTATCGGTCGCGCGACGTGATTTGTTGGTAATTACGCGGTCGCACCTTATTGGAGCTATTTTCCTGATACTTTGTACCTACAACGTGACTCATTTAATATCAGCATGGTACCTACTCTTCAACGTTATATATATATATATGTGTACCTATAATTTATTTGAAATTCAAATTAGAGACATAAAATCGCCGAGTTTTACTCAATCAATACCATGTCTTTAATAATTTGACTACTTTTGTGACAGAGGGAGAGTCCATCGCAGTTTCTCAATGCAACTCTTAAGACCTACGCCTTAGAATTCTTCTCATCACAATGTATACCTACAGCAAGCAGGTTTCCACTCGAAGATTTTGCTTCACCATTGCATTCAAGCAAAATTAAGTGATTAATCACTCAACTTAAATTCAGAAAAACCTTCAGTCGAGATTCGGTCATGAAATTTTTGCGACTATTGTACCAACAACAAGGGCTCTAAAATAGAAATATTGAATAAAATTATCTTATATTCCTTATAGTTCCCATTTACCAGAGATTCAGGATATGTCGATATAATCCGCATAGCCCTGTGAATGCGGCGCACCACAATCGCAAACAAAAGCATTGTTCCGAACAAAGGACGATATTAAATTCCTGCAGCGTGGTGTTGGACCCGTGATATACCCGGTTGATTTTATTATGTGGAGTGATTCATTGCGTTTAAAGTTTGATTACTGATAACATAAAGATGAACATTTTATGGATCGTCCAACGGTCAGGTCAGGTCAACGGTCCGGGTGAGTGAGAACGTCGAACCTAGATTACAGACTTTATAAAAACACTGATGAGTAACTTAACAATTAAATATATCTTGAATGGGAACCAATATAGGATAAGTACTACTTACGGAATTTTTCATCACCTTACCTTACCTTTTAAACAAAATCTGATACAATAATTCATTGCAAATAAAAATATTAATTCACCTCCTATATATAGGTACTACCTAATGCCTAATCTTAAGGCCGTGGTGGACGAGTGGTTTCAATAGCAGTCTGCGAAACAAATATTGCAGGCTCGAGCCTTGGCGTTCAGTACCTACCAATCAGTTTTTTCTGATTGTATATACGAAGTGATTTATCTCACCGTAACCTTTTCGGTGAAGAAAAACATGTTGTGGAAACCTCCATAAGCTTGTAAAACTACAGTGGCGTACTTATGTATCTAGAGTCAATTAGTCATATACCCATAACCAATTCCAATGTATACCGTGCATCATGTAATGATATTTTATGGAAATATTTTTTTTATTTATTATTATTATTATTTAGAGAATAAAAAATAAATAAGAAATCTACATACCCTATATGTAATGAAATCTTCAAAAGACATAACCGACCAACCAAATCCGCGCTGGATACTCGGCTATAAATTCAAAGTCTGTCCGGATCGCGGGTCGAATCCGTAATGTGACCGGATCTCGCACAGATTACGTGAACGTGTATTAATATGGAGTTTGTATCTCAGCGGAGCTAACAATGGCTGATACCTACTTAAAGTGGCATGAATACGTAATGTACATACCTACATACATATCATCACGCCGAGTCCCTAACGGGGTAGGCAGAGAGTATAGAGCGCCAGTTCTCTCTAGACTTACATACCTCTTTCGCTTCGTCCACATTTATCAGACTCTTCATACATAATAGGTAATGTTCTAAGAAGAATTACCCTTATGCCAATTAGATAAACTGCATTATCAATTGGTATCTATTATTAGATATATATAATGTTAATGTCACCACATCTCAAACATACAAATTTTTTATAAGATCTTCTGCATAGGTACTTTAATGCGTAGTGGTGTGAAAAATCGCTGTTCTGAAGTTCGAAATAAAAACTCATTGGTGCCAACGCCGGTTTGAACTTCGAACCCCTCGGCCACCACGGCTCGTATCGTTATATTGACGTGTTTTTTAATTTAACTTTTCATACTCTAAGAAGATTTTAACATACCTGATAGTCGTAATGGGAATCATGTGTTTTTAGAAGAAAACAAATATATACCTACTTACCTATTAAGTAGGTTTTCACTACTTATATTTTAAAATGAAGGTGGTTTGGTGTAATTGCTTCTCGCAATCGCAAATAATTACTGTCAATTAATTTCAAAGGTCCCCATACAAATCAGCATTTAAACGAAAAAGCATAATCAAAGCCTTGTACGTGGTAACCCTGAAATATCTCTCGTCCACACGTCACAACGGATCGATACTGGATTACATCCGGACCAGAACCGGGTCGTCGAACGCGGATCAGTTTAATTTCCGTGCTCTATACTATAGACGTTCATATACATACTTGCCTGAGGGCACGCGAGAGCAAACGGGCACCCACCCGTTTCCTTTTTAAGTATACACATATGTACCTCCTTGTTATTAGTCAATCTGATCATATACCAAACATTTATACAATACACAAATGTATTTAATACTAGTAACGGCGATGGACTCGCCATCTGTCACGTTGGCACCTAATATACCTCTGGCGGAAAGTGGGTGTGTGGGTATTACCTATACACCTCTGCCTACCCCTTCGGGGACCCTTGTGGGAAGGCGTGAGGATATATATATATATTTAATACTAGCTGTACCCGCGACTGATACCGCGTAGAATTTAACAAAAAAAAATATTATTCAGTTTTTAAATTACTCCTTATTATATCAGCTATCTGCCAGTGAAAGTCCCGTCAAAATCGGTCCAGCCGTTTCAGAGATTGGACGGAACAAACAGACAGACAGACAAAAATTAAAAAAAATGATATTTTGGTATATGTACCGTGTATAGGTACATCCATATGCAGTTAGTAAAAAGCGGCTACTTTAATATTACAAACAGACACTCCAATTTTATTTATTTGTATAGATGAGATGATGACTACGGTTCCATACCTATGCGCTATCGTGACAGAGACCATGACAGGACCCGATTCTTATTTGCCACCTTACTGTTATAAAAAATACTCAATATCCTTCAGAAAAATAAATTGCCCTTTTGTCAACAGGTGAGAAGCCCCACAAATGCCAGGTCTGCGGGAAAGCTTTCAGCCAAAGCTCTAACTTGATCACCCATTCCCGGAAGCATACGGGATTCAAACCTTTCGCGTGCGACCTATGCGGCCGAGCCTTTCAAAGGAAGGTGGACCTTCGGAGACACCGGGAAACACAGCATGCGGACTTGAGACCACCGCAACCGCATATGCAAGCTCCCCATACTGACGTGCATGGGATGCATGGATCTGACATGCATGTCGTCGATCATCGGATAGGTAAGAATCATTATTTTGAGATATATGTATGCCGTGGTGGCCGAGTGGTTCGAGTAGTTTCCTGCGACACAAAGATCGCAAGTTCGAATCCAGACTGTACCAATGAGTTTTTCTGAACTTAAGTACAGTAACTAGGCACACGAGCTTTACGGTGAAGAAAAACATCGAGAGGAAACCTGCATACGTCTGAGAAGCAAATCAGAGGCGTATGTATAATCGTGCCTGAGTAACGGCGATGGACTCGCCATCTATCACGTTGGCACCTAAAATATATCTCTGGCGGAAAGTGGGTGTGTGGGTACTACCTCTGCCTACCCCTTCGGGGACCCTTGTGGAAAGGCGTGAGGATATTTATTTATTTAAGATATATGTAATATATTAAATATGTATCTATGGAGAGAAAAGAGATCTGTCTAGACTTACAGACCTCTTAACTAGACTTCATGAATACCTACTTACTTTGAAACCTCAAGTTTCCAAGGGGAACCATAATAAAACCCTCTTTTGCCGGAGACATAACATATTTAGTAAGTGTTAGGTGGCGAGTGTGTCACTCAGACACAGCTACAAAGTACGCCTTTGAGTTTCAAATCACACCTAGGCATGTTCTATCTATCGTGTTATTTCGGGTTCAGGTAGGTAAACTCATTGTTTGTCCATCCTCAGATCTCCGTCCTCCGCATGACCTCCGGCAGCCAGACTTTCGGTCCCACATGGGAGGCTCGGTACCGCCACTGCAGCCGCTTCCCTCCTGAACATCAGCCTTTGCGCCCTGGCGCTAAGGGAATGTGTACCCTAAACATATTAAAATAAAGTTTGATTCAGCTCACTCGGTTAGGCCGAGGTGAGACATTGTCTTTACGTTTATTATATGTGTTTCCTTTGCTTATAAAGAGAAGAAAAGGAACTAAATCATAGTGAAAGCTTATAGTTGCGAGTTTTTTGATCTCAATGTTACAGATTTTTCGCTAATATCAAAAATATACTTTCCATCTCTATACTTAGAATTCAAAATTGAATGCACATATGAATGAATATATAGGTACCGAGTAGTGTAATGATTGAGAATATATATTTATCTTAATAAATTCGTTATTATTTTCTATAGCTGATTGATGACATTCCACATATATTGTCCATAACTTCAGACTGATTTAATGACACCTACTAGCATTATATTTGTAACTAGCTGTGCCCGCGACTTCGTCCGCGTGGATTAATAAAAAATTAGTTTCTAAAATAAAAGTAGCTTAAGTTACTCCTTTTTATATCAGCTATCTGCCAGTGAAAGTTCCGTCAAAATCAGTCCAGCCGTTTCAGAGATTAGCCAGAACAAACAGACGGACAGACAGACAGAGACAAAATTTTTAAAAAATGATATTTTGTTGTATGTACCGTGTATACATCCATATGCATTTAGTAAAAATATTACAAACAGACACTCCAATTTTATTATTTGTATAGATATAGCTACGCAAGTGCATAATGGTCTTCAACATACAATAAAACCTTAAATAATGCATTCCAAACTTAGATGCAATTCCAAAGTTCCAAAGATGCCATTCCAAATTCAGATTCCATATGTTTATATTATATTAATGACTTAGATAATACTCACATATCAAATTAATAACATAAATAATAGCTTAAAAATGTTTAATTAGGATTATTAGCTAATCCCAATGTATATTTCGGTGTTTAGTAAACTTATTAAGTATATATGTATAGGTAAATATTAAAATGTAAATACATGTTGTCTACTTTTATGTCTGTTTATTGCACAAATTATGTATGTGTTATTAATAAAAGTCACGCAAGTATAAATAAAATCACTATTCCAATTCATAATTAGGTACCCGCTTGTGATTTTCGTGCTACGTAGTTAAATGTTACCACCTATTTCAATTCTACATTAAAGCTTAAATTATTTTTTAAACGGCTACACCAAATAAAAAATAGATTATCTAAGTTATGTGAAATCAAAATGCCAAAGAGCCATTGTCAAAAAACCCTAGGTAAATAATTTATACATTAAATTTAAAATACGTAAGAAAAATGGCCTGTTTTTTTTTTTCGTTATATAAAATAGAGAGATTTGAAATTTAGAATACCTACCCGATATAATAATAATATATTTGAAATTATTTGTGAGAGCCGGCGCTCGACTCTCACTGCCTACCCCGTAAGGGAATCGGCGTGATAACAACTGGAGGTACCTACATATGTAACTACATTCTAGAGAAAAATAAATACAGTTAACATATTTCTACTGATCAATTGTAAATAATTTATTAATCCTAGGAATTTATCAATTTTAACATCTCAAAGAGTTTTGAATTTGTAATAAAATTTTAATGTTATGTATAATTGTAAATAATGTAAAATACTTGTATCAACGAGCCCAAAGAACAAAATGTGCAATCCTGTATCGTAATTACTCTAAGAAATTATCACTCCAATATATATGATGATGTATACGTGATGGTTTAATTTTATACCAACCCTTTTGAATTCTTCCTACCTTCCAAAGCTAAGGGACTTTCAGCTTGTGAGAAACGTACTTGGTTATCCTTAGTACATGTAGAAGTTCAACAATACCTGCTTTTCCCGTCCGCCTAAATTTTAAATCTGATACTACCCACCCATACCGTTCTAGCCTCTTTTCCGAGTCTGCTAACTAGCTAAGCCACTGGGATTAACTTAGGTTTGTGGCTCATTTATGTAGTAACGTAAGCAAAATAAGTGAAAGAATTGCAAGAATAATTTTAACGTAAGTTATATAATTACTAGCTGTCCCGCCTAGCTTCGCCCGGGCCCGAAAAAAACTCATTGGAACAATCAGGATACGAATTTGCAATCTTTGGATTTTAGGCCTACTAGTATCACTAAGCCACCGCTGCTGACAAATATATATCGGCCTTCGGCTATATAGATAGGTCAAGAAATAATTACAAAAAACATGCAACAAGACTAAGATGCAAATAGGGACTCATCGTATAAGAAATTGCCTGCGGGCTGCCTCTTTACCAAAATTATATGTATATATATATATATATATATATATCCTCACGCCTTCCCACAAGGGTCCCCGAAGGGGTAGGCAGAGGTGTATGGGTATTACCCACACACCCACTTTCCAGAGGTATATTAGGTGCTAACAAATTAATAACATAAATCCACTCAACAAATATGTCTGTACATATAACTATTTGGATATGTACGTACACTACTTAAAGACCCTTCGGGGACCCTTGTGGGAAGGCGTGAGCATATATTATTTATATTATTATTATTTATTACTATTTAAAGATTTAACATTGACAATGTTCTTTCTTTGCAAAGCGTCTACGCCTAGAATAATTTTTGCCAAAATGGAAGTTCAACCTCGTACGCCGAGATAATTCTGTCAAAAATATAATTACTAATGTTTTTTGAAACTTTTCAGAACAAGCTGAACATAAAATTTAATTTCTCACAACAGCAATTGATACTTATCCATTATTTAAATGAAAATTATGTAAACGACAGGAGAAATGAAACGTTGATCTTAATTTGATTTCGCCATTATCCGAAAGGCGCGGGCTTGCGATTTAAGAAGCGCGTCTCGTGTTACATTGATGGGGTGGTCGGAGATATACGTAATTGAGAAGAGACAACGCACTCAGAAATAATATTATTTTAACCTCTGAATTTATAGGACAACTAGCTGAGATGCGCGGTTTTCCCCGCGTTAAATTTGTTGATAGATACATATTGCCTTCCGCAATAAACGGGCTAGGTATCTACCTAATGCAAAAATATTTCAAACGGACGGACGATTTGTTTGCTTAAACAAATTAGCACATTCAAACAAATGAACAAACTGTGGCTCTTCATAATATTTTTATAGATCAGGTATCGAGATAAGATTCAGAATGAACTGGCCATTTGGAACGATTAACCTTTAGCTTGACGATATAGAAAAATTAAAACATATTTAGTAGTTTATATCTTTAGCAGCATTTATTTTGACATTGATACGTACAAATTACTTAGTAAAAGAGTAGACACATCTAGTCAATCGTTCTACATCTTTGGCTAAATTGAAATGATAACAAACATAATATGAAGTTATTTGAGAACCTAAGCACTTCAATGCCTTTAAACTTAAGACAAAGGGTCGTCTCCTGCCAGGAGTTATCACATAGCTCCTTGTTATATTTCGGCTAGACTTACAGGATCCCAATTCATTACAGTGTCCTTGATGAACTAGAAACCTGACAGAAAACCGACGGATTAGCCAACGCCATTACAAAATATACATAACTACATCTCACCACGCAGAGCGGAGCGCCAACTCTCAAAACTTACGAATCTATTTCGCTTCATCCACATTAATCAGTCTCTTCACACTTCAAGTACTCATGACGTTCCCCCGTCCTTGAGTGTCCGACCGATTTGATCTAGGTAGTGGGAACGTGGTCTTTTTCTGCCTCTTCTTCCTCGCATGTGTTGTTTATCTGTTTCGTCAATCTTTTCACTCATCTTTTCTATATTTCCAAACCAATGTAACATGCATTTCTTCATCTTAACAATTAAACCCTCGTTAACGCCAGTTTCTTTGCTTATTAATATATCCTCACTCAATATATCATATGGGTCCCCGAAGGCTTTGCTTATTAGATAACTAGATATAAATTAGTGTTATACGAGTATTTGTGAATGCTTTCCGAGTACTAAAGCCGTCATTCAATTTCATATTAAAGATCCAACGCAGCTGAAGAAAGAAGAGAAAGAGAAGTAACGATAACGGATTCCCATTCAAAATTGGAGACGTCCGACTGAAAATTGCGCGCAAAATACCTAGAGCTGTGATCTCATCACAACGATCACAACATTAGCGTGCGAATGCTGTCAGTTTTCAGCTTGCAGCAATTTCAGTATTTTAACTACTTTACTTTATAATTATAACTTAAGTCTTGATTGCCACCTTTGTGGTGTAAAAAAATATAAGCGTCATAACGCTACGAAATTCTGATGTAACTGCATATAAAAACCAAAACATGAGGAAGGGCTTTCTTGGCTCGGTCATTAATCCGTACAGAAAACAGAACAACTACTATCCAGCCAGACTGCTAGTCAAATAATTAATAATAGTGTGATTAAATGGAACAAAAATACAATTTGTTTATTTCCACACAACGCTGGTTTAATCCAATTAACAGGTAATACATGATTCGATAGTTGCTCTATCTATGATACTGTTTGCAGAGTAATGATCGATCGATCATTAACCTAATGGCTTGTTATATTGGCCCTACCGTTTAGCACACAATAATACGTACTACTCATAATTAAGCTATATATTAGTATATTCAGTTTAGGGTCGTATTAAGCTGAGTCACGTAAACTCTACAAATGAAATTCTATGGTCTATCTCTTAGTTGCCTACAACAAAAAGATTCCAAATTCGAATTCCGACTGTACCAATGAGTCTTTCTGAACTTAAGTACAGATATTAGTAACACCATGAGCTTTTCGGTGAAGGAAAACATCGAGAGGTAGCCTGAATATGATTGAAAATAAATTTAAAGATATATTCTTGAGAAACCTAAATGGACTTACAATCTGCCACGTTGGCATATTATATATATATCTCCGACGAAAAGTGTTATTACACGTCTGCCTACCATTTTTGAAAGAAGATGCAAAATTTATTTAAATAAAAAATTTGCTCGGCATTTCGACAAAACTTCTTAACAGGGAAATGCAAGCTACGACATTTAACAGTTTTTTTTTTCATTAGAAGATTCACAAGTATTTTTGCAGGACATAACAGGAAACACGGGCAGTTAGATTTGCCGTAAGCGGACGGTCCCACGAGAGATCGCTAAACGCCTGTTAGCACGCACTGCAGACGGAGCCGCTATTGTTTCCACGCAGGGTGGTGGACTTGGGTCTATTCGAAATACACTTTTCTGATGCAAGAATTTCCTATTTAACAAAAGTAGCATACAAACAGACGAACCTCTGATGATTAAAAAAAACCGAATACTACAGACGCTTACCACGCTACCAATACCAAGGCATCACATTCCCATTACCGACCTCCTCCTTGTTATTGGGCCTAAGAAATATTATACCAGAGGTATCAGACTCGCGTTGTCGACATATTAAAGGGTAGTGTTGCTAGTAGCATAAAGGGTGGACTATTCCCTCTTACTCACCACAAAACACCGTACGAGGTCCGGGCTATTTAGCCACGAATTGTTGAACATTTGTTTTGTGCCAAGCTCTTCAAGGTGATAATGCTGTAAGTGCTTACGGTAACCGCTTACCATCTGGTCTGCTGTTTTATCCCACTTTAGTCATAGGTACCTATAGACAAACGTCATCCACATTAAAACGTATTCAAGCTTAAATTAACAAATTTTTGTCAAATATTTACATAGGTGTTAAATTAACCATTATCCTTCTTGAAACAGTTTGTATTGTTATTATTCACTCGTGGAATTGTAACAAATAAATTTAAGCATATTTTCGTCGGTTCCATGGTGTAATGGTTAGCACTCTGGACTTTGAATCCAGCGATCCGAGTTCAAATCTCGGTGGAACCTGAACTTTTACTTTATTACTGTGCCTAACTCCGGTTGATCGTTGAAAATTGGGAATCATTCTTTTCGTTTTTAGTGTTACGAACAAAACTTAGAGGCGTATCTAAGTATGTAATTAGATCTGCCTTAAAGTTTATTTTCGAAACGCGGACTTCCTCCCGACTTTTCATTCCTTCACCTGAAGAACTGCTGTTTGATTTTCGTGAACTTTCGGACATTCGTTATTTCAAAGTAGAGCTCATACCTAGATAAAGGTATCTTAAGGTTTAAAGCAGACATCTACCATGTCTCTAATCAAAATCAAAAATCTTGGAAAAATCTATCGGACACAGGGAACACTTACTGAACGTTGCATACTAAATACAAAATAACAGTCACAACTGCTTTAAAAAAAACTACAAAGAAAACAGTTTCAGCAACTCTCACAAAACAGAATCGCTAAAAGTAAGTATTACCTTTAGCATTGCAAACATGAAAGGAAAGGAAAAACAATTGTGTTTTATAAACATAATTATTTGCCCAAATCCGCCCCCGTCCGGTCAGAATCGCCACGCATATATAATTCAGCAACATCCACGTGCGTCTCGGACGCAATCAGTATTGTGAATAATATATGTGCCCTAGGCCGATGATTGCGCGCCCCGCGAGATTGCGAGAAGATTTCACCCCGCCCGAGTACGGCCCTGCGGATTTATATTGTCATTATGATCAGACGAAATTAGGTAACTGTAGTTAGATTTTGAAAAAGAAGAGGGAATTTTGATAAGAGGATAATGTAATACAATACCGTATTCCAAATTGTACCTATGATGTGTATACTGACTTGCCTGACCACTGTCAGTAAGTTTCGGGTTGGCGCGGTCACTTGCAATGTCAGATGACAGTGATTTGTTTTGGCGAAATTTGGTGTATATCTTACTAATCTTATCTTATCTTACTAATACTATAAATGTGAAACGGCTGAACTGATTTAGCTGAAAGTTGAAATGGTTTTAGCTTATAGGTACCTTATTTTTTAGGAATAGGACGTAGGCTACATTTTCTTTTATCCTTTAAAGTTCAAAGTTCTTATATTATAATGTAAGATGCTCTATTACGGCATAGCGGCTGAACCGATTCTAGCAGGAAAATTTTGCCAAAGCTTTTTCGAACTCCACGCGGGCGAAGCCGCGGGCATAAACTAGTATTATAAATAAACCAGTGTTCTTAATACCATCCTTTATTACGCTTTATACATCATATGTAACAGCTAACAACTTAACAACAACTGAGAATGTGTGTTGCACTCTCAAGACTATCAGAGATGGTATGCGACAGCCAGAAACATGCATATTACGCAGGAACCATTTCATTTACCAGGTATGCACGCAAACAACGCAGTTGGAAGTAAAAAACATTAAATCCAATTCGAACTACTTATGTAGTTTTTGCGAGTCCATAAAATAGTCTAATCCTATTAAAGTATTCTTTAAGACCAGATAATAATTTTAATCTGAAAATATATAGGTAATATACGAATACACATTCCATTTGTATAAAATACAAACACATTTCTCTCTGATCTGAAGCACTAAGTTTAGCAGATAGGTACAAATAATATTTATTTCATTATAAAAATAATAAATATAAACTAACTATAAATATAATAAATGACCCAAATCTGTGTCACGCGGAAGGGTGCCAAGAAGACTAGCGGTATTACCATGTTGTATGGCAATGCTAATTCGAAACGTCACAAGTACTCGATATCGACGAGCATGTTTGAAGAGACTGATGGATATGGACGAAGCAAAAGAGGTATGTAAGTCCAGAGAGAACTGGCGCTCTATAGGTACTCTCTGCCTACCCAGTTAGGGACTCGCGGGATGATATGTATGTATGTAAGTTTAACCAGCTTTTACTCTTTCTAGACTGAGCAATTTTGTTTTATTAATAATGTCCATTAATTTTACAGTTAACAGGTAACACGTAAACGGCAAAGTCGCTTACGCTATCAGAAGCATAACAGCAAAACTGGTCACGATTTTATAATATTAGCATAGCTTAACATTACAGCCACATCAACTTTCACCCATCAACCTAGGTGAGTCTTAATACATTCCAATAAAGGTCATAGTTGCTCGTTGATTCGAATTACAATGATGGTATAGTCAGACGCAATGACGTCATGGTGAGAGGTCCATTGCATATGTTAAGCTATTTGAAAGGTTTTAATAATCGGTTCCATGGTGTAATGGTTAGCACTCTGGACTTTGAATCCAGCGATCCGAGTTCAAATCTCGGTGGAACCTGAACTTTTGATGTATGCATTTGATATAAAATGTTATGATGTTATTATGTATTAAATAAATAAATGATTAAATCAAAGATACGAAGTTGATATCTGTTATTAAATTAAATTAATTAATTTGATAGTGGATTCAATTACATACAACGTTCTTCAACTCATATGGATATTAATGAAAGCAAAATATTTCGTAACTTCTTTTTAATGAAAAAAGTCAACTCATATATTAAAATATTCACATAGAAATCTTTCATCTCGTCAAGTATTTAACCATTTTAGCGGAATTAAAAGTATTCTTTGAACTCACGAGAAAATTTCTTAATGATAATGTAGTTATGTTAGTAATGTTACGTTGTCGCTTTAGAAGCTGTGATAAATTCGCCTTCTGTCACGTGGGCACTTAAATATATCTATGGCACAAAGACGGTACTGCAACACCTCTTCCTACCCTTGTGGGAATACTTGAGGATAAGTATAATAATATTCGTTGTTTGAATGCAGACTTGTTTTTTTCTTCTAAGTGTATAAAATATAAACTCTTGAATAGCCTCCGTTTTAACCCAATATCAATAAGACTTTAAACGCCGGAGAATCCAGTGTCGTAGCCAATTCCATCACAACGAGTATCACTTTCCAATACCACCCTTCCGCAATGGCTGACGATCAAATTTATTCAAATTGTACCTGTGTCGCCACCGTATAGGTGTCGCACCTGGCTGCACTTACTACACACAAAATGTAACCTTAATACCTTAATCTACGGCTGAAAATTCCCTGATCCACTATGCGATTATAGATAGAGATTGTTATTCCATTCAAAATAACATCTTTTACTTCTGAGCAGAGGTTCGGCTCTCTCGCTACAATCAATTTTACTCCATATTAAAGGGTGAGAAGGTTTAAGTTAGTCTAGATGATGTTTGTATGTAACCTCAAAGTACCTATGAGTTTTTGTATCAATTGTAAACATTATTTAATCTATGGAAGTTGTAAACAATGTGCTAAGTTAGGCAACGGGAATGAGAGCTTTTGCTACATAGATATATATTTTACAATCATATTGTATTTCTTAGGTAAGGTGGGCCATGTATTATATTCCACGCCGTCATCATAATGTTCAAAGTTCAAATATTCTCATAATCAAGTGTAAGATTATAAAACCGTATTGTTATTCCTTGGCACAATACCACACAAATTGACATAGTCCCAAATTAAGCAAAGCTTGTACTATGGTAACTAGGCAACGATATATTTACATAAATGGGTATAAACATGTAGACAGGACATTCAAGACAAATACTCGTCGGTACAAATACTCGTATTCATCACACAAATATCTGCCCTCAGCGGGAATCGAATTTGCGACTTCGAGCTACGCAGTCAGGAGCATTGACCACTAGACCAGGCGAACGTCATTGTATATATGTAGGTACCAATTACAAATCAATTGTATCCTAAGCACATATGTAAAAGCCTCCACCCCTCGCAAAGCCTCAACAATCGACTTACACGCGGGTCGCAGTAGGTACATTTAAAAAGCCCGTCACGGAACCAAGGAAATGAGGTGCCTTGGGACTTTCTTACAAAATTACGTTTGCCGCCGACAGCGGCGCTAGTTGACAAAACAAAAACCATTTTTCTTCGCATACAATTTTATCGGCTACATTTGGAACTTGGTGATAAAATTTACATAGAGATAGCGTAGACACAGAGTTTGAACATCAGAATCGAGTTAGGGAGGAGAGGACACTTTAAAACTGTCGCTTAGTTAAGATGTCAAATCCGTTTACTGTTTTCGAGAGTTTTGTAGATATAGGTAGATGGCAGTAGAGATTTGCATTGTCTTATCGATTTATTTTAGGGTTTATTAATTAAGGTAAAGATATAAAAAGTGATATAAGCCGTGGTGGCCGAGTGGTTCGAGCAGTTGCCTGCGACGCAAAGATCGCAAGTTCGAATCCCGACTGTACCAATGAGTTTTTCTGAACTTAAGTACAGTGATTAGTCACACCACGAGCTGAACGGTGAAGGAAAACATCGAGAGGAAACCTGCATACGTCTGAGAAGAAATTCAAAAGGCGTATGTATAGTCGTGCTGGAGTAACGGCGATGGACTCGCCATCTGTCACGTTGGCACCTAATATACCTCTGGCGGAAAGTGGGTGTGTGGGTATTACCTATACACCTCTGCCTACCCCTTCGGGGACCCTTGTGGGAAGGCGTGAGGATATATATATATATACTAGTGGTCCCGCCCAGCTTCGCTTGGGAGAAAAAATTAAAGCCACGGACCCAGTGGCGCCACCTATCGGGTCCAATTGTGAATCTAAACCATTCCCAGATCCCCTTGAACACACACACAAAATTTCATCAAAATCGGTCCAGTCGTTTAGGAGGAGTTCAGTCACATACACACGCACACAAGAAATATATATATTAAGATGTATATATATATATATATATATATATATATATATATATATAAAGTGTGTGCAAGAAGAGGAAGACCACGTTCCAACTACCTGGATCAAATCGATCGGACGCTCAAGGACGGGAATATCAAGAATACTCGAGACCGACGAGCATGTATGAAGAGACTGATGAATGTGGACGAAGCGAAAGAGGTATGTAAGTCTACTCTCTGTCTACCCCGTTAGGGACTCGGCGTGATGATATGATGATGATGAGGTAAAGATATGTAGGTATTACATAAAATTAACAGTCTTTTTAGCATATTTGAATGCGCGAATCTCAGAAACAATTAGTCCGTATTGAAGAAGTATACTTGCGTAAGAAAGCTTATTTTTTTAAGAACCGGACCCTTGAATCAAGGCAACAGACCAGAAAAGAATAGCCGCGAGAAAATCCTCCGGGCATAGCTAGTACTTAATACAACGAGTGTTTGATTAATCATACCACAAGCTTTACGATGTTGGTAATCATCATCATCATGCATACATTTAAGAAGAAATGCAGAGATTCATGCGAGACAAACAACGACGGATTCGCCTATCACGTTGGCACCTAAAAATATAACTTCGGCGAGGTGTCTCACACCCTTCGTGGTCCCTTGTTGGAGAACGCGTGAATATATAGCCATTTGTCACGTTGGCACCTTACTATATCTCTGGTTTACCAAGGTTGTTATTACACCTCTTTCTAACCCTTGAGCGCGTGACGATACCAATACCACGTGTCCCCTGAGCTTCTTCACACCTGAAAGTTATGAAAGTATATTGTTCAATCGACAGTTGTCCAACTCTACACCCATCACTAGTGGCGTCCAAGTTGCGTATTGAATTACGCGTCCCCTTCGTCCTTACCGAGCCCAATCATGATGGCGGAGACGTTCGTAATCTTACTATTTACATAATAACCTTCTACACTCACACTACTTTATTTTCTTGTATCTTTAGACACGTCACATCACGAAACATTAAAACTATTTCATACTCTTTGCAAGGGTGTACGAGCCGCTTGTAAAGCTCTTTGCTGCTGAATGCTTACTTAGGTACCTACACCAGACAAACTACATGATACTTGCATTCCTTCTGGGCAAATAACGAAACTTAGTATCAAAATATAGCCGTGGTGGCAGAGAGGTTCGAGTAGTTGCCTACGACACAAAGATCGCAAGTTCGAATCCCGACTGTACCTGTGAGTTTTTCTGAACTTAAGTACAGTGATTATTCCCACCACGAGCTTTACGGTGAAAGAAAACATCGATAGGAATCCTGCATACGTCCGAGCAACAATTCAAATGTATATTCGTTCTTGAGTAACGGCGACGGACTCGCCATCTATCACGTTGGCACCTAAAATATAGGTATCTCTTGCGGAAAGTGTGTGCGGGGTACTACCTATACACATCTGCCTATCCCTTCGGGGGACACTTATGCGAAGGCGTGAGGATATTTAAATATTTATACAGATATAGTATCAATTATCTTGCATACATAATGCTGAATAATTAACGTTATTTTAACGAAGCTCCCTAACAAAGGCTGTATGATAGGTATTAAGGCAATTTATGATTTATTCAAAGACCCAAGAGAGTAAAACTAAGTTGAAGACACTCCCAAGAACGACTTGATTCACGGACATCACAGAGCGCAGATCACGTACACCGCGAGTGAGTTATATCAATTTAATCTAACCAAATTGAAATTCAAACGGCAGCACGACGAATCAATTACAGAGCCTGGAGCATTCAAATAACGCCCCCTGTACACCCCTGATAGAATTGTTATTGAAGAATGTGCGTGTGATAGAATGTGAGCCAATATGTACTGAGGTGTAGGTACGTGTTCTAGCACTCTTAGGTGGTATGTATGTATTTTCGAAATTTAAATCCTGTTTTTTTTTTTAATCCAAAATGTAGTATGACTAATGATGCAATATATATATATCCTCACGCCTTCCCACAAGGGTCCCCGAAGAGGTAGGCAGAGGTGTATAGGTAATACCCACACACCCACTTTCCGCCAGAGGTATATTAGGTGCCAACGTGACAGATGGCGAGTCCATCGCCGTTACTCCAGCACGACTATACATACGCCTTTGAATTTCATCTGTCACGTTGGCTCTTATAATACATAATATATATCAGACAGAGAGTGGGTGTGTGGATACTTCGTACAAACCTCCGCTTATCCCTTCGGAGACCCTTGTGGGAAGGCGTGAAGATAACGATAAACAAATCACAGCACGTAGCTAGAAATCAACTACAGCTCAGAATTGCCAAACATCTTAGAAAAGAATGGATGTCAAATTAAACGTTTAAAGATACAGTTTCAAGTAGATACATACAAATACATATATCACCACACCGAGTCCCTAACAGGGTAGGCAGAGAGTATAGAGCGCCAGTTCTCTCTACATCAGACATACATACCTCTTTCGCTTCGTCCACATTCATTTGACGTTCCCGTCCTTGAGCGTCCGATAGATTTGATCTAGGTAGTTGGAACGTGGTCTACATCTGCCTCTTCTTGCAGACATTTTCACTTTGTATATCTGTTTCGTCAATATTTTTTCACTCATCCTTTCTATATGTCCAAGCCAACGTAACATGCCATTCTTCATGTTTACAATCACACCCTCGCTCACGCCAATTGTTTTGCGAATCTCTTTATTGCGGATTCGATCTAAGATCTTTACTCCGCACATATTTCAAGTGGGTAACTAGTAAAAATATATAAATATCGAAAACACCTAACATCGTTCAAAGCACACTTAACGATGCCGCAATAAACTCAATATCACCAAAGTAATATGGTATGAAAAGTGATTACTACAGTAAAAATATTCGATCAGACGCCACGCGTGTTTTATACGTCGTCATAAATACGACAAAGTGAAACTGGTAGCTATATTATAATTTACGACAAGCAATATTGTGACTAAGCGATACGTCGATAAAATTTATTCTCACTCCCAAAGTATTAGATACTGAAATAAATTGTATCAATCCTTAGGATACAATTATTATGATCATTCGGTTTCTCCCATAAATGTACATGGATATTGGCCCCTTGATACTTTACGGACTTCAAGCACCGATTTATTTAAAATTATATATGGTATTATTTTAGTACAACGCTCAAAATTGCAACGTTAATTATTGATTAACCGTAGGATCATATTTTTTACAGTACAAAGAAGGCAGAATTGTTACCTACTGATGGATTGAATATACTGCTAGTACTAGCTACTACAACTGTTCCTCTCAACATAAAATCGTCAACTTTCAAGTAGAACACTGGTGCCGCAAGCCTACAAGCGGCCTTAAGGCCACCCCAAAAGGGTCCCCGAAGGGGTAGGCAGACAAACTTCGTTTTTATATTGAAAGGAACATACAATATTTGCGTTGCAGGCGACTCGAACCACTTGCCTACCACGCCTATAAGTATTTTAAAACGTATGTATTCCTATCAAAACTTTATTTCCATATTGAAAATATAACTGCCCCGAAATCCACAGGGCTATCAAATGGCACTGAAGATATGATGTAGGTACACTCAGGAGAATCAAGGTGCGCGCACGCGGAAAATTATGCAAGAAGCTTTGATGGTCAACCCGCGAAGGGGTACGCTTTTACGACGCGGTATCAATATTTTATGTGACACCCCGTCACTTCGCCGATGTTGTATCAATCATTCCGGGCCTCTGTTAGGCTTGAGACAGAAAAACTACTCTCTTGAAAAGTGTTAGAATCTATTGAAGTGTGTCCGATATAAAATGCCTGCATACCTTGTACCAGATAATGAAAAAAAATAACATAATCAATATTTTTTACAGTATACATTTACACATTTTAACAAAAAACATATTTCTAGGTAGAAATAAAATATTATCTGAAATTGCAATTTTGATACAAGATTATTGACTTGTCAAATTGAACTTGTTATAAAATTCATTAATGAGATTGATGAATGAATTCACTCATTCATCAGGCGCTTGTTAAGAACGGATTTCTTAAAAATGACCTTTACCCATTTTTCTTATTACGACTGTCCAAGAACCTCATTTTCGCTACTTTAAAAATCAAGTGTGTACTAAGCCTTATATTTTTTCGTGAAACTGTAACTCACACATGCTTCCTCTATCACTCAATTTGAAAATTGGATCGTGTGACAAGGACAGACACAGTTATATTCGATTCCATGTATACTCGGCTATTTTATATTCATCCGCGGTATTTTTTATCATATTTTCCGAAGGTTCACTCACTGTAATGCTAAATTTACGAAGGATTGATATCGAATAGCGATGGAAAACATTTGGGGACGATCGGGAAACAGCTATCAGGAATAAGTAGGTTATAAAAAGTTCCTAAAATATTGGTAGATTATGAGGTTATTCACTGCGTTGGTAGAATAGAAAATAAATCTCCCTAACAAGAAAAGAAACAAAAATCTCAATTATCCGAAGCAGAAGATCAGCAGAAGAAGGATGTTCATACTTCTTCACGCCTTCCCAGAAGGGTCAACGAAGGATGAGAGTAAGCAGAAGTTTAATAGCACCCACATGTTGCTAGAAGTACATTCAGGTGGCGGAGGGCGAATCCGTCGACGTTTCTCCATCAGTATTTTGTTTCTGAACATATAAGCGTCTCATAGCGATGTTTTGACGGCCGTCTCGTCTAGTGGTTAGAGCTCCTGGCTGCGAATCTTGAGGTCGCGGGCTCGTATCCCGCTGAGGGCAGACATTTGTGTGATGACGAGTATTTGCACCTATCTATATAAGTAATTATATCGTTGTCTAGTAACCATAACACAAGCTTTGCTTAATTTGGGACTAGGTCAATTTGTGTGGAATCATCCCGAGATTATTTATTATATTATTCACGCATTTAGATAAACAAGCACACTAATAACTACTTAACGATTTGCAAAACCATTTATTCTGGTAATTGCGTGCAAATTGAAACTTATAGCGTAAGCTACTGGTCTTAAGAGAGCTAGTAGTCGTAATAATTGATTCTTACTTGGCTCCCGGGACCGCGAGAATGGCTCCAGACACGCCATCCTTACCATATACCTACCCTTACTGATTTCATCTCTTAGTCTTTATCAATTATCGTTTTTTCAATCTACGTTAATCAACATTTAAATACGTAGGTATTATCCAACGTAACATGAATTGCTATTTTTTGCAATAAAACTAGTTGTTTTGCCAATGTCTTCATTGCGGATTTGCTCTTAAACAAAAAATAAGCGTGCCATTTAGCTCATCAGAAAAATGAAGGCTTTCATACAAATAACTGGAACAAATGTGAGCTTCTACTCTAGACACTCTGCATACTTCTTCTCTTCATCTAGCTTCGACAATTTCTTCATACACATCCTAAATAGATATTATTTCTCGATCCCGAGCTACACCTAACCAATTGGACAAACCATCGTCAGTATATATTTATACATAGGAGAACACATCTCACCGAGATTCTCAGGGGTAAGAGAGAGTAGTAGAGCTCCAACATTAACTTAATTTCTTTTCTAAATTAATTAATTTCTAAATTAAATTCTTAACTTACAGACATCTATCGCTTCATCTATAGTAGTAGGTCTCTTCATACATACCGTTTCCAGTACTTTATACGTGTACTTGTTCGTTGTGCATGCTGATCTGTTACAATGGCGTTAATGCAATGGTACCTATACACGGACCCTTCCTGTTAACTTTGGATCCACTTTATCAACAATAGAACATTTTTCTTAGCCTAATTGCTTGAAATTGCACCACATAGGTACGGAGCTTGCGTGTTGAAAACCATCTCCGCTGTAACGAAGATTTAGTACAAGCGGGAGATTTGCTATAGCTCGTCTGTTTGCATTGATTTGTGGCTACAGGAGTTTTTATCGCCCATTAAAATACCAATAGGTATTGATGAAAGCATATATTTAGCCAGACTGTATATGTACAACGCCTGAAAATATATATATTTTTCATAAAGCATTTTTAGTTTCAGATCTTAAGACATAAAAGTTAATTAAAAATTTGGCAGGTAAGTAAAAAAGGTAGTCTTGAATTAAAACGCTGAAATAATATTTTTTAAATTAGGGGCCATTTTTTTTTCTTGGACTTGGACTAGTAGTCAGCAATAGAACCGACCCAAAAAAAATTTTTTTTCTTTTTGTTTGGGCATGATACTTTCCAATACACTTGACGCTCCTATCCTTGAAATTGTAACGTTCTTATGACCAAGGGTTATATAGTTACAATAAAATGCGGTAGGTAATAGTAGCTCTTTATGTACTAGTAAATAAAAATTACTTGCAAAGAGCACTGTAAGCAAATCGAAAGCAATTCTCTTAATGGTTGGGACCAAGCGACATATAAACGTAAATTTACATGGTATTAAAGTGAACATCTTGTGGCCGCGTGCCTACGACGCCCGCGGGTGTCGTCAAATGGGGCTTGCCGATAATTATCGAACGTTTATCGCTCCGGGTCTGTTTAGTTCACGATACGGGAACGACACGACTTACACCTGTACCTTATACAGGTACACAAATCGTAAAATATATAACCTTCGCCGTTTTAATTTAATTTGAGTTTAATTATATTTTAAAAATGCAACGAACTGGACATTTTGGTGAAGTGAAAAACAATAGAAAAAGAAACAAATTGGTATTCGAATGAAGAACGGATAGTTTTAGCGGTAGAGAGAGAATTAAAAATACGCGGGGTTTTTTTCGCGGTATTGTGACCGCGTGACCCAGCAGTATGGAAGGGAGTGTCACTAGTTGTTGGAAGTTGCCACCGAATTAATCTAAGAGAGATATGGGAGAAATCTGTATAAAGACTTAATTTTGTGATTGTAATTCTAATAGTAAAAATATAAGTATACCGAAATACAGTGCGGTGAATTCCGCAGGTTTTCTACACGGGTAACTCTAATTTCTTCATACCAACTTTTAAACTCTACGAGGCTATATGACCTTCTATACCTACGCCAGTGTGAAAATTTATTCTTGGGTCCAGAATTCACTTGATGTTGGTAGGTACTAGGGTTACATAAATTTGAGAAACAGCAGAGGTCTGAATATAAAATTTAAAAAGCTATACAATCGTACAGAAATAAATCAAGAGGGCAAATTATTTCTTCCTTAAAGGACTAATTAATGTGGTAATAATTAATAGGTAAAAAAAACACAAAAAAAGAGGTGTAAGTTTAAAGACTACTACTCTACACTACTACTCTACTACTACTGGCGCTACTCACTGCCACTCTGTGAGCGCGATGATATATATGTACGTATGCAAGTATTCTAAAGCCATAGACCTCGTAGCCAACAAGGCACGGTTACAGTCCATAAGGTTTATTGGTCGTTTGCATTAATAGCTATGCATTCGGCTCACACCAGTGACGTTTGAGAACACCGCTCGTCTCGCTGCTCAAATTCAAATTTAAACTTAGAACGTGAGGCATGGAATACCTATTTAAAACTATTTTTTGACGTAAAATTCTCAATGCAGTTTTGAATAATATAAGTCGTAAAAATTCATCATTCATGTATTCTAATTTTGAAATTTTAAGCCAATACGAACAGAGCAAGCTGAATGAATCTAAAAAGATTTTACGTAAAATTAGTCCTTAGATCAATGCCTCCGAATTCATGTATCATTTGCCAAACAACACCAATATTTGATCAAACCACCCTCAAATGGAAATTAATAATCTCATTAATGACAGCGTGCAAATGAACATCTGAACACAAAGCTACATACTTACAAAAGAAACACATTGAATAAATACTACTCAAAACGGGACAAACTTAAAACAGTTACAAACTAAACACAACTGAATTCTTAGTACGTTAAGGTATAAAGTTATATGTAGTTCAAAATAAAGATTTAAAAAAACCTTGGTGTATCGCACCATCATCCGACGTTGAACACATGAAATTGCACTTAAAGTACGCTTAACATAGAACTCAATTTCACTCGCGGTTTTATTGTAAACCTGGCTAGACCAAGGGGCGCAAAAAGCCGTAGGCCTATTTGTGTCGGTTTCACACTTACAACAATAGTGTCATGATTCGTGATCCAGGATTATCCCGGGACAATCCAGGGATTAGGTCGTGTTGCGGCAAACAAATGGAGTCGGCCTAACGAGTGATGAAACAAGTGCTTGCCGCGACCCGGACGCGTTTTAAGGGTGCTTCCAATTTCAAATTGAATTTTGTTTTTATTGCGGGTGTGTCATTAAGCAGTAAATATCTGGCTGGATATAGCGGACTGAATTGGGGAATGACAATCGAATTGAATCGACTAATTGTCAAACTTTATTTTAATAGTTTTAATGATAAAAATTATCAATTTTATTTTTCATTACCAGCATTATACATAATTTTGGTACAGTCTTTGGTTAAGGTCGCTATAAGTGTTCCGAGAGTTTCTATAACAACTTCAATTGTCTCTGCTCTCTTCAACCTGACACCACAGAAACGGCCAACTAAGCGAGATCCTTACAATGGTTACATTTACCTGCAAACGAGGTGTCACGCTTAATTGGATATTTATGTTCTGTGGCCATACTTACCAATATAATAAGACCTCTATATATAAGGTGTTCGCTTGAATGCTGGTAAGCAAGACATGTCAGTTTAATTTGGTTGTGCATGTTGTGCCATCCCAATTAATCAGTCTTAATTGCTCTGACATCTGGTGACAATGGGATTATAAGATATAGTTACCGCTTTAGTATAATACCGATGGGAGATTAGTGACCGGTTTATATGTAGGGAAAATAGCGTCCATCTAAATACTTAGGTATTATATATATATATATACCTACAGATAGTGCCTACCTACAGATAGTGAAAAAGCCGTGGTGGCCGAGTGGTTCCAGCAGTTGCCTGCGACACAAAGATCGTAAGTTCGAATCCCGACTTTACCAATAATTTTTTTCTGAATTGACGTACAGTGATTTGTCACACCACGAGCTTTACGGTGAAGAAAAACATGGAGAGGAAACCTACATACGTCTGAGAAGAAATTCAAAGGCGTATGTATAGTCGTGCTTGACTAACGGCGATGGACTCACCATCTGTCACGTTGGCACCTAAAATATATCTTTGGCGAAAAGTTGGTGAATGGATATTACCTATACACTTCTGCCTACCCCTTCGGGGAGCCTTGTGGTAAGGCGTAAGGATATATTGTAGATAGTGCCATCCACGGAGACGCGCTCACCAATTTCTAGTCGAGGGTGTCGCGGGGAGTATGACCCGAGTCTATTAATGGTGTTCGTGTGCACTCATAGGTAATCAGTGTGTACCGATAATACTCAACATTTGATTAGTGGAAGTGCAACCTGCACACTGGCACTGTTAACTATACGGAAGAATCGTGGGGCGCGTCTTCGTGGATGCCACTATCTATACCATTGTGTCTTGATTGTTACTGCTGCTTGTAGTGGTGTAGTAGTTCGTAAGCTGGACCCTAGAGAATACGCAGTGTCAAAGACTACAAACCTACAAAGTTGAAGTGTCTGCAAAAATAACTTTTTTATTTATTTAATGCTAATGAAAGTATGTATACACGGTAGGTACAAACTTAAAACATTTTTTTTTAATTGTCTTTCCTTTTATTACCGGTTATCTAGGAATGTGCGGAAAAGATTTTGAAGGAACTTTTATAGAATGATGATGTTAAAAGAAGTAAGGGTCTTTCTTTGGTTAGAGAATATAATTTGGATTTCGTAAAAACATTTAAAACTCGTTACATCGAAATCCCGGGGCTCAGCCAGTAATATACCTTTGTGATACCTTTAGATTTCACGCCGTAGCAATGCCCCTTTGTATTACGAGGTCCAAAACTGTTATGCCAAAATGCCCACAGTCGGTCCAAACGTATATAAAAAAGGCGCTTAATCGCCCAAACTAAAATCCAGCCCACATTAATAGAACTCGCTTATTTATTACAGAAGAGAGCCCAATGAATAAATTCACATGCGATTTTCCATTAGACCCTGTCTACGCTAACCACTAACGATTCGAGCACCCTATCTTTTGTTTCATACCACCACACTATGTAAGGAATGCGGCTATCTCGCTCGCACGTTAGTGTGAAATCAGTCCGACAAATTAAATCCCGCCTCAGATTATTACATAGCTCAGTGACTGTTCATAAATAACCCGTAGGGAGGAAAGTGCGAAAATTTACTGAACGGCCAGCTGTTTCAATGGGAACAATTTAAATTTCGAATACCTACACAAGTATGTTATGATTTGAATTTATATATCTCATTTTAAGAAATAATATCTTTATTTTGCATAAAACGTACGTAAAAAAGCCTTAGTGGAATTTGGACACCCCCTTTTGGGAAGGCGTAAAGCGTATAAAATGTACATTTTATATTTATCCAATGTCCACCTGCCCATCTACCCTTTACCATTAAGTTCGTATGTGCTATAAAATTTGCAGGTAGTTTTCAATAAATTAACAAAAAATTGTCTATGGTACAATATTATGTATCTACTTATTAAATCGAGCACCGATGGTCAAGCTTAGCCTGAATTCAAATATCGAATTGCGTATGTTCGAGTTCAAAATTCAAATTGGTAAGGGGCAGACAGTGGATTTGGGGCGTAAATTCCTGAGCGATGCGACGCGGCTCTCCCAGTTATATTATGTCCGTGATTTATAGCATCGAATTCTCGTCGGTAATTAGTGCGTGCCTTCCCCGCGCAACCCGTACTGAAGGACGGGTGACACAACACTGGGTTAAAGTTTGAATTGATGGATGGATCCGCGCCACCGCCACATCAAAAACCACTAATCTGCATGCTTACGATGCCAAGAGCTGAGAGCCAAGGCAACGGTTTAAGCCATTCTAGTAATCGGATTTTAAATATTACAAGTCATACGTTTGATGAAAAAAAACAGTCAGAGAACATATTTACGTATACATATTTAGCAAAAATAATGTGCAATCTCTTCGGTACCCTAATAAGCCATTAACAGCCGGTTTCTCGTACGCATTTCTATCCATCAAATTACGTGACAGATTGTTAATCTCTAATTAGACGTAGTTTGGGTTGCTAGAAGCTTCAACTGACAAACTGTTGGCAGTTTGTCAACGGTATGTCAAATCCCAAATCAATTGCCGATTGGAGCCATTTTGAATTTCTGAACGCATTTTCTCTTTGTTAACAGATTGTTGACATACAATTTTTAATTGTAGATTATCGAGGAATTATCGACGTGTTAACGCAAGTATTCCGATTTGAACTCCAATTTCTAAGCGGATTTAATAGGATATAGGGATGTTACAAAATAATAGATTTTAATTTTGCGTTTTTTATAGCAATATTAATATAAAACTTAATTTCTATCAATAATGCTATTTGGTTTCCTAATTCCTTACGTTGAAATATTAATAGAACATTGCCTTTGATTTTTAGTTTTGAATTGGTTATATTTTTATACATATAATTTTATTTGATTTTTAATCTGATATTTTTTTAATATGAATCTCTTTAGACAAACCCTAAGACATAAGTGTGTAAAGTTACAGAAATCGAAATAATCTTTTAATAATAGCAAAAATATTAGAAATTGGCAAGTTTCAAATCATCATCATCAGCCCTGTCGGGAACCTACCTATATGTTGAATTACTATAAATTATATAATATAAGTATTAGAATAAAATATAAGTAGATAGATCGCGTTCTGTGTAATTTTTACGCGACAGCGGCGGCATTTTAACATTTACACTTTATTTATTAATATTCTTTACACTTGTTTATCACACGATAACTGAAGTACCTAAACAAACAAGATAAACAACAACAAATCAAACTTTTGTCCAACTAACGAAACTTCAGCTCCCGGCGGGAATACTTTGACATTGCAAGACAAAGACGAAGCTATAAGCTAGAGGGAAATAGATATACTTTAAAAAATAATTCGGCTGTCAACAGTAGATTAGTTAATTTTTCGATGATTTGCGTTCTAGAAACTCAAAGCTCGATGACAGATTGTTAACAAATTGTTATTGTGACAAAGTGTTAACTAATTCATCGTGCTAAAATTGTACCAGAAACCGGCGGTAAGAGTCTTACGATGTAACCTTAGAATAACTCGGTCACAGTATAACCGGGCCCACTTCGCGGATTACCGGAGATTGAGTTTAATCGGACGCCCGGGAGAGCTTCCCATTAATAACGGAACTCCGTTAATTGAACTCCCAGTCACCGCCATATTTCAAATATAGAACACTTGATAAAATACCGCTCAGTCCGCACTCCGCGACTGTCATTGGTTTGACTTAGCGGCCGGGGATTACTTTTATTGTATAATAGGGATGAATCCTAAATGTCCTAGTTTAGTCCTTGATGGTGTAAGTGTGATTTATTGTGATTAAATACGACAAATGAGAGTAATAATACAGTTTAAGATTCACAATATTAATGGCAACATTGACAAAGAATGCGATTGGGTTGGAATTTTCGGTTAAGTACAACTGACGATTAGCATCCAAAACACGAATACGATTTTCAACGGAACATCAACCTTAAATTGATTAAGACAGATGTCATTACATCACTATAGGAAGGTTTATTGTAGGAAAACCGTTGTTCATACAAAAAAAGTAAAATGACTGAGTCTGTGGTATCTGATGACTGTATTAGTCATCATAGTCATAGGATCGATTAAAGACATAATTAACAAAATCACGGTTTTATTTAGCCCAAATCAGTCATCTAAAATCGAATGAATTGAATTTTTTGTATGGTTTCAGGAATCCTTTCGCAGCGCTACGAGTGCTAATGTGATTGCGCGCAGGCTCGGCGCAGGTGTATGTGCTGAGTATATTGAAGCCGAGCTGAATGGGTACAAAAATGACTCCCCGAGCAGAACGGATCACATGCCGATCTTACTAACTATACTAGAAATGGGAGAATGTAATAGGTAGAATGGGAGAATGGGAGAATGTAATAGGTAGAATGGGAGAATGTAATAGGTAGAATGGGAGAAGGTAATAGGTAGAATGGGAGAATGTAATAGGTAGAATGGGAGAATGGGAGAATTCGGGACGGAATTTTAAGAAATCAGACACAGACATATATTATTAACTAGATTAACAAATACGAAACGTTTTATTCTAGGATAAAAAACTATCCATTAGATTTTTATATTTTTTTTTTTCAATGTTTTTTATTTTAAAGCTGTGGTGGCCGAGTGGTTCGAGCAGTAGTTGCCTGCGACGCAAAGGTCACAAGTTCGAATCCCGACTGTACCAATGAGTTTTTCTGAACTTAAGTACAGTGATTAGTCACACCACGAGCTTTACGGTGAAGGAAAACATCGAGAGGAAACCTACATACGTCTGAGAAGAAATTCAAAGGCGTATGTATAGTCGTGCTTGAGTAACGGCGATGGACTCGCCATCTGTCGCGTTGGCACCTAATATACCTCTGGCGGAATGTGGGTGTGTGGGTATTACTTATACACCTCTGCCTACCTCTTCGAGGGCCCTTGTGGGAAGGCGTGAGGATATATATTTATTTTATTTACCTTAAAAAATATGGATGCGGCGGTTCACCTTTTTTACCAACACATAATGAGAGACTGTGCGTTTATTAGTATGTAAATTTAAGATATTGAGAAATGTCTTACGTTCTCGAAACGTCATATTTTAATGGTTTTTCAATTGTTTTAAATACAATATAAATTCAATTGTGAATGAAGAGTATTAGAGTACCTATAGATTTATAGGTACCTGAAAAAATAACACGAGCAACTAAACAACAGCTCGACACGTTGCCGCGCTGCAACCATCTATTCCAGTGGTCGCGAGTTAGACGTGAGAAAGCATAATTACTGTATTTCTTTATACGAAGCGTAAGTACTTATTACAATGTAGGTACTCAACTCGTATCTCATTTCCAGATTGGCAGAATAACGCTATAAATTGCAACAATTAGGAGTATTAAGGCAAATACACAGAAACAATTGGATCGCGGAATCCAACAAAAAATCAATTTCCTTTTTCAAAATTGCAATGTAATTAAGATAAAAAAAAAACAATAAAATCACTATGAAAATTACAGAGCCACCAATTTTTTTAAAAGGAACTTTAAACTTTGTAGTTAGGAGGTACCGACCTACGGAAAAAAACGCTTGACAATATAATGTGGCCGCACTTGCGAGTGCAATTCAATCTCTATGATAATTTTAACATAACATCAACTTTTTTTTATATACAACAAGAGTGGCAAACAAGCATACGGCCCACCTGATGGGAAACGGTTACCATAGCCTATTTACGCTCAAGATACCGAAATATCACTTGCGCGTTGCCACTCTGTGTTCAGAGAGTTATAGTGTGTTGGCAGCATAATGGGTTTAATCCCTCTGCTTTCAACACAATGTAACAACCTCCCCCCTCCCCAAGGAGCTCATTACTGGCAACCTTATTCACCGCGTAGGAACACAACACAATAAATTGTGTTATTTGGCTACGGACTTCTATAAGGTGGAGGTCCTGCCCCAGTCGGGCAGCTCCCAATTCGGACGGGAAACCCGTTATGCCCTACCTCTCTTTAACTAACCGTATTCAGGCGAATAAATTATTTAATTTCATTAGGTGGACGATTCGCCACTGGTGCACTTCTTAACCGTCGCCGGTGGAATCGGCTCCCTATATAAATCATTCGCTGTCGCGCCATATTGGATTAAGATTTGGCCGATATGTATTGGATGGAAGCAGTCATCTCTGAAAATGACGGGGAGGAAGTGCATCCGTGTTGCGGAATTTCCCACGAGATGCTGTATTTTACACGCAAAGTACATACTATGCCGAATCCACAGACAAAGTTACTTTCTAATACCGATCACTATTGTAGCGGCATTCGAACAGGTCATGTTTGAATAACTTAAGTACCTTAACATCTTCATCTTCACGCCTTCCCCCAGCGCGACTTCGTCCGCGCGGTATAGTTATTTTTTCATTATTTATTTATACAGATAAAAATTAATAAATTCGTAAAATAAAAAATAACCTTGGTTACTCCATATTACACCAGCTATCTAAAATAGCCAATGAAAGTCCCATCTAAATAGGTCTAGCCGTTTCAGAGACTAACAGACTGACAGACAAACATTGTAAAACAAATATATTTTGGTAAATATGTCCATCCAGGACACGGTACATATTGCATTTAGTAAACAAGTGGTTATTTAAATATTACAAACAGACACGCATATTTTGATGACGACCGTCTGGTCTAGTGGTTAGAGCTCCTGACTGCGAAACTTGAGGTCGCGGGTTCGAATCCCGCTGAGGGCAGATATTTGTGTGATGAACACGAATATTTGTACCTCAGTCTTGGCTGTCCCTATGCATTTAAGTATATATCTATCTATATAAGTAAATATATCGTTGTCTAGTAACCATAACACAAACTTTGCTTAATTTGGGACTAGGTCAATTTGTGTGGAATTGTCCCAGGTATTTATTATTTATTATTTATTTATTTATTTATTTATTAGTATAGTTATAATCATATAACACTCAGTACCTACAAGCAAATATACTTATCACCGGGATTGCACCATCTTTTAGCCTTGAAAGTCGCATACGGTCCATTTTCACGCGTGTTAACAGCCAAGACTTCTGCTTGTAGATAGTGCCATCCACGAAGACGAGCCCCACTATCCTTTCCTATAGTTTATAGTGTAATTGTGCAACCTTCCACTAATATTTGAGTATTGTCGGTACACACTGATTACCTATGAGTGCACATGCACACTACAATTAATAGAGTCGGGTCATACTCCACAATCCACGCAAACCGCGACCCCATCGACAAAAAATTGGTGGGGCGCGTCTTCGTGGACGGCACTATCTATACCTGACGGTTGCCAAAATCCTTTTTGTTAACATTCAAAGTATCCAGTGTATGCAATGCTACGAAAAGGGCTTACTATAGAGAGCTTGTTCTCTTCAAGATTCCGCAAGAAAAGAGATAATTATATTATTAAAACAAAGTCTCGTATTTGGTCACATATGAACAAAAACAACGACCGAAGCAAATAGCAATAAAACACTTGGGTGGTCATCGGTTCCATGGTGTAATGGTTAGCACTCTGGACTTTGAATCCAGCGATCCGAGTTCAAATCTCGGTGGAACCTGAACTTTTTGATTAGCCATTATTATTAATATATTTTTTTTTTAAATCGTGACCTTGCAAATAATATTGCTTATTTGATTAGGTATAAGCTAATAACTTGGTAAGTTCAAAATAAATTGAATTCACACTTGTCCATCATTCGCAACATTGTAGTTAAAGGTATTCTTGTATTTGAAGTACTTTTATAAGACTAAGCTACGAAACTTATTTTAAATCGCAAAGGAAGTACAACTTCGGTACATTTTCTTAAGCTATTAATAAAGAAAAGAAATGTCACAAATATCGAATTAAATTAAAAAAAAAACGCCAATGTCATCGTACGTAACGTCTGATTTTATATAGCTAGCAATATTTTTTAAACGAACATTGCTATGAAGAAATTTATATCTGACTTAAAATAAAACACATTCAGTGTGTCTTATTTTAAGCCTCTCGCGGGTTAAGCAGAGAGAATAGAGCGGCAGTTATCTCATCAGTATCTCCATACATTAGCGCCAGCTTTGAGTAGATATAAAGATATCAATGATGGGAACTTCAAGATACATCCTCGAGTGTTCGATGGATTTGATCGAGGGTATATCTTCGTTCCTTCCCACAAGGATCCCTGAATCCCTGACCCCCATATATTGTACCACAGAACCATATAAATGATATACTATATTTTCAAATCTTACTATAACACGACTGCGTCGAATAGTTTCAACTTGTGAATATTTTATTAAAAACTGCGCTGCATCATCATTCTTCCGTGCAATATACTAGCGAACCGCGACATTTGTACAAATCGGGCACGTGTCGTCCTCGTGCCGTTCCCGCAGGGTGATTGTATAGGTGGGGCCGGTACATTATACGGTTGTAACAAGATTAATGGTGCATGAGGTATAAAGTTGCGTCTTGAAATCGGTGACAGGTGACTGCCCAAAAAGGAAAGCCGCCTAGGTTTTTTTTTACATCTGGTACCTAAGTAACTGGTCTGGTACACAACAAAACATTTGAAAATCTAATAAATCAAGGTGGTATTTAATAAGTATTTTAATTTAGATAATTATTATTTTCCTTGTTTATTTCTTTTCGCACAAAACAAATGGCAGAAAAGTGAAAAATTACCAAAAGCTCTAATTAAATCCAAGAAACGTCTTTGACAAAAGCAATTTAAGTACCAACCTAACGAAAAACGGCAGACAAAAAAGAAACCCTTTAAGAAACGAAATGAGAAGTAAACGAGTCATGTCCAAACTCCATTTGTCGTTGCCGTAGATTACGTTTCAAATGAAAAGTGGGTAGTTCACACTTTTTTCGACCCTCTGTCGTAAATACTTGTCTTGTATTCAGTGACAGCCGTCGCGAATGTCAGTCGTTTACCGTTGACTGATTCGAAATGTTTTTTAAAAACATTGGTTTTCCTCGCAAAGTTAAGCAAAGGTGTATAGGTAATAACCACACACCAACTTTTCACCAGAGATATATTTTAGGTGCCAGAGTCCACGCCGTTACTCAAGCACGACAATTCAGACTTAAGACGTGTTGGTTATAATAACGTATCAAATTTGACGTTTGTGCGCTACTCGGCGATACATAGGAATTAAATGCAATGTGAAGCAAGTGCGAACTCCGCCCGCGTGGAACTGCAAGGCAAAGCTAGCAATGTAATATTTACACCATCGATCAACCCGATATGACCCTTGACAACTTGGGGTGAGTAAGTTTTTTTGCATTTCACCTTGCCACTGCTTGTCACCTGCATTTATCCACGCCGAATAGGCCTAGAGCTTGTTAAAAACACTATTTTTTATAATTTATTTTATTTTGTTATTTAGACGGATACATTTTATATCCTAAGTATCCTTTTTATATTGTACTAGCTGCATTGCATACGTTGCATTAACATTAGCATAAAATCTTCATCGCAATCGGTGAAATCGGTTTCGAGTTTAGTAAGTGTTGTTCTGTAGCGCCATCTATCGAGATCTTTTTTCTTTCGAAGCGTCTACAAAACACTGAAGCACCAAAGCTTGCTCACTATCTGATCAATGGTTTAGGAACACAGGATTTTAATTTATACATAATAGCAAATAAAAAATTTGCGATATTGTGTATACCAATGCATCTCAAAATTTTAGAGGCAGTGTTATGCAGTAGTAAAACTTAGCCGCAAAGTCAGTCGTAAAATATATAATAATGTGTTAGAAAATTATACATCACTGCACATAAAAACCTTATGACGGGGTTTATTTAATTTACATACAGATTGATCAATCAATGGAACCACAATGGCACAATATGACTGCAAAATTACACTCTAAAGATGCGAATAACGCAATTTCCGAGACAAACAAAAACAAACCTCTAAGGTCATAATTAAACAAATGCTCTTATCAGCGTCTGTGATACATCTCCTTACATTTGCCTTTGTCCAGCGCAATCCTTTTGACCTCCTCGCCTTGGTCTTCATCTTCGTCCTTATAAAGATGGCCGTTTAATAAACATAGACGATTATCGCATGCCCTTTGCGTAGAATATACACGCTTTACATACAATACTCTCACGTTACCGCCCTTATACGGACAGGATTACCATATAAATAAATATTTATAGACAAAGTAAGCTTTTTATCAGTTTGACAGATGACAGCGCACTGAGCGGGAAATCTAATCTTCTTTTAAATAGCCTCATTTAACTTTTTCATGGTATTATAATATCTAAACATTACAATTTAACTCTATGCTGCGAAATTCTTTATGAATAGGAATGATTCATTAATGATTTGAATTATAAGTACATCCACCTCTTGGGCTAAAAGCTGGCCTTCAGTTTAGATATTGATAAAAAATGATATTTTATATCGGTCGCTCTCGCTAAGCGCCTAGTTGTAAATGTATGCTTGCGGACCTCTGCAGACATTTCTACTGTAAGGGGAATCTTATTCCGAGATATATCTGCAGATATTGTTGTTGCATTCGAGTTTTGAAACGAAAACGAAATGTACTTAAGAACTCGAATGTAACGAAAGTTAATTCCATACATTACTTACCAATAAGTAATTGGAACAATAGAACCTGACTTTGATTGGTCAAACATTACTTTTGACATTGAATATACTTATATAGATTGTAATAAAACAAGATTCACACACCCATAAATGTGGCTTTCTCCTCTCTACTCCCTCATGATAGAAGGCCCACATAATGCTAGCACAACATCACCGAACATAAAGTCGGTAAAGCCCCGCCTGATGGTAAGCGGTTACCGTTTGTTTGACTTATGTAATAAAAAAAACGGATTGTATATTCGAATTTTTGTAACTAAACACCTATACCTACTTCTATATACATATCTAGCCAAAATATTGATGAAGTTTTCCTTGTCAAAATACATATCTACGGAAAATATGAATTAAGGTCGACAATATGTCCGAAGATATACAACGCGGTAGCGCCGCGTGCATCACATATTTCAGAACATCACATTAAATATTGACAAAATAAAAATGTAGAATGCCGGCATTGGCGGCGGACGTGCGCCGGTTATGGCGACGTCGGGTAACCGCCAAGGAGTCATTCCATTTTCAAATGTTGCCCGCCAATAAATATCTTATCGAGTTACAATGAGGGATAAACGGTTTCGTCTCCCGAGTGCTCGCCACTTTCGAAATACGTCGACGTAATGTAGGTAAGCTCGGTTTGAATTTGATGTTTAAACGCGTTCTGTTCCAATTTATAAATATTCAGAGCGTACTGGCAGGTTCCGAGCGTGACGTATTTTTATTTCTTTGACAATGATATGGATACAAACACTTTTGTATGAGTTTTAGCACATTGATTAATAACGTTTTTATTAAATACTAGCTGTGCCCCGCGTAAAAATCGTTTTCCTTAGTATATCTAGATTTATTTGTATTATTTAAAAATGTCTTATTTTTAATCCAGCTAATAATCGATCTCTGTGCCAATTTCATTCAATTCCGTTGAGCCATTCTAGCGTGATTGCGTAACAAACATCCATACACACCGACGGTCGGGGTACTTTGTTTATAATGATATTTGATATGTCACCAGTTAATAATTATTCTAGTGGTAGGAATGTAAGGAATGAAAGGAATATTTTTGGAGGGTTGTCAAACAATACTTATACATGAAACATTTGCATGTTTTTGTTGACACTACAATAGAAAAAGACTTTTAACTACTACACCGTAGGTACCTATACTAAGTAATATATTATATAATTAATATAAATACATGCGTACATTTTACATAATAACATACGTAGTAGGTACATAGTATTGGTTGGTAAGCTTAAGATTTTAGAAATCAATGTTAAAAAAGGTTTTTTTGATATCTTAAAAATGCGAATGATTGGTTTTAAAATGTGTAATTATTGTTATTTGCATAAAATCTTGGCCAGTAGCCAATCTCGCGTATAAAAACTGATAGTTGCTAAAAGTGATAAGAAAATTGAGCTCAATTGTCAGTCGGTTCCATGGTGTAACGGTTAGCACTCTGGACTCTGAATCCAGCGATCCGAGTTCAAATCTCGGTGGAACCTGAACTTTTGTTATTCTAATAATTTTAGTATTTAATCCAAGTTATTTCAACCATTAATTTGCATTATTTTCACTTCCTATAGCATAATTCCTATATATTTAAGCTTATATGTCTATACTGCTCTCAAGTTACTTAGGTGGGAACTTAATTTATTGTCTATATTTGTATTATTAACTAATACATTATTATGGCGATGGACTCGCCATCTGTCACGTTGGCACCTAATATACCTCTGGCGGAAAGTGGGTGTGTGGGTATTACCTATACACCTCTGCCTACCCCTTCGGGGACCCTTGTGGGAAGGCGTGAGGATATATATACATTATTATAACAACACTATTAATCATCTTGTTGTTTTCAATAATTAAATATTGACACAAACAATACATTTGACATGTATTGTTTGTGTCAATGTAAAGTTTTTCTTTCTTTAATTTATAAATATTGTATTTCATTTATAATATATTTCATAAATAACATACAAAAATATATTTGGTACAATTTAAATATTATTATATTGTATTATATAACTATCAAAATGGCTTCTTTGTTGAAATTAACTGACATTCAACCAAAAAACTTTTTTTCATTTCCTAAAAAACAAAAAAATCTTGGTATGTATATTATGATGCCGAATCCCTAGCGGGATAGGCAGAGAGAGTCGAGCGCCAGTTCTCTCCCAATGGCTGGATCGGCCTTCAGCCAGGCACTTCTTATATAGGTGGTCCTATCCACGAAGACGCGCCCCACTATTCTTCCTCATAGCTTATTTTATAAGTGTATAACCTGCCACAATTTTTTGTATTATCGGTACACACTGATTACCTATGAGTGCACACGCACACTACAATTATTAGACTCGGGTCATACTCCCCGCATCCCGCGCCCCCCTCGACTAGTAATTGGTCGGGCGCGTCTTCTGGATGGCACTATCTGTACCTATAATAAGCAAACAGGGCACCTGGTGAGAGGTTCAGACCTCGGCGTGACTTACAGACTGCTTTCAAATTTTTCTAAATACATACATACATACATACATATCATCACGCCAAGTCCCTAACGCGGTAGGCAGAGAGTATAGAGCGCCAGTTCTTTCTAGACTTACATACCTCTTTCGCTTCGTCCACATTCATCAGTCTCTTCATACATGCTCGTCGGTTTCGAGTACTCTTAACGTCGGGAACGTTGAGAGTCCGATCTATTTGATCCAGGTAATTGGAACGTGGCCTTCCTCTGCCTCTTCTTGCACACACTTTTGCTTTGTATATCTGTTTCGTCAATCTTTCTTCACTCACTCTAAATACATACTTACCAAAAATGTCCATGTTCCTAATTCGAACGTGAAGCAATAAAGATAATGGCAGTATATTTAGCCACGTATCAGCGGAGGCGCGGCCAAATGAATTACCTGATCAAGTTAATTAAAAAAACTAACTCTTTGCTACCAACCCTGCGCCCAGGGATTTGAGGTGTGTTTGACTAAATTAAAAATCTATGTCCGAGATGGATGACACTAACTGTAACTATATATATATATAAGGGGTAGGCAGAGGTGTATAGGTAATACCCATTCACCATCTTTCCACCCGTATATATCGGTCCGTCCCGGCTTTGCACAGGTGAACATATTTTTTTTAATTTAATTCAATTTTCAAATCGGGCCAGTACTTTTTAAACCAATTCGTTGCAAACATACTTACCTACATACAAATCTTTACTCTTTATAATATTTGTATATATGATCAACTACGTTAAAATAAATACATAAAAATCGTACTAACAAATCAAATGTCAAAGTATATAAGTCTAGAGGATGTTTGTGAGCCAATCACATCAGAACTGCTGATGGGAATTGACTGAAATTTGACACAGAGCTAGCTTATTTGCTGTATTAATTCATAGTATGTATTATGTTCCAGGACAAAGTATATTACCAATAAAATCTAACTATTAACACAGGACGCATATTCATATTCCGATTCCTATTCAATATTTTTTAAAGAGATAAGTCTTCGACTAAATTCCTAGTAGGTACTCGTATATGTGCGCTGAGGTCTGATCCGCGTTCCACTTCATAATTACCACATCATCGATCAAGTGGTAACAAAAAGCCGTTAAATATATACATACATATCATCACGCCGGGTCCCTAACGGGGTAGGCAGAGAATATAGAGCGCCAGTTCTTAAATAATCTTAGTATTTATAAAACCATTAATTCATTATTCACACGTGTGATTCATATTTACTGTCTCGTGTCAGTTATCATGTAATAAGTAGCTGAAAATATTCGTCATTTAGAGCGTGACACGATAAATATTATCTAAGACTTATCACATATTATATACCTACTTAATAAATAAATAAAACGTACTATCGGTTGGCATATATCATTAAAGTAAGTAGAGAGATTTGGCTTCATCCTCATTCGACAGTTTCATTCCTTCGTAGATACCCATATCAAAACTTTACACATTCTTCTTCTAAAAGTGCCACTCCATTACTGGAGGATACACTACATAGATACAAAGAGAGTTGAGCGCAGTACTTTCTAGACTTAAGTACAGATTTATTTCGCTCCATCCCCATTCATTAGTAAATTCACACACGTCGACTGCGATGGAATAATAATAATATACTCACGCTTACCCACAAGGGTCGCCGAAGGGGTAGGACAGATGAGTAGGTAGTACCCACACTACCACTTTCCGCCAGATATACCTATGTTTTAGGTGCTAACGTGACATACCTATGTCGAGTCTGTCGTCGTTGTTACTCAAGCACGACTATACTTCCGCCTTTGAATTTCTTCTCAAGCGTATGCAGGCCGTACAGCTCGTGGCGTGACTTATCACTGTACTTAAGTTTAGAAATCTCATTGGTAGAATAGGGATTCAAACTTACAATCCTTGTTTCAGGCAACTACTCGAACCACTCGGCCACCACGGCTCTTTTCTAATAAAATACAAAGACAGACTTTGCTTGTTAGAACGCGCTCAACTATAAAAATCGTCGCCTCTAATGTAGACCCTTCCATTTGCTTCTTTTTAAAAGTAACAAATGAATGAAAATGTAATAAAATATAGTAAATATTCCAACGACAAGCGACAACCCTAAGCCTAACCCTTCCGATTACAGACCGGTGCGATGGTATCAGTCCCCGCGGCACTACGGCCGTTACCTGTGAATTATTATTTCTGATTAATAAATTGTGGGTCTCAAGGGACGCGACGTGAAGCGTCGTCACGCCTCTATCAATTATGAAATTTGATGGTTTTTCATTAGACATTAGCACGCCCGTGGGTCCCAGGTGGAGGTCACGTGGGTCAGTGTGCTTTACGCCGCGGAGACCAGTAGGCGGTGGTCGCTAATGGGCTTGATTGATAAGGTTGTTGGTAATCTAGGCTGGCTTAGTTTTGAGAGTATCTTGTGCCTTCTGGGATGTGGCATTTTAAAAGGAAATTTATATAGGACAGACGTCGTGACATGTTAATACTTACATATAGATAGATAGTGCCATCCACGTAGTCGAGGGGGTCGCGGGATGAGGGGAGTATGACCAGAGTGTATTAATTGTAGTGTCCGTGTGCACTCATAGATAATCAGTGTGTAACGATAATACTCAAACATTTGAGGAAGGTTGCACACTTACACCATGAACTGTAGGGAAAGATAGTGGGGCGCGTCTTCGTGGATGGCACTATCTATACATACATCTAGGAGTTGTGAACTCTATCGTGACAACAATTATAGTAGGTACTTTAGTGATCAGTTATCTATATTGCTATGTTCAAGTTCAAATAGTTTTTTTTATTTAAAGTCATATCTTAATATATATAAATTACGTGTCACGTTGTCACGATTTCGATCAAATTTGCACATTGTGTGCAGTTTGATCCAACTTAAAAGATAGGATAGCTTTTGGACCCGACATCACGATTGGAACCGATAGGTGGCGCTGCGATTGTGTTTCAGGAAGTATAACTTTTTCACCCAGGCGAAGCTGGGCGGGACAGCTAGTATTCTATATTAATCAGAGCTACAAACGTTTCTAACAAAAAAGTGTCTGTCAGCAGATCAAACGGCAAAACAAACTCAAGGACGACCGTTTGGTCTAGTGGTCAGAGTTACTCACTGCAAAGCTTGAGGTCGCGTGTTCTATTCCCATGGGAATATATTTGTTACACATACAAATATATGCCCAGTAGTACACACATTTCGCCGGAGATATATTTTACGACGATTTTAAAGATTAGTGTTTATAAAAATAGGGTGGGATTGGTTGGGTTTGTACGAAGTCAACAATGATTGTCGTCGTGCAGCAATATTCCTTCTTTGTGGGAAGTTAGAACGAAGGCACAATGCAAATAAACCTTGCAAATTTGCTCTGCTCTAGTCAATCACTAGTGAATTGCAAAACACGGACTCTACTGACCTCGCCGTAGTTAAGTACCTACCTACATATTATATAACTTGTGACGTACATCCCTCTCACTGACCATCACTATGTTATCTTATTTACATTAGCCTGAACTTGTAATACCGGTTATCTTGCGAATGTGACGATTATGTACGTAAAAGATCCGTGGTGGCCGAGTGGATTCAGTAGTGGCCTCCTACGCAAAGATTAGAAGATCTAATCCCGGCTATGACTGTACCAATGAGTTGATCGGAACTTAAGCAAAGTGATTAATTTCACCACGAGCTTTACGGTGAAAGCATCTACCTATTTATATACCTGCATACGTTTGAGAAGAAATTTAAAGACGTATATATAGATGTAACGCGCAGACTTTGAAGGCTAAGGAGAAGATAGCGGGACGAACTGGACATGCATCTGAGCAATCGGTCAGAGGTAGCGCTCGATCGCGGGGAGTGGAAGGACAGGAGGGAGGCCCTTGCCCAGCAATGGGACACAGGTGGCTATAAATAAATAAATAATGTATGTATAAGGTTATGCTTGAGAAACGGCGCTGGACTCGTCATCTGTACATAATTATATCTCCGGCGAAATGTGAGCGTTACACCTCTGCCTACCCCTTCGGAAATCCGTGTTGGTATGCCTGAAGATACATACATACATATATAATACATTCGTACACCCAAATTTGCGCATGATTGTCCGTTGTACAAGAGTATCAGTGTGCATCGCAAGTATTGTAACAATGTAATGTGACAATATTTCTGGCAACTTGAAGTAAGTAACTTAAGATAAAAAAGACGATAAAAGTATCGAATAAATAAAAAATAATTTCTTATTAGGTTCCACCGAGATTTGAACTCGGATCGCTGGATTCAAAGTCCAGAGTGCTAACCATTACACCATGGAACCGCGCGTGATAGGGGCATTAATACAAAAATTCAGATCGTATTACACACTCGATACTTCTACATAACTGCGTTATCTGAATGATTGCCATCCAGTTACAAGTATTTAAATATTGGTTGTGTCCCATTATTACACCTTGGTCAATATTATTTTATGGGCAGATATTTGCAGTAAGTAAGTAATATATCTCTGTGTCAATTTTTATCCGATTCCGTTCAGACGTTTTAGCGTGAAAGTGGAACATACATCCACAGAAATTTTTCACATTTACAATACATATGAGTAGGATTAGAGTTTGCCCTACAGACTGTACTTATTTTTATTGTACTGACTTGACTACAGAGGGTTGGTGCTCTACTCTCTCTACCTTCGCCGTGAATTTTATTTTGCGTGATTTTATTAAGGTACTTTACAGAATATTCAACCAAATAGTGTAGTGTAGTACGCATTCCAACTGCATTTATTTATTGTTACGTTAAATCATGCGGCCCGCCTGATGGTAAGCGGTAACACTCTGGTGTTGCAAGCGCCATAGACGGCGTATAGCTCGCGAGCTACCGTCCATGCAGGAATCTTGTCACACCCTTCATAAAGAACTCCATGCTGTACTCAACAACCTCTGCGTTCGCGGAAGGAAACTACTTTGAAACCGTGCAGTACGAGACCTTTATAGGTTAACCTGTAAAAAGGACCCTGGAGCCTAATGTTATGTTATACCTAGTTCTAGTTACTATGTTAAACCTACCTTAATTATTAACCTAAGTATATCAAACCACTATCTTTTCCTGTAATTAATTAATTAAGTTCTTTCATAGTCGATAGCTATAAATATATCTGTCATTCTATTTACTATTCATACTCACTAGCTCTTAAGACATCTGTTGTCACTTAACAAGCATTAGTTAAGATTCGCTAGGGGCACACTCTTAGCTAGGCTCTTAAGACATCTGTTGTCACTTAACAAGCATTAGTTAAGATTCGCTAGGGGCACACTCGTAAGATAAGCTAGGCTCTTAAGACATCTGTTGTCACTTAACAAGCATTAGTTAAGATTAGCTAGGGGCACACTCTTAAGATAAGTTAAGTGCACACAATGTTCCTTTAGATATAAGTACCACACCCTCCGTTCCTTCGACACTTCCATTCCTGACTCCATCGTGTTCACACTACTAGTTCCCTAAATTTGTAATAAGTCTCTAATAAATCGATCTTAAACAAGTCGTGATTCTCACTGCGTAACAATTTGGCGCAGTCGGTAGGATCTTGCGTGATTCGCTTAATCGAAACCAACGTACGGAGCCGCACCGGGACACACATCGCCCACCGCAGATCGCGTACGGTAGCTGAAGGCTTTCAAACGTTTCGTCGGACATGCAGCTCCATTTTCTCCTGTTACTGTGGTGAGTGGCTAAGACTTGTTTGTTCAATTTCCTATAACATTTTTCTTTCTCTCTTTCCTGTATCCTATCTATCTATATATATATTTAATGAACACTAAAATTAAATCCGAGGCAAAGTTCTCAAATTTAAATCTCTCCGTCTCCTCTGGTTCACACGCAAATCTAAAAATGGCTTTAGACATCGGTACCCTACTTAAATTAATCCCAACATTTGATACAAATCAGACCGACCATATTTACAGATTTATTCGCTCATGCGACTCTGCTTTTGAGTTAGCCTCAACGGACCAGAAGTCAGTACTCCTTGTATACGCATTGAATAATATCACTGGTTCGGGTGCGTCTGATGTCCACTGTAAACAACATACTTCATGGTCAGATCTCAGATCCTTCATAATAGAAAAGTTCTCAAATATTAAAACGATACAACATCTAAATTTAGAACTACAGTCAATGTTCCAAAGGCCAAATGAATCAATGACGGAATATTTCCATAGAGTAGACTTGTGTAGAAGTAAAATTGTAGAAAAATTAAATGGCGTAGTATCAGATAACACGCTTGACGGTCGTTTATCCACGGCCGAAGAAACTGCGCTAAGCGTCTTTGTCAATGGCGTCAATTCAGATATAGGCACAATGTTACGAACAAAAGGTTTCGCAACTCTCTCGGAGGCCGGCCGATTTGCCCTCCAAGAAGATAAAATTCGCGCTATGAACAACGCGAGACAGTCCCTCTTCAAACTAACAGCTCCGCGTCCCTCCGTCTCATTTAGCAGACCACCAGTTCGTACAAACTATACTCAACGATTCATAACACCAACGCGACCACCTATGTTAGGTAATGCGAATAATCCCCCGCAACAAATAGCAAAAATATGTTCATATTGTAAGAACTTAGGGCATGTTATTTCTGAATGTCGCAAAAGAGCATTCAATAACCGGCTCAGAAACAACACGATGCAACGTGCACTTCCTGCACCTCAGACACCAATCAACCATTTAAACTCCTGGACGACCAACGAGGTGAGCAACTCGTTGGAAATCGTTTCAACACCTTGCTCACCGACCCCGATACAAGATTTGAACAACCTTCAAATCTAGACAAAACGAATCCTCCGCCAACAAGACGACCACAACCAGCAAACACACACACGCTCACACATGATACGCCTCTTAAATCAATGCCAGTCTATCGGAGACAACTTAGAGACGTATCCACACAAACAGATACCCTAACACATACCAAACCCACTGCCTCTACTAATTCCACTGACTCTACTAACCCTACCATATCCACTGACTCTACTAACCCTACCAAATCCACTGACTCTACCAACTCTACTAAATCTACAAACTTTACCATATCCACTGACTCTACTAACCCTACCAAATCCACTGTATACTCTAACAAGGAAAATCCTATGTATTTTAAATCAAATAACTCTACTACATCCACTGTATCTCGTAAACCCAAATCTAAAATTAAAATCAAATCCAAACCAACTAGATCAAAAACCCATATCAAATCATTCGCTATCTCCGCTTTAAATGATATACCTCCCGAGAATCTACTACATTGCACCTTTCATATAGATGGCAATCCCGTCACACTCTTGATTGATACTGGCGCTGGAATCTCCGTCATAAGGAAAGATAAAATAGGTTCATCTACGCTTAATCAATCTGACGTCGTCTCAATCGTAGGTATTTCTAGTACTCAAACGTCAACCACAACTTCAGGTACAACAGATATATCCTTAGATAACTTACCACCTTTTAAATTTCACGTCGCTAACCTTAATATAAAAGCCGATGGTATATTAGGTAACGACTTCATGATTAAATTCAATTGCAATATCTACATTCAATCGAAAACAATGAGAATACGCGATAAAACTTACGGACTTCATTATCTCAATGAAATACCCAAAGACGTTATAAACTCTGCCAGCCAATTAATACAAAGCCGCACTGAAACTGTAATTAAATGCAATACAAACAGTATTCATTCTGGAACCGCAATAGTAGAAAAGCAAACTCTAGATAACGGTATTGTCATTCCCCATGCATTAGTCGAAGTCAAGAATAACTCATTTCTTATCACTTGTGTGAATACTGACAACTTCGACAAAATGATTAGCACTCCCAACCTCAAGGTCCAACCCTCTCACTTAAATTACGAAACAAACAAAACGAACAATCTCTCAATTAATAATTTAAACCAAACATCTCAGACTGACAGACAAAACAAAGTACTATCCCTTATTAGACGAGGTCATTTAAACCAAGAGGAGGCCCACTCATTAGATAAAACAATTGCCGAATATTCCGACATATTTTTCATTGAAGGAGACTATTTATCGTTTAGTAACCATACGAAACATCACATACCTACTACCACTAACGTTCCAATACATACAAAAACTTATCGTTTTCCTCAAGTGCACGAGCAAGAGGTAAAATCCCAAGTAAAAAAAATGCTAGATCAAGATATTATCAGACCTAGCTCTTCTCCTTGGAGTAGTCCTATATGGGTTGTTCCTAAAAAACAAGACGCTTCTGGGAAACAGAAATGGCGCCTAGTCATCGACTATCGCAAACTAAACGACGTTACTGTAGGCGATAGTTACCCTCTACCTAACATCAACGATATCCTAGATAAATTAGGGCACTCACAGTATTTCACAACATTAGACCTTGCATCAGGTTTCCTGCAACTTGAAGTAGATCCAAACGACATCCCTAAAACAGCTTTTAATACTCCTTATGGTCACTATGAATACAAAAGAATGCCTTTTGGACTGAAAAATGCCCCCGCCACATTTCAACGTGTAATGGACTCTGTACTGTGCGGATTACAGGGTGAAAGATGCTTCGTGTTCATGGACGATATAGTTATTTTTGCTTCTAGTCTTCAAGAACATAATCAAAAGCTAGAAGAGGTATTTTCCCGACTTCGTAAATACGAACTTAAAGTCCAACCTGACAAATGCGAATTTCTTCGACGTGAAGTCGCTTATCTTGGCCATATAATATCTAGCGAAGGTGTTAAGCCAAATCCAGATAAGATACGAGCTGTCCAAGAATTCCCAATTCCTAAATCATGTAAAGATATAAAAGCATTTCTAGGTCTATCAGGCTATTATCGCCGATTCATCCCTAACTTTAGCAAGCTCACGAAGCCTCTTACTAGCCTCCTGAAAAAGGATGTTCCCTTCATTTGGGGTGAAACCCAACAAACATCGTTCAATGAATGCAAACACCTTCTTACTAGTCCCTCAATTCTACAATACCCTGACTTCACAAAAGAATTTATCCTAACCACTGACGCTTCCATGAACGCTATAGGTGCTGTGCTCTCGCAAGGCGAAATAGGCAAGGATTTGCCTATTGCATATGCATCCCGAACTTTAAATAAAGCTGAATCAAATTATTCAACTATTGAGCGCGAACTATTAGCAATCGTTTGGGCAGTCAAACATTTTAGACCCTATCTATTCGGAAGAAAGTTCAAAATCGTTACCGATCACAAACCTTTAACTTGGCTTTTCTCGATAAAAGATCCTGGCAGCCGTTTAGTTCGTTGGCGCCTCAAACTTGAAGAATACGAATATGAAATCGTATATAAAGCAGGTAAAAACAACACTAACGCAGATGCGCTCTCACGCCCTCCAGTTCTTCACTCAAACATTATCGACCCTACAAATAAGGGTAAAAGTCCAATTATCGAATCAAGTACTTTTGAAGATTATTTACAACTAAACTATCAACACTTTTCAGAAATCAGTTCCCACAATCTCAACACTCCAAACCTCCATATTTCACCGGATAGCCTCTTAAACGAACGACATAAAAACATACTTATTCCAACCTCTTGTCAAGTATCTGATAAAAACTACCTTTTTAACGAAGCTATTTTAATGTGTTCTCAAGTAGACACATTTTTAGATAAACCCAAGACACTCTATGAGACTGATTTATTAGTCTCAGACAAAAACCAAAACATTTTATTTGGTTATACAAGACCCACTCATTATGACCCTTGGGATTCCGAGAGTTATTTCAAGACACTTCTCAGTTGCTTACAAAATCACGATCTCAAAACACTTCACATTCCAGATTTTAAAATCGATCCCACATGCAAACTCAAAGGTAACGAACAACTAAACATCACTGCGTATTTGGCCGATGCATATGGTTGCGACATCACCATATGTGAAAATAAGGTAACCACTCCAAGTGCGGAACAAATCCCTCTGATTTTAAAAAAATTCCATGACGATCCTCTGTCAGGACACCGCGGCATCGTAGAAACAATGCGAAAAATTAGATCCGAATATTTTTGGAAAGGAATGACCGATGATATCAAAAAATACATCGACAATTGCCAAACATGTCAACGCAATAAAATCCAAAGGAAAACATATAAAGCTCCTATGGTTATTACTTCATCCTCCACCGAACCATTCGAACGCGTCACAATCGACTTAGTATCATACTCAGACGTTACCTGCGAATCTAACAAATATATTCTTACGTTACAAGATGATTTAACTCGATTCGTCCAAGCATACCCAATACCAGATAAACAAGCTATTACTGTAGCGAAATCTCTCCTAATCTTTTGTCAACATTACGGCATTCCTAAAAGATTCCATTCTGATCAGGGTACGGAATTTGTAAATAGCGTCACTAAACAATTAATGAAATTATTAGGTACGAATCATACAGTTAGCACTGCCTACCACCCTCAGACCAATGGTTCCTTAGAACGATTCCACGCAACTCTTCGTGATCACATTCGCATGTATCACCGACGAAACCATGCAAACTGGGACCAAATAATTCCATTCGCTATTATGTGCCACAACACGTCCGTGAATCAATCTACAGGGTTTACACCTCATGAATTGCTTTTCGGTTACAAGCCTCGTTCCTTGTACTCACTTAAAGAAAACAACGACTACACAACGCACGATTACATTCAAGACCTAAATGAAAGACTTAAAGTCTCTCGCGACATTGCTCGTTACAACCTCCAGAAAATGAAAGAAAAAGCTAAGGAACGCTACGACAACAATATAAATAACATAGTTCAATTTAATGTTGGCGACAAAGTAATGTTGAAAGTACCCAATCCAAATAATTTAGACTGTAAATGGGACGGCCCATACGTAATTTCCAGAAAAGGATTTAATGAAAATTATGTGATTCATAAGTCTGGGAAAAATCTGAAAGTACATGCGAATCGCTTGCGACCACTATACGATTTCACTCGGAACACTTAGTTATCTAGTAGTTACCTAGTAGTAGTCTTAGTTATAAATATTACCGATGTTTCAGGGTGACTTGCATATTGGCACACCCTACCGCTAATTCCGGTCCAATACGGTACTAAACTCTATCAATATGTGAATAACCCCTACATCAGTTCTATAGTTAGCTCTATTATTACATTTATATATTAGATACTTTTTATAACATCGAATGTTTTTTCCTCAAACAAAATATATATATGAATAAGTCTACAAACTCTCGAATCAATTAATTTAAAATATTCTGTTTTACAGGTACTCCACAACTATTGTTGATGGGGATACCCATATTCAACCTATTCCCTCGAATTCCGGACTGTATTTTGAAGACATCGGAGAAATCCTTATAAGCGAAAATTCTTGGAAGCTAATTATTTATAGAAATTTAGAACCCTTATTTATAGCACGTGACTCAATCAAAAGGCTCGTTAACAATTACCAGTTCCTTATTACTCCTTACTCAGTTTTACCAAGCGTCATTACTACAACCTCATACATAAAACTAAGCTTGGCTAAAATTGACTCTAGACTAGAAGAAATTAACTTCTACATCGAAAACCAAAGAATTAAGCGCGAACTCCTCGACGGTCTAGGCACGGTTCTCAAATGGCTCATTGGCACTCCGGATGCCAAGGATGCTATATATTACGACGAATGCATAAGTAAATTAGAAAACCAACAACTATCTGCAAACCACATTCTGAAACAACAGTTACAAATAATCTCATCTACAATTACTAATTTCAATCAAACTATACTGAAAATTTCCTATGACGAACGTATCATTAACGAAAACCTTGCCAACATTAATTCATATGTAAATACAACAAATAAGCTCATATTTAATCTGACTATATCTGAAGAAATATCCACCGTCTCAATTCAAATCATAGAGGCCTTAACATCTTTAGAGAAAGACATCGATGATATTGTCACAAGTATATTGTTAATAAAATCAGGCGCAATCCATCCCTCTATCATATCAACTATGCGTTTATACAAAGAACTACTGGCTTCAAATGCTGCAAGGCCAAGTCAAAACTTAGTTGCACAAATAACCTTAAAAAATATTCATATAATTCTCGAATCCGCGACCATTATATCTTATATCTATATGAATAAACTTATATATGTACTAGAATTCCCTTTAGTTGGAAACGAAAGGTTCAATTTATTCCATATTTATTCCATCCCTATTCGAAGCCCTGACTCGTCCCTATATTCCACCATACTTCCCGAACAAACATATCTTGCCATGAGTACCACCAGACAGCAGTACATCACTACGAGCTTGCTGACCAAATGCAAGGACTTCACAACCAAGGCCAAAATCTGCAAGGATCTTCCTATCTACAACATCAACACGAGACCAATCTGCGAGGTCCAAATACTAACTTCAGCCAGCACAAATGTTCCTGAAACATGCGATGTCACCACCTTCTCTGCACGCATCAATACGTTTCAAGCTTTAAAAAATAACAATTGGATCTACATAGTCCAACATAATACCCCATACGCATTGGAATGCAAAGGCAAGACAACGCACGGCGAAATTTCTGGAGCAGGCATAATATCTCTAGAACAAGGCTGTAAAATGTACACAGCCCTTGTTACACTTTTAGCTGAAGAACCCAAATCAATGAACATAACGCATCCTGTAATCACAGTCGACATCGAAAACGTTTGCATCCAATCAAAAATCAAATTAGAAAGACCAGACTTACTGCCAATCAAGCTAAACAGTATTCCATTGGATTCGCTCAATTCAATCAAAGAACAAATAAAGATTCATTCTAAGCTGCTACACGAAAATCAACCAACATTTTATGAAAAACACACTGCAAAATTTTCTCTCATGGGTGCCGTCATCGGGCTCATCATGCTAAGTTATCTCTGCATAAAATGTTGCAAATATATACCATCATGTAGACCCTCTTCATCGTCACACCAAGACGGTTGTATACAAATATTTAACAACTGCTTTGATCGTTCTCAACGCCGTCAACATATCGAAATCCCTATGACATCGCTGAACGCCACTACTACTTCGTGTGTATCCGAAGACGAAGAAGAAATCTCTCCAAGCCAAACTCCTCAAAAATCGAGCAACTCTGCTCAATCTTTGTTCTAAGGGGGGAGGTGTTATGTTATACCTAGTTCTAGTTACTATGTTAAACCTACCTTAATTATTAACCTAAGTATATCAAACCACTATCTTTTCCTGTAATTAATTAATTAAGTTCTTTCATAGTCGATAGCTATAAATATATCTGTCATTCTATTTACTATTCATACTCACTAGCTCTTAAGACATCTGTTGTCACTTAACAAGCATTAGTTAAGATTCGCTAGGGGCACACTCTTAGCTAGGCTCTTAAGACATCTGTTGTCACTTAACAAGCATTAGTTAAGATTCGCTAGGGGCACACTCGTAAGATAAGCTAGGCTCTTAAGACATCTGTTGTCACTTAACAAGCATTAGTTAAGATTAGCTAGGGGCACACTCTTAAGATAAGTTAAGTGCACACAATGTTCCTTTAGATATAAGTACCACACCCTCCGTTCCTTCGACACTTCCATTCCTGACTCCATCGTGTTCACACTACTAGTTCCCTAAATTTGTAATAAGTCTCTAATAAATCGATCTTAAACAAGTCGTGATTCTCACTGCGTAACACTAATTTATAAAGTACACATATTAAGTACTGATTGAAATACTTTTCCATTTTGTTGTTACCCGTTGTTAGAATGCCTTTGCATGTATGTCAACATTTCATGTAAACAGTTTGGTAACACAATGTAGGTAATAATAATAATAGATTCCACACAAATGTAACTAGTCCGTAACTAACCAGCTTCCTTAGTAAACTAGATAACAAAACTTTACATACATATATAAAATGAATGTTTGTCTGTTTGTCTGTATCTCTTTTATATAATCATAAACGGCTGGACCGATGTTAATGATGATAAATTATACATTTTCTGTTTCTTCAGGTGGATTCGAAGTTGATTTAGATTCACAATTGGATCCGATAAGTGGCGCCACTAGGTCCGTGGCATATTTCACCCAAGCGAAGCTGGGCGGGACAAGTAGTTTTAAATAAATTACAAAACGTTAAAAGCAAAAGAAAACTTACATGCGATCGTGTTAATCACTTAAAATCTTCATCGGGGGGAATTGAACCCTTGACCTGAAGGTTCACAGCACAAATCTCTAACCGCTCGGCAACACGCTCGTCGTACATCACGAAAAGATTCTTGCAGGGTCGGCAGCGCGCGAGCGATACCCTGGTGTTGCAAGCATCGGCGGTAAACGCTTACCATCAGGCGTACCGCATGCTTGTTTGCCACTCTTGCGACATACACCTACATACGTAAGAAAGGAAAAATAAAACGTTCGAATTCCAATTATTTCATTTCGTTCGTCGATCTATTTACCTAATTAATACAATACCGAGTGTGTACTGTAAACACGTGCCCATACAATGTAAACACGTGACGTCACAATCGTATACAAAATACACTTGTATAGAATTGTATTGCATGTGGAAATTCATACTAATTCCTCTATCCTACATTATTAAGTGTCACTTAGCGTACAAACATGTAGCGAAAACGTGAATGAAGCAAATAAACAACGTAACTTCTGGGCTTATTTGCTTACAACAAGTGTATGCTTACGACATAACAAGTTGGATAGGCAGAGGTGTTTACACCTACACACCCACTATGCGCTGGAGATAGAGCCTTAGAAGCCGAGTGGTTCGAGTAGCCTTCAACACAAAGATTGCAAGTTCGAATCTCAATTGTACTAATGAGTTTTTCTGAACAGTAGAGTACAGTAATTAGCCACACCACGAGCTTTACGGTGAAGGAAAACATCGAGAGACTCGCCATCTATCACGTTGGCACTTAAAATATATCCCTGGCGGAAAGTGGGTGTGTAGGTACTACCTACACACCTCTGCCCACCCCTTAGGGTTCAGTTCAGTAACGTAAGGTTTGGGTTTAGTTTTCGCAATCATGCGCAAGAGCACAGATAACAGCCACTTACCTTCGTGACGTCACACGGGGATATACCTCCGAGTGAGGCGACCTCAATTGGTCATCAAAAAGTTCCTTATTAATGAAATAGTGGGCTAAGGCCGTTGCCACTCGCCCGCCTCTGCTACATACATTTATAAATTTCAACCAATTTCCTGCCAATATTAAAGATGCAAACGTTATTTGCTCCTCTTTCTCGCAAAATCTACTAAACGGAATCAAATCAAATTTGTCACGGATATGAATAATTAACCTTTTTCGGACGAGGCCTACGTATATGATACGATATAACTTCACTTACAGGGAATTTTCTTTGATCAGTAATTAACACATAGAATATGCTTTGAATTGAAAGAAAAAATATATTACAGGCCCCACGTTGTTTTATATACTCTCTATCATGTCAATATTGGCTACAAAAGCTTACCTAAGCACAAATCCGTAAGTCAAATCCGCCTTCGTGAAGCGGAGCTCGTTGGGGATCTCCAACGCATTTCGCCGGGTCAAGGAATATTGACGTAACCTGGGGAAGTTTTGATTGCAAGTAAAACTTAATTAGTCACTCGACAAGTGTTGCTACATGAAATTATCATATCATATAGAATAGCACCAGTTATAAGTTCAGTTCAAAAGGCTTACATGAAATTAACCAAGTGTTTACATACATACTTATCATCACGCCAAGTCCCTAACAGGGTAGGCAGAGAGGGTACAGCGCCAGTTCTCTCTAGACTTACACAGCTATTTCAATCCGGACACATTCATTAGTCTCTTGCCATGCCTATATTGCTTAGCCTGCCTAGCTTACTTGGGTAAGCTTTGAAAAAGGTAATTCGACTATTTTAAAAAGACACTGATTCGCATAGCGACGACATAACGAAGTCTTAAACATTAGCGTTGACACAGAATATTGGCTATTGGCTTAATAGATATTCGAGTGTTAAATTCCTTCACACGCACAACTGGTAATTAATATGCGTATTATATTAATTGTGACGTACGATGGCCAATTAAACAAACATACACCTTAAGTACCTACTGGCACATGTGTCAAAATGTAAGTGTATATTATAGCAGGTGTCCGTATCTCGTGACGTCATAACTAACCAAAACGTTCAAAATACCATGTGGGTCTGTTTACAGCTTCGTCAATTCCCCGAATATATCTACGTGCGATGTTATATGATTATTTTTCACGCAAAATACGACGTCATTGTGACCTCAGCCGATATATCAACTAGTTGTACTAACAGACAAAGTAACTGCCTTGCGACCATACTTCTGGAGCAGATTGTAGAATGCCAGTTCTCTCTAGACTAATAGACCTCGTTCGTTCCAGCCGTCGAGAGTGTATGAATAGATAATTTATTTATTTTATTATGGTACACCAACAATATACATATTTGCGCACTGTAATATGAAAGTCTAACATTAAAAACCTAATATATGTAAATCAATCTTATCTTACTAATATTATAAATGTGAAAGTTTGTAAGTTTGGATGTTTGCGGTTCTTTCACGGCCAAACGGCTGTACCGATTTGGCTGAAAGTTAAAATGGTGATAAATTATACCTAGGAATAGGACATAGGCTACACAACACTTTTATAATGTTTTACATAAAAAAAAATGAAATAAATTCATAATGAATGTGTCATTAGGCTCTTCATACACTCTCGCCAGTTTTCAGGGAGCTTTTCTGAGTAGGTACCTTCCCCTACTTGAGTGTTCGATCGATTTGATCTAGGTAGTTGGAACGTGGTCTTCCTCTATCTCTTGTTATAGACATTTTCGTTCTGTTTTTTTAACCTTTTTTTCACTCATCCTCTCTATCGATCCAAACCAAACAACACTTTCTCAAAAATAAAAACTTTGGACTTTATACTAAGTAGGTAGTAGGCCGAAAGCCTAGGATCTAGCCATGATGTTGATGATCACGAACAAAGTGTAGTTACAGAAGTAAAAACTCATCATCATGGCCACTAGTCATGAAACTACAGTGGAACCTTCACATCTTCATACAAGAATCCCCAAGGGGTAGGCAAACGTGTATGGTGCTTATGACAAAGACTGAGTCTGTAAAAACTCTGGCACAATTTTTTTGAGGTAGGCTACTCGCTTTTCTAGAACAGAGCCTCAAGACTCAAGTAATCACCATTTCTCCAGTAGAATAATCTATTCATTCGCCTTTATGACATCACATAAGGTCGATAAAGTGCAGACTAGACTATTTAGCGCTAAACATCACGCGGGTTGTTTGTTTACCACTTTTTTGTAGGAAAAACAAATATAATAGAGCTATTTTAGTAATAGAGCAATCGAATTATACCCCAGTTGTTATCAGGTTCTCGTAGATAACCAGAGTTCATATCCCAAATGGTCAATTTTTAACTAATCAAGATCGCCAGAAGTACAGTCGGCATAAATAACTTGTGATATAAATTTTGCAGTTCTTCACTACAAAAGTTTGTGAGATCTCATGTATACGTATGTTTTTATTATCACCTTTCCAACAACTTTGTTATATATATTTTAAATGTTATCTAATAAATTACCTATCAATATTTATGGTGACCGAATCAATATTAGGGATCTAATATCTTTATTAATTTCATTCTTTTCAATATTAGTAAAATTATAAGTGTGCAAGTTTATGAGGAACACGCCAGAACTGCTTAAAGGGATTGGATGAAATTCAGCACAAAGATAGATTATTAGCCGAATTAACACGGGATCAAAGCATCGACGAAATCAAATTTTACGCGGGGATAGATATTAATGCATATAATTTAAAAAGTAATTTATAAATGCTACTATGTATTTTAATATGTCCGACTATACTTTTAAAAACAGTTACATGACCAATTTGCAGGGTTAGTGTGTGACAAAACACAGGGTTCGTCATGCGAGCGAGCTCATGCACATTTACCTAATAATTGTGACAAGTGGAGAAGGGTGACCATGTTTTATAATCCCTCAGCTTGTAAATAGTTAAAAATGCATGTAATAAAATACTATGCTGATGTTGAATCTAACTATTTTGATCCCTTTGTAGTCACTCAGTATCAATTAGAAAATAGGAAACAATGCTACATTACCATTGTTTTAGAACAAAACATAACGTACAATTTATATAAAAAAACAGGTTCTTCACACCTTCCCAGAATGTAAACTGAAGGGGTGGGCAGAGCTGGAATAGCACCATATTTTCGCCGGAAACATATTTAGGTGCCAACGTGATAGATGAAGAGTCCGTCACGGTGTTTAATGCACCTAGCCTAAATAGCGTGATGGCAGGTGTAACTCATGTGCGCTTACGATGTACACATTGGGTGGTTAACTGTACTAGAACATAGTCCAAGACTAGGCATCTGTTCTGCCAGCATTGCAATTCTTTAAGAAATTCTAAATACCTTACCCAACGAACAGACAACCCAGGAGTGGTACCATTTCGCTATCTTCACTTAAGTCATGAGAATTGTCTTCTACAGAGAACTGGCTGGTTTTAATTTAAAAAGATCATCTTTATAATTAAAACCAGCCAGTTCTCTATATATTTATGACATCGTAACTTTAACGCTATCTTTAGAGTTCTTAATAATGACTCATTTTACACATCAAATAAACTATTTAAAATATTTGTCCTATCAATGTCATGATTCTGCTTACTTGCAACACACGATGTCATTGTCATACATTGCGCCTTAAATAGCAGATCGAATTATATAGCTCCCTTACCAAAACAGCAATGTACGATACTTATAGCGATATTGCTTATAGCGTTGTGTGCTCTATATTTTTAGGTTATTATTCACGACTACTTATCATTGTGTACATAATAAAATCTGCCACACTTTATCGTCCATTGGCAATGACATTGCACATTTAAATTATTATTGTTAGTAGTTTAAAATAAAAGTACTAATAGACTATGTATGACCTTGTAGATTTTTAATAAAATTTACAAGGTCTTTGGTGTATTTTTTAGATTAATAATAAGTTGAGGATATATAATAAGTTTTGAATTGTTTTTTGAAAAATTATTTACTCCTAAGCTTTTTAAGTATGAGTAAGTTACAGTTAAGTAAGTAAGAGTCCCTAGACAGAGAGCGTAGACTCCCAGCTCTAGCTCAACATAATTACTTCTTGCGCTTCATCTACATTTAACACTCTTCATACAAGTTCTTACTTCATACAGTTTCGCGTACCGTTGCCGTTCACATCCTGGAGTCTTCGATCAATTTGATTTAGGTAGTAAGGTACCAAACTAACTCTTAAATAACTTATTTAAGATAATCGCGAACTTCGTCGTTGACCGTAGATTATAACATATGTATACAAAAACAATTAAGGATTAAGGAGAAATTCGTGTGTACAGTCCCCAAAAGTAGCGCTATTGAGGGGAAATACATATTTTGTAGAGCACATCAACTTCAAGATACAAACAAAACGCGAGCAGGTGAAAGGCGATATTTACAGTTAAGCTAACGTTATTCATTCATAGCCACGTGTCAGACGGTGGTCTTAGCTTCAGTAACATCGTTAGCAAAACAATTACAAACATTTTATGGTATGGCCAATGAATAGCGTCGTCAGAAAACTCGACCACGTATTCGTATATAGATAGTGCCATCCACGAAGACGCGCCCCACTATTCTTCCTTATGTAAGTGTGCAACCTTCCACTTATGTTTGAGTATTATCGGTACACACTGATTACCTGTGAGTGCACACGCACACTACAATTAATAGAGTCGGGTCATACTCCCCGCATTCCCCGGACCCCTTTGACTACAAATTGGTGGGGCGCGTTTTCGTGGATGGCCCTAACTATACTGAGTTTTATAAAACAAAATCGCTTCCCGTCGTCTGTATGATAACATCTTTAAACTAGACAACGGATTTAATACATATGTATATATGTATATATGCGTAACACAGCTAGTCTTTAGATCAATATCAGATCCGGTTTTCGGACAAACAAGAGGGACGAAAAAGCCGACCCGAATTTCTACATTGAGACGCAAAATTGTAACACGAGTCTTAGTTTTATAGTGCAAACATGAGTTATGTAAAGGAGTTTCTTCCAAGAAGTTTTGACTCAAATTTATATCTAACAAAATGTTATCAACAGATAAAAGATACCCGCCACTGTACTAATATTAGGTAGCTGATATAAGAGTATGACATAATACTTATATTCAAAGTGGATTCTAAAATCTTGTCTATATATGAAAGAACTTCTTCACTTCCGGTTAAACCAATAATAATTAATTTAATTTTAATTTCAAATGTTCAAAATCGTTAATATGTTTTACAAAGCATACACCATAATTATTAAAATTGTATATAAACTATTAATTTGAAATCGAAGTCGGCGATCATGTATGAATGAAATGATGAAAGTGGACGAAGCGAAAGAGGTATGCAAGTCAAGACTGGCGCTCTATTTTCTCTGCTTATTCAATTAGGGACTCGCCGTGATTTTCAAATCATATACATATCGTATATGATTTGAAAAATTTATAATTTCTTTGTAAAATGGTAAACGTGGTCACCCTAGTAGTTATAGTAGGGATGACAAAAGCTTGTAATAATTACAGTGAAATTGTGTTAACCAAACCCGAATAGGATGCAGTCACGACATGGATAAAAACGAGTTTTTAGTTACTTAACCGAGCAAATTAATAGCTTATGTTGAACTTTGCCGCCGTGGTGGCCGAGGGTTTCGAGTAGTTGCCTGCAACTTATTCGAATCCAGACCGTACGAATAGTTTTTCTGAACTTAAGTACAGTGATTAACCGACGGTTATGGTGAAGGCAAGGAGGAGATGAAACCTGCATACGTTTCAGTAGAAATTCAAAGGCGTATGTATAGTCGTGCTTGAGTAACGGCAAAGGACTCGCCATCCGTCTCTTTGGCACCTACTCGTAAAAAATATCTCTGGCAGAAAGTGGATGTGTGCGTACCATATACTACTATACACCTCTGCCTACCCCTTCGGAGGCACTTGTGGGAGGGCGTGAGGATAGTAAGATTACATGAGTCCAACAGGGGTTAGGCAAACATAGTAGCAACAGCTTTGTTTAGACTTATGTACATGGCTTTTGCATTTTAAGTCTATACAGAACTGACGCTCTACTCTCTCTGCCTACCCCGTCAGGGACTCAGCGTGATGATATGTACGTATTTTATATTGTAGTCATTTCACTTTTGAGTTTAACAATATCATTAAGATAACAATATTATTACGCAGTATCGTCTGATATGCTTATCAGTATGTGATACTATAAGGAATCTTGTTATTAGTCCCTTGGATAACGTGCTTTCGTTATACGTTGCTGTTTATTTCCAAGAATCTTTAAGAATAATATATGTAGATATACTGTCTGAAATGTTCACGCCTTCCCACAAGGGTCCCCGAAGGGTTTGCCAGGTGTGTTTAGTACCCACACACCCACTTTGAAGAATATATCTAGAAGTTACACCTACTTTTGGTTATCGCTCTTATCAGATAGTGAGTATGTCGTCTGCAGGCATGACATGCATTTTTGGTCACGTTAATACCCTTCATCATAAAGATCATAGTGTAATAAATCAGCAAAGCTTTTTTCATAATTTTGGAATTTGAACCTATTAACCTTGAATTAGGAACTAACAGGTCACTAGGATATGCACACTATCAACACATCAAATAAGAATAACTTATTTAATGGAGGTGAGCCAATGACTACATTACATGTATTATGCAAAATCATTTTATTTAATCATGTTTTATAGTTTATTTCCTTAGTAATCAAAACAAACATTTCAAGTACAGGAAATACAAAGGTTTTAATGACAACACATGCCACATCGAACAATTACGTCGGGGAAGAACTTAGCTCAACCGTTTCTAATAACTTAACATCACAAGCGCATTAGGAACTAAACACGTTTTAAAAAACCTTCTGCCTCTGCTATCGCAAGTCGCACGAATCGGCAAAGTCACTGATAAATCACTATGACACCCAGTTATCCAGGCTTCACAAAACCTGCAACTCGTCACCGCATAACGAACGAGAAAATCGATTCGATCACATCATCTAAGTCCTTGCTGAATGGGGACATCTGGGCTTCGTATGACAGACGCTTCTCCTGTCCAGCGACACTAAGGTGACAGCTGGGTCCCAGTAGCTGTACATTGTCGCCTTTAAATCTCTTTTCTATGTGAACATCGCCGTTGCCTCCGACGAGGCTGATCACCCCGTAGTTGTAGGCGACTTCGATTCGACAATCGTTTCCTATCACTTCCACCTCGCCTTGGTTCGTGCCCACGCGCACTATGCAGTTATTCCCGACGACTTTGAGGCGAGTTCCATTGGTTTCCATCGTTACTTTCTTTTTATTACCGACAACTGAGTACTTCTTCATTTTTGATTTGAATTTTACGATAGTAAAGAATTAAATGTTATTCGTGCTCTCTGAGCAACCGTATGTGATTGAATGAGTGGTAGCGGGCGTGTGGTCTCTTTATATGCGCACGCGCACGAGCGGCCGCGATAGGAAGTCCCGTGCGGTGCGTCATCCATTGACGGAACGTGAAATGAGAATTGCTTCGATGTAACCGACCTCACCTGACCGCTTCGACCGATTGTTAATCCCCTAATAGGTAATGTACTTTTCTAACGGCATCAACAAACCAATCGAAGAGATAACGAGTATGTAATATCCTCACGCCTTCCCACAAACCCGCTCTCCGCCAGAGATATATTTTAGGTGCCAACGTGACAGATGGCGAGTCCATCGCCGTTACTCAAGCACGACTATAAATACGCCTTCGAATTGCTTCTCAGACGTATGCAGCTTTCCTCTCGATGTTTTCCTTCACCGTAAGCCGTGGAGTGACTAATCACTGTACTAAGTTTAGAAAAACTCATTGGTATAGTCGGGATTTGAACTTGCAGACAACTACTCGAACTACTAGGCCACCACGGCTTTAAAATGAGGATTGGCGCTTAGGTGAAGGCTTCTGCGTGATGATATGCTATGTATATATATGTTTATTGGCAATACTTTATCAAATTGTAGGTAATTCTAATAAGGTCGAACTGCTATCACATCGTAATCAGTAATTACTTGGTAATCAAACACCTCTTTTCAGGAGCCTATCATCAAGCTACGTTGCAGCTCTAAATTAGCGAGTAACACCCACACATTTCCAATTTTTTTTTTATTCATACTTAATCACATACTCGTTCATAAATATTATATATATTAAGTATTTTTAAAAGACTAACTGGTTTGTCCTGTAACTCTTTAATTTTCTTTTTATTTCAAATGAATTCATAATTCTAACAAATGTGTTTTTGGATCTCTCTTCGGAGGTGGGCGTTGATACGCTGCGACATAGGTTATACTTCAGCGGATGTATCATCGTTATTTCGCCACATTATTCCTGTTGTTTATTTTTTCTAAATAAAGATTTATTATTTGATGAGCCGTGGTGGCCGAGTGGTTTGAGAAGAAATTCAAAGGCGTATGTATAGTCGTGCTTGAGTAACGGCGATGGACTCGCCATCTGTCACGTTGGCACTTATATATACCTCTGGCGGAAAGTGGGTGTGTGGGTATTACCCATAAACCTCTGCCTACCCCTTCGGGGACCCTTGTGGGAAGGCGTGAGGATATTATTATTATTTTCTTAATATACCTGCCTGAAATACCAATCAGAGCGGGACTAAACCTGGCGCTACCGGACCGAAACGCAATTAATTATCTACCTACCTACCTCATTATATAAATTCATTTGTTTACTTCTCTGAGACGCAATCATTACAGCGAATGTGCAAAGGTCATTTGTTACCAAAATTATCATAATGATATACATACATATCATCACGTCGAGAACGGGGTAGTCAGAGGCAGGAGAGCGCCAGTTCTCTCTAGAACAGAAAATGACTTAGAACAAAAGCTTGAAAGAAAGCTTGGAACAAAATTCTCAATTGTTAATGACACTTAATTAGGACTTGTCAAGTTGTCGGAGCTCCTGGCTGCTAAGCCTAAGGCCACGGTTTCAATTCCTTCTACGGTGGACATTTTCTATGAGTGGATGTCCTACGTAGTTTTGTATGCATATCGTTGTCCAGTTCCCATAGTACATGCTCTGTTTAGTTTGGCACTAGGTAATTTTGTGTTGTATTGTTGTATCAAGATTGTATAAGGCTTAACATTTACTATACAAACAGTTAAGTAAGTATTTTAATACATATTTTCCTCAACAAATATATACATATATGGCTACTTCCTTCCTGTCACAATTTCAACGTAATCATGCGATTACGAATATCGTACTTTCAGGTAGATAATTGAATCATTTTATTGTGCATTTTCCCTACTATATTTTCTTATGATTCAGACTTACCAAATTGATGTAACCGCGTGAGAAACGCATGAGTCATAAAGAGTGTAGACGCGGCAAAAAGTTGAAAGGCACGTACGGACCGGACCGGCTTCAGGCCGCAAAGAATATTCCTTAGGGATAGATGAGCTCCTCTCTTTAGCTCAAAAGTATACCTAAAAAAATTACACATTCTAATACTGTTTTTTTTTAATCACACATGTTGTATCTACCTTTTTATATACCTAAGTAGTAAAGATCTCCAAAGCATTTACATAGGTACTGCTTTTATCCGTTCAGTCCGTCTTTTAAATTCTATGAACGTTAGGCACACGAGAAACAGCAATAGAACTGGCGGGTATGTATGAAACGATTGGTGAACGCAGAAGAAGTGAAATAGTAATGACGGTAGACTTTCAGTCGCTCATCCTCTGCCTATAAGGCCTCGGGAGGTGGTATAATTCAATTTGTGAGGAGTTTGTCCCTTAAACAATTTTCAATACTAAATTTAAATCTTGTAATGACTCTAAAACAAATAAGTTTAGTACAATTAAAATTCTATATCCCTTTAAACAAGCCACTTAGTTTCTGTATTTTACGTGTCTAACTTCTACTTGGCCTATCTGCGACATTGTAATCTCGGTTACGAATTGCATTCCGCCAGACAGACAGCGCCTACGACACGCCTCCAAGGGCTCTGACTCACCTTGCGTACACGCACCGTACATTGACGGTACTGAGGTACGGTTCATTGCTTCTTGGCAATAATAAAAGCAAATAGCTTTACAAATTTGGGTGCATTACGAGCGTTGTTTGAAGCACTCGTTAAGAGTCACCTAGAATGTAATGCGGCAATCTGGTCTCCTCATGAAGCCAAATATAAGTATATGTTGGAGCGTATCCAAAATAAATTCTTAAGGTTCCTATATTTGAAAGAGTTTGGGTCTATCCTGGATACCCATTATTATATCCTACGCTATTTATTCTGGGTATGGTAGGATATTCCTCACTTGAGACAAGAAGGGAAGTGGCATTAGCCACCTATTTATTTAAAGTGATTCGCGGTGTAGTTCCGAACTCTGCAATTCTGCAAGAGATAAGGCTTTGCGTCCCGGACAGGTGCGTGGGCCGAAGGCGGCCCCCACCCCTGCTGCAAGTCCCGCGCGCGCGCACTAAGCTGCTGGAACAAGCGCCGCTGACGAGAGCGCTGCGGGTACTCAACACTGTTGCGGCTCAAACCGATGTCTTCTCATGTTCAGTGAACGAATTCACGAAGGCCCCTTACAGCATATTTTGTGTGACGGAATAACTTAAGTTTAGGATTAAATATACACCTATGTACATAGTTTTAGGATTACTTTATTTTATTTTTCTACACTATTGTATTAGGTTAACCTGTAAGGATAGTTGTAAGCATAATAAATAAATAAATAAATAAATAGTGGTTGTATTTTTTATAATAAAAAAAACATCATCTACGGAAGGGTAAAAGACCCTTACACTTACTTGACACGGCAGTGACAACATGACAGACGACAGTCGTGCTAGGACTTGCCGTTTCTTAAGCACTATACATACTTCTTTGAATTTGCTCTCATACATAAGCAGCTCCACAAACTTAACGGGGAATAAATCACCGTAAAGTTTGTGGAGTGATTGAGTGATCACTGTATAAGTACATATTACAAAAACTCTGATACAGACGAGGTTTGAACTTGCAATCTTTGTTTATAGGTCAGCCTTAATCACTCGGCCACCACGACTCTTTATTTTTCTAAAGATTATTAAATACGGTTAAGAAAGCAAACAGGAAAATCAACGATTATTTAGTGGAAATGCCAATTGAGCTCGTACAAAGAACAGCGATTGGCCGACAGCCAGAGTTTTATACGTTAGTAGAAAAGCTGATTTAAATAACTCAAATACAAATTCACATTTATGAATGACGTGAATATAATATGACGAGGAAATATTATTATTAAAAGTTATATATATATATATATATATATATATATATATATATATATATATATATGTTGTATATGAAAAATCTCAGCAGATAAGATAGCTTAAATATGTGACAAAATAAAAAAATGATAAAAATATTTCGTTTTTTTTTTACCTTAATTTAAAATACATAAAAATCTATTATAACGATATTTTATACATGTAATATCTAACTACTTATTTTTGTAATTAATAGTTTCTGAAGAAACCCATAATAATGTTGCAATTTTATTATCTTCAAAGCTATTTGTTGTATTGCATCGCTATGAGGATATATTCACAACACCCGACAACTTCTAGAAGACAACTGTTCTATGTTCTGAGACATCCTTTAATATTGAAAGATGTACTATAAAAGACCTCTATTCAATAAAGGGAATAATATTAATATGGCATATCTCTTAGGAGTATCGCAGATCGCGTTGATCTCCAAGACTAGCTCGGAGCACAGTTACTGTGCATTAATTTCAGAATGTCTCATTTTAACAGATCACCAGTTCTCTTCATATTCTTACATAGGTATTTTCATAAATAGGCTTACAGTTTATCCTCATCCAAACATATCTACTCCTGCTGCCTAGTAATCATACATTACTGGGGCTGTACCTTATACATGCAATGGTTGCTAACGTAATGTAAAAGGTCGCATACATAATAACTCGCCTACTTTTCTATTTATAAGAAAAACGCAACACAAAGATTGCAAGTTCGAATCCAGACTGCATCAAAGGGTTCTTCTGAACTTAAGTACAGTAATCTTAGTCACGAGCTTTACGGTGAAGGAAAACATCGAGAGGAAACCTGCATTCTTTAAACTGCAACCATGTTAAAGGAGGATTCAGAGACAAGCTTGAGAAACGGCGAAACGAAACGGACTCGTTACGATGACACCTAAAATCCAAAAGGTTTTTTTTTTCTATTGCCAATCGACTAATTTATTTACCTTCACTCATTCTTTTCACTTCCTTGCTAATTAGTTAACAGAAGTATCTTAGCACTTAGCACTTTAGAAATCATGCAATTAAGTATAAAGTAAAAAATCATGAAATTAAGTTGCTCGCCGTGGTGGCCGAGTGGTTCGAGCAGTTGCCTGCGACGCAAAGGTCGCAAGTTCGAATCCCGAGTGTACCAATGAGTTTTTCTGAACTTAAGTACAGTGATTAGTCACACCACGAGCTTTACGGTGAAGGAAAACATCGAGAGGAAACTTGCATACGTCTGAGAAGAAATTCAAAGGCGTATGTATAGTCGTGCTGGAGTAACGGCGATGGACTCGCCATCTGTCACGTTGGCACCTAATATACCTCTGGCGGAAAGTGGGTGTGTGGGTATTACCTCTACACCTCTGCCTACCCCTTCGGGGACCCGTGTGGGTAGGCGTGAGGATATATTATTATATAAGTATAAAGTACATTGACAGGGGTACAGCAAATCACAACAGCTATATTATACATTCTTGTGGTATCTAGCTAATTCCCTTTGACCGTGGGAAACACAGCGGGCGCAACTAATGACTAATATTTAAAAATGTGAGTTTGTTAGAATGTTTGTGCCTTTTAATTTAATTTGTTTGTCAATCAGTGTTACGCACGGCTTGCTTGAGTTTTCAAACAGGAATCGAGGTTCCCTTTCTGCCCAACCGTTTCCGACTGATGTGAATAGCTTTGCGACCACTCCGTCTGTTTAGAAACGCAAACAACCCGAGTCATTAAGTACAAAGACCTTACGTACTTCATTTGTTTATATGTATTTAAAAAAAAATAAGTTTGTTTTAATCATATTTTAAGTTAGGCTACAAAATATAAGGTAATACAACTGTGCTAAATTTCCATAAATGGTAATCACAATTTCCTTACCGACATTAACCATATCCTTACACAATGAAGATGACCTAATTACAGGTAACAACATCTATACTAATATTATAAAGAGGAAAGATTTGTTTGTTTGTTTGTTTGTTTGTAATGAATAGGCTCCGAAACTACTGGACCGATTTCAAAAATTCTTTCACCTTTGGAAAGCTACATTATCCCCGAGTAACATAGGCTATATTAAATTGGACCCGACAGGTGGCGCTGCGATCGAGTTTCAAGAATTTTACCTTTTTACCCGGGCGAAGCTTTCTGTGTGTTTCTGTGTGTCTTAAGCTAGATTCGAGAATGGTTTAGATTTACAATTGGACCCAATAGGTGGCGCTGCGATCGTGTTACGGGAAATGTAACTTTTTCACCCGAGCGAAGCTGGGCGGGACAGCTAGTACCAAATATGCCTCCCACAATGCGCTCATTCCAAAATGGTTTCAATAACATTCCAAAGTCGCCAATTGAGGTCTCGTGCTTTACTGTGTCCTTATCCTCTATGGTTAGGACTTTGGTCGTAAGTCCTAGTGTCTGCGGCCCTGTAGATATAGGGTGGTTGAATACCCGCTGACCTAGCGAGTTTCCAAGAAAGTACAGTTAGTAATTTGGCACGGATATAGATTATTTGCTGGACATAGATAGACATAGATGTAGATTATTAGCCTATATGTTATAGGATATGTTTTGTTCCGAAATAATCCTACATAAAGTTATACTAATGAATTGGAATTACGCGACTGGAATCGCGGAGCGCAGCTAGTTTATAAAAATAATATGACGTTCGGACAATTGGAACCACAAAGGTAAATAAAAACTTTACTATCTTGATGCCTACCAAAGCTTTCCGAAGGGATAGGCAGTGTGTGATAAGCTTGATAGTCGACATCAAGTAATTATGCACACCGCTGAATAATCGCGACGGTGTAAGATCAAACCCATTACCGGTAGCACTTATTGTGTCATTATGACCGGTTACAGATAAACTAGAAAGAAATATTTAGTCAAATGTTATCTATGGTTTTACCCATAAGTTCTGTTTTAACTACATATACAATTTTCTTGCAATCTGTCTCGACGACATTCTTCAATTGGTTATGGACCTTCTCTTTGTTATGGACTTTCTGTTTCTGACCTACATGTCAGCTTCCATAATAATTTACCTAATTAGCAGATCTTGCGGTATTCTTTTACCCATAAATGTACGAAAAAAAAGAGGCCATTCAGATAGTAAATAGATTCTCCCGGGGAATCCTTTTTAATGATTTCCCCAATGGCGACACTTGACATTGTTATTGCGATCTCAAGAATAGAACATAATGTGCACTCGAAAGCTGACGTATAGATTACCTATAGATGCTTATCAATTGGTTAGATAGACGATGTTGAAACGAGGAACGGGGATTTATTTATATCTTTGAAAATAACTTACAAGTCAATAACCCGAAAATAGGTTATTAGCACACACTGACCGATATACAACGATTATTCGCATTACTTGGCACACGTTGTAAAAACATAGAAAATCGTGGAAGTACCCACTCAGATATAAATTCGTAGAACGTTCAAACTGGCCAAATTCAATGAGCTATCTTTTATTGGGAGCTCTGATTAGATATATTCTGAGAACATGAATCCGAGCATTGTGTCACAACAAGCGAATATACTACTGGGTATTTGACGATCCAAAACGGCTCACCTACCAGGAATCAAATCCCGCTCCGTCGAAAGAAATTACAGTATCCATAACATATTATGGATTTTAGAAATCTGAATTTTGTAAACAATTTTTATGTTGCTCATGCATTTAGAATGAAGTAGGTAACCCCTTGCTTTAAGAGTATGGACCTTTAAATAATATTTTTACTGCGTGTTTACTTATACACGCATATCATCATGCCGACTCCTTAAGAGATGGTAAAGAGAATAGAGCGCGTCCTCTCTAGACTAACATATGTAACTCTTTCGCTTCATCCACATTCATACGTTTACTTACATAGTACGTATAATTTCGGCAAGAACTGTGAATTATCTCTAGGAAATATGTTCCCTAAAAAGAGGATTCGAAAAAGTACACGAAACACTTTTAAAGTAATAAACGCTAGGAATGCCATTATCAAGATAAAGCTGTAATCACGTGCTATTCTCAAAACAGATAAGGTAGAACGATCGCAAACAATACTTGTAATTGCCATAACGTCAAACAAAATTCCAAGCATTGTTCTTTAGTTCTTGTATTTCGAACAACCCACAATATCTCAATCTGGCAGAGGGATATTCCTAATAATGTTTGAGAAACGAATACGGATATAGATAATGTCATAGAGCGAATACAATATGCTGTAAAACATAGAACTTGTAAACTTGCATGCGTTTCAGAAGAGATTTAAGACATTTGTTTGAGAAATGGCGGCGTAACCATCTGTCACGTTAGCACGTAAATATGTATATTTTGTATATCACCAAGGTGGCAAGCGTGTGGTCCGCCTGATGATAAGCGGTTACCGCAGCCTATGGACCGTTCCGATATTGCCGACGTTGCAGTAATCTTCACGTCTTTCTTGAAGAAGGCGCTATTGCATCAACGTAATGTCGAAACGCCAAATTATGAGTAATACCCACATGTAATATCTTGTGTGCTTATCTGTAAGTAAACTTTGTATTTAACATGTCGCATCATATAGCTTGGTATTTTTACGCGATGTGTCACAATTGTTTAATTAGCAAAAATAGTTTTCATGTATGCTAGTAGTTTGTGGAGAATCGGAGTGCTGGTCCAATCGTTGCCCGACTGTGGCAGTAGGGCAGTTCCTTCAGCCTACAGGCCACAGTCATAAGTTATATCTGGTTTTATGGTCAACCATATTTAATTTTATATGAGTCATGAAGAGATTCGCAAATCTACTGGCGTGAATGAGGACGTGATTGTAAAGATAAAGAAAGGCATGTTACGTTGGTTTGGACACATAGAAAGGATGAGTGAAGAGAGATTGACGAAGCAGATATACAAAGCAAAAGTGTGTACAAGAAGAGACAGAGACCACGTTCCAACTACAACTAGATCAAATTGATCGGACGCTCAAGGACGGGAACACCAAGAGTACTCGAAACCGACGAGCATGTATGAAGAGACATGAATGTGGACGAAGCGAAAGAGGTATGTAAGTCTAGAGAGAACTGACGCTCTATACTCTCTGCCTACCCCGTTCTATGTGTCCAAACCAACGTAACATGCCTTTGTTCATCTTTACAATCACGCCCTCATTCACGCCCTAAATTGCGGATTCGATCTAATATCGTTACTCCGAACATTTTTCGAAGAGATCGCATCTCAACAGCATTCAAGCTATTTTCATACTTCCTCTGACATATCCAGGATTCGCTGCCATACAATTAATGATAACGATTAATGAAATAAAAATAGTAAAGTAATAGAGTGAAACCGCGAGGCATAGACAGTTTATATATACACATACGTGATCTATATTGCTATATGTACTTCCAGGCTTAATACAAATATAGCGCCATCTAGCGGTAAGTGTAACAACTAATCTCGTGAAGCGTTTGGGTTTGCTCAAAACGAAACATTTCTTATATATTATTTAGACTTCTAGGAAAATTTACAAACTATATGATGTAAAATTTTGTTTATTAAATATGACACGGGTATAAATTACATACATATGTATTACACGAATAAAACTACGACCAGAGATTACCACTGAGATGAACTAAGATATACAAGCCGAACATTTGGCACAAAACAGATAAAGAAATGACAAACATTACACATATCTACTTGTTGTCTTACCCTAATCATTGTTCTTAAATCTTGCAGTATTGCATCCCTACAATGAGACCCTAAGCTCTACAGCCAAAGGTCCTAAGAGTTGTTTACAAAGCAAACCCTCCTAATATAAAATCGGCGACGATTATTTGACGATGGGCATACCTCAGTGTGATCAATATTTATATTGCTTTCAAATTAAATAAAATATAAATTATCTTGGTCATACACGTCTAAATAAGATCATTTGGTAGTATTATATCTATCCCACATTTTTATTACACGAAATGACGAAATGCTACACAACAATAATATAATTAAGCTACCTTCTAGTAAATATGAGTTGTACGTCGATGGTGTAAAATAATGTCAAATATCACAATTACAGAGTAAATTCCATAAACTAATCACTGCCATTATTATTATTAAAATAAAAAACCATTCAACCACGATCCACTGAGATTCAAGCCAAACTTTGGTTCAATAATACAAAAAAAATAAAATAAAAACCTTTTCTAAACGGTACGAAAAATGTAAATATTTTTTTTCTATTAATTGACATATAATTAAAAGGATATTAAACTTACAGTTACTACACATTTTAATCTAAATTTAAATAACATATTACAAGGGTTAATACCAGTTATATTTGATGGTCATATGAATTAAGTCATAGTTTTATTTATGGTTGGTGAAAAGACTTGAAACCAGTAGCTAAAAAATAGAGTGACAGAGCATGCAAAATGCCACGGACTCCCTGCATTTATTGAATTGTTTTAAATATCACGATATGTTTTTATTTTTTTTCATCCTATAGGAATACGATGAAAAAATTTTAACCGAGAATTACTCACTGCAATATTGTTGGCATTCAGTTATCTTTGGAGCTGTCTTTTATTGCATTTCTAAGGTATTTCTAGAAGACAACTATTCTGAGGCAGTCTATATACTATGACCACACGACACGACTGACAACGACCGTCAATTATGAATGACATTTCCCGAGCTCTACAATACCAGTACTAATATGGATGTCCAAACACGGAACACTATTCACTCACATTATGCAATGAGGTAAAAATTATTGTACCCACAAAATTCGAACAAATAAAAAAACTATTAAAACACCGTAAGTTATTTTTACCTCACATTTTTTATACTTGAATTTGTTAATCTATACTAATATTATAAAGAGGAAAGATTTGTTTGTTTGTTTGTAATGAATAGGCTCCGAAACTACTGGACCGATTTCAAAAATTCTTTCACCTTTGGAAAGCTACATTATCCCCGAGTAACATAGGCTATATTAAATTGGACCCGATAGGTGGCGCTGCGATCGAGTTTCAAGAATTTTACCTTTTTACCCGGGCGAAGCTTTCTGTGTGTTTCTGTGTGTCTTAAGCTAGATTCGAGAATGGTTTAGATTTACAATTGGACCCAATAGGTGGCGCTGCGATCGTGTTACGGGCAATTTAACTTTTTCACCCGAGCGAAGCTGGGCGGGACAGCTAGTTATATATATTTTCTTTGTTATCAAATATTCATTATTGTGTACCACCTAACCTAAATCTAGGTACGATGGTTTAGATTAGGTAGTTAAAGTTATTAAATTTATTATGTTATTTAATTTTAAAGAAATCATTTTAACCTTGCAAAATTTCATTTTTCAAACCCACAGGTAACTTCCTAGTAATTCAAAGTGCAGTTAGAGTGTTCGAGTAACGACATCCAGTATTACACACTAAACTAGGATCTAATCTAGGAACTGCAGTAGGTAATCATCGACGATGCTCACGTTCATATGCCAGTTAAAGTGGTTAACGCCAGGCACGGTGACCACGTGCAGACGCCCTGACTCCTCTAGGGTCTTGAGGCCGATCCTGTCCTCCTTGTAGATCATCTGATCGTGAAGTTCCACCACTGTTTTGTTATTGTGGTCGAAGTACCCGAATTGGCTACAAATTTCAAATAAAAGGGTAAAAATCATTATTCAATCCCGCTGTCCTGATGGCCAAGTAGGTCGAATAGGTTCTCACATAAAGATTGCCGTTCGAATCCCGAGTGTACAATTGAGTTTTTCTAAATTTAAGTGGCGTGTGGGGTGACCAATCACTGTAGGTGATTGGTCACCCCACACGCGTTTCGGTATAGGAAAACAGAGAGGAAACCTGCATAAGTTAAGAGAGAAGAAATTCAAAGATGGATGTTTGTATAGTCGTGCTTGAGTTACGATGAACTCGCCATCTGTCTAGTTAGCAATAATCTCCGGCGAAAAGTGGGTGCGTGGGTACTGCCTACACATCTCTGCCTACCCCTTCAGGGACCCTTGTGGGAAGGCGTGAAGATTTCTTTGATACATGCTTAAAAGTTTCGTTCATAATCACCTGCTCTGCCAAGGAGTAATGACCTGGTCGTCGGGACCACCAATCAACACGAGCTTCTTCAGTCGCAGCATATTTTGCTTGAATTCTTCAGACTTTTCAGATCTGAAAGTACACGTTATGAGATTAATCTATATATATATATATATATATATAGGAGATCCCATTTTTTTACTGACTCATCACGAAATCTCAGGAACTGTAAGGCCGATTGACTTGAAATTTGGTAGGAGTATTCCTTACGCACTGTAGAGGTCAGCTAAGAACGGATTTTGTGAAACTCCACCCGGAAGGTGGAGTGCAGGGAGATCCCATTTGTGAACTTACTCATTTCTTATCTCAGGAACTATAAGGCCGATTGACTTGAAATTTGGTAGGAGTATTTCTTACGCGGTAATGAGGTCAGCTAGGAACGGATTTTGTGAAACTCCACCCGCAAGGTGGAGTGCGGGGAGATCCCATTTGTGAGCTCACTCATTAGGATATCTCAGGAACTATAAGGCCGATAGACTTGAAATTTGGTAGGAGTATTCCTTACGCGGTGTAGAGGAGGTCAGGTAAGAACGGGTTTTGAAAAACTCCACCCGCAAGGAGGATTGCGGGGAGATCCCATTTGTGAACTCACTCATTAGGATATCTCAGGAACTTTAAGGCCGACTGACTTGAAATTTGGTAGGAGTATTCCTTACGCGGTGTAGAGGTCAGCTAGGAACGGATTTTGTGAAACTCCACCCGCAAGGTGGAGTGAGGGGAGATCCCATTTGTGAGCTCACTCATTAGGATATCTCAGGAACTATAAGGCCGATTGGCTTGAAATTTGATAGGAGTATTCCTTACGCGGTAATGAGGTCAGCTAGGAACGGATTTTGTGAAACTCCACCCGCAAGGTGGAGTGCGGGGAGATCCCATTTGTGAGCTCACTCATTAGGGTATCTCAGGAACTATAAGGCCGATAGACTTGAAATTTGGTAGGAGTATTCCTTACGCGGTGTAGAGGAGGTCAGGTAAGAACGGATTTTGAAAAACTCCACCCGCAAGGAGGAGTGCGGGGAGATCCCATTTGTGAACTCACTCATTAGGATATCTCAGGAACTTTAAGGCCGATTGGCTTGAAATTTGATAGGAGTATTCCTTACGCGGTAATGAGGTCAGCTAGGAACGGATTTTGTGAAACTCCACCCGCAAGGTGGAGTGCGGGGAGATCCCATTTGTGAGCTCACTCATTAGGTTATCTCAGGAACTATAAGGCCGATAGACTTGAAATTTGGTAGGAGTATTCCTTACGCGGTGTAGAGGAGGTCAGGTAAGAACGGGTTTTGAAAAACTCCACCCGCAAGGAGGATTGCGGGGAGATCCCATTTGTGAACTCACTCATTAGGATATCTCAGGAACTTTAAGGCCGACTGACTTGAAATTTGGTAGGAGTATTCCTTACGCGGTGTAGAGGTCAGGTAAGAACGGATTTTGAAAAACTCCACCCGCAAGGTGGAGTGAGGGGAGATCCCATTTGTGAGCTCACTCATTAGGATATCTCAGGAACTATAAGGCCGATTGGCTTGAAATTTGATAGGAGTATTCCTTACGCGGTAATGAGGTCAGCTAGGAACGGATTTTGTGAAACTCCACCCGCAAGGTGGAGTGCGGGGAGATCCCATTTGTGAGCTCACTCATTAGGGTATCTCAGGAACTATAAGGCCGATAGACTTGAAATTTGGTAGGAGTATTCCTTACGCGGTGTAGAGGAGGTCAGGTAAGAACGGATTTTGAAAAACTCCACCCGCAAGGAGGAGTGCGGGGAGATCCCATTTGTGAACTCACTCATTAGGATATCTCAGGAACTTTAAGGCCGACTGACTTGAAATTTGGTAGGAGTATTCCTTACGCGGTGTAGAGGTCAGCTAGGAACGGATTTTGTGAAACTCCACCCGCAAGGTGGAGTGCGGGGAGATCCCATTTGTGAGCTCACTCATTAGGATATCTCAGGAACTATAAGGCCGATTGACTTGAAATTTGATAGGAGTATTCCTTACGCGGTAATGAGGTCAGCTAGGAACGGATTTTGTGAAACTCCACCCGCAACGTGGAGTGCGGGGAGATCCCATTTGTGAGCTCACTCATTAGGATATCTCAGGAACTATAAGGCCGATAGACTTGAAATTTGGTAGGAGTATTCCTTACGCGGTGTAGAGGTCAGCTAGGAACGGATTTTGTGAAAATCCACCCGCAAGGTGGAGTGCGGGGAGATCCCCTTTGTGAGCTCACTCATTAGGATATCTCAGGAACTATAAGGCCGATAGACTTGAAATTTGGTAGGAGTATTCCTTACGCAGTGTAGAGGTCAGCTTAGAACGGATTTTATGAAACTCCACCCGCAAGGTGGAACGCGGGGAGATTCTATTTGTGAACTCACCCATCACGAAATCTCAGGAATTAAGGCCGTTTGCCTTGAAATTTGGTAGGAGTATTCCTTACACGATGTAGAGGTCAGCTAAAAACGCTCAAACTTCAAGCAATATAAATGAAAATCGGAAACCAAGACAAATTCGCCTCTTCAAATGATCGATATAAAAGTCCGCGATTGTATTTAATTATATCTAAAGGATATACCACCATAACCATTTTTATTTTTTACATTACATATTATTAGTATCAATATTGCACCCGTGCGAAGCCGGGGCGGGCAGCTAGTATCAAATATTTGATCAAACTTTTACCGATAAGGTAACGATACCGCTCCAAATAACTAAATAAAATTTAATGCTGATATCGTTAAAAACGTATTAAATTTTAATGTTGGATTGAATTGTGTATTTTTGATGGATATTTATAGAGTGGATATATTCAGATGGAATACTGTAGTATTGAAATGCCTTGATACAGAAAGGCCCTTTAATGAACAAATGATATTTTTAATTAGTTTTTTACATTGGAAATAAACTCAGCTTTCATATTTAAATTTTTGCCGAAGTCGTACTACTAGCCCCATCTCTCAAAGTATTTTGACTTAAAGTTTACTGTTCTCCCGCTGACGCTGTATACTGTTAGTGGCGCTAGTGTTTACATTATACGTACTCTTCATACCAATTATTTATGTTTATTATATAAATATCCACCACAAGGTAATGTTAAATCATGGTCAAGTCAAGTTCCGAGGTACATAAAGTCTCACAGTGATTAATAAAACTTAAAGGAAGAAAAAGAGGCAAGCTCTTTTTATAATAAATATTGTTATTTTTATTGTTTCCTTTTGTAATTTTTTTCTCTAATTAATATGATTTATAGTACGAATAACGTTGTACAATTTTAATAATACATTTCTATTGCCATAATATAAAATTTTCACAAAATATATGATATTTTATATATTATTTGTAAATAATAACTATTTATTAATAAATATAGTTTTCTTTGCGAAGTGATCAAATAATGTAAAAAGCATTTACATAAACAAAAAGTCAGGTTCCACCGAGATTTGAACTCGGATCGCTGGATTCAGAGTCCAGAGTGCTAACCATTACACCATGGAACCGGCTGTCAGATTTGTTGAATTTAAGCAACAGTATCAACACAAGTATAAAAATAGCTGTGTTTGCATAATTACCTACATTACAAAATCAATTAGAAATAACTTTTAAATGGAGATACAAATGCTTCATATATAACTGAAATGTGCTCAAACTATTTTATTATCTGTATTGGTCAGTACTTACTACCTGCTTCTGCGTTTGTACAATATATAAAGAATTTTAAATATAAATAATATATTTTTGACCAGAATCAATTAACAAAATGCTCTAACACTCATTCATATCTAGCCTGTTTTATTAAATTTTTTGTTACATTTCCAGGCTGTGCGCCCATATTATATATATTATTATAGATACCAACATGACAGATAGCGCGCCCTTGGACAGACTTAAAAAAAACGATTGAATATGAATTCCGAAATGAATCTTTTTAAATATGTTTTTTTCTCTACTTACGGTATATGGTTGTTTATGTAAGGCAGGAAAACACTGTAGGACTCGTAGAGCGACTGATGGTACGGATCATTCCAATAATTTCCAACTGAAGTGTGCTGACCTACACGCGAATAGAACAGCTCATATACTGTATCTGTGACCAACCCAGGGAATACTAGGTGAAGGAAGCCAGCTGAAATATAAAACATTGATAGAATGTTTATTATATTTATTTATTTCGTAAGCTTATGACCCAATCTTAAATACTTATTTATTTTCTAGCAGTAGGTATTCGTGTTACAACTGCTGAGTGTTATATTAAAATAATCTTATGCAAAAAGACAAGAAAGCACGAGAAAATAGAGAAGGCGTGGAGATATATAAAAATATAAATAATAGATTATATACACAATCTATTCAGAAAACGCGAGTGACATTGCAGAGCAGGGCTAGTATATTTTATTAGTTTATTATAAACTTACCTCCATACTGCCCAGCTTGTGGTGAGCTCAATGATATAAATGTATTTATTGATATGTTGGGAAAAGTCTGCACAATCCCTCGTGCTATTAGCCCCCCTTGTGAGTATCCTGCAATTAATTCAAATCATGGTAAATAAATCATCTATTGATTAAAAAAAACGAATATTATAAACTCGAAAGTTTGTGAGTGAGATGGATGTTTGTTACTTATCAATAGCCGAACAGATTCGGATGTAATTGGATGGAACAATAGAAGATAAAGCATATTATGTAACTAAAGTTCTAAAATTAGTTATGTCTGAGAAGAAATGTTGAATCTTGTTGCATAAGCAACGAAATATATCCCGCAATGTTAACACTCCCATAATGAGAAGCTATAAGGAAATTATTTCTAAATAGAGATTGTTATCAAAAGCCTATTTTTATATATAAAATAAACAAATGAGATAAGTAGTCAAGGTGCCTTCCTCAGTGCTATTAGTAAGTAGGTTTTCTTGTATTTTATAATTACATTTCTCCAGAGCAAATGGGTTCATTCTTATCATTATTTTTCAGCTTTATGATATGTACATAGACTCATAATAGCTGCTTGTCAATTCAATAAATAAATTGAGTCTTAATTTTTAATATCCATTGTCCATATTCGTCACAGCCAATTTGCTGCCAATCTACAGGGTGATTATTAGGATGGGTTGAATATTTGGTACAACAGATTATTTTTAGACCCAAACACCTTCACACCTTCCTACAAGGAACCCTGAAGGGGTACACAGCCGTGTAGTACCCACACACAAACTTTTCACAGGAGATATAGATATATATTTCAGGTGCCAATGTGCCAGTGTTCCCAGACATATATTATGAGATAAGTATGGTTATATACCCATACTATACATGCACACCTACCTGGGACTCTGCCTACCCCGTTAGGGACTCGGCGTGATGATATGTATGTATGTATGTATATACCCATACTATACATGCACACATTGTATATGCTGGTGGGAAGAATATAGAGAGTAGAGTACCACTTCACTATGGACTACATACCTAACAAATTAATACCCTCTGGATATCTTGATGAAAAGTTGGCAACATCCAGACCTATTTCAAGTACTTGATGCCACATGGTTTCAAGACTTGACCAGCTTTCAAACCTGTTCACATTGAAGATAACTGTGCCTGGATGTTTCTAGAAAAAAAAGAAAAATTTATAAACTTTAAATAATTGAAGAAATATTAATGGAACTAGAAATTACAGTGTTTTCTTTGGGAATAATGGTAATAATTTATGGGAATCACCAAATAATATCAAGTCCCTGCATAAAATTACATTTTATCAATTTTATTACTTAGAATCTATATATATATAGAATCAATATTTTTCGCCATCTGTCACGTTGGCACCTAATATACCTCTGGCGGAAAGTGGGTGTGTGGGTATTACCTATACACCTCTGCCTACCCCTTCGGGGACCCTTGTGGGAAGGCGTGAGGATATATTATTATTATTATATTTTGAATAATACTTCATGGCTTCAATGTCATTTCAAAATTCACATCTGTAAGATTTTTTACCTCCAAAATTCGATTCTTGATCATATCCATACTGCCTCCTCCAGTCATTACTCCATGAATTAAAACAACAGGTTTGAAAGTTAAGCTATGGCTAATAAATAATGTTAGAACTAATAATACACATTTAAGAGACATTTTAATAAAAGCGTCGAAGTGGTCGAGAACAAAGAGCTCTGCCAATAAAATAACACACTGATATGATATTCGGTGCACTGCACAAACACTATACCCTAGTCCCTAACTGCTTTTGCCCTTGACCAAATGAAAATCAACTTTGCAGCGTCACAACTGAGTCTGATTAAAATGATTATTTTTCAATAACACAAATTACGCAAAGCTACATACATCGTAAACAAAAACATATGATTACGATTAGAATCTGTGTATGTACAAGCGAGGCGCAAGGCCAGTAGCAAGGCGGGGGGAAGGAAGGGGAGGGGAGGGGAATAAAATGATATTGACATTTGACATTATTTTGAATAATAAAATGCGTTCTAGTTTAATATAACATAAACATAGTTTCCGGGATAAAAATTATTCAGTAAACGATCACATTCTGAGTTTATTATCTTAGATTTACTTACAGATGAGTGATAGTCTACATAATTTTTACTAACGTAGTATAGCAGTCTATGATGCGAAAGGCAAAGATGTAATAAAATACGCCTTCCTACAAGGATACCCATTTTCAGTGTACAATAGTAGTCTTTGGGTATCTTTGGGGTTTATCTATGTAGCTACACCTACATTTGGCCAGAGATAAATAATATTATGCGAATATGCGAGGGGGGAGATTCATCAGTTACGTCAATAAGAGATATACTTTTAACTTTAGGAAGAGAATACAATAAGATATAAGGAGTTACAAAAAATATAATTCGTTTACATTATTGCATTAATTATTATTAACTAACGTGCGGTAAACTGCAAATATTTACCAAATCACAGTCATGTCTGAAAGATATCGTAGGACATAGAAACGTGTTTTAGGTTTCCGTTAGAAAACAACGAAGCCTTATAATTACACCATGTTCGTGTGTCTGTCTATCCACCGTCGTCCACGGGATAGCTCAGAGTCGCTTGGTATTACAGTGCTGAAATTTGTTATGGTAGTTTATATTAACAGCGCTGACAAATAGTAAAATTAAATACTGAAAAAAATTTAACGGGGTTTTTTTTTAGTGTGTAAAACAGATTCAAAGTTTTTTTTCTAGTTGTGTGGCATATTGTTAGATAGCTTATAAAAATAGTAAGGGTATTTTTATCACGCTTTTGGATTAAGGATTCCATTTAATAATTATTAAGTTTCAATGGTATAATGTAGTCAATATTTAAGGTATGTAAAATGTACCTAAAGTATACTATAACATTAAATAAAATGGAGAAAAAATGTGTCGATTTGACCAATTTGCACCGAATTTTACCGATTAATCTTTGAAGCTGACAATTAAATGTTATGTCCAATGTATTATCTATGGCTGTCTGTCACAGGTTGTCTATCGGCAACAATAATAATTTTATAGGTTAGATTCGAACTTACACATGTGTCATGTGTAGTTTAGTTTATTTAAGAGCTTTTAATAGATCTTATTGTTTTTTCTGCTTTTTCAATATTTCAGTTAATTGATTTCTAAATGATACACAAGTAAGTGGATTTTTAATACTGCGTTAATATTCGAAATCAAACAATCGTTGACTCACAATAATAATTTACAGATAAATACTGCTTAGTAGCAACATGGCTTCAACATCATTAGCCCAACAGCTCAAAAAGCTTGCAGTGCCACAATCTACCATTTACACAGATGATAAGAAAAAGGCGTCTTTACTCTTCGATCCGAGAGAAGCTGCGTTGAAAGACAGAGATACATTTTACGAAATCGGCGTGAGTGGGCTAAATGAGCTGATAGCATTATATGAGGGATTTCGTGTATTCGAAGACTCATTATTCAGTGTCTCGTCAAAAGACTTCGAGAGAGCTATGCAAACTAAAGATGTAAATCAAAACCTGGATCAAACTATTGAGAAATTTCTAATGCAGCTATCACCTTACCTACTTCTTCAATCCTCTCACAAGGCCCTGGAATGGCTCATAAACAGATACCACATCCATCAGTACAATCAAGATGCAATCATGGCATTGATCTTGCCTTACCACAGTACCATGATATTTGTCCGGTTTGCTCAAATGATGGATATTAAAGCCATTACTAACCGTTGGAACTGGTTGCGACCAATTCAGAAGCGGGGTATACCATTGGCCAATCAAGTACTCTATAATCAGTGTGCATCAAATACGGCTACACTTCAATTCATTGCTAAACACACAGTTAAATATGTGCGAGAGTTTGGTGAAAGAGCTACACAACTGAATACAATTTTTGCCTTCTTCTGCCAAACTGCTGTAGGTACGATAAACTGTATCAAGCGTGTAACGGAAGCATTAGTCAATGCAATGCTGCCTATGATTATAAAAGCTATTGACTCCCCTATAATAGACTTCAGGGCATCTGCTTATATTGTCCTGGGCTATTTGTTTACTAAAACTCAGATCAAAGAAAGCACTCTTAATGATATATTGGACAAACTGCTCACTACAGAGTTTGATCCATCTTATGATGTGGCTATTTTGATCACAATGCTATTCGCAAACCAAACTCATGTGACTAAGATGTCTCAAGCTATTGTAAATGATCTTTCGGTGGATACGTTGACTATTCTTTGCAGTCACATAAAGAGTCTAGTGGAGAGGAAGAACAATGTGCAGTCTTTTGTTCTGGCTTTCCTGTCTTGTGTTCTCCCACTGATACAGAGGAACAATGAAGAGTTTAGACGGTTCTCTAAACTGCCTGAAGTATTGATTGAAGAGATTGACCTTAAACATCAACAACCAGAAAAAGTTATCAAGTAAGTAAAAACTATCACTAAAACCTCTAAACTTATTCACTCACTTACATTCATTATCTCTAAACTTACAGAGATCTTTTACTTTATCCACATTTAGCATAAATAATTACTCAAGTTGGTTGTTTTCTTGCCACAATCTTAACTTTTCTGAAATGGAGAATATCATTTTAAAAAATCCATGGGAAGCATGGCTAATGGCTTTTAACTGCATGAAACTAGGGTGCAGGCATTACTTTGTAATATTATTTGTTTAACCCCTGTTAAATTCAAGTATAATATGATCCAGTGGATGGATAAATCACAAAGGCTAAAAAAGGATTTATATATAGTCTATATCCCTCAACTTATATATATCGGTGATAGGTATATGTACTCAAATACTCAATTTCTAAATTATTTTCTATCTTCCAGGTGTGTCCTTGATGTATTCCAGCCACAACAAAATCCTGGTGATGTTGATGGAGATGAAAGTGATATAGAGATAATTGATGATGATGATTTCTCAAGTAAAGTCCTCAATTGGTATGCAATATTCCTAAAAAATCTGGAGCGCCAGTACCCTGATGCATTTGATAAGGTAATTAAGAATGAAATGAGTTCCACCAGTAAGATTTCGTCAAAACGAAGGTCCCAGCTATCAAAATTATTAGGTTTCAAACCTGCAATAGCACACAAAGTGGGTGGCACCTATTTGTTTGAAAATTTAAATCATACAAATCCAAAATTGCGTATAGAAGCTGTCAAATATATTGGTAAACAGTTTGAAGCATTAAAAGTTGAGAATGCAGATTTTGTGAAGGAATCTATTGTGAGCAGATTCCAAGATGATAGTATGGAAGTTGTTAATGCTGCTTTGGAACTCCCAAACAAGTATTTAGAGCAAGTCTTAGATGAAACAGATTTGACAGATATATTTGTCAAAATAATTTCAAAATGTACTAGGAAATGGAGGTCTGTAGTTGAAAAGGCTGTTGTCAAGTTTTGTTCCTTGGCTGTACTACCTATTAACCAAGCAACTGTTTTGGCTTTGGTACCTTACCTCTTTCCAAGTGATGACGAATCAACAAAAATAACATGGCACATAATTTCTTCCAACTGGGGCAAGCGGTTTGAGTTAACAAATTCACTTAAAATCAATAATACACATAAAGATAATAAAGAGGTTTTAAACCAGACCATGTTCAAAGCCTTATTTGTCAAGAAAGTTATGACATTTGATAAGGTTCTAGATGAGAATAGTTTGGATAAGACAAATATTTTGGATATTTACACCTATTTACTTCTCAAGTCTTGTTCATTTGAAAATGCGAATGTAGAAGAGATATCTGGAATGCTCAATCTTCTGCTTGATACAGTTGAGAGTGTTTCCATTGTCCCAAGTTCTGTAGGCAAGCAGTTCTCCCATGAGATAATGCCAGAGTTTGTGAGCCTCTGCAGACAAAAGAAAATGCTGTTTGAAGTTATCGAGTATATATTCCTCAGGGTAATTGAAGATTTAAATGTTCACAACATAAGTAAACCTTGGTGTAACTTTTGCAAAACACCTGATGTCATTCTAATTAGGAGATTATATGAGATTTGTATCACAGGGTGTGCAATACCTACTTATGGTGAAAATTATGCAAATCTGCTCCAGAGACTGCTAGATCAATTCTGTCAAGGTCCTAGGGAGAAATTTGAGTTTATTATCAACTTTGCCTGCGGCCATATACTTTACGCAGCAGATCCCAAGGATGTCATAGGACCTGAGCTTCAACTAAGGAGTCTTAAGTTATTAAACAACTTCTTAGCAGTGCAAGAAAATGCTGAATGGTTATATGATTCTGATGAAGTCATTGTGATGCTGCTCCTCTGTTTGAACAATCCTTGCACTATAATACGCCAGAGTGCAATCAATATCATTGACGTGCTGCTAAGAGAAGACCAAAATAAGAATTTAATCTATGTGCAACTACTGGAAGAACTGAGTACACACAAAGAAGCACTATTACTAGACCCAGAACAGATTGTTCAAGTCTTCAATACCATTTTAACACAAAAAGATGCTCGTAATAAACTATTTAAACGTAATTGCCTTTTGAAATTAATGAAAATTTTAAACTCTGATATGCCATCTCATGTGATGTCAAGTTTTCTCAAAATTCTCAGCAATTTTGATAATGCCACAGCATTCCCCCATGTTATCATAGCTTTGAAACCTTTACAAGACGTCTTAAAGGCCAATGAACACAACAATGGATTCACATTTGATATTTATGATTCTAACATGCTCAGAAGTGTATATAGTCATATAAACGAGACTAATGTGTCGACTTTTTCTACGTATAATGTCTGGCAATCGATTGAGTTTGGTTTGAAACAATATAAAGAGTGCATTTTGGATGAGGGCCAAACACACACCAGTCCAGCTGCCCTCATAATGAAGCAAATTGACGAAGAAGTTTTCAAGAGAGTCCCCGAGGAAAGATCTAAAGACCTGGTCTATCTAATCGCCTGTGCCGGAGCTGTCAGCAATAACCCGAAAATTTCAAGTGTAGCTTCGAAGGTGATGAAGAAAATACAACTCAGCTTCGAGCATTTTAAACCTATTTTGGAGAAAATGTTGAATACCGTAGACCCTGCAGCCAATGTGCCTAAGAAGAAGAAATCTACCGTTTCAATGTTATCATATCAGCTGATAGAAACAAATGACTGGAGATTGGGTGTGGCTGTTCTGGAATTTGTCCAAAGCAAAAAGAAAATGACTCTTAACAATTCATTCGTGGCCATACTATTTCAACTGTTGAACAAATGCCTGAGATTCGAAGAGCAATCTTATGTAGAGTACATAAAGCAGCTTATATTATCAGCCCTCTGGTATTTCTGCAAGAAGTTTGTCGACGACACTGACAGTGACCAATTGAAGTCTCTGAAACCTATGTTTGATGTTGAGCTGGTAGTCCAATGCATAAGAGGTACTCAGAACCCCCAGACCCACCATCATGCGTTGATTCTGCTGTCGCACGCAGCGTTCATGTTGCCTGAACAAGTCCTCCACCACATCATGGAGATCTTCACGTTCATGGGCTCGTCAGTGTTGAGACACGACGACGCTTACAGTTTCCAAATTATTACCAAGATAATTGAAACATTGATACCCATTCTGGTGAAAATTTATAGGAACGTTGAAGATTACACGGAGAGAGAGTTACAGCAATTACACAAACGTGTTGTGCCAGTTTTGCGAATATTTGCCGACGTTGTCTTGCATGTTCCTGAACATCGAAGGCTACCTTTGTACCAGAAACTAATAGAAACACTCGGACCGAACCACTTCCTTTGGGTGTTCCTAGCTCTGCTGCTGGAAACCCATGTAGCTCATTTCAACGAAAAAGAAAAGAAAGACAAAAGCCTATCGAGAACGCTAGCTGATCAGGAATCGCCGATAAATAGACTAGATTTTGGTCAGAGTATCTTACTTGAGTTCTCGCCGGAAATATGTCTTGAGAATTTTACAAAATTAATTGTATACATAAAATCTCTGCCTCTTCAGAAAGATGAGAATTCTATGGATACGGATGTAGATCCTAGTGAGATATTCAGCGTGAATGGCCACACGCCGATCCAGTTGCGTCATTACAAATACGTCATAATAACATTTATGAACACGTGTTTGGCTTCATCAAGAATCATCCAACACTGCAGCCTAGCAACGAACGCGAAAGCCATGGAAGACCATTACAAGTCCTTGATTATCAATATTCTGACATTCATTCAGACTATATCGAAGGTGAGTGACGAGAAAACTGCAAAGTACTGGAGGGTAATGCTCCATCACAGCTACGATTTGCTGGATCATACAAACAATCTGCTATCAGCGCCAATGTTCCTATCCGTCGTCAGAGGCCTACTGAAACACACTTTACAAACGGTCCGAAGAAAGTCGATGGAGTTGCTTAACTCTAAGATCCAGTTCTCTCCAGAAATGTTCCACAGTGTTGACAAAGTGTTGTTGTTTTCCTTATTGCCTGCACTGTTGGATAATATAAAGTCGATTGAAAATATGGGTGAAGATTTGGCGGATAATGTGGTTCAAGAATTGGAGCTGAACCAACAAACAGCTTTGCTATCCCTAAAGTTGCTTACAAGGTTGCTCGCGGCAGAGAACCCTGAGCCATTCAAGTCGGTCCTGGAAACCGTCACAGAATTTACATGCAATCCGAACATTTCTGGCAATGTCATGGCATCCGTGGTGTTATGTTTGTCAGAGCTTTGTGCCAATCTAAAGGCGCACGCGCTGGCAAGTCTTCGCAAATTCATGCCAGCGTTGATTAAAGTTCTGAAGAAGCAAAGGAAGGTCGAAACGCCAGAGCTGATCTTGCTAAGTACAGTGACTGCGATTTCGAAGATCATCGAAAGCTTACCCCTCTTCTTGAGCCCATATCTGCAGAAGATATTGTATGAATACTCAATTTTGTTTGCTAAATGGCAAGGGTATGACCAGGATTGCAGCAAAGTGTCGGCTATTGTTGGTAAACTGTCTACAATCAAGAAGAAAATAGCTACTTCCATACCTCCAAGAGTGTTGATACCTGTCGTGAACGAAACCCATCAGTTGCTGCTGCTAAAGGAAAACTATCAAGCTATTGGTCCTGTCATGTCAGTTCTAGCAGAGAGTTTTGCCAATGTGACAACTGCTGACTTTACTGCTTTGCAGCAAGATCTGACCACATTCTTCTTATCAGCTTTACAGCTGCGTACTGATGCTGCAGAGAAAAATATTGAGGCTACAGTCATAGATAGGGCTGAAGATGAAGTAGTCAATGCCCTCGTTTGCTTAGTACTGAAGCTTTCAGAGACAAGTTTCAGGCCGTTCTATTTCAAGATCTATGACTGGGCGATAAGGACTAATAATGAAGGGCACAAGGACAGGACTATAACGTTTTACAGGTATGCCTTGTTTTACATATAAATTGTACCTTTATAAATAAAAACGCGCAGTCCCTTAGGGGTATGCAAAGAGTGTGGACGCTAGATTTCTCTAGAGTCTAGACCTACATACCTCGTTGGCTTCATGAATATAATTGTAGCTAAATGCATGGAGCTCTATAAGGATCAGTATGCGAGAGTGTTCTCTATTTCGTAATCTTTCGTTGTTGTTATGTACATGTAAATTATTATTTTTTATAAGATTGTGTGAATTATTGTAATTGTTGTAATAGTTGTAATTAACAATATATAAATTTTTCAGAGTAAGCAGCGCCATAGCGGACAAATTGAAAGGACTATTCGTCCTTTTCGCCGGCCATTTTGTTAAGAACGCCGCGGAATTATTGGAATCCTGTAATGTTAGCAAAACTGAGGATCTGTATTTCGATTCTGAGGATAAATGCATCACCCTAGTCAAATACATTTTGAGAACATTGCACATTGTATTTTCCTACGACAGTCAGAGTTTTATAAACAAAGATAGATTTGATACTCTTCTGCAACCGATCGTTGATCAGCTCGAGAATACGTTGGGTGGAATACCGAGCCTTAAGAAGAGAGCGGATGAGCTCATTATCCCTTGCGTGTCGCAGTTCGCCGTAGCGACTGCTGATGATTCGCTGTGGAAACTACTCAACTATCAAGTATTGTTGAAGACGAGGCATAATGATGCTGAAATACGGTAAGGCAAACATTGGTTACCCTTTAAAATGTTAAATGAACTAGTAGTCGCCCACCCAGCTACGCCTGGGTGAAAAAAATAGTTCAATGAAACTTAATCGCCGCGCCACCTTTCGGGTCAAGTTGTATATCTCGAACATGAATATCTGGATTATATAATATATATGTATATATATATATATATATATATATATATATATATAATATAATATATCCTCACGCCTTCCTACAAGGGTCCCCGAAGGGGTAGGCAGAGGTGTATAGGTAATACCCACACACCCACTTTCCGCCAGAGCTATATACCTGGATTAACACATATATATATTATTATTATAGAAAAAAATACTAATATATAAATAATGAAATACAAAATTACGCATATGCAACTGCAGGGCACTGTCGGTAATTAATGAGATATTCTTTAATTATGGAAGGAAGGAAAAGACGTGACCTTAATAAATATATTTATTCCAGGTTAACGGCTCTTGACTGCCTAGTTTCCATGGCAACGCAGCTAGGAAGTAGCTGGCTCCCACTCTTGGCTGAGAGTGTTCCATTCTTGGCTGAGCTTCTAGAAGATGGGGATTCCAGGATTGAAACATCCACTAAAGAAGCAATCAGGAAACTTGAACTAATACTCGGAGAGCCGCTCGAGAAATATTTCTAGGTTTAAGTAAAAATTAAATATTCGTTATGACTGGTGTGTTTTATATTTATTAGTAATAGTAAAATATCAATACGTGGGTGAAAGAATTAAATTGTTTTTTTTTATTGCACAAAATTTTCAATAATGAAATAAATTAAGTACAGCGTCATCTAGAACTTGTTGCTGCTACTAAACGTAGATGTGTATACGAGTAGCTAGATGGCGCTAGTAGTTTTTGTTTACCTCTGGTGTAAAGTGGTGTTCAGTTTTACCATAGTATAAAGAGAGGGTTTTACATAAACAGGATTATAATAATTAATATTTCGGTTCTGGATGTGTAACAAGCTTACCGCAGTTTCTTGCATGTTAAATGCTTACACTATATTGCTATACCCACGCACTTATGGAACTGATCTCGTAAAATCAAAAGGGATCAGCTCATGCTTACGACCACTACGCATCTTGCGTATTATTTGCTCTTGCATCCACTTCTATACATTATAACTTTACAGGTGACAGGTGACAGGACAAATGAACGAAATATCATTTACTTTGTCATTAATCGATGAACACTAGGATAGAAACGTCGTCGAAACTCGTGGATGATTGGTCTGGATGAAGCGTAAGAGTTTTGCAAGTACAATGAGTACTGGCGCTCTAATGGCTTCCTACCCCATGAGGGCATGAGGCTATGGTGACTGAGGGGTCTGAATAGAATACTAATATTATGATTGTGATAGTTAAATTAAATTTGGTTAAGTGATAAATTACTTTTACTAGCTTTTACCACTTACGTCCTCGGAAAAAAAGCTACAGTTGAAATCAATTTACGCGTCTGAAACCGGGAGGCAAAGCTGGTAGTCTGATTAAGTAAACGGAAATTTCCAAATTTAGGAGTACCTATAGTCAAAATAGCTTTAGTTTTCCCTGAGCGGTCACCGTAAGGGTGCGACCACAGGCGTGTCCAACTTTTCCAACACATGTTGGTAATTAGTTGCTAAGTTAGTGGGTAGGCCGCAGCCTATTACACAAATGGGTTTGTGGTTGAGTAAGGATTTTACCACGTACTTTTGGGACCGTGTACCTAAAAAGATGAACAGAATGTGTGAGACTTTAAGTAAATTTTTCATCATTAGTATAGGTTCAAATCCCAACTGTAGTTACGAATAAGTAATACTAAACTTAAGTACAGTTATTTATCACTTTATAACTGTTACGCGTAACTATGTATTGCCGTGCTTGAGTAATGGCGATGGACTCGCCATCTGTCACATTGGCACTTAAAATATATCTCTGGCGGAAAGTGGGTGAGTGAGTACTACCAATACACTTCTGCCTACCCCTTCGGGGTGCCTTGTGGGAAGGCGTGGGTTATTATTCCATGACCCGGTTGACTTGAAGATTAATTACATCATAGTGTCCACACATTGTGACTGACGACAGTTTCTAAATGATAACCAAGCGTAACGTAATCCTTAAACCCTTTTACAGTCAAAGTTGAAGTCAACACAAAACATGGGTAAATACAGGCTTCACGGGCCTGTGCGGTCTAAATGTTCTTGCCTAGTTAGATTTGTATTAAGTATGTACATATGTAGGTTAAATTGGGATAGTGGTAAGTGTTCACCGCCGCATAATAATTATGGCCGCACGTTACAGACCCTGCAGAAATGTCTACATCGCGAGGCAATCTGCATACGTTTGAGAAGAAATTTAAAGATCCAAATCTCCTTGGTACTCAAATATCCAGCGAAATGAGTGTGAACTGTGAACCCTCATAAGAACGGTGAAGAAACATGATGAAAAAGGTTTCTTTAAAGTATATCAATCAATATTATAATAAAGCCTCACGCCTTCCTACAAGGGTCCCCGAAGGGGTAGGCAGAGGCTAGTAACGTAGTACCCACACACCCACCTTTCGCCAGAGATATATTTTAGGTGCCCAAGCTCAATACATAGGTACGCCTTTGAATTTCTTCTCAAACGTATGCAACTAATTATTAAAGTAGTATTCTTTAATAGATGAATCAAAATTTGTTTCGGATATCTTAGGTTTTGAACATTCTAAAACTCTTTTAAAACGAGGCAGTAACGTAATTAAAAATACCTTTCCAAATTCGTGAATCATATGTGCGGAATAAAATTTAATTACGGTAAAATTTGTAGGTTTATTTCGCGATTCTGCTAAACCAATTGGACTAATGCATCTGACATGTGAAAACGTTTCAGGTATGGCGGTGTTAAGTTTGTAAAAGGAGAGACCTGTACGGATTGGCTGAATGGTACTATTCACGTAGGGTTGATCTTCGGCATTACACGTGATCCATGTCAATCAATAACTACTATTTGGTAATGCGAAAGTTTCTGAGAATGTCCCTTCCTGCAAAAACTTTTGAACAGAATTCGATGAGATTTGGCACGGACAAACATTTGACGTGTCGTGATGGACGTGTCATGTATTATTTAAGAAAAAAAAACGCGATAAATCTAGGTAGGTACCAATGAAATCCAATTTATCCAATTATATTATTAAACGAGGTACAGCAAATTTTGAATCATTAATCTTATTTATAAAATATTTAACGACAATAAATGAGTGCTAGAAAATACATGACTCAAACTCCCGTTCAGAAGACAGGTGCATTTTCTACTACATTGTAGACGCTTTATATTGTTTCCTGCGACGTCATTGCGTCATTTCCTGGATCCTAGTGTTCGAGTGAAATTCAAGGACACCTTGTTTGACTAAAGGTTTAGTTCCAGTTGTATGAATAATACATGTACCTATTAGTCAATATACATATAACAAATTTTAACACACATAGACATCAACACGAGTCCCTCACAGGCATATTGAGTATAACGGCAGTTCTATGTAGGTACTATCTTACGACAATGCTTATGACCTCTTTCGCTACATCCACAACATTTCCATATAAGGCTTGGTTAAAAATAAATTAAGATCGCACATAAAAACGCAGTATGTCTGTGACAAACTGTAAGTACTGATCGTATCTTATCTTTTATCTCAATTCAAGTCAAATATCGTCACAAATGTCCTTTCAAATTAAATCGCAGACAAATTATCTTCCCGAATCATTCCCATGAGCATTTTTAAATGGAATTGGATACATTTTTACTTTCCCTGACGAAATCTGTGCAGTAAACTTGGCTAATAAAATTGGTTTGAATTTAAATGGCAGAATAGATTTTAACTGTAGAGTGATTAAATAATATGGACCTACTTGAAACTTACTAAACTCTTACATTGTCGGTTTGTATTAGTGCTTAGATTATTAATAGCCTAATGGCAGGTTCTTAACTATATACCGTTGAAATTTAAAAAAAAATGTGTTTCATCATTCTTATATTTTCAAAAAGAATTTTGTTCATATCCTTTTCTCCTTTAATGAGTGAATATAGATCCTTCTAACTCAGCAAGTATCCGTCATTGGCCATTGCTCGTTACCATTGAGAAAGAGCTTTTTCTAGTGACTAGAACTCCCACATAACCCACCCCCAGGACGGTAGCATATTCAGTCTCTCGTAAAAAAAGGTTTAATTAATTAATTTATTTGAATACGGGCCTAGTAGGTAGCCTATTTATAAACACAGACATTTTATTAATGTACGCGCTTAGTATCTGATTTATGTATGTATAGTACAGAATTATGTGTAGTAGACATAATATTTTGTACAGAACGACGTTAATCTAATAGATAAGGTATTCAAAAGCAGTCTACCATTAAATACAGACCTTAGGCGGCAGTATGACCGTACCAAATGGAATTACAACTCGCTCTGTCAGACAATCACTAACATTGGACTCAAGCCAACCAACCACACGACTGCTCCTACAAAATTGCTGGTAATTTATATAGGTATAATAAATAAGTATATAGTGATTTGAACGACTGTACCAATGAGTTTTTCTGAACTTAAGTACAGTGATTAGTCACACCACGAGCTTTACGGTGAAGGAAAACATCGTGAGGAAACCTGCATACGTCTGAGAAGAAATTCAAAGGCGTATGTATAGTCGTGCTTGAGTAACGGCGATGGACTCGCCATCTGTCACGTTGGCACCTAATATACCTCTGGCGGAAAGTGGGTGTGTGGGTATTACCTAGACACCTCTGCCTACCCCTTCGGGGACCCTTGTGGGAAGGCGTGAGGATATATTATATTATATAGTAAGTTATTTTATTCGCCACCTAATTCACATTACTTACCACTTTAAGCCTTAATATAGATATACGCCTTTAGATTAGAATCAAAGATTACAATGTATACTGTAACAATTAGAATATATTATTCATGACAAGGATACTAGTTTTTTAGTCGCATACCAAATTTTAATAAAAAGTTTCGAACTTTTTACGAACTCATTTAATCTTTTGAACTTTTGCCGCTATAAGATGCCGTATCAAAATAATATAGAAAACTTCACCGACTCGGCCACATTATTCTACGTTCATGAAATTTCCAACATGGCGTCTGCAAAGTTTCGTGGTCCGATGGGGACAAAGTAAACAACGGGACGTATTTAAATGTCTGCACCTTAATTTAAATCCGACATCAAGGTTCCCAGAGGTGGTAAGCAAGGGTGTGTAAGTACCTACTCACACAACTTCAAAGACAAGTCGTGCTTGAGTAACGGCGATGGACTCGCCACCTGACACGATAGCACCTAAAATATATATCCGTTGAAAAGTGAGTGTTTGAACTGCACACCTCTGTCTACCCTTGTGGTAGGGCGTGAAGATAGATATAAATAATAAGATATATACATACATATATTCTCCAAAATAATAAAAATGTAATTTAGCTGTCAATATAAAATGTATTTTGCCTTCGGAACACAAACGCAATAAATGTAACGAAACACCGGCCGTATTAAAGTTCACAAATGAAATATTGAGTTATAATAACGATTTGTGAGGCAACTTGCTAATTGCTTTAATTGTTCAAAGAAATATTGTCGTCACGATAAATATAATTACGACCGCTTGATAAGGTCGCCCGATTGACATTGCTAGTTTGACAACGAAATCTTAATATATATAAATCACGTGTCACGTTGTTTGTCCGCGATGGGTTCCTAAACTAATAAAAACCGATTTCAATCAAATTTGCACACCGTGTGCAGTTTGATCCAACTTAAAAGATAGGATAGCTTACATCACAATTGGACCCGATAGGTGGCGCTGCGATAGTGTTTCAGGAAATTTTACTTTTTCGCCCGGGCGAAGCTGGGCGGGACAGCTAGTATATTATATATTGTTATAGAAGGAAATATATGTACTGTTATTTTTTTGATATTCAAATATATTATCGTTCTATATACCTACCTACATATATCTCTTTATTGCCAATTCGATAGACGCGGATCGGATACACAATGAAGAATTCAAAAAGCAACTGACGTGAATGAGAGAGCGATTGAAAGATAAAGAAAGGCATGCTCCTTAATTTGGATAATTAGTAAGGATGGTTTACAAAATGAATGAATCTGGAAAAAGGAAAAGTAGACCACGTTCAAACTACCTAGATCAAATCGATCGAACACTCAGGGATGGGAATCTATTAGACGCTGGCGATCTTGTATGCGAAGGCTGATGAATGAAATTGGAGCGAATGAGGATCTGTAAGCTTAGACAGAACTGGCGCTCTAATCTCTCTCTCTCTCTCCCTCTCTCTCTCTCTCTCTATCTATCTATTTCAATAGTTTGGAATCTAGGAGAAGACTATAGTTTAAATTCTATACTTCTATATAGCCTTCTAATCTTATTCATGGGTAGAGTTTTGTGAGAGCTGCGTTCATAAAGAAAACTATTAATATGCATGAACCTGACCCTTACGGGGTAAGCAGAGACAATTGGACGATTCATCTCTGCATATATATCATAGAAACATTAATATCATCTCCCCATCACCTCCCTCCTCTCCAAAATTATGGAGCGAGTGATTAACACGCAACTCCTGCGATATCTAGAGGGTCACGGTTTGTTGAGTGACCAACAGTATGGCTTCCGCCACAGTCGCTCAACGGGTGACCTTCTAGTATATCTCACGCACCGTTGGTCACTCGCCATTGAGAGTCAAGGTGAGGCATTAGCTGTTAGCTTGGATGTGGCGAAAGCGTTCGATCGGGTCTGGCATCGCGGTCTTCTATCGAAGCTTCCATCCTACGGACTGCCAGAGGGATTATGCAAATGGGTCGCCAGCTTTCTGTCCAGCAGATGCATAAGAGCCGTCGTTGACGGTAGCTGCTCCGAAAGCATGGAAATTAATGCTGGCGTCCCGCAAGGCTCTGTGTTGTCCCCGACTCTGTTTCTTCTGCATATTAATGACATGCTTTCTATTGAAGGCATTCATTGCTATGCAGACGACAGCACTGGGGACACTTACTACACGGGCCGTGCTAATCTCCCTCGTTCCACTGTGGAGGAAAGTCGCGAACGACTTCTGTCTGAAATCGAGAGTACACTTCGCAGTGTCTCCGATTGGGGTCGACTAAACCTAGTTCACTTCAACCCCACTAAGACACAAGTTTGCGCGTTCACCGCAAAAAAAACTCCATTCGCTGTGGCTCCACAATTCCAGAACACTCCCCTGAACATCTCGGAGAGCATTAGGATCCTTGGGGTCGATATTTCTAGCGACGTTCAGTTCCGTGGTCATTTAGAGGACAAGGCTAAGCTGGCGTCGAGGAAGCTCGGTGTGCTCAACAGAGCTAAGCAGTACTTCACACCGCAACAAAGGCTGCAACTTTATAAGTCGCAAGTTCGGCCACATATGGAGTACTGCTGCCACCTGTGGGCTGGAGCCCCTGGATACCAGCTTGGGCCTTTTGACGCGGTTCAGAAACGCGCCGCTAGAATTGTCGACGATCCCATGCTCACAAGCGGCTTGGAATCACTAAGTCTGAGGAGAGACTTTGCCTCCCTGTGTGTGTTCTACCGCTTGTATAACGGGGAGTGTTCTGCAGAATTGTTCGATATGATGCCCACTTCCACCTTCTACCACCGCACCTCTCGCCATCGACGGGGAATTCATCCCCATACCTTGGAACCACAAAGGTCTCGCACTGTGCGCTTCCAAAGAAGTTTTCTTCCGCGAACGCTCAGGCTGTGGAATGAGCTCCCCGTTGAGGTTTTCCCTGGAGAGTACAGCATGGAGTTCTTCAAGAAGGGTGTGAAAAGATTCCTGCAGGGTCGGCAACGCGCGAGTGATACCCCTGGTGTTGCAAGCGTCCATAGGCGGCGGTAACCGCTTACCATCAGGCGGACCGCATGCTTGTTTGCCACCCAAGTGGTATAAAAAAAAAAAAAAAAAAAAAAAAAAAATATACCTCGCGAGCTTTCCATCTAGCAAATGAACACACAGCACCCATCAACGCGGTGAAATATTAAGTCCTGTAGACACGTACATACTGGCAATAAACTTTTTTCATATGCCCGTGATGTGTGACGTCCCTTTTATTACTTCCCGTCTCATCTCATCTAGTTGTGGGCATTTATATTTAGGTCCTAGTTTCCGTGTACCTCTCATAGAATATGAGATTTACTATTTTAGTGAAAATGTTGTCGAAGGATTTGTTTATAAACATGAGTGAAGTAGGCTATTTGATATTATGAGTTGTTTTTTTTTTAAACATTGAATGTGTATCAATCAATCCAGCTAATATCTACCCCTATTTTTCATCCAATTCCATTCAGTACGCGTTGCGTGAATAAGGAACAAACATCTTCACAACCTTTCGCGTTTTAATATTTGTAGGAATGTCCCAGCCTTGTATCTCAATTCCATTAAATGTATCTCACGCCTTCCCATAAGGGTCCCCGAAGGGGTAGGTAGAGTATATATAGTACATAGGTTAAGCTAAAATTTATTTCTCTATAGTTATAGAGAAATTCAATTTAGCTATTTTTCAAATTTAATATGTAATTACACAATATGTAATCACGAGATTCTGATAAGTATAACTTATTCACCTGGGAATCTCTGAATATCTCTGTCAGATCATAACCATTACTGTACTTAAGTCTTATCATCCTCAGTTCTTCTGCTTTTTATAAAATGATTTAGGTACGAATATATTACTTAATTTACGAAACTTACGAAAGTGGGTGTGTGGATGACGTTTGTACTATACTCTACCTACCCCTTCGGGGACCCTTATGGGAAGGCGTGAGATAATGAAATTGGTGTACCCACTTACAACCGTTATCACATTTATAAGTTTATTTCATTATCTTATGAAATTTGACATGAATATCTCTTACGTCATTTCGATTGACATACGAGTTGAGCATTCAGATTACAATTCAATCATGATGAATCAAATCAGTATGATTTTCTACTGTCTTTGGGGTACCCTATGATGTGTGTACTTCGCACCTGAGTAGGCTTTGATCTCACCTTTGTTCAGATAAGCAATAAAAGTTCTCGGAACTCAAACTACAAAACTATTTAAAACAAAACTAATAAAGGACTATTCAATCCCCACGTTATCTCTATCTATGCTTTCAAGGATTTTTGAGGGAACACGTGAAATTCTACTAAGGTATACATATTTTCCACGTTAATATACATCAGTAATTAAGTTTTCGTACAGGATTTTCCTATAAAGTAATAAATTCATCTTGGAATTAATTAATAAACAAATCTTAATATGCATGCAAATTAGAGGCTCCGGTAATCTCATTTAAACTTTTGCTCAAACAGTGTATAACATTTTTAATAATGAACATCGCTCACAGCTGGCTGGGTTTATTTAGGGGTACTTAGAAGTACGGAGGGTAATAATTACCCTTTTTATAACACTGGCAGGGCCGCGTAGTGCTGTTAGCATTCAAAAGGCAAAACCTATATACCAAAAATCTTAATAAAAAAAAAACATAAAAATACCGTGTCTATATTGTAAGCTCAAATAGGCTTTGATCATCTATTACAGCCCAGGAAGCAATGCCATTTGGCTACGATCTTCTTTTAAATTAAGGTACATACTGATCCGAGGAACTCCAATACTGATCCAGACATCCGTTGTGCCCTACCTTAATTAATTTTCAATAAAGAATCTTCCATTTAAATTTTATTGTGGAATATTATTTTGTCGCCAATTTTGTGTACATACAGAGGCGTTTCATAATTGTAAATTTGACGTATCGGTCAGTGATTAGATCGCCTTGTGGGAGACGGGGACGAAATTGGGGAACACATCGATCATCCTTTGTGACCGTGAGTACGGACACTATAGGGAATAACTCAATGCCAATATATATTGTACACGGTACAAGTCTTTAATTTTGCTTACTAATTTAATTATTGATAGGTCGATGAGAATCTAACTAAAGTCCTTACATCCCGTAAGGACTTTAGTTGATTTGACTAAATATAAACACACTAGTTTTCCCGCCCAGTTTTGTTTGGGTGAAAGAATAAAAGCTTCTGAAACACGATCGCAGCACCACCTATCGGGTCCAATTGTAAATCTAAACCATTCTCGAATTCCCTTGAACACACACAAAAAATTTCATCAAAATCAGTCCAGTCGTTTGAGAGAAGTTCAGTGACATACACACTCACAGAAGAATTATATATATAAAGATAAAGATATCTCTGTTACACATTCTATAAACCGGGTTTTGAAATAACTACAGATAATATTTGAGTAGTTGCCTGCGACACAAAGATCGCAAGTTCGAATCCCGACTGTACCAATAAGTTTTTCTTAACTTAAGTTCAGTGATTAGACACACCACGAGCTTTACGGTGAAGGAAAACATCGAGAGGAAACCTGCATACGTCTGGGAATCAACTCAAAGGCGTATGTATAGTCGTGCTTAAGTAACGGCGATGGACTAGCCATCTATCACGTTGGCACCTAATACACCTCTGCCTACCCCTTCGGGGTCCCTTATGGGAAGGCATATATGCATCACGTGGCAGCAAGAGAAGAGAAGAGAAGAGAAGAGCATCTAAGAAGACTAGCAGCATTGCTATGCTGGATATCTACGCTGATTCTCCGAGCGAAATATGTTACAACCGCTGGTCATGAGAGGCATCGAATAAACGACGACTTCTTAAAAAACCTGTTATAAGTTGATTTTGTAAATCATTCTTCATTTGAAAGCTGATAGCAAGTCAGTCCTTATGTTTCGGGCACAACTTAACACACTAAGATACCAACATGACAGATGGCAAGTTTGCCTTGTTGGTATTCTCTACCTCAGAGCGCTTATTTATTACAATTTTTATTAAAACCTTGAATATACAAACAAGTGTTTTGCGTTAGCCGCATGAGGCCTAATAAGTAAAGCCATAAATTGTAACCGGACCCGCCTCTCAAATCTACCGACTATATCCAGAGTGTGACCTGGTGGTAGATTGTTCTTTGAAACATACGGGACTGTAATTCGGTTATAATCGCGGCGACGCTGCTGCCACAAAACTTTACGTCAGCCCTTGACCTGCTACGGGAGCTATATGTAATTTAGCTTGTAATGAGTAAGAGCAGTTCTTAGATTCTACTGTCACCAGAAGAATAGAGGGTCCTCAGCCAACTGTAAGCTAATTAAGGTAATGCTCGACTTGGTAAAGATAGTTCAAACAAATGAATGACGGTACTTGTTGCCTAATGATGTCAGAATTTACAATAATCAAAAGACATAATTTCCTGTCTTGTTCTGGTTACTGGTTGGTACAGGTTCTGTTACAAGGTGTCTCCCGTAAGTTTTTACCGTTTTAGGAGCCGTATTTTTATGTCACTGCGACACACGAGGTATGTAATATATTTGTGTAAATAAATTCTCCGCGAATGAAGCTAACTATTCCTTGAGTTATTTATTTGCTTTCTCATAGCGTATTTATACGTCAATTTATAGTTGGCTCAATTTTTTTGGTCGTTGTTTATGGTTCAAGTATAATGAATGAGACTTTTATTGACATAAACATTCAAATAGAGTAATGGGGTATAACTATGCTATCACCCGTTCCTAGAAGGGTCTCCGGAAGGGGTAGAAGGTGGTAGGAAGAGGTGTAGATCCCCTCTTTTGGCCTGAAATATATTCAGATGCAACAGATGGCGGTCTGGTCTAATGGTTAGAGCTCCTCACTGCGAAACTTGAGGTCGCGGGTTCGATTCCCTGCTTTGCTGTCGCGGACTTTTTTTAGAACTTTTAAAGAGGTAAATTCCCTCATACATGATATTTTCGTAACTTAAACCGTTTACGCAGCACACACAGCGGAAGCTCTCAAAAAGGAATGTTTTTTCCCGTTCTTGCAACATTTTTCATTTATGTTTCGCTCCTATTAGTCGTAGCGTGATGTTATATAGCCTAAAGCCTTCCTAGAGAAATGGGCTATCCAACACAAAATGTTTCAATTCCATTCAGTAGTTCCTGAGATTAGCGCGTTCGAACAAACAAACAAATAAACACACTCTTCAGCTTTATAATATTAGTATAGATCATCAGAACTAGGGTTCGCCAGGATACTGTTACACAGACCCACATCCTGGCTACATCCAATCATACATTCTTCTGACATCTTTGTTCTGGTCACATTCCATCAGGATGTGATATAAATCGTCACAGACGTTACAAGTATTGCAATTGGGAGAGGGAATTTATTCGATGGGATATGACTAGAACGCAGGCGTAGTGATGTGACAATAATATTCCGGTAACATATACTTAATAAGCTTTAAAATTTGATCATCACACCTTCCCACAAGGTTCCCCTAAGGGGTAGGTAGAGGCGAATCCATAACCGTTACTCAAGCACGACTATACATACGCCTTTAAATTTCTTCTCAAACCTCCTCGGGATTTGAACTTGCAATCTTTGTGTTGCAAGCAACTCAAACTCAAACTAAGCAAGATATATATTTCTTAAAAAACGTTTCAAGCAGGTTGAGCTTTTCGTTCTGGTAACACTCTGTATACATCTAGTGAAGGCAACTAGCGAGATCAGAAAATCCAATGCATTCAAATGCGGGCGGATGAGCATTACATTCAGCCGGGGATTGCATCCGGGACCCTTGGGATGCAAATGTATACTGCGGTGACAAGATTGAAGCTCGAAGGACCAGGTTGCGCAGTTTGCTACTGTCTGTAGGAAACTGATTAAATTTATGCAGCTTATGTGCCATTTACAACGTAGTTTACAATATTTATTTATTCAAGCCCTGGTGGCTGAGTGGTTCCAGTTGTAGCCTGCCCCGCAAACTGCAAGTTCGAATCTCGACTTTACCATTAAGCCTTCTAACTTGAAGGAACGAGAAGGAAAATATCGAAAGGAAACCTGCATACGTTTGAGAAGAAATTAGAAGACGTGCTTGAGAAACCGATGAACTCGCCATCTCTCACTTGGGCACTTAAATATATATCCAGCGGAAGGAAAGCGAGTTGCTAAACACTTCTGCACACGCGTATATCTTCTTATATATATTAAAAAAAAATGCTGTTCGTTAGTCTCGCAAAACTCGGGAATACGTGATATTCTCGGGTTTTACAATTTTGAGTCTCGATTGTAATGAAGTGTTATTGCATGTTATTATTTCATTATATTTGCCTGGATATCTGGATCGTTTAGATCGTTTACAGTTGTTCGCATTGGTTTTCCTTCACCCTAAAGCTGAATGAATTTGAGTTTATATTTAAAATCGTGACGTCACAAATGCATAACAAAGATGGCAGTAGGTTATATATACGCAACCTATTCTCATTAGCGAATGCCCCACAAAGGTGCATCGAAGCAAACCCGTACAAAGGTGCATGAAGACAAAGGAAGCTCTGGCTTCGATGGCTTCATTGTGATTTGCCTGTCACGTCGTGTATTCGTGAACACAACGGAACGCTGTTCCGATTTGAAAACATTCTTTTTCTACATATGTTTGTACCTTTGAATGTTTTTCTTTTGAAATTCAGGTAGAAGGAAATACTGAGATAACCTATATCTATACCTAATATTATAAAGAGGAAAGATTTTATTGTTTGTATTGAATAGGCTCCGGAACTACTGGACCGATTTCAAAAACTCTTTTACCATTTGAAAGCTAAATTCACCCTGACATTTATTGCTAGAAAAGATTATGAAATTATACGCGAGAGAAACCGCGGCCCACAGCATAAACACACGAATATAAATCCTTTTCAGGGCATTAAATTACCTACTCGCTCCATTTTACCAATCCTGTATTTAAGATACTTTTCGGATTATATCCGGTTAAAACCAGATTATAATTATTTATTTGGTTCTTCACTAGAAGATGCTGCATACGTAATAAACTTATATTTTTTTAAATATTATTTATGAATGTTCATAATCTGAATATGTTTATGGTTTAACAGTTTGGGAACGTTTATAAAAGTGAAATTAAAGACTATATATAATAAAAGATAATTGAGCTTAAGTTTAGTTTGTAAATTCATATGGAACTTGGTCTTCCTCTGCCTCTTCTGCCACTTCTCCCTCTGGTAAGTTCTGTGTAAGCCATCGAAACATACCTTTGTTCATTCATACAATCTCATGCATATATTTTTAGAGTTGTTGCAAGTGCAAGCAAGTTGCTGAGAGAATGTTGAGTTAATTGCGAATTTCGAGCTAAAATTATTACAACAGCTCTGAATTAAACCATAACACATGTTACAAACGTGCGCTAAAGCCTAATTAATAGTAAGCGGTTACTGAGACCCAAAGATACCTCATTTTACTTATAGGTTCTTCTCTTCGTCTCATCCTTTGAACCAGTGTACTCTAAAACCCCAATAAGTGCTATAGTTATAAGGGTTGAAATTGTATAAATCATTTTCATTTACCTAAAGTAATAAGAAATTAAATGGGATTTTCACTTAATATTCGAAGCCATCGACCCTTAAATATTAATAGTCGGCGTGCTTAGCTGCTGTGAATTTTAGGAAGAGTTATTCTACGGCAGTATCCTAGGGTTAGTTAAACATAGTCCTTTAAAATTAGATCATATATCTCTAATTATGGTATGAAAGTGATATTTGACTATGATATAAATACAAGATATAAAAAAAAAGCCGCGGTGGCTGAGTGGTTGCCTGTGACACAAAGATCGTAAGATCGAATCCCGACTGTACCTATGAGTTTTTCTAAACTTAAGTACAGTGATTAGTCACACCACGAGCTTTACGGTGAAGGAAAACATCCAGATGAAACCTGCATACTGCCTGAGCACCAATTCAAAAAATGTATAGTCATGCTTGAGTAACGGCGATGGACTCGCCATCTGTCACGTTGGCGGAAAGTGGGTGTGTGGGTACTGTCTATACAAATCTGCCTACCCTTTCGGGGAAGGCGTGAGAATATTATTATAGTAAATGCGCAAAACAGCCAGGGTAAAGAATTACTTGCTTTGTTTTAAAATTTAGAAAAAAACTAAAACTTTTCCATTTCCTTTCCTATTATTGAGAATAGAATGGCTTTCGTAATATAACCTCAAAAGTTTTAATTAAAAAGTAAATTTCAGCGAGAACAGAGAAAGTTGTTCAAGTCACAGGTAATTAGAGCTATGAAACTCAGTGAAGTAGTAGAGATAGGAAGACAGGAGGATTTGAGAACTTTTCAAATATCAATTTGAGATGGTTCTTATCAAAAATTGCTCCCATTTTATTTAAGAGTTGCGATTTCTTTGAAGTTCCGAGTTAAACATTCTGTGATTGGATGATTATTAGATCTTCAAGCCTTTTTTCAAAGGTCTCCGAATGGGTATTGGCAGAGATGTTACAGCAGTCTTAAACATATTACTAATATTGTATGTTTGTTACTCAATCACGCCACAACGGCTAAACGGAATTGAATCAAATTTGGCACAGAGCTAGATTAATACATGGATTTTTTACTTGTGAAACCGCGGGGCCCAGCTAGTATTATATTTCATTAAAACAAAAGCATTCCCGTAAAGCTCGTGAAAAACAATTGCTACTTTCAGGATTCAGACGTGCAATCTACCTACAGGTGATAACCGAACTATTCAGTTCGTTATACCAATATATAATTTTGCGACTATAAGTCAGTAAATTCGAAAATGAATACGAAAATACTTTTGATAAATATGCGACATCATAACATCGTACATAGGGACAAATAGATCCCAAATCACTGGCGGAGGCGTATTAACGCTGCTTTGCTGAGTGAATATGGAATTCGCTCCGGCCACGTCATTGTTATATAATGGTAGCCTAAAAAAAGGTGATATTCATCACAAGTTCATCGTACGCTCCCAACAACTGAAATTTCCTATTTTTACCCTCTTTGATTCTCACCAAGACGGTTATCGAAGAACTATACTAAGTTTAAGTATTAGATAAGGGATAAGTATTAGATATATAAGTATTTAATATTGCAAACTCCACAAACAAACAAAACCTGATTAGTTAAAATGACTCTAAAAGATAATTAGGAGTTAAAAAAGGTCGCAGATAAAATTAAATAATTAATTAATTAATAAATTAATTTAAGAGAGGTAGGGCATAACGGGTTTCCCGTTCGAATTCGGAGCTGCCCGACTGGGGCAGGACCTCCACCTTATAAAAGTCCGTAGCCAAATAACACAATTTTTTGTGTTGTGTTCCTACGCGGTGAATAAGGTTTCCAGTAATGAGCTCCTTGGGGAGGGGGGAGGATTGTTACATTGTGTTGTGGAAGCAGAGGGATTAAACCCATTATGCTGCCAACACACTATAACTCTCCGAACACAGAGAGGCAACACGCAAGTGATACTTCGGTATCGTGAGCGTAAATAGGCTGCGGTAACCGTTTTCCATCAGATGGGCCGTATGCTTGTTTGCCACTCTTGTTGTATAAAAAAAAAAAATTAAAAACTGTCAAAAGATTTCTGGTCTTGACACCCTGATTAAGTCCTGAAAACTGCATTGACTTACCTCAGGAACAAAGAGCACGGGGAAGCATCGCCATTAGGCTGCGATCTTCTGTTGATGCTGAATACCAATTTTAACAGGAGAACTTCTTGTGCCTCTCCTGTAAATAAAAAACCGCTCATTGTCTTTCGTTTATACCAAACGATGTGCTTTATATTTTACGGGCTCGTCACGGCTAATCCACTTGATGTCTGAGGAAAATTCTAAGCGGTTTCTCTCATATTAGACAGGCGTTGGTAGGTGGTGGAACGGAGCGCCGCTGGCTGTTTCAAAATATCAATGGCTGGACTTACCAAGGATAATCTATCGTATCTTCTTGCTACGCCTCAAATAGCGGGGAATATATAGGCTTATTTTCTGACATGTTTAATTATAAGCAATGATTTCTATAACTGGGAATTAGATGAATATGTATCTTTCTCTAATGCAAATATTAATACTCAAAATAGACTGTTGATTCCGTTTTAATGCGCGTATTGCCATTGAAGGTTATTTATAAGCTTGCAATTGTTTGTTCTACTCAGTTCGGTTAACCGCAATAGATAATCCCACGGGATCTGTGTTTTAAGTAAGGTTAGGTTTAAGTTGTTTAAATATATACTACTACCTCCGTTTAAAATTTCATTTAAGCCTATTTTGCCGTTAACGCTGTCATTAAGTAAGAAAATATGTATTAAATATCAGTATAATATCACTGTACTTAAGTTCAGAAAAACTCATTGGTACTGTCGGGATTCGAACTTGCGACCTTTGCGTCGCAGGCAACTGCTCGAACCACTCGGCCACCACGGCTATCAGTATATCAGTTATATCAGTATAAAAGATGGAATATTGGGATTCATTCCTATTATAATCTGAATAATAATAATAATATCCTCACGCCTTCCCATAAGGGTCCCCGAAGGGGTAGGCAGGGGTGTATAGGTACTACCCACACACCCTCTTTCCGCTAGAGGTATATTAGGTGCCAACGTGACAGATGGCGAGTTACTCAAGCACGACTATACATACGCCTTTGAATTTCTTCTCAGACGTATGCAGGTTTCCTCTCGATGTTTTCCTTCACCGTAAAGCTCGTGGTGTGACTAATCACTGTACTTAAGTTCAGAAAAACTCATTGGTACAGTCGGGATTCGAACTTGCGACCTTTGAGTCGCAGGCAACTGCTCGAACCACTCGGCCACCACGGCTCTAATCTGAAATTAATTTAAAAGTGAGAAGGATGACAATACAAGTATACCATGATGTCTCGAAAAAAAGCTGAAAGGACTATTCCAACTACTTTATTCATATACATCGAACAATTGAATATATGAAGAACCGAAAAAGATAGTAGAGTTTCAAATTTTCCGTCCTTTTTCGCTTTATCCACATCCATCAGTCTCTTCATAGACGTGAGTCAACTACGTTTCCACGCATCTTAATCACATCTTAAATAAGGTATATTAACTCTGTCAATAATTCCTAATTCCATTTAAATCATGGGGTACGCGGTAACACGGGACCTGTTTGTTTCGCCTCCATTGTACCAAGCGCATGGAATATTCAACAAAGAATAATTGAGTTGTGAAACTGTTGAATAGCCGTCATGGAAATTGCTACTCGCACCTTTATAAACTTTCTTAACATGAAAAACATTATCAGGGAGAAATTTGAACGGTCTCGCAGCGGGATAGTTGCCAACTCACTTTGGAACGTTCGTACAAATGGTAACAGGCTGACCAAGTTCATTTTGTAGGGTTGGTACTCGTGATTGCAGTTGGCCAAGGTAGCCTGTGCTGAATGAGTTAAGTTTACTCCTGCATTGATCAATTTTATTTGAATGTCAAAGCTATGTCAAAAATCTAATAAAAAAGAAGCAATTGATAAAGCGAACTCAATGAAGCGAAAAGAGTGAGTTATCCGGACCACGAAAAAAAAAAAAAGATCGCATTTTATTACGTGCGTATCTGTCGTCCAATTAAAATTTACATTTTAGATTCTAAGTTCTACATTCAGAATAGTTTTCGACTAACTCGCCGCTCCATACATAATTCAAAATGGCAAGCTTTTTGCTTCTTCTTATGTTAATACCTTGTATTAACATACATACATACATACATATCATCACGCCAAGTCCCTAACGGGGTAGGCAGAGAGTATAGAGCGCCAGTTCTCTCTAGACTTACATACCTCTTTCGCTTCGTCCACATTCACATTAACATAACTTGTATTAATGTAATATTTCTTTCTGGATGGTGCTTTATAGCTGCGATACGCTTAGAATACTACCCCGTGTGTTGCCAATTTCACTCTTAACGTCTACAGGATGTTAAATAATGCCCTTTTGTAATCGAGTTGACGTTTCATCCCTCACCGCACCCCGCTATTCGTTATTAATCGATTCTTTGCTCAAGATCCCACGAGACGAGTTTATTTGCTTCTGTGGCGGACATTAAATTTAATAAACAAGTGTAATATTAAGCTGAAGGAATTAAACAAAATACCTTTTTTTTTATTATATTTTATTTTCATTAAATTAAAAGCTTCAGTGGCCGAGTGGTTCAACACAACACAACACAACACAAGACTGCAAGTTCGAATACAGACTGTACCAATAAGTTTTTCGGATCTTAAGTACATTGAGTAGTCACACCATGAGCTTTATGGTGAAGGAAAACATCGAGACTAAAGCTGTATACGTCTGAGAAGAAATTCAAAGGCGTATGTATAGTCGTGCTGGAGTAACGGCAATGGACTAGCCTAGCCATCTGTCACGTTGGAACCTAGAATATATATCGGCGGGAAAGTAAGTGTGTTGGTACTACCTATACATATCAGCATATCCCTGTAGGGACCCTTGGGTATGCTTTTAATGCCAAGCCCCTACGCCAGTCCTCTAGACTTAAATACCTATTCCGTATTATCATCATACATATTCATCAGTCTCTTCATAGATGCTCGCGTTCACATGCTTGAGTGTCAGATTACACGTATACCTTTTTGGATTAGTACTTTTAAGTCTCGAGTGTGAAGACTAGCTTAGCGATCTAGAAAGTGACTGTATTGATGCAAAGTCCTTTGGCCTTTCTTCCTCAAAGAAGGTAGTCACATTGGGCCAAGGTATCGGGCTGGTTGTATGAAAAATTAAACAGGCTTTATTATTCAGACGAACGTGCCGGAAAGGCCACGGACTCCGTGTTAATAAATAATGTATGAGGATTAGGCGAGTACTTTATTTGGGTTGTTTATGTCGGCAAATATGTTATGGTATTATTGCCATGTTTTAATATAATATTTGTACAGTAGTGTTTGATAAACTCACCCGGTTGTGATAATGCTTCAGTTAACAAAGTAACAATTACAGCCGTGGGGGATTGCAAGTTCGAATCCCGACTGTGATTAGTCTCACCACAAGCCTTAAGATGAAGGAAAACATCGAGAGGAAACCTACATACGAATGAGAAGAAATTCAAAGGAAAGAAAAGAGAATGTAAACGGCATTGTCGTGCTTGAGGAACGACTAAAACTCACTCACACGTGCTTGGACTTGCCATCTGACACGTTGGCACCTAAAATAAAAAACTGGGTGTTACCCACATATCTGCCTACCCGTGAAGGCGTGGAGATATAAACCTAGTAGAATTAGCATTAGAATTCAGTAAGTCGCTAAAGGAACCTGTCACTGTCGAATTTATCCACAATATAGACTAGCTGTCACATCAGTATCGGTTGGATGAAAAAATAAAAATAAAATGAACGCGTTATTCGTCGAATTCGCGGTATCAAAAGCTGCTCGGCTCTATGGACTGATGTCTATCCAGGACTATCTATTATGATCCGGCTCGAAGGACCACATGGAGTTTGAAATCTCTGTTTCGAGTATTACTTCCTTGAATAATGTTGTCATATATTTTTATAGCTATCTGCTTTATTGCATAACCATGAGGATATTTTAACAGCACCGTATGCTATACACAGCTTTTAGACGAAAACTGTCCTATATTCTGAAACACTCTGTATATACATATAATTTGCGCAGAACTTTGCTTCAACCACAGTTATAGGTTTAAAACAGCTCGGATTTATCGTACGTGGCTGTTATCATCTCGTCGAACCATTGACCGCACTTTATTCCACACCAATAGAATCTCTTTCGCTTCATCTATATTCATCAAACGTACTTTACGCTAGTATTTCTTATTTGTTTCCATTTTTATGGTATCGGCGAACGTGGTCCTGTTTCAATATTTCATTGTGTACTTTATGATCGTAGCTCGTCAACACGGACTGAATATTCCTTTTCGTTTGATAGACGGACTAAACTGTCAGACGTCGTGACGGGCTCTGTAAATAATTTTTCGTCATTCATTCGTTCTATATTAAAAAAAACTTGAACGTCAAGGGACACCCGGATGGAACGAAGTTCTAGAAGCACACGTCACTCACACGGGGGTTATAAATATACAGCAAAAAAAAAAAGTGTCGTGACAAAAAGTGTCGTGACAACTATTCGTAAGATTTTTTTCCGTCTAGCCCCCTTTCACAAAGCGCGAAAAAAAAAAGTGTCGTGACAAAAAGTGTCGTGACCACTTTTCGTAAGATTTTTTTCCGTTTAGCCCCCTTTCAAAACGCGCGATAAGGAACTTCGTTCCAATATTATTTTTATATGATTCTAGCTGACCCGCACTGCTTCGTTTGGATAAAAAAGATTTATGTTACTGAAACACGATCCCATCGCCACCCATCGTCCAATTTTGAATCTACACTATTCTCAAATCCATTCGAACACCCACCAAGATATTTAATCATAATCGCTCCAGCCGGGTTTTCGGACTAGTTCCGTTACATAAACGCGCACAGAAGTAGGAATTATGTAATAAAGATTTAAAAGAAACCTGGCGGAAAGTGGGTGTGTGGGTATGACCTATACACCTCTGCTTTCCCCCTCGGGGACCCTTGTGGGAAGGTGTGAGGATATAATTTAATAAAAAAAATGTTAGGTATGACAAACATAAACGTATACTCACTTTATTCAAAATCCAAGCGGCTCCCCGCAGCGGCACCCGTGGTTAAACGGTAGCTATAATTCCGTGATGTTTTCTTTATGTAACTATAAAAATACCAATATACATGTTTTTGCAGTAGTAGATAGTTTTTTTCCGCGTCCCGTAAGGCTATCAGGGTATATACCAAGTTGATTAAAGAAAATGTGAGAGGTTAAAAAAAAGCAGATCGAGAAATAAATAAGGACTTAAATGTACATAAATGAGATGCTGCATCAAAGATGTAGCACAATTTTACAACAGATCTGTCGACAGTTGAATGTGCCATAAACCTGCTTATGTGCGAGACACCAGGGCCGGATTGTAAGCGACTAACATATATTCGAAATTCGAAATTCTATTGAGAAATGTGAGGTGCAGAACACGTGCAACTGCCGATTTAGATAAACAGCATATTTTCAAATATAGGAGAGATGTGCCAAGCTGCTGTCAATCTAAAGGTACCAAGAAGATTGCCACGTTCTATGGCTATACTTATTCTCTAAGCTCATAAGCACTCTTTCCAAAAAAAAATTTTTTTTAATGTTGTATGTAAGTTTATGTATTACATACTTAACCAAACTATCAAATTATATATAATACATATCATCACGCCGAGTCCCTCACGGGGTAGGCAAGGTAGTATAGAGCGCCAGTTCTCTCTAGACTTACATACCTCTTTCGCTTCGTACACATTCATCTCTCATATCTCAGTCTCTTCATACATAAATTATATATCTACTCTTTATAATATTGTGTTGATAAATCTGTAGAATGCTAAAGGTAAGTAAGGACAATTCGTGAGTACTCAATCCGGCTCTGTAGCCGAAGATGTATCTTCGACTTTGTAGCCAAAACGTTCCTTATATCGAGCATAAAACGGGTTTATGGGATATTTTCCAGAGGTGAGCAGCTCTGAACTCCAAAGTCAGATTTATCTGCTGTTCATAATCACTCGAATAGAAATGGCAACACACGAAACAGCTCTTAGGCTACAAACTTCTAATGGTTATGTGACGACTCTACGTCTTTGTGTTTTGTTTCGAATATGGGTTTGTGTCATTTTGGCCCTTTAGTTAAATAGGTCTTCAACGTTGTATTTTAATGAGGCAGATTCACTTTGAGATCTAAGAAATTCCCGAGGGTTTCAATAGAAAAACGAAAACAATCGATAACGCATTTAATGGAATTACTTAAATAGTGATTGTACATTCTATTGCACTAAGGGTTTATATAAATATAACTATTACCTTAAGGTAATATCATTAATGTATATATATATATATATATATATATATATATTACAAGATAGGTATATGCTTAAAAGCTAGTATATCATAAAAACTTTGGTACAATATCAGGGATGGGAACGTCAATAGTACTCAAAGTAATAGCTTATTTGTATTGATGGACGAACAAAGCGCGTATTGCGGGCAAACAAACGGGGATCTAAAACGTAGCTTAGTTTGTGTACTGTTGATCGACTCTCCGAATGGACTAACTAATGTTTCTTGTCGCTAGAGTGACTATAATTTATTAAAAGTAAAGATATAAAATAATATAATAAAATGTTGGTCATTGATGTGCGGAGCAATCTCAGATCGAATCCGCATTGAAGAGATTCGCAAAACAACTGACGTGAACGAAGGTGCGATGGTAAAGATGAAGAAAGGCATGTTACATTGGTTTGGACATATATAAAAGATGAGTAAAGAAAGATTGACGAAACAGAGACAGAAAGTTTGTACAAGAAGAAGAAGCAGAGGAAGACCACGTTCCACCTATCTAGATCAAATCGATCGGACACACAAGGTCAGGAACGGCTTCTCGAAACCGGCGAGCATGTATGAAGAGACTGATGAATATGGACGAAGCGCAAGAGGTATAAAAGCCTAAAGAGCACCAGTGCTCTACTCTTTCTGCCACGTTAAAGACTCGGCGAGGTGATATGCATGTACTTTATTCTTTAACTTCGACAGCACAGCACAGGCAGCTAAGTACAGGTTTTTATTATTACAGAAATATTATAAAACCAATCCTGCTTTTGTAAAAACCCTAGCCTTATTTGGTAAGTGCTCGGTGTTAGTACAGTTTTGTAAATACGCACGCTTTATATTTGTTTGTTCACTCTCCGTTATCGACTGCATTTTGATCTGTAGGATAAGAGTATCGAGAAAGAGAAAGCCGTGGTGTTCGAATGGCACTTGACCTATATTTACGGTGCCAACGTGACAGATGAAGGGTCAACGGAGAGTCCATCGCTGTTCCTCAAGCAGAATTATACATTTGTCTTTGAATTTCTTTTAAACGTATGTAGGTTTCCTCTCGATGTTTTCCTACAACGTAAGGCTCGTGTTTTTTTTTTACACAACAAGAGTGCCAAACAATCATACGGCCCACCCGATGGAAAACGGTTACCGCAGCCTATTTATGCTTACAATAATAATAATAATAAAGTTCCATATTATAAGTACACACCAAATACTGTTTTAGAAAATGTCACAACAAAACTGTACTTTGACCGAGCTATCCTCACAGACCGCACCATACATTATAATAGACCAAATATTACATTAATTAACAAATCTAATAAAACTGGATACCTAACCTAATAGACATTGCAGTACCAAACACACACAATTTACAAAACACTATAGCAGAAAAACTTTCAAAGTACACTGAACTGAAAGAAGAGGTAGCTCGCCTCTGGCACCTCCAAAAAGTCACAATTGTACCCATAGTCATATCTACAACAGGAGTCGTGCCCAAACAACTACACCAGTCTCTCACCACGCTGAACCTCCACTAAAACACCTATTACCTTCTACAAAAAGCAGCCATTCTGAACACGTGTCGCCTAGTACGAAAATTTTTACAGACTGAACAGGACCATAGTACACAGCACACACATCCGATCACAAGGAACTTAACAGGACGCAACACCTGATGAACACTTGGCCTAGGCCCGTGCCATCAGAATACCGGTGGAAAACCGTGAAAAACTAAAATAAAAACAAAAATAATAATAATAATAATATTCTTTATTGTACACACACACATACAAACAAATAGGATGACAAAAAGACAGAGAATAACATGTAATAGGCACAATAGGCGGCCTTATCGCAAAAGCGATCTCTTCCAGGCAACCAAGTGAAGAGAGAAAAGAAATAGAGAAAAAAAGGTACGTGTGATAGTTGAGCGGATGATATATACATATTTACTATCATATACATATACTAATATACAATACTTAAGTATCACTTGCGCGTTGCCACACTGTGTGTGACTAATCACTGTACTTAAGTTCACTCATTGGTATAGTCGGGATTTTAAATAGCAATGTTTGTTCTGCAACCACTAGACCACTTCGGCTCGACACACTGATTAGCGACGAATGAATGATAATCGCGAATGGATGTCTGTCTAAACGCGATAAGCATACAACTGCTGAACGATTGTCATTCAGTTTTATTTAGTGATTTATTTATTAAAGGTCACTTACATAGTTGACACTAAAGATAACCTTGCAACTAGATGCTAAATATTAGTAAGATATTGTAATAGATTTAAATTTTTGTATATTTTATTACAACACGAACATATTTAGAATAAAATCTACAAACGCTATCCACATCGCAGGTTTCGTCGGTTGAACATAAAACGCATTCGCCACAGGCTTCGTCACACAAAAAGAAAAGCTATCAGCACATGCTTCGTCATAAAATACTACTAACTATACTAACTAAATATTAGATCGGACACGTATCCGGCTCAAACGTTCCCATGATGCCCGCCGCATTTCCACGTTGTATCGCTAATGTAATACGCTGAACCAGGTACGAGCCCGATCTTGGGTCGCATCCCCTTTCGCGCAACCGTCTGCCCACAGCCTTCACAAATTGTTTTGCCTCCGAGCACCAGGGTCCCGCCGTTTCAACAGCCAGAGGTACGAAATCGTACACTGGCTTAAGGTTGTCGTATTTGGTGTGTTTGTATCTGGCTGCCGCCTCGGCAGCACCCCCCGCAACACGTGTCGTCTGGCCTAGATGTGACGCAGCGAAGGTGCTGACACAAGTAGCGTCCCATATCAAGCTGCGACCTTTCGCCCATGGAACCAGTGTAAGGCCATCGGGCCTCTTGCCGTCAACACGACTAAGACCCTGGGGCTCCAGAACGCAAGGCTCGCTTGCTAACATTGCCCGACGTACAATGTCATTTAATACGTGATGTCTGGGGAACCTACCCGCGCACCTGCTGTAACTTAGTCCATGGTGTCAATTTTCCTCAACCGTTGCCCCACAAACGCAACGATGAGGTTCACCCAAGCCTTAGAGCTGCTGCTATTCTAAGCGTGTCGTTATCTAGCACCGTTCCTAAATGTGAGGAGGGCAGCGCAAATATTAGTTAAATGCCACTACATTTACAAGCGGCGACAGCATGCACACACATTTATTTATTTATTTATTTGGATCACCAACCGGTTAGAACACCTTAATATTTACAGAATATGCCATAATAAAACTTATATAAGTGTCCACCCAATTACAGGTAACCACAACTATTACAAGAATTAAGTAAAAAAAGCTTAGAAATATAAAAAAATAAATAAAAACTAACAAACTAGGAACATATTATAAAGAATATAAAAAAAAAATTATAATTGTACACACACACACACATATATACACATACACAGATACATAAACATCAGGCATTTAATGAAGAGCACCGATAAATGTGGATAGATATTATCTATACAAATAAATAAAACTGGAGTGTCTGTTTGTAATATAAAAATAACCGCTTTTTACTAAATGCATTTCAATGTATACACGGTACATGTAGCAAAATCTCTGTCTGTCTGTTTGTTCTGGCTAATCTCTGAAACGGCTGGATCGATTTTGACGGGACTTGCATTGGCAGATAGCTGATGTAATAAGAAGTAACTTAAGCTGCTTTCATTGTAAGAATGCAAATCCCACGCGGACGAAGTTGCGGGCACGGCTAGTTTATACATACATTTTTCCCGTCAATTCCGTAATTGTACTCCCGTAGTGCCGGTAACTAGTAAACAATATAAATAAAATATGCAATCTGCCTGATGGTAAGGGCGTACTCATGGACGCTTGCAACACCAGGGTATCGGTCGCACCCTGCTACCCCTACAGGTATTGATTTACACGCTTTCTTGAACAACTCCTTGCTGTAGGTACTCCATAGGAAAAACCTCATCTGTATTCATAGTTACCATTTAAATGTATTCTACCTATTATAAGCTCTCTTCTCCAAGAATTCCACGTACTTTCAAAGCTAAGTTTCTTCTGTATGTTTTTAAAGCCTACGAATAGTCACCCAGCTATTAAAAAAAATCACAGTATGTTTTTGTATGTATTTAATACGTCATCAACAGTACGTTTTGGTTTAACTTTGCTTTAATTTTTGAACACTGAGTTCGTAACTTTTTAGACTGTGAATGAATACTTTGTTGAAAATATTTAACGGTAACATACAAACTGGTTCGTTCTCGACTCCTCCTCGGCCAAATAAATGTGTACAGATAATACAAGAGTAACATTTTAAAAGTAAATAGGCATGCATATATATTTTCATATCGACTCATTCACGGGGTAGGCTAAAAGAGTAGAGCGCCTGTTTTCAAATCCACACTAATCAGTCTCTTTATACATGCTCGCCGGTTTTGAGTACTCTTGACGTTCCCATCCTTGAGAGTCCGATATATTAGATCTAGCTTATTATATAAAAGTGCTATTATACATACATACATATATACCGTGGTGGCCGAGCAGTTGCCTGCGACGCAAAGGACGCAAGTTCGAATCCCGACTGTGCCAATGAGTTTTTCTGAACTTAAGTACAGTGATTAGTCACACCACGAGCTTTACGGTGAAGGAAAACATCGAGAGGAAACCTGCATACGTCTGAGAAGAAATTCAAAGGCGTATGTATAGTCGTGCTTGAGTAACGGCGATGGACTCGCCATCTGTCACGTTGGCACCTGATATACCTCTGGCGGAAAGTGGGTGTGTGGGTATTACCTATACACCTCTGCCTAACCCTTCGGGGACCCTTGTGGGAAGGCGTGAGGATATATTATTATTATTATTACTACATATCGTCATGTCGAGTCTCTCACGGGGTAGGCAGAGAGAGTAAGGCGCCAGTTCTCTCACGAATTACTCACGTCTTTCGCTAAATCCACATTCATTAGTCTCTTCATACCACGGTTATAAGATATAAGATATTTTTCCAAATCACGTCTTCCTTTACCTCAACAGCAATTTCAAATTTAACATCAGTAATTCGAAACTGAAAGATCATTAATTCACAGAATTTCCTCGACATTTTAAGCACAATAAGACAATGCTTTGTTTTTTGCGGCGCTCCTTCAAAAATGTTAAGTCAGCTAATATCGAGTCCATTGTTAAAGGAATGCTTGGTGTAAAGCGATTGTTTGAGAGTTCGTGTTAAGGTTGAGGTTGAGGAAGGTTCATGAAATATTTTGTCGTGTCTTGTATGAAAAATATACAAATAGATCTGTGGAAAGGGGATTAAAATGTTGTTATAAAACTTAAATATCTTCACGCCTTCCTCGAAAGGCTGTGCAGAGGTATGTCGGTAGTGTGCGGGTAACACATCAAATTTCTGCTGAAGATATATTTTTAGGTGCCAACGTGACAGATGGCGAGTCCATCGCCGTTTCTCAAGCACAAAACTGTGCCTTTTTAATTTCGTCTCAAACGTATGCAGGTGTCACCGTAAAGCTCGTGGTGTGACTAATCACTGTACTTAAGTTCAGATAACATCATTGGTACAGACAGAATTAAAGCTTGCAATCTTTGTATTGGAGCTGACTGCTCGAACCACTCGGCCACCACGGCTCTAAGTGAATCACCTTTAAGTTATTATGGGCTTCGTAGTACATTGCAACTAAATAACATTATAAGTTCAGTTTTTTAGTACCATGCGGTTTTTATTTTAATTTCAGTCAGGTTGCGGTCCCAAGCGGTAAAACTCGTTACAGCTACAAGCAAAAGAAAACAATTTTGGGCACTGCGGGGACTGGGGTTCGCAGAACAATCGATTTTCAGGCTGCTGCGATTGTAAAGCTGTTTAGTAAAGATAATTGCTTACCATTAAGCCTTTGAATGTCTTTTGTAAAGTAAAATGCGTGTAATTTTTTTTTTAAATACATCGTTCTGACTGTTGTTTCAAACAATTAAGATTTTAAATATTATGAACACGCCGAGCTCTTTACGGGATAGGCAGGAAGAGTAGAGTGACAATTTTCTTTAGACTTACAAACCTCTGTCGCTTACTGAATGAATAAATACGTAAAAACACGCTTTTTATAGAAAACCGAACTAAAAAATAGATAATAAATTTCGATAATATCTTAAAAAGCGTGGGGTGCATGGTGACAATAGTTATAAATATTTTATTGACAGATATTAGTAGAGTGATTATCATTTCGGTAATATCTTAAAAAGCACCCCACGCTTTTTAAGATATTATCGAAATTTATTATCTATTTTTTAGTTCGGTTTTCTACAAAAAGCGTGTTTTTTAGTTTTATTTAGTTTTTAACTATTATTTATTTTCTACTTTTTAGTTATTAGTGTATTGTCATCGGTCCTCGATAAGTCTACAAAGTTTGAACGAAATCTGGCCGTTTAAAGTGGGTCAAAATCGAGCTCAAAGAAGTCGGTTACATACATACATACATACATATATACATACATACAGGTGAAGCTAATATAAAGCGTGTAAAAAGCGTGGCTTTATAGACGTCAAACAAAACGTCAAAGTTATTCGAACTGAGAATGTACCACGAAACACAAATGACGTTAATCATTGGTGCTAGGCTCACGTCAAAATTGCCACATACGCGTATGCTGGAAAACCACCAAACCCCAGTGAGACAAAATGATGGTTAAGATACAAATTACAAGTCGCATCGAAATAAAAAAACGCTTAAATAAAACCCGGCACGTGTTTGCGAAATGGGTCGGGACCAAAATTGGCAGGATAATGCTTTCATTATTCAGTTATATCATGAAATATACATGACGGAATTAGCAGGCTGCGCAAATGACTCGCCCGCTTTACATTTTTATTGCCAACGTCGTTGATGTCATGTTCGTTGGATTATGACGTCACCATCGCTATTTTCATAACCAATTATGTTATACTCATATCACACTTTAGTCATAAAATTAGATATATTAGTATAATTTTATTTGCCGTGGTGGCCGAGTGGTTTGAGCAGTTGCCTGCGACACAAAGATCGCAAGTTCGAATCCTGACTGTAACAATGAGTTTTTCTGAACTTAAGTACAGTAATTAGTCACATCACGAGCTTAACGGTGAAGAAAAACATCGAGAGGAAACCTGCATACGTCTGAGAAGAAATTCAAAGGTGTATGTATAGTCGTGCTTGAGTAACGGCGATGGACTCGCCATCTGTCACGTTGGCACCTGATATACCTCTGGCGGAAAGTAGGTGTGTGGGTATTACCTATACCTACACCTCTGCCTACCCCTTCGGGGACCCATGTGGGCAGGCGTGAGGATATATATATTAATATATAATTTTATCTCGAATTATTTCGGAGTAAAACATTATATGTGCTAATCCAGCTAATAGTCCACCTCTGTGTCGAATTTAATTCTGTTCTTCCGTTCTGGCGTGATTGAGTAACTAACATCCATACTTTCGCATTTATAACATAAGTAGAATTACACACACAATTAAAAAAAAATCTAACTTTCAAATTTATCCTCATACAATATTAGTGTAGAACAAAAAAGATAAAAAATCATATCTCCGTACGATTCCACGATCATATAGGTATAATTTGAACAATTACTGCGATCACCAAAACTTAATTTGATTTCGCGCAATTTTAAACCTAACGTACGTGTCTAACAATGAATAATTACACAACGTAAGCTTACCTAAATCCGCAATTATTAACGCATCATGCTCTGTTTCTTTCCGCCTTTGTATATCAAAGAAGGACAGAATATACTTCAATTCAAACCTGCAACAGTTCACATTGTTGGGCTAACCCTTTTTAAGTCGTAGGGCTCCATGTGGCCCTCACGTCCCATTTTAACGTCCCATGTTGTTTTTGTCCCGTCATCGGAGTTTAATTGGGGCCAGCAGTCGTTTGTTTGTCCCGCTCGATTGCTTAGCACTTGGTACAAGGGATATTATTGGCGAATGCCCACCGGGTTGCTAGTCATACGCCTACTACGTACACATCGTCACGCCGGGTTCCTAACGGTGCGCGGTGTAGGCAGTGATAATGGAGCCAGTTTTCTCTAAATTTACATACTTCTTTCGCTTCGTCCTCATGCATCAGCCTCTTCATGCTTGCTGGTTTCAAGCACTCCTGATGTTCCCATTCCTGAGTGTCCGATTGATTTGATCTAGGTAGTTGGAACGTGGTCATCATCTGCTTTTCTAGGACACACATTGCATTGTATATTTGTTTCGTCAATCTTGCTCCTACTGTTATTAAAAATGTGAAAATATTAGAGGAAGTATGTTGGTTTTTCAGTAGGAATGGTAATTCATGGAATTTGGCATAATATGTTCTTCCCGAAAAGAAACTAGAGATGAAATCATATTTGACGCGGGTGAAAACGCGGGGCTACCTAGTAATAATAATGCCTTCCGAGTAAAGCACGCGGTGTGATATGTATGTGTGCAGTCACTATATATGATTAAGCACAGTCCCCCACACATATCTGTCTGCCTGGTTGGGATGAGCTCAAAACCACTCTAAAGGAGTTTCATGTGGTTGTCACCAATAAACAATGGTTATAATAATAATAATAATAATAATATATCCTCACGCCGTCCCACAAGGGTCCCCGAAGGGGTAGGCAGGCATGAACAATGGTATTATATTTATAATATAATTAAATATTATAATTTGTTAGTTTTGTGGAGCTTGGTAGGTATATGACGATAATTGTTATAAATAATAGCCGCTGCAGCACAAAGGTTGCAAGTTCGAATGCTTGAGGAGTAATGCCTCGAACTTGAGGACAGTGATCGGTCACGCCATGAGCTTTACGGAGAAGGAGAACATTGAGAGAAAACCGAGGTTCGTTTGAGTAGAAATTCCAAGACATGTATGGTGGTGGTTGATAGAGAGTCACGCTGGCATTTAAAATATATCTCCGGGGAGAATTGCTTTTGTGGATACTACACACCTACCCCACCCCATTCTGAGAACGTTGTGGGGAAGCGTGATGTATATAGTATAGAATTAATAATAGTGTTCGAATGCTTATATCTTGTACCACTTTTGAAGTATGATGGCGTACGATATTAATTTTGGTATAAACGCGACGGAAGTGGTTAGCAAACCTCTAGGGGGAAACGACGGGGAATGCTTTATAACAAATTGCTACTACTGGAAATACTAATGTTGGATCACATGCTGTAATTTCGTGTAATTAGTGACTAGGTCAATTTAGTTTTACTCTACTTTGTAACATTACTTTTAACTTTTCTTTAGTGGAAGTCATGCACACATTAAAACTCGTATACAATGATGCACATTTTTCTTTCAGGATACCAGTGGCGTAGCTACTTGACCAAAGGCGCTGGGACAAGAAATAAACTAGGGCCCCAAGTAAACTATTTGAAATACGTATGTTCCGTATTCTTCGTTTTCCGAATTCGATGTACCTACCCCAGGTTTGTTGTAATACAGTCAACTCCATAATAAAATTAAAAACCAGATACAAATTTTAACATATTTTAATGAACGAATTAAAACTAAGTTGCCATTATTAAAGTAGCGTTCCTGGAATCTGGTTTTTGTTTACATTACGAATGTGGGAGAACTTTTCACTAGTAAAATTTTTGCCTTGTTAGTTAAAAACCGAGGGGCCCCCTGAGCTTGGGGCACTGTAGCTACGCCACTGCAGGACACTCAAGGATAGGACCGTCAAAAGTACGTACCTATTAAACAGATAAGCATGCATGAAGGCTGACGAATGTGGATAGAGCCAAAGAGTAAATCTAGAGAGAGCTGGATATACATACCTCTAGTCTCTGCCTACCCTTTATGGGACTCTGGGAATATGTATGTATACAAAAAATAAACATGTTATATGAAATATATATCAAACAGCAAAGGTATATAAAAAAATCTGGTAAGGTAGTTAATATTTTAATTAGTAAAGTATGGCTTCTGTGCCGCTAAGCCGGTTTCAACCACTTACGATTGCACGGTACAACGCTCAAAGGGTAATAAGTGGGGCGGAGGGTGTTGGACTTTATAAATATATTTATTTGTATCTTCACGCTTTTCCTAGGGAGGGAAGAATAAGGGTTGGACTACTTTAGGTAGCAAATGAAAAACAAATGAAAAAAGAACGTGACAGATAGTGAGGTTGTCTCCATTTCTCATACGTATAAATACCTAAATAAATAAATACCTGGGACAACTCCACATAAATTGACCTAGTCACAAATCAAGCAAAGTTTGTGTTATGGGAACTAGACAACGATATACATACTTTACTTATATAGATAGATATATACATAAATACATAGGGCATCCTAGACTAAGGTACAAATACTCGTGTTCATCATACAAATATCTGCCCTCAGCGGGATTCGAACCCGCGACCTCAAGTTACGCAGTCAGAAGCTCTAACCGCTAGACCAGACGGTCGTCAAGTATGTAGGTGTCATTACGATGTTTTTCTGGGTATCGGGTACCTTAGGACGATGGTCTCTACCGTTCTAAGACCTTACGCCCTGCAGATGATGATGATAAACCACCGCGCTCTTTCGTTGTGTCATAAGTGAATTTGTTCCATATTGAAGAAGCCGCGGTGGCCTAGTGGTTCGAGCAGTTGCCTTACTGCAACACAGAGATTGCAAGTTCTCATCGCGATTGTACCAATAAGTGTTTCTGAATTAATTACAGCGATTACTATAAGCCATCAAGTCGCTTTTTCTGGGGACTGTCCAATAATACCAATAAACCAATAATTAAATTTTGAGCCTAATCGCAAGGCAGACGTCCGTTGTCTTGCCCTATAATAGCCCAGTTCCACCCATGCATTGTTCACTACAATAGTCCAATTTTAATATTCCATCCTTGGAGATTCTATAATTATAAAAAAATATATATAATAATAGTGCCGTGGTGACCGTGTGGTTCGAGAAGTTGCCTGCGACGCAAAGGTCGCAAGTTCGAATCCCGACTGTACCAATGAGTTTTTCTGAACTTAAGTACAGTGATTAGTCACACCACGAGCTTTACGGTGAAGGAAAACATCGAGAGGAAACCTACATAAGTCTGAGAAGAAATTCAAAAGGCGTAAAAATGTATAGTCGTGCCTGAGTAACGGCGATGGACTCGCCATCTGTCACGTTGGCACCTAATATACCTCTGGCGGAAAGTGGGTGTGTGGGTATTACCTATACACCTCTGCCTACCCCTTCGGGGACCCTTGTGGGAAGGCGTGAGGATAATAATATAATATTAATATAATATTAAATATAATTATCTGTGGGTTCGCCGGGAATTCGAAATTCAAATAGTTTTTATTCGAAAGCCGTATTATTTTAATTTAAAATTAAAGATAAAAAATCTAGATAAGTAGGCCATACGAACTACTTAACCAGCACCAGTCTTACGCGTCGAAGCATACACAGCTTTACTGAATCATAGAACCAAGGTATCGTTATGCGATGAAAAGTGGATCCTGTTTGACGACCGGAAGCGTTCGCCGTGGGTGGACTAGGGTCAGTGCACTAATAATAATATTACTCATAGGAAGAATATGGTGATCCAGTGCCGGACTTGTACATGGCTTCTTACCGAATGGCATTTGTTTATTTACAAGAATTTATTTAAATAATATATATATCCTCACGCCTTCCCACAAGGGTCCCCGAAGGGGTAGGCAGAGGTGTATAGGTAATACCCACACACCTGCTTTCCGCCAGAGGTATATTAGGTGCCAACGTGACAGATGGCGAGTCCATCGCCGTTACTCAACCACGACTGTACATACGCCTTTTGAATTTCTTCTCAGACGTATGCAGGTTTCCTCTCGATGTTTTCCTTCACCGTAAAGCTCGTGGTGTGACTAATCACTGTACTTAAGTTCAGAAAAACTCATTGGTACAGTCGGGATTCGAACTTGCGATCTTTGTGTCGCAGGCTGCTCAAACCACTCGGCCACCGCGGCTTTTAAATAATAAAGCATTTATTAAAGAGTATATTGCATGCTATATAATAGAGCTCGAATGCCAGTACATTATATGTAATGTACTGGCATTCGAGCAACGTTGCAACGTTGTATGCAACGTACGAGTATATAGTTAATTCTCAACGCTTGGTATCCATTCTCCACTAATATTGCGTTCCTTGTCCGTAACGCAACACAAAAGAAGCCGCATACAGGCTGATTGAATGTCTTTTCTATGATTTCCTCTGATTCTGAATTTGTTTTAAAAAGGACGACAAACGTATTCATTAAATCTAGCTATACTTGTGGCGCCCTACAGTTTTACTTGCGTTAAATGTGATTTCAATGTTCATCAACCTAATCATCTATATCCATCCATACATACATACATATCATCACGCCAAGTCCCTAACGGGGTAGGCAGAGAATATAGAGCGCCAGTTCTCTCTAGACTTACATACCTCTTTCGCTTCATCCACATTCATCAGTCTCTTCATACATGCTCGTCGGTTTCGAGTACTCTTAACGTTCCCGTCCTTGAGAGTCCGATCTATTTGATCCAGGTAGTTGGAAAAGTTGTCGCTTGTTATATTTATAAAATCTAACCACAAGGGACCCCAAAGGGGTAGGCAGGTGTGTAGTACCCACACACCCACTTTTCGCCAATTTCAATCAAAATTCATTGGTACAGTCGGGATTCGAAATTGCAATCTTTGTGTTGCAGGCAACTACTCGAACTAATCTGCCATCATAGCTCCATTTTTTATAACAGGTTTTGTTTTCGTTCAGATCAAATCATATTTCTTAAAAATATCGCTTCACACTAACTTACTATACTATATATTTTTATTTTGTCTTGATAATAGTAGTACAAGTCTTCACCCGATAATATTAAAATAATAATAATTAATAATTTTATTTCAGGCAACACAATAAAATAGATGTTACAATATATACCTTATCCTAAAATATATAGAGATATTACATAAATACCTTACAGACTAACATATATATCAAAATAATATCACTTCTTTGAGTGTTCGTGTGGCACTTGTCCGCTGAAGCGACGGAGCACCACGCTCAGCGGCCAAAAGCCCTCGTCCATGGCAGGTAGCAGGTCGGGACGCGCACCACAAAAGCCTTGAAATTGACATTGCGGCGCGACTCCAGCAACTGCACTCTCGGCCTGTATTTCAGCTTCCATAATGCAAACACATTTAAAATTGCTGTTCACGAGAGATAGAAAAAAATATTTCTTACGATCGTCGTTGTTCATCATCATCATAATATAATACCTGAAGTCACGCACTTCGACAGTCATATATTCGTGTACAAAAGAACAAGGATATGTGATACAATATAAAGAAAATCTAATATCCCGATATAAAATACATATATAATCAATACAGACGAAGCCGCTGGCAAAGTGTGTTAAACTGTAATATAAATGTCATATGATATATATAGTAGAACATTTATGTGACGAAATCAACAACAATTTAAATTAAACTAACCTCATAGTTAGCATTCTAACCACAACATACCAGCTCAATCAGTACGCCAAATACTTGCGTGACGGAGCTAAAGCAAGTAATAGAGACTCTATCAAATGAATTAATTGTCCAGAGTCGGATTATGTGAATTTCTATGAAATGAATTGTGCAGAGTCGGATTGGGTAAAATTAAGTCTATGCTATATCTATCAACTCGTTCTAATGAAATGAATAATTTTTTATTTATTTAATATTTTTGCAAAGGCTTACAATTATTTATAAACTGCCTGTATAATATTTTTTAATTTTTAATTAAGTTTTATAAATATCTTCAAGCCATCCCACAAGGATCCTCAAATGGGAAGGTGGAGGTAAAGTAGAGAGAACTGGCGCTCTATACTCTCTGCCTACCCCTTCGGGGACCCTTGTGGGAAGGCGTGGTGAATAGTTGATGACGAATTGTAGTTTTTCAGGTTGGACCCTGCATCGTGTCTTTGCAGGCTATTTGTATAAATTTCAAGTATCAATATCAATATTAGTTAGTAGGGTTAATCTAAAGTCTGCTAACATAGTAAACACTACGAGTAGATACAAACATGTTTGACAAAAGTCAAACGTTACGACAATTATAGACGGAGACAAGATTTAAGAAATGTTTAAGTAAATATTAAAACGTATTTGCAGTACTGTTGCCATATTGTTGTACTCAACTTCACCCCACAGTCCCTTCGCCTCGATCTTCCATCGAACGTCACCCGATCATTTGTAACACAACCACATTCAATTTGCACGCTAAACGAACTCATAAACTGTGAACCGTGACGTTTGAGAACGCTTAGGGCATCGCGATAACGATAACTCATATTTGAAGCGTTCGTTGGAAACGGATGGCGTATGTCTCTGAGTGAAATAAGGTTATTTGCATATTATTATCATTTTCAAAACGACATAACTCTTTATAAATGTTTATCCGATAAGCAATAGCAACAACATTTGGCTTTTCGTTATAAGTATTTCATTTGCATAGAAAAGATATTAAATTAATTGATTAATTTGAATATTATAAATTAATTAAAATATAAATAATAAAAAAAAAATTAATAAGAATATTATGATTAGGGGGTTATAGCATATCATTTTTTTTTTTATTTATAGTTTAACAGTTGAGAAGCGTTCCCTTCGATAAATGTGCGGTGTAACGTTAAAGATCGAATACGCAGTGAAGATACTCGTATTGAAACCAACTATTTATAATATAAAGAAATTAATTCTACCTTGGTTTGGAAATAGAAAGGATGAGTGAAGAAATATTGACGAGATAGAATAGTAATAGAAATACAATGCGAAAGTGTGTGAAAGACACAGCACTAGACCACATTCCGATCACTGCTCAAATCGGACATTTAAGGATGGTAACGTCAAGAGTACTCGAATCCGCTCATGTATGAAGAAATTGATGAATGTGGATGAAGCGAATGAGTTCTGTAAGCTTGGAGAGAACTGGCGTCCATCTCTCTCTGCCTATCCCATGTGGGACTACTACTTGATGATATGTGTGTAAATGTTTGTCGAGTACCCAATAACAATAACACTCGCAACAACAGTTAATATGTATTGTTGAATGCACGGATGCACCTTGCATTAAGCCAAATTAAATCTAAAGTTACGCGTTGCGAGAATTGTTTTTAGATATTCATTGCATTGCATGAAAATTTATCGAATATAATGACATTTCAGCGGTACTGTGTGCAACGGGCGATGATCGAAGCGTATACAGAGTAGAGTACCGTTTAAAATTGAGTTATGCTGATTGGAATTCGCTTTATAGATAGGTAAATACGTTATTTTGCATATAAATTGCGTTTTTAAATTACGAACCCTGGTTTTATTCTAGTGTGTTGGGAGTATATTCAATTTGCATTAATAAGAAAGTAATAATAATAATAATATATCCTCACGCCTTCCCACAAGGGTCCCCGAAGGGGTAGGCAGAGGTGTATAGGAAATACCCACACACCCACTTTCCGCCAGAGGTATATTAGGTGCCAACGTGACAGATGGCAAGTCCATCGTAATCTGTATTAATTAATCATGAAACCGTCAATAATTTAGATATCCATTTTCTCACAGAGTCCACAGAACATTCACCATATTTTTTTTTACAGTGTTGTTATTTTCTAGTAATGTAATGAAATTGATAAAAAAATTCAAATATATATGCGTATCCCACGAGGGTTCCAGAAGGGCTAGGCAGAGGTGTTAATACAACACAGTCTTTTCGTCTGAAATATATTTAGGTACCAACGTGACAGATGGCGAGTCCATCGCTGTTAATCAAGCACTAAATACTCTGAGGAGTTGTATTAGAATTTACTTACTCTGTTGTATTGGAATTAGAAGTTACCATAATGAAAGAAGAATGTGAAAGTTACCATAATGAAAGAAGAATGTGAAAAGAAGGGGCTGTGCCTAAACGCTGGCAAGACTAAGGTTCTGGTATTCGAAAGAGATGAACAAGTGACCGAGTGTGCTATATCGGTAAATGGGCAAACTCTAGAGCAATTGAATGAATTTGTATATCTAGGAAGCATGTTCACACGAGATGGAAAGTATGAAAAAGATATTGAAAGAAGGATAACTGCCGGAAATAAGGTGAATGGAGCTATGTCGGCGTTGATGGGCAGTAAAAGTCTGAGCAAGAATGCTCGAGTTGCTGTCCACAACGCGATATTGGTACCTACCTTATTGTATGGCAGCGAATCCTGGGTATGTCAGAGGAAGTATGAAAATAGCTTGAATGCAGTTGAGATGCGATCTCTTCGAAAAATGTGCGGCGTAACGATATTAGATCGAATCCGCAATGAAGAGATCCGCAAATCAACTGGCGTGAATGAGGGCGTGATTGTAAAGATGAAGAAAGGCATGTTACGTTGGTTTGGACACATAGAAAGGATGAGTGAAGAAAGATTGACAAAACAGATATACAAAGCAAAAGTGTGTGCAAGAAGAGGCAGAGGAAGGCCACGTTCCAACTACCTGGATCAAATAGATCGGACTCTCAAAGACGGGAACGTTAGAAGTACTCGAAACCGACGAGCATGCATGAAGAGACGATAGACGAAAGAGGTATGTAAGTCTAGAGACAACTGGCGCTCTATACTCTCTGCCTACCCCGTTAGGGACTTGGCGTGATGATATGTATGTATGTATTAGAATTTAATCTCAAACTTTTGCAGGTTTTCTCTCGACGTTTTCCTCCGCCGTAAAGCCCGTAAAACTAAAAAAATATATTTATTATATCTTCGCGGCTCTGGAAGGGTCCCTAAAAAGGCTAACTAAAAGTGCTCTTATCGCTGGAGCTAGATCTTGTAAACTAAAACTATTTATAAGCATTATTAGAAACTGACGACCATGTGTGAAGATACTGATCAATGTGGGAGACTAAATAGATAGAGAATACTAGTGCTCTATTATCTCTGCCCACCCCGTGAGAGAGGCGGCATGGTGCCACTTACATGTTTTTATAAGCTTAATTTTCTCGCAAACCTATTTCCACATCGGAACTTCACACCGTGTGTTTCCTTTGTCATGCCGTCGGAGCAACAATAGCTGGCCTGTCTGAATCAAACACTAACATTAAAAACCATTAATCGGCCCAAAGTTCCCATTGTATCCGAAATGAATAAAGTGTTGAGTCACTGCACAAAACGCGAGTCACTGGAAATGTTATAGGGGTGGGGGATAGGGTGAGCGAGTAGTGGCGGAAGCGAATTTTCAGTTTTCATAGTTTTTTTGGTGTTTTGAGAAGTTTGCTTTTTGTTGGTTGACAAATATTGTCGGCTTTTTGTTCGATTTTGTTTAATTGCCTCGCGTTTTATTATAAACTAGCTGTCCCGCCCAGCTTCGCTTGGGTGAAAATTAACAATTTCTGAAACACGATCGCAGCGCCACCTATCGGTTCTAACTGTGAATCTAAACCATTGTCGAATCCACCTGAGAAGACACAGAAAATTTCATGAAAATCGGTCCGTCTGTCGGAGTTCAGCGACATACACATGCACAGAAGAAATATTATATGAATGTTTTTTTAATATATTTTTTCTTACAAACCTTCTCCAGTCAATAAAGAATACATAAAAGAAAAATTTATCCGAAAAAAGCCGTGGTGGCCGAGTGGTTCGAGCAGTTGCCTGCGACACAAAGATCGCAAGTTCGAATCCCGACTGTACCAATGAGTTTTTCTGAACTTAAGTACAGTGATTAGTCACACCACGAGCTTTGCATACAAAACATCGAGAGGAAACCTGCATACGTCTGAGAAGAAATTCAAAGGCGTATGTATAGTCGTGCTTGAGTAACGGCGATGGACTCGCCATCTGTCACGTTGGCACCAAATATACCTCTGGCGGAAAGTGGGTGTGTGGGTATTTATTACCTATACACCTCTGCCTACCCCTTCGGGGACCCTTGTGGGAAGGCGTGAGGATATATAAGATTTATCCAATTTGGCGCAGTCTTTTGGAAGTTATGCGCGTACAAACATTTCTGTGATTAATTTTTATATATATAGATGCGAAAGTTTGTGAGGATGTTTGTCCTCCCTTCAAGCAAAAACTACTGAACGGAATAGGATGAAATTTTACACATAGATAAATATGATAAGTTTGATTTATTTATTTATCTATACTAATATTATAAAGAGGAAAGATTTGTTTGTTTGTTTGTAATGAATAGGCTCCGAAACTACTGGACCGATTTCAAAAATTCTTTCACCTTTGGAAAGCTACATTATCCCCGAGTAACATAGGCTATATTAAATTGGACCCGATAGGTGGCGCTGCGATCGAGTTTCAAGAATTTTACCTTTTTACCCGGGCGAAGCTTTCTGTGTGTTTCTGTGTGTCTTAAGCTAGATTCGAGAATGGTTTAGATTTACAATTGGACCCAATAGGTGGCGCTGCGATCGTGTTACGGGCAATTTAACTTTTTCACCCGAGCGAAGCTGGGCGGGACAGCTAGTTTACCAATATATCAATATACCAATATGATGTTAAAGAAATAATAATAATAAGTTGGATTCTAGCAACAAATAATTTTTTCGTGGTTGAAATTGTATGTAACATCTAGTTTAATCACTGGCCCTGAAGCTTCAAAGAGCTACTCTTAACACGCCACTGGGAATAGCCTATAGTATTCTCTTTACCGCCGATATTATCTATTGTGAGTCAGGTCATCAGGTCTTCTCAGGAGCTTAGTATAAGACAAGGTCCTAATTGATTAAATAAGACACACAACAGTACATAATTATGTTACATCTTGCTAATAATATTATTCGTATAAATAAATGAAAACTGAAATGAAATGAAAGATATATTTTAGTAGAATCCCGGGTAAGTAGGGAGGGTAGAGCGTCAGTTCCCATTAAGCTTTCTGAACTCTATTTATAACCCATATTATACTACGATGATTCATTATGCAACGCTCAAACCGCATTCCCACATACCGTCCCACCACCCTAAGGCAACCACTACCTCATAGCTGCTACTAAGCTAGGCTATATCATGAAAAACATTATCTTTAAGGCCCCGTCGGTCTATTGTCCCTGTGCATCCACATAATAGTACAGCTTTGTCCCGCGCGACATCTGCTGGATTACGATAGGGTTGCCAACTGAAATATTTTTAATTTTTTTATACCAAAATGTTGGCAAACAAGCATGCGGTCCGCCTGATGGTAAGAGGTTACCGCCGCATACGGATGCTTGCGACACCAAGGGTATCGCTCGAGCGCTGCCGACATTGCAGGAATCTTTTCACACCATTTTTGAAGAATTCCATGCTGTACTCTCTAAGAAAAACCTCAACAGGAAGCTAATTCTACAGCCTGAACGCGGAAGGAACCTTTGGAACCGCGTAGTACGAGATCTTTGTGATTCCAAGGTATGAGGATTAATTCCCCGTCGATTATATGCTTATACACCTCTTTCACTTCATCAAACGCATCAGTCTCTTCATAAATGCTCGCTTGAACTTGTCTGAAGAGTCTGAAGAGACCTCTCAAGTTAAAATACCAAACTTAACTGAAGTGAGGCGATTTCAACTTTACGGCAGCCCTACATCAGTATGAACTAAGCAGAATTATTGTGTTTTATTTATGATATTTGCGATTCTGAACGGATAAGCATTGTTCGGGATATTAAATTGAATATTTTATGTACGACTCCACCTAAGGTAGCCGGGCTATCCATTCAAATACTGTGCGAGGATATGGTTCTTATAATATTTATAGCTGCGGTCAGAGCTCTACTACTCCTTTGTAGACTAAGTTATATATAGCTGTTAAGTAATATAAGTTATAAATAATAATATATTCCACACACCCACTTTTATACACAGAGATATTTTAGGTGGTACCGAGACAGATCATACACATCACAACACGCTGAATTCCCCACTCAAGTAAAAAGAAGAGAACCAGCTCCCTCTAATCTCTCTCTCTCTCTCTCTCAGACCTCTCTATCATACACATTCATCACTCTTCATACAAGCTCGTCGGTTTCAAGTACAGTTGTAAATATTTGTACTGAAAGAGATACAATCAAATATATATGTACATGCATGCTTATTTTAAGATTGATTGTGGTCGGTAAGGATCGAACCCACGAGACTAAGCAATGCGCCAGAGGAATTCCCATTTTAATTAATCAATTTTCAGTACAATTAAACTTGCATTAAGGTGCCTTAAGCAAAGATCCCAGTGTCTACATTTCCAATTTTCCGAAAAAGTTTTATTGTAACGTCAATGTAACTTTGCCAATTCGAGCGCAATGCTAAAGCCGTACTAATCCTTGGGAAGTAAGCGTTTTTTACAACTCTCTTCAGCCGGTTTCTACAAAGGAACATTGTAATTGGAGTCTTAGGGAATGATTTGTAAGTTGGACGGCTCATGGCAGTGTTATCTCAATTCACTTAAACATTTAACAGTATTTTTATACATGTTCGCTAGTTTCCGAACTCTATGGTAACTTTAGAGTAAATTCTCGATGCCTCGACAGAAAACTATTTTATAACTAAGCTCTCTTAAGAATATTTTGTGTATTTCGTGTTGGCAACTCTAATAAATAAATCTGAATTAGTGCCTACATTTTCACTTGAGTAACTTTTCACTTTGACATTGAAATTTGGACTGCAATATGATAAAAAAAAACACCTAAAAGCCGAGTGGTGGTCGAGTGGTTCAAGTTGCCTGCGACACAAAGATCACAAGTTCGAATCCCGACAGTACCAATGAGTTTTTCTCAACTTAAGTACAGAGATTAGTCACACTACGAGCTTTACGGTGAAGGAAAACATCGAGAGGAAACCTACATACATCTGAGAAGCCATTCAAAAGCGAATAGTCGTGCTTGAGTAACGGCGACGGAGTCGTCACCTGTCACGTTAGCACCTAAAAATATGTCTGGCGGAGAGTGGGTGTGTGGTTACTACCTATACATCTCTGCCTACCTCTTTGGGAACCCTTGTGGGAAGGCGTGAGGATATATTATTATTGTTATAAATTACATACAAATTTATTTATATAATGTTTTTTTTATATCGTATCGTATTAATAGATCGGACTCTCAAGGACGGGAACGTTAAGAGTACTCGAAACCGACGAGCATGTATGAAGAGACTGATGAATGTGGACGAAGCGAAAGAGGTATGTAAGTCTAGAGAGAACTGGCGCTCTATACTCTCTGCCTACCCCGTTAGGGACTTGGCGTGATGATATGTATGTATGTATGTATGTATGTATGTATGTTTTTTTTTACATTGTACCCGCAATGAAATAAAAAATTCTCTCAACCAAGTTCACAGAGTGCGGTAATTGTGTTTGGGCCCACGCACTACACTGAAATTGACTTGACGCGAGCGTAACTTGATAAAATATTCAATTTACACTGCGGCGAAAGGGTTTTAAGTAAATTACTGTTCATTTAAGCCAAAACTACATATATATACATACGTATGCTCAAGCTGAGTTCTCGCCGGGGTAGGCTGAGATAGCTGGGCGTCAGTTCTCTCTTGACTTACTGCAGTTTCCAAAACTAAGTGTATATTAAAAGCTACTCTTATTTATAGTATTACTCACTAGCCATGTCCTGTGGGTTCAACCGCGGATTTGATCCTTTCGTTACATTTTGACCATACACAATATCTTTATACATTTTAGTGCACATGTTGTTATATAAATATGAGCTATATTATTGTAAAGTTTCATGATAATCTATTTCGTGGTTTATGCGTATAAAGTTTGGAAACATCTTCACAAACTTTCACATTTACAATATTACGTATGTATAGTCATGCTTGAGTAACGGCGATGGACTCGCCGTCTGTCACGTTGGTACCTAAAATATATATCTTTGGCGGAAGGTGGGTGTGTGGCTCCTACCTATACACCTCTACCTACCCCTTCGGGGACCCTTGTGTGAAGGCGTGAGTATATTAAAAATATTTCCTAGCTTAAGTCTACGACATATTATCTATGTAGATATATCTTTATCATATCATACGTTATCATATGATGGCTACCAGGGATCTTGAGCATCATCCAATTATGCTGAATTTGCCTGCAAATGCTAGTAATGTTAAATGTTGAACTCCAAATAACTACAAACCGGCATTGCATAAACAAGCCATCAACTCGCGGAGCTATGTTGATGTAAAATTTATACTTGTAAGCTGAATAAGTAAGAAATGATAATGGAACGCAAACAGCGGTTCGGGAATCAGAGCACGGTAAATAAACAGATTAATATATTGCTAATCAAAACTTTAGGTGAGAGCCGTTATGGCTGACTGGTTTCAGCAGTCTTTTGTAAGTCAGGATAGCATGTTCAAACATTGGTGGTTTGTACCAATGTCTTCTCCCGTCTGAGCAGAGTGCTTTGTGCACGAATGCTCCGGTGAAAGGAATCAATGAAAAGAAAGCTAGGTACTTACATCCGAGGCGGGATGAAAATCGGCGAGTTCTTCAGTTATTCGTAGTTAGTACCTGAGAGACGGCAACTGAAAACTGTCTTATAAAATGTATGCAGGTTTTCTCTCGTTGTTTTCCGAGACCATTAAGCTTATGGTGTGACTAATAACTGTATTTGAGTTCATAAACACTGATTGGTAGTCGTTATTCGAACTTGCAATCTTTGTGTTGCAGATACCTACTTTGACCACTCGGCCATCACGGTTCTTTGTGTTTTGTTATATAATAATAATAATAATCTTTATTTACTCACAAAGCATTTCTTATACTTAATCTAGTGACCAGAGTCTCCTTTTAAGGTATACACAGCTATATACATCTTGTAAATACAATAATGCTTTTTCGTTAGATAAGGGTGATTCACATCATGATTTTAGATTTTAGGAACACGTAACTATCAGACTAACTGATGTTCACTGTCCATCAGTCAGAAAAACCTGCTCCATATTGGCATGAGGTAAGTTAGTCCACTTCGTCTACATGGCCTTCATCATCACACATTTAAGAGTCCTTCCGTCTACTTCTGTCCAGCTCAAGCTGTTGTAATCTTGGTCTTCTACTTCCTCTCTTATTTTCTACCTTTTCTTCTAAGATATACACGTCTTCTACAAGACGTGTAAGAAGAGCAATATTGGAGCACTAATGCTCGTTCTTTAATATTCGTTTTTTTACGATCAAAACAAGCACCCGTCTCATGTAAAACAATTATTGTAGCCAGTGTTGCCATCCGCGTGTTGACAAAGGAACATCATGAGAAAATAAATCGTCATATACTCTTTGGCTTCCCCGTCGCCAAGTCAAATGTTAATCAAATGTAAATAAAGTATAAGATTTCTCATCAAGACGCGCAATATTTATTTTGTCTGCAGTTCTAAGGATATTTTTCACATTAAATAAAATGTTGTTACGGACAAAAAAATGAAGAAAACCTCTGACAATAAAATAGAAGCCTCTAGGGGTGTTACAAAAAGACGCCAAGCTTTTAAATATGAAATACATTATAATTTATTCCTACTTGTATGCCCAACCTTGTACACGCATCAAGATGTAGATACATTGTTTATTTAATATTTTTTATTGAGAGCATTTGTGACCGGCTAGTTTAAAGGCTCGGTTCGAAGTAATGATCTTTCCGAACTTAAAAGTTCTTGATTAATATCTTTCCGCACCACAAGTTAAGCTGCCTGACTGGGGCAGGACCTCCACCTTATAGAAGTCCGTAGCCAAATAACACAATTATTTGTGTTGTGTTCCTACGCGGTGAATAAGGTTTCCAGTTGGGGAGGGGGAGGATTGTTATATTGTGTTGGCAGCAGAGGGATTAGTTCCATTATGCTGCCAACACAGTATAATTCTCCGAACACAGAGTAGCAACGCGCAAGTGATACTTCGGTATTGTAAGCGTAAATTGGCTGCGGTAACCGTTTTCCACCGTATGATTGTTTGCCACTCTTGTTGAAAAAAAAAAAGAGTTATTGTGATGAAATGGGCATATATCTAATAAATAAATCTATAACGCATTCAAATGCAAACTATAGTTTGTGAGTAATTAATTAATCTCGGCATCTGTCAAGACTGTCAGCATCTAGATATCTATAACTACACGTTGATACGAGTTATCAAATCTGTCGCCTCACTTTCTATCATGTGTGTAACAAAATCGTGTATGCGTACTACATGCGAGAATACATAATTCTTTGTAATACTGAAAATTTGTAAATGTAGATCCAACTTTATAAGAAATGATATTAATACGCCCTTAAAATCTATACGCAATCCGATTGATACGCGAAAAGAAATTACGTACGAAAAGTATTTCCTAGATTTCATTCAATACAGAGAAGAATTAATTCTATAAGGGTTCGTTCACTCTCTTTTCATTTTCGAAAATGGAGTCACTTCCTATGAAAATAAGTTCCACATCGAGAAACTATAATTAAGCAAATTTTTTTATACCACTTGGGTGGCAAACAAGCATGCGGCCCGCCAGATGGTAAGCGGTTACCGCCGCCTATGGACGCTTGCAACACCAGGGGTATCACTCGCGCGTTGCCGACCCTGCAGGAATCTTTTCACACCCTTCTTGAAGAACTCCATGCTGTACTCTCCAGGGAAAACCTCAACGGGGAGCTCATTCCACAGCCACAATATGTATATATCTTCACACCTTCCCACATGCATCTCCGAAGGGGTTGGAAAAGGTTTGTAGCTAGTACTCACACACCCACTTTTCACCAGAGATATATTTTTGGTGCCAACGTGGTAGATGGCAAATTGGCATTTACATACTTGTATATCAAAGGTATCGCAATATTTATGATCGGATTTTTATTTTACATTTTGTTCGATATTTTATTTAGATAATATATTAGACTAGCTGTGCCCGCGACTACGTCCGCGTGGAATAAAAAAAACTGTTTCGAAAATAAAAGTAGCCTAGGTCCTCCTCTTCCTACTCCTTTTTACATCGGCTATATGCTAGTGAAAGTCCCGTCAAAATCGGTCGAGCCGTTTCAGAGATTAGCCGGAACAAACAGACAGACAGACAGACAAAAATAGTAAAAAAATATATTTTGGTATATGTACCGTACATCCATATGCAGTTAGTAAAAAGCGGTTATTTTAATATTACAAACAGACACTCCAATTTTACTTATCTGTATAGATAAGTGGTGAAAGTGAATGGGGCCATATCAATATTGACAGGCAGTAAAAGTCTGAACAAGAATGCTCGAGTAGCTGAACACAACGGGATATTGGTGCCTACTTATATACGCCAGCAAATCCTCGGATGTCAGAGAAAGCATGAAAATAGCTCAAATTTAGTTGAGATGCACTCAAACATGAGCGGCGTATTAGATCGGAGCCATAATGAAGAGATTCGCAAAGCTGGAAACTGGAGTGATGGATTTTAAAGATTAATGAAGTCTAGTTGTAGGTAGTAGCTCTACTGTCTCTGCCTACCCCGTAAGGGACTCGGCTTCGTGATATACATGACAAATACAAACATTAATACTTGAATGATACCTGCATACTTTTGAGAAGAAATTCAAAGGCGTATGTATAGTAGTGCTTGAGTAACGGCGATGGACTCGGATAAAATATCTCCTTTCTCCTCGCCTCTCTTATCTCCTTCGAGGACTTTTGTGGGAAAGCGTGAAGATATATCATATACTATAAGGTATATTTGCAAACATTCAACCAGTGTAAAGCATGCCTTACTGTCACAAGTTTTCTTGCATTGACCGGAAGACTATTGGTTCAAAGAACGTTTGACTTTTTTACCATTTCAACGGTTAGCATCAAAGACCGAGGAAATAATTAATACCTAGCCTTCAATGATATTGCTTTTAAAATGCTACTTAAAATGCGTTTTCATTCACGTTAGATGTCACGTTGTATTTAACGTCCGTACTACCTATATATCAGGTAGGCAGAGGTGTAAAGATGGTTACTCAAGCACGTATACATACGCCTTTGAATAGCTTCTCAGACGTATGCAGGTTTCCTCTCGATGCTTTCCTTTACGTAAAGCTTGTGATGTGACTAACCACTGTACTTAAGTTCAGAAAAACTCATTGGTACAGACGGGATTGAACTTGCGAACTTTATGTCGCAGGCGACTACTCGAAGCAAATTATTTAAAAAAATGCTCATGTTTATTTGTTTTCACATTTGACACTATAATTTGATAATTTAATATTTTTTGTTATACGCTTTATATGTGTACACTCTTGGTGTGTCTTTTAATAATAAATAGATAATAAATAAGTGCGGGTAGAAAGAGAACAAGTTTGTAATTTAACAGTTAAACTGTTTTTGCGTAAGACGCAATCGTAGGCATTCGTCCTTCTATAACACGCATTCCCTAGATTAGTGCTAAGCGAATGGCTTAAAGCTGTGCTAGCAAAGGGTTCGTCCCTCTGTTATCCCGCTTAACGGGCGGAAACGTGCGAAAATCTCCCTGGTGCTGTGTGTTGCAGCTTTGCAGCCCTTGCAGCTGCAGCTAAGCGGCTGTGATACCACACGGACAGAACCTTTCACACAATTGTAAATACCATACGTGATATACAGTCATACCAGAAGGACGAAAACAGCGCGACAAGATTCAGGTTTATACCGGTTGGTTCTGACACAAAAGAACGCTTGTAATTTGACGTCGTTTGGCTTAACGTTGTGCCGGAAAGAACCCTACAAGACGCACTTATTCCTGAAGGTACTAAGTAAATAGCAGATGGCCACCGTCGCCGTTTCCAAAGCATTGCTGTACATACGTCTTTAGTTCCTGCTAAAACGTATATAGGTTTACTCAAAATATTTGTCTCTACCGCAAAGCTTGTGGCGTGATAAATATACTTAAGTTAATAAAAACTCATTTGTACTGACAGACGGGGTTTGAATCATTAATCTTCTATTAACTCCTATTTACTATATAAGTTCTATTTAACTTCTTGGCTACAACGGCTCATATATATATTTTATAGTTATTTATATAACGTAGTACACTCAAATTGAAATAACAGCCAGGAAATTACTGTAGGATACCTTTTCTATCAAATAAAAGATAGTGAGAATACTGTTAGTATATTCAATAATATTTTACCCTTGGAAGATCATTTGTTTCTTCTACATACGTCAGGTTCGGCGAGGGGGAAAGAGATGGGAAACGTCGCGACAATAGGGTAATGCTGGAGCGATATCTCGGGAAGGTTTGTTGTGTATCCTGCTTAGCTTGATATATGGACTTTGATATTGTAATATTTGGTTTATGCAGCGATATGAGTTTGGGATATGAGCTTATTTCTGTAAGATTCGTTTTAGCGGCAGACTTAAAAGCTTTCATCTGTCATTTCTCTTATATTATATACTAAGTTCCCGAATAAGTATAAGTAAGTAAGCGAATTCGCTATGAAGAGATTCTCAAAGCAACGGGCATCGGTGTGATTGTAAAGATTTAGAAAGACAAGTTTGTTATTTAAGGAAATACTTATTCGTATAGAAAGGATGAGAGAAGTAAGATAGACGGTATTGTAAGCCAGGTTCCCTTCGAAAAATGTTTGGCATAACGATGTTAGATCGGATCCGCAATGAAGTGATTCGCAAAGCAATTTAAATAAATACTTGATTAAATTTTATTTTGAATTCCGCTTTCGGAAAACATAAGATAAACCGCTTCGTTGTCGCATCGCATCAATAACCCAGTGACGTGAACTGAATATTAATAATTGAAAATGTAGCTGCTACCAGTGTCATTTAATTTCTACAGTTTTTCGAAATCCTGGAAAATTTAAATAATAATTGTTATAAAAATTTACCTCTAAAATCTTCGAGATATAAATGAGTTGACATCGATTTTATTGTGCGAACTCGTGTTAGCAACCTACGTAATAGAAATAGAGGCTATCATCACAGTAATAAAGTCCCTTTGAATTGTGGAAACAACTCGGCTGCTCGTATCATTTGGCTACTAACCTGTTAAGGATACCTACTTTTTTATTAGCCTTTGTTGTTATACGCCGTACGTAACTTTTAAAGCCCTTCACAAGGTAGGCGTGAGTACCGGCGATGGAGTTGCCATCTATTACGAAGGCACCTAAAATATATCTTCGGCGGACAGTGGGTAGTCCCTTCTTATTAGGGTAAAGCCCTTGTGGGAAGGCGTGAGGATGTTATTATAATTATTCTGTATATGTGTTTATCACTGTTTCCTTGTCATCTTCACGCCTTCCCACACGGGCCCACGAAGGGATAGGCAAAGGTATGTAGTACCAATACACTAGCTTTATGCAGGTTTCCTCTCGATATATTCCTTTACTTCAAAACTCGTCGTGTGACTAATCTTAATAAAAAAAATTATAATTGTTCATTTATTTATATGTCTTACAACAGGCATAATGCTACTTTTCATTTGACGCAAACAAGGAAAAGAAAATTAGGGGTTACGAGTAGCACTGCCAGCAACGGGTTTGATTTGCGCCGATACGGGAGGTATAAATCTAATACCATTTTATAATCTTATACACATAATTCAATAAATTCTTGTTTAGGTTACGGCTAAGGAATTCAGCTACGAAATCACGTAGCGGTACGTGCTACGCCGTAGCTCCGGCTACGTAGCTCCGTTTGATTGAGGCCACGAGCTTAAGTCGAGTACCTACGTATCGATGATCGATAGAGCCTCTTGATCGGTTGTATTACCCTTTAGATAATTATCGGTCTTACGAGTATATTATTATACATGTTACTATATCTTCCATTTAGCTTATTTAATATAGGATGTTACCCCATGAGCTTTACAGTGAAGGAAAACATCAAGAGGAAAACCGCATACGCCTGACAAGCAATTCTTGGCAACGGCGATGGACTAGCCATCTGTCACATTGACACCTAAAATATATCTCTGGCGGAAAGTTCTTGTGTGGGTCGTGTGGGACCTATACACCTCTGCCTACCCCTTAGGGGGCTCTTGTGGGCAGGCGTAAGGATATATATATGTTATCCAACCCAAGTGCAACCTTAAAATGAAATCATATAATAATAATAAAAATTATATATACATAAGTTGAAGAATTCGTTCTACAGTGTGAGTAGGGAGCTTATTCTCTCTAATAGACCTCTTTCGGTTCGTTCTATATTGATCAGTCTCACCGTATAAGCTTCTCGGTTTTCTAAAAATCTTGACCAATATTCGAGCATTTCTCTTCTCTCTTCTCAGCATATATGCGTCCACTGCTGGACATATGCCTCTTGCATGGATTTCCAAGCTGATCTTGATGCGGCGATCCTACTCCAGGTCGGCCCTGCCGTCTTTTTAATGTCGTCCGACCATTCGAGCATTTGGATCTATGTAATTCCAACTACTTCGCATTGTATACCTGTTTCATCAACTTGTGGTCACTCCTTCTTATTATTATCTCCACACCGTTATATCTTTCCCTATCTTTGACAATATGTACGTCTCACACTTTCAATGAAATAAATCTCAAAGGGTAAATATTGCCTATTAAATATCTATATCATTTTTTTTTATAAGCATTTATTTTTTATTTACAAAGTACAGTTGAAACTAACTACTTACAGATAAAATATTTGTCCCAAATCGGTATCCCGAGGCAACGTGCCAAGAAGACTAGCAGCATTGCCACGCTGGATAGCAATGCTGATTCTCTGAGCGAGATATGTTCCAGCCCGCCTGTCACGAGAGGTCTCGACTAGACGGCGCGAGACCTCTTTAAAAAGAAGATTTACGTTTCATTTGTGATAAAATTAAAATCCTCGTTCTCCCAGTTCATCGTTTAATTAATTGTACTGCGGATTAAACGCTCGCATATAATTTGTTTGTACAATTAAACACGCTGGGGGATTAACTATAATGTACCATTTCTAGCATAAAATGCGAATTTAAGGAGACGGATTTAGGTCGAGAAATATACAGAATTTGCATGTTAGATCTTATTAATATGTTTTTTTACTATACTATGTGTTTTTAATTGTATAGCAATAGTTGTGTTCCTACGGAAGAAACTGCCATCTGTCACGTTGCTATAAAAATATATTTTCGGCGAAAAGAGGATATTCATAATTATATAACGAAGGGGTGTATATTGTTATGAATAAAAGATGAGAACAGTTTTTTTTTTATTATATTTGTGGCCAGTTGTCCCTCTGGCAAGGTGGCCAGAGTCCTTGTTTAGCTCTTTTTTTAACATTATTTGCCATTTTTGGGTATTTTGGTGTTTGTGATTTTCTTGCTTTCTTTTTTGCATATTATTCTTTTTTCCTTTGTGTACTTGTTCTCTTGTACTTTCTATTCTTTTACATATTATTTTAACATTTGTACCTTAACTATACATTTTCTTAATTTATTTGCCTATTTTAATATACTTTTTATGAGACATACACATTCGTTTTTAAAAGTTTTTTCTAATGATTTTACAAAATTAATACTTAATATTATAAGAATAGTTATTACTATAAGCAACGTTTGTTGCTATTAAAGAAAAGAGTATGTAATCTAACTGAAAATTTCCTTGCCAGTAATAAATTAACAGGAAAACGGAATGGAGCATTTTTTCAGTGGAAGTTTCTTATATAAATTCAGCTGAAAAATATATACAGCAGTAATATTTTATCACAATCCTGGTAAAACTGAAGCTTATCTCATTATGTGGCATATTTTTTCTGAAATATTGCCGCCATTTTGTCAGAAGAGCATTTTGTAGAAATACAGGCATTTTTGCTACTATTAAATATAGACTTTAATACGCTGAATTTAGAGTTAAAATTACATTGCGATTGGTCCAGACTTTTTTGAGCTGCATCTGTCATTACACGCAGCAAAGTGCATTTGGAAGTATAATGATGTAAAAAAAGTTCGTGAAAAAGTTAATATGGCACAGAGTGTAAGCTTACCACAGATAAACAAGTTATAAGAGGGTTTTGTCAAAGGTATTCTTAACATGGATATTTAAAACTGGCTACTTAGATAAATTGAACACACAGGGATGGGAATGTCAACAGTACACGAATTAGAGCTAGGGTATAAATACCCTTGTGGTGTGACTTATAACTGCACATAACCTCATTGGTACAGTCGGGATTCTAACCTTCAATCTTTGTGTTGCTTGTTATAATAGTAGTAATAATTAATATATATAGAATAAATGTAAAGGGATTTTTTTATAACTTTATTACATTATCTAGATACATGTGCGTCTAGAGATCGGGCACGCCCCTGTTCTCGCTCGACTTTCATATATAATATAAACCCAGTGTTTAATCTAAGCGCTTATCAAATTAAATCGCATACGTAGTTTCCAAATACCCATCTGTTTCATAAAATGCGATTTGCGTAATTTGTATTTAAATCAAACTACAGCCTGGCACGAGTTTCATCACGCCGTAAGTAACAATTCCCATAATTTTCTATTAAAACTTACCAAAATTAATTCGACGAAATCTTAAATTTACATACGAACTTGAAATTTTCCGCTGTAACTTAATTTTTATTGGGAAAAGTTTGTATTAATTGACGTTGTAACCTCCGAACTTTGTTTGTTTATGATCAAGTAACTCGTTAATTTATCTAAGAATTTTCGAGGAAATAAATTTGTTTTTGTTTCACCAAGGAAAATTGGATCTTATAATGATAGCAATAAGATAGGAGCAGTCGGATTTTATGGCGTTTCCGTGTAAAGCTCATTTGACACGCGAACCTTCTTGATAGAGAACACCCATAAAGAATAATGAGGAAATAATATATTATATTGGCATTGTATTTATATTTCATATTCTGATCTAAAGTAAACCTTCAGTACACTTGTACTTAAGGTGTACTTCAGCACTTACGACAAAGATCGCATCGTTTGAGAAAACAATCTTTCACAATAACACCTAAATATATCTCGGGAAGAACAATGTCTTATTACACCTCATTCTTATTTTTTCACATTTATTTCATTATAATTTTTATTTTACATTAATTATTAATTAAAAACAATAGTTTAACTAGCTAATTTAAATAAGTTTATATAAATAATTTAATATATTCTTCTCAGACGTATGCAGGTTTCCTCTCGATGTTTTCCTTCACTGTAAAGCTCGTGGTGTGACTAATCACTGTACTTAAGTTCAGAAAAACTCATTGGTACAGTCGGGATTCGAACTTGCGACCTTTGCGTCGCAGGCAACTGCTCGAACCAGTCGGCCACCACGGCTCTATAATTTAAAATAATATATTCACATTAAGGAAGAGCTGGGACTCCTGGTACAGGCATCATTATGCTTAAAACTCTCTGTGAGACTATGAGACTCTGGTCACAGTCAAGAAAAAAGTTTGATACTGAATAAATATTTTTATTATTTATTTACACCTTTGGCTACTCCTACCTGAAATAAAGCATACTTTCCATATCATTAACTAGCTTGATTTGCAATCTAAAAATAATAATCAGAACATATGATTTAGACGTTACGTAACTGGAAGGAATTCGTAAAGTTGATATATCGCTGGTTGATGAAAAAGTTTGAAGCAAGTCGTGCAAATTATACAGGCGTTATAATAGTAATCAAAAGTACCCTTTCGAAACCAGAGAGCACGTATGAAAAGACTAATGATTGTGGACGAAGCGAAAGAGCTCTGTAATAATAAAATATAGGACTCGCCCAGTGCTGTCCTTGTCTATCCCGGGAACTCAGCCTAATGAAACATACAAATAAATAAAATTAGAGTGTCTGTGTTTGTAATATTAAAATAACCGCTTTTTACCAAATGCATATGGATGTATACACGATTTATATACAATTTTTTTTTTTATTTTATTTTGTCAGTCTGTCTGTCTGTTTGTTCCGGATAATCTCTGAAACGGCTGGGCCGATTTTAACGAGACTTTCGTAAAGAGGAGTAACTAAGGCTACTTTTCCTTTAGAAACTAAACAAAAACTTTTTTGTTAAACTCCACGCGGACCAAGTCGCGGGCACAGCTAGTATGTATAATAACATTTAACATTTTTATAAAGAGAACTATGAAAGTTACTAATTAACTTCCTATCAAGATACTTTTTATGTTTTTGTTTCGCTTTGACGAACGTCTCGGTTGAAACACGAATTTCTGAAAGTTACAAGACACTTATCTGCGGTTGGCATCTTGAAATTTAATGTTAATTAGAGCGGTCTCCTGTAATGGATAGATAGCCCAATCTTCGAGAGTAGGTACTTGGATCATCTATACAATTAATTCTAAGCCAAAGCTTAAGTACATAAAGTAAAAGACTCATTATCAAATGCCCTGAGAGGGGAAAAAAGTATTTTTAAAAACAGGGTACTCTGGTCGGGTTAAAGTCAGGGTGGTCTGGTCTTTTAAGTGTGCTACTTATGTGTTGTGCTATTACTCTGAACAACGCGATTCTTGGTCATGTTGATATATAAAATGGTAAAAGCCTCTTTCGTAAAGCTATGCAATGCAGTATTAGATATATAGAATTCACCAAATGTGAAGTACCAGTAGCATACTTCTAAAACAGCCAGCCCGATCTCCTGGCTGGGTGAAAAAATCCTCTGAGGATTATGCGGTAAAATAATTTAAATATAAACTAACCTGATAGTTTCTAATCTAGAATAAAAAATATCTTATATACTAATCTAGCTAATAATCTATCTCTGTGCCAAATTTCATCCAATTTAGTTTTTTAGTTTTAACGTCAAAGAGGGATCAACATCTTCACAAACTTGCGTACTTTGTGATTCATACTTTTCATCATCATCATCATTTCAGCCTATCTCTGTGCAATGCTGAACATAGGCCCCGCGGCTGGTCCGTCCGACAATGAGGCCCAGCGATTTTCATCAGGTCTATGTCACAAGAGTGGTGACCATGATGATGATGATTATGACGATGATAATGACGACGATGTTGATGATGATCGTTCAGAAACTTGTCAGGATGTTATCTATAATTTTCTCAATCGTACGAATAAATGTATTCTGCATAAAGGAAGAACAAACAAACTGTATATTTATATTAAAAAAAAATGATAAATCATAAGTAGCTTGAGTATTGTTAAGCAATTTAAAGAGGTAATATTAAATGTTAACTCTTTACTCCAAGAATAAATAACAATGATGGAGATTAGATTGTTCCAGAAACAAGAAACTGATAAACAACATTCTCATAAAAGAACAATCCTTCGCCAACGAAGAAAGAGAGGGAATTTTTAAACGAATTCATAATTCAGTTTGGAGCCTGCAAGAGTTGTACCCGCAACGTTACCTTGTTTACTCAAGTTAATTTAACTTTACAACGAGATAAACACGTCAAAGTATAAAGAACTTCGTATTATATGCACGTAGGTACAGTCGTATATTATCACTACATTTTCACGACATATTTCCAGTACCATTATATAAGGTTATTTTTTTATAATAAGGTGGATATTCTATCATGGATAGGTCTTCTCACCGTAAATCGTGGTGTGGCTAAGCGGCAAACCAAATTGGCAAAGAAGCGTTCCTCAGCCTGTTGGTAAGCATTTATCGTTGCCAATGGACACTGAAGGGCGTTTCATGCTCAGCTGATATCACTCTCTTCTTTCCTTTGTGAACAACTCGTACTAGGGAAAACCTCAATGGAGGTTTAATGAAACCGTGCGAGACCTGTTAAGTTCTTATGCGTGGGTGTGAATCTCCGCGGGTGACAGGTGCGGTTAAGGGTCGGGAGCCACAAGTCAAACAATCTCCAGTACACAAACCGTAGGACACACACGGGGAGTCAATCAGTAACTTGTAAGGAAAATTACATAACCGTAGGACACACACGGGGAGTCAATCAGTAACTTGTAAGGAAAATTACATAGAAACATATCATATCCTCATTCTTTCCAGCAAAGGTCGAGCCGAAGGAGAGGTGTGTAGTACACACACCCAATTTTTGCCGGTGATATTTTAAGTGTCAACGTGAGAGATGGCGAGTTCATCTGTCAACAACATCCGTTTCGCAAGCATGACAAATTTAAATATACGTCTTTTGATTTTGTTCTCTGATGCGGATTTCCTTACGATGTCATCCTTCACCATATCACATCTTATTGGGAATTTGTTATCCGATAATGATGTTTATGTTATTAAGAATTCTGGGTCCATAGTATTAAACTCCTGTAAGATTACATTAATACATGTCCCGTCAAAAGCAGGTCATTCGATTACTCAACGCTTGACTTCAAAAGGCAGATCTTTTGACCCAGTGAAGAATTTATTTCATCCGTCAGTTACCACCCAAGGTTGATGGGACTATGGGATAAATACCCTTGGGTACATGTTACATCCTTACTAATATTATAAATGTGAATGTAAGTTTGTTTGTTACGCTTTCACGTAAAAACTACTAAACCGATCATCATAAAACTTTGTACAGATATTCTTTAATATGTGTTCAATAAAAACATTTTTACGAAAGGTAAAAAAGCCGTCCACGCCGACGAAGTCGCGGGCACAGCTAGTAGAAATTATATAAATATTTACTTCATTTTGTACGCATGTTCGTAAATCGGTGTGGACGTTTGAGCCATCATGGTAAATCTTTGTTCAAGCGTAGGTAGGTACTTATAAAAGTAACTACTTAAGTATTGTTAAAACAAACTAGAGATTAATTTCTCCTCCTAGTTATTTTCTCCGAAACGATCGTTACGCGAATATTGATGTCCATATGTATGTATAATTTTAATACATAATAAGAAACAAATTTTGCAACTTCGAATCCCGACTGTCCAATGAGTTTTTCTGAAAGGCGAAAGAAAACATCGAACGGAAAGCTGCATTCGTTTGGGAAGAAATCCAAATACGTATATTTGTGCTTCAGTAACGGCGATGGACTCGTCATCTGTTACATTGGCACCTAAAATATACCTCTGGCGTGAAGTGGGTGTATGCGTACTCCTTCTTCGGGGCCCCTTGTTCCCACGATGGGTGAAGATATAGCTCCGGGTGGATCGATAGACTTATCTTGATATATACTTGGCGTCGTTGGCTACTTCATCTTCATGGAATTAGCTCTTGGTAATTATCTGTTTCAACTTCAACCGCTGTACTCAATTCATCACAATTGCGACTTAGGCCGATATTAGCTGGTCCTGAAATTCGCTCAAAAATAGCTATACCTATTTGGTTTGCTTTAGGACGTCAAGAGTATTCGAAACCGACAAGCATGTATGAAGAGACTGATGAACGTGGACGAAGCGAAAGAGGTAAGTAAGTCTAGTGAGAACTAGCGCTCTATACTCTCTGTCAAATCAAATCCAAATATTTTTATTTCACATAGGCCTAGGTGGGCACTTATAAAACGTCGAAAAAGGTGCACGGTTCGGGTTGGTCCTTTTTCGAATCATTAGGTATACAATAATAATATTTTTATGTTACAGCAATAGTACTTAGGTATGTGTACCCCGTTAGGGACACGGCGAGATGATATGATGATGACGATGACGGTTTGCTTTAGGAATTGAAATGTGTAATGACGAGCCACTTATTCGAGTGTATATGCAAATGAGGTACTTAAACCGAACCCAAGAGGATTTTATAATATCTTTGTAAATATTGCTAATTGCTGTACCATTCATTCAAGAGGTCGGGCCGTTGAAAGGATGGATTGAATATCAAAAGAGGCACAATGAACGAAAACGGTTTTGGGTAAAAAATATGTTTTCATAATACCTCTGGAAAATGCTTCACCTTTTATAATTCGTTCATTTATCATCTTAATATATTTTTTTATGAATACATCTTTTATTTGAAATTTGTGCCTTGAAACCGCGCTTTTTAAAAGATATCAGACTGAGAGTACGTACCATTACGAAGATTAATATGCCACATTTTGGAGATCTCACCTATAGACACCTTAAACTAGCTTATAGTATACAGCTTTTGATATACTTAGTCTATCTAATATTATTTTTAAATCGTGGTTCGAACCCCGGCAACCCCGAAATAATTATTCTTAAGTCGTGAAAAAGTCAGTGTTTGTCACGACTTAAGAATAATTATTTCGTATATTCCAATAACTTGCGGGATCGAATAAATCTTTTGACGTTTTAGAAGAGATTAAAGAACGAATTTACATACATTCATGCTTCATAAACGCCGGCAAACTAGAGCGTTGTTGATACATTTTATAAAGAAATTACTTAAAATGTGGTCTTTAATAGCAAAAAATTACTTTTATAAGCAGTGGCAGTTACTTTCATGAAAACAAAACGTGATAGGAATTTTTATTGACACAATTAATGGTAATATATTCTTGAGGTAAGTGGGTGTTCGCTGACCGTGGAAAAATGAACTAGACGTTTTAAAAGACGTTGATAAAGATTCATGGTGAAGGTCTAAGTCTGCTTATTCCTATTGACCCAATTCCGGACATAGCGTTCAGGCGCCATGGTTTGTGTAAAGTCGTCATTTTGTTGAAAGAAAAAACTTCAGTATATATATTTTTATGTATGGTGATAAAACCCCAACCTTATGCCCATTCTTGCTAGCACTTTGCTAGTATTCTATTAATAGCGCCTTACGTGACGAAAAAACCTTTGTTCGTGTTCTAACATCGCGAGAATCGGGACTGGTAACGGTTGGAATAAAATTTATACCTACATTTTATACATGGCTCAAATGTAATGTTTTGTGGCGTGAATATAGATACTGCTTCTAGGTATAGGTAGGTATCTATAAATAGGGTTGTCACTAACGAAAAAGCATATTTCGAACGTATCGTAACAAATGCTACATCCCTAATCGTTATGTCATTACGCTGACTTAACACGACAATTTGTAATGCACACTATTTCTTGAAGTTGCTGAAATATATATATATATATATATATATATATATATATATATATATAATAAGACGACTATGTACTACTACTACGCTCAAAAGATATGTCCACGAATATATTTTTCTTGGAATTCTTCTAGATAAATATATCCCTGGACATATGCGAACTCTTGAACACACGAGCGAGCAACTCTCGACAGCGAGGGTCTTTGTTACCGTAGTATTAGTTTTTAGAGTCAATTTGTGAATATTAACCAACTTCCTTCAAAAAGTGGGCGTATGGTTATTACCTATACACCTCTGCCTACTACTTCGGGGACCCTAGTGGGAAGGCGTCAGGATATATTATCCTTAAAAAATATTTAATATTTTTATTCAATACAAATACTTGTTTACATGTCTGGAAATTCTCCGATGACTATACAAAGACATTGTTATACGGTCAAACGATTCTAAGTTCGTTCGTTTTCACTTTCTGAGACTTAACAATATAATATTAAAACATGCATAGCATCCCGTCGAGTCACTCTCTGAGTAGGCAGAAAGTAGAGCGTCAGTTCTCTCTAGACATCAGACCTCTTTCACCAGTTTCATCAGTTCATCAGTTCTTCATACATGTCCAATTGTAAATCTTTTTCGTCAATATTTCTCCACTCATCCTTTCTATACGTAAAAACCAACATAAATGGCTTTCTTTCTCAACAAAATCACACCCTTGTTCAGACGAGTTCTTTAGCGAATATCTTCAAATTAAAAACGTAATGACTTAAAGCAAGGTAATGGTCTATTAAGCCCACAGCTGGGCGAAGGCCCCACTCACCGGGGCTATCAGTGGAGGCATAATTGTAATAACCCTTGTTGTGACAAACAAAATTACATTTCGTCGCCCGACTTATCACATTACGCCGAAATGCCTGTCATTACGCCAGATGGTTCAACCTGAGTGAAGCAAAGATTTTTTCGTTTATTTTCTGTAATAAAGCTTATTTTGTATGCATTATAGAGGAGACATTAGATTATACTAAGAGGTCATTACCCTTAGCTAATATAATAAATCTATAGATTAGGCGTGTATAAGACGCATTAAATTTAATTGAGCTCGTGGTATGAGCTCCTCGTTGATGTTTCCCTTGAAAAGATTCCTGCAGGGTAGGCAGCGTGATACCCCTTCTGCGGTAACAGCTTAGCATCAGGTGGACCCCATGTTTTTTGGGACCAATGGAAGTAAGATTGAATGTTAAAATAATTTGGTATATCTATGAAAAGACTTAAATGGATGAATGGATGGAGCGAAAGAGATCTGTAAGTTTCAAAATAAAGCGATCTTCTTTCTCTGCGTACCCCATGAGGGATTTGGCGTAATATAAATGTGTAAAAGCATATTGAAATCGCAAATGGTTCCCTTCAAGCTTTCCTATATTAATTAAATTTAAAAATAACATTGTAAAACGACAAATCATTTAAACCCCGACGCAACCATTTAGAGCGTCGGTAAATTTTACGCTGACGGATTTCACGTGCAAGTGGATGGTAGAATATGAGCTATAAACATTTTAATGCCACAGTCTAGAAATGGTAATCCTTGCTACGTGCTTAAAAGCAGTTGCAGTTAATGATTAGGTTAAATCCAGTCACAATTTATATCCTCTGTCGCGTTGTCACGTGAAGTCGCGTGCTCGCTCCACATATGCTGACGCAGCGACTTATTTAGAATGTCTCAAGTTAGAACGCTGAATCAATAGTCATATGAAAATAGTTTGTTTTATGTGTCCAAAACATTTATAGTCTTCATATTTTTCAACCTTATATTTTAGAGCTTCATTATTACAAGCAAAGCCTGAACGGAATAAACTCAAAACAATTCTGATGATACCCAAAGGGGTAAGTAGAGATGTGTAAGTACCCACATACTCAATGTCGGGATTCGAAATTGCAATCTTTGTGTGTCAGGCAACCACTCGGCCATCACGGCTCTACGTAGAATATCAATATTAATTTAATTGATTAATTGAAAAAAAAATATGTTTACATTTTTTTAATGATATAAATCGAAAAAGCTCTCATATATCATAATCAAATTGCCATATGATATTGAAATAATGAAAGGGCCCTTTATTCTGTCCCAATTTAATAGGAGACAGAAATGTGTATGTCCATACTATATACACACAAGCTGACCCGGCAAACGTTGTTTTGCCATTTAAATTATTTCAAGTGTAGAAAATAAATAACTAACTTATCGTAAGTGTGTAAGGATGTGGTATATGACTGAAAGAGGCATGGAGCGCTGTGAACGATGGGGGAATAAAAACACAACAAAACACCAATGTTTTTTTTTTATTTATTATAGTTTCGGTCACATCTCTACTCCGTGCTGTTTACTGGGAAGTGATTGTTGATCCAGTAAAAGCGCGGAAAATTAAAAAATCTGGCACTGGTCACTAAGAATAACAGGATTAAACTGTCTTGTACACATGTATACTGTGGGTACATAGTGCATAGAACAGATTTATGTGTTTCTGAGTAAGAAGCCCCGAGGAGATGTTTGATCGTGTCGTGTAATTAATGACCATAATAAGAAACTAGCTTGTGCCCGGGGCATTGCTCGCGTTAGGTTACAGTATTTTCTGTATATCAGATTTATCTCCTACGAAACTTCTGTACTACTGGCATAAACAAATTGTAACTGTACGATGCAATTGATTTATGCCGGTAGGCCGATTTATTGAGCCTTGCTACATATATCTCCGAAGGTAGGCAGAGGTATATTGACACATTATTTTCTCTAGAAGTATATGTGTCACGTCACAGAGGCCGAGGCCGACGTCCATCGCCTTTTCTTAACGACTAGTTAAGTACATCTATAGATGTATGTACGCATAAATCAATCAATTGTATCTAAATTTAAAAATTTCTTCTCAAAAGTATGCATGTTAGATCACGATGAATTTGTTTCGCCGTTTTTTCTTGGAAGCGGTAGTAATCTTAGTTTTTTACTTAGTATGTGAAGTCCAATAAGTGTTTCTGTGTGTCCCTTACGTTGAATAAAAGACCTTTAAGTTTTTGGTGTGAGTAATCACTGTACTTAGAGTTCAAAAACTCATATGTATAATAATAATAATAATATATCCTCACGCCTTCCCACAAGGGTCCCCGAAGGGGTAGGCAGAGGTGTATAGGTAATACCCACACACCCACTTTCCGCCAGAGGTATATTAGGTGCCAACGTGACCTGAGCAGTTGCCTGCGACACAAAGATCGCAAGTTCGAATCCCGACTGTACCAATGAGTTTTTCTGAACTTAAGTACAGTGATTAGTCACACCGCGAGCTATACGGTGAAGGAAAACATCGAGAGGAAACCTGCATACGTCTGAAAAGAAATTCAAAGCCGTATGTATAGTCGTGCTTGAGTAACGGCGATGGTCTCGCCATCTGTCACGTTGGTACCTATTATACCTCTGGCGGAAAGTGGGTGTGTGGGTATTACCTATACACCTCTACCTACCCCTTCGGGGACCCTTGTGGGAAGGCGTGAGGATATATTATATTATATTATTATTAGTATCATCTTACGAGACGCTTCAAAAATGTTATTGGTACTTAAAGGAATCCTGAATTGAAGGATAAATAAAAATAATCCATCGCTGAGGCCGCCCGAGAATTGCTGCGAGCGCTAGCGACGAGAAAGTCGATGTAACTCGATAATTTTAATCGCCTTATATCAGTTAAGACATTTGAAATTAAATATTAAGACGGCTAATGTTTGTGCTTAAAGGGTTGCGGATTTGGTACTGTTAGTATTTATGTTTTTTAGGTTTGAGTACATCTAAGGGCTGAAGTAGGGTTGTGTTTGAATATTATTATTTCAAAATCAAAATATTTTTATTTCACATAGGCCTAGGTGGGCACTTATATGGTTTATGGTTTAAGACATTTATTTCTCAAAAGAATACAATTCACTTAAATTGAGAAATACAGGTTGACTTATAACTAAAATATTAAGGTTCGAAGAACGAAAGGTGGGTCGTTTTGATATTCAAATAACATAGTAAGTAAACAATACAGTAGTTCCTATTACGTATCGCTTCGAGAAGGCATTTAGATAGCAATATTTGGAAATAATAACAGAACTAATCTACAATCGAGAAAAATCCTTTAAGATGTGGTGCTTTAGAGATTTTTTTGTATAAGGTGAAGGACTGAATATCTTTAATACTGTTAGGCAGCTTGTTATACAGGTTTGCTCCTTCATATAAAATGTTTTTCTTCCCATAGTTTGTTCTTGGTTTTTTTAAGCAAATGTTGTTTTTTCGTTTAGTAATACGTTTCTGTATTTGTCCTTTTTTTGTGAACGTGAGTTTAGAGTGAATACCTTTATTTATTAATTTGTATACTAATATGCATGTGTTATATTTATATAACTGTGATAATGTCATTATTTTGGTTTCTTTGTAATTTTTTTCCGTGGGTGTTAAAAAGTGATAATGGAATAGTAGTTTAATTATTTTATTTTGACATGTTTCAATTTGCTTTAGATGGTTTTTAGCTGCTGTGCCCCATATCTCTATTAGGTATTCTATATGTGGCTTTACCATTATAAAACGTCGAAAAAGGTGCACGGTTCGGGTAGGTCGTTTCCATGGAGAAGAACCGGCAAGAAACTCCATGGTTACTCTTTTCAAATCATTAGGTATACAATAATAATATTTTTATATTACAACATTAGTACTTAAGTATGGGGGAACAGCGCAGGCCCGACAATTATAGGTCGTTGCTTACTATACAAAACAAGATAATAACAAAGTTAGCAAGATCTGAGAATCTACAAAGCCTACAATGTTCACACATTGACAAATTAAACAACTGACACAAATATTGTCATCAGTACTGTAACAAATCCTGGGCAAGATTAGTAAAGTATTAGATTATTTTTGTAAAAGTATGCATTTATAATTCATCGTGGTTTGACTATTTATTGTAAGGTTTGGCGTACAGTATAGTAACACTAGGAGCTTTACCAAGAAAGAATATATATATGTCGGAGATATTACGATAATTTAACAATAATTAGTAACTCTTTTGATATTTGTCGTAGATTACGATAATTTAACAATAATAAGTCACTCAGTTGATATTTGTGTCGAACACAATCAATCAATTCAAAATCTTTTTATTTCACATAGGCCCAGATGGGCACTTATAAAACGTCGAAAAAGAAGCACGGTTCGGTTCAAGGTTCGGTTGGTCGCTTCCATGGAGAAGAACCGGCAAGAAACTCCATGGTTACTCTTTTCAAATCATTAGGCATATACAATATTTTTTTTCGTTACAGCAATAGTACCCAAGTATGGGGGAACAACGTAGGCCCGACAATAGGTCGTTGCTTACTAAACAAAGCATACATAAAACAAGATAATTATAACAATGTTAGCAAGATCTAAGAATCTACAAAGCCTACAATGTTCTCACATTCACAAATTAGACAAATTAAACAAGTGACACAAATATTGTCATCAGTATTGTAACTAATTCTGGTCAAGATATGGAATAAATTAAAATAAAAAAAAAGGAAAATTATTATTGTATAAAAAAAACCCGAATTGAGAAAAGAAAAAGATTCAGAATAGTTAGAGACATCCACAAATTTGTGCTGTTTATGAGCTACCAAGGAAGCCGCATGCGCAGAAGGAACTGGAGCCAAACTTCTTTATCTTCAACGTAGTCCATGATTTTATAATATGCTTTTTTAATCAGAACACGTTTGATAATTTTTTTCAACTTTACATCGGTCAGTTCTATAACAGACTTTGGCAGCTTGTTGTAAAAGCGTATACTATTTATAATAAATGACTTGCTCGTTTTTGTTAATCTGTATGTCGGGATTACAATTTCATGTTTACTGCGGGTATTTTTATTATGGCAGTCGCTTTTAATTTTGTAAATCCCTCTATTTTTGCGGACATATAAGGTACATTCAAAGATATAGAGTGAAGGCAAAGTTAGTATGTCGATCTCTTTAAATTTCTCTCTGAGAGACTCGCGAGGACCCATGTCGTAGATCGCGCGGACCGCCCTCTTTTGAAGAATGAATATTGAGTCAACGTCCGCCGCTGATCCCCACAGCAGAATGCCATAGGACATAATACTGTGGTAATAAGCATAGTATACTAGCCTAGCTGTAGCTACATCAGTTAAATGCTTTATTTTTCGTACTGCATATGCAGCTGAGCTTAACCGACCGGAAAGTGTTCTAATGTGCGGGCCCCACTGCAATTTTGAGTCGATGGTAATTCCTAGGAATACAGTTTCCGCTATAGCATCAAGTTTGTTGCCGTCAAGATTTAAATTCAGATCCCGTTGTGTTACATTTGGTAAAGAGAACTTAAGACATTTCGTTTTGTTTGGATTCAGTAAAAGATTATTAGCTGCGAATCATTTCGAGAGAACAGTTAAACTTTCGTTAACATGCAAGACATTCGTATTTTTCCTATCTATTTTAAAAATTTGCGAGGTGTCATCAGCAAAGAGAATAATATCCGATAACTTGGCCATCATATAAGGGAGATCATTGATGTAAACAAGAAATAGAAAAGGACCGAGAATTGAACCTTGGGGTACGCCCATCTTGACTAAAGACCCGGAGGACGTCGCCCCATTTACATTAACTTTTTGCTGTCTGTTTGATAAATAAGAAAGAACAAGATCAGCAGCGAGTCCACGAATTCCGTAGTGGTGTAATTTACAGATCAGTGTGTTGTGGTCGACGCAGTCGAACGCTTTCGAGAGATCACAGAAAATGCCAATGGCATCCTGGGACTTCTCCCAGGATTCCAAAATGTGAGTGACGAGTTTTACTCCCGCATCCGTTGTCGACCTACGCTTCGTGAAACCAAACTGTTGACTATGCAGAATGCCGTTTGAGTTGAAATGATATAACATCTGGTCCAACATGATTTTTTTTATAGATTTTACTCAATGCTGGAAGCACAGATATAGGTCTATAACTAGAGGGATCACTCTTACAACCCGATTTAAAAATTGGTACTACTTTACTATATTTCATTAGATCAGGAAACTCGCCACTGTCCAAGCACTGATTGAATATGTCTGCTAGGACAGGAGCGATTGATTCAATAATATCTCCAAGAACCTTAACGGATATTCCCCATAAGTCTTCAGTATTTTTTATATTGAGACTTTTAAACGCGGATTTAATTGTACTTGTACTTATTGGTTTAAATTTAAAGTCTTGTATGTCCTCAGTAAAGTTTTCTTTTAAAAGAGCTTCAGCTAATGTTGAAGAAGAGGGGAGAGATTTTGTAACTTCCACTGGAATATTAGTGAAGTAATTTTCTAGTGTCTCCCCGCCACTTCTTGCTTATCAGAAATGGTCCGATTACCTATTTTCAACGACAATTCATTCTCATCTCGTTTTTGTGTCTTTCCAGTTTCTCTGTTTTGCCAACAACCTGCCACACAGTTTTTATTTTATTATTAGAAATACCTATTTTATTAGTTATTAATAGTGATTTTGCTTGAGCGCAGACACTTGAATATTTTTGAATAGTTTCTAACATAAGTATGGAAAACTGGATCTGTAGTTAGAGATTTTTCATAATATTAATTGTATAAATTATCTCTGCTTTTTCTTATTCCCGCAGTGGCCCATGCACTAAACTTTGATTTAGAATTTACTTTAACTGTTTTCAAACGACATATTTTATTGAATTCCTGGCAGACTTTATAAAATAATGTGCCGTAGTTAATATTGGGGTCTTTTGAATCAAAACTAGTGTTTGATAGGTTGTTAACAACATTATCATTAAATGATTTTAATTTATTTTTCGTAAGAGGTCTAATTTGAACAGTTTTAGCAAAGTCTATCTTTTTGCCTAGATCAAAAGATACAAGTTGACCAGTATGGTCTGACCTAACGCCACTAATTAAGAACGAGTTTTTAACGTTACAATTTGTAAATACATTATCTATGCATGAAGATGAAGTTGCTGTTATTCTAGTTGCTTCATTAAATATATATTTTAAATTGAATGATTTAAGCAATGAGATAAGCTTAAATTTTTCGGGTGAATTAACTAATAGATCAATGTTGAAGTCACCACAAACAAAGACTAATTTATTATCTCTAAAAAGTTTACTTAATATTTCTTCCATTGTGATTAAGAACAACGGCAAGTTGGATGCTGGTGGTCTATAGACACATAAGAAAGTATGCCCTTCAACCTCTGCACATGCTACCTCACATAAGCGATCAATAGAGTAAGCAGTGATATCCTTTCTTTCCTTATATCTGAGACAGCTATTACAAAGTATCAAGGTACCACCACTGTGGATCTGTTGAACGCGCTGGCAACTGAAAAATTATGTACATTAAACAACATCCTATCTGGTTTTAACCAAGTTTCACTAAAACATAAAATATCCATGTGGTATCTATCTACTAACATTTCCACGTCTAAAATTTTGCCGGAGAAGCGATTTATGTTCTGGTGATAAAGTAAAATATTATTAACTGTCTTCTCTTTTGTCGGCTCTAAAAGTTTAAAGAATGTATAACAGTATTATCCGAGATACTAGATAATACTGATTCATCACTTAACCTAGTCTTAGTTAAATTTTCATTAACTACGTGTATATTGTAAGCTAACAATGTAGCCACATAACAGCAACAAATAATTAGTAACTCAATTGATATTTGTAGTCTGTTACAATAATTGAATACTAAATAGTCACTCAATTGATATTGTTATAACAGTGGGGTGTGAACGCCGTGACGTAACGAGTCATGTGTTCGGAACCGCTTGGAGGGAGAACTGTAACACTATAAATATTGGAGAGCGATGATTCTAGACACACAGACTCTCGCTCCGGCCGCCGTACCGAGCAGACGTGTGCTCCCACCGCTCCCGCGCTCTGCGCCCGTTACGACCGGCAGAAGCCACACCCGCCGCTACGCAAATCGCCACGCGTTAGCTAGCCGCTACGCACCGCACGTGGTGATTGTTGGTCGCCTTTTTCAAGGCAACAACAATCACAATTCTTGTTTCTCGACAATAATATTTGTCCCCTTCTGGGAAAATCCACAGTTTCGTGGTCATTCGGTGGAAACCTAACGGTGCTAACGAAACCGAGTGGGGCGCTGCCCCGTTGCGCTCTTAGCCTTGCCCTTCAGGGTAAGGCTACAAACGGACGGGACCAGGTTCACCGGCCTTGGGGTCTACCCTAGTCGCGCCTGGTTATCACCCACCGCCCACCCTACCTATCCCTTACCTCCTATCCTCCGGTGTTAGTTTGGGCACTGTCCACGGACTAGTGCTCTCTACACCGGAACAGTCAGGAACCCGCTGCACAATAAGACTGGCAGCGGGAATACAAGCTTAGGGCTCACACCATAGGCACACTCACCTCCCTGTCTACACCCGACAGGGAGGGTTCAGTACACACCCCCGGGTCAACCCCCCGGGGATCGGTCTCCTAACGTTTAAGTCACCAGGGGTTTCTTTACGTGTTTCTTCCCCTGGGCGACCGCGCCCCGAAACACGTTTCCCTTACCGCCTTGCCCTCCCACGTCTGCATCCACCATGTCCACAAGTGTGGACCCCCAAGCCTCACTGGCATTCCTCGCGCAGCTCTTAGAAGCCGTGCCCACCCTCCGACGTCAATTTGACGCATTCACCCGCGATGTAAACGCGGGTACTTCCACTGCCGACGCAACAGCAGTGCTCGATAAGAGCACTATCATTGACGTCACCAATGAGACCAACATGTCTCAAGACTCCCCCCTGTCCCCCGACTCTGTCATCGTAGACTCCGAAATGGAGTCACTACATTCTGAGTCGTCCGAGGGCTCCTCGGACGAATTCACGCCCGTCACGGGCTCCAAGAAGCGCGCCAGACGCGCTAAAAAGAAGGAGGCCTCAACCTCACCTTCCCCCCCGACTAAAGCCCCTAAAACCGTGCCCGTGCCCTCCGCACAGTCCTCCCCGACAGCCCCCTCCCCGGCACCCCCTTCCCCCGTCCCCCTCGCCTCTCCGGAAGCCGAAGCCACTCAGGCTAGCCGGCTCTCCCCCGTCCCGCGACCTACGCGGCCCTCCTCGACAAAGGAGCGCTCGTGCCCCCCAGTATTCGTCCACACTAAGTCCAAGTGGACGGAAATCTCCGGTTGGTGTAAAACCAACCGAATCACCTTCACTCGTGCCACGGCCACAGCCGAAGGCATTAAGGTGCACCTCCCAAACTCTACCGAGTTCCGAGCTTTTACAAAGCTCCTGCAGGCCAGAAGTGTGGAATACCACACTTATGATCTGCCGGAGGACCGTTCACTCCGGGTCGTCATCCGCGGCGTCCCACGCGAAATCGATACCGAGTCGATCAAAGATGATTTGAAGGCTCAGAATGTCGCAGTAAAGGAGGTGCACCGCATGCACCGTCAAAATGCCGGAGAGGCATTTAACATGGTTCTCGCCATCTGCGAGAACACCCCCGACGGCAAAGCCGTCTTTAAGATAAAAACCTTATGCCACCTGTCTGGCATAAGGGTTGAAACCCCCCACAAGGGCGGCCCTATAGGGCAGTGCCACAACTGCCAATTATACGGGCACGCTTCGCGTAACTGCAACGCGAAACCCAGGTGCGTCAAGTGCCTGGGTGACCATGGGACGAGCGACTGCTCGCGCCCTAAGGACCGCACACTCGCCGACTCACCCCCTAGTTGCGTACTATGCCGCCAGGAAGGCCACCCGGCCAATTACAGGGGCTGTCCCAAAGCCCCCAAACCAAGACCGGTCGTGGTCAAGAGGGCAGCGGCCCGCGAATGGCGTAACGCCCCCCCCGCGCAACCCGCTCCACCTCGACCTTCCCCGTGGAGGGCCCTCCCTCCGAGGGACTTCCCGCCCCTCCCACAAGCGCCCCCCTCCGTGCCTACAGCGGCCCCGAGCCAGCATACTCCACCTCTGCTGTCGCTCCCCACCGCCAAACCTCAGCAGCCCCAACCTCAGGCTGCTACACCCCCGCGTAGACCCCAGGTGGTCCAACCCACTTCCTCCCCTTCCGAAACCTCCGCCAACATGGCATTCCTGGCGGACCTTTTCTCCACCGTCAACCTCACAAGGGTTAACGAGATGGCACGAAGCCTCAGGGCCGTCCGAAAGGACCCTCTGGCCCTCCTCAAGGTGCTCGGCGACTACGCCGATGTATCAGAGTCCCTGGCTACCTTCTCGTCCAACCAATAATGGACTCAAACGTAAACAGCAGAGTCAAACCCCGATCGCTTTCAATTGGCTACTTTAATGCCAACGGCATTCACAGCCAAAAGGAAGAGATCGCCGCGTTCCTCCGCGACAACAATATCGACGTTTTCTTAGTGCAGGAAACCTTCTTGAAACCATCACACCGAGATCCTAGAATTGCAAACTACTGCGTAGTACGCAATGATAGATCTCGATCCGCCCTCGGCGGTACTTTGATCTATTACAAGAGGTCCCTGCACTGTATCCCAATCCAACCACCAACCCTCTCCCACATAGAGACCTCGATCTGTCGATTAGGAATGACCGGCCATCAGCCGATCACGATAGTCTCTGCATACTGTTCCCCTGTTAACTCGACGGCCGATATCAAAGCTGATATTAAAGCCCTCATCAATCTCAGTAGCTCAGTTATTATCGCGGGTGACCTGAATGCCAAGAGCGATGCTTGGAACAGCCACTCACGAAATAACAGAGGACGCCAATTGGAGGACCTCAGCGGGCTCCTCCAATTCGACGTCATTGCGCCTATGCACCCCACCCACTACCCTGAGAATATCAACCACCGACCGGACGTACTAGACATTGCGATCCTCAAGAATGTAAACCTCCGTTTGCACTCGTTGAGGTCGCACGACGAATTAGATTCTGACCACCGACCTGTGACCTTAGCGCTCTCCCCCCGACTAGGCCCCCCGGACGCAGGTCAGTCCCCGCCTCAGAAAAAGATAACAGACTGGAGAAAACTGGAGGAACTCCTCAGGTCCTCTTCATCTGTCCACTTAGATAGTATCCCGCCCCTCATAGAGTCGGCAGCCGGCACTCAAAAGGCGGTCGATTCCCTCACAGCTCACGTACAGTCAGCCGTGGACGCCTGTTCACGACAAGTTCCGATGATGGAAGACCATCGCTGGAAACTTCCCGACGACGTGCGAGAACTAGTGACGGAAAAGAACGCCGCCCTCCGAGCTCATAGAGCTCACCCGACTGAAGCGAACCGCACCTTTATGAGGTCACTCCAGCGCAAGCTGAGATACCGCATGAAAGACCTGCGAGACGCTCGCTGGAACAAGTTCCTAGGGGAACTTGAACCGAGTCACTTGGCCTTCTGGCATCTCCAGCGGAAACTTAAATCAGACAAAATCTCGTCCATGCCTCCACTCACTCGTCCAAATCAAGGGCCCGCCTTTGACGATGACGAGAAGTCCGAGTGCCTGGCCGACAGTCTCGAGGCTCAATGTACGCCCAGTACCTTGCCGGTAGATTCGCGCCATCTCAATAAGGTGGATGCCGAGGTCGAAAGCAAACTATCTCTCCCACCCTCTGAAGACCCAGACCACCCCATCACCCCAATCACGGTCGACGAAGTCCGGAAAGTGATCAAGGATCTCCACCCCAGGAAAGCCCCAGGTCCCGACGGGATCGCTAATAGAGTTATCAAACTCTTCTCCCCTTATCTCATAGTTTTGCTCACTGCCATCTTCAATGCCGCACTGAGCAACAACTTTTTCCCCCAATCCTGGAAAAGTGCAACAGTCATAGGTATTCCCAAGCCAGGGAAACCTAAGACCGAAGCGTCCAGTTATCGCCCCATCAGTCTCCTCAATGTCCTTGGCAAGATTTACGAGAGACTTATTTACAATAGATTAAAGAGTTTTGCAGACTCTAAGAAAGTCATACCTGACCAACAGTTCGGTTTTCGAACCAAACATTCCTGTGTCCAACAAGTCCACCGTATTGTGGAAGACGTCAGTAGCGGCTTCCAATTCGGTTTTACCACGGGTATGCTCCTCTTCGACGTGGCGAAGGCATTCGACAAGGTCTGGCACAACGGCTTGATATACAAGCTGTACCAGTTGGGCGTGCCGGACCGTCTAGTACGCATAGTACGGGACTTTTTGTCGAACCGCTCCTTCCGCTACAGAGTCGAGGGCACACTCTCTTCCCCCCATCCCATACGAGCAGGAGTCCCGCAAGGCTCAGTGCTCTCGCCACTCCTATTCACGCTTTATACTAGCGACATTCCCCTCCATAGACGAGTTAAAAGCGCTCTATTCGCCGACGATACGGCTATCTACTACAAAGGTAGAACTCCCGAGGGAATTCACGACAACCTCCAATCCGCGGTCACAGCCCTGGGGCGGTGGTTCCGGAAATGGAGAATTGAAGTGAACCCGACCAAAAGCGCAGCCATTCTATTCTGGAAAGGCCTCGAACGCCCACGGGTAGCCCCCATCACCCTCTTCGGCAAACCCATTCCATGGGAAGAAAAAGCCAAATACCTGGGTGTGATCCTCGATCAACGCCTTTCTTTCCGTCACCACGTAAAGGCGGTACGCGCGCGAGCCGCCTTCGCGCTCGGTAGACTTCACAGCATGTTGAATGCACGAAGTAAACTCTCATTGAAATCCAAGGTGAGGATTTACACGACGTGCATTCGACCAATCATGACATATGCCGGTGTAGTGTTCGCACACACTAGCAAGTCAACACTTAACCCCCTGCAAGTGCTCCAAAGCCGGTTTCTCCGGAGAGCCACAGGTGCCCCGTGGTACATGCGTAATAGTCAACTCCACGTTGACCTCAAAGTCCCAACCATAAAACAGTTTTTGAAAAAACTGGCCAAACGTCATTTCGATTCTGCTGTAAATCACCCCAACCCCCTCGTCGTATCGGCCGCCCGATACACTCCCTCCCTTATATCGAAGATAAGGCGTCCAAGACATGCCGTCATCGAACCGGATGACGACATAACGGTCCTCCAGGACGCCCGACTAAAACATACCAACACTACACACAACCGACCACTGTTCCGTCCTCGCCGGCGAGGCTCGACGCGAATAAGCCGTAATGTTCCCCCCCGACCTCCGCCGCAAACGCCGGCCCGCGCCGAGCTAAACGCGCAAATCCCGCCCCCAAATAATATTTAAATAAAATTACCAGTCCAGCCCAGCTCCCTTGCTCGCGATCCAGCAACGCCCTAAGCCGAGGTTCGTACCCCACAGGGGGTGCCCTTAGCTGTGTTGCTTAGTACTAAAGTGCCTGGCTGGAGGCCTAGGTCTCGCCATTGACCGGTTAAGTAGCAAAAGTTCCCGGAACTCACGCTACGAGAGACAATACAAAAAAAAAAAAAAAAAAAAAAAAAAAATTCTAGACACAATAAAGTGCCTGGCTGGAGGCCTAGGTCTCGCCATTGACCGGTTAAGTAGCAAAAGTTCCCGGAACTCACGCTACGAGAGACAATACAATTTATAAAATATTCTAGACACAGTTGATTATAGAGAGCGATACAGTTCGGTCCTTCTAAACGGGACCGTTGGTTCACACAACTCTGTTGATAATTAAGTACCTACTTTGTAACATCGTAATGTGAATTCTCGTATTGTATCTTCGTGGTTTAATTGCCTGCCACCTACGCCCAGAACCTAACACCAGTACCCAGTACCAGAACCTCTCCCGCCGAAGCGAGCGTGCCGCCGATCCGATCCACATCGATGTCGGCTAGCTAGCGCTTTCGCGCTCTTGAGTTCCGACATATATATATAAAAGAAAACCGTAACGTTTGAGAAGGTATTCAAATCCAAATATAAAGATGTGCGGCCGTCCGTGCGAATATAAATCCATTTGTTTGTTACCTTTTCACGATTAAACGGCTAAACTGATCATAATGAAATTGAGTTCGAAGATAGATAATATTCTGGAGATGGACATAGGGTATTTTTATATCCCACAAACTTATATTTATTATCTTAAAGGGGGTGAAATAGGTTGGAAACTATAAGGGCAAACTATAATTTCTCAACATACAACGCCGAGTATTACGGAGGAGACAGATAAGTACTGAAGTAAAGCGACAGTCCTCTCTAGACTTCTTCGCTTCATCCATATTCATCAATTTCGTTTCTCAAGATTCACTGTTCATTGTGAGTTTCAGAACCGTTTCAGTTCCGTATCTCGAGTTATGAGAATACAAACATAAATATTTTCTTACTATTAATACAAAGAAGCCGTGGTGGCCGAGTGGTTCGAGCAGTTGCCTGCGACGCAAAGGTCGCAAGTTCGAATCCCGACTGTACCAATGAGTTTTTTCTGAACTTAAGTACAGTGATTAGTCACACCACGAGCTTTACGGTTAAGGAAAACATCGAGAGGAAACCTGCATACGTCTGAGAAGAAATTCAAGGGCGTATGTATAGTCGTGCTTGAGTAACGGCGATGGACTCGCCATCTGTCACGTTGGCACCTAATATACCTCTGGCGGAAAGTGGGTGTGTGGGTATTACCTATACACCTCTGCCTACCCCTTCGGGGACCCTTGTGGGAAGGCGTGAGGATATAATAATAATAAATAATATTTTCTTGTTAGAATGAAACGCGTTTCTAGAGCCCAATTATCCTTCCTCAATATTAGCCGTGGTAAAAGATTCCCGCCGCCACGACCGCGGGCATTTGTCATTTTGTAACTACGCGACGAAACACCGCTTGAAATTACCCGCTCCGGATAATGTACACGCACACCTGAGCTTCTAAACATACCATTTAACAATAACCTTATAGAAGTCCGTAGCCAAATAACACAATTTTTTGTGTTGTGTTCCTACGCGGTGAATAAGGTTTCCAGTAATGAGCTCCTTGGGGAGGGGGGAGGATTGTTACATTGTGTTGGAAGCAGAGGGATTAAACCCATTATGCTGCCAACACACTATAACTCTCCGAACACAGAGTGGCAACACGCAAGTGATACTTCAGTATCGTGAGCGTAAATAGGCTGCGGTAACCGTTTCCCATCAGATGGGGCGTATGCTTGTTTGCCACTCTTGTTGTAAAAAAAAACTCATATGAAAACTTTGAGGCATATATCCTCATGATTTCCAACAAGGGCCCCGAAGGGGTAGGCAGAGGTGTATAGGTAGTACCCACACACCCACTTTCATATTTTAGGTGCCAACGTGACAGATGGCGAGTCCATCGCCGTTACTCAAGCACGACTATACATACGCCATTGAATTGCTTCTCAGACGTATGCTGGTTTCCTCTCGATGTTTTCCTTCAGCGTAAAGCTCGTGGTGTGACTAATCACTGTACTTGAGTTCAGAAAAACTCATTGGTACAGTCGGGGTTCGAACTTGCGATCTTTGTGTCACAATTTCGAACCCCGAGTGTACCGGACTGTAATAAATAAAATAATAATAATAAAATTATTTAAGGCATACAAAATTGACTAGGATATAGTAAGCTTCCCTGTCAAAATGCTAGCCTTTGATATGCACCTTTAATTTTATTACCGTTCTTTCTAATAGGTGTCACCGAACTTTAAATCACCAGCCCTAAGGCTTGTAATTTAGTGTATGAGGCCGTAAGATGGGAGATTTTTTCCTAGAACCGTTCTTATACTTTGTGCAAAATTAAATGGCGTGCGTTTGTAGAACCCCAGTCTGAATACTGAATTTATTTTCTATACTGAAATTATAATTTACAGGTATTATAATATACAGGATACCGGCCCGTCCCGGCTTCGCACGGGTGGACATTTATTCATTAAATATTTTGGCATAAAATGTATTTTTCTTGCAATTAAAATAGCCTATATTAATCAGTGATAATGAAGCCTTCAAATGGTGAAAGATTTTTAAAATCGGTCCAGTACTTTTTTAGGTAGTTCGTTACAAACATACTTACACAATCTTTCTTTATAGAAGATATTCTTAAATTACAGTATAGTTATAGATTAAAGATTTAAAATGTCACAGCCTCTGCTTCTGTTTATACTTTATGGCGACAATTAGGTGTCTCCCCTTAGTTATTTACCTATTTATCCAAAATATTTATTAATAGTAGTAACGCTTTTAGAAGTGCGTATATCTATGAAGAAAATCATTAAAATCCCTTGAACTGTTTGCAAATTTCATGATAACCGTTTTGATGTTCAAAACTTTAAAAATCAACAAGCACACCGTATGTACATCTAGTACAGTTACATACCTACCTACGAGTATCATCACAAGTCCCTTAAAAGTACGCAAAGAGAGTAGAAGGCCAGTTTCCTCTGCACCTACATACCTAATTCGCTTTTCTAAATACTATTAGTTGGATTTATCACCGCAGAGAAATATCCGCAAGGTTACCTTCCTCATTGATAACCTTGTGTGTACCTTAGTACCTTAATAGGCTTTTTTAATTATGGAGAGATGAACCGAAATGTGCTTATGCATAACGTTAGAGAAACAGGTATAATGATTTTTGTCATGTTATCTGCTTAAAAGCCGAAGTGGCCGAGTGGTTCGAGCAGTTGCCTGCGACACAAAGATCGCAACTTCAAATCCCACCTGTACCAATGAGTTTTTCTGAGCCTAAGTACAGTGATTAGTCACACCCCGAGCTTTACGGTGAAGGAAAACATCGAGAGGAAACCTTCATACGTCTGAGAAGCAATTCAAAGGCGTATGTATAGTCGTGCTTGGGTGTCGGCGATGGAAACGCCATCTATCACGTTGGCACCTAAAATAAATCTCTAGCGGAAATGGGTGTGTGGGTTTATAATACACCTCCTACCCCTTCAGGGACCCTTATAGGAAGGCCTGAGTATTTTATCTGCTATGTTTGGCGTTACGGCTCGTATGTCTATGTTTGAAATGGCCCTTCAAAATATAAGTAACTCACAACCACCTCAATATTTCTAAGAATCGATTTAAAGCCACAAACTTTACGAGCGCACTAATATTTCAACGAACACGAATTACTTCTGGTCACGATAACTGAATAATATTTGCTTCAGAAATACGTCCAAAATTTTTCTTGAAATCCAAATGTTGTAATAGAAACTGTAGTGAAAAAAATATCCTTGAAAAATTTCAGTTTCGTCTCATTGAAGGACCAACTGCCAAAATTGATTTGAGTGGACATTTTGAATTAACATCGTTTGATCCAAATGTCGGTATAACCAAACGAAGGCAGAGTTCTATAAATCTTGAAATAACAATAATTAAATCGGCAAAAGGAAATATTTCGCAAATGGCACAGTCTGGAAGGCGTAACAAAATTTTCTTTAACTTTTTAGAGTAATAATGAAAATTGATAGGTTTTGTTTGATTCCTGTAAATTTATGACATATATATAATATTACTTCTCATAACGTTAATGTTCTCTTGCGGAAAGTGGGCGCGTGGGTACTGCCTACACACCTCTGCCTACCCCTTCGGGAGGGCGTGAGGGCTACCTTAATGGGAGGGCGTGAGGATATATATAACATTAATGGGAATGTGTGGAAGAAAATGAGTAATGGAAGTGGAAACCTTCATCTTTAATATTTTAATGTCCTTCTTTCACAATGTATTTTATTGCAAACATAGTACTGCTACAAAATAGGTGTCTGCAATAATTGGAGTTGCCCGACTGAGGAAGTACCTTCATCTTACATAAGGTCACTAAGGTGCTTCCCGGTTAGTTGTATTCCAGAGGTTAGGTTTCCATAAATCAACAAGGTATGATGTTTAGTAACGGGGTCCGTTCGTTCATTAAGTTGTTAGCACCGCAAATCCGCCATTTCAAAGCGTTCCTGCTTGTGAATAATACAACTAGTTTCGCTATCGCTTATAAGCTGCGGTAAGCGCTTACCTTGAGGCCAGCTATATGCTAGTTATCCAATTCTTTTGGTATTGATACCTAGTGCCGATTAAAACGTAGACCATGACTAGATTCGGTAGCAATTCGCTTTAGACTTGAAGACAGAAAATTTTTAATCACAATATTTTTAATGCCATTTCTTTTGTCATTTCCAATATACAAGTGACTCGTGTCAAATTTATTGTATCTTTTACCTATTCCAATGACTTCAAAGTGGCACAATTATAATAAAGTAGGGGAATATTCCGCAAGGGGCCGCTGGGCGCACCCTCGCTTACATTAGAATAAACATTGCGTAAGTACCAAGCTTGCAACGCTTTAAATGTTACTTCTGTATTATTACAAAGAAAAAATAGCATTGTTAAGTAATGAATATGGATATGGAAGGTATTTTAAAGAACCATTTAATGTTTTTGTACTCGGCTCGAAGGACCATTAGGAAAATTTTTAATGTTTCCAACATCGACCGATTTTAGGATATCTTTCTCGATGCATATCAATTCTTTATCGCCGCTAATATCGTAAGTGACATGCTGCATGGTCTCATGTTTCATGAGCTTAGTTCCATTGAAGAAAAACTTGCCCATACATTCAATAACAATAATATTCTCACGCCTTCCCCCAAGGGTCCCGAAGCATCAATGAATTGTGCTTGAGTGACGGCTTTTACTTTCCGCCAGAGATAAATTTTAGATGCCAACGTGACAGATGGAGATTCCATCGCCTTCACTCAAGCATGACTATATATACGCTTTGAATTGCTTCTCAGACGTATGCAGGTTTCCCCGCGATGTTTTCCTTCACGGTAAAGCTCGTGGTGTGACTAATCACTGTACTGACATTCAATACAGACTTAATAATGTTTATTCACAGAATGTTTGTGCCGCCACTATGTAGCACTAATGAGTAATTGTGTACAAACTTGATTACACGCCCGCTGCCCCTGTACGTGACAGGGTAATTACTAATTACTATTTGTACTGCAATTTGACAATCCGTCTGTTTGATACACTACTCTGTAGCAGTATGTACTTATTATCAGTCAAGCGGTATTCACATTGATTTAGAATAATATTTACTATTAGGCATTACGCTGGGTTCCTGTAGTTTTTTCTAGATATTCCATTTGCTTTCGACATCTTAAATGCCTGTAAAAAGTGCTACTCTATATCCTCTACTAATCCGTAATAACGTTTATGCAAAGTTTCACGAAGGTCGGTTAAGATCAGTTAATAACTATGTTTTTAATAGTACCTTATTCGTGTACATATTTTCAATAAGATGTCTTTGCAAGACGTAAAACTTTACCACTCGAGACGACACCTGCACGACACTCAACACTCATCCCACACGTACCCCTATAATGTAATTTGCGAACAGCACCTGTCCAACACACGCTAAAACCATATTAAAGGGGAATCGTAAAGTTGTAGCCACTTCTGAATATATTTAAAGTGGCACTGAATTTTCTACGAGAATCTTCAAGTAACCCGATATTCCGATACCCCTGGTGTTGCAAGTCTTGTCTGTGTAAAAAATATGACTTTGAGAATCATGTCAGTTAAAGAAGTTATTTTATAAGAGCTGTGGTGACCGTCTGATTCAATTAGCTGCATGTAAAATAATAATAGCACGTTCGAACCCCAGTGTATCAATGAGTTTTTACAGAACTTGAGTATAGCCTGTCGTTGAACAAAGAGTATGTATTTGCAATCTTAATTCTACAGTCGACTACGCAAACCACTCAGCCAATATAAGTCTATTTATTAATGTTATTTCTTTGTCATAAGCCACCATCTTAAGAATTGACTTAGCTTTGAAAAATCTCCGCACTGTGGCATCTGGCACGTAACAGCATTAACAAACAATCTTATATTTCACACGTTATTTATGGCTGTTCTTGCTCAACTTCATAAGCAATGTTTTAAACAAAAGTGTTTTTGGAACAAAGCTGTTTGAAACAATCATAAATCAGAGAGTCAACCATCGAAAGGCCATGGGTCCACATGTCACATGTAGCTTAAAAAAAGAACAAACTGTCGGTGTTTATTCAAATGTTTTATCGATAAAACGCCAACGATTTGAATATGGAAGCTTTATACTCGTGTTGGAATTGTTTTTAAAAAGGCTTTGCTCCCATTCGTAGTTCTGACAATAATAAATGGTACTGTCGTTAAATGCTTTAATACAACATTAAGCTTACAGAGGTAACTTAAAGGAGGTTATAATATTTTGCCTAGGCGGCAACATATTCTAAAATGTTAAATAAGAAGGCTTAAGAATAACTTTAAGACTTTATAATTTCAATCACTCATTAGAGAATAAGCATTGCTGGTAGTGGAACCAATAGTGGAATCCAACTGCCTAGATCAAATTGATCGGACACTCAAGGGCACGTCAAGTGTACTCGAAACCGCCGAGCATGTGTGAAGAGACTGATGAATGTGGACGAAGCGAAAGAGGTATGTAAGTCTAAAGAGAACTGGCGCTCTATACTCTCTGCCTACCCCATTAGGGGTAGGTTTCGAGTACTCTTGACGTTCCCGTCCTTGAGCGTCCGATCGATTTGATCTAGGTAGTTGGAACGTGGTCTTCCTTTGCCTCTTCTTTCACACACTTTCGCTTTGTATATCTGTTCTTCGTCAATCTTCCTTCACTCATCCTTTCTATAATCACGGTCAGCGAAATTATTTTCATTCCTCTACATTTCCTTGTTGTCCTCACAGAGAATATCTTCTTCCCGCAGAGTAATTAATTTTAGTGCAAGAAAGTTAATTAGGACGCAATCAACGCTATAAAAAGTTTGACGGGAAAATGAGTTCTCCATTCCTTACGTTACCTTCGTTTTTCCCTTTATTTTATGGCTTGTTTTCCTGTTCGCCGTTCTAGTCTCGAAATTCATTTTATTTTCTATCACCGTCCATGAATGTATTACGTAGGCAATTGATGTCTTTTTTTATGATGTCTTTTAAAAGTGGATAAAATGAATGTTCAATTATGTTTTTTCTATTAAAGAAATAATATGTAAATTTATTGTTGTAAAATGGTCTAAAAGTATTGATCCAGAAAAATCTACAAATGTAATCCACGTCGCTTAACGACTCCGACGTACACCGACGTATCTAAACTGTAAACTTAAGTACTGGTTAATCCACCACGATCTTTACGAAGGAACGTCACAGCAACGTTTGAGAAGCAATTCAATGACGTATGTCATGCTTGACAAACCGCTATGGACTGGCCTGTCACGTTGGCACCTAAATATATCTCCAACGAACCGGTGATCTTATATACCTGCCTACCCCTTTGGTGACCCTAGTAGGAAGGCGTGAACATAAGTAAGTAAGTGTTTTTGCTCATTTCTACCCCAAGACCCGTGTGTCGATGTAGTCTCTGCATATAAATGAAGGAATAATGACAAAATTGCATTTACTCGAGAACAATGGAGGCTTTTTGTAAGCTAAGGCGCCTTGAGTGGGTGATACAGTTTCATGGACACTTTCTTGTCGTCATATAAATAGAATTAGCTAATTTGATGGAAAATAATAAACCCTGAAGGGAATCTCATGCGATGAATTAAAAAGCAAGCTTATGAAATGCGAATAAAGCTGAGTTTTCAACGAATTTGCAGCGAAAAACAAAGGTATATGTTAGATATAGTGTCTAGAGACTTTGTTACCGTAAATTGTTTTCCCAACTCAACGTCATAAGTTTCTGAATGAAAGATACTAATGATTATAGTTCAAGACTACTAATGACATATGTACCGTAGTATGAAACACACGGGTAATACTTACGCTATACACTTTACATACGTAAATAACGACTGAACGAAATTGAACGAAATCCATCACAGTATAATGTTTTATTCCAGAAAAAAAAAAAAATTTAATAACTAGCTGTGTCCGCGACTTCGTCCGTTTAGTTTCTAAATTAAAAGTTGCCTAAGTTATTCCTTTTTACATCGTCATTATCTGAAACAAAACCAGTGAAAGTCCCGTCGGTCCAGCCGTTTCAGAGATTAGCTGGAACAAACATACAGGCAGACAGACAGAGAGACAAGAAAATAAAAATAGTGATTTTGCTATAATATGTACCGTGTAAATATCCATATGCATTTAGTAAAAAGCGTTTATTTTATTATTACAAACAGACACTTAAATTTTATTTATTTGAATAGATAGAAAACGATTGAATTCAAATTTGAAGCGGTGAAACTTTACCAAATTACGAGGTCAAAGATTACGAGCCATAATTAAGTATTGGCGAGGCAATGGCGAAGTCCTGCCAGCTCGCTTGGAACGCTTCCATAAGTGATCTTAATAAGGAAATGAAAATAAGATTTGGTACTTCTAAATTTTTAACTTGCTATTATTTTTATTACGAAAAAGTTGTGAACTTTGTGAAAAGTTTTAAACAAAGTTAACGTTTTACTTTGGCTTATTTCGTCATTTAGGTATTGTGTGAGTACTTACACACTACCCACGTTCAGTATGATTTACTGTAACTCACATGACACTGCTCTTGTCAGACATGTCCCGACTGAGAACCAACGTGGACTGACCTAAGCAAATTGAATAGAACCAGTCACGTGAAAAGTATTTGCACTATGACTGTCACAGTAGCGTGCGGCTTTCAAAAGGACTAGTCTGCTTTACATAACGTTATAGTACGAGTATGTGTGTATTTCTATAGAGCCGTGAAGGCAGTGGTTAGAGACGTTTACGATGCAAGTTCGCACAGTAATTAATCACACAAGCTTAACGGTGAAGAAAAACATTTCGAAACGGCGATGGACTCGCAACATCTCAAATATATCTCCGGTGAAAAGAGCGACACCTCAGCATAACCCCGAGAACCTTCGAGGCAAGGCATCCTACTAATAGTCAAAGTTTGATAGTTTGTACGGATATTTGTTAGTCAATCACGCCAGAACGTCCAATCGGAATGAGATCAGAACAAATTTTAAGTGTGTAAAACTGGGGCTACTACTACATGAAAATACTTTTACACACGACCACAGCTGCGAAAAGACGTTGGTACAAATACGACTAGTACATTGCCTTCAAACGCGCAGAATAGTTCAAACAGACGGCTACATCAAAAATGACAGAGAGGAAAATCAGTTTTCCAATGTAACTAACCGACCTCAGTAGATCACCTTAAAAACATACCAACACTACACACAACCGACCACTGTTCCGTCCTCGCCGGCGAGGCTCGACGCGAATAAGCCGTAATGTTTCCCCCCGACCTCCGCCGCAAACGCCGGCCCGCGCCGAGCCAGACGCGCAAATCCCGCCCCCAAACAATATTTAAATAAAATTACCAGTCCAGCCCAGCTCCCTTGCTCGCGATCCAGCAACGCCCTAAGCCGAGGTTCGTACCCCACAGGGGGTGCCCTTAGCTGTGTTGCTTAAAAATAAAGTGCCTGGCTGGAGGCCTAGGTCTCGCCATTGACCGGTTAAGTAGCAAAAGTTCCCGGAACTCACGCTACGAGAGACAATACAAAAAAAAAAAAAAAAAAAAAAAAAAAAAGATCACCTTTCAAAAGACCCATTGTATAAAACGACCAATTTATTCGCGTCCAAAATCACGAATTCCCAAACTCTCGCGTAATTTATAAAAAGATTTGCCTGAAGCATCAAAGACATTTCTTTCTCCAATATAATAATCGTATCACCAAGTCTTCTCAGTGGGGGCAATAATATTGCCAGCTCATTCTTTTGATGTCAATCCCTTTTCCTAGTACTTCTGGGTTTCGATAAGTAGGGAAATAAAACGACGCGAATGGTATTATTTATTGACTACTTCAGATGGGATGAGGTAATTGAAACGGTTGGATTACGATATCATTTAAAGAGAAAGATATATTTTCGTTAAATACTTCACTCGTTGTTTCATCATCAAAAATTTAAGAGTTTGGCGTATCTCCTCTCCCGCGCAACCTCTTTGACCTCCCTATACGTCATGAAACATACTCACTATACTCGTTGTTTAGGATCTATAAAATTAGTAACAACACCATCTTTTCATGACAGCTATATTTAAGTGACAGATAGCGAGATTGATAGGTACCATTATTTAGGCTAAAATACATCCTTTGAACTTAAATGAAAATAATCTCGCCACAAGCTTGACGGTGAAGGGAAATACTGTGATGATATGTAGTCATATCATTGTTATAATTAAAAAAAGCGTCTGCGAAGGGTTAGGTAGGGATGTGTAGATAGCCCATACACCCACTTTTCACCGGCGATATATTTTAGGTGCCAACGTGACAGATGAGTCGCCGCTTTTCAAGTACGACTATACATACGTCCTTGAAATTCTTCCCAAACGTATGCAGAAATCTCGTAGTGTGACTGATCACTGTACCCAAGTTCAAAGAAACTCATTAATACATTCGAGATTCGAGCTTACATACAATCTTTATGCTGCAGGAGCCTCGAAATGTTGTTTACAAAAAATCTTTACGAAATGGAACTACGGATGTAATATTATCATCTATTACATAATAAAATGGTCTGCTACTCCTGTTTATAAAAGGAAAAAACTGGTCTACTTTGATGCCTTTTGCCCGTGATTGAACTTTCTACTCTGTAATTTCCGGCGAGTAGCTCCAACAAAATAAATGTTTGTCGAAACTCTGTTAGATACACATTTTCATAACCAAATATAACCTTCGATTCATTCAAGTGTCAATTATTAATTTGTTTTGTAACGAAGGCTTACCAGAGCATTATGGTTTATTGGTACTTAGGGGTTGTTGTTGCCGCAATAATAATTCCATTGTTATTTTTTATTTCGCTCTTCGTTATCGTCACTGTATTTTTTCTATTAGAGTGCCATTAAATTGAAATAGTCGGTAAATAAACATTGTGTTGGGACAATAAACTTTGTGCTATTATTATTATGGGATTCTTTTGTGGTCTCGATATGAAATAGTTTCGGCGTCCGTTATTGTACTACAAAAGTAGCAAACAAGACCCACGGCCCCACACACTTAATAGTAAAAGATTGAAGAAGAAGTATGTATTTGTACTACTTCTGCGTTACTGAACTGCTTGTACTGAAGTTGGGCTAGCAGTATAAGAGAGGAATGGGAGGAGATCTATTCGTCCGTGCGTTCTGCTAGAACATTTTGGAAACTCCACTCAGATAGCAATACCTTAAGAAAAATTAGAAGAAAAAATATACGCCTTCCCACAAGGGTAGGCAGAGGGGTAACACAACACCGTCTTCTTGCTTGCTTGTCGACGCCAACGTGACAGAAGGTATCTATCATCATTAGTCCGTCGCCGTTGCTTAAACCATGTATCTTTTTATCTATTACGTCTATGTACGTCTTTTTGAAATAAAAGGCTCCTTTCGAATGTATCCTCCCACATATATTGCGTAGTTTTTTTATGTCTCCAATGAAAGATAAGGAAATAAATTCGTTTCTCGCGTGAAGTTACGCGAGTCGCCTCGTTACGTGCCTTTCATACTCTCGATCATGTCGTTATTCCTTCCTTCACATACGACGTATCTAGTTCTGTAGTGGTATACACTGACCGATACATCTTGATACTTGTTTTGTCTTTCATTAGACATTTATCTTGATACTTGCTTTACTGACACACTATTATTTTGGATGTTAATGTTAATTTTTTTAAAAGAGTACGCGAAACCGGCGAGCATGTATGAAGAATGTGGACTTAACTGTAAGTCTAGAGAGAACTAGCACTCTACCTCTCTCTGCCTACCCCGTTAGGGACTCCGTGATGATATATACATAGCCACCTAAAATATATCTCCGGCGCAAAATGGGTACGACCTACAAACTTCTGCCTACCCACCTTGGAATATTTCCTGCTCACCTTGAGCCTATCCGGTAGGCATGTTTTTCATTCCTAATGAAACCATTCAGAACTAATTAACACGAAAGCCGATGTCAGATAACAAAAACAAAATCACGCTATTGTAATTAAAACGATATATAATAGGCACAACCCTAATCATGCAATATTTGTATGGACTAATTGTTAATGGCTGGTGTTGTTTATACATTTCTAGATGTGGCCCGTAATTTTATTCCCGAGTGCCTAAGTTATTTTTATTTAATTATTTTAATACATGTTTTTTAAAAAGGGTTAGTGGCCGAGTGGGTTTTTTTAATACTGTAACCTATTTACGCTCAAGATACCGAAGTATCACTTGCGCGTGGCTATGGTTGGCTACAGACATAAGGTGGAGATTTTGCCTCAGTCGGGCCGCTCCGAATTCGAATGGCAAAACCTTCCTCTCATTGGTTCGAGCAGTAGCCTGCAACACAAATATTGCAAGTGCACCTCTGCCTATCCCTTAGGGCCCTTGTGGGAATGCGTGATGATATATAAGATGGGAAAGACAACGAAAAATAACGACGTATACAATACTAAGGCGCTAATACATGTAACTACATCATTACAATATGGAATATTTCTCAGAACTTTACTGTATCTATTAAAGGAAGATGCTTTGTTCTCGTGTTCCTTAAGTGTAGCACTTTGTACCATTACACTAACACTTAACTTAGATGAATAGATAAACAGTCAGACTGTAGAAAACCATGGACGGGTGGAAATTCCACTAGCAAATGTTCAAAGCCCGGGCTTTTAACTATTAGCAATTTTAGCTATTCTATACGAATGAGTTTTTCAGTGTTTTTTATACAGAGCTGTATTTAGCTATCACATCACTAGAACATGATGCGTGCATCTTTATGAAGTACATAATTCAAAAGAATGTATAAATTACATATTTTTTTTTTTTTTTTTTATACCACAAGAGTGGCAAACAAGCATACGGCCCACCTGATGGGAAACGGTTACCGCCGTAGCCTATTTACGCTCACGATACCGAAGTATAACTTGCGCGTTGTCACTCGGAGTTGTGTTGGTGTTCGGAGAGTTATAGTGTGTTGGCAGCATAATGGGTTTAATCCCTCTGCTTCCAACACAATGTAACAATCCTCCCCCCTCCCCAAGGAGCTCATTACTGGAAACCTTATTCACCGCGTAGGAACACAACACAAAAAAATTATGTTATTTGGCTACGGACTTCTGTAAGGTGGAGGTCCTGCCCCAGTCGGGCAGCTCCGAATTCGAACGGGAAACCCGTTATGCCCTACCTCTCTTACTCTACTACTCTACCTATTATGCATGAATGTGGACGAAGCGAAAGAGGTATGCAAGTCCAGAGAGAACTGGCGCTCTATACCCTCTTCCTACCCCGTTAGGGACTTGGCGTGATGATATGTATGTATATTATATACATACAATACAACAACTTTAAAAGTCGTGCTTGAGTATCGGCTATGGACTCGCCATCAGTCACGTTGGCACCGAATATGTATCTCTGGCGGAAAATGGTTGTGCGGGTACTATCTATATACCACGGCATACCCCTTCGGTTCTTCGGGGACCCTTGTGGGAAGGCGTGAGGATATTATATTATTTATATCTCAGGTATCTAAGCCTAAAGAGAACTGGTGCTCTACACTCTCCTGCCTACCCCGTCAGGGACTCGGCGTGATGATATGTATTTAAATCTTAAAAAAACATGCAGTTATACATGGAGGAGGTACAAATATCCTCTCTAACTTTCGCATTTATAATATTAGTTGGTTAAGAAGTGTGCAAGTCTAGAGAGAGCTGGATTTAATCTCTTTGATTAGCCAGTCGGCTTGATGATATACAAGTACGAAGTCGTTCCTGAGCGATGATGAGAGACTTGTGATATATCACGTTCACAAACGAGGCTATCACATCTCCCCTTCGAAGGCAATTCTATGAAGTCGTAAAGACATGATCACAACGAAATAAAACTCATCCCAAATGAGTATGAGATTGTTCATAAAGTTAATTAAGAATTTTATAAAAGTTTTACCAAAAATTTACGTATCCACTTACGGCTCATTCATTTACATTCCTAACTCAACGGTTCGAATATACATACGTCATAGGACGAGAAACTTAGTTTGAATGAACAAAATAAATATTTTCCGACCCTCACCAACGCCCGACATCGATTGAGCTTCCCCATTCCCCTTTACATAACTTATTGTAGGCATGTGCGGCTTAGAAAGTGTAAATTGAGGGGTCAATGTATTTTGGCCGCCAGTTAATTTACGACCGAGGGAAGTTATTTCAACAGAGGTTTTGATGACCCTTGTCGATAGAGGCTCGTTGTCTGCCGCCATTATCCTACATTGAGCTTTAAAGCGTCGTGTTAGAACTTCATATTATTTAACGTGCTCCTCGATTGATATATGAACACTAGTTGTGATTAGTGACTATATATTTATAGCTACATAAACATATATATATACATTTCTCCACTACTAGCCCTCACGGGGTAGGCAGACAGAGTGGTTCTCTGTAGACTACATTCCCATCTCATCAACTGGTAAAAAAGAGATTTTTGTTTTTGCGCGCTCCTAATTTACACCCTCTAGTTATTAGATTAATGTGTTCAATGAAATGGTAACCGCTTACCATCGGACCGCATGCTTGTTTGCCACCCGTGAGGTATAATATTTTTTACAATTCTAGCTTGCATTGTCTAGCCTGCCTAATGGCAACTAAACAACGATATAAGTATGTATGTAAAAATAAAATAATATATCCTCACGCCTTCCTACAAGGGTCCCCGAAGGGGTAGGCAGAGGTGTATGGGTAGTACCCACTCACCCACAGTGGGTGTGTGGGTACTGCCTATACATACCCCATAGCGTAGGACATTCGAGACTAAGGAAGATATACTCGAGTCCATCCCACAAGTAACTGCTCTCAGTGGAAATCGAACCCGAAACCTCAAGCTTCGCAGTCAGGAGCTCTGACCATTAGACGGACGGCCGTCTTTTACATACAGACTGACAAGGCCTACAGTTCAGGAATTCTTCAAGAAAATCGTGAAAATATTTGTGTGGCACCTAAGCCTTGATGTTAATCCAAGCGTCAATAGGCGTCGGTGACCGCTTACCATCAAACTGACAGGAGGTCTTTATTAGAAAAACAGCCTCCTTGGCATCATCAAACGTAACTTTGTACGTTTTGGGCAATATATTTCACATTTGGCTGGCTCTCGTTGACAGTATATTATCAATACAAATAAATAAAATTGGAGTGTCTGTTTGTACTATTAAAATATCCCCTTTTTACCAAATGCATATGGATGTATACACGATTCATAAACCTTTTTTTTTTCATTTCTGTCTGTCGATCTGTTTGTCTGTTTGTTCCGGATCTCTGAAACGGCTGGACCGATTTTACGGGACTTTCACTGACAGATAGCTGATGTAAAAAATAGTAGCTTAGGCTACTTGTATTTTATAAACTGAACAAAAACTTTTTACTTAAATCCAACGCGGACAAAGTCGCGGGCACAGCTAGTCTATACTAATATTATAAAGAGGAAAGATTTGTTTGTTTGTTTGTTTGTAATGAATAGGCTCCGAAACTACTGGACCGATTTCAAAAATTCTTTCACCTTTGGAAAGCTACATTATCCCCGAGTAACATAGGCTATATTAAATTGGACCCGATAGGTGGCGCTGCGATCGAGTTTCAAGAATTTTACCTTTTTACCCGGGCGAAGCTTTCTGTGTGTTTCTGTGTGTCTTAAGCTAGATTCGAGAATGGTTTAGATTTACAATTGGACCCAATAGGTGGCGCTGCGATCGTGTTACGGGCAATTTAACTTTTTCACCCGAGCGAAGCTGGGCGGGACAGCTAGTATTATATACGTTTAACGCAAGACTGAACACTCCATTCATTTAATGTTAATCTAAAGACTTCCCCATAACTTATTTAGCAACTAGACGATCCGTAACGAAAATTAAGTTACATGAACACACTTCTAAAGGTCAACCTTTATCAGTCACTTAATAGCCAAAGTTGCGCCCCCAACGCATGACTAATTAATAACTTGGCAACAACCTAACTAAGTTATATAATCGTATCACACACATGCTGTGAAATGAGATGCTGAAGACACGAAGGCTTGGATATAATATAACCGTTAAAGTTAACCCAAAACAAGTCTAAGGGGACTTACTAGTTGTGACATTGGTTGAGTTTCTCTCCATATGTTAATCAAACAATCTATATCTGTGCCAAATATCATCCAATTCTGTTTAGCCGTGCAAGCGTGACTAAGTAACAAACATTTAAATTTATGTATAATTAGCAGGATGTCATTTTGTCAAACAATACCTATATATAATTTCTTTATTTATAATACAAAATCCAGAATACTCGAAATCTGTGAGCATGTATCTAGAGACTGATGAATGTGCGAACCAAATGTGATCTGTAAGTCACGAGAGAACCAGCGCTCCCTCTGCCTACCCCGTGAGTGATTTGGTGTTGACATTAAAAACTTTAAACATAATATTCGCCTATATTTTTTTCTTCTATGTGTTTCATACATCAGATTCTAGAAGCATTGAAATTGCATTGCAGAATGTCTGACCTATATAAATGTTTATCCACATGCCTTCCTAAAGGGAAGCTACTACTTTCCCCTTAGGAGGACCCTTATCGGATCCATAAGAAAATGTATAATGGAGGTAACGCGTACAGCCTGGAGTATTTTCAGAAGGGGTGAAACGACTTCAGTAGGATCGGTAACGATCGAGCGACACTTGGTATTTTTAGTGTCCATATGCGCTAGTACTTCTTGCTATCAGGCGGATCGCATGCTTGTTTGCCATCCGATTAGTGTAAAAAAGTGATTTGTGTGACTCATTCTCATTGATAAGACGCCTGTTCTGACTAGCCGCAAACGCCGGCCCGCGCAGAGCCAGACGCGCAAATTCCGTCCCTAAATATATAAATAATAAAATACCAAACCAGCCCAGCTCCCTTGCTCGCGATCCAGCAATGTCCTAAGCCGAGGTCCGTACCCCACAGGGGGTGCCCTTAGCTGTGTTGCTTAGCACTAAAGTGCCTGGCTGGAGGGCTAGGTCTCGCCTCTGCCCGGTTAAGTAGCAAAAGTTCCCGGAACTCACGCTACGAGAGACTAAATAATAAAAAAAAAACTAAAAGTAGTTTTATTCTTCAAAGCACTTCGAAGCTCCAATTGACATGTACTCTTCAACAAATTAACGAACGTTGGCTGTCTCGAAGTGTTGACTCGATCCTAACTGGGCTAGATAGTTCAATTTGTCTGTACACTGGCGAACTCTAAGGAGAAACTTTTACACGAGTGGTTAAAGGTTTCTAGTTGTTGTAGAAGATCTAGGATTGATCCCACGGGGTTTTGAGGAAGTACATGGTGTACATATCATATTAGCGTATCACACACACGGTAAATTGTATATTGAAATATATCTCTCGCCTTCCCTCAAGGTTCCCAAAGGGGTAAGCAGATATGTGTAGGTAGTACCCAACTACCCACACACCCACATTCCGCCGGAGGTATATGTTAGGTACTAACATGACAAATGGCGAGTCCATCGCCGATACTCAAGCACGACTATACATACGCCCAGGAATGCTTTCTCAAACGAATCCAGGATTCCTCTCGATGGTTTCCTTATGTTTAAAAAATATGTGGTAATAAACTCTATTATAAAACATTTCTAGTTACAATTCGATCAAACTAACTTGATTCAACTGGTTAACCTGAGAAGTAACGCAAGGATTAATTAGTAAAATATCCATTTCTATTCTTGCTTGCAAACTTAAAGCTTAGTACTAATTATACGGAACTTTAATGGGCGATATCTGTAATTGAATCCGAATAAAGGCGGTGCTTTCTAAATGATATTCAAAGTCAAATGTTTCAGTTGTCTCGTTAGTTAATTATCTAGTCAAATTAATAATAAGTTGTTAAAATAGTTAACCATCAATTGGCGGCAATTTAAATACAGTAGCAATAGTAAAAAGCCTTAGTGGCAGAGTGGTTCCAGTACTTTCTTGCAAAACTAATGTTTCAAGATCGAATCCTGACTGTACCAATGAGTTATTCTGAACTCAGGTAGTCAGGCACACCACGAGCGCTACATATACAGATTACTACCACTCAGTGACCAGGGTTCAAGGTAGAGAGAGAAATGATTTATCATTTCGATATAAGATCATCAAAAAGAACAGAATTCAACTAGCCTCAATTTTTTGTCCTAAGTGGGTAATATATTCTACGGAAATGCATAAGGAAAGTGACCAAAACAAATGATCGACGAAAATAGGGGTTTGCAGGCGTAGCTCCGGCGATAGTTCGTAAATTACTTTCGAACCTCATATCCCTCGCTCGATCGAACATCCTCGAATATACGGCATTCAAATGACTTTTGTACTGAAAATACATTCAAACAAAACTGCCAATAAATGAAGAATTTATCCAGTACGCTTACTTTATGATTAAAAATGTGTAAGGGAACGCTTAGAACTTTTCGAGGCTAGGCAGATAAACCTTTTTAGCATCTTTAATCATTCCAGCTATTTACAATCGTTCGTATCTAGATTGGGAATATTAAGAGTACCCCAAACCGGCGAGAATGTAGTCTAAGTCAAAACGTCTAGAACTTCTACGTCGCGAGGGACTCGGCGTGATGATATTTATGTATGCATGCGTTTTGAAGAGAACAAAGCGTAGCGGTATCTAATGTCGTGGGACGTATTCTCATTGCTCTTATAAAGATTATTCGTTTTTAAAACTTCAAAGAAGAATGTTTAGGCATCGATCGAACAGAGATACCTATGTTGTCGCCTCTTTTATTCGCCGATCTTCAAACACTGACGCAAACCCATTTTGACACGAAAACAATTTGTCAGAGTAAATATAAAATTTTGACTGATGTCGACGTTGGCGTATCTCATCAATAAAGTATTCGTCAACATACATTACTGCTGTACTATCCATCATCGTTCCGTAGCGTCAATAGAACTCAGTGTTGGATTTTGTATTCGATACATCTTTCGTTCTACTCTTTCAATTCCATTAATAGCTTTGCTATAACACGCTGTCGAGAAGCATTTTGTAACCGATAAAGGGCTCTATATGGTTGAAATTGCGATTCAAATTACAGAGGTGCGATCTCTTTAATCATTTTCGACAGCGTATGCCTCGTTATCATAAAACAACATGATATGAAGCACGTATTTAATTGGTTCCATTTGTCTCCAAAATCCTTATAGAATCATTATAAATTGAAATTGAATACCGAAGGCGTTTTATTGTCAAATTAATTCACACTTTATGAATACTAACTGTATTTCTTCCTAACAAAATTTTACCATCGCTAAATGTTTTTTTATTGGAAAACATAGCCTGTGTTAATTCCGATATTTTTATTAATTTATCATTTGTGTGTGTGTTGTTCCTCTCTTCACACCTTTGCTTACCCCTTCGAGGACCCTTGCGGGAAAGTGTGAAGATAAATGAAGTTGCAGTTACTCAAACCCGAAACTCGAAAAAATATGTTATGCTGTGTCATTGAGATGGCGACAGACTTGGCATCTGTCGCGTTGGTTTTGAAAATATATTGCCCAATCCTTGTAGTAAGCCGTGGATATATTAAACAAAATGTTTATTTATATTACTATTTAAGTGTATAGCATCGAAACAAAAGCTCATTCGCAATAAATGAACACAAAATGTTGGTAAACAAAAATTGTCTTTTATTAAATGAAAAGTGTTTTGTGTTATCTCATATCAAATCCCTTACGATATCCTTATTATTTTTCAAGTACAACCTACATCTCAATTTCTTCTTGCTCATAGTTCATCCGACATCAGTACTTCAACTTTATATAATATTATGGTTTTATAATTTTATATAATATTTTGGATAGAACGAGTCTTTCCCAAATATTATATCTTCCCGCCTTCCCGTAGTGTAGGTAGTACCCACACACCCACTTTGTGCCTATATTTTAGGTGCCAACGTGACTAATGGCGAGTCTTTCGCCGTTACTCATACATGATTATACATACGTTTTATTTATTTTCAAACGTATGCGGGTTTCCTCTCGATGTTTTAATTGTCCGTAAAGCTCGTGGTGTGATAAATTACAGTATATAAGTTCAGAATAACTCATTGGTATATTCGGGTTTCGAATTGGCAATCTGTGTTACAGACAACTAATCGAACCACTGAGCCACCACGGCTATTATTAAGATTTGGGTGCTAGAAAATGTCCTTAAATTCCGTATCCTGCAGCAACGTGCCTAGAAGACGTGCATGGCCACGTTGAACGTTGCTATATATATATATATATATATAGCATCGAGAGGAATCCTACATTTAAGAGAGGTAGGGCATAACGGGCTTCCCGTTCGAACTTAGAGCTGCCCGACTGGGGCAGGACCTCCACCTTATAGAAGTCCGTAGCCAAATAACACAATTTATTGTGTTGTGTTCCTACGCGGTGAACAAGGTTTCCAGTAATGAGCTCCTTGGGGAGGGGGGAGGATTGTTACATTGTGTTGGAAGCAGAGGGATTAAACCTTATGCTGCCAACACACTATAACTCTCCGAACACAGAGTGGCAACGCGCAAGTGATACTTCGGTATCGAGAGCGTAAATAGGCTGCGGTAACCGTTTCCCATCAGGTGGGCCGTATGCTCGTTTGCCACTCTTGTTGTAAAAAAAAAAAAAAAAAAAAACATACGTCTGAGAGGAAATTCAAAGGCGTATGTATAGTCGTGCTTGAGTAACGGCGATGGACTCGCCATCTGTCACGTTGGCGCCTAATATACCTCTGGCGGAAAGTGGGTGTGTGGTTATTACCTATACACCTCTGCCTACCCCTTCGGGGACCCTTGTGGGAAGGCGTGAGGATATATTATATAGTTCCTACTTTGTCCTGGCTAAATGATCTTTTTTATCTTATCGATTTTCCTTGCGAGTTATTCGAATCTTGTTCAAAAACATCTTTGGAGAGAAATAGAGGTAGAATTAAGTATCCGCAATGGCGCATAGGGAGATTAAAAAGACTGCGCTGGACAGATGCCAATTGGGAGCTGCAATCAATTTAATATTTCAAAAATCGAATATGTGTGAATGAGTCGAATGAATTTTTTTTCATTCACGCCACTTGTTTGATATGTGTCCTTATTGAATCCCTATACCTTTAAACGAGCAATTCTTGTATATATATAATCCGAATCTCGGAAACGGCTCCAACGATTTTCATGAAATTTGCTAGGGGGGGGGGGGGGATTTCGGGGGCAATAAATCGATCTGGCTAGGTTTCAGTTTTAAAAAAAGTAGTTATATCCGTGTTTTTAGGCAATGAAAATCTCCTACAATTTCATTAGAATATGAATTTCCCCACTGCTTTACCGACACAGCAACAATAAAGCGTTGCTAAGCAACAAACTTTAAGCCAATGAGTTTTTGGTTTGACGTTATCGTAAACGTTTTATATATAAAATCAATTGTTTACTTACATGACAAAATGCCTAAAAGAAGAAAAAAATAAACGCTTATACACAAACTAAATCCACGCAGCCGCGACTCGTCTCAAGAATACCTTGAAGAAAATAGTGATCGACAAGCAAGACTCATTTCAAGAAAACCATGAAAATAATCAGCTTTCCGCTCGTCCCACACGTAGTGCTAAAGTAAGAGTCTTGCAAAACTTGACTAACAGTATACGAGCAGAAAGGTCTTGTGATTTAGATGTTCACGAGAGGTTGCCTATGGCCGCTGAAGATGAACAGCAGGAACGACGACTACAAGATTTGCGGCAGCGTGCGGCACAATGTGTAGCTACTGAAAATTACGAACAACAGGAGCGATTTCTACAAGATTTGCGGCAGCATGCAGCGCAACGTGTAGCTACTGAAAATGACGAACAGCGGGAACGACGTCTACAAGATTTGCGGCAGCGTGCGGCACAACGTGTAGCTACTGAAAATGATGAACAACAGGAGCGATGTCTACAAGGTTTGCGGCAGCGTGCGGCACAACGTGTAGTTCTTGAAAATTACGAACATCGAGAGCAACGTCTGTATGATTTCCGGCAGCGTGCAGCAAAACGTGTAGCTACTGAAAATTACGAACAACAGGAGCGATGTCTACAAGATTTGCGGCAGCATGCGGCACAACGTGTAGCTACTGAAAATGACGAACAACAGGGCGGGCGATGTCTACAAGATTTGAGGCAGCGTACGGCACAACGTGTAGCTACTGAAAATGACGAACAACAGGAGCGATGTCTACAAGATTTGCGGCAGCGTGCGGCACAACGTGTAGCTACTGAAAATGACGAACAACAGGAGCGATGTCTACAAGATTTGAGGCAGCGTACGGCACAACGTGTAGCTACTGAAAATGACGAACAACAGGAGCGATGTCTACAAGATTTGCGGCAGCGTACCTCACAACGTGTAGCTACTGAAAATGTCGAACAACGGAAGCGACGTCTACAAGATTTGTGGCAGCGTGCGTCACAAAGTGTAGCTACTAAAAATGACGAACAACAGGGGCGATGTCTACAAGATTTGTGGCAGCGTGCGACACAACGTGTAGCTACTGAAAATTACGAACGACTGGAGCGATGTCTACAAGATTTGCAGCAGCATGCGGCACAACGTGTAGCTATTGAAAATAACGAACAACAGGAGCGATTTCTACAAGATTTGCGGCAGCGTGCGGTACAACGTGTAGCTACTAAAAATTACGAACCACGAGAGCAACGTCTGTAAGATTTCCGGCAGCGTGCAGCACAACGTGTAGGTACTGAAAATGACGAACAACAGGAGCGATGTCTACAAGTTTTGCGGTAGCGTACGGCACAACGTGTAGCTACTGAAAATGACGAACAACAGGGCGGGCGATGTCTACAAGATTTGAGGCAGCGTACGGCACAACGTGTAGCTACTGAAAATGACGAACAACAGGAGCGATGTCTACAAGATTTGCGGCAGCGTGCGGCACAACGTGTAGCTACAAAAAATTACGAACCACGAGAGCAACGTCTGTAAGATTTCCGGCAGTGTGCAGCACAACGTGTAGGTACTGAAAATAACGAACAACAGGAGCGATGTCTACAAGATTTGCGGCAGCGTACGGCTCAACGTGTGTTTGCGTTGATAAAGGTCCCAAAGTCCCAATCATATTTTTTTCACATATATCTACCATGTTCAGATGGTATTTCGTTACAGTTTTACAAACCACATCTATAAGCCGTTTCTGAGGTTAGCGAGCACAAACGCACAGACAAACAGACAAAAATTCTAACAATCTGTGTTTTGGGTGCTGTTTGCGTTGATAAAGGTCCCAATCATATTTTTTTCTTATACATCTTCCATGCACAGACAGGGATCCGTTACATTTTTATTATATGTTTAGATAGATGATTCTTTAAATTGGCATACCTTTTTCGTTTCTTAACATGAAATAAACACCAAATGTTAGGTGAAGTATACCATGATACATTAGTGACAACCACAACTGTAAAAAAGTTAATACCTACTTTTTTCAGTAAAATATTAAACTAATTGCACACGTGATTTTTTATTTAAATAACAAGTTCATATTTTTTCTTTATTATGTAATTCGTACGAAATAATATTTTATATTATATTTACCGAGCTAAGCTCGGTCATCCAGGTACTATATATTTAAGAGAGGTAGGGCATAACAGATTTCCCGTTCGAATTTGGAGCTGCCCGACTGGGCCAGGACCTACACCTTATAGAAGTCCGTAGCCAAATAACACAATTTATTGTGTTGTGTTCCTACGCGGTGAATAAGGTTTCCAGTAATGAGCTCCTTGGGGAGGGGGGAGGATTGTTACATTGTGTTGGAAGCAGAGGGATTAAACCTTATGCTGCCAACACACTATAACTCTCCGAACACAGAGTGGCAACACGCAAGTGAAACTTCGGTATCGTGAGCGTAAATAGGCTACGGTAACCGTTTCCCATCAGGGCCGAATGCTTGTTTGCCACTCTTGTTGTATAAAAAATATATATATATTGACTAGGTTACTGTTCGTTGTGTGTATTGTGACCATACATCAAGTATAATCCGCTATTTTCGTGCACGTCCGCAACAAACTTGTACGTTTCCTTCGTTCATGAGGGCAGTGACATTAAACATGTACACATTTCAATCAAATTTTAATTTTAACAATAAGACAATCGACCGTGAATCTTTCAAAAAACAAAATACGTTTGTTTCCAGTTTAAATATATTACAAACTTTAAATACGAGCATTCGCCCAATGTTATTATAAAATTATAGTGGTAATTTTTTGATTTTACGTATAAAATACTCAAATAATCGAATACACAGTATGTAAACTAACACAGCGTTCAACCATAATATAACACACACTATTGAAACAAAGATTTATGCCTCTATCATAACTTAAGTTGAGTCGGTACTGACACGGCGCCATACACTCAGTATCAATGAGTACATATTTTGTGGCCCTACCCGACGCAATTCTTCCACAAAGCCATCGTCGCTGGAATTTCAATTTCGATTCGACTCGCCTTACCGATCGCTTGATCGCTTATACTCTTCGGAACCGGAAGGTTTCTCACACTCGTTAGCAAGCGCTTGTCATACAATATACCAATTGAACGCTGTATTTAGGAACGGTACTTAATATGAAGAAAATACAAATAATGAAACCTTTTAGGATCCTCACGCCTTCCCAAACGGGTCCCCAATGAGGTAGGCAGAGGTGTATAAATAGTACCCACGCACCAACATTCCGCCAGAGATATATTTTAGGTTCTAACATGACTTATGGCGAGACCGTCGCTGTTACTCAAGCACGACAATATGTACCTTTGAATTTATTAAGCCAATTGAAAAATTCTCATATTTAGAATAAAATCTACAAATGTTATCCACGTCGCAAGTTTCGTATTGAATTGCTTTACAAACGAATGTAGGTTTCATCTAAATCTTATCCTTCATCGTAAAGCTCGCGGTATGACTAATCACTGTACTTAAGTTTAGAAAAACTCAATGGTACAATCGGGATTTGAACTTGCAATCTTTGTGTTGCAGGCAACTACACGAACCACTAAGCATTCTATTCATACACTCTCGCCAGTTTTGGAGTAGTTTTGACGTTACCGTCATTGTCTCCGGTCGATTTTTTCTATGTTGTTGGATTAAACGGAGTTGGATTTAAATAAACATTTTCTGGACCTCTCGAATCTAAAAACACGATTGACTAGTTATAACAAAAGACCTTATTAAGGAAAAAATCGAAGGCATCGGTCGAAGGCAAAGTTTCCGGCGAGCCTAACGACAATTAATCCCCTCGATATCACGGGCGGTTTTGATAAATTGTCGAAGATTACAGGGGTGGTTTAATGATGCCGATACTGCCTTTGTTCCGATAAAGGACGAAATTTTCTTGATCTTTGTATGATTGGCTAAGCAGTTAAGGCACTAAAAAGTGGTCGTACATTTAGGTAAATAAATCCTATCATTTGGCTATATATTAGGTGCAAACGTGACAGATGGCAAGTCCATCTACGTTACTCAGGTACGACTATGTATATACATATGCCTATGAATGTCTTGTCAATGTATTGCAGTATTATGCTTGTATGCAGGCTTTCTCTCGATGTTTGCTCCTTCTCCGATAGGCAGGCAGAAGTATCCAATAAACAAACATAATAATATAATATATCCTCTCGCCTTCCCACAAGGGTCCCCGAATGGGTAGGCAAGATGAATAGGTAGTACCCACGCACTCACTTTCAGCAAGAGATATATTTTAAAGGCCAAAGTGGCGTTACTCAAGCACGTCTATGCGTCTTTGAATTGCTTCTCAGACGTATGTAGGTTTCCTCTCGATGTTTTCCTTCACCGTAAAGCTCATGGCTTGACGAATCACTGTACTTATAAATAAAATATAATAAAACTTTCAGTTCCACAAATTGCTATTGCACTTACCATAAAAATGCTTAAATATACATGCATACATATAAAAGTAAAAAGTTACAATCTCTAATCTATTACTTTGTGTTTGAATAATAATTCGGTATCTTCCTCTTTCTCGCGCAAAGCACTGAACTGAATTGGATAAAATTTAGCATAGAGATAGATTATAAGCGAGATTAACACATAGAGTATGTGTTATTCTGGGAAAAATCACACACAGGCACAGCTTATTGTATGTTTCCCAAATAGTAAATAAACTCTTCAAAATACTTTCTCGTAAGTACTCAACTTTCAATCCGGCTATTTCAATGCAAAATCTTGCGAACGAACGAAACTCTGGGGATATTTACAGAAAAATATATATCGCAATTTTACAATTTACAAATCTCTTAAGGTGTCATGGATAAGTTGCGATTAAGTCGCACTTGATAGATCTATGTCTTGTTAACAATCAATTGACGGCCGTCTGGTCTAGTGGTTAGAGCTCCTGACTGCCATACCTGAGGTCGCGGGTTCGAATCCCGCTGAGGGCAGATATTTAGGTTATGAACACGAGTATTTATGCCTTAGTCTTGGATGTTCTATGTATTTATGTATATATCTATCTATATAAGTAAATATATCGTTGTCTAGTTACCATAACACAAGCTTTGCTTAATTTGGAACTAGGTCAATTTGTGAAGAATTGTCCCAAGGTATTTATTTATTATAATTGACCACATTTTTATTTATCTCATTGAGTTTTTTGCCGGTTCTTCCGGGAACTATATTTTGCAAGTGGTCGTAGATTTTACGCAAGTGTTTTATTAGGGACTAGTTTTTTAGGGCGACCCTTCCCAACTGAATCAGGATATATTGTAATTTTATACCTCTCGGGGTAAACTGCATACATTTTAGAAGAAATTCAAAGAGCAATTCAATGTAAAGTCCAGCTCGAGTAACGGCGTTGGATTCGCTATCCGCCATATTGTATCTCCGATGAAGTGTTGCACGTCTGCCTATGTCTTCTGGGTATCTTTTGAAAAAGCATGGCGACAAGTTAAACATTGAATGTATAAAAGTCTTTTTGCAAAAATATCTATCTCACGGAGAAAACTACATCAATTCTTTTTTGTTCTGATTTTTTGTATTATTTATTGAGTATATTGCGTTCAGAGAGTCAGTATCCCGAATTTATTTTATAGGAATGGTGTGAATATTTTCATAATATTTAATATATGTAATTAGCCGTGGTGGCCGAGTGGTTCGAGCAGTTGCCTGCGACGCAAAGGTCGCAAGTTCGAATCCCGACTATACCAATGAGTTTTTTCTGAACTTAAGGAAACCTGAATACGCCTTTGAATTTCTTCTCAGACGTATGCAGGTTTCCTCTCGATGTTTTCCTTCACCGTAAAGTGGTGAAGGAAAACATCGAGAGGAAACGCTCGTGGTGTGACTAATCACTGTACTGAATTTCAGAAAAAACTCATTGGTATAGTCGGGATTCGAACTTGCGACCTTTGCGTCGCAGGCAACTGCTCGAACCACTCGGCCACCACGGCTAATTACATATATTAAATATTATGAAAATATTAGTATAATAATAAAGAAAATAGTATGTATAGTCGTGCTTGAGTAACGGCGATGGACTCGCCATCTGTCACGTTCGCACCTAATATACCTCTGGCGGAAAGTGGGTGTGTGGGTATTACCTATACACCTCTGCCTACCCCTTCGGGGACCCTTGTGGGAAGGCGTGAGGATATATTATATTATATTATAATTACTTCCGGCGTAAAATTGTGTGATTTATCACGCGACAAGAGACTTCATAGTCGCAAAAGAGAGTCGTCGACTTAAATTCAGGAGATATGCCTTGAAAGTAAGTTTTGGGGAGTTTTGTCCCTCGTTTCGTGATTATATCGCAAATCCTTCTATCTGTTGGCCTAAACCTCTGCCCAAAGTTTTGGAATTCTTTGGCCCATGTCTGGGGAAAACTGGAAAACTTCTCAGCCATGTTTATATATATGTATATACTTGTGTTGTAAATACCACGTTGGATAACAGTAAGTACGTATTGGAATTAAGGCTTAATGTGTATGTAACAAAGTTTGAAATACAGTGGTTGAAATATTTTAATCACGTTCGGAACATGATAACATTTCACTCGCTAAATTTGTTTCTTCAGTTTTACGATGCAGGAGAATATGGTAAAGAAACATGAATACTTTAGAGAGCAGAGAAATAGCGTATTGTTTCACCTCTGCCCACCCCTAAGGGACTCATGTGATGTCATAATATTTTAAAAATAATTTGTTTTAATTTCAAGATACATGTCAAATAACCGTAAGTACAATACAATCAGTACATACCCTTCAGTAAAAGCCAGCGTTGCATTAATAGCCAATTGGGTGATAGTCTGATAAATGACCGGCAATAAATAACAGATATACAATGCTATAATATACAATATGCCAGATGGCGAATAGGAGGCTGAGGAAGACCACGTTCCAACTACGTAAATCAAATTGACCGCACACTGAATAATGTGAACGAATAAAGAATCCCTAATAGAAAAAAGTAGTCCCTAAGACTAAGGACTGATGCTCTACTCTATCTGCTTCTCATCCCTCCTCGATGCGATGATTTGTACGTGCTAAAGAAAACCCATGTATATAAAAAAAATACTGCACTAAACATTACATACATACATATCATCACGCCAAGTCCCTAACGGGGACTAAACATTATAATAGGTGAAATATGTTAAGCGTAGTTATAAATACTGAGAACGATAAGACATACATACGCAGAGTCCCTAACGGGCTAGGCCGAGAGAATAGAGCACCAGGCCTCTTTAGACTTGCATACCTCTTTCGCTTCGTCCACATTCATTAGTCTCTTCGTACATGCTCGTCGGTTTGGAGTACTCTTGACGTTCCTGTCCTAGAGTGTCCGATCGATTTGATCTAGATAGTTGGAACGTAAGAATTATAAGACATATATAACGGTAAAGATAATAATATAAGTTTAGTTCAATCAAGAATTGTGATTGGACAAGTCATGTTATATTTAAGTTAATGTTAGCTGGGCTTCAACGTCAAAGACATCTATTTACCTGTAAAAGTACACGGCGTAACTCCTCTACGACGTAGCCCTCTACGGCGTAGAACTTTCAACTACTAATTGCTGGCTAAATCTTAAAACAAAGTTCGCTTCCCAAGTGAGCAAAGTAGGTTTTAATTGGAGCGACTGTTTGCGCACTGGCAGCCATGTTGGATGTCGGCGTTGTCAAAGGTAACCTGGAGTGGAAATAATTAACGCAACGAGATGTCATGTTAAGGAAACTTTGGGTCTCACTTTGTAGTGATAGAGGGATGTGCTTATTAGTTAGCTACTAATACCAACCACTATATCTTATTTAATCTTTACCTTTTCTTTCTATTCTACCAATATTATAAATACGTAAAATGATGAGGATGTCTGTTATTCTTCTACGCAATAGCTACTGAACTTAATTGGATGTAATTTGACATAGATAGATTATTAGCTGGAACACATAGGGTATGTTTTATTCCAAAAGAAAATTTTACAATGAAATTAATTTTCACGCGGGTGAAACCGCTGGACGCATTTAGTCTATAGATACTAAAATATTGCTACCATCCTCTTCCACAGAGGATGACTACGAATACTTCATCCTAAAACTGACCACCATTCTGACAAAAAAGTCCTAAGATTAAAGATTCGTCCTTCACTATAAATATAACAGAAACTCTTTGGTAAACAGATAAAGAAATAAAGCTCTATGTGTTATTCAAACGGTGTGGATACCGCAATCCACGGCCCAATCCATCTTAAATGTGGACAGTTACACTAATGTGTATTGTGTATATTATAATATTTGAGCTTCATAATGCTTTGATTCAACATCACCTGTCAAAGTAACATGTCTGTGTATATTTCAGACCGAGTCTATGATTAATGTGTTTTTAATTTCCACAAAGGTAAGAGTTTTCAATTATATAGATGACTAGCGATCCTGCCATTCCTGCCGCGAAGCTTGGGTGTAAAATTGAAGTAACTGAAACACGATCGCAGCGCCACCTATCGGGTTCAATTGTGAATCTAAACTATGTTAATACAACCGTTTAGAAGTTCAGTCACATACACGCACATAAGACTTATGTATATACATATATAAAGAAGACTAAGTGAGGGATCAGATATTGGGAAATTCAGTGAGTGGAGATAGTTGAGAGCAATAATCAGTCAGTTAAACTTATTTGAACGCCTATGTGCAGTGTCTTTATTGACATCCCACAAGTCTCGGACTCAGGTCCCAGTTCTCAGTAATTTAACATATATGATTACAACTTGACTTTGATTGACAATTTTAATTGACTATTTCAAACCGTATGGGAGCTCATAAGATAAACTTCAACAAACAAGCTGTTTCTTTATAATATAACGTCAGCCATTCAAGTTAGTATATAGTATATGAATAAATAAATAAAATAAATAAATTAATAATGATCGAGTTCGGATGCTCGTTACGCTACGGTTTAACAAACGGCCATGTAACAACGTCATTATTTATTCCGCACACATTAGCACAAGGCTTGTCGGCTCCTTGACGGATTAGACGCTGAGAAAATACTTTTACAGGAAGCTTTTTCAATGGATCAGCTTTTCTACTATCTATGCTCAGTTATATTAAGTATACATATATACCTTCAAAGAGCTGTGAGTCCGAAATGCGATTGTACGAATGAGATCTTCTGATCTTAAGTACATCGATCGATCACACGAGCTTTTCAGTAAAGGAAAACATCGGGAGGAAACCGGCATACGTTGGAGAAGACATTCGTAGTATAGTCCTGCTTGCGAAAGACTCGCCATGTTTCGCTGGTATGTAATAATAATAATATATCCTTTATTGTACAAACACACACATTTACAAAAACAAACAGAAATGACAAAGAAAAACATATAGTATGTAATTATCTTTTAAAGCCGACTCGAACCACACGACCAACACGGCTCTCACCGAACCTACCTAATTATCCTTGACTGTGACAGATGGACGGTTCAACCAAGTGAAGGGTTGAACATTTTAATAAATCCCTAATGTCAAGGTTAATAGGAACTGCGCAGGTGTAACAGATGTTGAGAAGGACGCACAAACACGCGTACCTTTATTACGTGCAAGTTATGAGTCGTCACGTCACTATGAATTTGAGCTGAATGCCGCCGCTGCCATTACAGCGAGAGCGCCTTCTAAATTAAACGTTTTATGTATACAACCAAATGCCGCGGCTATTCAACGTACTACTAACACGTACATTTACCTAATTTATAATTACATCAGGCCGTGTTGCCTTCTATAGACGCGTGTTGAGTTAGCTATAATATAAAGATATAATTAATTAATTAAGCCGCGGTGGCCGAGTGGTTCGAGCAGTTGCCTGCGACGCAAAGGTCGCAAGTTCGAATCCCGACTGTACCAATGAGTTTTTCTGAACTTAAGTACAGTGATTAGTCACACCACGAGCTTAACGGTGAAGGAAAACATCGAGAGGAAACCTGCATACGTCTGAGAAGAAATTCAAAGGCGTATGTATAGTCGTGCTGGAGTAACGGCGATGGACTCGCCATCTGTCACGTTGGCACCTAATATACCTCTGGCGGAAAGTGGGTGTGTGGGTATTACCTATACACCTCTGCCTACCCCTTCGGGGACCCTTGTGGGAAGGCGTGAGGATATATTATATTATTATAATTAATTAATAATATAATTAGGTGTATAGGTAGTACGCACACACCCACTTTCCGCCGCAGATCACCATACGCGTATGTTCACCGCCGTTACTCAAGCACGAGTAACGGCGGTGAACATACGCTTTTGAATTCTCATACGCAGGTGTGCAGTTTTCATTGCAATGCAGGTTTCCTCTTGATGTTTTTCTTCACCGTTTTACTGTAGCAAACCTCTTACGTCTGAGAAAAAAGACAAAAAAAAGTATGTATGTGCTTGAGAAAAGGCGATGGACTGGCATGTGTCGTTAGCTAAAACATATTTCCGGCGAAAGGTGGGTGTGTAGGGAGTGGGCGGTGTGTACTACCTCTATCTACCTTCCGGCACATTTGTAGAAACAGTGTTGGATTCTGCTTAGCCATTTTAAGATCTCTTAGGGATAGTATAAAAAACCTAAATTGTTTGCCATGCAGGAGATACGTCGAGACTATTTTCATTTCAGCTCAGCTTTCTTGATGCCATCAGTAATTTCTGTTAGCTTTTATATATGTATATCCCGCGAAAAATAGACGTATCGCTACAGTTTCCCAGTTAAGTCCGCTCTTTAATTAACGTTAAATCAAGTGGCGGATCATTTATATTCGGATGAAATTAAATTCTTCAGGTAAGTTCGCGATGAAATAATTTTATTTGCCAATAAATCGAGTTTCATCTTTCGATTTAAAGGTATTTCAAATTATTTCCGTCTTAATATCAGTATCAAGAGGTCTCCATCGGAATAATTAATTTGAAATTACCCCACGGACACCCTTATGAATCCAATTAAAGCGAACATTATTAAATATAATAAGCATTTAGTAATTAAAATATCTAACGGATCTATTTAGATTGTCAGTCAATTATAAATGGAGATTTTGTCTCCAAAAATACAATCGCCTTTCGCCAAATGCGATTGTTATTTAAAATTAAATTATATGGAATGTATATACCAACAATTGTAATAGTTATAAAATAATTTTGATACTTATTACCTATAGCTAAGTTTAGAAATTTCTCATTGGTACCATACCAGAATAACAAGTTTCGAATCGACTATTGACCGTACTTTAATACGGTTCTAAATAAATGTATGTATTATTTAATGCAATGCAATGTCTATACGATTAGTATTTGTTTTTAAGAGCTCCTAAATGGATCGATCTCTGGCAACAGCTGTTAAGCTTGTACCATTAAAGAAAGGCCTGCCAGAAGAAGAAATGGCAAGTAAACTCAAATATTTTAATATTTTTCCCTATATTAATAATAAACCACTACTGTGCCCGCATATAAAATATCGGAATCAAGATTTTTTCCATTTTCCAAACCAGCCAAAATAATATATCTCTATACTTCATACAATTCTGTTCAGATATTTTGGCGTGGTTCTCACAATCTTTCTCATTAATAGCGTAGTGGGCCTCGTTAGGTTTAGTACCTATAGGTTAGTCGTAGTCGATATGAAACAACACTTCACTTAATTAGTTTGCTTAAAAGCCGTGACGTCATCATTAAAATTCTCGCCGTCTCGCCCAAACTAGATCCCTAGTTGTAGGTAATTTTCTGTTCGTTTCAACTTCCTGACAGTTACGAGTTTCAGGAAACTTTCAGTCATTTTCATAGTCCGCCTAAAGCGTTTCTCTACTTGCGTGAAGAAGCAGACGAGCTTTCAACGCTATAGAAATATTTAATAATGTTCATTGATTAACAGCTGTTATGTAATATTGTATATTATATTACATAACAGCTGTTACGGTTTTCGCAAAGCAAAATCCACGAGTGATGCTGTCTATGATCTAACAAACCAAATTATTAACGATCTGGATAATAAGAAAAAAGTGGTGACCATTTTCTTAGACCTGGCTAAAGCTTTTGACACGGTTTCTGTCCCTCTTCTCATTAAAACACTCGAAAATCTGGGTATTCGCGGCACGCAACTTAAGTTCTTTAAGAGTTATTTAACAGATCGCAAACAGTGTGTTAAGATAGACGGGCTGTTAAGCGACTATCTTCCAATCTCCTACGGTGTTCCGTGAAGCATCTTAGGCCCTACCCTATTTCTGGCTTATATAAATGACTTGTGCCAACTGGATTTGACAAATGGGAAGATAATTTCTTACGCAGATGATACAGCTCTAATTTTCCGCGGCGATACCTGGGATGAGGCTTATCAACATGCACACCACGGGCTAAATAGCGTTACCAAATGGCTGAACTACAATCTTCTTAGGCTAAATGTTGATAAAACGAAATTCATGGCTTTCACTCTCTCAAAAAGAAACAGACCTACCATATCTCATGAATTAATTGTAGACTCTTGTTTTGGCCTAACACACCAAAAATGCTCCTGTTCCAAGCTTAGCAATGTTAATACAATACAACCTTGGCATTACTTTGGATCATAATTTGAACTTTCAGGCTCATATAGATCAGTTGTCGTCTAGGATACGTAAATTGATCTACGTTTTTAAAAATCTTCGTCACGTATCTGATGAAAATATAATCAAAAATACTTATTTAGCCCTCTGTCAGTCACTCCTCTCATACTGCATTACATCTTGGGGTGGAGCATCCAAGACACACCTCCTAAATCTGGAACGAGCCCAGCGAGCAGTCCTAAAGGTCAGCTTTTTCCTTCCTTATCTGTATCCTACCACAGAGCTCTATCGTAAATGTAAAGTCCTTACAGTTCGGCAACTGTTCCTACTCCAGATAACACTCAGAACACACATCTAAAATATGATCCATGTCTTAACTTAAGAAAGCGTCGTAAAAACAATGTTTGTCCTACACAAATATTCAATACCAAGCTTTCTAACAGATTTACGTGTTTTCTGGGTCCATATACTTATAACAAACTAAATGCTTTTCTTTTTATATACTCACTCCCCAAATATAAATGTAAAAAAGTGGTATCAGACTGGTTACAGAATCTAACTTATTCGGACACGGAGGAATTTATTACTCCACCCTCTAACTCAGCTGGACTAACATATACACACCCACATTAAATACACACTTAAACCTTAACTCATAAATACTCGCACTCACATATATGCACATACACCTGAATGCACATACTCACACGCACACACTCAACCAAACGCACACACACACACACACACATATACACACACACTTACATCTACGTACTTTATGATCTTACCAGATCACTATCATAAACTCCTACAATCTAATTAATAATATATTTTGATTATATGCAGTTAAGTTGTTCTATTGTTTGTTATATATTTTGTATACAGTATTTTCCATTTTCTAAGGGGCGAGAGCCTGGTTACCTGTAATACAGGTCCTACCTAGTACAGGAACCAGACTTTCACAAAGGTTTGTCACGAAAGTTTACTGTGTCCTAGTTTTGTATTTTTATGCCTTTGTAAAAGTAAATAAATAAATATTATTATTATTATTATTATATGTGTATTATATAGTATTTACTGAAATTTTAACTATGGAAAGGACACATATGTATAGATTGTGCCTTGCTTTAAATTTGATTATTCATAAATTGATAACTTTACCAATGAGTTTTTCTGAACTTAAGTACAGTGACTGGTCACACCACGAACTTTACGAAGGGAAACATCGAGAGGAAACCTGCATACGTTTGAGAAGCAATTCAGAGGCGTATGTAGGTATAGACGTGCTTGAGTAACGGCGATGGACTCGCCATCTCTCACGTTGGCACCTAAAATATATCTCTGGCGGTAAGTGGGTGTGTGGGTACTACCTATACACCTCTGCCTACCCCTTCGGGGACCCCTATGGGAAGGGGTGAGGATAAATTTATATGAAAGTTGCTTCTTATAATATTTGCTGTCTGTCAACGAAAGTCGAACGGAACAAACAGATAAATAATAATTTTATAAATTGTGTTTTTATTATCAGTGCAGATACATATACGTTGATATTTGATTGAAAAAAACAGATTTTGAGAGAGATACATTATACGTAGGTTAAAATTTCATCCTACTGATATATAGACATCAGGCCTACTAATAATTGTGTTGTAATAAACTTCTTTCACTAGAGATAAATTAAGTTGCCAGTATGATGCCATGATGTCATAAATATCTATATTTTAAGTTCATTAAAACTCATTTTAATAGACCACAGAAGTGAGAACCCAGCATACATGTAAGTATGTATAACATGCATATATTAAAAAGACTAACATGCAAACCTTTCGACAAAAAAGCTGCAAAATTGGATCGCTGTTTCGGACCATAATATGTGTGCACCATACCACAGTGCATGATAAAAAGTAAGTCATTTTTACACATCTGGCGACCAAAGTGGGTTGCCAGATGTGCTTCACACAATCTTCATTTTATTCCGCTCTCTGAATGTCACTTATGATGTTTTGATCTTCGCATGGAATGCGAATAAAGAAAAGCCGATTTTCATTTGTGCCATTCAAGCTATGAATATTTTATTCATGAATATGAAAACAAAACTGAATTGTATTGAACTGTGTCACGTTTGTGTATTCTCGTTCGTCGTTCGCATGGTTTATTGGTCTATAAACTCTACTTTAATGCCCAGCAATGCAGGAAGAAGACACTAGCTTGATAGAAGGTTTGTTGGTATATATATTTATGTCTTCATATGAGGTCTAGAAATGCCCACAGGATACGGTAAGCAGCCATGTTTCCATTTCCATTTCCATAAGCCATGTTTCCACGTGTTACGTGTCAACTTAAGATCGAACTAGTAAATAATTAAATATTAATCCCTATAGAGAGAGAAGAGACGAGAGAAACAAAGTCAGAATAAGCTATCGTGTCATTTAGCAGAACTTATATCGAATACGATTTCAATTACTTTTGGCACATTGTGCTCGCGCAGACGAGCGGATGGGCGGATGGGATTAATATCTACCGGGGTGATACTGTCACATACCTATAAATAATGAGTATTTACATGAAGGTGTGCCGTGGTAGCCGTGTGGTACGAAAAGTTGTCTGCAACACAAAAATTGCAAGTTCGAATCCAGACTGTGTTTTTCTGAACTTAAGTACAGTGATTAGTAACACCACGGTAAAGGAAAACATCGAGAGAAAACCTGCATACGTTTGAGAATAAATTTAAAGACATATAGGAAAAGTAATAATTACTTTATATGTGTAGTCATGCTTGAGTTAAGGCGACGGACTCGCAATCTGTCAGGTTGACACCTAAAATATATCTTTGGCGGAAAGTGGGTGACTGGGTACTACCTACACTCCTCTGCCTCAGTTCCGGGGAACCTTGTGGGAAGACGTGAAGATAGATTAATAAATATATTTATATCTTTTCCTCACAATTGGAGGGGTACGCAGAGGTTCTTACGTACTACCCCTTAAGATATACCAAAAAACGAAACAAAAATAAACTCTCAACCTGTAGGTACATTATTCACAAATTTGAAATATTTTGCAACAAAGTAGAATGTATGTAACTCTCACACGGTCCCTTAAGGACTATATCAGGTCCCAGGTATTAAAGTGGTCGCTCTTAAGGTCTATCTTGAAGGATGGCCCCATCACGCTGCCCAAACTACCGAGGTAAGCGAATCTTATCTGTGGCACTGATAAGTTGGAACTACATGACTATCCAAGTATGCTTTAATGCGTGTTAATATCTACTAATCTTTTAAAGTAGCTGAGTTTGTTTATTTGAAAGCACTAATCCCAGGAACTACTAATCAAAATTGCTAAATTATTTTTGTGTAACAAAGCCATATTTAATTAAAACAATGTTATTGAGGAACGTCATGCTCAACAACCATTTTTACGCCGGAGAATCCGAAGGCACAATCTTGAGGGAGATTCTCTCCGATTCTCAAGATTCTCCGAAGGTTTAGGTATCCACTTTATGCCAGAGATGTATTTTAGATGTCAACGTGAAAGTTGGCTAGTCCATCACCGGAACTCAAACACGACTGTACATGTACATGTACGACCTTTGAAGTACTTCTCAAACGTATGCAGTTTTCCTCTCGATGTTTTCCTTCACCGTAAAGCTCGTGGTGTTACTAATCACTGTACATAAGTTCAGAAACACTCATTGGTACAGTCCGAATTCCGTCCGACACAATTTTTTGTGTTGTGTTCCTACGTGGTGAATAAGGTTTCCAGTAAGGAGATCCTTGGGGAGGGGGGAAGGATTGTTATGTAGTTTTGGCAACCGAGGGATTATACCTATTATGCTGGCAACACAGTATAACGTGGCAACGCGCAAGTGATACTTCGGTATCGTGGGCGTAAATAGGCTGCGGTAATCGTTTCCCATTAGGTGGGCCGTATGCCACTTGTATGCCACTCTTGTTGCATAAAAAAATAAACTTAGGTCACTGTAAAGCTTACTTAAATAAGACCCTTATTAGTAGCCGGATGAGTGAACACATGGACTTCAGGCTAGGATTTATAAATCTGATAGTTATTTATGCGCTGGGGAGCTATGCGGTGAATTGGGCCCTCAATATGTGATCTGTACTGACCTCTATGACCTTCTCGTAAATCAAAATTCGAGGTTACATTGTCATTTCTATGCATACTTAATGATAAACTTGAAGTACCTTAGAATGGAATCGTTAAGAGTACTCGAAAAGCACACGTATGAAGAATTGATGTACCTACGAGTTTTTTTATTTTATTATAGAGCCGTGTTGGACGATTGGTTAGAGTTGCCTGCAACACAAAGTTCGAAGAACGAATCCCGACTGTACTAATCGGTTTTTATGAAGTTAAGTATGGTTATTAGTCTCACCATGAGCTTTACAATGAAGGAACATAGCGAGAGGAAACCTGTATTCTTTTGAGAAGGAAATTCAAAGGCATATCTATAGTCGTGCTTGAGCGTCGGAGATGGACTCGCCATCTGCCACGTTGGCACCTGAAATATATCATCGGAGAAAATTAGGTGTGTATGTACTACCTACACTCCTCTGCCTACCTTCGAAGACCCTTGTGGGAAGGCCTGAAAAATATATAGTAATGTATTTGTATGTATTAAAAAAATAACAGATAAATACCCAGAAATATACCAAATACAAGCATGCCAAGAAGACTGGCAAAACTGACATGTTAGCTAGCAATACTAATTCGAAGATTATTATTATTCAAAGTCTCCCTTAACTAAGCTCATACATCGCTATGAATGCTAGCTCCCCCGTGTGTTTCGCCCCTATAATGTACGCTCCTTAGCCATTACTAGAGAATCACCCTCCCGTGAATATATAAATACCAACATAAAACACTTTACGCGTACAGTCAGCCTATGTTACAGCTAAATCGAACTTCGCGTCGAACGTAAAGGTCAAGTTTGTTTTACACTGTCGTTGGCATTAAATATAGCTATTGTTTGTTATAAAGACGCGATAGCACCGAAATCCAAGCTCAAGCCGTGAAAAGCCCCTTTCGCTAAAAACTTTAAGCACCTCAAGACGTAACAAGGTGTAAAAATGAAACTTCCTTAAACACGATTGCAGCGCCACCTCCCGGGGCAAATTGTTTTTGGAATGGTTGATGGGGTGGGGGGAAACACACACAACATTACATCCAAATTGATTCAGCCGTTTAAGAGTTAGGTGACAAACACGTACAGAAGAACAACTCGCATATAATAAGATGAACTTTGTTTATTTATGTGGGTTAATTAGAATTTCAAGGTGTATAAATGCTACTATAAGCACGCTTTTTATTGTATTAGCGTGTAAAAGATGGGTATTTTTATGTATTTTGTTACAATGAGGAGGTGAACGAACAATAAACAAATAAAATATAATATTTTCTTTTTCTGCCACAACAATGTTTCTTATTTCAAAATATACTTTGATTAGTCCAATAACTATATAAAGCAGGAAACATAAGGAGAAATTAAAGTTTGAATATTTGTCTTGGGTAAAGTAGATTCGCCATTCGATCAGACGATCGCGCACTACAGTTTCCCTCTTTACGGATCCCTGTCCGCGGCCCGCACGCAAGCCATTACACGAGGCCCATGTGGTTAAAGGTAACATTTATTGGCAACGCGATAAATAACCCACCCGATGCTTATCTAAACGAGGAGAGGAGTTGCCGATCATTATACTAGTGTATACTATTAATGTTATTGTAAATACCTAGAGCTGATTGTTATTTCGTTGATGGAGAAAAAGGTTAATGTTATATAATACCCTGACGTGCAAATAGGTTCGTTTCAGGTTAAATAAACATTAATTTATATCATCACGCTTTCCCTGAGTTGTTATAGTAGCCGCGTTTCGTCGATGATATTATACATTATAGGCCAGCGTGACAGATAGCAAGTCCGTCGCCGTTACTCAAGCACGAGTAAAAAATGGTATTTGAATTTCTTCTTAAACATATGCAGGTATCCTCTTGTTGTTTTCCTTTACCGTAAAGATCGCAGTGCTACTTATCACTATAGGTAATTAGGTTCAGAAAAACTCATTGGTACAGTAGGGAAACTAACTTGCAAACATTGTGTTGCAGGGTATTCGAACCAGTTTGCCACAGTTCTTCTTTGTTTTACGATCTCACACAAGATTCACTGAGAAAGAGGGACACGAAACCCGAGTACAAATTAGGTATAGTAAGTAAATAAGGCAATTTAATAACAAATGAGAAACTTTTTCACCCATCTAGTGGTCAACGGTTGTCAAAACCTTCGGAATTAAAAACAAGCAACCATCAGTATTTAGATAAAGGTGCCTAGGACCCCAGATAAAGGGACCTCCTTGCGGGTGTGACATATCAAGGAGAACACCTCCTAAAGAAATATTGACGAAACACTTTATTCAATGCCACGTGTGGGACGAAGAGAAAGGCACGCAAGTTCCACCTACCTAGATCATATCGATCGGGCAGTCAAGGATGGGGACGTTAAGAGAAGTAGATCAGTGAGCATGTAAGAAGCGTCTGATAAATGTAGATGAAGCGAAAGAGAACTTGGGACAGTGGCGCACTCTCTCTTCCTACACTGTGAGGGACTCAGCGTGCTGATATATATGTAAGTACACCTTCTAAATCGTTGTTATTTATTATTAAACTATCAATAAGCTTTCTGTATTGTTTATATAATTTATAGCTTTGGATGATCACAAAGAAGAATTAAGCTAAACTAAAGCACTTATTTTAAAGTCAAACGCTCGTCGGCCTCAACAAACTTGAAAATAATTTATTCGAAAACTCTTGACACGAAAGGATTCTGAATGAATGAAATTCAGGCTCTGCCATCGAACAGCTGAGAGTATAAATGGCGATTCTCTGAATTAGGCTAGTTGTTGCTCATCAATTTTAACCTAACTTATAACCGACTTCAACTAGAAGGTTGTTTTATACAGTTGTGTTATGAAGTCACACTAAGTACTTACTCATAAATGCGAAAGGTATTTGTTTTTATACAACACGAGTGGCAAACAAGCATATGGTCCTGATGGGAAGCGGTTGTTTTAAAAGATTCTTTATTTCTCAAAAGAATAACAATAATTCAATTAATGAGAATAATACGCCTTCCCACAAGGGTCCCCGAAGGGGTAGGCAGAGGTGTATAGGTAGTACCCACACACCCACTTTCCGCCAGAGATATATTTTAGGTACCATCGTGGCAGATGGCGAGTCCTTTGCCGTTACTCAAGCACGACTATACGTACAAACGCCTTTGAAATGGTTCTCAGACGCATGCCGGTTTCCTCTCGATGTTTTGCTTCACCGTAAAGCTCGTGCAGCGTAAACTAATCGCTGTACTTAAGTTCAGAAAAACTCATTGGTACAGTCGGGATTCGAACTTGTGTCGTAGGCAACTACTCGAACCACTCGGCCACCACGACTTTACACATATATAGCTGTGTTCTAATTTTAGGTACTAAAGACAAAGTGTTCATATCATTTCACTGTAGATATCATTCTACTTTCAAATCCTACCTTATCTAGTACAATCCGCCTTTATCCAGCATCCAATAAAACTTGAATCCTCTCAAGCTTAGTTTCAAAGAGACTGAGAAAGGACAAAGAGCCAGGGGGTAACTCACACTGCCAACTGTTTCCGTGAAAAACGTTAGCCGCAGTATAAGCCTTCCGGCCACGTTCAAACTGCAAATTGTAGCTGCATTTGCATCACAAGGGTTGAAACTCAGTCCCGTCTTCAGACATTCCTTTCTACAATATTATGTGATATAAATTGGGACCTTAACTTGACACACTGTGGTCATTTTAATCCGAATGAGATAGATCAGCTAATAATCTATTTCAGTTCAGTAGTTTTCGCGTGAAAGAGGAACAAACACCCCCACTAGCTTTCGCATTTATAATATTAGTAGAAAAAACTAGGTTCATCTCTCAAGCTATCGCAAGTGCTATATTTCAGGCGTGCAAAGGATACATCAGGCTATTCATCATGCAATCTCGCTTCCACAGGATGCTATATTAAAACAGACTCACTAGATGTGCCCCTGGGTTTCATCCACGTAATTTTTTTAATTTTTTCTTAGTTTTTTATATTTTTTTTGTTATCTACATATATACTATTGAACATTCCAATTAATGGTGCAAGTTGTGTTTACCTGTAATTATTTGCTACATTTAGCTCTAAGTTATGTGATGATTTAGATGTAGTATCGATGTAAGCAAGTGTTAGTAAACCTTTAAAGTAAATTAATTCAAAAGGCTTATTATAAAACATCAGATTATTTTAATGATGGCCATGCATGGCAATGAATTGCTCCTCTTATACAGAGTTTATATATGTAACTTTAATCTATCGAATTTGAATCGAATTTGAATCCAAGGCCGCTGGTATTAAATCTAAGAATGTACCTAAATCCAAAATTCAAGGAGTTATTCTGGTTTTTTGAATAGTTTCGTAGCCAGTATTATACATATGCATATATATATACTTAAGTTCAGAAGTACAAATAAAAAACTATTATATATATATAGTTGTTTTTTTTTTATATCCTATATATAATAATATAGCTCAGGATAATAATATATCTTCACGCCTTTGAGGTTCCCCGAGAAGTAGGCAGAGGTGTGAAGGTTGCCCATCCACTTTTCGCCGTTCATATATTTCAGATACTAATGTGACTGATGGCGAGTCCATCGCCGTTACTGAAGCACGACTATACAGACGATGATTTTCTTCCACGATGGGACCTAAAATAAATCTACGATGAAAATTGGGTGTGCAGGTACTGCCTACCTTCGGGGATATATATATATATATATATATATCCTGAGCTATATTATTATATATAGGATCCGGTTAAGTAGCAAAAGTTCCCGGAACTCACGCTACGAGAGACAATACAAATATATATATATATATATAGGATATATAAAAAACTATTTATTACGTTACTCACACACGGAATTTTCATTTTGCAGCGATCTTATATAATCAGAAAATCCCCAGCCGGACATCTCGGACAACTTTGAAGGGAAGTCTGTACCCTACTTCCCTACAGACCCTTGTAGTCTTCAGACGGATCATTAATCAAATATCTCTCAGAAGGTCACACAAAATATAAGGGCATTGTAACAAGAAATACGTACCCTTGTTTCGGTTCCATTCAAATAACAGAGAAATGACGTCATGTATTTTTAAAATTAGCTAATTTTCCGATACGGACCTCAGTGCGGGATCTCCTTATTTGAGTTACTGGAACTTTTTGATCCCATTTGTGCCGGCTTCGCTTCGACTGCCGGCTCTGGTCTCTTATGATGGTTAAACCCTGTAATTTTTTTTTTATATTACACATAATAAGAGCCTACAACACAAAGATTGCAAGTTCGAATCCCGACTGTACAAAGGAGTTTTTCTGAACTTAAGTACAGTGTGTCACACCACAAGCCTTACAGTGAAGGAAAACATAGAGAGGAAACCTGCATACGCTTGAGAAGATATTCAAAGCTGTAGGTATGTATAGTCGCGCCACCATGGTATTTTTTCGCCCGAGCGAAGCTGGGCGGGCCAACTAGTGTTTTTATATAAATTCTAAGACTTATGTGAGCGAATGGCGGCAAATACTCGTGAATTAAGGCCTTTTACTACGCCTCTGACTACCCATTTGGGTGGGCGTTAACTTAATATTTTTCAACCAGGTATGATATATTCTTGATGTTGGAGGTGGCTAACCACTCGAACACCACGGATCTATAAACAATAAATGACCCTATTTAGTCTATGAGCTTTTAGTGTTTCAAATGAAATAAACCTTTAAAAAATATTATAATGTGTCTATTTATAAGTTTTTTTATAAATTTTCTTAAAACCTGATTTTTCCTAGCTATACCCATGTTACGTAGATCTTAGCTCCTCAGCATTTTAAGCTCCGTGCTTTATCTTTAAGGGACTTTATCGCTGCAAGAGAAATAAGGTCATATCATGACAGTAGATGGCAGTTGCTTAAAAAGGCTACAGCCCTGCTTTATTTTTACAGATATATTGGAATACTTTTAAGGGGTTCCGTAGTGAACTACGAACTCTTATAGTTTCGCCATGTCCGTCAGTCCGTCCACGGATACGCTTGGTACTAAAGAGATGTTATTTGGTATGGTAGTACGTAGGTACAGCGCCGACAAGGTTTTAAAATAAATTATTTTTCTAAATATAATTTTTGTTTCGCCATTCCTGTTGTGGCATATCGTTAGATCTTTATATATAAAAATGAATGTGTGTCTATATGACCTTTATAGAATTGTAAACGGTTGGACCGATTTTTAATGAAATTTTCAGTTTAGATTTACAACAAAAGAACCGTGGTGGCCGAGTGGTTCGAGCAGTTGCCTGCGACGAAAAGGTCGCAAGTTCGAATCCCGACTGTACCAATGAGTTTTTCTGAACTTAAGTACAGTGATTAGTCACACCACGAGCTTTACGGTGAAGGAAAACATCGAGAGGAAACCTGCATACGTCTGAGAAGAAATTCAAAGGCGTATGTATAGTCGTGCTTCAAGTAACGGCGATAGACTCGCCATCTGTCACGTTGGCACCTAATATACCTCTGGCGGAAAGTGGGTGTGTGGGTATTACCTGTACACCTCTGCCTACCCCTTCGGGAACCCTTGTGGGAAGACGTGAGGATATTATTTACATTTGGATCCGATAGGTGGTGCCACTGAGTCCGTGGCTTTTATTTATCCACCCAAGCGAAGCTAGGCGGGAGAACTAGTACCTACATTCGTTGCGTAGTTAAAGAGATCAAAGCGTAGGTACAGACTATGATTTATTCTATGTAGAAAAATATAATAATACAATTGTTTTCTTGGAACCGTGGTGGCCGAGTGGCTCTAGTGTAGTATGCAACACAGAGATTGCAAGTTCGAATCCCGACTGTATCAATGAGTTTTTCTGAACTTAAGTACAGTTACTAGTCACACCACGAGCTTTACGATGAAGGTAGGTAGAAGGTAACCTAAGCTGGATACATTTGAGAAAACAAAGGTATTTACAGTCGTGCTGGACTAATGGGGATGGATTTGCAATCAGTCACGATGGCACCTCAAATATGTCTCTGACGGAAAGTGGGTGTGTGGGTACTATTTATACACCTCAGCCTACCCCTTCGGGGACCCTCGTGGGAAGGCGTGAATGCATAATTCTATTAAGTATCTAGGCAGAAGTTATATTTTGATGACCAACTACCTTACGTCTAGATCTTGACTATTGGGTACTGAGTGCTACTCCAAAATTACTCTATACACGCTGATCAGATAGATGCCTTAAAACAAATGCATGGTAGACAACGCGCGAGCGAGACTTGGTGTTGCTCTTCCATAAGCGACGGTTACCGCTTCCCATCAGGCGAACCGCATGCTTGCATAATTAAAGTATGCTTGTCAAGTTGTTAATTTCAGAAATACATGACATCTGAGATCACGATCTTCAAAGAGGCCCCGACCACAAAGGTTAATCAACCATCTTAGCTTGGCTTTATATTATAAAGACACTTATTAAATCACAAAAGAAGCAGCAATTCAATATAAACTTTATGGCTGGATAATAAAAATCGAATTTCAATAAACTTCAGTCCGATTGTCTGATGCTGAAAACGAAATGTAATTTCCATTAATATTTCAACCACAGAGCCTATGAGATTTCTTCCACGCAACAACAATTGTTTTGTGGCTATAAAATTTAATTACAATTTGGAATCATGCCAACAATACTGATTTTATTGCAAATATTTGTAGGCAGAGGTAAAATAGCACCCACATTTTTTCTTGCAGAGATGTGCTTTGATAGCACCTTGACAGATGGCGAAACTATCGCGGTCTCTCAGCCACGACTAGGTACTGACTGTAGGCTTAAGAATTTCATCTGAAATTTCCTCTTTTCTTTTCTCAAAGCTCTCGCAGACTACCACAACACCTTTTCCTTGGGCGTTTGTCTTCTCAGTGTGTTCAATCACTATACTATACCAGTTTTTTTTTTGGGTTGTCTCTCGTAACGTGAGTTCCGGGAACTTTTGCTACTTAACCGGTCAATGGCGAGACCTAGGCCTCCAGCCAGGCAATTTAATTCTAAGCAACACAGCTAAGGGCACCCCCTGTGGGGTACGAACCTCGGCTCAGGGCGTTGCTGGATCGCGAGCAAGGGAGCTGGGCTGGACTGGACTATACTACAGTTGAGAAAACCTTGATATAGATAGTGCCATCCACGCAGACGCGCCCCACCATTGTCTAATCGTGGGGGTCGCGGGATGCGGGGATTATGACCCGACTATGCACGGAAGGTTGCACACTTACAAGGTATAAGGAAGAATAGTAGGGCGCATCTCCGTGGATGCCTTCGTGGAGCCTGCAATTATCGTTCTACAATTGACTCCTTCGCGAATAGTTCCGTTATGATTATAATAACACGCGAAACTCAAAGGACCAGATAACAAAACGGCTTGAATAAAAAAAAAACAAAGATAAATGTGCTTTTTATTACAGAATTTATACAGATATCGCCGAATACATACAAAACTTCAACAATGTTCAGATGATAAATAAATTCACATTTACATACTTAAAATGAACCTCTAATAAATAACCGAATTCAAGTCATAACAGCACTTAATTGACTTTTAAGGTTGAAAAAAAAAGTTTTATGGTTACGACTGGAGTAAACTGCTAATTTTAATCGAGTATTTTTTTTATATTTATATCAGTCCATACTTAATACCTAAAAGGGATGCTGATTAAGAAAACATCGTAGAAACTATGACATGAGTGAATCACGTACATACTAATAGATATCTAACAAATAAATACGGTATCTAAGGCTGTCTACAGAACGACGCCCGACATTTTAACATTAATTAAACTAAATAGGCGCAGTCGCGTAGATAGAGTAATATTTTAAGCAACTCCTACACAAGGATAAACAAGTCTCTTTTTAAATAAATAAATAAATTTGATACTTAACGTAAGGACTAATAAAATAAAGATCTTCAGAACTATGCCAGGAAGTAGGCCAATTTTCGTCGAAGGTTTTTCTTTATAGAGTAATTAAAAATTCGACGTTTCCAATGCAGTAAAAAAATATGACGATATTAGATGCTTACAGCAATTAACAAATGGAAGTCGGTAACGACCGCCGCTCAGTAGTCAGCACACCAAAACATCTTTAAACAAACTTTAAATTAGGTTGGTTACACACCGACGACTGAATATTGTATAAAGTCATTTGTATTACATCAAAGCGCAACATGGCGAAGCAGTATCAGTTTACTTTCTACTGCATACTACTATCAACGATAATATACTACCTAATGACAGTTAATAGCAAATCTACAATTTATTGCTTAAAGGGCATTTTAATATTGTATACAAGTAATTTTGATTGCCTGACATGCCTTTAAGTTGTATTGTTCGGTCTACTCGCGAATCATTATTATTTATACTGTAGGTTTGGACATATGCGAGAAAAGGCAACTTGTCGGTTACAGGGGCATGTAATATAGTAGCTTTATTAATACGAAGATGATAATTTATATGATTCTTTTTTCGTTTGACTCACAAGATGTCAATGTCATAACTTTAAAACAAGATACCGTGGCTTTCCCTTTAATTTACATAAGTACTTTTACATGGTTAAGTTTCAAATTCTACGAGATAAGACAAACATCTCACATAGCTGGGCATATTTTTTTAAAGGACCAATAATAGGTTGGAATATCCGGATTTTTTATACGTAGGTAGACCGTGGACCACATATATCTAGCCTAAAGAAATCGCCTCGTTACGACTGGAGGTTTCAGTAAGGTGTCGTCCGTGTGCAACCGTGCGACTAGTCGTGCGACCAATCACGCGACTAAACAGCGTTGCCCGCACTATGCACGTTGCCGTTGATACTCAGTGGAATGGTGTTGAATTCGTCATCAATATCGTCGTTTTTCCTGTGGAAGAGAACAAGTTATTAATAGCATGTTATTAAACTCTTAATTAAACATTACGAGGTTAGTACGCGTCGTCATTAACGAGACTAATTATAGTTATTTCTGGAATGGAACACTGAAAGATTACTGTAACTTCAGTAATATCAATGATTAATTAAGTCCATAAGCATACAATTAGTAGGTTTTTTTAAATTTGATTTCTACGTCGCGAAATTATAAATTAAGTATAAGAAATATAAAAAAAAAATTGTTCGTTTTTCCATACATAAAAACTTATTCAGACTTTAACGTCAATTCAAGAGACTACGATAAGGATATACTTGTTTTGTTGGATTACTTTTTCGTCGTTGCTAAACTGGAAATTGTTTCATTCAATAAAAATTCTAGTTACGAAATAACTTAGGGACTAGGTTTTTAGAGGAACAAAGGCCAGTTTGATGAAAAAACTTCGCATATACTGCTAGCAATACTTTCGCACGAACCAATTTTGTGGATAGCAGCTAACAATTTTGAATGAATGAATAAAGTTTCCAGTAATGAGCTCCTTGGGGAGGGGGAGGATTGTTATATTGTGTTGGCAGCAGAGGATTAGTTCCATTATGCTCCCAACACAGTATAACTCTCCGAACACAGAGTGGCAACGCGCAAGTGATTCTTCGGTATTGTAAGCGTAAATAGGCTGCGGTAGCCGTTTTCCGGGTGGGCCGTATGCTTGTTTGCCACTCTAGTTGTATGAAAAAAAAACCTAATTACGCTTTATTCACATAAAGCGAAAGGTTTATGTGAATAAAGCGTAAAGCGGAAAGAGACCTGTAAGTCTTGAGAGAGCTGGCGCTCTGCTCTTTCTGCCTACCACGTGAGGCGTAATGATATGAAAGTATGTATAGTTTCATTAAAACTAAATGTCCAAGACTAATGTATATTAGTAACCAATACGACACAGTTTTAATGTGCACAGCAATAGATATTCCCCATATCTGTCACCTATTACTAAATGTTTAGTACCAAAAACTAAATAAGTACACAATTAATAATTGTTGTATTGTCAATAGAAGACTGTCATAATGTGAGTAAATAGTTTAGAGTCTGAAATTCCGATGATATTCTATTTTGTATGAATTATAAATAATTCGTACGAAATAATATTTCCCCCACGCCTTCCTACAAGGGTCCTTGGTAGGGTACCCGTAGGGAATAGGTGGAAGCCACACACCAACATAATATACAAAATATTTAATTTTATAACTACATTCCTTCTATCATATATTCTATTATTATATTCTAAATAATTTAATTACTACTGTCAAATTAATATAGTACTTAACAAATATTAACTACCTATAAATAGAATAAATGTCCCAAATCTGTGTCACGCGGAAGGATGCCAAGAAGACTGGCGGCATTGTATGGCAATGCTGATTCGCTGAACGAAATATTCGCCAGCCCTTTTGTCTCCGAGAGGCCTCAGAAAGTTTCCTCAAGACAACCTTATAAAAACTAATATTATTACAAGATATTATTTAATGGACTTTTTTCATAATAACAGGGTATGCATTTCGTGTATTCAACTGTAACCACTGCAATATTAAATAATTCAATACTACTTTTATATAAATAATCAATACAATTTTACTGACAGTAAATGTACTTTTTATTTCTTTTAAATTATTTATCTGTATATAAATACCTTTATTTATAGTAGAAGTATTATTGGATAATTATGACGGCATTTGTTCTGGTTGCCTAAAATCATTTCGTAAATTAAAAACCACGCAATTTATCACGCATCACGCGGGGGTCTCCAAAGATGTCATCAAAGATTAGATAAACTCATTGAATACTGTAGGTAACTACTTCGTTGTAATTATATTCATGTATACTACCAGTAAATATGCTGATCATAATCGTTATAGCTTATCGCTCCGCTTATGTGACGGCGCAACCTAATGTAGTCGTCGAATTAGCGTTAATAGGAAGACTTCCTGCGGTCACCCTCCGTATGCATGTTAGCGACGACACTGTGTAAATGATTGCTCACGCCTTATATGGGAGGGAGTCAATGGGTTCAAATACGATGGCGACAATTGTATAACATATTCAATAGTCGCTATGGTACCCACATACCCTATTTTTGCCAAAGTTATATTCAAGGTGCCAACGTGAGAGATGGCGAGCCCATCGTCCATATTTTTAAGCTAAAAACCGACATTAAATTCGTCCGTTTAACCCAACTTATTTTCTAAATAACTGCGACTGAAAGACCAATATCCATGTCAAGGACATTTAAAATTTAAATGTCAGAACGAACTTTAATAACGATACCACTATGCGTCACTCACCGTTTCCTGTACTTGTAGATAATGAGCACGATGAATGCATTCCCGATGAACAACGCCGCTATCAGCAGCGACGGGATCACGATATCTGTGATGGTAAATAACAGGCTTAAACACAATGATCATTAACCAATACTTAGGCACGTTCAGGGAAGGAGAGGGTTATCTACAATGTGCGATGTATTTTATGCGAAAATAATTTAATAAAAAATTCAAATGTATTTTTTATTTTATTTTATTAATTTTTATTAGCGTAATTTCCTTGTGCCCTGTCAGATATTTGTACAAATGTCCTATTTTCCGAGACGTCCTACTTAAAGGTATCAATAAGCGGCCATCTAGTGCAAAGCTTTTTTTTTTCAAATTTTATTAGTAGTTCCTGGGCTTAGTGCATTGAAACAAACAAGCAATCTCTTATTATATTTTTTTATCTTTAAATCAGGTTGCTGCTAGTGAAAGTTCCGTTAAAATCGGACCAGCCGATTCAAAGATCAGCCGGAACAAAAAGACAGACAGACAAAACTGGAAAATAAATATTCTGGTATATGTACCGTGTATCCATATGCATTTATTAAAATGCGGTTATTTTAATATAACGAACATACAGTCCAATTTAATTTGTATAGATGACACACAAAGCCATATATTACACGATCAAGTGACAACGGTAGCCGTCCGAATACGACAATAACAAACAAACAAAACAGGTTTGACGACCGTCTGGTCTGGTGGTTAGAACTCCTGACTGCGAAACTCGAGGTCGCGGGTTCGCATCCCGCTGAGGGCAGATATTTGTGTGATAAACTCGAGTATTTGTACCTTAGTCTTGGATGTCCTATGTATTTATTTATATATCTATCTATATAAAAGTAAATATATCGTTGTCTAGTTACCATAAAACAGGCTTTGCTTAATTTGGGACTAGGTCAATTTGTGTGGAATTGTCCAGGGTATTTATTTATTTATTATTTATAATCAACATATAATAACAAACAATACCTATTGCAAACGTAAATTGTTCGAGCATGCAAGAAATGGACTCAGTAAGTCATACATTATCTCAAATACATATAAACCATACGAAGGATTGATAAGCATATGCCCAATATGGTATATTGGGCATATGCTTATCGCGTAAGTGGATACCACGTAAGTGGATATCACGAAACATTAATCTTTGACCTTTGTTACATGTTGTGAAGACATGTTTCGTTCATAGACAAGTGTTTTAGTTCTAACTAATATAGTTTTGTAGATACGAAAGTTTGTGATGATGTTTGTCCCTTTTTCACGCAAAAACTGAACGGAACCTGATGAAATTAATCACCGAGATAGATTATCGCTGGATTAATAGATAAGATATGTTTTAAGAAAAAAATACCAATGAATTCAAAATTTACGCGAGTGTAAACGTTGGTTTGGATACCTATATTGTTACGAGATATAGAAAGGATGAATGAAGTAAGATTTAGGTATTACTAGTAATGCCCCCAGTTTCATTCGTGTTAAATAAATACTTAAATGAATATTGTATTATATTTTATTATTATTGTATATTACTACACATATGTTTGAAAAATATAGCCTAGGTCACTCCTTATAACCTGAGCTATCTTACAGTGATACTCCCACCACAATCGGTCTAGCCATTTCGAAGATTACCCGAAATAAACATATAAAAAAAGTGTATTTAATATCAGAACTGTATAAAATTCAAATAGATTTAGAAAAATCTATAATTTTTATATTACGAACAGACACATTTTTTTATTAATTATTATAGTAATAAAATTAGGCCTATAGAAGAAATCTATGTTACGTTAGCGTCTGAAACTATATTAGGGATAGCAGACGAGGTCACGTTGAAAAGTTACTCACCGACAATCATATTTGGTTGGTCGTGAGGCGGCAGTTTGGAGCCTTCTTCTGCTCTAGGGGCCGAGTCGTTCCCCACAGCCTTCGGGGACTCGTCTTCTGCAATACGTTACAAATTAATAGCTAGATACAAGAACCTTACACCTTCCCTCACAAGGGATTCCCATTAACATCTGGGATAGTTATCCACTTTTAAAAGTGCAAATACATTAGAGACCTTCATATCTTTCCAAAAAGCTCCCAGAAGGAGTAGGCAGAAGTATAAGAACTATTTTGCGCATGATATATATTTAAGTGCCAGCGTGACAGATGGCGAGTCCAGTTTCCATGCATGCCTATACATATATACTTTACATCTTTGAATCTCTTGAAAGTATACAGGTTTCCTGTTGATGTTTCACTTCACCGTCAAATTAGTGGTGTGATTAATGACACTTTGATACGGAGAAAACTCATTGGCGGAGTCAAAGCTCGAACCTTCGAAGCGAACTTGATTTTGCGGACTATTGAACCATTCGTATACGGCTCGCTATAAATAAAATAAATAAATAAAATAGCCTTTATTGCTGAACTTATCTACAGTGATTTTTCTTATAAATTTTTTTTTTTTGGTTTTTTTTTTTTTTTTTTTTTTTTTTTTTTTTTTCGGCTCGCTATAGATATAACCAAATTATTATCACTATACGAGATTTATAGCGAACACACTGTGATGGATCTGAATAACATGTATGTATGCCTGAAAGATAACGACAAACTCACCACCGACACTTACGTAAACTGTATAAGCAATCAACAAATGGATCCAGAGTTAAGCTATACATACAGTTCCGAAAGCAAGCCCCGAAAATATACAAAAGGAGAGAAAAATAATTTCATTACAACCGTATCGTCTTTCCGACAGATTATTTGGATAACCCGAATAAGAAAATCGTGTTAATAGAACAGAATGTCCTTGTTCCGAATTCAATTCGATGCCTCCTTACCAGCCTATGTAGGGCGATGTACCGTGCCTTCATAGCCACAAGATTATACACGCGACGTGAGGTTGCACTAACATGCTTGCTATCATTATTAAAGAATGAGAAAGGGACCGATTTACAGACGGTATACATGCTGTAGTTTTAACGTTGTCATTAAACGCAATTTTTAAAGTTTTAATACAAGAGCCGTGGCCGAGTGGTTCGGGCAACGCCAAAATTAAATAAAAAAGTTAAAATCCCGACGTACGTAGGTTTTCACTCGATGTTTTCCTTCACCGTAAATTTCGTGCTGTGACTATTCACTGTACTTAGGTTCATAAAAACTCATTTCTACAGTCGGAATTCAAACTTGCCATCTCTGTATTGCGGGCAACTACTCAAACCACGGCAATTATATATCTATTATATAATAATATGTAGTTACAAACATCGTTGTAGAGATTGTATTAGCCATGACCAATTTGCCCTTATAGATGTAAACAAGCCGCCTGATATATAATATAATATGAGGTATTATTCCCTATTAAACGACATTTGACATATATTCCTAAATAAACACATTTTTCTGATAATCCTTACAAAACATAAACTTGCAAGGTGTTTTGTATTTTTTGGTGAGAAGTGTATATCTTCCCACTATCTGCCTTCCCACAAGGGTCCCCGAAGGGGAAGGCAGAGGTGTATAGGTAATACCCACACACCCACTTTCCGCCAGAGGTATATTAGGTGCCAACGTGACAGATGGCGAGTCCATCGCCGTTACTCAAGCACGACTATACATACGCCATTGAATTTCTTCTCAGACGTATGCAGGTTTCCTCACGATGTTTTCCTTCACCGTAAAACTCGTGGTGGTGTATAATCAAATCATCTTTATATTGTTTCAAACGTCCATAAGCGGTAATAACTGATATACATTTATATATATAGCAACTACCGCCGCTATTGGACGTTTGAAATACCCAGATTATCGCGCACGCGTCCCCAACCCCGCATAAATCTTTTCAGACCCTTCTTGAAGAACTCCATGCTCTCCTCTCTAGGGAAAACCTCAACGGGAAGTTCATTCCATAGACTGAGCTTGCGTTGATGCAGTAAGTAAAATTGATGAGTGCCCTTCGACATTATAGAACGACCCGCGTTACTCAGGGATTAAGTGAGGTTGCGGATTCGACTCCTGGCATGAGATTGTGAATAACAGGCTTTGTGCGCCTTGCGATAACTGTAAAGCTATAATTTATCACATCTTGTTAGTTTTCTTTATTGACGACCCATTTCAGGTTTTATCCCTAACTCTTGAGCCAATAACCGAACAAACCATATATGACCATATGGTTTGTTCGGGTCTATCCAGGAAGAGCTGGCTTTCTCCTCTCACTGCATACTCCGTGACTCCGTAACGAAGAGTTTGTTTGTTTGTTTGAACGCGCTAATCTCAGTAACTACTGGTTGGAATTGAAAAGATATTTTTGTGTTGGATAGTCCATTTCTCTAGGTAAGCTTTAGGCTATATAACATCACGCTACGACCAATAGGAGCGAAGCATAAATGAAGAATGTTGCCAGAACGGGAAAAATATTCCTTTTTGAGAGCTTCCGTTGCGAGCGCTGCGTAAACGGTTTAAGTTACGAAAATATCATGCTTGAGGGATTTTTCCTCTTTAAAAGTTCTAAAAAAAAGTCCGCGACAGCATATGTCTATCTTTTAAGATTGACTATAACCTATACCCTATAACCTTAACCTTGACACTATAACCTTTTTTTGGCAATTAAGTCCGCGATGGGCTCCTAAACAACTTAACCGATTTCAATCAAATTTGCACACCGTGTACAGTTTGATCCAACTTAAAAGATAGGATAGCTTACATCACAATTGGACCCGTTAGGTGGCGCTGCCATCGTGTTTCAGGAAATTTTACTTTTTCACCCGGGCGAAGCTGGGCGGGACAGCTAGTATCTAGATATGTATGTACGTGGGATTACGAATAGCGTCTATTTCACTAAATCATAATATTTGATTACGGTATGTAACTTTGTTAATTCATGTTTACAAGTTATGTAGGTTTTTTTGTATAAGGTGGAAATCAATGCCATGCCATCCATAAGGGCGATAGTCGCTTACAATGAAACTTGTAAGCGATTAACGCCCTTATAGATGTTTGCACCACCAAGGGTATCGCTCGGGAACTGGCGATGCTACAAGAATATGTATTCGATGCTACTTATATACAAATATGGTCCTTAAGCCCATGGACTACAGGCGTGAACTGTTATATAAACATTAAATTGAGCCATCCAATCTGAAGATTGCTCGTCCCAAGCTCATAAACTACCATCAATAGGGTTGCTAATTGAGGAGATGACTGAGTAACGGCCGTAGACACTATATAGCCCTGCACTCTTAACGGTGCCTACGCCGGAGGGTACCCGAGCATATAATTCACTTCGCAAACCCATAGCTAAGGTTATGTCACACTCGCTAGGGTTGCCATTCAAAAATTTATTTACGCAAGTGTTGCTAGGTAACACATGTATTTTTATTTATACAGAGCGAGTAAGTAACTTTTTGGGTTCGAGGTGGTTTATAGTCTCTTAAGGAAAAATTCATAAGGGGCGGATGTGACGTGTGTGAGTTTCGTTCGCATAAAAATTTAACACATATTTAGCCTAGAATATTTTTATATCTACTTAAAATTGTATACGAGTATGTCAGTTTTAAATTTTAAACAAAATCACTGACATCTGTAAAAATAAGTAAGTCCACAAAAAAAACACAAAAACTAAACGTGCGTATGTGTGTGTAAGCATACATACGTATCATCGCGCACCCTCAGGGTATGTAGAGCGACAGTTCTCTCTAAGGTAACATATTCTTCTAATGATAATACATTATTCTTAAATGTCGACCTAGCTATATGCAATAAAATTCTTCCTACTGACCCGTTTGTTGCTGTCTGGCGTACAATAACTGCGCAAAAGAAATGAAAAACAATGAACGAACCTCAATAAATAAAAATCGATATTTATTCTGGATTTTTTAATACAGTCTCCTTGCAACAAAACTAAACCTATGAAGTCGAGTCAATGCGAGACTCTACTAGGCAGTTAGCATATATTCATTCAGCTACCTTCCGCTCACAAACATCTTATGTATGAGGAAAACGTAATTCGACAGAAATGCGCCGGAAGTAATCATTACAACACCCCGGCTAGTGCCAATAAGTTTTATTTACTTAACCGTATTATAGTGAGGGAAAAATAGCTCGAGCTTACCGAGCTTTAATGAAAGGATACATTATGTTAGCTTACTCATTCATACTTGCTATTTGTTCTAGTTTCGTGTCCACGAATAACCAATACCACGTTTACCCCGCTTCTGGCGAGTTGAACAGAAATAATATTTGACGAGTAAATAAGGTAAACTGTAACATACCTATTGCAATGGATATATCGACGAAACGAATAATATACTAAATATGGACATATTCCAATTATAGTATTGTGAAAGCTATAATTAATATATTTTAAAACATTACTTTTATTATACAAACCTATCCCGCCAAGCTACACCTAGATTAAAAAAAGATTAACTCGATCCGATTATGTATCTGAACCCACATAAACACCCATTTAAAATGGTATGAAAAACGGTCCAGCCATTTAGAACTATAGCAAAATGTATATATTATAAAATTATACGTATAAGGACATTACACACTATGCCAAATACCGCACGAGGTAATGGAGCAGAAAGACATGTTAGGTATTTTTCAACACGGGCAAACTACCTAAACCAAATCGCTCAAAAACTGATTGGTGTGTTAAGAGTATGAGAAGAAGAGACTGAGTAGAAGAAACGCGGATGAAGCGAAAGATTTCTGCAAATCCAGGGAGAACTAGCGCTCTTTTCTCTTTGTTTACAATTATTAGGTACCACCTTATTTCATGAAAAATCCTCAAGTGATCTAAAAAGGGTTCCTCGAGCTAAATCACAAAGTACTAGATGAAGTATTGTTGTTCACAATGCCAGTATTCCGGAGGGAACAAAACACCTGAAACTTTCCACGACCATGTACATATTGTACACGCATAACCTCCCGTACAAATATCAGCAAACTAATAACCATTTGTCAATTCCAATATGAACAACCCAACATCAGGAGATGCGAGACACATCAGGAGCCAGCCCTACATAATTCGATAAGTTCGCTAAAGTTTTCGACAACGAATCCCATCGGCCGTGGACAAAGTACAGTCGTCTCGTAAAGCGACAGCGATGGGGGAGTTAACGAGTTTAATTATCGTGTACGACTGTACGGGGGCTGTATAGAGATGCTGTGTGGCGTTTTTGTGATAAATGGGAACGGTGATTGGGCCGTTGTTGCTTTAAGTTGGAACTGAACAGAGTCCATCAGTCGTATACTATATTGATAAATAAAGTGGTTCTGTGGGTACTACCTATACACCTGCCATCGGGGACCCTTGTGGGAAGGCGTTAGGATATTATTATGTTAATAAAATTGCAATGTCCGTACGTAATATTAAAATATCAGTTTTAATTTTTTAAATTTTTAGGACGTCAAGAGTTCTCGAAGTATTTGAATCTGAAGACACATGTGGACGAAGCGAAAGACATCTGTAAGACATAAGACAACTGGCGAAAGACGAACTACCCACGACGTGATGATATGTATGTAGGTATTTTCTAGCTTAGTAACAATGCTCTTTCAAAGCTCACTATTCACATTATCCTAACTTTTCAGGTAACATGTTTATAGCAAGTCCTCTTGCTTCGGTACTACTTTCAAACTTTCCCTAACGAGTCCTAGGGCGGAATTCTAGATATTTTTACTACACCCCAAGGCGGATTAGTAGATAGAGAGATTTAACTTCAAACTGTTCAAACTTCAAAATTTGACTTCAAGAAATCTTCAGTAGCGTCATGCCTACCCACAAGGGAACACGTACACACCGTCGCATATGTCGGACGAAAAGGTTATTTATTATAAGGTATGTCGAATCCATCTTATATTATGCGAACGTTTGTGAGGCTGTTTCTTACACAATTAGAGCAAAAAGGCTGAACTGTATCGGAAAACTTTTGGCACAAAGATATCTAAAAAAACTGCCAATGAAAACATATTTTACGCTAGTGAAATAGCGGGTAAGGTTCGTTTACTATACACCAAATTAAAAAAAGCTCCCTCATTATTCCGATCGTGTTTCAAAAGTACTAGAAAGTCCAATTTTCATGGGGCACAATAAACCCTTTGCTTCTAAGTCGCGTACTTGGAGTGAGTTATTGCTTTGGTGTGGACTCGAAGTTCTTCGGATTGACCTTATTTTTTCATGCAGGCTTTCTCAGGAAAAAAACAGTGTGTTAGAAGTTACCTTATTTCAATTTATTTTATTGTCCTGCGTGGGTAGTTGAACTCTTAACCTTTATGAAGAAAAAATTAAAGCTCGAAACTAAATCTATTCAATACAAAATACGCACAATAGAACCCTAAAGCCAGACAATATATTTGGTCCATAGTTTAACTCAATAGACTCTGCTCGGATATTGATTACCTACTTGAATTCAAGACCACAGTTTAAAAAACAAGTACCTACCTATCCTTGCGATTATCCTTGATTTTGGTAAAAATTACCTGTAAGTTTGTACGTTATATGTACATATATTCCTGCCCTATCACGGTTCTCTGTGGCACACCGAGGTTGCATAGATAAAAATACATTTAACACCGTGATTGCATAGATAATAAATTCATTTCGTTACTTGACGAAAATCATAAAATAAATACGAGTACCTATATATCATGCTCTCCCAGTAGTTCCTAAAGGGGTAGGCAAAGGCCTAATGCACCCCCTCTATTCCCCGGCTAAATATTTAGGCGCCAACGTGACTAATGTATTTGAACTACTTCTCAAACTTATGGAGGTTTCCTCTTGATGTTTCAATTCAACGTAAAGCTCGTATTGTGATTAATCACTGTACATATTTACATATGTATGTAAATAAATACCTAAATAAATACCTGGGACAATTCCACACAAATTGAACTAGTCCCAAATTAAGCAAAGCTTGTGTTATGGTAACTAGACAACGATATTTTTACTTATATAGATAGATATATACATAAATACATAGGACATCCAAGACTAAGGCACAAATATTTGTGTTCATCATACAAATATCTGCCCTCAGCGGGATTCGAACCCGCGACCACAAGTTTCGCAGTCAGGAGCTCTAACCACTAGACCAGACGGTCGTCGATGTATATATAAACGTTGTCAAAAATTTCATTGATACAGTCAGTATAGCTTGCAACCTTATATAATTATTCCAAGGTCATGTCAATATGTAAGGAGAAAGATTCTGTAATCTGCGTATCAACGATATATTCACGCTTATATTAGTGGAGTCAAGAGTACTCCAAAACAGTGAAAATGTATGAAAGTGGAAGTTGAAAGTGGTTGAAGCGTAACAGCTGTCTAGAGATAACTGGCGATCAACTCTCACTGGCTACACCGTGAGGGAATAAGCGTGATGCAACGATATGTAGGTATATCGTTTTTAAAAATATTGTTTAATGCTACCGGTTGCGTGCTATGAGGAATGCGTGACTATTCACACTCGGTGTAAGCATGAACGTCGTAAAAGCAAGTTATTAAAGCAAATCGTACTATAATGCCCATTCACCATAGAAAGAACAAAGAGATTTAAATGGATTAATAGCTTCACCCATTGTCCAAACATAATTCGAATCAGGTACCTAAATATAAATAAATATATATAATATAAACAAACGTGTTGATAAAACGCTGACTCCCATACGGGATAGGAAGAGAGTATTTTTTTTATACCACACGGGTGGCAAACATGCATGCTGTCCGTCTGATGGTAAGCGGTTACCGCGGCTTAGTGTGTTTAGATTCTATTTTACGGGTACTGAAAGTTATTGTTATAAGCTAAGCCATGGTGGTCGAATGGTGTCAATTGCAACACAAACATTGCAAGTTTGAACTCCGACTGTAGATACCGTGAGTAATTAACCACACTAACAGCTTTACGGTGAAGGAAAAAATCGTGAGGAAACCTGCATACGTTTCAGTAAAATGTAGTCGTGCATGAGAAACGATGACAGACTCTTCATCTGTCACGATGACATCTGATTATATATCTTCAGGGAGCTTTGTAGGAAGGCGTCGAAATATAGAAGGTACATATTTACCATGATGAAGTAAATGCGAAGATACATACATATCATCCCGCCGAGTCCCTCATGGGGTACACAGAGGGTATAGAGCACCAGTTCTCTCTAGACTTACATAACTCTTTCGCTTCGTCCACATTCATCAGTCTCTTCATACATAAATGCAAAGATGGATTTCGTAAGCTGAATCGAATATCGTTATCACAAATGATTGCGTTACTATAATAGGTACTGGGTTAATTTAGTTAATGTTGCTAGCCGCCAGCGTCTTATCAGCCGTCCTCGTCACCGATATACGGCGGGTCCTTTGTATTAAATACATACATAAGTACAACTTTTGTGCGCAATTATACACAGTCCATTAGCTTGAGTATTTACATTAGGAGATGCGAGGATGTTTGTTAAACGATGAAGTCGGGAAGTGCAATTTGGCACAGAGACATTATTAAGTATGTAGTTGGATTAACATTTACGACATTTTTTGTTCAGAGCCGTGGTGGCCGAGTGGTTCGTTAGTTGCCTGCGACACAAAGGTCGCAAGTTTGAATTCCGACTGTACCAATTAGTTTTTCTAAACTTAAGTACAGTGATTAGTCACACCACGAGCTTTACGACGTATGCATTTCGAGAGGAACTCTGCATACGTCTGAGAAGTGATTCAAAGGCTAAGTCGTGCTTGAGTAACGGCGATGGACTCGCCATCTGTCATATTAGCACATAAAATATTTATCTGGCGGAAAATGGGTGTGTGGGTACTACCTATACACCTCTGCCTACCCCGTCCGGGACCCTTGAGGGAAGGCGTGAGGATATACTTTCTGTTCCAGGAACATATATGTACGAATGTAAGAATTTTTTTCGTGGGTGAAACCGCGGGGCTCTGCTAGTCTATACTAATATTATAAAGAGGAAAGATTTGTTTGTTTGTAATGAATAGGCTCCGAAACTACTGGACCGATTTCAAAAATTCTTTCACCTTTGGAAAGCTACATTATCCCCGAGTAACATAGGCTATATTAAATTGGACCCGATAGGTGGCGCTGCGATCGAGTTTCAAGAATTTTACCTTTTTACCCGGGCGAAGCTTTCTGTGTGTTTCTGTGTGTCTTAAGCTAGATTCGAGAATGGTTTAGATTTACAATTGGACCCAATAGGTGGCGCTGCGATCGTGTTACGGGAAATTTAACTTTTTCACCCGAGCGAAGCTGGGCGGGACAGCTAGTAATCTATAAAGATCTATAAGAGGACAGATCCACAATACACGTGATAATGCCGCCAGCCATTCGGCACCTTTCCGCGTAATGGGGTTTTGGGATATTTATTTTATTTGTAAATATCTACGGCGTTTAGCTATTTATTATGGGATTTTATTTTAATATATTTTGGAAATATTCAATAACACTGGATGTATACATATTTTATTTAAATACAATTGCATACAAACAGTCATTATACGTATTAAGGAGGAAGGACGATAGGTATGTGTGACTCGTCAAAACAACATTGTTTTTTATAAGTGGTTAAGGAATAAAGATGTCTAGTCTCACTAATTTCCTACGTACTCCGGCTATGCCCGGTGCATGTGAGGCTTTTGGATGTCCAGGTAAACTGGTGTCCTACACTTTACGTGAACACCTTCTAACTACTTGCGGTAATACCGTCAAATTATCAACGATTGGGTATATCCATTTTATACTTTTGCATATTAGTGTGCACGGGAGAGTGGGAATCTATAAATAAACTGGAACAAAAATGTTTCAAAAGTTGTTCGTAACGTCAACGGGAAAATTATTTAAGTGATACGTTAAAACATATCACTTAAATAATTATTATAATTTAAAAGACAAACCTCATAAATTAATTATCAATAATTAATGTCATTCAGAATTCAAAGCCGATAAAATAACAATCGCTCACCGCGAGGTTTGATTGCAATCACCACAAAACCCACAAAATAAAAGTTATTAAAACTATCAAAATAATGAAATCACGTCACTAAAATATAATAATAACTACGCTACAACTATAAAATTATATGAAAACTCACTTTTACGTAAAGCACGTGTTTTATCTTGACACGCGTATGACAAATATTTCGATATTCCAACACTCACGCGAACGCAGCGGTGGCCAAAGACCGAATATTCTATTTTCCAAAACGAGACTGGCTTGCAGCCGTTTACTATGAAAATAATAAGCACATCCGTCAATCCAAATCACACCTTACACACCCTGTATTACGGACAAAAATTAGTATTTACGCGTCGAGAATGTAAATAATCATATTGTACTCGGTATCAATACGGCTGTCGCGCTCTCTATCAGCGGAAAGAGAGATGTGCGACAAAGCTAGATGACTAAACACTGCGCATGTGCTAACTTCCCCTAAATAAGCATGAAAATAACCTCAAAAGAGCTGAAAGAAGTTTTTATGATAGTGCTTTATTGTTATCGACAAGTTCTGCTATTGAGATTGATGATTTATTATAGTCAGGTTTATGGCAACATCTTCGTGAGTTCAGGAAGTTTCTCCAATGATTTATGGTCTACAAAATTAGTTACGTGAATATTATCAGTAGAAATGTTTACTGATAGAATAGAATTTAAGTGGTATTAACAGCGTTCGTTCATAAATGGTAAAACTTTAATATTTTAAGTTAATATTTTTTGTGATATGTTAGGAATTATATTTGCGTAAAACATTCATTCAAACATTAACTCTTTTTTCAATTAAAACATATAAAATAAATAAAATCTATATTTACCAATACATAAAGGCACTGTATCATTCCATCTGTTATCGTCGTAGCACCAAAGAAGCCGCGTCCTCTGCCGGGTATCAATGAAAACAAGATTGGCATTGCACACGTAGTGCGCTACGTCGTCATTGCGGTACACTAAATAGCCATTAGATGGCGCTGGTATAGTAACACAGCCAACACCTGAAAGAATAAAACACAGATGTCGCTACTAAACTTTTAAAGGAACAGCCGTTTCTGTCATGCTTGGCATAGCTGTTTTACGAGTAGTTGACAGATGGCAGCACTTATTAGATAACTTCAGTAAGAAACTGCTACGAGCCATTTATGAATGTTGTTATTCCGCAACTGGACATAACATTTTAAATAAGTACATATTTATAGTATCCTATATTTACAGTATAGTATCCTAAATACTGTATAGTCATAGATTATCACATAATTACCTACACAAAATATATTAATAAATTATAATATATAATATAATAATATATAATATAATATAATAATATATCCTCACGCCTTCCCACAAGGGTCCCCGAAGGGGTAGGCAGAGGTGTATAGGAAATACCCACACACCCACTTTCCGCCAGAGGTATATTAGGTAATTAATAAATTATTATATATGATATTGGTTAGTATAGATAGTACCATCGACAAAGAAGCGCCCCACTATTCGTCCTTAGCTTATACTGTTAGTATGCAACCTTCCACAAAGTTTTTAGATTTGTCGGTACACACTGATTACCTATGAGTGCACACGGACACTACAATTAACAGAGTCATACTCCCTGGGGCATACTCCCAGGCGTCCCGCGACCCCCTCGACTAGAAATTGGGGGGGGGGGGGGGGCGTCTTCGTGGACAGGACTATCTATAGGAGTAATATAACGTGAAAAAGTTACTTTTATAACGCAAAAGCACGCCTCTCTTTGGGTAAGCTCCTTTGGACTTTGCCGCGACGTAGACATCCACAGCATTCGTGGACGATACCAGCTGCAGGGGCATGTCCACTTGCTCGCACGACGACAGCAAAGAGTCACCGTTCAAATCTTGCACAGACACGTGGTCAGTACACGTGTCCTCGAAGGGCCCTATACCTGAAATGATCAACTGTGTGTACTCTTGATAGAGATCATCAGACAGATCGAAATTATCTATAACTAGCGGCCCGTCCCGGCTCCCCTGTTCCGCGCACCCTCTCCGCACTCAACGCTCTTCTGGAGGAATATCCTGAATGTGATTTGTTTGCGGATGACTGGAAGGATATGTTGTTAGTATGTCTGGAGTACTGTGAGAAGACACTATGAAAGCGTGTACCTATTAGTGTAAGTGGCATTGGCCGTTCTAATATGGAAATATAAATAAATATGGTAATAAAAAAAAATCTTGCAATTAAAATAGACTATATTAATCAGTGATATTGTAGCATGCAAATGGTGAAAGAATTAATAAAATCGGTCCAGTACTTTTTAAGCCAATTTGTTACAAACATACTTACATACTTCCCTCTATATAATATTAGTATAGATAATAGATTTCATGATTCTTCGAGTTTGAAACTTCATTTGAGTAATGAATCGATGTGCTCGTACTTCAAACGGTGGTAAAAAGGTCGAAGGTCAGTCGATCAGTTACTCAACACTAGTGCATTGAGTAACTGATCCACTGACAGTCAGGGATATAAAATATATTTGACTATATAATCGCTTACCCTCGGGCAGACCACAAGCTTGCTTACCTTATTTATTATACACACATACACACACATATATATCTCTGGCGGAAAGTGGGTCTGATTTACATACACACACTCGCATTTACACACTTGCATACACGTACACAAACAGACACTCGCACACATTTACACACTTGCGTACACGTACACACACGTACACACTCTCACACACAATCACACACACAGACACTCACTCAAAGCGAAAGAAGTCTGTATTTCTAGAGAGAACTGGCCCTCTCCTCTCTCGGCCTACCTCGTATATGTCTGTTACTTACTTCTCAAGCTAACATCCAGTAAAGTGATGCGCAGCCTCTGTTCCGGGTGCACCCTCAGTCGCCACCGGCACTCGTCCCCAACATAGAAGTGTGGGTACCCCGGTGTGCGGATGTAACCCTCACTGTCTGCGCCTGATACTGCAGCCTGGACCTCGCGGTTACAGTAGTGCACCGTCAGAGTATCTGGAATAACAAGGAGGTCTCATCAATAAATATTACCTTTTTGAGTTACGATCCAGTATAGTTCCTAAGTATGATTGTTATTTTTATATTTTTCTGATTGTAATTTGTTTTGTGCATTAAATAAAATAAATAAATAAATAAAAGAAAAATATTTTAAGCTTATATTATAAAGAGGAATTTGATTATTTGAAATGGGTTAACACTAACCGAGTTTTACTATGGAAACATTATTTTACTATGGAAAGCTACATTATTTGTGTATGTATGTATATTATAAAAAAAACTATGAATGTATATAAACAGGAGGCCTCATAAAAAGGCCACTTGCTCAACATGAGACAACGGCAGGTGCTAATTTAAATAAATAAATTAAAACTAAATTTTCAAGTTTAAATTCTTTTTACCTTATTTTCTGCTGTAACGATAGTCATGCAATCAGTTTTTTTTAATCTTATTAATAGTTTCTGAAATCTACTATGTTTCGGAGCAAGAATTAGGTACCTTTAATGGTAATATTATATAAATAATAATATATTCTCAGGCCTTCCCACAAGGGTCCCCGAAGGGGTAGGCAGAGGTGTATAGGTAATACCCACACACCCACTTTCCGCCAGAGGTATATTAGGTGCCAACGTGACAGATGGCGAGTCCATCGCCGTTACTCAAGTACGACTATACATACGCCTTTGAATTTCTTCTCAGACGTATGCAGGTTTCCTCAAGATGTTTTCCTTCACCGTAAAGCTCGTGGTGTGACTAATCACTGTACTTAAGTTCAGAAAAACTCATTGGTACAGTCGGCAACTGGCAACTGCTCGAACCACTCGGCCACCACGGCTACTTACTTATTTATATATTATTAATAATATTATATAAAGGAGCTATTTGTTTAATTGCATCGTCATGAGTTTCTCAATGGTTTCTCATTTAGTGAATGTAATGTATTCGAGGAAATTAACATAACAAAACAACAAGTATCCCATTATTTTCACAGACGAAGAAAACAGTAAACAAATAAATAATAGAAATAGCAATCCAAGTTTATTGGCTGGCAACTATTTACTTCGGACGATTCGTGATTTCCCAAGAGTTTCAGCTGCAGTAAAAACAACTATCTCAATAAAGCTATAGGGATGAGATGGGGTTATATTAACTGCAAAACATTTTAATTTATTTATTTTTTCTTAATCATCATGATGATCATAAATTCAATCATTATCATCATCATAAAAAAAATATGTAGGTACATAATCTACATATAGACATAAAATGATAGCCCAGGTAAACTCGTTCAACTTGACGTTCATATTAATACTTTTTTGGAGAATTTATCCTAACACGTCCCGTTGCCTTTGCACGTATGTATTTATACTCTCGGCCATAGCAGATTTGTCCAGGAATTTCGTATCAGGAAAATTCCAGAATCGACGCGTATTTTTTTTACAGAATCATTTTATAGCCCCTTAAAATACCTGTATAAAAATATATTTGAGCTGCAGCTTCCTACACGACTTCGTTGAATTTAATCATGCCTCAGGTTCGTTTTACGAGGTGACCGGATATTTTTATTTTTCCAAAATTTTAAGAGTATTATAATGTTTGCTTGACGCAACCCGCGATGGACGTGTGGTTTGAATATAAGCGTATTCAAACCTCCCAAAATCAAGATCACAAGTTTGAACTCCAACGGTCTGTACCACCGCTACCAATTTAAGCGACGTTTGTTTCAAAAACAAGAAAAATAAGTCGCATGCAGAAATATTTCTAGAATTAACGTCCAGATAAAGCGCAAAAGGGATTTTTGGCGCTTAAGCATTATTTTCTCTTCACTGACGATATCATCATCATCATCAGCCTACAGCAGTCCACTGCTGGACATAGGCCTATAAAATGGCGCGCCACCACACTCTGTCTTCGGCCCTTCTCATCCATCCGCCGCCAGCGACCCTCTTAAGGTCGTCCGTCCACCGTGCCTCAGGACTACACTATGTTCTCCAGTCCGTGGTTTCCATTAGAGGACTCGTCGGCTCTACCGTTCGTCTGTCCTGCGATAGACGTATAGGTATATTGTGTAAACTTCATCGATTTTTTGCGGCGAAGGTTATACGTTTATGTTGGGTTAAAAGGTTATACGGTTATAATTTTTATCACGTATGTATAAAATCGCCCGCCCTACCACGCTACCTAATAGATACGTAGGTAGTCCTACGCCGGTAGCGCTGTACCTTTAATAACACAGGATGTTGAAGGATAAGCCGGGCATATTGAGGGGGTGGGCTCGGTGTCCGCTTATGCCTCCATAACGAACTTTGGAATATTTTAATGAATAATGCTTCAACATTCCTGGTCGAAGCGTTTGTTCGTATTATTTTTTACATATTTTATATTTTATTTTACGTCACGATTGAAGGGTTTCATTTTTTACCTTGAGCTCAAAGAAAATTGGAAAACTAGCTGCACCCCGCTGCCAGACGTCACTAACTGCGAGATACCACAAGTCAATAAAGTTGACAAGGTATATGAAAAATTTCACTTTAATCGGTTGAGTAGTTAAGACGTAATAAACAAAGGAACTAACGTCTCATGCCACCACAGCTCTGCTATTTTAAGACATTAATAGTTTTTGAAAATAACCCATTAATCCATGTTTGGATCACACATTCAGGAGTGTATATTACCTATTTTAATTGTTGTTTTTGTTTTACGTACATATTGGTCGAGAGTACAACAAACCCCTGTCTAACATGATTATGTTGTATTAAGTCTATATCCGTAAGCACCCCCCCCCCCCCCCCTCCCCTACAATATAAATCAAGCTTCGCTTTCGACCAGAGATAATTTTCCCTATTGATACTAGCTAATAATATAAATCACAACTTTTATGTGGTTATTTGGCGCAGATTTATGTGTTCGCATTTGATGTGGCGTCAATGATTATGACTATACCATGAAATAGTGTATGAATAATGTTGCCAAGCTCAGACACTCCTGAATATACATACATACTCGCTCAGCACACGGACCTGGATATCTTCCATGATCGCCCTTGTAAAATTAGCTGTTGCATTTTAAAATTTTTAAATAGTACATAAGTTTATTGTTTGTTAAGTTTTATTTTTTCTTCGAGTATAATTATATAATAAGTATCTGCAAATGTAAATATTTAAAATGTAAGTGTTTTGGCTCAGGGCTGTTAACTCATGTTTTTTATTGAAATAAATAAATACATAATTATCATGCCAAGTCCCTAACCGGGTAGCCGGAGAGACTAGAGCGCCAGTTCTCTCTAGACTTACATACCTCTTTCCTTTCGTTCACATTCATCAGATGACGCGACAGTCCTTGGTTTTTACCAAGGACTGTAGGAGGAGGTAGGAAGTAAGAAGAGGCAGATGTAGACCTCGTTCCAACTACCTAGCATTTATGACGAGACTGAAAGTGGTATGTAAGTCTAGAGAAAACTGGCGCTCTAATCTCCCTGTCTACCCGGTTAGGGACTTGGCGTGATGATAATATGTATGTAGATTTGGCTAAAATTTAGCATAGAGATAAATCAAGCTGGATCATATAATAATTATAAATATATATATTTTATTGCAGAAATCTTAATAATGAAATCAATTTATATACAAGTGTAAGCTTGGGGCACAGCCGGTGTTGTATGAAGTCGAGATCATCCGATATGAGTCCAAAATCCATGGAAATCCCAGGGGTTGAATATTCCCACAGCCGTATTATCTACAAAATCGATATTTTATTGGCAAACGTATTCCCTAAAGCTGTATTGCTACCCAACGCAAGCCATACATTTGATGTCACGGGCCACAGCAGCTCGAATCCCATATACTCCTGGCCACTTTTTACCCCTAAGCAATGCGGTACAGACCGCATGATCAGGGGTAAAAAAAATGCCGTTCAATTCCCGAACGATGTTTTAAAATTTTATTTAACTTTAAGGTGTCAAACGGATCGTGCCCGCCTTGTGGTAAGCGGTTACCGCCAGCAGACGCTTGCACACCATTTGTATTTTTTGTCTTAGCGTAGTATTCATTTGCATCTGTATGATTACTCTTGTCAATGTTTAATAACTATAGTATAGTAGTAGTAGAGTAGGCAGAGGTATGCAGGTAGTATTCACACATACACTTTCCGCCAGAGATATATTTGAGGTTATTCAAGCATGACATGAAACATACGTCTTGAATTTCTTCTTTAACATATGTAGGTTTCATCTCAATGTTTTCCTTCACCGTAAAGCTCGTGGAGTGACTAATCACTGCACATTAGTTCAGACAAACACATCGTTGCAGGCGATCGAGATAGTAAAAGGGATTTATCATTAAATTACAAGTTTTTCAAAAGGAAAATATCGTGGGGTAGCCTTCATACTTTGAAGTCGAAATTAAAGACGTATCTAATGTCGTTTCTGAGAGGTGAAACTGAGAGGTCCGTTAACGGCTAAATACGTCTTCATCGAATAGAGGTTACCTCTACCTACCTCTGTCTGGGATAAAAAAGACATAGATTAAGAGAGAATTTTTAAACTGTGACAAACATTATTTACTCTGTGTTCCATCCGTTAACTGTGCAAATACATAAATAAATCAAGTCAAACGATTAATCTGATTCCAGACTTAATAGGATTAGTTGCGGTTAGATCCCGTTCGGGATTGATTTATGGCGTAAATAATGTATCCATAGATCATAATAAAGATCTGCACTGGAAAATGTAATTAATTAACAAGTCATTATTATTAGATTCATATCATTACGCCTCAACCTCCCTTCATCACATAAATCAGTCTCATCACTAATTCTCAAGAGTTTTGAGTACTCTTGAGGTATATTGAAGACTTGAGGAGATGATTACTTTATTTAAATAAACATATTAAAAAAACTGTTACTTTAACAGATCTACAAATCTAAAGTGCTAGTAGAGGAAGATCACGTTCCAGCTACCTAGATCAAATCGATCGGACAATCAAGGACGGGAACGTCAAGAGAACTCGAAACTGGCGAGCATGTATGAAGAGACTGAATGTGGACGAAGCGAAAGAGGTATAGGTATAAGTCTAGAGAGAACTGACGCTCTGATATGGTGATGGCGTGATGATATGTATTAAAGGAAGGTTTCGGAATCAGGTTCCAAGATCAGGGGATTTAATTAGCTGATTAAGCTAGTATCGCGGAGGCGAGAACTTCCTCACTATTGGTGCCGTATGCAGGAGCACAGCTTTCTGTATCAAATCCAATTGTCTAACGAGGACCTGCTCAGAATCAGTTATAACACCGAGTAAGCATATGTAGTTGCATGGTTAATTGTTTTTTTTTTTTCAATAAAAAAACGTATCTACTGCGACTACTGTGAAAATAAATGTATCGTACCTGGCAATATATATAATATATATATTGGTAGGTTCAATTATGTTAAGGGACCTCAAAAACACACAGAAGTGCGTAGGAAGTACCCAAACACACACTTTCCGCCGGAGATATATTTTAGGAGCCAACGTGGCTGATGGCGATTCCTTGAATTTCATCTCCACGTGTGCAGGTTTCCTCTCGATGTTTTCCTTCGCCATAAAGCTCTTGGTGTGACTAATCACTGAACTTAAGTACAGAAAAACTCATTGGTACAGTCGGGACTCGCAATCGCTTGCAATATTTGTGTTCCAACTTCTCGATCCACTGGGCCACCACGGCGAAAAAATTACATAGTCATAAAAACCAAGGGTGCGTGCACCGCTATTGTCCTGCCAATCATGATTTGTGCGCAACATTTGTACTTCCACACGTGCTCCTGTTAAAGCATGAGCAGTTTTTATGAACGCCATTATACCCTACATTTCGGTTCATGATATTCGTTCATTTATGCCACATATACGTCCGCCTACCCCTTCGTGGATGACGTGAAGATACAATATATGAAATAAACATATTTAATCCATCAACACACGGATAATATATTTCTGAAATTTTTTAAAAATGTTAAATCCTTCCATGAATGTCAGTGTAAATGCGACGAAGGAGCAATTTCCGATGTTTCCGGGCGATTGTGATTTCCGTCACAGAACATAAAAATATACAAATCCACCATAAATTTCGACAATTCTGTATAATGACACGCACGTGACCGCATTCGCTATTTTGTTTCCATACTCCATTAAATGCACCCTAACCTTAACAATTTCCTATATTCGGGGGACGCTTCAATGGTACAGCAAACATGTTGCCCAGTATTATCTGACCTTTTGCACAGCTGAAGTTAGCACAAAACTGCCACACAACCAAGCTCATTATAATCTGGGCACTGACACAAAAAGATCGCACATGGTTTCCCAAAAGGCAATTCAACCACCGAATTATCACACACTGCGCAGTTAGTTAAACGAACGATATTAAGCTTTGTGGTTCTGGGATAGAGGCCAGTTCTCATTGTTGTGGTCTAATTGAGAGCATGTGCCCGTTATGTTTTCCAAATTGTTCATTAGATATTAACTAGGTCGTATTGTCAGTTGTAAAGTCTCGTATGGTGACGACAGACAATTAAAAGACAAACGTAAAGTCTACTTCCATTGCAGCACCTTTGCGTTTTCCAACCTTCATCACTTGTATTCGGGATTTTCCGATTTCAAACAGGCTATTTCGTTATTTTTACTGCTTTTATGACTTTCCAGAAAAATCTTGAAGTGAGATGGGTTAAGTGAAGTCGCAAATATTTATAAAGCAAAATAAATATTTGTATGTTGTTCTTCAATGCGTTCCGAAGCCATTGATCAGATTGTAATTAAACTTTGGTTGGGATTTTTGGGAACGCTAGCAAAGGTTCCGGGCCCGCAAGAAAAATCAAGAAGAAATTTGCTCGGCATTTGAAGGCATGCCGGGTGCTGCTAGATAACAATTGTGATCACTTGGAGCTTATTCCGCGGTGGCGATTGTATATCGAATATATTGGAGAGGTATTGATATAAGCAATCGTTGATCGAATTCACGGTGATGATTCGCGTGTAATTGTAAATATGATAAAAGGCATACTACGTTAGAAATCATTGATATATTTATTATTTTTTTATACAATTTTGGTATTTTTTCTATGTGTCTTACCAGTCACATACCTAATACCTAAAGAGATGTTTTAACAACTGATAAAGATATATATGCAATGTGAATGTGTCTGGAACGTCAGTATTCTAAACCAGCAAGCATTAATTAAGGTACTAATGTTGATGAAGCGAGGACTGTAAGTCTCAAGAGGATTAACGCTATACTTTATCTGTTTAAGAGACTCAGATGATAACATCCATGAATTATTTTGAAGTTGACTCGAGTCTTAAGCTTAAAACCTAGCATGTGAAGCAACTGAGTCGCAACAAGAAATCGATCGTACACTTAAATGATAGTAATGTGAAGAGTACTCGAAACCGGCGCATGAACGCAGAAACTGATGGATGTAGGTGAACCGAGGTCAGTGTAGAGAGTAAATAGGGCTGGCTTTTCTCTTCTCTATCTCTTCCTAGCCCATGAGTAAACTGACGTGAGCTGATCTATGTATGTGTGCATGTGTAGAACTCAGATCCAGAATCAAGCCCGAGGTGTAACTTGATTGCAACAAAAAATCGTATGTGCGCTATGTGCAACCCGACATTCAGTACACATATGGCAGCGTGACGTCATTACATCTGCCACGTCGATAAATAAATCAATTTCACGCCTACTGGCGACAGATGACAATATAGGGTGTTAGATTGAATAAATTCAGTATCGCTCGTTTGGGAGGAGTGCTAATGGTACTTCCCCAAAACAGCAATTACGTTCGGACATCAACAATAGCTTTAGTCGTGTTTGTATATATTCACACCTCTCCACAAGGGCCCCCCAAAGAGTAGGCTAAAGTAAAATAGCACCCATATCACCGAGATATATTTAGGTGCCAACATGTTAGACGGAAGGCCTGTCGCGTCCTTTCCAGTATACAAATGTATACACGTAGTTGAATTTCTCCCAAAAGATATGCAGAAATCCTGGCGACATTCCTTTAGCGTGATGCTCGTGGTATGGTTAATCACTGTAGTGAAGATCAGTACTAGTATAATAATAAATAATAATATCCTCACGCCTTCCCACAAGGGTCCTCGAAGGGGTAGGCGGAGGTGTATAGGTACTACCCACACACCCACTTTCCGCCAGAGGTATATTAGGTGCAAATGACAGATGACGAGATTACTAGAACGTAAGCCTCTCGGAAGCCGCTATTATCCTTTTAACTAAACTCAGTCCTGTCGTGAAGTGTACAGCTTACTTATCAGCCCCTCACGAGAATCGATTTCACTCTAGATTTGCTCAAATCTTTCATGACCTTCATCCACATTCAAACACCTCTTCATTTGAGTGTGGGTCGCAGGTTTGATTCTTAGCATTCCATTTAGATTATTCCTACAAATTGCATTTGGTAAGAAAGTATAAGATATTTAAGCATTGATCATTGGTAATTTTTTGTACGATAGAAATGAACGTGCGGCCCGTCCGTTGGAAAGCGATCATGACTGGCTATGGACGCACGCAACCCCGAAGGTATGGCTGGCGGTTTGCTGACCCTGCCAAATTTCAAGTGCTTCTTGAAAAACTCCATGCTGACTCTTAAGGAAAAACTTAAACGAGGAGTTTCACAGCCAGAGCAATTGCAGAAGGTAGCTACTTTGAAACGAGTATGTTTTACGAGACCTGTATAATATAGAGATTACATTATTATGATGACATACCATCAAAGCAAGCGTACTTGATGTAGACGACCCCGGGGGCCCAGCTTACAGCGGGAGGATAGTCCTCGGTCAGTACGAAGTTACAATGGTTGACTCCCGTACATCTGGAACAAAAAGTTAATAGATTAATTTAAAATATTGTTTGATTTTTTATGTATCCTCTTTGCAATCAAGGAAGTGAATTATCTATATTTGTCTTATCTAATTTTAAATACAGTGCAGTTAGAGCTCCTGACTGCGAAGCTTGAGGTAGTGGATTCCTGCTGAGGGCAGATATTTGTGTGATGAACTGGACTATTTTACCTTAGTCTTGGATGTCTTACGTATTTATGTTATATATCGTTGTCTAGTTACCATAACACAAGCTTCCTAAATTTGGGGTATCATCACACCTAGTTACTCTCGGGGTAAGCAAAGTTAGAGCTCTAATTCTCTCTAGGTCTGTAAGCCTCTGTCACTTCTCTAAACTTTAACCATATCCATCTACCGATCTCATCATTCATGCTCGCCGATTTCGAGTACTCTTGACTTCGTGTGAATCGATTGGATCTAGGTAGTTGGAACGTGCACCTACTTCTTCCAGACACTTTCGTTGCATTTGTGTTTCGTCATATTTCTTCACGCATCCTATCTTATCTTATCTGATCTACGTAATAGTATTGCAATTTTGCTACGTCATTATTGTCAATTGTCAAGTTAAATTTGAAGTAACACTTTAACAGATCACCTTATGAACCCTCAACCATTCATTTATCAAATTTAATGCATCATGAAAATAGTTCGCTTTACCCCCGTATTTCCGTAGTCGATGGTTGCAGCCATAGTGCACTAGAGGGGTTGATAGCATCAGTTAATTTCCGTACACCAAGGTGACCGTGCTGAATGAGGAGTCACTAAAATGAAGGAGTGGGTAAACCATTAATACAAAGTAGGTAGATCCATACCAATCTTAAAGTAGATTTATCTGATTGTTAGCTACGTTTTCAGTCCATAACTGCAAACAAATTGAGTGATCTTTTATGTAAAGACAAATGAAACCTTTGGAATACGACATTGGCTTTTTGTCGTAAAAATTAAACTAAAAGTATTATCAAAAATCTTTTATTTAACGTAAGAGACATAGGGATGATTGCCCGTCACATACTAAAAAAACAGTTAAAGTTAGCACCGTTTCCAAGAAAAAAAACCTAGAGAAGGAACGGCATAACAAACTCCCCGGTTTCCTTTTTATATTTTATAAAACTCTCTACAAGAGGAGCAATACATTGCCATGCATGGCTAGTAGTAGCCCGGGGCCTCGCCCGTGTGGGGTTCGAAAAAGTAGCTTATGTATTTTCCTGCTGGAATCGGTTCAGCCGCTATGCCGTTAAAGAGCATCATACTTTATAATATTAGAATTTTGAACTTTCGAGATAAAAAGAAAAGTAGCCTATGTCCTATTCCTAGGCCGATTCTATGCCTAAATCGATTTAGCCGTTTTGCCGTGAAAGAACCGCAAACATCCAAACTTACAAACTATCACATTTATAATATTAGTAAGAAGTAAGATTGTATGAAAAAGAAAATCATAATCCAAATGCAGACACCCTGACTCTCACCAAACGAACACAAATTTCCTACAGTCAATAAATTATTCCCAGCGACATTACTCATCATGTCGATATTTGAATAATCATAGATAAATCACGTTACTCGAAGGTCAATCCTAGATGGAAGATTAAACTCCGATATTTATCTTCTTGTTATGTTAGAAACGTTGGTCGAATGGTTCGACAGCCTGGAACGCAAAAAATGCGTATTTGAAACCCGACGTACAATTAGGATTTTCTAAATACAGTGATTTACTCACCGCAAGTTTTACGATGATGGAATAAATACATGTAGAAGAAACGCATTTCAAAAGTAATTCGAGGAATTAAAAGACGTAGATATGTATGCATGCACAGTCGCGTTAGATGGACGACGTCTGACTCGCCATGTCATTTTGACTCTTAAAAACAAGGCGTAAAGATGTTATTACTTTAACTACTATATAACGTCTATTTTTTTTGTTTTTTTTTTATACAACAAGAGTGGCAAACAAGCATACGGCCCACGGAAACGGTTACCGTAGCCTATTTACGCTCACGATACCGAAGTATCACTTGCGCGTTGCCACTCTGTGTTCGGAGAGTTATAGTGTGTTGGTAGCATAATGGGTTTAATCCCTCTGCTTCCAACACAATGTAACAATCCTCCCCCTCCCCAAGGAGCTCATTACTGGAAACCTTATTCACCGCGTAGGAACACAACACAAAATATTGTGTTTTTTGGCTACGGACTTCTGTAAGGTGGAGGTCCTGCCCCAGTCGGGCAGCTCCGAATTCGAACGGGAAACCCGTTATGCCCTACCTCTCTTACTCTCTCTCTCTATGTATACCTTAAGTGTTAATCAATTAAAATAATTTTCATTTAATGAAAATAGAGTGTAGATGTTATTTACATCAAAGTGGGACTAAAGGTCATAATTCTAAAAATGATAGTCAGGAGATATAAATTTGATCAGCTACATTTCCCATTTGACCTCGATAGCAACAATCATAGGTCTGTTATTCATGGAAGCTTTTAAGTTAATTAACCGTTTTGTTTTTAGGTCATCAGTTACTTTGGACGTATCGTGTCGCCAGTACAGTTCAGGTAATCTATCCTACGAATATTATAAATGTGAAAGATTGTCAGGATGTTTGTTCAATTTTCACGTAAAAACTGCTCGGTCGAATTCGGTGAAACTTGGCACAGAGATAGAGTAGGATATAATAATATAATAATAATATTATATTACGTGTGTGAAGTCGAATGTCCCAGCTAGTTGGTTGAATTGGCTCTATGTAACTAATAAAGCTAATTTATATAAAAAATATACCTCTGGCACCTAATATACCTCGGGCGGAAAGTAGGTGTGTGGGTATTACCTATACACCTCCGGAAGGCGTGAGGAAATATTATTATTTTATTATTTATATAATAAATATTTGAGGTCAGCGAATTACTAAATACCTTGTTATGATGATTATTGAGGTATCGAGATATCGAGACATCTACTCAATATTGGCAGTCTGACCGTAAGTAAGGTCGGTCTAATGCCTCATAAATATATACAAAGTGGGGTTTTATATCAGTAAAAATATATACAGTGGAACATATGGCCTCCTCCTATTTTGAAGTCGGTAAAAAATCCGTTTTCCAGTTATAAATCACTAGTTGTCCCGCCCAGCTTCGCTCGGGTGAAAAAGTTAAATTGCCCGTAACACGATCGCAGCGCCACCTATTGGGTCCAATTGTAAATCTAAACCATTCTCGAATCTAGCTTAAGACACACAGAAACACACAGAAAGCTTCGCCCGGGTAAAAAGGTAAAATTCTTGAAACTCGATCGCAGCGCCACCTATCGGGTTCAATTTAATATAGCCTATGTTACTCGGGGATAATGTAGCTTTCCAAAGGTGAAAGAATTTTTGAAATCGGTCCAGTAGTTTCGGAGCCTATTCATTACAAACAAACAAACAAGCAAACAAATCTTTCCTCTTTATAATATTAATATAGATAATGAAAACGGTTCAAATAGAGAACGTAGACATATTACCCCAAAGAATTTCAATTCAACAATACATTTTATAATTTAATGGAAGCCTCAAAGTAGTCGTAAATAAACTATCATTATGCGCACGCGCTATGCGGAAAGCATTTAACAAACATGGCGCCGCTTCCGGTCGCCTGTGGCGTCAGGGACTGCTTCCTGATCACCTGTTTAGGGAGCTTATCAATTCCAGACCACTATTAATGTCCCAACTGGTATTAATCGTAACTTTTGTAGTATACAAAATCACACCAGAACGGCTGAACTAAATTGGATGAAATTAGGCAATAGGTATAGATTATTAGCTTGATAGACAAAGAACCACGGGGGGCAGCTAGGAAAGCATACTTACATATATACCGGCGAGCATATATATAGAAAGACTAATAAATGTGGATAAATGGGAAGAGGTATGTATGACTAGAAAGCACTACGACTACTCTCTCCGCCTAGCCTGTGAGGGACTCGACGTAATCTCGTCAAAAACATATTTATTAAACATTTCTTACTTCTTCTCCAATAGTAATTACATACATACATACATATAATCACGCCTCTTTCCCGTAGGGGTAGGCAGAGACCACTTCTTTCCACTTGCTACGATCCTTACATACTTCTTTCGCTTCGTTCACTTTCATTATTCTCTTCATACATGCTCTTCGGTTTAGGGTACTCTTGATCTGGCCTTTTTTCAAGACGTCGCTAATTTGGTCTAGATACGTCCGCCTAGGTCTACCCCTTCCAACACTTTCATCCACACTCGCCTTATACACTTTTTTCGTCAATCGTTCTTCATTCATTCTCTCGACATGGCCAAACCATCTCAGCATACCTTTCTCAATTTTTGTCACTGCATCTTCTTTCATTGGTAATTGCTGCAATAAATTATTTCTACCTTTATTGTGTGAAAAATTACAAATTTATATTCCCCAAAAACGTACCGTATGTTTCATAAGTCACATTGTCATGCACTACATCACTTTCGACACGGTGCACCGACCCCGAAATAGTGGTGCGTTTATTCGCAATGGCGGCAGAGCGCCGACCGTGTAATAACTTCTGACCCCTTGTATTCGCCGTTTGTAAGCTACATAGGAAATGAAAACTCATTGGTACAGTCTGGATTCGAACTTTGCAGGCCGAACCACTTGCGGTCAAGGTGAGGCTTCACGGTGAAGGAAAATATCGAAAGGAAACCTGCACGCCATTTGAGTGGTAAATCTCTGCCATAGTATAAAGAAGAGAAGTAGGTTATCTTCATACAAATGCACCGCGCGCGGCTTGTATGTGTGCGCTATTGTATCTATGGGTCGACGCACGCACACTTTAACAAAATCTTGACCCGTTTCTCAGTGCGCCAGTCGGGGCTAACACTGCACAAGGTTCGCGCGCGCGTCACGGCTTTTCGGCACCGCTAAATGATTTATTCATCAATATCATCATCAAAATGTCTGATAATCGCAGAAGAACGTATTGCTGTGTGTTTGGGTGTCTTAATAATTCATCGATTCCATACCTGTCTCTGTTCAGATTACCTATTGAACAGGAAAGGTAAGTTAGTCACTTATTCTAGCATAATATAATTTTACTTGATGATGAGATACCTACGTACTTACATATTTTTTGTTTGTATTAGTTTTCTATCACACAGGAAGTAGGTAGGTAGGCCTAATTTCCTACTAGAATGTATTAGGTAACTTTGATCTGGCAATTGGTTTGCCGCTATTTCTTTGTTTACGTTTAGTTATACCGATTTCTCAGTATTGTAGGTATAGGAACTAAGTACCTCCCTACTTACAGAAAATCGTAATTCAAAATAAGTATGTACGAGTACCTAATTGACTAATAGTAAATCAAATACATATAAAACAAAGTAAACGTGGTTCTTTATGTGTAAAAATACTACATTATGCATAATAAAAAAAAATCAAAAAGCTGACTTGTATAAAGCACTAAGCAAATAAATTAAACACAAGCTCTTAGACTATGTTGCCGCCTGTACCATCTAGCGGTGACATGGCGAGTCGGGACCGCGACTTGACGTTGCCGCTGTTCATGCGGTAGCGAAGCGCGAACAGCCGCGCCTAATATTTAGCTAAAAGTGACAACCCTAATACAGTAGGCAATTATATCGCGAATTGGGCCGGAGATAGCCTACTCCCTCTTCTTTATACTATGTCTCTGCCTACCTCTTCGAGAACTCTTGTAGGAAGACGTGAAAATTCGTATATATTTAAGAAACAAATTCCTCCAGCAAATAACTAACTTAAATATTGATTAAGTACACGAACAGGTCGCATGTGTAACGTACGCTAGCTTATTTGCATACGCTGCAGAGCTTGCCTGTTACTTGCATACCATACCTGTGCTTAAGTTTTTGTTGAAAGCGACTTCCAACTTTATTTCCATCCTGTTAAGTCTCAAACTAAACTACAATCGACTGTATTCGAGCACGGAAGTTACGACAAAGAAATCAAAACGTTATTGACATCCGGTAAAGTATGATTTAGAGGAGACCCGCTAAGTTCATAACAAAACAAAGTTTAGTTCAAAAGTTAGATTAAGACTACTTTAGAGTACCTAGTATCTTTGCTCGAAAGACAGTAGCGGAGTGTTTCGAGTGGGTATTTCAAGACTGTAGGTAACAACCCCGGCGTTCTGTACCTACCAATGAGTTTGAATAATGATTTGTCATACCACGAGCTTTACAGTGAGGGAAACCAGCATTCAAATGATAAGAAATTTAAATTTAAAGTCTGTACATGATGTATCTAAGAATCGGCGTCCGCACCATTGTCACTTAAATATATCTTAGTACCAAAAAGGGTTAAAATTATTACTCCACTGCCTACCCCATCTGGGAAGTGGAGTACTCACTGGGGTAGCTCAAACGAAAAAAGACCTACCGCTACCATGAGCACTCGCTCAAGTTTTCTATACGCCAATGCCAGCTTCGTGCTATCAGCGCTCCAAGCGGCACATAATTGAAACGAAATTCTCCACACATTTGACATACGAAGCAAACGTCATATCAGAGTTGACATGACGTTCACATCAAAGTTACCGCCACCCGTGGAGTTTTAGTACCTATATCAGTACGTGTGTTTATTGTATCCGTAATTAACCAACGAGTAAATATTTCCGTCCAATTAAAGATTTCAATCTGGTATTTTATCGATTCGAAAATTACAGCTTCGTATAGTATAAGTAACGGAACAGTTACCATAAAATGTTATTGGAATAGTTTTACGCCATTTTGAACTCTATTTTGATTGAGTTGGATCGCGTTTTTCAATGTTTGGAATGTTTCGTAACAACTAGACTGATTGTAAACTTACTTTGATAATAGAGTTCCTCTTCTCTCTGAGTGCATATATTTTTTTCATTCCACTGCAATTTTTATGAGCTGTGAGTAACAGTGGTAAGGGTTGTATGCAAGCGATTTATGGAGATAAAATATGCACGCATAAAATATGAATGCATGTTAAAAACGAAGATTGTTCATGTAAATTTTATCTTCACTTCACGCCTTTCCACAAGGGTCCCCGAAGACCCCTTCGGGGACCCTTGTGGAAAGGCGTGAAGGCAGAAGAAGGCAGAAGTGTGTAGGTAGAACCTACATACCTCCGCCTGGTATATATTTTAGTTGCCAACGTGACAGATAGACAGTAGTAACAGATGGCTAATCCATCGCCGTTGCTCTTTGAATTTCTCCTCAAACTTCTCAAAACTCAGGTTTCCTCTCGATGTTGTCCTTCACCGTAAAGCTCGTGGTACTGTACTCGTTGGTACACTCAGGATTAGAACTTGCGATCTTTGTGTCGTAAACTAGTTGAGTCAAACCAATTGTATTACGTTGGAGGTTTTTTGATTGCCAAAATAACAATAAGTTGAATGGTTTTGTATGAAACAGTTTTCTTTAATAATACTTAGCTCGCTAGCAGTGGGACCGCAACTTTACCCCATCCGCCGTTATGTACGCCCATGTTCTCAGACTGAACAGAACACGTTAACGATGGGTGATTTATTTCTAGGATTTGGTCTCATATTATCTATCAAATAGATGTTAAATATACATTACTGTATCTACAAAACAGTCGGCTTGAATGGTAAGCGGTTACCTTGGCTCATAGTTATCACTTACCATAAAGCCGTCCATGGGGGCATTATGACACATCACATCTTATACAGTATGTATACATATTACATGTACTTCACTACAGTGGAAAACATCGAGAGGAAACCTGCATATGTTTGAGAAGCAATTCAAATGCGTATGTATAGTCATGCTTGAGTAACGGCGATGGACTCGCCATCCGTCACGTTGACACCTAAAATATATCTCTGGCGGAAAGTGGGTGTGTGGAAACTACCTATACACCTCTGCCTACCCCTTCGGGGATCCTTTTTGGAAGGCGTGAGGTTATACATCTTATAAACAGGCTATTTCGGAAACAGATTATAGGATGTTGTGAATATATTCTCGTTCTTATTTGCTTACTATCATTGTTACTCACATTAGAGTGTACATCAGAGACACTGTATATATTTTTAGGTAGTTAGTAGGTTAACTAACGATGTTTTGAAATTACGGCAAAGCTCGTATTGTAATTAATCACTATTTGACAAATAGCAAGTGTTTATGACTGATGTATGGGAACGAAGCGAAAGAGGTCTGTAAGTCTAAAGAGACCTGGAGCTATACCCCGTTGCCTACACCGTGAGAAATCTATAATGATATGTATGTATGTGTGTACGTATCTTCAATTTGCATATAAACCAGTATCGCTTCATTAATATTGGATATCGATAAGCATTTATAGGTCAACGTGTACAAGCCAGCTCACCGGGTAAGTCGGCCCAATGTTGCCACTTGCGCATATCACTTTGGCGTCGTTCCAACCGGGTAACTATGACCCGCTGAGTGCCAATTTGCATTCAGTACCCGGGTGAAATTAGCACTCAGGGATGTAATGTGAAACTTCGGTAAAATTACCCGAGTCGACAACACGTTAGTGTATCTATGGTTATGCAAGCGTGTATACAGCGGTGGTAACCGTTTGCCAAAAGGCAAGTACATGTTACATCGAAGTATAAAATCTCTTTACGATTAAAAAAAGTTACTTTTTTCATACTAGCTGTGCCCGCGACTGCGTCCGCGTGGAATTTGGCAACAAAGATATTGTTTAGTTTCTAAAATAAAAGTAGCCCAAGTTACTCCTTTTTACATCAGCTATCTGCCAGTGAAAGTCTCGTCAAAATCGGTCAGGTTGTTTCAGAGATAAGCCGGAACCAACAGACAGACAGACTGACACAATTTAAAATATAAATATATATATATATATATATTTACTAAATGCGTATGGATGTATACACGGTAGGTACATATACCAAAATATATATATATATATTTTGGTATATGTACCTACCGTGTATACATCCATACGCATTTAGTAAAAAGCTGTTATTTTAATATTACAAACAGACAGGTATATTACAGTTCCATAGAAGGATAATGTCTGCCATATAATTATTCCTGAAACTTGATTTTAAAGTTTAAACACTGAAATCATGTTTGAGAAAGCATTTCAGGTCTAATTTCAGCCGTTTATTGTGCTCTGTTAACCGCCACGCCATTCGCTCGTTAAATAAGTTACTTGTGACAATAACTTAAATTCTCATCTGATTTGATTGTGGTTTCCACGTGAGCTTTAGTCGTTCGAGGTTCTTTGACGAGTTCAATGCTCTACATACGTTTTTTGACTTAATCCACAAATTTTAATGTTTAATCTGTTATATTAATTAATAATTAATAAATAATATTAATTAATAAATAAAAAATTAATAATTGGAAGGATGAGTGAAGAAAGATTGGCGAAACAGAAATATACAAAACGAAAGTGTGTGCAAGAAGGGGCAGAGGAACCCACGTTTCAACTACCGCTAAGAGTACTTGAAACCGGTGAGCAAGTACGAGAGAGAGAGAGAGATGAATGTGGATAAAGGGAAAGAGGTATGTAAGTCTAGACTTACATGCCTCTTTCGCTTCCATACTTCATCCTCTAGAGAAAACATTCATTACAATCGGTCCAGCCGTTTTGAAGGAGTTCAAAGACTAACACACGGACAAAAGAAATATACATAATAGATGTATATATATGTATTACAGCAGCCCGTCATGAAAGAGATCTCATCGGGATTGCCCTATCAAACCCTCCCTTGAGATAGGGCAATGTGTTTTGACAGTTCCATCCCTTATTCGAATAGCTATGCATTTAAAAGGCATCTGCCGTCTGTCACTAAGGCTTGCAAACCCAATGTTTTTCACCAGATTTATCCTCACGATGAGATTTGAATAGAAGTCATTTAGCGAATCTCTAACTTAAATGCGAACAGTGGAAGGAGCATTAACCTTTCAGACACGGTCAAATTATTTTGTCAAATTGCCAAATAAGAACTTAGTATTTTTTAACACAATAAATTCAGTTTTCGTGCCAAATACTGTAACATTAATATGATATATGAGTAGCAACAATATAATTGTAATATAAAGTATTTATAAGGTCATATATTACATATATTCAACCAAAATAAGCTAGCATCATGGAATTGAAGTACATGAGGGACAACCAACTTATTATATTCCTTCAAAGATATAGGTGTAAATTTACGCCATGATAAATAAAATATACCTCTGGCGGAAAGTGGGTGTGTGGGTATTACCTATACACCTCTGCCTACCCCTTCGGGGACCCTTGTGGGAAGGCGTGAGGATATATATATATAAATAAAATCGGGTAAATTGGATTTGCGCTTTATCATCACGCCTTCCCACAAAGGTCCCCGAAGGGGTAGGCAGAGGTGTAAATGTTTGCGTTAATAAACAGTATATATAGTTCACGCTTTCCTACAATGATCCCCGAAGGAGTAGGCAAAGGTATGTAAGTTACCCACAAGCCCTTTTCCGGCGGAGATTAGCCAACGTGACAAATAGCAAGTAACCCGCCGTGTCTCTGGCACAACTATAAATACCTCTTCGAAATTCATTTCACACGAATGTATTAAGGTTTCCTCTCGATGTTTACCATCATCGTAAAGCTGGTGGTATGACTAATCACTGTATTTATCAGAAAACTCATTGGTACAGTCAGTTTTCGAACTTACAATCTTGTGTTGCAGGTGAGTTCTTTAACCACTCGGCATGCATACATACATACATATCATCACGCCAAGTCCCTAACGGGGTAGGCAGAGAGTATAGAGCGCCAGTTCTCTCTGGACTTACATACCTCTTTCGCTTCGTCCGCATTCATCAGTCTCTTCATACATGCTCGTCGGTTTCGAGTACTCTTAACGTTCCCGTCCTTGAGAGTCCGATCTATTTGATCCAGGTAGTTGGAACGTGGCCTTCCTCTGCCTCTTCTTGGCCACCACTCGGCGCTACATATAAATAGTAGCGAATAAAATATTATACAATAACACTTATTAACTGCCTGACTGGCAACATGTATTTTAAAACATGGATGCGATGAAGAAATTATACATGTATTAGTGATGACATTCAACCGTTATACGATGTAAATTTGAAGAAAAACGAGAAAACGAGCCGATTGATAACTAGTGGCGCATAAGTTCTTCAAGTGTAGCAAACGTTTATGGGCTTCGGTAACCGCTTACCAAGGCGCATACATGTTTGTCACCTTGGTGAGATAAAACAACACAAAAAGTCAATTAACTACTGAGAAACTGATAACTTCGACCTGCAAGCCATCATGTCGCGCTTGGTGGCACCAGAGATAATCATCATGGCCAGTCATGCCAACTTTGGGGTTTTCTCCCCAGAATTAGGGAGGAAAATATGTTTGGGGGAGTTTTTTTGGGATAGCATTTAATTTGGTTTTCTTTTACTAATATTACTGAATAAAATTAATGTATATTATATATTTATATTGTCATATACATTAAAGCTAATTAATCCCATTAAATGATTTCGGTAAAAACAAATATTTATTATCACTAACTATTATTATTTACTACTTATTAAAAATTAAAACAACAAAAAGCTAACTGCTTTTATTTAAGCGTTTTAATTAAATTATTATGATTAACACGGTCTTTACAGAGTTATATCCATGCGCCTTTCCACAAGTGTGTAGGTAGTACACCGCTTTCCACCAGAAATACATTTTAGGTGCTAACGTGATAGATGGCGAGTATTTCGGCGTTACTGTGTTTTTCTTTTCAAACGTATGCAGGCATCCCTTCGATGTTTTCCTTCACCGTAAAGCTCGTGGTTTGACTAATCACAGCACTAAGTTCAGAAAAACTCATTGGTACAATCGAGAAACGAAATTGCAATCTTTGTATTGTATGCAACCCAAACCACTTAGCTACCACGGTCCTAAAAAGTGGTTTGAATTTAGTGTTTTAAGGGGAATGGTTTTGGAAAGAATTTACAAATAGTTGGCAGCACTGGAGATAAGATACCTCATTTATACCTAAAAGCAGACAAATGTTCACGTTTCAATTATCTCACAAGGAAGTGACAAACGAGGGAAACCGAGTTCCGAGCAATTTGTTTGATAAAATATCGCTCCTCGTTACGGCTTTATTTGCCAGCAACCCTTCACTGGGACCTCTATAATCCTGAGATTACTGTTTTATTAGGGCCCGTAAAAAAGCCTCTATCAAACGTATTTAGGAACGTTCGCTTCTTTATATAATATATATGTACGGTACGATTACTGCTCCTTTTTCCTCTTTGGATAGCAGCATGATAAAATAATATGTATAGATTTCCTTAATAAAAATATAATAATATCCTCACACCTTCCCAGAAGAGTCCCCGAAGGGATAGGCAAAGGTGTATAGGTGTATACCCACTCACTTCCTGCCAGAGAAATATTTTAGGTGTCAACGTGGCAGATGGCGAGTCCGTCGCCGTTACTCAAGCACGACTATACATACTTCTTTGAATCGCTCCTCAAACGTATGCAGGTTTCCTTTCGATGTTTTCCTTCACCGTGAAGAAAAAGTCAGAAGTAAACGAACGAATATAGGTAAGTAAATAATTATATATGGGAGATGCGTGAGGGAGATGATATCGCAACGCTTAGAATTAAATTGAAGTAGAATTTTATTAATGTCCGTAAATGGCTTAACAGAAAATTATTCCCTGGTAGTATTACCTAACAATATTAAATAATATAGAAATATGGTAGCTGTGTTCTAGTAATTAACAGATTTTGATACATAGCTTGACTTGGTAAAGCTCACAAAATTAACCGCCGTCGCTTCTGATTTACGGCGAAATTTCTCATGTCTAAGCATTTTTGTGGCAGAAATAAATGCAGACACGTGAAACATAAGCTTACTTTATCAAAGTTTCAGCCAACACGTAGTGGAAGATTCGAGAAGAGACTGCAGGACAACCCTTCATTTAATCTGGCGTTCCATACATAGATGTATGAATTAGCTCGTATTATTCTTGTTTTATACGAACACTGTTCTTTTGTGGTTGCTATTAGCAAATTTAGGAATAATTACTTCCTAACATTGTTCAGAGTCCCTCACGGAATAGGCAGAGAGTGTAGAGCGCTAGTTCTCTCTAGAACTCTTCGATCTTGTAACTTACACACAATTTGAATCGTTCACAAACCCCTAATTACTTGCATAATAGACAGCGCACTGCTATTACAGATGCCTTACACCATTGTGTGTCGTCGTAAATGATTAATGAACATTAAATCCCGTTGCCCAATTAGCTGGTAACACCCAATTTAAAAACCGTTGTAATGCTCTTTTTATGAAGATTCCATCTCCGTAACGAACGTGTTTACATGTGTTGAGTAGTTTTAACAGATTGACAAAAATTACTGGTGTTAGTTTTTATTCAACGTTGAACGCTAGCGACGAGTTTGATCTCAGCTATCTATGTCACGTGGTGAACATAAAGGAGTGGTCGGTATCAAACATTTATTGTTTATTCCTGTAGGACTTTTATGAACAGCGAAACGAATACGTTTTATGTATGTGAGAGATATGCAAAATTTATAAAAGTAATTAAATGGCAACTATTCTATAAGAGGACCCCAATATGAGTGTTTTTGTCTATAAAAAATATTTTATTGATAAATTTACTGAAGTTATTGCTAGCTCATGACCGGACCGGACACACTAAATACCTATTTATCTGTGTACGGTATTAATTTGAGAAATAATGTACCTGTCACATATAATACGGTAAAAATACAGATATTTATTTATTTATTGCTTCAATATAATTTGCAATGAGATCATATCATTACAAAGTTTTTAAGGTCTAATGAAGGTGCTGAGAAATAATAAATATGTATTTATTATTGCAATAATTGCTTGCCCACGTGTACAAAATACGTGTATTTCATAGATAGCAATTTAAAATGAGTTTGCAATTCGTTGACAATGTTATGTCAAATTATCGCAATCCCCGTTGACATAGAAGAATGTTCCATCTAAAAAAAAGAAGGAGACAAGGTCAATGACATAGATTTAAGCCACTCAACGTCATCTGCCTATCAAATGCCAAAACAAAGACTTTTCCACGCGCTTATGAATGTTCAAAGTGCATATGATTTAAAATTATTTGAAAGATAAATTTTGTAACATATAAAACTGACTCAAACATAGAAAGTTCTGCCTGCCTCGAAGATTGAAAAAATTGGTAGACAGCTAGGTAAAGCTGTCTACCAATTTTTTTCAATCTCTAACTAAACAAAACTGGTACTATTGAAAACAGACAACGAAATACATATTAGTATACATGTACCTATATTGGAAATCCTAGACTAGGTGACATACAGTCGAATTCATCAGAAAAATATGAATCTTCGACTTCCTCGACAGACAAGACCAATCGACAGTCATATAAAATGTCAATAAAAATAGGTACATGTACACAACATAGAGCCGTGGTGGCCGAGTGGTTCGAGCAGTTGCCTGCGACGCAAAGGTCGCAAGTTCGAATCCCGACTGTAGCAATGAGTTTTCTGAACTTAAGTACAGTGATTAGTCACACCACGAGCTTTACGGTGAAGGAAATCATCGAGAGGAAACCTGCATACCTACGTCTGAGAAGAAAATTCAAAAGGCGTATGTATAGTCGTGCTTGAGTAACGGCGATGGACTCGCCATCTGTCACGTTGGCACCTAATATACCTCTGGCGGAAAGTGGGTGTGTGGGTATTACCTATACACCTCTGCCTACCCCTTCGGGGACCCTTGTGGGAAGGCGTGAGGATATATTATTATTATACATGTACATAAATTCCAAATGCAAATATTTCTATTAATAATGAAGTTATAAAACAAGACTCAAATGATTCCTCTATCAATAAACCAGAACAGTCGAATAAAGCAATAAAAGATACACTTGGGGCAAATAGAGCAATGCTTACGCAAGAGTACGCAGGGGCTTGGGCTGAGTGCACACTCACAATATATAAAACTAATACCACATGTATATCCCCATGTCCCAGTTCCATGGGAAATTGTGGACGAGGGCTTATTTATTCCGGAAGCGTCTAAGGTTATTGCAATTTCAGAATGGATCATCTGGAACGGCACCGTCCCCGGCATCTATCATAAACCAACGATATTAAACCTTATAAGATTGGAAAGAAAGTAGATATCTATATGAATTTATTAAAATTACTAACGAAAAAATTATTAAGATGTTATCGACATATCGAAGAAAATGGAGAACCTTCATGAAGGGAAGCCAGCCGAACTTCAAAAACCGATATATTCGCAAACTCGAAACTGTAACACCTAACTCCTCAATATCGAAGTACCTACTTGCCATACCCAGAATAAGTCGTAAAACAAAATGTCAACAAACTCGGCCAAAATCAAAAGAACTGCGAGACGAAAAACTTTTTGTAGGTTAATGGCTCCTGGAAGCAATCCAAGATGGCGTCTGTCAGACATACGTCATCGCAATCCCACTTCCCGATGTCAGGTTGATGATGATGCCTGCGACAAATCTCACACCTCACTCACGGCTGTCGTTTGTGATTTAAGATGTTAAAATGAATCCTATAAACTATCATATTTAACAAATACAAATTCGTTTTTATTTCCAATTCTCTAGGTGTTTAAACATATAGAGCTCAAATCAGATTAGGCATTTACTAAAGGTATACAGCGATTTTTGAAGGCAAAGAGTACTCATGTTTTAAAATGTAATTAAATCACGCCAAAGCTCCGTACAATGGAGTAATAGCATGGTATAAGATTATAACATTCTTAAAATTGTATTTAGCTGTTTACTTTGATTCCTTCGAGCCGAGAATTACAAAAAGTCACAAAAGTTCACCAAAAGGCGTTTTATTTGCATTATAAAATCATTTTAAACTGTCTCTGTATTTCAATCCAGTGTTCAAGAACAATTTGAACTGAAACAATATTGCTACCCGATATTCTCACATTTGCCAGTGTGCAACTTGTGCTTTCTCCTCGATTTATATTGAAAATGCTGTTTCTAAGAAAATGATGTTTCTGTTTATATTTTGTGGAATAGTTCCAAACAAGACACTTTCTTTTAGACCAAAGGTATAAATTGTACTACGCACGTACTGTATATAAAGATGTATTTTTTAAAATTAATGTACTTCTATCAATTATACTAAAATATTGCATGTTCTTTTCATTTCAATACCACAAAAAACAAGATAAAATAAGAAAGGCTTTAATAAAGCCAATATGTCTCCGAGATCTCCTTCTAAATAGCTTCTACTTGAGTTGAGATACATGCATAATGTTAATCAGGTCATCATAAGGAAGGTGGAAAAGACATCCCTGCCCATTTGATAAGTCAGGCAGCGACCAATCACTTGATACCAATTGGTAGTCTGAAGACACACCCCGAAAAAGTATTTCTGTAATAATCAATGACTTAGCTGATCTTGTAAAAGATATGAACTTCGCTAAGGGTGCCTACTCTGTGAATTGATGTTACAGCTTTTAAGCCAGAGGGAGATAAAATCAGTAGAAAAGCGAAGATACCGGGGGTCAGGTGAAAGGATACATACATAATATATATTATCACGCCTAGTCTCTAAGATGCTAGGCAGTTTTTGATGTTTTATCTACGCGTTGTCGTCTTTCTTTTGGGTAGAGTATCGGGGCTAGTAGCATTATGATTAAAGTTCCTCATTCAGCTTCTACAGCCTTTTTACTGGAGTTCTAGAAACCTTCCGGCAGTAACATCACATCAAACATCCAATGAGCCATTTGGCTGCGATCTTCTGGAACATCACGTCTGTAAAATTGTACTGTAAGCAACTCAAATTTTTTGAGAGATTTCGTTGTACTTTTCCGCTCTTCAGGTGCGCACGTATTATCTTCATGCAGAGATCACGTGTCGGTTATATCAAGGAGTCAAGACTACCTCGTACCGTCTAAAGGCTTGAACTACGGCACTTACAAAAATGGCAGCATTTTAATACGATTATAGCAGTAAATGCCCCAGTGTCGTTATATGTTTCGCCTCGAATCACGCAATAATGCTTATATGTAGCGGAAACTGGTGCTTACAGATTAAGTAGCTTGACTTTAGTGACTCTTATAGAGATTAGGTTTACTTAGTAACTTAACTTGATTTTGGAGGAAATATTTGGTAACAAAATACTTATGTGGGTAAAGCGGAAGATCTGAAAGGTATTTAAGACTAGAGACAACAGACGCTCTACTCTCTCTGCCTACCCAGACAGCGAGAGGAAAGTGTACCATTTATCTCTAGAACTACGGTCCTCTTTCGCTTCATAAATATTTAGTTATTTCATACATTGCGCCGTTTGGTTAGAGCTCCTGTCTGTAAAGCACGAGTATATTTTATACTTGTCTTGGATGTAGTACTAAGTACTATGTACGTATTTATATATATTATATCGTTGTTTAATTACCATGTTACTAGCTTTGCTTAATTTAGCACTATGTCAATTAGTGTAGAAGTATCCCAAGGTCGGACACACTCTCCAGTAGTATTTTCTCAATTTCATCAATATTTAAAGTAGCCGGCACAAGAATCTATTTCCATCATCAATATGTATCGTTTCTGGTTATTTTATCGTCATTTCATTGTCATCGTCATCTCATTTTTTGATAATTGTAGTCAAAAGGCCGACAAAAACCCGCCAAACTGATGGAAATTCCTACAAGAAACTTGTTTGGTAAGCTGTAGTTTTTATTACGCTTGTAGTGTTTTTACATGTTCGCTTTCACTGGTGTAAGTACCTAAGAGTAATATTAAAGTAATTTCATACAGTCACGAGAATCATCGAATACACTTTTTGCATCGAATCGATAAATGAAATTCTTTTGGATAGATTTCCGGCCGATAATGCATTGGAGAGATTAAATGTTTTTATTGAATCGTTATTAGGGCCGGCTTTTTATTGTATCGAAGTTATAGTTCTCTTTTTAACTTTTCTATAACAAGACTAGAAACTTTATCAGGTACTTGATTATTTTCATTTTTATTTCTGGCACAATTAACTTATGTAAATATTTCTTCACGCCTTCCGACAAGGGTCCCCGAAAAGATGGCTACCTATATCTACCCCGTCAGGGGGTACTTTCTGGGACCCTTATGTCTTATAACAAAACTTCCTTTCACCTGTGATTTATTTAGGTGCCAATGTGCCATACGTCTTCAAATTTCGAACGAATGAAGGTTTCCACTCCATATTTCCTTCACCATAAAGATCATGGTGTGATTAATCACTGTTCATAAATTCAGAAAAAACTCATTGGTACAACCGAGATTCGGACTCGCAATCCTTGCTTCGCAGATCGAACACTCGAACAACTCGGCCGCTTCGGCATAAACATTTTCCGAAGCAACAGTGTATTTTTTTCATGTCAAATCCTAAGATATTTGTTCGCTTCCCCTCATGATTTCTTAGGGTGCCTTTCCAACGTTAGCGTTTACCAGTCCACAGATATATTGCCTAGGTCTTGTTGCCATTATATCCGTAGCCATACTATTGTTAGTCTTCTGCTCTTGGGCTAAAAATTATAACCTCTTTTTTAATGTAGGTACTTAATGTATTACATACATGTAATGTTTAAGATTGGCCTTAGTAAGATTTATCAGCGTGTTGGATAGGATTTGATTGATTTTCCGTTCAGAATAAGAGTAGAATAACTTAGGCAGTATGGACATTGTGCAACCGTAAAAAGCGCGCGATCAGCACTTTTATATATATATATCATTTTTCAATGTATTTTACTGGAAAGTTCAATTCATACTCAGATAGCGACAACATCGCACATACAAATTAATTATTAGCAAGTAATAATACATACATACATATCATCACGCCGAGTCCCTAACGGGGTAGGAAGAGGGTATAGAGCGCCAGCTTTCTCTAGACTTACATACCTCTTTCGCTTCGTCTACATTCATCAGTCTCTTCATACATTCTCGTCGGTTCGAGTACTCTTGACGTTCCCGTCCATGAGCATCGAATCCAACAAATCATCTTTATCAGTACAGGGTGTCCATCGAAAACTGTATAGACATACTGCCTAAGTTATTACTGCTTTATATAAAGACCTTACACACGCCTTACTGAATAACTCAGCTTAATAGCAAGATGGCGACTAACGTTTCCAACTTAGGAAATTGTTGTTCTAGCAGGAGCGGGACTCATAATTTTTCTCTTATTAAGAAACATAAATCGAAATAGACAAAGTTCCGATGTGTAAACTTAAAGTTGAGTTGTTAGACAGACAACAAAGTTTGAGTAATAGCATAACATAAAAGCTTATCTGTTTCTTTTATCATAGAACCCCAGAGCCTCAAAATTCCTAGAGAAGGTAAATAAGTATTTTATATTCAAACGAACCCCAGACATAAGGCGTTTAATATCACTCCAATGACGTTTTAAGACCCTCGAATTTGATATTGCTGAGTATGAAGCAAGGTAGAAGGGGGGTAAGAACATATTCATATTTAAAAAACTGATTAATTTTTTTTCGGAGACGTGGTGCGGCCTAGTATTTCGTCCAGTTGCCTGCAACACAAAGATTGCAAGTTCCAATCCCGACTATACAATGAGTTTTTCTAAACTTAAGTACAGTAACACACCACAAGCTTTACGGTGAAGGAAAGCATATAGAGGAAACCTGCATGGAAAAGGAAACGTTTGAAAAGTAATTCAAAGGCGTGTGTATGTATAGTCGTATTCGAGTGTAGGCGATGGACTCGACATCTGTCACGGCACCTAAAATATATCTCTGGCGGAAAGTGGGTGTGTGGGTACAATCTACACACCTCTGCCTACCCCTTCGGAAACCCTTGCGGGAAAGCGTGAGGATATATTATACTATTAACGAAACATCATATATATACAATCAGAAGATGCGATATGTAAAATACTCGTAGTACCCACACCGAACTCAGAATCTCATCTCTTATAAATGTAAATATTCATTTAAAAACGGAGCGTCGTAATGTAGAAGTGCCATTTTGATCATTCAACCCAAAAAGTGATGACGAATTTTAAATTGGGAATTATGGCGTAGAATTAGGGTTGCCAAGTTGTTTTTTCCCAAGGTGTTTGTTGCGTGAGTGTATATCTTTCTGCTGGTCTTATTAGCGTCAATTTGGCTTGCACTATTGGAAGGACAAAGTTTATACTAGGTATTTATTTGTACGATGCTTTAATAAACGCCAGGCTTAGAACTCACAATCTTGACTTCACAGACCGCTTAGTCTACTAAACCATTCCGGTTTTCTGGTGTCTTTAAATTATACCCCTAGCCTGAATATATAGCCTACTCAAAACAGCAATTTTGTTATAACGTGCGCACATGTTCGAGATTTACTCGTAAAGTTTCATGTGTCATCCGTAAAAGGTTAAAAACAAAATATGTTTATGAAATATCAAACTTAACTAATGTTTGATGTGTCATATTATACCAAAATATTATTATAGAATGTCAGAAAACAAAGATATACATCACTATAATACCAAAGTAACTTAACTACACTATGTATTTAGAAATATATTAAATGCCCCGGTGCGAGGTGCTACATTAAAAGAAACCAAACATCAGGGTCGGCAGCGCGCGAGGGATACCCCTGGTGTTGCAAGCGCCCAAAGGCGACGATAACCGATTACCTTTAGGCGTATCGCATTATTTTTTATCCCACGTGTGGCAATCAAGCATGCGGTCCGCTTGATGGTAAGCGGTTACCGCCGCCTATGGACCCTATGGACCCCATGCTTGCTTGTTTGCCATCCGTGTGGTATAAAAATACATGCTCACAAACTTTTGCATTTGCATTCACAATATTAGAAAGAAAGTCACACCACGAGCTTTACGGTGAAGGAAAACATCGAGAGGAAACCTGCATACGCCTGAGAAGAAATTCAAAGGCGTATGTATAATCGTGCTGGAGTAACGGCGATGGACTCGCCATCTGTCACGTTGGCACCTAATATACCTCTGGCGGAGAGTGGGTGTGTGGGTATTACCTATACACCTCTGCCTACCCCTTCGGGGACCCCCGTGGGAAGGCGTGAGGATATATTAGAAAGACTAGTAGAACATTAATTTAAATCTTTAAAATAGCAAACGTTCTATATTGACCATCCCACTTCGCACTAAACTATTCGGAGAATTCACGAAGATATTCAGATAAATGTTTTTTTTTATTTAGTTATTATGAGATTACATTCCTGCAATGCTGGTTCAGCTAACAATAACAAATGCCGACTATAAAAAATGTAAAATCGATATTTTTACACCGATTCGTATGTATATGGAAGCTGAGCCCGTAAACTTTATGTCAACATTAGAAAACTGTTCCCCTGTTTTTTTGGCATGCAGCCAGCTCTCATCTTTGGCCAAGGTTAGGTGAGCGAATATCATTGATTCATTTATTTATTTATTTATCTCGTAATAGACGCCTTGTGACTGTGCAAGAATATTTTAACGAGTGCCAAAATAACATGTCATGAAAAAGCATAAGAAATTATCGTTTCACATCTACAAGCTGTCAATTTATCTTATAAGTATGGAATACGTTTAAATATATATTCTCACGCGTTCCCACAAGGGTCCCCAAAGGGGTAGGCAGAGGTGTATAGGAAATACCCACACACCCACTTTCCGCCAGAGGTATATTAGGTGCCAACGTGACAGATGGCGAGTCCATCGCCGTTACTCAAGCACGAATATACATACGCCTTAGAATTTCTTCTCAGGCGTAGTTTTTCATGCAGGTTTCCTCTCGATGTTTTCCTTCACCGTAAAGCTCGTGGTGTGACTAATCACTGTACTTAAGTTCAGAAAAACTCATTGGTACAGTCGGGATTCGAACTTGCGACCTTTTCGTCGCAGGCAACTGCTCGAACCACTCGGCCACCACGGCTTAAATAAGTATTTATCTAATATGATTTAATGTAAATTTGTATTATATGGTAAAATAATGAAGAAATGAAAAACTACGTTGCTCTGGAGAAATGGTTTATTGTTTTATTTAATAATCCTAATACTCAAGTATCAAGTAATATTTAATATAAAAAATACAATAAAGTATGTTACTGATATAGTATTTGTCTCTAGGCTAATGTACAGGTTTTATTCCTAGATCAATAGAATGTAATGAAGATCAATGATCTTCTTTAACCTTCCTTCTTTCAGGCTATGAGCTTTGAAGTTGTCCCAAAAGATTAGTACGGAGTTCTCCAAGAAAAATTGTGAAATGATTGTCGGTGGTACGACTTCTATAGGTAACCCCTTACCATCTGGTGGACCTGTTGCTTGTTATAGTGATATAAAAAAGACCCTTGGAGTTCCTCAAGCAGGATATGAAAATATATTTTCTATAATATACTCATCTCAATACATGGAGGTGTTTTAAAGCAAACTGTTTTCCGGGAATTTGTACTCAATTTAAAATGTATTCAATCTAAGCATTACCTATATTGCAATCTTCAGAGTAAAACTCAACCTTAATCCACTGGAATACGTTTGTTAGTCCAACGCAACCGCAGCAGTCGATAACTGCTTCATGTCCATCATTGTAATGTTCTATTGAAGATAAATGTATGTTTAACACTCGTTATTTAGTTATCTATTGCTACATAATAGGAAGAGTATCGATTTAAAATTGTTCCACTCGATGCGAGCAGATGCTCGAGATCAATCAATGAATTATTCGATTCTCTCCCGACATGTGTACAGGATAAAAGAGTCTCTGATACTTTTTGCTAGCTTTGTATGCAGGATTCCAGCTTCACTTATGTGTTAAAATTAAAACCTGATATAGATTCGCATAATTTGTATTATCTATACAAATAAATAAAATTGGAGTGTCTGTTTGTAATATTAAAATAATCACTTTGTACTAACTGCATATGGAAGTATACACGGTACATATACCAATTTTTTTTTTTGCAATTTCTGTCTGTCTGTTTGTTCCGGATAATCTCTGAAACGGCTGGACTGATTTTGACGGGACTTACACTAGCAGATAGCTGATGTAAAAAGGAGTGACTTAGGCTACTTTTATTTTTAAAACTGTTTGTTTTTATGTCACGCGGACGTAGTCGCAGCGTTTTGGTTCCTGTTCTTCTAACAAAAACTCCCCGTAATGTACCTCCCTGTATCCCTGTATGTAACTCCCCGTACATCGACATGTAAAAATTTTATGATGTGTAAAGGTAAGGCGTATAGACCACGTTCCAACTACCTAGATCAAATCAATCGGACGCTCAAGGACGGGAACGTCAAGAGTACTCGAAACCGACGAGTATGTATGCAGAGACTGATGAATGTGGACGAAGCGAAAGAGGTATGTAAATCTAGAGAGAACTGGCGCTCTATACTGCTTTCCTACCCCGTTAGGGACTCGGCGTGCTATGATATGGTGATAAGGCGTATTAGCGAGTATAAGCTATAAGCGCAAAGGGATAAAAAAAGTTCGCTTCACGTTTTATATCAGAACTTTCTTTGCAACTTACTTCATTTATTCTTGGAAAAACAAGATATTTCATGAAAGAATTTTATGATAAGTAAAAGCTCGTTTCGTGCGCTCAGTCAATACCAGTCTACGAAAATTCAGTGTCCAAAATGGTATACATAAGAATACAAGTTGCGCCCAGCGGATTCGCCCGCGTAAAATTGAATTTTATTGGTTTTTTTTCCTGAGATTTTGCAGCTAATAAAATTATTGCCAAATTTCGTCCCGTTTAAAAAATCCTCCTAAACTTTCGCATTTATAATATTATTAAAATAATAACTGATCAAATTGATCACAGACCGGAATGCGAAGGGTACTCGAAACTTGTTTGAAGAGACAGATGAATGTGGACGTAGCGAAAGAGATTTCTAAGTCTGCTCTACTTTATCTGCCTATGCCGAGATGGACCAAGTGCGATACTAAGTTTGTGGGTGTGTTTTATTGTTTAATTAAAAGTTAACGATCGTTGTGAATTCACAAACAAACATTTTTAAGATTGTTTTGTTAAAGTTTTTAACAACAAAAATTATATTTACCACATACAATCTTAGTCCTTTGGAAAAAAAATACTTTTATAGAATTCATCAACATGGCTGACTTTTCCTCTTTTTCATTTTAGACTCATGTCTCGAAAGATACCAATGTAGTAAAGCTATTTAGTCGCCAGAAATGTGGTTGATTTTTCCAACGATGTTGAGACAACGAACTTCAGAAATACATTACACTATTAACGTGTTGAATGAATGACTCTTTTATTTTGAGCCACAATCGTACTATTGCTGAGAAAACAAAACACTCTCTGTGTCTTTATAACTAGGAAGTTTATTTGAATGTCTGTGGGAAATTTACACCTCGGTAAATTACATTTGTACTGATTTATTTTTATACTCTTTTGTTATATCATTTCTTTTACTATATATCTTTATACATATATTTCTTTTACTATATATCTTTATACATATATTTCTTCTGTACGTGTGTTTGTCATTGAACTCCTCCTAAACGGCTGGACTGATTTTAATGAAATTTTCTGTAAGTCTTCAGGTGGATTCCAGAATGGTTTAGATTCATAATTGGACCCGATAGGTGGCGCTGATATCGTGGTTCGTGAAATAAATTGTATTTCACCCGAGCGAAGCTGGGTGGGACAGCTAGTTATATATATATGCATTGAATAGACAGCGACGTTGGCACCTTTTTATACATCCACCGAAAATAGGAGGTAGTTGCACCTCTGCCGAACCCATTGGGGTGTCTAGTGATGGCGTGAAGAAAAATAAAACATTCTACTCTTAATAGATATCACACAAGGCCATTCAATAAATCGTTTTTAATGGTTATGAGGATAAAGAATCAAAGATTCAGAGATACGAAACACACTGAAAAGATCCTAGCCCTTGTAGGGGTCGTCGACATTAATCTCCTTTTATTCCTTAACCGAGGGCATTAAGGGCTTCTTTTTGAGGCGTTAAGAGGTCAGTTTGTAAGTACGCGCGTTTGTATTAATCGTTTTCATCAAAAAAATACGAGGGATTTTTGTTCTTATTATGTTGGTAGCTTCCTTTTATGATCTTCATCACTGGATAATTATGGAGAACTGACTATTGAATTTTAAGATAAATATAGATGTGCTTTATCTTTCAGTATTGTTATGATTTTTATTTAACTTAATACAAGCTGCAACCGACGGTTTTACTCGCGTAAAGCGAATGGTTCAAGTAGTTGCATGCAACACAAAGATTGCAAGTTCGAATGCCGACTGTGTGATTAGTCACACCACAAGCTTTACGATGAAGGAAAACATCGAGAGGAAACCTGCATACGTCTGAGAAGATCTCTGGCGGATAGTGAGTGTGTGTCTACTTACACCATACACCTCTATTTTGATTTCTGTCAACAACATGTAATGTGTCAGTACTAGTACCAAAGCACTTACTTAGCATTTTTTGTATTAGTCCCTTTAGAGTCCCCATTAATTTCTTCACTCTATATGAGTAACATCATGGTCGTAAAATTCGAGCGGTCTTAGCAAGTCTAGAGAGATCTGGCGCTCTACTCTATCTGCCTTCCCTGTGAGGGACTCGGGGTGATGATAAGCATATGCATGTATGACGGCCGTCTGGTCTAGTGGTTAGAGCTCCTGACTGCGAAACTTGAGGCCGCGGGTTCGAATCCCGCTGAGGGCAGATATTTGTGTGATGAACACGAATACGAAATACGAAAAAACATTGTACCTTAGTCTTGGATGTCCTATGTATTTAAGTATATATATATCTATATTAGTAAATATATTGTTGCCTAGTAACCATAACACATTCTTTGCTTAATTTGGGACTAGGTAAATTTGTGTGGAATTGTCCCAGGTATTTATTATTTATTATTATTTATGCATGAACACACCATGGTTTCATGTAAGATGTTGGTTCGCAAGTGACTCTCATCGAACCGCAGCGTTGCGGTCACGTTCAACGCGGAATAGACCAAATGTGTCAATATGGACTATGCATTGCGATCTATGACTGCAATGGGAAAGTTAGCTTTACTCGCTGTTGTAGAAACAAAATCGAATCACAGCCAATACATTGTTAATTCTAATTTTAAACTTTTATGAAACAAAAATAGAGTACCTTCTATGTTGGCAGCTTCAACGCCATATACAAAAGAAACGAAATAAAAAATTAAGGATTGACGTCATGTCATATTTGATCCAAACTCATTATTCATCAATTTCAATTAACTCCTAAGTAACACCGACAAAGAGTCGGCTTTCCCTCTCGCTCGAAATCCAGACATTATATATAGCAGTTCTCAAAGCAGATGACAAAAGGACTATTGATTGTCTATTGCATAGGCTTCCTCAGGCCGAAGTGGGACATCGTATTAGTATTTGTGATCAGTACATTGACACTGCTACAGAATGAACAAATCCCTTTGAGGTTTCCGGTTCTTTGACAGTCCATTTCGCTGGTGAGACTTACATTCTAAATTCAAATCTTATATGGTATTGTCAATGAAGATTTGAATTCAGTGTCGCCAACCTTTTTTTTTAATATTGGTTTGCCCTAGAATCATTTGAGAATTTTTTTTATATACGTAGATAATATACTGTAAATAAAATGCTATCCCTAAAATACCCCCTAAAACTTCCGTCTATAGATGTTTACAATAAATATTTTTTTAATTGAGGAGAAAATCCTAACTATTTCCACTAATGGGCTAATATTATCATGATCATACATTTTATTCACGCAAAATAATTATGTAAAATAGAAGAGGTTTGAAGCATTTCTAATTTTCTACTTCAAAAAGATAAAGCACAACACTTTAAAGTAGGCAGTGAACCTCCGATGAACTTTAAAGTAAATCAAGAAATTTATAAACTAAAATCAACACACCGAATGCCTCAAGGGGCAGGCAAAGAGGGTACAGCGCCAATTGCCTCTAAACTTCCAAACCTCCACTTATCTATCACTTGATCCACAGTCATCAGCGCGCAGTGCTCGCCTGTTTCGAGTACCCTTGATATTCCCATCATTCCTTACTCGATTGATTTAACCTAGTGGTCTACCTATACCTCTTCTTCCAGTCTCGTCATAAAAAAAATATACGGCTTTTATTCTCAACCGAGTATTATTAAAGTACATCTGTCTGACATATTTTTTTAATAATAAACTTTTCCATCGGGTGGGCCGTATGCTTATTTGCCACTCTTATTGTATAAAAAAATCTCCAAACATTGCCTAATTGATAATGTAAATATTATACAACCGCACCTCAAAAGGCAAGACATCGAACCTAGCAGTACAATTCTATAATTGTGCCCTTATAAGGAAAGAGGAAACTTATACTTCTTAAAAAGGAGCAACAATTTAATGTTGGACAAGATTCTCACTGATTGAACACCTATTTTATGGGACAGGTTATTTCATTTTGTAACTTTTCGTCTTGTTTAACCAGAAGAAGCAGTGGTGTAATGTCTCACCGGGTATGGGTGCTTTGGTGATTCTTGTATCGGATCGGCGAACCGACAACGTAAAGCTACCATTGTGGAAGTCACCGGGATACCATATAGCACAGGCTGGATGAGTGCCCAGCGTGGAGCTAGGAGCGATTGATCCTGGAGAAGGATCGGATAAGACCTCCTTGCCAAGTTTAGTGGCTATGCTAGCGAATAAAGAGTTGTGGCAGCAATGGTCTACTTCTGTGAGTGGGTCACGTTCCAGATGGCTGCTGAGAGAGATCGAGAGAGAGCCGATCGCTCTCGGAGTCAACGACGACGACGGGGCGGTGGCAACCGACGCACCCTACCGTCCAACTAATTGATTAAGAATTTGGCAATGGTATCCCCTGCCTGTCGTAAGACACTACTAGAAAATACTAAATGGGGGTTGACAGGTTTGCAGATAGTCAGGGTGGGAACTTTCGAGATTCGAACTTGCAAGTGTTGCAGGCAACTACTCCAACCACTCGGCAACCACGGCTTCTATGATAAGACTGTTAAGACTGTTAAAACAATATTTCCCCGCCCTCGAAAGATTCTGGCTTTCGAGAAATTGTTGTTGCTGTAGAATCCGTGGTGTGTAATGGACAGAGATTATGCACAGCTCTGCGTATGACGCCATTAGTAGTGTAGACATCTACTACTCTTGCGGCGCCGTCGGATCCAGAATGTAGCTTGTGAATGTGTCCCATTCGCCATTTCAAAGAAGGCAAATTGGGCTCCTTTATAGCGACCATGTAGCCTTCGTGTAATCCCCTTTCGTGTGTCGCCGCTTAATCCTCTGTTGCAGTTCACACTAGTATTCATTTCTCCATCGATCCCAAAGTGCTGTCGCATCTTCTCGAGTAGTTGATAACGATTAAGTCTGTTTACATTGTCATCTAAGGGACACTCGCTGGGTAAGGATGTCAATTGGTTGACCGATCAAGAAGTGCGCCGGAGTTAAAGGATATCAATATCAGTAGGGTCTGATGAATGAGGAGTTAATGGTCTAGAATTGAGGATTGCCTCAATTTGTGTGAATAACGTTGACAATTCTTCAAAGATTAATTGTTTGTTGCGAGTTATATGGTATTTTTTAAGATCTTTATTTCAGCTGAAAAACGTTCTTCTTGGTTTAGCTTTATTAAAGCAATAAGGGATGCATTTAATTAATCACGGGAAGGTGGACCCGTTAATCTAGATTTTAATAGCGTAAATTGAATATAAATCGTAAAACGTAGGCACAATATCTATATAGTTTTATAAAACTTAAATTTTTGTCAAAATTAATAACTTCGTTTTTATTTGTAAAAGGTTGTGTGTTTTTATATTTGTGCTGTTAGTTTGTTGAACATTATTCTATTTTAATTTGTTTTTATTTGTTTGCTAGTTTTTGTTTCAGGCAGATCTGAAATGTCTTGGGATAATTTGTTCCTAGGCCAATGAGAAGAATCTTCTACCAAGAAAGATAGGCCCTCCCAGCATAGTTTTGAAGATGATATCGACTTAGGATTCACCCCTCGAGAAGCGATATCAGCTGGATTATGAACTCCAGGAACATATCTCCACTCTCTCCATATCGCAATAGGAGAAGTCAGATCTTGAATCTCACTTATGCGGTTTGAAGCCTAGTTCAAATGGATCAAAAAGTTTGGCCGCTTTTGATAATATTATGCGTTTAGTTATGGGCTGAGTTGATTCTATCAACTATACTGATTCAATCAACCGAAAATTGCAAAAATTCCTTGGATCCCATTTTAGACCCAAAACGCTGGCCTGAGAAGAACAATTAAATGCTTTTGGTTCATTTTGAAATATAGATGGCAAATTGGTACGCCATTTTCGTAGTGGGAGACATGCTGAGTCAAGCACAGAAATGGCAGACTTGATTATGTTGCATAATTCTGCCTCTGTATAAGCGCAGAGAATAATGAAAGTGGACGAAGCGAAAGAAGTATGTAAGGATCGTAGCAAGTGGAAAGAAGTGGTCTCTGCCTACCCCTACGAGAAAAAAAAACGTGATTATATGTATGTATGTAAGTATAAGCGCCTGACAGGAAATCATCAACGTAGAAATTATCGCTGATCAGTTGAGCTATTTTAGGAATTTTGCATTCCTTTGATAGTTGTAACAAACATCTAGTGCTTAAGAATGGCGCTGATGCTGTTCCATGAGTGACTGTTTAATTGAAATATTTTAAATAGGATCGCTAGAATTATGGCGCCACAAAATAGGTTGTAGTTGTCGTTGTGTGGGATTTACCAGTATTTGGCGATACATTTTTTCCACATCTGCTGATACTACAAACTTGTGTTGCCTGTATCGTAATAAGAGTGGTGATAAATCGTTTTGCACAACTGGTCCAACATATTGAATGTCATTGAATGACAAATCAGAAGTAGTCTTTGAAGACGCGTCCAACACAACGCGCAATTTTATAGTTTCACTAGCTTCTCTTATTACGCAGTGATGTGGAAGATAGCAGCCAAATATAGGTTTAGAAATCTCTTTCATAAAACCTAATGTTTCATATTCATGAAGGAAGTCACAATATTGTAACATAAATTGATAATTATTTTTAACAGATAAACCAATTTGTGTTCGAGCACTGTTACTGATGAATGAGGACTGGCTTCCAGAATCTGACAAAGCTCTTAAGGTATAAATATTATTATTATTTTTTACCTCAACCATGGCTGTAGTGAGAAGAACGTGTCTCGTCCAGGTTGCAGACATGGACACGGAAGGAACAGTGCTAGATGGAGTGCAGTCATTGCTAACTCCAGGTAAGTCATTTGAGGTAGTATAATTATTAGTAACCATTTTCGGTTCGGCAAACGGTAATGAAGGTATTCTATGTAACAACGTGTTGTGCTTCTTATGGCAAATTTAGCATTGATAGGATTGATGGCCACTGCGAAAACAATTATTACATAATACTAAAATGGTAAGTTTACAAATTCTTTCTGTGGCTGGCAAAGATTTGAATACAGAACATTCGTACAACATATGATGTTGTTGACAGATTGGACACTGCTTAGGAGGCGACAATGAATCGACAGATGTACTATGAAAAGACTTTATAGGTTTTATATTCAAATATTTTGAGCTGTTAGACGAAACCTCTTTTATGTGATTTTCAAAATATTCCAATAGTGATTGAGCACGTGCAATTAAATTATAAAATGTATTTTCAATGGATTCGCGCTCAATCATCTGTTTATCAGTATCATCGTCAAACATTTCAATTTGTGACTGTATGTCTTCGAAACTGCAGAAGAGGTCATTCATTTTTGTAAAGCGAAAACGCAGTTCATTTATAGTAACCACATTAGTCTCCTTGCATTCAATTAAAGGAGTTAAATATTTTTCGAAATGAATCAATTGTGACCTAATGTGGCCTCTTTGCTTTATTAGATCTTTTAAATCAAAGACTGTCACTTTGTCGACGCAACATGCAATGTCAAACTTCAATGAAATAAAGAAACTCAATACATAATTATAAATAACGTTATCCACACAAACTAAAACAAGTAGGTAGATAGAATAGAAATGGTAGGATAAAAGATAGGATTAGATTGTTTGATTAGAAAGAAAGATAGATTGTTGGCGCACTTCCCTCGGAATATTAGCTGCAGTTGAATACTGGCGAGTTCCTGAAGGATGAGTCCGTCACGTCACGAGATCACGTCGGGGTCACCAAATGATTACGACGATCGTCATCTTCTTTTTGTTCTCGTTGTTTCAGGGTATTTGAATAGCGTGTTGATGTTTCGGCTGTTTATTGCGTAATGGCGTCGGTCCACGTCCATCACGTGAACGGCGCCGCTATCTTTTTTAAATCTATATTTGGCGGCACATATGGCCTGAACAATTACTACATGCTCTTAATGTTCACGGGCCATAAATCAAGACTTACAAGCCCCATTAACGCAACTCACTAATGTGACATTTTCAACACGTTGTTAAACTATCAAATAATATATTAATATCTCTTGATACATTGTACATCGACACTCGTAAAGCGTACCGACGTTAACGTATCCTTTAAGAAAAAGCAATGCAATTAAACCTGCGATGAACTCATAAAAAATATCCAAACTCTCAGTCTGCAAACTTACATACTAAAATAAACTTTACATGAGTCGATTTACAGTTCAATGTTCACTGGGCTCTGTTCAAAAGTACCAGGGATGTCAATTGATACTTTGTTGATAAGAACAAGCGTCACATTTCAATTAAAATTTATTACAACTGATGAATATGCTTCTTAACATATTGATGTCAATGAGAACTTGACTGGACGTGACTGATTTAATTAGTGTAAAACGATTTTTATAATAAACTGTATCCTGCCCCTCTAGATAAAACTATTTTCTGTTAGCGTCTAGCTATCCGATATCTATAATTTGTATGGCAGTGACATTATCTGCGGAAAACTCACCGCAGCTCATTAACTGCCGTGAGTTCAATGTCATACAATGGATAGCGTGACAGTTAAGAGTTCTTGTTTAGAGGAACAGTAAGTAAAATGTATATCACGATATGTTCCAACGGCAGTCAAACCGCTCAACCAGACGAAGTACTTTTGACAGAATGGGTAATTAAGTCACAAGTAATTATGACTGAAAGTCATTCGCTTGTAGAAAGTGGGTGTGTGGGTATTACCTATACACCTCTACCTACCTCTTCGGGGACCCATGTGGGAAGGCGTGAGGACTTATATTTTACTAAACTTTATTTACAATAACAACAATTAACAATATTTACAAAGAACAGTTGAAACTAACTACTTACAGATAAAATATTTTATTTAATGTTGGTTAGACCTACATTCTAAATTCAAATCTTAGAGGGTATTGTCAATTCAGAGTTGAATTCAGAGTCGCCAATCTTTTTTTAAATATTTCTTGAAGTTGGAATCAATATGTATGTACATATTATCACACCGAGTCGCTATATTCAGGGCAAGTAAAGCGGCAGTTCTCTCTAGCTAGACTAATAAACTCTTTCGTTTCATCAATATTCGAATTCGAGTGCTCTTCACGTTTCCATCTTTTAGTGTCGAATCGATTTGATCGTGTCGTAATGCCTTCGTCCTAAATAATAGGATCTCCAAACCTGCCACAGTTGGTTTTAGCTTTGCCACTTTACCGTTTCCAAGAATCTCCGACATTGTCTAAAATATACACAGGCCATTATTTTATCCAAGCACGGCAAATATTTGTGTCAAGCTTAACCGTGGAGACACGTAATAAATAGGTTATTTGTTTGAATGCACCGCGATGCTCTACGATGGTATAACAAGTATTTTTGGATCAATTAATTATAGTTCGGTGTCTTTGATCGTCTCAGTTAAGTGGTTAAGATCATAAGATCGATTTGTTTCGAACTTGTTCAGATAATTGAGAATGGCGGCTATAAATAAAGCATTATTGGATTTCAATTTGAATGCTAACTTTAACAATGAGTTTTTTCTGAATTAAGTTCACATAGGCGATTCCATCGTCGTTTTTCAAACGATTATACTTAAGTACATCTTTGAATTTCTTTTGTTGACGTTGACTTACGATAGTAAAGTGAAGTGACCTATGGACCTTAAGATTTTGTTCCACACTATCGCATTGGGGAAACCTGTAAAGATAGTTGTTAGTAAGAATAAAAAAAAAAAAAAAAAAATTTTTTTCCTTCACAGTAAAGCTCACGGTGTGATATATTATTGTACTTATGTTCACCAACACACTCATCACTCACACATCATTCTATTTTTACAAACAAAATATGGATCTTTTGATATCTGAAATAAAGTATTTTTATTATTATTGGAATAGTCTGAGTCCAAATCAAACCTGTAACTTGATTTTTTCGGGTGATTACAAAAACCACTTGACCACCATATAAACTATCATTTGTATTTGTAAACTCAATTCAACACGATACAAATGCGTAGCGTAACGCAACAAGGAAATAAAGATGGTCCCGTAGGAATTATATGGCGTTACGTGACGCAACAGTGTAAGTACAGACGTGCCCCGGGCTTCCAATAAACCTTCGAATGCATAAAGGAACACTGCTGCACATACGGGACAAGAGCATGCCTGTAAGCTGCCATTGGCCTAGATATTGAGCCGTAGTAGCCGAGTGGCTTCAGTCTCTGATCACAGGTTCGAATACCGACTGTGGCCTAATTATTTTGCTGAACTTAATATATCACACCACGAGCTTTACTGACGGTTTGTATGTTCCGAAACCATTGGTCAGATTGAAACTTGGGTAGGGCCTTCTGGGTAAGCCCGCGTGAATATATTTGACGGCCAAGCGGTCACAGCTCCTGACTGCAAAGTTTGAGGCCGCGGGTTCGATTCCGGCTGAGAGCAGATATTTGTGTGATGAACACGAGTATTTGTACCTTAGTCTTGGATGTTCTATGTATTTATGTATATATCTATCTATATAAGTATGTATATCGTTGTCTAGTTACCATAGTACAAGCTTAGCTTAGTTTGGGACTGGGTCAGTATAAGTGGAATTGTCCCAAGGTATTTATTACTATATATCTATTTGCCATAATAATAACACACAAATAAAAAATGTTCCATACATTTTTATTAGAAAAGAACTGTAAGACTACATTACGGACAAACCCACATCCAGACGATTCCAATTATCGCAAAAACTATGGTGTTCAAAAGCTCAGCAGAGATGCAAGTTAGCGAACAGTTTTTTGTATCTTTTCGGTTGGCTAAGCTCTTCAGTGAAGCCTCTATTGTCGCAAAACATCCAGTCGACTCACGATGTGGCAGTGTAAGTGTCCATTAAAACTTATGAAAGAATAGCTTATTATATCCCAATGCAATTTGCAAACGAATTGAGTTGAGACATTCTGTTTACTGATATATATTTGGGGCAGAGATAGACCTGGTCTAAGCCGAGGCTATCAATGCATCGACGCACCCGATCTCTTTTGCTATTAACAACCTCTGACAAGAAGCGATATCTGAGGCGACCGTCCTCATACATAAAATTTGCCCCCCCGGCTACGCAGCAGAAGAATTTAAAGGAGGTCATGTCTGTAAGTTCAGTTCCTCGCAAAAAGTGATCATATATATTCGGATTTCCGCAAGAGAAGATGGCAGAAGTTACAATGTTTACTCGTGTGTCAAGATTCTGGAAGTTCTGTAAAAAAGTAAAAGTTTTTCAGTATTTTAACAACTTCAGAATAAAAAGGTTATCGATTCAATTCAATATATATATATATATATATATATATATATATATATATATAACGCTGGGTGTATTCCGTTATTTTCTGTTTTTTTTCTGAAAGAAACCATTATCTTTAATGTTAATCCAGTTAATAATCTATCTCTATGACAAATTTCATCCAATTCCGTTCAGGCGTTAAGGCGTTATTGAGTAACAAGCCTCCTCACAGACTTTCGCATTTTTTTAATAGTGGGATTGACGGATCTACAATATATTCACATATGTCAATTTATTCGGCCTTGCGAACAACGAAAGATACAATATTTTTTAGATATGGATACATATTTATGTTCGTCCATGTCACACCACGAGCATTTACGGTGAAGGAAAACATCGAGAGGAAACCTGCATACGTCTGAGAAGAAATTCAAAGGCGTATGTATAGTCGTGCTTGAATAACGGCGATGGACTCGCCATCTGTCACGTTGGCACCTAATATACCTCTGGCGGAAATGGGGTGTGTGGGTATTACCTATACCTCTACCTACCCCTTCGGGGATCCTTGTGGGAAGGCGTGAGGATATATTATTATTATTAAGGCCCTAGTTTATTTTTGCCCCATGGCCTTTAGGTACCTAGCCTACCTAGCTACGCCACTGGATAGATGCATACAAATCATCAGGTCGTGTCTTAAAAGGAACGGAGTAATAAGGGAATAGAGCACCAGTTCTCTTTAGACTCTCATACCTCTTTCGCTTCGTCCAGATACATTTCGATAGATCTAAACATATATGTATACAAAGGACATCCAAGTCTAAAGAATACTTGTGTAAATATGCTCTCTGCGTGAATCGAATCCTGCATCCTCAAGCTTCTTAGCCAGGATCTCTTACCACTAGGCTAGACTGAAAATTATAGAGAAAACTCACCTCCGCAAGCTTATCAGCATCGATGAACCTGAAGGCAACAGAGCATACTAGCAATACTTTCAAAAACATGGTGAAAATTATCACAAACAAATTCTGAGCGGCTGTCTTCAAATATTGAAGGAGAATGAAACATACTAGAAGGGAAGTCGCTTTTATACATAAGTTTAGAAGATATTTAAAATCATTTTCCTTTTATGCCCTAAATAATTAATCTGTTTTTCGGCCGTCACGCGGGTTATGGTTAATTATGTTGGTTGGGTATTTTAAGGTCATTAAAAATGTTGGTGAATAAATTATTCTTCCATTTCTTTCATCATATCATCGTCATAGACATTTCTAGAGTCATAGACCTCTTTCGCTTCATTTACATTCATCAGTCTCTTCATACATGCTCGCCGGTTTCGAGTGCTCTTGGCGTTCCCATCCTTGAGTATCCGAACAATCTAAATTAGGAGCGTGTACTGTCGCTCTACTCTCATTGCCTACGCCATGAGGTACTTGGAGTGATTATATGTTTGTATGTAAGAGTAGTGATAGATCAGGAGGACCCTGGGCTTACGTTTGAGAGGAAATTGAAAGACGTACGTTCGTCACTCCTAAGACACGACAGATTCGCTTCTGTAACGTAGTAGTTAATATATCTCTGAATACATACATATCACCACGCCTTCCCACAAGGGTCCCCGAAGGGGTAGGCAGAGGTGTGTAGGTAATACTCACACACCCACATTCCGCCAGAGGTATATTAGGTGTTTCTCAAGCACGTTACTCAAGCACGACTATACATACGCCTTTGAATTTCTTCTCAGACGCATCTCTGAATAAAGTTGGTATTACGAGGACCCTTGTCTGTGGGAGTGCCCCTTATCTGAGAAGTATGTAGGTGTTGAAATCACACATCCGCGGATAGTATGTTTGTACTTCATTACGCCAGAATTCGGAAGAAAACGGAATCCGATGAAATTTGGCCTGTAGTGTTTTATCCACAAAATATCTCTAACAATAAATTTCAAATTATTTTTTCGCGTGTAAAGCCGCATGGCATAGCTAGTGGCTATATTGAAAGTTTGTATCATCGTCAACAATCAGGGGAATTCCCGAAACATTAATCAACCACAAAGAAGGCGATTTTTACCTATCTAAAACGAGGATAAAATATCCAATTATTATAAACTGTATTAATTAAATCCTGAGTTATTTAAGAGAAAAGTTCCAAATTAGGCTTACTCGAGCAGGCTCCAGAGATGTTCTGTGCTTGCACTCGATGAGTATTCGACTCTTATACGGTTCCTACAGTTATTACTAGCAAGAAAAGATCGGCAAACTGTACTTAAATTTGCAAATTATACCACTGCGCTTATGTCACATTAGCCTAAAACCCATTGCCCCCATATTATTAGCCCCATAATACGTACCCATTACGCAGAACTTGGTGGGAAGGTGGTGAAAAGAAGAGAAGACACGCAGCAAGATGGAAACATCACCAAAAATTAAAGCGGAATAAGAGGCACAAGTGTTCCCTTTCGCTTCCTCCGTATATATGATAAGGGCAGAGAAATGAGGTCCCAGCTCTTTCTTTTCATACATGCTCACCGGTTTCAATACTCTTGGCTCTCGCATTTTTGAGGGCTCGATTTGTTCTAAGTAGCCTTTTTCCAGACCCTTTCTTGTTGTATATCTTTTCTGTATTTTTTTTTTCATCATGTACTCATACCTACCACTTAATTACTTGAAAACATGCAATACACGAAGTTGGGCAAATGGCCTACTTATCCAAATAAAATTCAGTCGTAGAAACGTATGCACATAAATTACTAACAGAGATAACACGGGTAAGGCCGAAGGTTAAAGAGATACTGTGGTAGCATTTAAGGTCGACCATAGTTGATTATTTTAAGAAAGTGCGTAATATATCATACAATGTCAAGTTGTATGCATTAATTATGAATGTAAAGATGAAGAAAGGCATGTTACGTTGGTTTGGACACATAGAAAGGATGAGCGAAGAAAGATTGACGAAACAGATATACAAAGCAAAAGTGTGTGCAAGAAGAGGCAGAGGAAGGCCACGTTCCAACTACCTGGATCAAATAGATCGGACTCTCAAAGACGGGAACGTTAAGAGTACTCGAAACCGACGAGCATTTATGAAGAGACTCAAAATCAAAATCAAAATCATTTTATTTCACATAGGCCCAGGTGGGCACTTATAAAACGTCGAAAAAGAAGCAGAAGAAGACTGATGAACGTGGACGAAGCGAAAGAGGTATGTAAGTCTAGAGAGAACTGGCGCTCTATACTCTCTGCCTACCCCGCTAGGGACTTGGCGTGATGATATGTATGTATGTATGTATGTAATTATGAATGTTTTTTTGTATTTTCACACCTTAAAGTAAAGAGGATAAAAGAGGTAGGGCATAACAGGCTTGACCTCCACCTTATAGAAGTCCGTAGCCAAATAACACATTTGTGTCGTTTTCCCACGCGCTTAGTAAGCTTTCCAATAATGAGCTCCTTAGGTTAGGGGAGGATTGTTATATTATGTTGACGGCAAAGGGATTAGTCTCATTATATTGCTCTGGTGAGCGTGCAGAGCAGACGTGTCACTCGAACATAATTTAAATATTTTAATTCGACTTCATTGAAACTTGAACTTTACATCGTATTAAAAAGAATAGTAATTAGTTTGCAAATATAAGTGCATCATATAACATTACTATACTAACTGACGCCGGCTAACGTCGAGGTAACCGCTCCTCTCCACCTTGGGTAAAAGAGACGGGACCATTAACTACCTTCTTGCTCTCTCCATCTTTGCATATACGCCTTTCAAGTGGGTAGTCATACCAAGGATATACAATGAACAAAATTTTGCACTCGCCTACTAGAAGTGCCATTGCGGACCGAAGTGGCTCACAACCGAACCTATCAGAAATGCATGAATCACCGCTGATCACCTTCCGCAGTAAGAGAAAACATGGACTAAATGAGGACGACCAGGTCAAAACTGAGCTTGGTGAAATTCGAAAACAAATGTCTGAAATGATGATTCTCTTAACTACAGTGAGTAATAATCAGATAGAAAACATGAACAAACTCGCTGCTGACATTACCACAATTAAGAACCAAGTTAATAATATTAACCAGACAGTCGAACTATTAGCGAATGAACAGGATAAGATAAAAACTGAAATGACTGTAATAACTAGCACCACAAATCAAACTGAAAAAAGGGTTCAAGCACTTGAGACCGAAATGCTTTCACTGAAAAAAGTCCCATACGTGGAATCCACTACTTCGAATAATACTGCTGCGTACGAATCTATCCTAGCTGAGGTAAATGAGCGTAACATTCGAAGTAAAAATATTGTAGTCACAGGTATAGCTGAGCCAGAAGGCATGAGCGAAGTAGAAAGAAGAGAATCCGACTCACGTGAAATAATAAAAGCTCTAAGGTTAGTAACCCCTAACATTTCAAACCCAATACGAGTCCTGCGTCTCGGAAAGTACACTCCCGGTAAAACACGTCCAATTAAGGTATGCCTAGATTCACAAGATACTGCAATTACGATACTAAAATATAGAAACAACAGTAACTTAGATCCCATCAAGATATTTCCTGATCAAACGCCACAGCAACAAAAATATCTGAAGGGTCTTAGAGAAGAGCTTAAACTGCGCACTGAAAGTGGTGAAACGAATCTCACAATAAAATACACCAAAGGAATCCCAAAAATAGCTAATATGTCTACAAAAAACTCATAGATGGAATACCCCATTATCCTCTTGTCATGAATAACAACACCTCCTACCAACTTATTGAAAACTACGGAGACGCAATAACTGCCATAAAATCCTTAAAATTCCTTTATGCCAACGTTCGAAGTATTGTAAGACCTGGGAAATTTGATGAGCTCCAATGTGTTATAGATTCTTTTTCAAATATCATCCACGTCATAATACTCTGCGAAACATGGATCAAGTCTGACGATGAAGCCAAAAGATTCCAGCTACCAGGGTACAAGCACTACTATAACCTCAGGACTGAAAGTCGAGGGGGTGGAGTGTCAATCTACGCTCATAGCACCCTTAAACACCATCACATTGACGATCTGTGCCAGAATGATAATCACTACCTCTGGATCCACCTTGAAAAGTTCTCTTTAGACATAGCGGCTATATACAAACCAGGAAGTACACGATCAAAAGACTTTCTTGATACTTATTCTCAGCAGTTACAGAAAAGTAACAGAACGATAATATTCGGTGATTTTAACTACGATATACTGAGCTCAGGTCGAGATATTGATAATTACAAGGATACTTTGACTGAATGCGGCTATAAAATTTTAAATAATATTGATGACAAGTACTGTACTCGACAAACGGAGTCTACGAAAACAATTTTAGACCATGTGTGTACTAACCTAAGAAATAACCGTTTCCATTTAGCAATAATAGAATCTGCAATGTCGGATCATAAGCAAATATATCTAGAAGTAAATAAATATGAACAAAGCCCATTAATTAAACAAATATTCGAAAAGATAGACTACGACAAACTTTATACAACTGTTAAAGAAGAGAGAGGCTGCCATCTTAATGAAAAATATATATATGAAATACTAGAGAAAAAAATTATAGCAGGTATATCCGAAAGTAAGGAAATAAAAACCAAAATACTAAACCCACCAAATAAGGATTGGATCAACAGAAAAATTATAGCAGATATAAATAAAAGAAATATTTTATGGCACCAATACAAGACTAATCCTAAAGATAAGACTATAGAACATAATTATAAAAAGAAAAGAAACGAAGTATTGAACGCAATGCGAAAGACTAAGAAACAATTCTATTATAAAGAGTTCATGGGCTGTAAAGGCAAACCAAAAAAGATGTGGAATTTAATCAACCGCCTATCCTGTAATAAGAACAAAGAAGTAGTAACAGTACCAAAATTAAAAACCCAAACAGGCACAACAACAACCGACACGAGGGATATCTGTAATTGCTTCAACGCCTTCTTCTCGACGATCGGCCCAAGTCTGGCAAATTCAATACCCAAAACCTACCAAGACACTGGGAAGAAATCGTCTCCTCCGATACATAAGCTTACTGAAATTGAACCGGCCACCGCTGACGAAGTGAGTAAAATAATTGATGATCTAAACTCTAATACTAGTTCAGGTATAGATGGTATAAATACTAAGTCACTAAAACGAATTAAGCCATTAATATTACATGAACTAACGAAATGCATTAATAGGTGCTTAGAGCTAGGAAAATTTCCAGATACATTAAAAATTGCAAGAGTTACACCGATTCATAAATCTGGATGCAAGTTAGACGCAGGTAATTACCGCCCAATCTCAGTGCTGCCAGTACTGTCAAAGGTATTTGAAAGAATTCTTTACAAGCGACTAGAAAAATACTTGGATTCAATCAAATTTCTCTACCCAAAGCAGTACGGATTTAGACCTAAATCTAATACATTATCAGCAACAACCGATCTCGTTACAAAACTCAATATTAATATCGATCAGAAAAAAATTGGACTTGGGATTTTTATTGATTTGAAAAAAGCATTCGATACGGTTAGTCATGAACTTCTACTGCAAAAGTTAAAGAATATTGGAATAACACAGAAGGCTCACAATATTTTTCAATCATACCTCACCAACCGCTTTCAGGTCGTTAAAATCGGTCAGCATCAAAGTGATAGCATGCCTATAACGTACGGCGTTCCACAGGGTTCAATATTGGGGCCATTGCTTTTTCTTATATATATAAATAGTATACAACATATTGGTCTAGCTGGTGACATCACTTTGTATGCGGATGATACCAGCCTTTTTTACTTCGGGGAGTCTATTGAAACTGTGATCAATGACGCACAGGCTGATCTTATATTGCTTAACAAGTGGCTCCTTTCAAACCTATTAACAATTAACGTAGCCAAAACAAATTATGTAATTTTTTCTGCCAAAAACAAAATAATTAAAAGTCATCAACCTCTAAAAATTAATAACAACATTATTACAAAAAAAACTCAAGAGAAATATTTGGGCCTTACAATAGATAGTAATTTGACATGGAAGGTACATACTGATAATATTAAAAACAAATTAACGTGTCTAACGGGAGCACTCCGAGGTATTGTCAGTTGTCTACCACAACAAGTGCGGTACACAATATACAACTCTCTGATCAAGCCACACATTGATTATCTCATAGAGGTCTGGGGCACATCGGCTAAAGTAAATCTTGATACTATACAGAGAGCCCAAAATAAAATAGTAAAAACCCTCTTCAGTTACAATTACCGAACGCCAACTGAGAAAATATACAAGGAAACTAGGCTTATGAATATAAAACAGACATACATATACTATACTTGCATACTCATACGTAAAATTATAAACAAAGAAATACACATACAAATAACATTCACAAAAAAACACCAAGTACAGAAAATAATGTTAAGACGGGCAAACGATTTATGCTTGCGATCACCAAGAACCAACTATGGCAAGAAAAGTATAGTTTATGCAGGGGCACAATTATATAATAAGCTCCCAAAAGACATAAGGGAGGTAAAATCTATGTATATATTCAAAAAAATATTAAAACACTACGTTACTCAATATATCTTTTGACTTCTATATTCTAATAATATATATTCTAACTTAATACATCATACCTGAACTAGGCCACTTCCAGCAAACTGACTTTGTGTCATATTCCAACAACAAGTCACCGCGTGGCCGGCCAATTTATTTTTCTACCTTATTATTGTTATGTTATTTGTTTTTGTTGCACGCTCATTAGACTAAAATGTATACTTTTGTAATAATCTCACGCAAGTGAATTTGTATATAATTCTTGTGGGAAATAAATTTCTATAAATTTATTATGCTACCAATACAGTATAACTCTCCGAACACAGAGTGGCAACGCGCAAGTGACAATTCGGTATTGTAAGCGTAAATAGGCTGCGGTAACCGTTTTCCATCGGATGGGCAGTATGCTAGTTTGTCCCTATTGTTGTTTTAAAAAATAAGAGGTAGGGCATAACGGCTCTCCCGTTGGAAGTTGGAGCTGCCGACTGGAGCAACCTCCACCTTATAGAAGTCCGTAGCCTAATAACATAATAACAAATCCTGCGCGATGAACAAGGTTTCGAATAATGACCTTTCTTTTTCTATTTTTTTTTATACCACAAGAATGGCAAACAAGCATATGGAGAAAAATTGCAAATTATTGAAAATTTCGCAATTATTAACAATTAAAATAATTGGGATATAGCAAAGTAAATGTACCCGAGTGAAGCC